>CATOUR010000040.1:3807563-5082595 GCA_951848785.1 Callosobruchus maculatus
TTTTAACTCTAACACTATGATGTTTTAGCATGGTGAACCGATGTCTTCGCCACTTACATTGACCACTATTTTTCTTATTTTTAGTGCTTTCGGTTTGAAATTTTTCCACAACAAAGATACATCATTGACAAATATTTTTTGACTCTTAGTAAATTTTCGTATCTGTCACGGTTTAACAGTAAAAAATAATTCTGTGATACTTCAGTAGTAGCGCACTGGTCTATTTTATCCGGAATTTAATTGATTGCATTTTGTTAGTCTTTCGCTTGTAAAATTATCGTTATCAGGGTAAATCAGTTATGCTTCTAAATGTGTCGGTTCGGTACTTTTTCGCACAAATTGACAGTAAATAAATTGAAAAAATGTTATTGATATTTCGCAATTTCAACAAACATTAGATATCAAAAATTAAACGGATAGTAAATTCATTAATGTCAAACTGTACCAAATCAATGTACAAGCAAATCGCAGATGAAGAGTAACAATTTTTGTGATCGGGTTATGAGATCGTGTAAAACCGTTAAATGTATTGACCAAACAAATGTAGGACTAGAGCATAGATTCATATTATTTATTTATGTCATCAGTTGTTCAAAATGATCACCATTCACTTCTCTGCATAAATTTATTCTCCTTAAAAAATTGAACTGCATTCTTCTTAGAGAATCGACATTTTGAAGTTGGCGCATGGCGGTTACAATTCTGTTCCATAGCTGTTCTTCCGTGTCTATTCGCTCCTTATAAACCTTGTCAGCTATGGCCCCCCGAAGAAAAATGTCGCGTGGAGTAAGATCTGGCGAGCGCGGTGGCCACTGAATTGGAGCATCTGCACCTCTTCCAATCAAGCAAAAGACTAACAAAATGCAATCAATTGATTTCCGGGTAAAATAGACCCCCGGTATTTTTTGAAGCGCGCTTTTACTAAAGTATCACAAAATTATTTTTAACTGTTAAACCGTGACAGATACGAAAATTTACTAAGAGTCAAAAAATATTTGTCAATAATGTATCTTTGTTGTGGAAAAATTTCAAACCGAAAGCACTAAAAATAGGAAAAATAGTGGTTGACGTAAGTGGCGAAGACATCGATTCACCATTCCAAAACACCATAGTGTTAGAGTTAAAAGTATTAAAATGTGGCATATTTATGGTGTTACACGTTTACCAAATTTCATTCAAATCGCAAATGTCGTTGTGAAGTTATCAACAAAAATTGAAAAATTATTCTTGACTTTGAAGCCCTCTCACGGTCAAACGGTGCAACTTGGTATATAGGTATGTTGTGTTTATTCGCAATATTTTGACTCAGTGAGATGGGGGTTCTTCTATGGGACCGTCTTTCTGGGACACGCTGTATTTTGCTATCTTACCTGCCTCCAATGGCTCACATGATTCTAGTCATGCAAGCACCAGTTCTTGGTCCAGAGCGCCACAATCAAGTGCGCGTTGCATTTCTTGAGGGGGCCCCTATCTAAGATCTTTATGTAGCAAGATAAATGTTAAATTGTTAGCAGAGAACTTTCTTCAGCCCGAGGAAACATCAAATTATGTTGTTCTCGGCTGAACGCATCAACTTTTTCGAGCGGTACGCCGTCAGTGGGTACGACAGTTTGCTTAGTAATATCCTTTAACGAAGTTGGTGCTCGTTTCCAGTTTACTTTTTGGTCTTGTACTGCCAGATATCATCTGGTGGGCAGATAAGAGATCAACTGCAACATTTGCTTACCCGTTCTTATTTGGTAGCGTAAGTATTCTTCTTGCCTGCATCTGCCAAGATGACAAAGTGCATTGGTATGAAAAAGACAGCGACAAATATTTAGTATTTTCCACTATAATAGTTTCTTAGATGGAGCACAGATGCTTTAATTCAAGTATACCATAACTTCCTATACGCGCAAAGTTATGCTAATCTTAAAGTGAGAATACGATATCTTTGACCATATAAGGGTTAGATTGAGAAAATATCTTCAATGAAAAACTGGGAAATTCTTGATAGTAAGAATACCAAAATCTTAAATCAAGCATATGGTAATCTTGACCGAAGTATTTAATAATCTTGACTGAAGCATTTCATAATCTTAACTGGGAGCATTTCATAAACTTGACGCAAGTAGCTCAACTTTATTCTAAAATTGTGATATTCTTGGATGAGGACTCTAATAGTATTAATTTGAGCATTCAAACTCTTCTATGAGCATGTAGAAATTTTTCTGGAGAGATAGTTCTGCAAAATTTCTTAAATCACTTTTAATATACTTAGTACTTATCTAGGAACACCTGAGTCAGGTCTTCGCATCCCAATTTTTTTAATAGCTCATTCATGGTTGGATAGATCCAGTGATAAGGAAGCTGATGGGAACTGGGACGCGACTCAAATGGCGGTGGACCACTACCGGCAGATTCGATGACTGATGGTTGACGGTGGTATCATCTGGTGGGCGGATAAGAAATCAAATGCAACATTTGCTTACTCGTTCTTATTTGGTATCGTAAGTATTCTTCTTGTCTCCATCTGCCAAGGTGACAAAGTGCACTGGTATGAAAAAGACAGCGACAAATACATTGGTCGGGTATTTTCCACTATAATAGTTTCTTAGATGAAGCGTAGATGCTTTAATTCAAGTATACCATAACTTCCTATACGCGCAAAATTATGCTAATCTTAAAGTGAGAATACGATATCTTTGACCATATAATGGTTAGATTGAGAAAATATCTTCAATGAAAAACTGGGAAATTCTTGATAATAAGAATACCAAAATCTTACATCAAGCATATGGTAATCTTGACCGAAGTATTTCATAATCTTGACTGAAGCATTTCATAATCTTAACTGGGAGCATTTCATAAACTTGACGCAAGTAGCTCAACTTTATTCTAAAATTGTGATATTCTTGGATGAGGAATCTAATAGTATTAATTTGAGCATTCAAACTCTTCTATGAGCATGTAGAAATTTTTCTGGAGAGATAGTTCTGCAAAATTTCTTAAATCACTTTTAATATACTTAGTACTTATCTAGGAACACCTGAGTCAGGTCTTCGCATCCCAATTTTTTTAATAGCTCATTCATGGTTGGATAGATCCAGCGATAAGGAAGCTGATGGGAACTGGGACGCGACTCAAATGGCGGTGGACCAGCACTACCGGCAAATTCGATGACTGATGGTTGACGGTGGTATCATCTGGTGGGCAGATAAGAAATCAACTGCAACGTTTGCTTACTCGTTCTTATTTGGTATCATCAGTATTCTTCTTGTCTGCATCTGCCAAGGTGACAAAGTGCACTGGTATGAAAAAGACAGCGACAAATATTTAGTATTTTCCACTATAATAGTTTCTTAGATGGAGCATAGATGCTTTAATTCAAGTATACCATAACTTCCTATACGCGCAAAGTTATGCTAATCTTAAAGTGAGAATACGATATTTTTTACCATATAATGGTTAGATTGAGAAAATATCTTCAATGAAAAACTGGGAAATTCTTGATAGTAAGAATACCAAAATCTTAAATCAAGCATATGATAATCTTGACCGAAGTAGGTATTTCATAATCTTGACTGAAGCATTTCATAATCTTAACTGGGAGCATTTCATAAACTTGACGCAAGTAGCTCAACTTTATTCTAAAATTGTGATATTCTTGGATGAGGACTCTAATAGTATTAATTTGAGCATTCAAACTCTTCTATGAGCATGTAGAAGTTTTTCTGGAGAGATAGTTCTGCAAAATTTCTTAAATCACTTTTAATATACTTAGTACTTATCTAGGAACACCTGAGTCAGGTCTTCGCATCCCAATTTTTTTAATAGCTCATTCATGGTTGGATAGATCCAGTGATAAGGAAGCTGATGGGAACTGGGACGCGACTCAAATGGCGGTGGACCAGCACTACCGGCAAATTCGATGACTGATGGTTGACGGTGGTATCATCTGGTGGGCAGATAAGAAATCAATTGCAACATTTGCTCACTCGTTCTTATTTGGTAGCGTAAGGGTGCATTTATAGTGCTGTAACGTAAGAGGTAAGGTAAGAGGTATGAAAATAAAACTGGTGGAATCAGATGAGAGTGTTTATAGTCGTAACGTTTCTTCTTACGTTACGACTATAAACACTCTCATCTGATTCCATAGGTTTATTTTCTTACGTCTTACGTTACCTCTTACCTTACCGCACTCTAAACGATACTTAAGTATTCTTCTTGTCTGCATCTGCTAAGGTGACAAAGTGCACTGGTATGAAAAAGACAGCGACAAATACATTGGTCGGGTATTTTCCACTATAATAGTTTCTTAGATGGAGCATAGATGCTTTAATTCAAGTATACCATAACTTCCTATACGCGCAAATATGCTAATCTTAAAGTGAGAATACGATATCTTTGACCATCTAAGGGTTACATTGAGAAAATATCTTCAATGAAAAACTGGGAAATTTTTGATAGTAAGAATACCAAAATCTTAAATCAAGCAAATGGTAATCTTGACCGAAGTATTTCATAATCTGGACCGAAGCATTTTATAATCTTAACTGGGAGCATTTCATAAACTTGACGCAAGTAGCTCAACTTTGTTCTAAAATTGTGCTATTCTTGAATGAGGAATCTAATAGTATTAATTTGAGCATTCAAACTCTTCTATGAGCATGTAAAAATTTTTCTGGAGAAATAGTTCTGCAAAATTTCTTAAATCACATTTAATATACTTAGTACTTAACTAGGAACGCCTGAGTCAGGTCTTCGCATCCCAATTTTCAAATGGCGGTGGACCAGCACTACCGGCAGATTCGATGACTGATGGTTGACGGTGGTATCACGGGTATCACGTGGCAATGGCAATTTATTTAACAGTTTGACTAGATACTATTATGTGCTATTATGCAGGATCCGGGATGCAGGTATTACGCTACGGTGCTAAAGACGGCGGCGAATGCGACAATCCGAAAACCGATAATGGTGGCGCGGACGCGGACGGGGAACAGGCTGTTGAGTAGAGAGGATGGAGAGTTGACCCGTGACACGCTGCGCGCATGCGCACTCCGACGTTGGTAGACATCAAATAAATGATTTACTTGATACAAATATGGGGTGTGCTTGTAAAACAGCGTTCATTTTCAAACAAAGATTATCATGTTGTAAATGAAGTTCGCATTTTCAAGCTGTCTATATCCTTGATAGAAGTAAACTGGACACCGCTGGAAAAATAATAATCTTGATATAAAATTACGAAATATTTGTTATTAAATTATTATAGCCTTGGTTACAAAGAAATTTATATTATAAATCAAAAATATATTATTTTTGATACAAATTTTCTATAATTTTCTCATCAAATATTCTTTCTTAGAGTGAGAACAGATATTCTTGTGCGAGTATGTATTCACAAGAATATCACAATTCTTGACTTGAGAATTTCTTTTTATGTGTGTATGGTAATTTTTGTCACAGAAGGAGAGGCTATATATCACCTAATTAGCATGGGCGTCGTTTGGGGGGGGGGACAAGAGCCCTGTAAACGCTGCGAGACGATAAGTGTCGGTGCACGTTAGACTTGAAACGCTGCAGGTTGTAGCTCAGGAAATAAGTTCCCAGGCAGCTCATTCCACAGCGTCAAAGTTCTCCCAAAGAAGGAATGTTGGAGGAGACTGGTTCGGGAGTAGGGACGTCGACTTGGTGTTATTATCTGAGAGAGCTCACTCGAACATCTTCAATGATAGAATCTGTAAAACAGGGACAGGTCGGCCACCCTTCTTCCATGTTCCAGGCTGTGGAAGTCCTTTGTGAGACTAGGCGTATCGATTAGTCTAATTGCTCTCTTCTCGATAGTGTCCCAAAGCCTTAGAGAGTGCTTAGGAGAGCATCCCCACACATGGGAGCAATACTCCAACGATGATCGGATCTGCGCCTTGTAGAGCAGCAGTAGTTGCTCTGCATCGGTACTCTCTAAACATAAGAGATAGAAACATGTTTCTATCACCATGACGACCATGACGATCGGGCAGTTTCGGGTGACTATCACGTGTCTACTACGCTGTCACGACACGCTGTCATATTTACGAGGCCACCCGATCCCATAGTACATATACTACGTTCCAAAATCCCATCTATCTAGTGAGCAGATGAATTTTCGAGGATAGTCACGTGATTCCAGATGTTAGGGATGTTGGAATATTTATGAAACGGTAAAGATCTTTTTTTGCCAGTTTTGACATATCACATAACTTGTGCTGTTTTCTCAGAATCAGAGTGTCAGAGTAGTCGTACCCGTTAGAATGTCAATGCATACAAATAAAGCAGAATAGGTTATGTTAAGTTGTTAGCTGTCAAGTGAAAAATATCTCTTGACAGTCTTGACACAAATGTCGCTATAATCTCAATTTGATTTCCGAGCAAAACGTTGACATCCATGGCATCGGAAATGCAATAACGGAACACAGATTTTTGTTGACAGTTTGATGTTGAGTGAATACTGAAACACTACAGAGCAAATCGAGGCCTTTGATGGGATTTTGGAACGTAGTAATAGTGCATAGAAACACGTTTCTAGGTTACAGAGTACCGGCGCTGGTCTATACAGGTTCCTCCAGCGGAACAAAACGCCAAGTTTGAACAAAACTCCAAGCTTCTGTATGACGGAGAATGTATGATTAAAATGTTGACGATCACGGTGGGAACATGATATTTGTAAAAACTGTCCAGTCGCAGTCAGTTTAGCTATTAGTTTTGTCAGAAAGGCCTATGTTCAATATCTTGCGTGAAATAACTATCAGAACGATTTCTCAATTTACTTTACGTGCGCTTCCACCACTTTTGAAACTATTTAAAATATCAGTTTCTAAAAAATGGTGAAGGCATGTGAGATGCTCTGTTGAAGAATCTCAACATCTGACATTCCGTAAGATATTTATTATGATTTATTTTAGATCTATCAGGAATATGCGGTCACCTCTTATTTAACTATATTTTTTATCTTTAATTCCGTGTCGTTAGCGTAAGTTTCATAGAAAAGCTGTATAATCTAGAAATACAATCAGTCCAAGGGCGTAACCTTGAGGAACTTCGGATGTGACACCTATTTATACAGCTTGTTCACGAAGGATTAAGTAAATTTACAAAGATTGAAAGAGATATTTCGTGAAATCTTTTATCTTTTATTTTTAATCGCATTGGAGAAATTAAGTAGAGTCAATGACAGGCACGTATTTAGAGAGGGGGTGCAGGAGACCGCCCCCCCCCCCCGAAGCGGTAAAGAAATTTTGTTTTGCTGATCAAGGTCCCAGTCAAGCAAAATTATAAGATCTCAAACCTAATCTGGACCCCTCCAGAAACTAAATCCTGGATCAGGGGCGTATCCAGACCTCAGTCTTGGGGGGGCTAGCGAAGCATGAAGTTGTGTGCGCTTTCACCATTTTTTGTAATACCTTCGTGAAGAACGTTGACGAAAGAGAAAAGGAAAATGTTAATAGTATTAAAATAAAAAAGAAGATATAAATAGCAAGTGAAACAGTGGCGTATCAGGTATTTTAGAGAGATGAAATAAAAAAACTATTGATGCATTCATCAATTTTAATTTTACGGAATACAAATAATATGTAATAAGTACCTACGTATCATATCCGTGAACATTTTATTGGCACAACATACAAAATTAAACGATCATGAACACTCAACAGTCAGGTACACTAGTAGCCACAACACGTACTCCATTTTTTTTAATTAGTGTTTTAACTTTTCTATTCCGTGCAATTTTGCCTTACCTTTATAGCATTACTTGATGACATCGTCAGTGAAGTGGATAAGTGACAAGAGACATTTTACACTTACTCTAGGCAATATCTGATGATATACTTTATTTGCAATATAACATTTGGCAGACATAATAACTGAGAGTATATGAAAACGTCAAAATTCTCTTCGTAAAAATATTCTAAAAATTGAGATTGATTGAAATAAATGGACTGCTGTAAGCTCTATGTAGGTTCCTAAAAAGTGACAAAAATGTAAAAGATAGACATTAGCGACGAAATGATGGACCATGAAGTCCATGCAGATGTACCAGAGCGCGAGTATGGCCCTGTTTCACAATCGTTAGCTAACTAGAGGTTAAAAGAAAACTAGTGGTTAGCGAACACTTTGCGTTTCATTACCGGCGGTTTGCGTCAAAAGCTATAATAGTCAAGTCAACCCTAGGATAAAGGATGGGTTATCGCTGATGTTTGTTGTGGTCAACCGATGACTCTTACTTTGGAGGTTATAAAAACATGCATCGTAGACGTCGATGGAATTTGATTATAGATTGTTGTGACACAAGTCAAAAATATGAATACAACGGTTAGGTTTCTTTAGGGCTGTTCCAAATTATGGTTCTATCACCGTCCCAGAACTGTTTTCATCATGCCCCGCCCATTTTACAGTTCTAAAAATGATGATTAGTTGGTACGCTGGCGGAATCATCGATTCTATAATATAGATTCTATAATTTATAGAATCGCAAAATGGGTGGGGCATGATAAAAGCAGTTCTGGGACGGTGATAGAACCGTAATTTGGAACAGCCCTTTTGTCGAAGGTTTGGGTTGTATTCACAGAACACAATTGTGGCAGTGCTCTGAAACCCATCCGTGCTGCCAACTTGACGACAAATAAGCTTAACCACTGGTTTTCTTTCTTAAACAGAGCAATCCGATAACTGCTGGGTAACTTCCTTCTGTCGGTTAAGCGACTACTAGGGGTTATCAATGATTTTGAAACACAAATTTACAAGGCCCTGCCGTCGTAGCAGCTGTATTTATGAACGTTACGTTTATATGGTGTGTACAAATAAGTACAAAAAAAAATACAAATACTCTTACTTATTAAGATACCTTCAAGAAAACAGATAACAACTAAGCTCAACAGGTTATAGATGATATCGTGATTCCTGAGAATACTTTTTGTGTAAATCCTCAGTCAGACATATATCTTTCGTATAAAATGCAGCACACCCTTGATCAGCATTACAACTCTGTAGTCCACAGACACCTATTTGTTAAACCGAACCTTTTTTACATTTTCTGGAGGAAAAAGAGCGAAAATGCCGGAGGCCGCTGAGATTTCCCGAAGGTAAAGCCTGTACGTGTTCAGCACCATCGGCACTGCTGGATCCTGGAAAATGTGTCCTGAGGAATGACTGAAATTGCTGGACGTTAACCCTGAGGGGTACCAGGGGATATTCCTGTATTTGCTGAACGTAATAGCAATTTAAGAGAATTCTCGAAGAAACTCCACTATGTAACGGTTCACCCGTTTTCAAAGTTATTTTTATATTATTTACTTGGCTACCATATACAAATAGTTTTTAAACTTCCATTTTTAGCAACTACTTCCTCATTATACTAGTTACATTTTCATAATTGTTTTACTTCTTACTTCTTCCTTTTCCCATCTCTATTCTTTTTAGCTGTAAATATCATTATATTATACAATCTGCGCAAGTGCGCACAAATTTTGGGAAAAATCTAATGAGTGGGGGGGTATGCTCCCTCTCTCTACCGACGTTAGCTTCTAGATGAAATGTAATGGTTTATTCCTTTCACTTTCTGAACTCAAACAGTAAAGACATATAGAATAGCTATGTCTCTCTAAGATAATTTTTGTGTCTGTGCAATTATGTGATAACCAAGGTAAGGGATTCATATTCCCAATGCAAAATCATAACGATTTGATTGCTATGGTTTCGCATATTTTTATTGCTTCTGCTTTTTATTTTACAGCTATGTGTAGGAATGTGATTTTTCCGAATTATACATTTTTTTTCATGAACATGATGGCGAACATTTTAATCTTTAAATATCAAGTCAACCATGCACTGTATGTTTATTAATTATCTAACAAAAGAGTTGCTGAACATTATTCTTTGTTTCTAGCCATACATTTTTGTCTTAAGATACCTTATCTTGTGTGTATTTTATGTTGGACATTTTTGTAATTTTGTTTTACGAGGCGTGAGGAAAAAGTTGTAAATTTTCGAACATATTTTGTATATACTTTTTTATTTATCACCATATATCCGAAAAGATCCGCTAGGACTGAAAATACAAAGCATTTAAGAATCATTTTTTTAACCATTATTCTATCTGTTCGCTCTTGTACATATATTTCTTTTAATTTTTACCATGTGAACATTTGAAAGTTATCTGCTTTTTGGCTTTTTAAATATGCCCATGCTACTTCATAGATTTGTTTCTGGAGTATATGAACGCAATTTTTCAAAATGTAAGAACGCATGAAGATCCATACTTCAGAAACAGATCGTGAAGTCCTGTGAAGTTCTCTACAAGGTGCTAATACCCGCCATAACTCATTCACAGGAAAACCACTTTTTTTTGGGGGGTGCCACCATCATGAACACTTTTTCGGGGTGACACCACCAGAACTCCTTCTGAAGAAGCCAGCCTTCTTTGGGGGCCAACAGCAGCATGTAACACTTTTTTTGGAGCACCACCTTCTCTTCGGAAGGGCACCACGAGAACTACTCCCTGGACTTCCCTCCGAAGTTAAGTTCTTGTTTTTAAAAAAATCAGATAGAATACAAATGTACTCATTCATACTGCATTCATATATATGAAATAAACCTTATTAAACCATTGTTGTCCTGTTTTCATTTCTTGGCGGCTAGTAGACTCACGCACCCACATACCCTTGTCTCATACAATCCGATTGAGCTGCTGGTTACTATGGGCAATATGTTGGTTGGTGGCTCATCACCAATCAGCGCTTTTATTGTTACAACTACTCAAAGTATTGTTGGGATACTCCAATTTTTTATTATTATTATTATTAGTACCTTAAAAAATACCTTGGTGGTACCTTGGGCCCTCAACCTTTTCTCCATCTGCTCCAGATGTTGGGAAAACATTGTTTCACTTCTTGGTCAAATGAGTGAAAAGCGTGAATAGTGACAATAAACCAACTTTACTCACCTCTGCCGTTTATGGATCCTGGACTAGACGCTTCTAAAGGACTTGCTGGATTGGAATTGGATTCTTGCTTTACACTGAAACAAAAGAAGGAAGTAGTAAAGGACCTCTTATACGCCTAAAAACGATGCTTTTTACCAACGTAATTCCTGAAACATTCCTGTGCTTGTATCTCAGTAATGTGTAACCCCATCCAGCTAAGCTATATACAGTCGGAGAGCAAAAGTTATCAAACTATGCAGTTTTGTACATTGGGACGGGCTTGGCAATAATTTTAATTCAATTTTGTTTGAAACTATTAACAGGCCCTCGATTCATGGTACTTTGCACATTAATGATGTATGTACATATGTGTGGGAATGAATGAATGAAGGAGGGAGAGAGAAAAATTGGTAAATCTGACAACACTGCTGTTAGCGTTTTTTGAATTCTGTATGTTCAAAAACCCCCAAGGATTGAACTTCACCTCTCCAGCTGTGGAGGTTTTGGAAATATTTAAGCGTTCCGGTACCGTTTACTGAAAAAACAGTGTTGCCGTATCTCAGTAATTAATAGAAACAAAATTTTGAAATTGTGAGATATTACTAAGTTTGACATGTGCAATTCATTGCAATAAAAATAAGTAGAGGATTTTATTTAAAATAAATTAAAATCAGGGATATTTGTTTAAAAATTTTGAAAAATAATTTATAATTTGGCAACGTCGCAAACGCGAAAAAATTACAAGACGAGATAGGGTATTAGTAGATATTTTGATTTAAAATAAAACATACAGGGCGTTACATTTAAAAAACAAAGTAAAACGACCTTCAAATTGCCGTAATTTAAAATTCTGCCAAAAACACCCTGTAGGTACAAATTGCTCCATCATCCAAAATAATATCCACTTAATATTCAAGTAAGCCGCTGTATAATATTATTGAGAAAAGTTAAAGGAATATATCAATTTGGACGTAATACTTGCGACCTTGCAAATGTGGAAATTAATAGAAAATAAATTATAACTTATATATATATTATAACGCCAATACATGGTTCAAATTACATAAGAGACGATTATATACGTGGAAGTCTCCTCAGGACAGCAAAGAAAAACCTGTCAGAAATCAAATAGACTACGTAACAGTAAACAAAAGATTTCGAAATAGCATTATAAATGCTAAGGCATACCCTGGATGCGACATAGGTTCTGACCATAATCCAGTAGTCATCACTATGAGAATAAAACTAAAGAAAATTCCACAACGAAAACCAACGACAAGAATAGCTTGGGCAACCGTCGATCACAACAAAAAAGAACTATACGAACAACAAGTAGACACACAATTATCCTTTGGAGACAATACGAGAACACACATTACAAACTCCACGAACACCACAAATGATATAGAACAGACATGGGCAAACTTGAAAGACACACTTCGTGAAGCAGCCGAACAAATAATTGGAAAAGAAGTGCGAAAACCGCAAAAACCCTGGATGACCAATGAAATACTAGAATTAATGGAGGAAAGACGCAAAGTCAAGAATAAGCAAGAACGGAAATACAAACAGTTAGACAAAGAAATCCAGAGACACATTACAAAAGCCAAAGAAAACTGGCTGCAAACAAAATGTGATGAAGTGGAACAACTACAGGCCCAACATAAAGATAGAGAATTACACCAGAAAATTAAAGAAGTCGCAGGTCTTTGGAAACCTAGACATGTGTCAGTAATCACAGATGAAAACAATCAAATAGAACTAGAACCCAGTAAACAACAAATTATATGGGAAAAATACTTGCAGGAATTGTTCGGAGACGCAAAAAGAGATAAGGATTATCCAAAAGTCAACAAAGACGACTACCTGCCTATACTAAAGGATGAGGTCATTAAAGCAATCAGGGAAACGAAAAGTAACAAATCACCAGGCGAAGATCAAATTACTGCAGAACACTTTAAACACATAAGTGATAATGCCATCAAGACAATGACTAAATTCTTTAACACTGTTTATGAATCGGGAACAATTCCAGACGATTGGGTAAAATCCACGTTCATACCACTACCTAAAAAGAACAAGGCGAAAAAATGTGAAGACCACAGAACCATATGTCTGATGAGCCACGCAGCGAAAATCTTCATGCGGATAATATTCAATAGAATATACAACAAATGTGATGAATATCTCGCCAGATCACAATATGGTTTCAGAAGGGGTACAGGAACAAGAGAAGCCATCCTGGGTTTAACTTTAACTGCAGAACGATATATGGAAGTCCAAAGAAAACTTTATGTGTGCTACGTCGATTATAAAAAAGCCTTTGATAGAATACAACATGAAAAATTAATTGAAGTTCTCAATGAAGTAGGCCTGGATGGAAGAGATATTATAATCATACGCAACACATATTGGAACCACAAGGGATGTGTCAGAGCAGAGAGAGGCAACACAAAGTATATAGACATTCAGAGAGGTGTCCGACAAGGATGTATATTGTCGCCGCTACTGTTCAATGTATATGCTGAACACATAATAAGAAAATCCCTTCAAAACTGTTCCGAAGGTGCCAAAATAAACGGAAGAGTTATAAACAACATAAGGTATGCCGACGACACCGTGATACTGGCAGAATCAGAGGAACAACTGCAATCCTTGATGAACAAACTAGCTGACGAAAGTGCCAGAATGGGTCTTGAAATTAACACTCTTAAGACAAAAACCATGATTTTTAACAGGAATCCGCAAGGTAACAACACTACCAACATAATATTAAACGGAGTGCAACTTGAAACAACGCAACGGTACATTTACTTAGGAAGAGACATAAACAGCCAACTAGATCATTCCAAAGAAATCAAAAGGAGAATTGAGATCGCTAGGGCAGGTTTCCTTAACATGCGAAAGTTTTTATGTCACCCGAAGCTATCAATAGCGACGAGGTTAAGGACACTAAAATGTTACATATGGTCTCTACTTTTATACGGTTGTGAAACATGGACAATAAAACAAGAAGACATAAAGAAACTGAACGCCTTTGAAATGTGGATGTACCGTCGTATGCTTAGGATAAGTTGGACCTCCAGAACAACGAACCTCGAAGTGTTAACAAGAATGAACACCCGTGCACACTTAACTGGAACACTTAAAATAAGGAAGACAGCTTACCTCGGACACATAATGCGGCATAAGGAGTACGAACAACTGCAGCTCATTATAGAAGGCAAAATCGAGGGAAAACGCAACATAGGCAGAAAAAAGAAATCATGGTTACGAAATATAAGAGACTGGACCCACACCGACGGAAACACTCTTATACACCACGCCTTGGACAGAGAATCGTATGCCATATTAACCGCCAACCTCAACAGAGACGGCACTTAGGAGGAGGAAATTATAACTTGGCAACGTCGCAACCGATCCCAAAAATATTTTAGGGTTGAATAGAGATCAATGATGGAAACTAGAAAAATTTAAGAAAAAGTTATAGTTCCATATAAAAAATCAAATTGATCACTATTCTACTTTCCCGCAACACCCTATATATTTTAAAATATTTTTAGAATATGCGTCTTAAGTAACCAAATAACTTTTGTAATTGACATTTTCTTGTATCAGAAGAGATATCGAAGAATTACACACTAACTGGACACCCCGTATATATAAAAACATTGTTTATGCAATCGTTATTTTATTCTATACATAATGAGCACCCTGTATAATGAATAGTGATTATCAGCTACTACCTCAATTTTTTTTCTCGGAAGTGTGTACAGAGCATGAAGCTGGTGTTGTGTAGGTCAGGATGGAAAGATCCACGATCCACCTGACAGTCAGTGTACCTATATGTTTTGTGCCTGACAGTGCGGTGTTTGTGTTCCCCTTAGATAAGGAAAGAGAGGGGATACCGCACGCCCATTTGATGCTATATGGCTTAGCTGTTACCGAAAATGAATAGCTGTCAAAATGTTGGTGGAAAACTGACGGTAGTGTCAAGGTGGTGTTTTTTGCGATATTTAACGTTTTTAAGACCAATCATTGTGGAATATTGTGGTGAGCGTAATGGTGGGGTGTGCAGCTTACCGTTGTAAAAGCCACAGCAGCAGGAAGGAGCCAGGAATCACTTTTCACAGGTAAATTTATGTTTATATTTTTTGGTGTATCCGAAATTCATGCAGATATCTCGATATCTAGTTCAAAGATATATGTGTATCCGAAATATAATTTGGAATGTACCACTAACATGCGAATCATAATGTTTTTGAGTACGTAAAGTCTAAAAATTATGTTTTTAAGGGATTTTTTGGTTCAAATACAATCAGTTTTCCAGTGGCGTATCTATTATAGCTTACATTTTGAATAGAAATATTATGACTTTGCATTGTAATATATAATATACCAATACCCTTATACAAGGTGTGCATTTCAAGGGTGGCCTTTATTTGTAGTTGTATGAATAATAAAATTAATTTTCTTTCTTCCTCGACAGGTTTCCCAAAGATCTTCCTAGACATGATTTATGGATCAAAAATATGAGGATCGAAGGTTGGAAGCCTACAAGCAACGATAGGCTTTGTTCTAAGCATTTTGAACAGAATTTCCTTCATCAAACAAATCAGAAAGTATATCTTCTGAAAGGAGCAGTCCCCACCATATTTGACGAGCTTCCGGAATACTTGCGTCCAAAAATTGTAAGTTATAATTCCTAGCTTACATTGTTTACGCTTAATCAATATTAAAATAATAAACATCCTAGGATTATGATAGATGGATAGATGGATAGATGGATAGATGGATAGATGGATAGATGGATAGATAGATAGATATACTTTATAGTCTAAGAATTTACAAGATTCTTATTGACAAAGCTATATAATAACAAACAAAACTTTTGGGATATTCACTAAAACCTGTGAGGAGGAAGTTCGTTATAAATCTTCACTCCATTGTATATAATTGGATCATTAATGATTTGGGTGTGATATTAATTTAAAATCATTCTTATGCCTTATGCCTATATTCTATATTTATGGTCTCAAATTTGGTTTTATTATTAGTGATGACGTTTCCAAAATAAACAGTGCAATAAAGTAAGGAGAAATACGATTACGAATGGCTGAATAACCATTTAAAAATTGATAGCTATGAAGATCAAAAGGCAGCTAACCTCAAAAATGTAATAATTTCTTGTGTTACAGTTACATTATTAAACAACTATATTTAGGTGTGTTTACTCGATACGAAATCAAAACAAAATGTTACTGTCACTTTTCCTATAAGATTCAGTCACTCATTCACATCTACTTAAATCATAAATTAATTTGTTCTGTCTTTCTTTCGGAAATAATGTTTCAAACATTGTCTAATATACAGCTCTGTTATTTTAGGCAAAAGAAAGAAAAAGACCCCGTGAACGTGATGTTCATCCAGAACCATCGCCATCAACCTCAGCTCTGGCTGCACAGGACGACTCTCCCCGGAAAAAGAAACTTAGAAGAGAACTGCTGCTGCAAAAAGATAAGAATAAGGAAAAAACGAAAAAAATCCGTGCCCTTGGTCAGTCACTGAAAAGAGCACACAAAAAAGTAGCCTCTTTAAAAATAATTGCTGAGAAATTAGAGCGACAAAATTTACTATCTCAAGAAAATTTAGTTTTAGTTCAAAATATGAGCAAGGTTAATATAGAAATATTGAACAGAAAAATGGGGAGAAATGTTCAATATTCACCTGAACTTAGGAAATTTGCCCTGACATTAAATTTTTTTTACCAAAGGCATACAACTATGTGAGAGATGTTTTTGACACTTGTCTCCCGCATAGCAAAACTATTGCTAAATGGTTTCAGAATGTGGATGCTGAGCCTGGTTTTACCAAGGAATCAATAAATACCTTAAGAAATAAGGTTCAATCATCTGACAGGCCAATAATTTGTTCATTAATTATCGATGAAATAGCCATACGGAAACATTTAGAATGGGATGGAAAAAAATTCCATGGTTATGTGAACTGTGGTACAAATTTAAACGATGACTCTAATGCTTTAGCCAAAGAAGCTTTTGTTATAATGTTGGTTTGCATCAATGGAACTTGGAAATTACCTGTCGGTTACTTTCTTACAGATTCTTTGAATAGCAGTCAAAAACATTCAATTGTATCTCAATGCATCCATCTGATTGAAGATACGGGAGCCAAAGTTATGTCAATCACATTCGATGCTGCTCCATCTAATACCGCTATGTGTCATAACTTTGGATTCTTATTTAACATTTCAAATATACAGACAAGTTTCAGAGTTACAGATCACAATGTATATATTTTTTATGATCCATGTCATATGATAAAACTTGTTCGCAATGCATTTGGTGAAAAGAAAATCCTAATTGATTGTGATAACAATTTTATTCAATGGAAATACATAGCGCTTATAGAGAAGCTGCAAACTAGCGAGGGCTTACATTTAGGGAATAAGTTACGTCGCGCTCATATTATTTTTTTCAAACAAAAAATGAAGGTTCGGCTTGCAGTTCAGTTACTTAGTGCATCAGTAGCCGATGCTATTGAGTATTGCGAAAAAAAGCTGAATCTTGAGGATTTTAAAGGTAGTCAGGCAACAGTTAAATTTATTAGAATTGTAAATAGCATTTTCGATATTTTAAACAGCAGAAACCTAGTAGCACCAGGTTATAAAAAAGCATTATGTCAAAAAAATTTAGATCGATCTGCGGAATTTATCAATAGTGCAATTTTTTATCTTTCAAAGTTGAAATTATCTAATAATGAGCAAGTAATCATGTCTAACAGAAAAACTGGGTTTATTGGATTAATAATTTCATTATCAAGTTCTTTAGGATTGTACAAAGAACTTGTTTCTGAGAGAAAAACATTACTGTACCTTCCGTTGTATAAGATTAGTCAAGATCATTTAGAATTATTCTTTTCGTCAATTAGATCAAGAGGTGGCTGGAATAATAACCCAACCGCTCGACAGTTTCTAGCTGCTTACAAAAGGCTTCTGGCTCGAGCAGAAATTGAGAGGGCGGTACGGGTAACTGTATTCCATTAGATCAAATCCCTATTCTAAGTAGTTCTACAAAAAATGTAAGGTCTGAAGATGTAATTAATAGTAGTTTATCGAACCATAGTTTAATAGACATAAATGAGCCTTCTGATGATCTAGAAACTATTTGGAAGGATCATGACTACACCATGAATGCACCTGTGATAAGTGAATGTTCATCCCAAATTGTGCAATATATTGCTGGTTATGTTTCGCACCAATTACAAAAAACAATAAAATGTGAAACATGTGTCACAGCATTGATTGGTACTAGAGATCGGTTTCTCAATTCCCTAATTGAATTTAAAAGCCACGGCGGTCTGACTTACCCATCAAATGATGTTATCAAGATATGTTTGAAATCGGAACATTTTCTGAGAGTTAATGAAAATTGTATTCACACCAAACATTTTGTACCTTTGCTGATAAGCAAAATAATATCAAGTTTTCTAGGCACCCCTATTTTCAGCTGCTTAGAACGTCACGTATTAGAAAATGATGTAAATCATATATATTTTTTAATAAAAGCTGTATGCACAAAATACTTAAATATCAGGACAATCCAGTTCGGAGCCAATTAACAAAAATGATTCTGTTTAAAGGGCAGTAAAATATTGGTAGTTTTTGACCTTCATGACTGTAATATTGACTGCCATCAATTGTAGGAGCAAGCGAAATGCCACGTTCCTACAAAAAATTTATTTTTGTTGAAGCACACAATACTGAGTTTCACCCAAACTTCCCCATAAGTAAATACATAACTGCAATAAATTAGAACTTACTGGAAGCAAGGGGTTAAGTGATAAAATAGAGTTGTAATTTCTATGTAAGTTATAGGACCTCACCTATATTGAATGAATTGTTCGTTTTTATTTACTACTAGCTAATCTAGGGGTCATTTTCTAATTTTGTAAATGTTTTGATTTTGGATAAGATTAAAGGACCTTTGTATTTCTAGCCCAAAACTTACTTTATTTCATGTCTGAGATAATTTTTATGTTTAACCCTCCAGCTTTTTCATTAATTATTGCCACCGTCGCAAAAAGAAGTTATGTATAAAAAAGCCTCGTTGGAGTAATTAAAAATACTGCTCTTCATTACACACTACAAACAGCAAGTAACAGCGTAACAGCAAGTAGATTTTTTTACTGCATATGGGGACTTCGAGATTGAAGGCATCAAATTCCTCAATCTCGTAAGCTAATCTATAATAATAAAAATTTTTTATTGCTGCTTCTGTTTACAGTATGTAATAGACAGTATTTTATATATAAACATAATGTCAATAAATATAAATATACTATAGGTATTATGTGTTCTTTAATAATAAAAAATTGATTTACTACAAACTACAAGCAGTTTTTTCTTTCTGGGTAGAAGTATAATCGTGTCTTTCATCAGTCATATACTGCAAATGAACATAACATGTTCATGACTGAATAAAATATATACATTATCAATTTTTATATATTATTGGCCACAAAACAGCAGTCGAATGAAAATCACGGTTACAGTAATGTTAGTCACTTAAATTTTAATTGTGGATGGCGAAATTGGCCATATAGAAACCCTGAATAACAATATTTCATTAAATTTTATTTGAAAAAGATTATTTCTACAAATAGCTCAACCATAACGTTAATCCCATTAGTTACGCCACTGGGAATAGCGCTTTGGTGCCATTTGGTATCAGAAATGTCAGTCGCGGGTTCCGTCCTCTCTCTTTCCTTGTCTAAGGTGTTCCCCTTCCAAAACAGATAATGGACTAGTATCATGGGTCTGAAAACAATGATTAAATCATTGTAACCCCTTAGTGTATACAAAAATAGGTGTATTGATGCATTTCGTTACCCCCTGCATCATTTTGTTCACTAGTAATTTCGTTTTAAAGTTTAAAAGAAAGAATTTAAATTTAGCCAATGACAGCGAAAGGCGCCATACGTTAGCAGTGCATTGTTGCCACGATAAATTACCAAATCGCGGTACTGACCCAATTTTCACGGAACAAACTACTGTTTTATGCTCTGTCTGGCGTCAGTTTCGTAAGGGGGTGCCCTATAGGTTTCATCCGTTTCACCTTTTGGCTGTGCCACGTGAAAGAAGGTTGTCAAATGAAATGAAACCTAACCCTATAATTTTATGAATTGCCTGTCATCGACGCGTCCACTTTTGTCTTTAGTTATTGTGCAGTGAATGTTTTTAAGAAGTTGTTACATTTCAGCATTAGTGTGCCTTACCTTTACCTGTGAAACACGAACCGATTATAAACAAAAAGCGAAAAAACAATACACACGACAAATAATACAGTCTACGACACATAAAGCTAAATTCAGATGCATACGACATCCGACGATACGAAACTGTTCCTATTGGTAGAAATATTCAAAATGATGTCAAATCAAAATATTTCAACCAATAGGAACAGTTTCGTACCGTCGTACCGTCGGATGTCGTATGCATCTGAATTTAGCTTAACGCAGATGCACAACATAGATAGGATGACATGTCAGCTGTCAATAATGGATCACGAGCACACGAGCCTTAACCTAGATCATGGCCGACACTCCTACCTAGATCATGGCCGACTCTACTACCCAGGTCATGGCCGCTGGATCACGGAACACAAGGCGATAAACGTCAGCCGTATGTTCGCTCAGATCAGGTAGATCGACAACACAGCACACGTATCCGTCTTCCGATTGGCTGTTCCCCTATAGGGCCGTGACGTCACGGCCCTAGCGAAATTCAAATATTTTCCTCATTTTCTCGATTTTCCCGTGCTCAAAAAAATCGCGGAAAAATTTGAGAAGGTTCTTATGCCATACTCTATCATATGCAATCATAAAAAAAATTCATGATACTAGCCCATTGCTAGCGTCATCTTCAAAATATATGAGCAGTTTACATTTTTTGTCGTCCTACCGAGTGCCGACACTACAAAGGATCCTTTAATCCTTCAAACGAAGCCCGACGAGTGGGGTGACCGTTTGCCTTTCGGCATATTTTATTATCTGGGCGATAAACCTGGTACGGTCATTGGTGTAGTCAAAATTGTATACCTATGTCTGTGTATCAGATGTGATGCAGAAACAGATGTGATGCAGAAAGCAAATAGGAAACTACTGCATTAAAGGTCTTAAAGATATCCCAAGAGAAGCTCGTAAAATGAGTAAATGCATTTTACGAGTTCACAACATGTCTGTTAAGACATTGTGACTATGATTAGTGTAGTCATAGTTGTATATGTCTGTGTATAATCAGATGTCAATATACAATAAATAGACCAATTTATTTTGTTTTCATCTATTGCAAATTGGTATTTTCGATTATTTTGATCTCCTATCACTTTCTGAATCGTTATTGTATATATTTTGTATAGATAATTACGGTTTTATCATTAGTCAGGTCTACATAATATCGTAACTGCACTATAGAAGTGTCGACACTGATTGAGGCCTGAAAGAAATGTAAACAGCTCATATATCTGACTTCTATTATACATAGTCCAATTACTTTCATGTGCTGTCTTCTTGTGTAAATGTGTAAATAGATGATGATATTACAGATGTAAATTTGGAGCGACAGAGCTTCAAACAAAATTCTCCAATCATATCTATCGATTCCCTTGTCAAAAATCAACTTAGGTGCTACTCAACCTAAATCGCTGGCAGAGCAGAGCAGTAGCAGTAAATTGAAGGTACGTAACAGGCGACCACAGCGTTAGAGTAAGTTCCTCAGGATCGATCCAGCTGAGCTGAGGTACTCGGAGTGTAGGTATGCGAGGTGAGGTGTCTCACCTGGGTGCAGAAGTGGCGCTATCCTCCTCTGAGGAGCTGGTGGCCTCCATATCCTTCGGCGGTAGCGGTAGCTGGGCAGGGGCTGTTTCAGGTGCATCTCAACGCCGCGAGTCGGGGGGGCCCTGCATCAGCGCGGCGGGCGGACCGAAGAGGCAGGGGGGCGCAGCACCACCACGACGCCGTGGCAGTCTAGCGCGCGACACACGCCCGCGCAGCACTGACCCACAGACAGGCGGGCAATCGGGCATTCCGACCCCGAACGACAGCCGGGGGTGCCACGTTGAGGGTGGATTGCGCCGTTGCCGCTTCTCGCTCCCACGTACAGGGTGTTTTCCTCATTTATTTGATCGTGTCCTATGCTCACAGATACTACGTTCCAAAATCCCATCTATCGAGTGAGCAGACGAATTTTCGAGGATAGTCACGTGATTCCAGATGTTAGGGAGGTTGGAATATTTATGAAACGGCAAAGATCTTTTTTTTGACATATTACATAACCTGTGCTGTTTCAAAGTCAGAGTGAGTAGTTTCAGTCAGTTTCAGTCACAGTTGTTACCATCTGAGCCCTGAGGCTGTTTTGCCTTTGGGGAAATATTTTGTGGTGAAACTGAAAGGACATTCAAGCGGATTCAAATATTGAAAATATAAGAATAGATGCATACTATACTGCTCAACGCTTACGTAGCAGAAACAATTATACAAATATTGTAGGAAGAAGAAGAGGAAGGACATGTGTGATTGCTTGATTGAGCTTGAGCTGTTTGTTCGATTTTCTTTTGCCTCTAATATACTATGGTTTTCTGGGTGTGTAGTTTCTATATGAACGTACATATATTCACCATCTACAAGAGATATCATTATAAGTACATCATGAAAACTCTGTAACAATAATATTCCTTTCTCATGAAGTACCCGCCTTCATTTACGCCTGAAACTTTGTCAGTTTCGGTAATAATTTGATTATTTCCGTCCAAAACATATTGAATTCAGTTTTCCATTATATTCACTTCTAGACGATAGATTAAAATAAAGGGACAGCATGACAGCATACACATAAAGCAGAACAGGTTATGTTAGGTTGTTACTGTTGTTAGTTGTCAAGTGAAACACAGTGAAACATATCTCTTGACAGTCTTGACACAAAGATCGCTAAAATCTCAATTTGATTTCCGAGCAAAACGATGACATCCATGGCCTCGGAAATGCAATAATGGAACACAGATTTTTGTTGACAGTTTGATGTTGAGTGAATACTGAAACGCTGCAGAGCAAATCGAGGTCATTGATGGGATTTTGGAACGTAGTAAGAGTTAACATCTCTAGAGGCATGGCCAACTCTACACTAGTCAGCCAAATTGAAATTATACTTACTTATTAATGTTTTTGAAAATAATAGTTTTTAAAATAAGCTTAAAACAATGGACCAAAAATAGCAGATGACAGTAAAGTCCTGCCGGTGCGCCATCTGGTACCCGAAGGTAACGGCAACCAAAGAGAATCGCTGCTAACAGCAGCAAACTTTTTGGTGGCACGACACGGCTTTTAGCCACCAGAGGAGCGCGGGTTCTATACGCTGCTGCGTATGACAGCCGATATACGAGGGTTGCTCTATAGGTATAGGGCAACCCTCGTATATCGGGGGTTGCTCTATACCCTACATTTTCCAGGTACAATGATCTCTGATGGCTTAGTAGCAACTGCTACAGGATGGGGGGCGCTCTTCGATGAAGGTCCAATGGCAGACGTACTGCAAGAAGTTGATTTACCAACTATAACAAAATCTTCTTGTGAAGAATACCATAAAAGCATGCTTACGGACACCATGTTTTGTGCAGGCTTCGAACAAGGTGGCAAAGATACATGCGAGGTAAGGGCCTGTCCACATCTCTACGTCACGACGTCGTTAACATAGATGAGCGGTGCGGTGTCGCAGCAGGGTGCGTTGCCACGACGTCCTAGTGACGGTACGGCAACGTCTCCGTGGAACGCCACGTCTAACATCGTCGGCGACGTGTGGTTCTATAGTAGTGGAGTTATCGACCGAGCCGGTACTAAAAACTCACCGTGTATATAAATACATTCTTATAGTGTTTTCCACTGAGCTGCACTCACCCGCACTGCGTTGAACTGGGTGCAATAGTTATGTTCCACTGGTAAAGTTCTATTGCACTGCTTGATTTTTAGTATGTTCCACTACCCGCATTCTCTGAGTGTAGTGCGCACTCAGGGCAACTTTTTCGCACGAGCCTCGGGATCTCGTGCTGTAGTGCCAGTGCAAATATGGCGAATATGGCTTCAAAAATGTGAGATTTTCTAATTTTAAATGAATTGCTAGAAAGCGATGAAAGTAGTGATGATGAAGAAGAAATTGCAATGTTATTGAAGGAAAAGCGAAAAATGCCGAAAGTTATAAAATTTGTGGAAACTGTAGTACACAAATTCAGCACTTTTTTCTAACGGAAAAATATTAAAACTTAATAAAATCATTTTTAGTTTAAAAGTGATTTTCGTGTGGAAAGGACTACATGCTACAAGTTAATAGAAGAATTCAGGGACTCTCAATTCTTCCCCCGGAAGACCACATTTGCCATCATAATTTTCATAATCCTCAGAAATTTTATACCTTTCTAACTTAAATAAACAACTCTATTAACCTTAGAAAAAACAAAGGTCGGCTGTCATTATAAATGCACTGTTCTGCTTGGGTACGTTCCACTCAGGAATTGCACTGATCCCCACCGATATGCACTTTGTCAGAGCAGATGATAGAATTGCACTTGTCAGGAGCGCAGTGAGTGCTGCTCAGTGGAAAACACTATTAGATGATAGTACCGGCTCGGTCGATAACTCCACTACTATAGAAGATAGCGAAAAAAGTTGTATATAAGAGTTGTAGCCACAGATATGCTACTTGCTCAGAAAATATTTTGATTTATACAGGGTGATCCATAACTACGTGGTGATGCAAACATGCATTTTTTAAATGAGACACCCTATATATTATTCCATCTTCAAATTCTACTAATGATTTCCGTTCTTCCAATATATGATTTTGTTACATTATACAGGGTATTTCAAAAGTTATGACCATTTTTATGTCCTAATCGCGGTCAAATGAACGTACTGTATATCAAAAAGTAATAAATTAAAAATTATTTTTTTTTTACATGAAAAGATTAAAAAATGTCCTCTAGTTTTAAAATCGGCTATAAGAAAACCCGTGACGCATATTCGTGTACAGGGTGATGTAGAATGCAAAATCCACATTTTCTCTTTTTTTTAAATATAATCCCAATATTTTATTATCTCAAAGAATTTATTTTAATATACTCTTTCATCTTTATATAACACTTGTACATACGTCCATCAGTTTCCGAGATATTTCGATTTTTCGGTAAATTTAAAATATAGCTTCTATATTTGTGTAGTGAAATTTATTTATTCTGAGAAAGTACTAATTTGTTTTTTATTTAACGAACAACTAAATTATGAGGTCATTATACTATTTGATGAAGTCAAAACCCTAAGTCGTCGAGATAATAAAGTCAAGTATGCTGAGGAAACAATTTTGTAGGCGTCATGAATAATTATCAAGCAGATTTATCAGGTGTGCCTTGAAAAAATGACAGTTTTCGTAACCTGCTCAATAATTCCGTACTGTGTGAAAAACCAGCTTTAAAAATTAATTTTTCCTTTGAGGGTATTTAGGAGAATCTTTGAGAAATTGTCTACTTGCCTCTAGAATATATCAACTATGAACAGCAATATCCAGAACGGAGGCAGTCTAAAACTAATGCGTCTGAAAGATTGAAGAATCGTTTTATTTGGACTGTGTTGTTTGATATTTCATAGCCTACCTGATACATCTGCTTGATAATTATGCATGACGTCTATAAAATTGTTTCCTCAGCACACTTGACCTATATTATATCGTTAATTCAGTGTTTTGACTTGACTAAGTATTATTATGGCCTTATATTTTAGTTATTTGTTAAGCAAAAACAAAATTTGATAGTATTTTCTCAAAATAAATAAATTTTAGTAAACAAATAGAAGGTATATTTAAAATTTGTAGATTAATCGAAATATCTCAGAAACTAATGAATGCAGCCATAACAAGTGCTAAACAAAGATGAAAGAGCATATTAAAAGCAATTCTTTGGTATAATAAAATATTGGGGTTTACATTTAAAAAAAGGGAGAAAATCTAGATTTTGCATTCTACATCACCCTGTATACAAATATGCGTCACGGGTTTTTTTATAGCGGATTTTGAAACTAGAGGATACTTTTCATCCTCCCATGTAAAAAAAATAATTTTTGATTCATTACTTTTTGATATACAGTACGTTCATTTGACCGTGATTTGGATATAAAAATGGTCATAACTTTTGAAATACCCTATATAATATAACAATACCCTATATTGAAATAACGGAAATCATTAGTAGAATTTGAATATGGAATAATATATAGGGTGTCTCATTTAAAAAAATGCATGTTTGCATCACCACGTAGTTATGGATCACCCTGTATAAATCTAAATATTTTCTGAGCAAGTAGCATATCCGTGGCTACAACTTTTATATACAACTATTTTCGCTATCTTCTACAGTAGTGGAGTTATCGACCGAGCCGGTACTAAAAACTCACCCTGTATATACATGTATGTATACATAGTGCATTTTTGAGGAAACTACAATAATAATTTCAGCCATTTATTATTTTCAGGGGGATTCCGGGGGTCCATTGGTAATTTCTGGAATTTTGGTTGGAGTCACCTCTTGGGGAGGAGTGTGTGCTGCCCCTAGGAGTCCAGGAGTTTACACGAATGTGCCTACTTTGATAAAGTATATAAAATCTATAATATCTACCTAAAATTGGTTTGATTTATTTCATCTTCTTAATAAATACCATATGTCTAGTTAAAACTGATTCCTACTTTTTCGGCTAGACTTCGTTTTAGCGGAAACCGAAATGATGGTTGAGAGTAGTGTAACAATGTTTTCTGGACCTCCCAAATATCACAGAAAAATACAGTTAATAGAACTCATCTGGGCATGCATCTGGGCATACCTACGAAAATATTTGATAGTGAAAGGGAATCAAGACCAGCAAGAATGGCTTCAAAGTGACCTAATAGTGAATTTTTCTAGCTCAAGTGAAAATTTACAAAGTAAATTGAGTGTTCATTTAAGTTGAAGTGGAAGTGACAGCAGGAGACAGGTTGCGTTTATTTTTATTTTGTAGTGTTTGACTACGATTAACCACACATCAGATGTAAGTGGTATTAGTAGCAGTAGTTCTAAAAAGTATTTTTCTTAATTTATTAACCGAGATGAACTCTAATACAGATAAAATGTAATAATTATTCTGAAACTATAGGCCCACTATTTGACAGCTAAGCCACGTTGCCACATCTAATGCTCCGGCCTAGTGTAGAGTCGGCCATGGATGTTCTGATCTGGAGGGTGATTCCAATTCGCCAAGCGAGGGTCGCTTGAGGCGACCCTTGACTAAATTAACAATTGCCGTCGGTTCCACCAATGGGAGCTAAGTATTTTCGTGCAACATTAATGCTTTGGCGAGGGTCGCCTCATTTTTGTCAAGGGTCGACAAGATTCAAGCGACCCTCGCTTGATGTGCGACAAGGACGCAAGATATGCCGTCTTTTTACTTTGACATACGACGAAAACTGCAAATGGCGCGCAAAGTGCAAATGTAAGGTTATGAAATCGGGTTTTGTACGTTAGATCTTTTGATTTGCGTACATGATTTCTTGATCTTGTGCATAGATTATACCCATCTTGTGTTCGTTTTTCATTTGTGAGATACTTATTAGTGATTTTGCAAGTATGGCATTGCCTTTTATACATTTGCAAATTGTTGATGAGTTGCAAAGGGCGGAAGAACGGGATCGATCTCATCGATCTCGATGACTTCAGAGGATGATCAGAGATGCTCAAGATCCACTTTCCATCCCGGATTGAGCATTTAAAGACAATTTTCCCCCAATTTTCGCCTATCTAAAGATGCTTGTTGGTATTTGGTGGATACATTCATGAGAAGGAGAACTTATGAAAACCGAATTTCTGTAGCATTCAAGGTAAATGGTAGATTTAACAACCTTGTACAGTTTGCTGATTATAATTTTGTAGGTGCTTGGAGCGTTACATTTTTTTAGTTTTGGTAGCTATCAACGAAGTATAGCTGGTAATAGCGTGTCCTGCATGAGCCAGACAATGAGTAGATCAATAAAGGAGGTCTGTGATACAATACTCAGGCATGTTATGAAAACTTGGATACCTTATCCTAGGCATGACCAAGAAAAGGAAGCCCATAAGCAACAGTAATACCCACATTAAATAATGTAAAATAAATGATTTACAAAAGGCTTAATTTCAGATTTATCAATCGTCACCATCAGATGCCCAAAGTTATAGGAATTGTAGATGGGACACAAGTAGCTATAACGATGACAGAAAAGGTTACCATAGTCTGAATTGCCAAATTGTGAGTCAAAATCATGAATATTTGATAGAATCCACAAATAGAATCATTAAATTTCCTGTTTTCAGATATGTGATGCAAATATGAAAATATTGAATGTTGTTGCTAAGTGGTCAGGCGCAGGTATGATGCATATATATGTGGCACCAAAGCAATATTGGAAGAATAATGGCTACAATGCAGAACAGAATAGTAAGATTATGGGTAAGTGAAATAAACAAAAAAATTATAATAATTATTATTAAAATTGTGATTAGTATTGTTGTCAGGCATCTGGATAAAGCCAGACATAGGTAGGCTTTTTGATTGTGTGTTTAACCAAAATAAACAGTGTCTGGCTTTTGTTAGGCTTTTTACATTTCACATTTCAATGACTATTTGATTAATAATAAAATACCTATACCTAAGACTAATATGCCATTTGATTTAATTTATTTTTTCACTAGAATTTAACAAGATTTATGATAATAATAAAAGACATACATTTTTTTTTGTTGTACCTATTAATACTGAGACAAAATCTAGAATGTCGAGCTTTTCTAACCAAACTCACTGGTCTGTCTGGCGATTAGGTTTGGCGATCTGACAACCCTAGTGATAAGAGCAGTTGGTGGCTAAAACTGCTCCAGGTTTGTCCTTCTTTTGCATGTTACACACTATTGCTACAGTTAAAATGTCACACTGTTGAAATATACAGTTTGTGGCAAATTATCACAGTGGTGCGATGGATGATGAATGTTAACTTGAAATGGTGGACCATTCTGTTGCTGATAGAAGCCAATTCATTATCAACCTTGTTTTAATTTGTTTATTGAAGGTGTAGTGACTATAACTTTGCAAGCTATTCCATAAATATACAGAGAGTTTGCTTAAAAAGTTTTCCTTGGTAGTGTTAAACTACTTTCTTGGGCAAGTGTTAGAGCCTGACCCCTAAGAGTTGCATTATTACTAATGGGTAATATTTCCAAAGAGTGGAGTAGTGGTGACTCATGTTTTAGTATATAACAATAAGATCCCCTCTTTGTCCTCTCTCCATAAGGGACTTGAGACTGATATGCCTGCAGATTTGGCAAGTCTTGTTTCCATCAGAATTTTTCATAATTCTTTTTTTTTTCTTTAGGTGATTCTGGGTATCCCTGCCTACCTTGGCTGATGTCGTCTATCAAAAATCCAGCATCTCATGAGGAGCAGGCTTACAACACAAGATTTGTAAGATGTAGGAGTACAGTAGAGCGATGTATTGGTTTGTTGAAAGGGCGATTGTGGTGCCTCTTGAATCATAGAACCATGCATTACATGCCACTAACTGCAGCAAAAATCATAATGGCATGTGCTGTAATACACAACATTGCACTGCAGTATAATGTTGAAAATCCACCAGAGATTCTGGATGATATAGATTTGGAACCAGTGCCACCACCTCTGCTTCCTAGTGCTGATATGATGTTGAGGTAGCAAGGACAACAGGCAAAACCCCAGTATGTTCAAAGATACTTTTGAACATATTAAAGATATTGCCAATTATTGTAATTTATTTTGTTGTTGTCTCTTACTAATCAACACCATTGCTCTGGCTAATAAAAAACCACATTCACCGATATTATAAGAAGTAGTTAATGTATTATCATTTGATAGGTATTAATTTTTTAAAGTACCAAGAAAAGCATGTCAGGTAATACATAATTTGGCTAAAGCCAGTTTGAAGAGTTAAAAAAAAATAATTTAGTAACCTTAGCTGAATTTTCAACATCTGGACAGCATCAAAAATTATACAAAAAATCAAAAATATAACTCTAGAGCTCTACCACGTTAACATATTCATAAATTGTCAGGATTTGATTACTTGAGTACTTATCTGATATCTTTTTTTAGATCAAATTTAATTATTTGTAATACAGTATAATTTTTCTGTGGCAAAGACTTCCACAAAATAACTAACCTTTTTAATTCCAATGAATGTGGTTTGATTTAATGGTGAGTTACAAATGATATTTCAAAACTATTCATTACATTTCCTACATTATAGCAATAGCCTGTGTAGTTATACAATGATAGAAACACAGTGCTGATATATCTAAAAAATTGATTTAGCAAGATTCTTGGGCATAGTCCTTCAAGGATATTTCTGTGGTTTAAAGAAGGAATTTATTTATTTATTGGTAGATCTTACAAACACAAATTTCACAGTAGTTACAAGTAAGAGTGCTTATCACTATATACATTAAAAACATCTTACTAAACAAAACCATTAAACTAGTTATTAAATCACAGACAAAAACTGACTACCTTTGGAATATCATCTCAAGGTGTGGTTTATCATATAATATTCCTTTGCACTGGAGTTAAAGAAGTCCAAATAACTAAGTTTTAATAATAGTGTTACAGTGAGAGAAAGAACAGCAGGCATGATGCCAGTATGTTCAAAGATACTCTTGATCTATTGAAGATATTGCCGATTAATATAATTTATTTTGTGCTTGTCTCTCACTAATCGACACAATTGCTTTGGCTAAGAAGAAAAACCACATTCACTGATATAAGAATTGTTAAATGTGTCATCAATTGATAGATATTAAAATTTTCAAAGTACAAGGAAAAGCATGTCAGATAATACATACCTTGCTATAGCCAAACTTGGAAAGGAGTTGTTTTTAAAGAAAATAGGTTGCAAACTTTATCTGGATCTTCAACATACAGACAATTTCAAATATTATACCAAAATCAGAAATATAACTCTAGAACTCCACTGTGTTATAATTAACCAAATCATAAATTGTCAGGCATTGATTACTCGAGTACTTTAGTGATATTTTTTTTAGATCAAATTTAATGATTTGTAATATAGTGTAATTTTTACTGTGGCAAAGACTGCCTCAAAATTACTAACCTTTTTAATTTCAATGAATGTGGTTGGATTTAATGAGTTACGAATGATTGTTGCAGTTCCTACATTATAGTAATAGCATTGATTAACCCTATACAATATGTTAATCAATGGTAATAGTCTGATGTGTATATTATATGCTGATAGAAACACAGTGATGCTACATCGAAAAAATTGGTTTAGCAAGGTCCTTGGACATAGCTCTACATGGATATATCTGTAGGAATTTATTCATTTATTGGTAGATCTTACAGCCACAAATTTCACGGTAGTTACTAGTTGCTTATCACTATATACTACATTAAAAACATCTTAGTCACTAAAACAGTAAACTAGTTCTTCAATCACAGACAAAAACTGACTACCTTATGGGATATCATCTCAAGGTGTGGTTGATCATAATATATTCCTTTGCTCTGGAGTTAAAGAAGTCCAGATTACTAATGCTACTATAAAGTCTATAGGAGACATATTAGAAGGCCTAGAAAAATTTGGTCACAGCTGTTCAGTGTACTATAGATAAAATTGCATAGGGACAATATACAAACGCAATGCATACTTCACCTATGAGATAAGGTCTGCATATTGAAAATATTATTGGTTATTGTTGTTTTAGTAGGCATTGGGTAAGAATATAAAATATTCTTTTAAGATATAATTATGAAACCTTATATTATTATGATTTTCCAAGTTTCTCTCGCATGACTGTGGTAGTAACAAATGTTGACGGGCTGTGTCAAGTCAACACCTGAACTATTACTGATCTGAATATATTATTATATCATTATTATATTATAAATATTATTATAATAGGTTTTCTTTTTACTCAACAACTTCTTTAATTTGCGTGAATAATTTATAATGAAATTTCTGACAATGTAAAAACCAAAAGTTCAATATCAGGTTTTAAAAGAGCCTCAAAGTATGAGATCCTGTCGAGTATGTAACTCAGTTTTCACTCGCTTATTCATAGTCAATTTAGGACATTCAACTGATTTGTATTTTGTATTATGTAGAGTATTATTTATGGGCACGAGTAAACTAGTTATAAGGATTTGATCATTTTGTAACTATGAAATTGCAAATATTATGTATGTTAAGTAGAGGAGTGATGAATGGACTTCACCGATGATAACTAAAATAAAGCGGTTTTAGTGTTATTATTAAATGATACATTATTTATACTTTTCTATTATTCATGACCATGGAAATCACTAAGACTGTTTATAATATTGAAAAGTTTTAAGTCATCTGCATTATATTAAACAATGTGAATATACCTAGAATATACCACATACTAATAAATGATTCAATGTAATACATTTACTTCTTCTAATAGTGGCATTTATATAATAATGATGATGATGACATTCACCTCAGTGAAGTTAAGATGACATTAAACGGAAATTAATATATATGTATACTAAAACATAATATGGTATATTGAGCTAAATTCTAAATTTCACTTTTGAACAAACACAAGAAATATAGTATTGCGTCAAATGCTAACTATGCAACCTATGCCTAAGAAAAAGACAAACATACAACAGTAAACTAAACAGAATTTGTGTATTTTATTAATATGTGCCATATTATGTGACTCATTTGTTCAATATAGACTATATATGTCTCAGGAGATAAAATTATTGAAGTCTATGTATATGACCATAATGCATATTTGAAGATAATGAAAGAAATATAGTTTCAACACTATACCGATTAATAAATCTCAATGATCTCTGAAAAATATTATATACAGTTATGAAACCAAACCATTCTGAGCGAAAGAATAAAAAACCGGTACATACAAAATTCAGTTTGATCTAATGTTACAGTTACATATATCACAGCCATTTTCAATTTATCTTAAATATGCTCTGGGTACCTAGATGTTATTGTCCATTTTGTACATTAGATTTTTTATAAGAAGTAATAATCATATTCAGGTGATAATATGGATACAATAACAATGAACACATTTCAGACCCAACTGAGTGAAAGTAGACCACATTTTATCAACAAAAACTGCTTCTTTATTTTTATATTCACATTTTGAGTTTTTCTGGCGACTTTTATTTGAATTATTGTAACTAGAAACAGTAGGGATTTATAACCATATGAATTTGTAATAAAGTATTGTATCTACATAGGTAACTGAATACCTATGTGTGTACTGTGTAAAACTAGAATATAAAGGAACTGAGTTTTGCAAGTTAAATTCTAAAAGAAGGTGGGACCTAAAGAACGGCCATTAAAAGCAATAAGAAAATTAAATTAAAATTAAATAATTAGGTAACAAATTATATGTTTTGGATGTAAGTAAAAAAACCTAATTTTTTTATGTGTAGGCATTAGGAATTTCTAGAAGTTTTGTTAATATTAATTCTACTTTGTTGTGGATGGCTTATATATAAAACTGACTGATTTTTGAACATTTATGCAGGGATCAGTCATCAAAAATATCTTTTGAATAGAAAAGGGTGGTAATGACATTTGTCTCATCTTACAAAACTATCAAATCAATATAATATGTCTCCAATTTCAAAAATTATACCAATTATCTTGTTCATAAATTGTTTTGTACACTATGCACAGAGAAAGAACCTTTATATTCTAGTATGATGAGATAAATAGATAATTATTTGTTATTGAATCATATGCAGTGTATGACTGTTAAGTTTAGTTACTTCTTCTTCATACCTTCTTCCTTGATTTACTTAAAATTTGTATTTATATTATTATTCTGAAATAAATCGATATTTCTATCCAATGGGCTTGCTATCTTTACAGTGAAAAAAAAAATTAACTGCTAAAAAAGATGAATTTGATATGACACTAATAGATTGGCATTCTGGAAACTTTCTTGATGATTATAAATTCTGGAGTATATACTTGTTGGTAAATGAATCTAATCTACTAATCCAAAATAAGAAGGAGCAATGCATTGGGAAAACATATTTTATTGCTGAGGTACTGATGCAGTTTTCTTACAGATTAATACATTATTTTTACTTTTCAAATCAAATGCAAGAATAACTAACTGCAGGAAGTTTTTATGGTGATACTTGCCCATGTGAAGAGTACATACAAATTAAAAAAAAGATACATCATCTAATACATCAAAAATTTTCAGAGCTGCAATGTACCAATCTCCTGCCACCTACCCTAAGCAATGTCCATTTCAGCTTTACCTTAGAAACGTTATTATATATGTTACGGTTGAAATGCTTACATGGTTACTTTATAAACTAGCTGGATATTTTATACAAACTATCCAAATGCCTGGTTATTTTAGTGGAAAGTAATCTTTCAATTAAAATATCAATGAATGTTGGTTAATTTGTATTATATCCAGACAGTTTGTAAACTAGCCACAAATTGTAAAGTACAAACCACAAAAGGATTCCACAAATTAACCAGGGGTTTTGGGTAATTTACAGACTAACCACAGTATTTTGATAAAGTGTGAACTATATTCCTGGTAATTATGTAATAACTAACTCGTTGGTTACCATGCAAAATAAGCCATTACCTTTGGTTAATTTAATTTAAATAATCCCTAGCAAAAAATAGGGTCCCCCTAACGAGTTATACATAAGTAGAAATTTCAGTTCACACAATATCCAAATACTATACAGTTTGTAGACTAGCCAAAAACCCCAGTCAATTTGTGGCTTGTGCTTTAATGGAATTCTTGGCTAGTTTACAAACTGCTGGATAGTATAGAAACTAACTAAAATTTATTGCTATTTTAATCAAAACGTAACTTTTCACTAAATTAATCAAGTATTTGGATAATTTAGATGCTATCCAGCTAATTTACAAACTATCCATGTAAGACACTTTAACTGTAACATATATAATTAGGTATGCAGAAATGTTGTGCAAACTCAAAGGCAAAAAAAGTTATTTGATTCATCCATAGGCTAAGGATTAGGGCATTATTGTTAAATCATATTGCACAGATTTCTTGTCTGTAGAATTATTGCATCTTCATTATTTTCTGTGGTATAGCATTGCAATGCCATTTTCATATATGTATGTACAACGAAAAGCTGATAATGGTAAATGTAGATTCATTTTCACTATGAAGTATGTAATCTGTTTAGCTGCATTTATGTAATTAAAACAAAGTTTAATTTATTTAAGATAAAGTTTAAAATTGTACCTATCACAAGTAATATATACCTATTCCACCAAGTCGTCTAAACTCATGAGGATTTATTTTGATGGCGAACCTATATAATAATGCACTGATTCTTGCATCACTGATTTATTTATGTTTGAAAGAAAGACGAACACATAATTTGTTTAATTTCTCCTTCATTTCTTCTAGCTTCTTACTCAAAAAAATAATTTTCAGCTTCTGTACTTCTGTATTTACAGAAGCTTGTTGATGCTAAGCAAGCCTCATCAATTTGTCTTTCAACTATGACCTATGACTGTTTCATGAAGCTTGTTTCCTGTAAATAATGAGATTTAAAAGAAAACAGTTTATAGATGGTTTTTATTTTTACAAGATACACATAATTTGCAACCAGTTTACTTTGGTTTCTCCATTTGTAAATTATCATACACAGACCTTAACATACCCAATATTTCCACACTATCTGCTTAGTCTAGCCAAACTTTCTTTCTACCAACTGGCAAATAAAGTAATCACTTCAATTTGTTAGGTTTTGTAGAGCCCCTGCTTGAGGCTTTATCATAGTATTATGATTTATTATTTTCAACAATGGTGGTCCATTTTTGTATGCCCATGCTTGAAGTAATAAAAAGAACACACCAGACGATGCATCGACAGCTCTCTACTTTTTCTTCTGAAAAAAAAGAGATGATTTTGTTATTAAATTGTTACATGTCAAATGTAGATACACAGACAGATAAGTAAATAACCTATTTTTATCTCTTTCAATTAGAAGTGATGTGAGGGATATACAAGGCAATACAACCAAGTCTCTTTAATATTGGATCACTTACCGCAGTAAACAAAAAATGCATTCTTGTTTTTCGTTGTAATCAACAAATTCGTTGGTTTAACCCTTAACTGGTAACGTGCCGTCTGTGAGACTGCAAGCAATCTTAAATTCGACCCTACAACAAAACCTTACCGCATTTCTGGTAAATGACCTCATCTAATCTACCAGCCATTGGTATCCCTTTTATATCCTGTTTATCAAAAAGTTTGCATAAACAACATTCGAGATGTGCTTAGTTGTTAGTTTGGTTCAGTCTGCGAGACGGCACGTTACGGTTCGCGTTATAATTTTTCTCAACGGGTAGTCATGGCAAGTCCGTCATTTTTTACCAAAATATTTTTATAGGTGTATTGCTTTACTTCTTTACTTGTTATCAATCACAAAATATATAGATTTGAGTGTGGTCAATTTTTTTTTATTATCTTGGTCCGACAAATTTGTGCGTGTGTTCTAGTTAATAATTATCATAATTTTTTTTCTTTACATCACATGTTCTGCTACTTTATACAAAATTATTATTAAAGGATATATATCCAACAAATCTTCATGCATTTTTTCCAAAAAATAAATAGGAGAATTCGATTTTTTAAGCTTCAAAGAGGTTACAGTCTCACAGACTGCACGTTACCAACTATGCCCCGATCTTGCACGTTACCGGTTAAGGGTTAATGCTCGCGATCGGGAGCTGGAGCATACATACACTATTGATTCGCTTATTTCCACGTATTTCAACTTTTAAAAGTAGTAGTAAAAGCATAAAAATAAAGTGATCCTTAACCAGTGGCCTGGCCTAGGCCCCAGTCGGGACCATCGAGAGCTACCCTCCATGGTCCCGCCCCAGTGCCCCCAAAAAACAGGTGACGGTGACGACTGACGTCCACAAAACATATACGCTGAAAGAAGGCAAATTCCTTGTAATTCCGAGAGCAACACGAATGACAGTGTCACATGTCAGCGGCCATTTTATTTTGTTGGAAACGTATTTCGTAGCTATTTCGGATTTTATCTCAAAGAATACGCGATGATCAAAGACATACCGTCAGAATGCGAATGTCATTTCTTTCTGTCAAGCGTCAAAATACTGCCAGGAATCAGCTGATGTTTTGACATTTGTTTGGTTATAATTTATATTTCAAATAGAATCAAGTTTATTGTAGTCGAAATGTTTCTCCCAATAGAAAAAATCCAAATTGTTTTTGCGATTGAGAGAACCAATTTCAACTGTACAATAAACGTGACTATCGAGCTGAAAATGTTTAACGGTAGGAAATCAAACAAGCGGAGATGTTTCAATACCTTTTATTGTTAAACCTAGATAATAAAGATGGTGCATTTGCTATATATTGGAATAAAAATCGAAAACAAACAGTGAACAGACCAAGGAAGTTTTCGAAATATTATTCCAATATATCTTCACAAGGAAACTAGGAAAAACTTGTGATCTACCTCAAACATAAAATTATTCAAAAAACGATAACTGATATGTGCATATATATGAGAAATCTGTATGTATAGGGTACAGATTTCTGAAAAAAACAAAAAATGATATCATATTACAAAATATTGAATAACAATTATAACAAATAAAAATAACTTAAATGTCTTTAAATACAAACTAAAACACAATTCTATCACAATCAGGAAAAAAATTTGTCATATCAGGTACTTAAGTCACAGCCAGGTTACTGATGATCCATCCATGGAGGTCCATATGGAAAAAAAAAGAAAATAAAGGGCAGTCATTATTCCATTAAAAACAAATTATAATGCCTTGAACTTTTTTATTTTCCTCTGGTGACCATCAGAAGGTCTTTTCAATAAATTCTTGTCACAGACATATTTAAAAATTGTCAGTCTTATACACTTACCAATGATATCCTGAAGAATATCATGGTCCTTACAAGACTGAGACAATTTTATATGTCTGTTCAAGCTGGTCTTAAAGTTAGTTTCAACGTAAGGCAAATGACCAAACTTATCCAAGAAACTATAAAGTTTCACATGGATATCATCAACATACTTGCTGAGGAACCAGCAGAGCATTCCTTCAAGGAGGGTGCAAGATTCAAATCATTTGTTATATCTTGTGGAGTAGAAACAATGACTTTTGGAACTGCTCTGCAGTTCAATCGTGAATTGGGGTCTTGTGGACACATATAATCTGACCGAAGGAAATGGTCTTCACAAACAAATAAATATGTACTATTTGAATATGAACTAATTCCACAAGCACGAAGCCATAGCTGACTCACTTCGGGGTTTTTGGGGAAGTAATGGAATTTTTTATGTTGGGGTTCAGAATGGCTGCCGCCCCAGTAGTGTTTTCGCACAAGGGAAATTGGCATTTCCGTGTGCTGTATCTATACTGAGAAATTGAAGTAACAGAAGAGCTAGCCATGGTAAATACTATATATTGAAAAATATCAACAACACCTCAGAAAGAGTATGATAATAAAAAAGGGTCTATTTATGTATCTTGATATTCGTGATCAATAAACTCACCCTTTTACCACGCTTCCGTTCCACGTCTTCGGAATATCTGAAAATTAAAATACCACATGGTTGAATATGGCGGGATAATTTGTTTTGATTATTGTATCAGAAATAGTTACATGTACACTTAAAAACATTCTATGCTATGAGTGTTTCAGGCCTCAGAAAGACACGAAAATACGATAACTTACCTTCAAATGAGAAATATCAGAAAACAGAATAAATCAGCCCCACGCCCATGCCGCGACCCCAAACCAAACCAAAATGAAATAACAAATAAGGTTAGAATCTTGTCATATTGACACTATTGACAGTGACATATATCAGAAATGTCACTTTTATTTTCAACAAAATATCCAGATGGCGCTGACATCGTGTTGCGGGTTCACAGGACACAGTTTACCACACATGCTGACGTCTACTCTATTGTCAAAATCAGTGATTTAGGGTTTTCAGTAATGCCAACCTCGAACGTATATGCTACCAACCTAAGGCTATCAAGGTCCTAAACGTCTCCCAACCAAAGACTACTAAAAAATATAGACCTATCTATTTTGCTTTCCGTGTCGTACAACATCCAGAGGAGATTTTCCGACGTTTCAAACATCACTTACCCGACAGAAAATCTGCGAAATTTGAGCCTGCCAATCGCGGCCAACGTTGCGGCCAAGGCCAAGCTTCCACTTGTAATAACATGTCAGTAGTGGAGGTATCACGTACATATTGATTAACAAACTATTTAAATATACATATACTAGCTCCTGAAATGCAGAAATAATATGTATACCCGTTTCTTAATTTGATTTACTAGAAAAAAGCGAACTTTGTGAGGAATCTGTGGACTTAATACAAGCTCAACGTGGCAACCGCGCGAAGTGATTTATAGTACGCCTCGTACACGTGTCATACACCTTTTCATTCATCCCGAAGGCGACCATTTTGCGCGCCTTGCATTTTTCGTAAAACGTCAAATAAGCGTCTTCAGTTTTTTGAACTTGTTCTTGTGTGGTAGTGAGTATTTTTTGATTTTGTGAGCAACAATGGTTCGGCAATGTTATGTGTGCAAAGTTTATGATTATAAGGAAGAAGCGAAGCATCTCTCCTTTCATAGGTAAGTTTTATGTTATGTTTACATTCCGATTCGGTGATTCAGATTCAGTGGCGTGGCTCGACTTCAGATTCAGAATTTCAGAACTCGCCAGATCAACAAGTATGGAGACCACAGTATGCTGGCAGTAACTTTTTATATATAATTCGGCAAACGTATCCGTAATCCGTACCTTTCACCAAATATTTCTGCCTTATTATTATTTTTTTCTTATTTTGCTATTTGTACAGTATGTGAGAGTAAAACTTATCAGCATTTATACTGCAGTTGATACCTAATAGATATTCTGCCCTGCTTACATGAATTAAAGAGCACATTGTCTAAAATCTTACTTATTGTCTACTGTACTGTAGAAGTTAAAATACTATACCTTTTTCAGCAGAAGTTTCAAAAGAATCAAATTACGTTTGTGAAGTGTCATTGTAGTTTCAAACTGTAAGTTGTAGGTAATTACAGTACACTCCGCTTATAGCGGACACTCTAGGGAACCTTATTTGAGTCTGTTATAACCGATATCCCTTATATAAGTAAGTAAACAAAAAAAAGAGTTTCTAAAAAGCTTTTAACTGAAATACATGGCCATATAAACTGTGAAAAGTTTAAAACGGACATAGCAGTAAGTAGAGATTCTGAAAAATATATAAACAAAACTCAAAAATTTGTCACAAAAATTCGTACAATGTATGTACGCCCTAAATTAAAAACTACATAAAATACCCAGTAATTGTTGTTTGCCTTTTTGCAACTGGTTTTTGACGGTCTAAAAAGTTATAAACTTGTAACCCGACGTTATAAATATTATCAGAAACACTTTCGAGCTACTCTAAATATCGAAGCGTAAGTTTCATTGCTCGAGATGCCTCACTGCGATCTGGGATCGCTTTTGGGTTCCGAATCACTTCCATACCACTGTTTTGTTTATCCTGATTCTGATGTAGAACTTCGCTAACGATTTTCATGTCTGAAGGAGTCTGATGTCACCCCACAACAAATCATCTTCGAGTCCGTTATATACGGTTATAACCAGTTCACGACGAAAAAATGTGTCTGTTATACCCGGAGTGTCTGTTATAGAGAGTCTGTTATAACAGAAAAGTTTCTATAGGCCACGCATAGGATTTTAAACGGACCACGAGATAAGTCCATTATATCCGGAGGTTTCTTGTAACAGGGTCCGTGATAAGCGGAGTCTACTGTATTACTAACAGTTTTAAACTGCAATTGACGCTTTAGAAATGTAATTTGATCCTTGCAAAACTAGGGCCAGAAAAGGTGTAGTGTTTGTTGTATATGTGCAGTAAGAGTATAAACCTTATCCTAGACGAATCCTGACTTGTTATTGGTAATAATTATTGTTGTAATGTTCCATGGAATATTAACTGTGCAAATAGCTAAACAGTTACTATATGAGTTCATCTGTGTTTTGGACTAAGTTAAAAAAAATAAAACAACTATCTATTATTGTTGCCTTATTCTTCTGACAAAAGCTGTTCGTTGTTAGCGTTACAGGGCGTACCAATTTTTATCTGGAACATTTTAAATTGAAGTCTGGTTGTAAATTGCATTGTAATTTTGTTGTGATTTGAATGGATAGTCAATAAAATATAGTCAACTTATCGTCTTTTTATTATTATTGATTTGAAAAATGTGCATTTCAGAGTTTGTTATCGAATTATATATTCTTCACCCTAAAAACTCATTACTTTTTATTGCCTACACTTGTCTTTGTGCATTACTTTGTGTCATGCTATCAATCTTTCTATTTTATATCCTCAAGATGCATTAAAGAATATTTTGTTGATACCATCATCTAACCTTAATTACTGAACCTATACTACGCCACTGGAAGGTAATAGAATGAACGCCGCACCGGCGCAGTGCGTAGACCTACAAAAGCACGTGTTCTGGTATTGTCGGCCATTTTCGTTGTTTTGTTTACACCCGCACGTCCCCCTGGCCTATGTAATGTGCGCAGAATTTAATTTGCGTTTCATGAATGAAAGGCGAGGTCTATATTTTTTTAGTAGTCTTTGCTCCCAACAATCCCGTGCAACAATCCCAACATCGAAGTAGGCGGCCAAGCGAGGGTTGAGTCACGAAGCGAGGGTCGCTTGAATTAGAATCAGGCCTCAGATACAATAGACAAAAAGTATTGCAAGAGCAAGACTTCATGTAGAAAGGGCAATATGTAGAATCCAAGGTTTTTAAATTTTGTCTTTTATACCAGAACTAGAACCAGATTATAGCTCAATTATATTCAGAACAGTATGTGGTCTAACAAATTTACAATATCCATTGATTAGAGAAAGTATCACAGTTTTATATTGATTGTTTAGATTACATAATTATATTGGTTGGGTATACAGGGTGAGTATCAAGTTGATATTTTTTTGCTGTGTATAAAAGTCGATAAAATAAACAAATTTTCAGAAAACTAAAAAATAAGTGAGATACAGAATAAAAAAAAGTATATCTGGGCTTGTGTATCAAGACTACCTAGTCTGTTTATGTTTAGTTTTTTGCTCGGATTTGTCAAATCGATTAGGCATTGTACCTCTTAGACATTGCAGTACCCACTTTTTGTTTACAATTGTTACTTTTAAACTGGTAAATCTTAAAAGTGGCGCATTATTATAAACAGCTAGGTACGTCTTGGTGCACAAGCCCCGATTTACTTTTTTTGATTCTGTGCCTCGTGTATTTATCAGTTTTCGGTAAAAAGTTTTTAGAAAAAATTGCTTATTTTAACGATTTTTTTACACAGTTTAAAAAAGGATCAACTTAGGACTCACCCTGTATATATCAAGCCATAAGGACACAAAAAATGTGTCACTGAGCAGTGTACATGTGGAATAACCTTTATGTCTCAGACCACCTAATTAATTCGTACACATCTTTGATAATCCTGTGATAGCACTTGTGATATTTTTAATCTATTCTTAAGTTATATTCTATTTTGTTTTATATGCTATTTTATAAGCTCCATCTTCCATCATATTTAATTACCAATTTTTTCATAAACAGCATAAGAGTGAACAGCATCATCGTCTGTGCAGCTTGCCTGTTCAGCAATAGTAATAATAATATATAGTAATGTTTCAGTTACATGACACATTGGTTTTAAGTCCTTTCAGGTAATGAGATGTTTTATATTTGTTAAGCCTGTTAGTTTATAAATATCAAATATGTATGTTTTTGCTCTGAAATTTTACAGCAATGATTATGCTCTTATATAATATACCTAAGTGACTTTTATTTTGTAATATATGGAATACATAATAATTTGATAACGGATTTTCTGTTTGTTGTACTACAGTCTTTATTACTTTTGTATGTAGAATTTAAATACTTTAAATGTATAACTTGTCTTTATATCACTTACAACAGTAATATCAGTATTATTTTAAGCTTGTTGTTAAACAGGTTGCTTGATAATGTACAATGAATTATTTGGAATAGAATGGTATTACTGGATTTTTTCCATGAGACATAATTTAGACCAATGTACAAAATTATTTCTGAAAAATATAAATATAGGAATAAGATTATTAAGGTAAACTCTATTTTATATTCGAATGCTGTATTATGTTAATAACAAGATTAATTTACACAAATAGCAATCAAAACAACAATTTATTCCTTTAAAGATTAGAGTTCAGTTATATAAGTTCGTCAATTATAATGCTAAATTATTCAAAACTGATTTACACTAAACTAAAAACGAGATGCATATAACAACAACACACACACACACAGTATTATTATGATTTGAAGTGTCAAGTCTAGAACATAGTACAAATTTTGAGGCAGGATTATTTTTATAAAAATTATTACAGATTGTTCCTAAATTCTTGAAAAAGTTCATTTTGTTGTGCCTCCTTATACCACTCAAGATAATGTTGCATTCAAGACACCTAGAGCCAAACCTAATATTGATATTACTGAAGTCTCCAATCTCATTACTATGTACCTATGTTTATTTTGTTACTGATTAGATGAATTATGTTCTGTATTATGAAGATATTTCAATAAAATCTAGGATTGGGATACTATTATATATTACCATTAATATATGTATATTATCATGAATTATATAATATATACTATTTAACAATGGTTTAATATGAAATAAATTTAATAAACAAAAAATGTTTTTTTTAATGAAAATTGCATGACAAAAAAATGATAAGTTTTGTTGCATTTGCATTCATTTTGTTACCCTAATGGATTATTTATAACAAATATATATCTTTGTTCACTTATTTCAACATTGATCAACGGGAACATGCAAAGAAATGATTTTTCTGCAAAAAACTATTTACATAATTTACACCATTAAATAGATATTAAATTTGTAAACAAATTACATATTTGTAATGTACGCGAAGGGAACATATATGTGCATGCATATACATATGCAGTAAAAAAAGAATCGTTAAAATCTGTCGATATAATTATGCAGAGATATAATAAACTGATCCAACTTTATTTTATATTTAATTTTTTGAGCGCACACATTTCTAAGCAAAGTTCATTTGAGCTGCATTTTTGAAGCTTTGCTGGTTCATCTGGAAACATGCAATGTCTTAAAAAATACATGAAAGCTTTTGATATATATCTTTTAAATGGCGCAAATTAGGTTCCTTAATTGTCATAAACAAAGGAGCTGTGAATTTTAAAAGAAAAATGATAACTTTGGCCCAAATTGACCTATGAATTATGATATATATTTTTTTCAATTTAAAGTATGTATAGTAATGCCAGCTTTTTGCATATGAAAAAAATTATGTAAACTGTTATTCTATTTGTTTATAAGTACAAAATTATATAGAGCATTATTGCTACATTATTTTGCAATGTTGTAAAATTATTTTTTGCCATTCAATCAGGTATAAAGTTTGAGTCTTCTTCTTTGATATTCTGCCCATAGAACTGCTGGATCTTTAGGATTTTCTGCAATATAGCATTGGAAAGAATATGTTTGTCAAACTATTTAATGAATCGTACTGAAATTTTGATCTCATATTTTGTACCAAAAGCCCACATTGTTAATGTCATATTAGGGTCCCTAGATACATTTTTGTCAATGTTATTGTAAAATTACGTATTATTAATTTTAGTCTGTTTTTTGAAATTTTCTAAGCAATAAATAAATTAAAATATTTGTGGATTTGAGCATTTGTAGAAGACAATGCTCAATATCAATTTTCACTTTATTATGGATATACTATGGAAATATTAAAGTATATGTTCATCTAGGGTAAAAAATTAAACATTATAAAAATCATTATAAAAAATAATAAATAACCAAAAGCAGCAGAAAAAGATGGGTGAACATTTTAGTATTCCATGTATTTAACATAATTCAGAAGGATTTACATTAATACATTCAAAGTATTCAGAGTCGGAGATCAAATTGCCTGGGCCCTCCACCATTCCACTTCCACAATCACCATTCCGATACAATGAATTTCCTACTGTTCAGAATAAGCCCTTCTTGGATATCAAAGGAAAATATGTATAATAAAAATATAGCAAAATTCAACAATAGTTTTGTTCAAGTAATAATCCTCAGCTTCTAGTGTGTGCAATTTTACAATCACCCAAGATGTGTTTTTTAGATAACCACTAACATTAAGAAATTAATCACCCTCTATGTTCATGTTTAGCAAACTTCTACTAAAAATACATGTTTTTTCTAGGCATGCTTTAACTAGATACTATTCAAGGTTACATAAGTTACATATTTGGAAAAAATTATGCATATGGGTATGAAACTATTTATATTATGAAATACTTTTTATTTGATTACAAACAATAAATGTTTCTATACCTTTTATTGACAGATAACAAGCATTTATTAGTGCTGTTAGTATACACAGTATGTGGAACATGTCTGCATCTACATTTTTAGAAAGTCATCATGATGGAGGCTCTCAACTCGTAACCGTCTGTGCTCTTCGCCTTCTGGTATCAGTCTGCCTTTTGTGTCTTGAATACTTGGGATGCTGATGAATTTTTTCTTCAAACCTATAATGCCAAAAACAAGCATTTTTTAAGTAGTGAATATACAATGTATTAAAAGTCATAATACACATTTTTTTTTTTATTGCACATATCGCTGCAGGCACCTGGATATTGGATATCCAAAGATTCATGTTTTAATTGATCCATTCCTTGAACATTTATATACATCTAAAATTAAGAATTATTAAATACAGAATAAACGTTTTTTCTACTTTAACATGTATTAAAGGTTTAATAAAGATGTGTTTAGTTGACCTCTACACTTTTGAAAATATTTAATGTTCTATTACATTTTTACTCACCATAAGCAGATGCAATATAAATATGATCACTCCAATGTCGGCTCACTCTCGATTGAATTTTTGAATACCGAAATCCAGGGGCATTGAGCCTGTCTGCAAATTCTTGCCACATGCAGCCTAAGATCCAGACCCTCGCCTTGCACCAACGATAGATTTTCCATCAAAATGTCCAAAAGCTTGTTTATTTCACCATCTAACACCCCATGTTCCCTATTTACTTCTAAATTTTAAAACGAGGCACTCAAAAATTCAAATCAAAATAATATCACGGACATAACCTACAATATAGGCTGAACGAAGTCAGTAGTTGGCCTGTTGGCCAGAACTTTTGTGGCCAGAACTGTCATGTGACAGCACGCCTCAGAATTAGGAGTAGGAGATCTCTAGGAGATACAAACGCTGTTGCTGCCGCAATCGCTGATCTGTGGATGATTTGTGGATGTTTTGAGGACGTTTTGTGGATGTTTATCCGCTACCGCCTAGCAGCCGCTGTGCGATTTCTTCCACAAAACATATTCCTTCCGTAATAGACAGCCGGAGTCGTGACGTCACATCTGTCATCTTGTTGACGTCGGTCAGGGACACCGACGATAAAAAGAGATAGACCGATCTGTTTCTATAAAATTACTTTGCCATGATAAACGTTCCAGATTGCTACGTTGCCTTACCTATTTTGGAATCATCATAAATGCTACTTGCGAGTCTTACGATAGTATTTTTTACCTGTTGAACAATTTAAAGGCTTGGCGTGTTGTTTGAAAAGTCATTCGATCTAAATCGTTTTATTTTTATAATTATAGAAATACTTATAATATAATACTGCATTAATGTTGTAAAGAATTCTTGTGATTGTATGGCACCGCGAGGATATACGTATGACAACACTGTCTCATTCATAACTGTAACGTAGTAAAAGCGTAGTAAACGCGTAGGATATTTTTTGTATTTCAGTTGGTAGTGGTGACTCAGATCATACTCAGGTGACGTGCGATCAGCTGTTTCATCGAGTTATTTGAGTTGAAGTTTTGGCGATTATTTTACGTTTTCCAGTGCTAATTGTTGTATAATAGACATTTGTTATTACAAAAAGACATGTGTACAGTATGTAGTCGTCAAGATCAAGCAGGAAGTTTCAACATTTTACATGTGAGTATAAAATTATCCTGTAGCAAAGGCCATAGGCGTAGTACTGAGGAACTAGGTTCTTCAATATTTAAATAAATAAACAGATGTAGTGAATACAATAAAATATTTTTTCAGATTGCCATCTGACGCTGGAAGAAGGAAAATATGATTTTCTCTTCTTGGTGTTAAGGCGGAACACCATTTTTCAAAGCGAGTTGAAATCTGCTCAAACATTTCAAAGATAATTTTGCTATTTCAATAATAGGTGCAGATATCTGAAATAAGATGCGGTGCCTATACCAGCCCATGAAGTGTTTGATACTTCAGCTAGCACAAGGTAGGTAAAGAGAGTGGATTTACAAGAGTTAATAGCATGATATGATAGACTTGGAAAAAACCATTTTTATAGTTAAAAGTTCAACACAAACTATCATGTTAGTTACACGAGATTGTTAGTTATTGGTGATTGATATAATTATGTTTCTCACAAGGTGAAATTCTTATGTGTAGTATGCACAATTCCATTTAAAACTAAATTTTAAATATTGATCTTTTCATAAAAGCTATAAAACCTACTGTTGTAAATTTCAGCTATTGAAAACGATCATAATTATGTAAAAGTTTGCCTAGGTAGAAATTCTTTATTTTATTTTAATTCATCATCACAATAATTACATAATTAGTATCAGGCTCAGGAATTATCTAACTTATTTTTTATATTCTGGCACAAGTTCCACAATGAGTTCCCCTTCACAAGAACACTAAGCATTTAATCATAAGGGATAATGGTGACACAATATTTCAACTGTTTTATTATCATACAAAGATGATAGTAAAGGACCATTTACTGAAAAGAAGTAGGTCAGAAATTATTTTGATTGGAATTGTTTATTACGTATAGATCTAGTTAATTATAATAGTAGTTAGATGTTGAAAAAAGTAATGTAAGTGTAAAGGCCTTTTTAATAACAGATTTCCTAGTACCTGATATGTAATATTCCTATGTTGCAGACCAAGGTATAGTTATCCTAATACATTAAAAGTCAATTAGGAGATATGATTTTATATTCTTTAACTTTCATGCAATGGTTATTCATTTGACAAGCAGTTGATTTGCTCTGTACATTGCTAGATAAGACAAAATCTCAATAAGCCCGTAATTCAAATAAAAAAAAATATTTTGAAAGTTTTACATTCTTTACAATGTGAGTATTACCAAGCGTTTTTTTCTTTTTTTCAGAGAAGCCCAACATCTGGAAAACCAAGGTATTACTGTATTCATGTCAACTTTTACATCAGCTTCAGATATAGAAGAACATATAGAGTCTGCAACTGTTACGAAATGTGATGCTAACCAAAATCCTGACCGGTTGGTCAAACTCGACTCGAATTGGTGTGCTGGAAATGATTAACTGAACGCTTTAAAGGTGCAGGATATTAAAATAATAATATTTTTCATGGATGTGTTTTTATATAGTTAATAAAGTGCTGTACTGCTACTATTTTATAATTTGTTTTCAATTTGGAGCTTTTAGGCTATTTTGAAAATATATTTATACAAAAATTACCCTGCGAAAATGATTAATCGACTCAATATCATGAAATGTATCTGCAGATATGTTAAAGTTGGCGGTGACTAAGATAATGTGTACGAGTATTTGTTCTGGTTTGCACTATCCCTTATATAGTGTCAATATCAGTTACTTCTCGTGGGGTGGGAATTGGAATATGTACCATCCAATTTGTACCCACTTTACTCATGCTATGTAAACTCTGAACATGTTCAGCGTAAGTTTTTGAATTTCTAAGCTTACAAAATTGATGGTGTATATCCTGCAAAGGGCATTCCTTAGAGTGTGCTTTTTTATAAGTTCTGAATTCAATCTTTGAGCACCAGAAGGAAGTATGCCTCAGTAGTTTTCTTATATAGACTGCTGTTAGATGGATGATTTATCTTATGGTACTGTTAAATTTCTATGTTTCTGCTTTTACAACCCGGGGCTTTATTGTGACAGGCCATGCACTAATTTAGATATATGAAGATTTCTCATATTTCTCATGTGTGATATAGTATATTAGTATTTGTAGTTATTGTGACAGATACATACTAATAGCTTGAGCAGTGTTTTTGAAGTAGTTGAAACCCATTTGAGCAATCTATCTATGTTTTTCGATAATTTTTTAGATGTGTACATTTAATGTTTAATCTTTTTTGATTATCTTGTTTCTTGTCATTTATTTAACCTACCCATATTTCAGAATTATTTGTTTGCTCAGGCTTGTTCTGTAATTGGTGTCCTTATAACTTTGTGTAATAAAGGCTATTTTATTATTATTTTTATTTTACTGAAATCTAGAAATTAAAGGACAGTCTGACTAATATGCAGGCTCTATTTTGTTTATCAAATCTAGGAGGATATTAAGATAATATTTTGTATGGATGTATTTTTATATATCGATAAGAGAATGAAATGTTGTACAACTGCTGTTTTGTTATTTGTGTTAACCTTAAAATGTATACTGGACTCAATAATCATGAAATGTACCTTCAAACAAGCTCAAAATTAGCTCGCATTGCAAATAACAAAGTCCATCACCTAATTAAAAATACATTTCTACGCTTCATCTTTAAAAACATTCTTATTTAAAATTCAACCTAATAAAATTTTAATTCATAATATGATCATAAAAATTAACTTTAAATAAAAAAAGTTAAATTACATTACTTGTATAACCGCAACTACTGGCACATTTTGTTCATATTTAAATCTATACCTAAATCTAAATTACCTAAATGAAAATTCGTTAGCCTAGTATCACAACTCCATGCTCAAATCAAAGAAATTAAAAAAAAAATGGTCCAAACATCATTTTGAACCTTACAATAAATTTGGTTTGATACGCTTATGGTTCCTGTAGTGATTTTTGTACCGCTAGAATGGCGAACCTGTAGTTACGGGTGGCGGCCATTTTTCCATGCCCCTCGCGTCCCTCCACTCTCCTAGCCCACAAACTATGGGTCGTTGATGTCGGCAATAAAATCTGTGAGAATTATGAATGAATGGCGTGGTCTATGTTTTTTTATCGTCGGTGGTCAGGGATCGAGTTCCAAACAACTTCATTGAACAACTTTTTAAGGTGTGGTTTTCGCCATTGAGTGTATGTACTTTGTGAAAAATTCGTTTGTTCTAACCAAGGACGTTAAAACAATAGGGGGACGCAGCATGTCACAGTCTATCCTGTATTAATGGTGAAGCCAAAATATTTACGTCTGCGCTTTCTTTTGTTTTCTGTGAAATTGTTGAAGTTGTCAAAATGCAGTGCAGTGCACTTTTCTGGGGTATCGCAACAAAAAATAATAAATCACCATAAGTGGAATAAGGAATTGTATCTGTATACCGGGTGTCCCAGAATTTCCTTGACACGTGATATTTTCGCTTAATCCATGAAATCGTAAACATAAATTAATTAATACACATGTGTGGAAAATATTTTCTTTATTTTCATGAATCAACTAATAAAAAAAATGTGACAACAAAACTAAGTGCAAAAACGTGGAAAAGTTTTATGGCACATCGGGCCGCGCCAACCCCGTGTGCAGGGTGTGCCCCGCACACGGGCGCCAAAATTAACGATAAATTGCAGTAGGGGCATAAAAAGTACGGCACTACGATAATTAAATTCAAGTAAAGAATTTATTTTTTCAGGCAAAATTGTGGATTGAAATTTGAAAAAACAAGCTAGGGGTGGATTCCAGGGGTTTAAGAAAAAAATGGTTCATAAGCAAGGAATGATAGGTCATTCACTACCCTTGAAACACCCACTTACTTTTCTTTTTTATCCGTTTTTGTTACAAAAATATCAGGCGTCAAACAAATCATCATTTCGTTTGTCTTATACTTATGGTTTTACGGAAAAAATAAGTTTGCATATAAAATTAAAGGTACCACAATATTTTAAATAAAATGGGGATATCATTTAGGTAGGAAAACCTATGGGGTGCTATTTGAAAAAAAAAATTTGGGGGTGAGTTTTAGGGGTTGATGTACAAAAAAAAATGTTTTGAATGCAAGGTATGATAGACCCTATAGTACCTTCAAAAGTACCACTCAGTACAGTTTTGTACTTATACCTTCGAATATTTGCTTATGACATCAGGGGTATACTGTTTTGGTATTTTTTGAGGTTATAAAGACATCAGAAATCAAATTTATCATTGTAATTCGAAAAAGAATAATTTAATAAGTCATACAACCATTAGTAGCATCCGAAATATGTTAGCTAGGTACGCTTGAGTCGTACTTCCATTTAAATTAATAAAAAAATATATAGTACTAAATCACGTTTACAGATAAAAGTTTTATAAAGCCATACTCTGTCCTGCTCAAAAGTAAAGACTATCATGAAGTAATTTTTATTGTAACAAACTGTATTGATAGAAATACATAAGTACCCAAGCATTGCATGTGCTCCGTTTGCAGTGGTTTAACCATTATTTTTGGCAAAGAAAATGATTACAACTTATTTCAAAGAAAAATATTAGTGGCTCGAAAATCAGTAGGTAAATTGGAAGTTACTACCTTATTAAATCACGTCAAGTCAAGTGTATAAATTTTTAAAGTAGCAGACAGGCAGTGAACAATTATGTGTTGGTCCTATAAACTTTAAAATTTACATTAAAATCAGACTTCCCAATTATCGAATTTGCAAGTATATCGACAGCCTTCACATAAAAAAATAGTAACTGTGGCAACAATTATTTTATTCATATTTGTACACAAATTAATATTCGTTTACACACATGTCATGTAACCAATAGTAATAAAAAATGTTTCTCTTATTTAAAAACAACTATTTAAGTATTTTTAATGTACATGTATATTTTAAATTTCATTTTAATTTTCGCAACATATAACGTATGTATATTAATTTAAATTACATAATGAGCTTGTGCCCCATTCTTTGTCATCCTACCATTATTTATTCAACAAAGCATATATTCTTCTAGTAGTCACAGTCACAGTAGGATTTATGTTGGGAAGCGTATAGCTTACATAGCTCTTACACTCGACTGCTTGGATCACTAAAAACAAAACAAAAAAGAAATATAAAAATTCAACATCAAATACATCATACGTCGATGTACTGCAAAAAGTGATAGGCCAAAAATCGACGATTTGACGTTTTTGGTACTAAACGACGATAAATGATTTTGTCCAAGTCAATACTCGAAAATTTTGCCAGTTTGGTTAACAGCTCGTTTTGACTAAGTCTAATATGTCCAATAAAGTAGCAGGTAAAATAATCAACTTCACTACATATCACGTAAAAGTAACCATCTTGACTATCACAGCTGGAATAAATCCCTCCCTGTAGATAAGAACAAGAAAAGCAATGCCCTAGAACCAAAATAGATCTGATTCAGTATTCTAGATTTAAATGTGATTGATTATGTTTATGTTTCTTATTTCAAGAAAATTGAAGTTTATTTGGACCAAGTCAGTATTAATATATTTTCCAACATCAAGTGTGACCAAGTCAGAAATATAGTCTAATTTCTTCAAGCTCTCTTTATAACTCGCAGTGAACATTTTTATGAGTTCTATGTTTTCTAAAAAACACGTTGAGTGATTTGTTACTTAAATTATGATTACTTTCAACAGCCATTTACGAGGAACTAGTTTTCTGACTTGGTCACCTTTTTGCAGTATACCAACATTATCAACGATTATTATAAACAATGGTACAGTATTATGGGAATAATTAGAAATATCAGTATAAATCATCGAATCTATTAAGTGTTGTTGAACGGCGAAAAATTGCAAATGTGCCGGATATGATGATTTACTAAATAAAACTGCTTCTACTGGTAGTACTGGTACTACTTAGTTCACATAGCTTTTACACTCAACCCCTTGGATTCCTAGAAGCACAGCAAAAAATTAAACATCAAATACGGGACATAAATAATGGCACACTATAGTAATAATACAGGTAGGTCATCAGAATTTGAAATAAAATTTTAGATTATTAATATTTTTAAAAAACACGAATTTGATATATTCTGGGATTTATCCCATAATGAATGAACGTATAATTTCATAAACTTTATATTTGTTAAAGAAGTTTTCTGACAGCTGCCACAGCACGACAGAAAACTGACTCAGTGGATGTAGAACTTTTATATTTCTTATCTAACTTATTTAACTCAATGAATATATAGCAAATAAGTGGTTGTAAAGTCAAATTGTATCTGTATATGACTATTATATTGAGCGTCTCTGTAAGGATTTTTGAAAAATTTCAAGTTCAGCATGGATGCCTTCAGTTGTAAAAGTCTTTCAACATTAATTTTTTTGTATGATCTTATGTTTTTACAAAAAAATACCCTAGCCCAATATTACATGTTCTGAAAGACTCTTTATGCTCAGTAGTATTTATTATCATATAATAATCATGGACTTCAGAGATAATGAACCTCGTTATTTTTTTATCACATTATTAAGCCAAAAATCAGAATGAATAAAAGCACACAAAAAGACTAAGTAACGGAAAATGGACTTTCCTGTTGTATACAATGTAACACCAAAAAACCCTCAAAAAGCCATATTGTGCTGACAACTTATATGTTTAATACAACCATAATTAAAAAAAAATACCTCTTAGGAGCTGGTTCACTACAGATCGCTTCTTGAGAAGCACCAATAGCAGATAAGAAAGCTTCCTTCAAGGGGTAGTGGCACCTAAAAATTTGAATCATAATAAAATTTTATAATTAATATTATTATTAACTACATAATTATAACTTGATAAAACAATTATAGATAAAACACTCTATTTGTGATAGTAACCATTTTGACCATGGAGACGAGACAGAAGAATTTAAAAGTAAAAATATTTCCAAAAATAAAGATACCAGTGGTGAACAACAAAATACTGTTTAGCAATATGTTCAAGAAACAATTTTAGATAAAATATTCTATTTGTGATGGTATCCATTTGACCATGGAGACAGAAGAATTTGAAAGTAAAAATATTTCCACAAAATACTACACAGTAAAGTAATTTAGTGATAAAAATTAGAACATTATCATAAATAAACAGTATGAGGCGCTATTAATTGTATGTAACTGCCTTTGTACATTTTTTCACATTGTTTTCAAAATATAATTGCATACTTTATGCTCCAAAAAAATGTATCTCTGCAAGCTGTTTACTGAGCAAATCTATGAATGACATGCAAGTATATATATCTCTAATAAAAAATATATTTTGTATGTATATTAAATATATAAATAACAGTTAAAAATCAGATCAAATACAGGCACACAGCAAAGAATCCTTGAAAAAGCAGTATATTTCATATATTTTTACTAAATAAAAAAGGTACCTCTTTGCAGCTGGTTCATTACCACTAACTTCTTGAGAAGCACCAGTATTACATTTGTGTGCTACCTTCAAAGGATGGTCTCTATATAAGAATTGGAATTATGATTATCATTATGACTATATAATTATAATATTATAAAACAATAGATAAAACAGTCTGTTTGTGATATTGCCCATTTAGACAGTGGTCAGAATAATTTACGAGCAACAAAGTTTCAAAAAATTGAGATACGTGCAAGTGATGAAACACAAAATACTGTTCTGGGAAATGATTAAAAAACTATACACATTAAAATAATTTTGTGATGAAAATTTAGAACAAAATAAATGATATTACTGTTAAACTGTAAAAAATTATTAATTGTATGTAATTATTTTTGTACATTTTTTTATTTATTTATTTTATTACATTCGAAAAATAAATTGCACACTTTATGCTCTGAAAAAAATTATCTGAAAGCTGTTTCCTGAGCAAAAACTGTTGAGGATTGAGAACATTGAAGTATTTATATGTAACACAAAATATATTGCATATATATATTTCCCTTGAAAATAAAACAGCCTATAATTTATACTTAGTATATGATGCTAAAAACTAAAGATCACCTTAAAATAACTAGTAAGAGTAACAGTTAAGGTCTTTCAACAGTTTATCAATTTAGGGTTACTATTACTTTTTACTAAACACTTGTACCTATTTTATCTTTTGCTCTAAAATAATTACACCTCATTATTCAATTCACCAACTAGATTTTTTACTCACTATTCCTTCAAACCTCAAAGAAAAATTACATTACAAGTTTTACAACTTGTCTCAGCAAAAGTATACCCTTGACACTAAAAAAATTTTCACATACACCTAGATGGAATATCGTAGCATTTCATAACTCCAATTAATTTTTCTGCATTAGAACCATAAAGTCTACAGTTCAGCATTCTATCCACTTTGACACCATTATTTAGAATAATCAGACTAAAGACTGTGCTCACAGATATAATGGATTTTCTTGGATTATTTCCAACATAACAAAGATGTAAGAAAAACATGCTTCTTAGAATGTAACGTTGATTAAATTATATTTTTTGTTACTGTATCAGATTCTAAATCCTACCTATAATGTTAAAGTCTAATTATTTATATATAGCTACTTACACTTTAAGCTGTTTTCTATCTTCTTCCTTGGTATACAAAGTAGGCACCACATTCTTTTTCAAACGCTTCTTTCCGGATAGTGTGGTTTCCAAGTCATCGTTAGTAAAATGTTCTGAGCAGACTTCTTTTAATTGTGGTAGGTCTGTTTCAGTCACTCCCATTACATCAAACCACTTCCTCCTCAGAACAATATCTTTGGTAATACTGAAAAATATGATTAATTATAGAAAAGCTCAAAAAAATGATACTTTAATTTATTTTATTTTGTTAAATATGAAAGTAACACACAAGCTAGGTTTATATATATGTAAGTATATATACAGATATGTAGGTAAAATAATATGACATAAATATATATAAAGCAGTACCAGTCCAATAAATTTAAACATGCATAGATTAAAAATATTCTATACCTATGGCAACAGTAGCAAACTGGATGAGGTGTTTAAGAATATGAAAGTAACACTCATCAGGCTAGGTGTGTTTATATGTAGGTACAGTTGTGTATAATATGTGATATCGATATCACTTTCAAATTATCTAGGTAAAATAATATGACATTATAATTATATAATGCAGTACCAGCCCAATAAATGTAAACATACCAAAGTATTCCTACATGACAATAGGAGCAAACTGGAGGTGTTTAAAATAATTTCTAAAAATATGAAGCCCAACTTTACTGTTTATAGACACCTTATTTGAAAGATCCCATATGTACCTACTGTAGACTGTTATTTTCAAATGTACCCCAGCAGGTAGCACATAGGAATGAAATTAGAGATTTTACAATACCATCAATTTTACTGCAGATGAATGCACGAATACACTTACCTGTAAGGTCAAGTTAGGGTGCCGATAATCCCATTTTTTGCATATGTAGCAGCGTCTACCCATGACTATTTTCGGATCGTCAGCCTGTTTTTGGGGCCTATCAGGTAATTATGCACTGAAACACACTCAACACTACTCGAACACAAAACAGATACCTACGAATGTACGGTCTGTGTTACGATTATCTAGAATTTGAAATGTTGGAATTCACAACAGAACATTTTATACTCGAACACAAAATAGATTCGAATAAGGTTTAACGGTTCTCAGGAATTTCAAATATAATTGAAATTCACACCCGTTGACGTTCCCTGGTCCTACGCTCCGATGGTACAGGGTTGCCGGTGGAATACCAAGAATTTCTCGCACCTTTGTCGAGTGGGTGGATCAACATAACCTCTTCGTTTAATGACGCGATGTTTGGGGCGAATTTGACCGTAAATCTACTTAGAAATTTGCCCAGTTTGGCAACCGTAGGAATCCCATGGCAACTAGCAATGAGAGCCAAGCGGCGTTGCCGGGTTGACATATGAAAATTTCTTCATACTATCAAATATTGCAAAAGAGCGAAATTAGACTCTGATCCCAACGTTTTGCACATATAAAAATCATTACATCAATTCACTGTTCATAAATATATTATATTATTATATTAAATATGATATTTTGTGTTCATAAGCTTGCTTGTTTCGCTGATGTTTTGTGTTCATAAGCTTGCTTGTTTTCTTAGTTTTACTTAGAAAAATGCCTAGTTTGGCAACTTTGCAATGCGCTTAGAATGTGACTATGCGGCTTCAACGCGAAAAGTAAATAGCTGCGTCCCCCTATTGTTTTAACGTCCTTGGTTCTAACAGAGATTCTTATTACTTCAATGTAAGTATAACTAAGGGTTAAATAGCTATCCTTCGGTTATAATTTCCAGCGATTTCGTCTCAGATTTTATTGAAAATTTAGCGTTTGGTTTGTATCAATCTTAGACAAGTATCTTCGGTTTGTATTCATGTATTTATAGGTTATGCTTTTTGTTTTAGGATGGCATCTAAACATGTTTTGCGATTTTCCGCCATAGTAAACTACTTTAAAGAGGAAGAAAAGCTTATTGCAAGAGGAGAAAATGCTGTAGAGTCTGGCCACATAAAAGACATGGCTTTTGATAGCCAGTTTATGATTATAAGAGGAAGTGTTCATGCGAGTATGAGAGATCGCATTTACAAGGTGGAGGTAATGTCTTAAATAACTATTTCGCGTACCCAAATTAAAAAATCTTATAACTTCTTGTATGATCATGGATTAATTCTATTTTTAGCTGAAACTGGATGCTGATGCAGAAATTGGAGAGGCTACATCACACACCTGCCCAAGAGGACAATACCTGTGCCATCATATGGCTGCATTGGCGATATTTTCTTACCAAAATATCTCAAGTACAGATGTAGCTTGCTCATGGACAAATAGGAAACCTACTGATGGCAATGTAAAAACAATTGCGGAACTATTTCCTAAAAAGAAGGTCCACCAATCGGTCACTGATGCCATACCGGATTCTAAAATTAATGAATTTAAGGCGAAATTGAGCACTTATAAAAATGCTGTTGGACTGTGCTGGCTTCTCAAGGAAGATCCAAAAATAATGGATGAACTGGTAGATGTGGAATCGATAGTCTTCTCTGAAGGGTATTTGAAAGCCGAAGATAAAGAAGCTTATCTTCTAAATAAGCTACGTCTAAAAGAAGCTGATATATACGACATTAGTGTCAAGACTAGAGGCCAGTCTGAAAATGATATATGTGGCTAATAGCAAGAAAAAATAGGTTAACCTCAAGTAACTTCGGCGCCGTACTTGCAGCTAGCCGAAGAAATAAATATCCACCATCCTTATTCAAAAAACTTACAGGTACTTTAAAATTCATCAAATAAAAACATTTGTTTAGTTTATTTTAATGTCAAGAAGTATCAGATTAATATACATAAGTAGGGTAGCATTATATTTGTAACATTAGAACTTCTTAATTTTTGGTTCATAATTTTGTAATGACTTAATTTTCTATTGACAGTAATAAATGGTTGCATATACTAATCTTATAAATATTTTTATTAGTGCATACTTGTTAGATGTTTATGAGAAATCCTACTGCTATTTTGAATTTGTTTATAATTTATTGTTCTAAGAGAAATATTAGGTTCTGATGAAAAATTTACCTAAACATATAAATGATTGTCAACGTCACTGGGAAAAATTGATTGATCTATTAAACATTTAGTCATTGTTCTTATTTTGATTACTTTTTCTAGAAAGTTATACTTTGGATGGGATCAAGGCGATTCAGTGGGGTAAGCAGCATGAAGCCAATGGGGTGAAGGTGCTGGAAGAAAGAGCGAATTTTAAGGTGCAGCAAACTGGAATTTGGCTCCATACATGTGGATACCTAGGTGGCAGTCCAGATGGGCTTGTAGAAGATTATGGACTTGTGGAAGTTAAATGTCCTTTCAAACTAAGGGAGTCCACATCTCTCATGCATCATTTGAAAGACAAGTCATATATTTTATTCTTTAATGACAGCAATGAACTGGTATTAAACACAAATCATGATTACTACCATCAAATTCAAGGCAACTTATGGCTGACTAATAGGAAAATATGCTATTTAGTCTCCAAATGAAAGCCTTATATATAATATATCTATTGACAATGATTGGGCAACTAATATAAATGTATTACAAAGATTTTATTTGGATGTATACATTCCATTTTTATATGGGAATAAAAATATTTGAAAATACATTTGGCTTTTCCTTTTTCATGACATAAATAGTTCAGAGTAGCTGAAGAGAAATTTAGATCTCCTTGAACTTATCCTGAAGTAAACACAATTAAAACAACAGAACTATTATAATACTCTTTATTTTAAATGTTCTCAATTTGAAACATAATACTTAAAAGCACAGTTCAAAATTATTAACAATAATCCAGTCATTCATAATAAGCAAATTTGTTGCAAAGTTTAGCTATTTGGTAAGTTATTCCTAGACTTGCCTAACAATAATATAATAAATGAAATATTATATATATGTTACGGCTAAAGTGTTTACTTGGATAGTTTATATACTAGCTGGATAGTATACAAACTATCCAAATGTCTCGCTATTTTGATGGAAAATCATATTTCTACTAAAATAGCTATGAATATTGGTTGGTTTGTATACTAGCCAGCTAGTTTATAAACTATACAAGATATGCCGCTAAAGTATAATGCCACAAAGATATCACACATATTAACCAGTGTTTCTGGTTAGTTTACAAACTGTCCACATCATTTGGATAAAGTATGCACCTAATATCTCTAGTAATACATAATAACCAACTCGCTGGTTAGTATGTAAACTAACCAGTCCTTTTTGGTTAGTATGTAAACTAACCAATCCTCTTTGGTTACTTTAGTTTAGAAAAACAATTTTTAATTAAAGGTAAAGTTTATTCATAGATGCAACATACAATTGCTATCACTACCTAAAAGTAAGTAAGACAAACGGAAATACTATTTGTGTAACAAAATATTCATATAAAATAAATCTCTAGACCCTAAAACCGCAAAAAAAATAAAATTATTATTTATTAGAGCATGTTGCACTGTTGTGGCACTTTTCTGTTAAATTGACCAATGAAAATTCGTTAGTTTACATACTAACCAAAGAGGATTGGTTAGTTTACATACTAACCAAAAAGGACTGGTTAGTTTACATACTAACCAGCGAGTTGGTTATTATGTATTACTAGAGATATTAGGTGCATACTTTATCCAAATGATGTGGATAGTTTGTAAACTAACCAGAAACACTGGTTAATATGTGTGATATCTTTGTGGTATTATACTTTAGCGGCATATCTTGTATAGTTTATAAACTAGCTGGCTAGTATACAAACCAACCAATATTCATAGCTATTTTAGTTGAAATATGATTTTCCATTAAAATAACCAGACATTTGAATGGTTTATATACTAGCTGGATAGTATATAAACTATCCAAGTAAACACTTTAACCGTAACATATATATTATTAATATACAACACTTATCATACATAATGTGTCAGAAACAGAAAGATTTTCGACAAAATTTGGATAATCAGTAGTGGCTTCGATCTGAGGTTGATTCAGAAAAAAAATTAGTTTTTCATATTATGATATGGAATATTAAATGATGGCATACACATTTCATTTAAGAATTATTGTAAATATCATTTGTAGGTCAAGCATGGAAAATATATACATAAAAACCAAAATAAATAACTAATCTCTTAAAGGCATTCAAACAACAATTCAAATAAAATGTTTCATTAAAAATAATACAAAACATATGAACATAATACATAACGAACAAGATTTAGTGCATACCCGCATCTACTCTGCTTTGTACAAATCTTCAACCTCCCTAATTAGAGGACACTGAAGATTTGTAAGTGCAGCACACACCTGGAAAACTTCTGTTGATTGAGAAATCAGACTAGAAGGAATCATACTAATATTTTATAATTTTTAATCCGCCTGATAGCTCTTTCAACATGTATCCTTGCTTTAGCAATTGTTCTAGTTTGTATAACTTGTTCAGAAGTGAACTGGGCTGTACTTAAAAAGGGAGGTATATTTAAATGGACACCTTGTGGGAGCATGTCTTTTATCAAGAATCCCTTATCGGCAATAATTAAATCACCAGCTTTCAGCTGGGCCAAAATGCCACAGTGACGGACAATTTTTTTATCTGAGACAGATCCTGGATACAATCGCTTACATAAGTGACAACTCCATTTGGAGCTACTCCAATGAGTACTTTTAAAGTATTTCTATGTTTATAGGAGCTGTATGTAGCTCTTTGCTTTTCCATATTTTTAGGCTGGATACAATAAATTTCTGTGCAGTCGAGGATTACACAGCAGTTGGTAAAGTTGTTGAAGCAAGTTGGCATACATAGCCTATTTTTATTTCTGCTTGGAATCTCATTCATGAATTTTTTGAACAATACTTCATGAAGGGCATATATATATATATAACAGCACTTCAGGCCTGGAGGCCCATGGCTTCAACTTTCTTGACCACGTCTCTCCATAGATTTCGGTCTTGTGTGGTTTTTTCCCAATCTGGTAGATTCAGTACACGTATATCGTCCTTGACACATCCGAACCATTTTTTCTTGGGTCTTCCTCTTCTTCTTCTACTGCCTTCTCCTCCTAGCAATACTTTTTTGGCCGTTCTACATGGAGCCATGCGGTAGACGTGTCCTAGCCAGCGTACCCTTTGAGCACGGATTTTTTGCACTATACTGGGCTGGTTATATAACTCCATCACATCTTTATTGGTCCTTCTCCTCCATACACCTTCCTTATTTTTTGTGCCGCCGAAAATTTTTCTTAATATCTTCCTCTCCCATCGTTCTAACCTTTGTATATTTTTTTGGCTTAACACCCACGTTTCACTACCATATGTTACCGATGGCTGAATTACTGTTTTATATATCTTTATTTTTGTAGCTCTAGAAATTAGCTTGGACCTCATCATCTTAGTCAAACTCCCCATGGCTTTACTTCCTTTCATGATTCTTTTTTCAATTTCCATGTCTTCATCTGCCTTATCTGTGAGTGTAACCCCCAAATATTCGAAATAATTTACTTTCTCAAACAGGTATTCCCTGCCACATCGGCTCTTTAATTTTACTTTTGTTCCTGTAGCTGTTTCACTTCCTCTCATCTCCAAATATTTTGTTTTGTCCTCGTTTATGTGGAGTCCAAATTGTTTAGCAGTTTCTTCCAGTCTCTTGAACATCTTCTCTAGTTCCATTTTAGACCTAGTAATTATAGCTATGTCATCAGCATATGCAAGAACTTGCTGCTTTTTGTGGTATATTATTCCTTCAGCTTGTATGCCACTCTTTTGTAGGATTGCTTCCAAGGTAAAGTTGAACAAAGTTGTTGAGAGTGGATCTCCCTGTCTCAGCCCCCTTCTTACTTTAAAAGCCCTCGACAAGTTACCTTCCACTGCGACTCGATTCATCGTTTCATTCATCGTCATTTCAACTAACCTGATCAACTTCATTGGTATTTTCAGCAATATCAGGGCTTCACATAGCTTGTCCCTGTCAATAGAATCATATGCCTGTTTAAAGTCAATAAAAAGTACATGCAGACCAAGATTTTGCTCATAACTATTATGGAGTAACTGCTTCATCGTAAAAATTTGATCTATTGTTGACCTGCCTCTTCTAAAACCTCCTTGGTATTCTCCCACTACCTCGTCTTCATAATCTCTTAATCTATTTCTTAATAAGGTGGCTAATGTCTTGTATGTTGTGTCTAATAGTGCAATACCTCTGTAATTTCCACATTGTGTTTTATCACCTTTTTTATGTATCGGGCAAATAACTGCGTTTTTCCACGTATCTGGCATTTTCTCTTGTCTCCATATATCTTTGATTAAACTGATGATACGTTTGTGTAGGTACTCTCCTCCTGCCTTCAATATTTCTGCTGATATACAATTTTCCCCTGGGCTTTTATTATTTTTTAACTCTTTTAATGCCTCTCCGATTTCCTCCTCTGTTGGTTCACACAAGTCTTTTTCATCGTCTATTGATAATGCTACTGGTACGTTCCCCTGGTGGTCCCTCGATTCGTCGCATACATTCAAAAGCACCTCAAAATAATCAGCCCATCTTTCTAGTTTTCCTGGCAAGTCCCCTATTAAGTTTCCTTCGTTATTTCTAATAAAGCATGTACCCCTTGGCCCTCCAGATTTATTTCTTTTCACGTCTTGATAGAAGTTCCTGATGTCCTTGTTGATCATATGGTTCTCTAACGCCTGTAGTCTCCTTGTCCAGTACTCTCGTTTCTTCTTCCTACATATATTTTTCACTTTACGTCTAGCTTGTTCATAGCAGGCTCTCGTCTCTTCCGTGTTTGACATGTTCAAAAATAGTTTTGCTCTTCTCCTATTCTCTAACGCACGTTCACACTCTTCATCAAACCAGTGGTTATCTTTTCTAGTCGTCCAGCTATTTCTCAACATTTGTTCTGCTGACCTGGTCATTATGGTCTGGATTTGACTCCATTCCTGTGCAACATCATCCATTACTGGTGTATTCTGGAGTCCTGTTGTTACTAACTCCTCATATTGTTGCCTAATTTGATCGTTCTTCAATAGACTTGATTCATACCTCCTAATTGCTTTATGTTTGAGCTTCTGCTGTTTTGGGAGCTGCTGTTTGAGGGTTGCTACCACCATAAAGTGGTCTGTGTTACTATCTGCTCCTCTATAGCTTCTGATGTTCTGCATAGCACAGGCATGTTTATTTTCTATCAATACGTGATCAATTTGGTTAGCAGTTCTACCATCTGGTGAGATCCACGTTGTCTTATAAATGTCTTTTCTGTCAAAATGGGTACTCATAACTTTGAAGTTTTGCTCGATTGCGAAATTGATAAGTAGTTTGCCATTTTCGTTAGAGAATTCATGTTTACTTTTTCCTCCTGTGACTTTTTTGTAAATGTCCTCTTGTCCCACTTTTGCATTACAGTCGCCTAGTACTATTTTTACATCATATTTTGGCAGACTATCTATCAGATCTTCCAACTGCTGGTAAAACTCGCTCTTGGTATCTATGTCCTTGTCTTCACTTGGTGCATGTATATTAATGATAGTTATTTTCCTGTATCTTCCTCTTAGCCGTAACCAGCATATCCTCTCCGAAATTGGTTTAAATTCTACCATGACCTCTTTAATGTTTACGTTCATTAAAAAACCCGTTCCCAACATTCTATTTGTTCCACCACTATTGCAAAGGACAAATTTTTCACATTCTGATATTCCAGTTTGCTTTAATTTCGTCTCTTGAAGGGCAAGAAGATCCAATCTGTACCTTTTCATTATATTGACTAAGTTTTTCACTGCACCTTCTTCATAGATACTTCTTACATTCCACGTTGCAATTTTAATTTGGTTAGCTTTTAATTTCTGGATAATTCTTTGCCCTCTCTTCGAATACTCTTGCTCATGTCTTGCCATCCTTGTTGCCATGTTAATAACTATGTTATCATTACTCGTATTCCTATTCCTTGCCTGGTCCGTCATAGTAGTTTCACAATCTTCCCTTGCAGCTAGTTTTTTGGCGGATCGCCAACATTTGGACTATGAGCTTTTATCAGACTCTTTAGTCTATTGTCCCACTTCCATGTCACTCCATCTATTATTAATTTTTTGTAGCCTATTCTGGTAATCCTGCCTTTCATTCTCTCTTCATTTGATTTTCGCCTAATCACCTTTTGAATGTCCCTTTCTGATTTGGATAAATCATCATTAATGAATATCTTCTCATTCCTAATTTTTCTCAGTTTACTTTTGTTCTTCATAACCAGGTACTTTTCGCTTTCTGTTTCCATTCTAATCAAGCAAGTGTTCTCCCCTAGTTTTATTGCTGATTCTACTTTAACTTTTAGTTCTAAGTGTTGTTCTATCAAGTTTTCCATTTTGTTTCTCAGTACATCCTGGTCCTGAGTATCTAATTTTATACCCTGCAGCACTATATTTTTTCGTCTTTTTTCATTTTCCAATTTTTCCAGCCTCTCTTCCATTGTGTAAATTTTATTACTTAGTTCCTGCTTTTCTATGTTTAATTCAATGATTTTTTGTTTCAAGTCTTTTACTTCATTTATATAATCTTGCTGATCCCTTCTCACATCCCTCAATTCATCTGACATATCTTGCTGATGCTTTCTGAAGTCCTTCAATTCATCTGACATATTTACTATGGATTTTTGCATATTTTCCATCATTCCCATCATCTTTTCTAACATGTCTTCTTTTGCTGGCTGTTTCTTATCCGGTGTTCTGTATATTTTTTTACTCCTAACAAATATCAGATCTTCTCCGTTCGTATCCCTTTTTCTTTTGCTTTCATCCGTGGAATAATCGTCGCTGTCCATATTTACTTAGTCCGGTCCTGTTCTTTTCCTGCTGTCACCGATTGCGCCTGCTCCGCTAGATCTCCGATATTCGGCAATGAGCGGCAACACCGCAAGATAAACTGGTACGACTTCCCTCCAATTCAACCTCAAAGTGACCTCAACTCATAACCTCACTTTCGATTCAAGTATCTGCTGCTCTGGTTCAGAAGTTTATAGTCCCATAAACCGCACTGCACTGGATGTACTCTGTTTATTTCACCTTTACGCACACTTTTCCACAAATAATCCCTGTTACAACTCCCAGTTTTTGAGTTTGATTGTAGGCAAAAATTAGATGCGTGTTTACACATTCAGTGCTACGTTGCCACCCTCATGAAGGGCATACAGCCATGTAAAAAATATGTTTGCTACTGTTTTACATGAAATGTTAAATCTAACAGCTAAATCTTCATTCAGAAGATTGAGCTTTAACTTCATTAAGGTTAATAATAGCTGGTCAATTTTTGGTATTGTAGTTGGTGTCCAGCCATGATAGTATTGCAAAGAAACACATTCTAGCAGTTCATACAGATACATAAATATGTCCTTTGAAGGCAAACCTGTATATATAGTGATCTTTTCATCACTATCTTTAATGTAATCAAAAGAAAAACGAATTGACAATCTCCTCAATTTCTCTTTAGTTTCATCAAGCTCCTTCTTTAGGAAATAATTCTCAGCACTGGTACTTGCTGTAACATCCACCGAAACTTGTTGAGAGGTGCTTGGTACATTACTGTCTACTCCAACAGGCAATGCACTCGAAGAAACTGCTGCCTGAATTTCGAAAGTGTGGGCACCTGAACTTTCACCATCCATATTCTGGCCTTCAGTAACGACTTGATCACAGACTGGCTTTCTGCAAAGAGTGATAAAAAATATATAATACATAGCTACATTATAAAAAACTAACCTCAAGAGAACAGAAGCAGAACTCATATGAATATATGTACTTTGTCAATAGTTTGATTTTGTTGAGGTTTGCCATGTTAGCAAAGAGTGATAAAAAATATGTTTTTGGTTATATTGGTATTGGTTATATAGGTTACTGCGATAACTACCAAAGATGAAGGAATGTCTATACACTTGACGACAACAAATAATTTGTTTTAATGTATCTGTTACCCAATGCATCTAATCTGTTTCTATTACAGTGGTATATGTTTTGTAAAGTAAAATATTTACTTGTTACCAGGAATTTATTATATTCGTTTATGAGGTAGATTTTTGGGGTAGACCATATGAACATTATCCTACCTCCGTCCTGGTTGAATTAAAAAAACTGCAAAGCTACACAACAAAGACCACAGTACTAATTTGTAAAGAAAGTACTTACTTTAATTTCCTTGGCTTGGTAATGCTTCTACTTGTTGAAGGTTCGTCAGCAAATCTCTTCAATTTATTGTGCTCAAACATTGTTGGCCCATTTTTCTTATCTCCATCCTTAAAATGGCATGAGCATACGGCAGAATGGGTTCTCTGTCTTTCCTCCTAAATAAGAAACAGTTCATATAGGGGACACCGGGGCAAAACGAGGTCTGGGGCAGAACGGGAAAAGTGCTCCTATGCATCATCCATACATTGAAATGCGCTGGCAACAGTGTTATTAGTTCGAGCTTTGGTTGCCTTACGTCGGTCAACCAATGAGGAACGTGGCGCTGTTCGTATTGGCTGCGGTGTGAGAAAAAATTGAATTTCCTCCTCATTTTAAAAAGTTTTGTCATAAACATCGATGTGCTATTAGGTGAGTAGCAAAGTTTTAGCAATATGTTTAACCAGAAGCCGTAGCGGTAGGATCGAGTTTTAGTATTAGATACCGTTTGTAGCCTTAACTGGTTTAGGTTAGAAATTCTTGAATTTACCATATTATATGTTTGTTGGGGCAAAACGGACGGGGCATGACGGGATACTATACCGTCTTGCCCCGTACTATATATGCTATGTATTTCTTATCTGGTCTTTAATTTTTTTTCAGTCGAAAATCAAGTGCATCAACTTCTCAAACAAAATCTCAGCCCCATGCTTCAACTTTATCTATTAACAGCCATTGTGGTGAAACGGAACCTCTCTCTAACCCTACTATTTTTCCTGGCACAGCCATAGTTGATCATAAAAGACCTCCATTATCACTATTTATTGAAGAATGAGAAAGCAAATGGCATATTCCTCGTTTTTGGTTAGCCCGGCAGATATTATATTTGTACCAAAAGAAATTAAAACTGAAGAAACAAAGACAAGGAAACGAGGTAAGATTGACGACGAATTTTCTATCTAAGAATTAACTTAGAAGAAAATTAGAAACAAACAGTAAAAAAAAAGAAGACTGAAGAACTAAACACTAAGAAAAAGAAATCCGGCAACAACACTAATGAAAGAAAGACCAAAAGATGAATCTGGGGAAAAAGCAAATGCTAAGAAACCTAAACAGGGTAAAATTAAAAGGACTAAAAGAGAAACTGAGACGGATACTGACTTATCACAAGAAGATTGTGGTGACTGTGCTCGGATTTACAGTGAATACTTATATTCGCAGTCACAGGATCGGTGATGTACAGCATGCTTGGGCCCATAATTCCTGCGCTGAAGTTGATGACAAGCACGATAAAGCACATACTTGTGAACGTTGTTCCCATTTTGCCCCGTGTCATTTCCCATTATGCCCCAATGGCGGGGCATAATGGGAAAAAAAAGTTATACTGATTTTTGCTACTTTTCGCCAAAGTCTGAATGGTTTAGTTGCTATAAAAAGTTGCATTACTTAATTTAAATCCTTATGTTCCTACCTGACTAAAGGTTAATACAATAGAACATTTAATTTTCTTTATATGATGTGTTTTTCTTTAAGTATCCCATTCTGCCCCGGTCTCCCCTAATAGATATATTGATGACAAAATAAAGATATACAGGATTAAACACATACTTAAGAATATTTCCTTTTCATTTTATTTTTGTGCTCAAATAAAATTTGAGGGACACATGAGGGAATCAAGAAAGCTCTGACTACATACGTAATCAGACATTTATCTGATTACTCACCGAATCAAAGCAATCCATTTTTTCTTCTCGCCTGGATCCTTAGGAAACTTGAAGAACCTGCATCCCTGCTTTTCACTATAATGTTTACAATCCGGAGCAAAACACATCACCATTATGAAAATATATTATCTTCCCTTCAGTGATATAGTTCTCAACACAGCTATAGCACAAAATACTGAAATAAATCCACAGTAAAATAAATAACATAAACTCGAACAACAATCAGCATCAGACAGCAACACAAACAAAATATAAAATGGGTGTGGCTCTTGTGTGGCTCATTGGATTGGAATGTCAGAGACGTGCCACAAAACTTGACGTTTCAAGAATATAACCTATAAAGACAGCAGTGATGCCTTAGACAAGGAAAGAGAGAGGACGGAACCCGCGACTGACATTTCTGATACCAAATGGCACCAAAGCGCTATTCCCAGTGGCGTAACTAATGGGATTAACGTTCTGGTTGAGCTATTTGTAGAAATAATCTTTTTCAAATAAAATTTAATGAAATATTGTTATTCAGGGTTTCTATATGGCCAATTTCGCCATCCACAATTAAAACTTAAGTGACTAACATTACCGTAACCGTGATTTTCATTCGACTGCTGTTTTGTGGCCAATAATATATAAAAATTGATAATGTATATATTTTATTCAGTCATGAACATGTTATGTTCATTTGCAGTATATGACTGATGGAAGACACGATTATACTTCTACCCAGAAAGAAAAAAACTGCTTGTAGTTTGTAGTAAATCAATTTTTTATTATTAAAGAACACATAATACCTATAGTATATTTATATTTATTGACATTATGTTTATATATAAAATACTGTCTATTACATACTGTAAACAGAAGCAGCAATAAAACATTTTTGTTATTATAGATTAGCTTACGAGATTGAGGAATTTGATGCCTTCAATCTCGGAGTCCCCATATGCAGTAAAAAAATCTACTTGCTGTTACACTGTTACTTGCTGTTTGTAGTGTGTAATGAAGAGCAGTATTTTTAATTACTCCAACGAGGCTTTTTTATACATAACTTCTTTTTGCGACGGTGGCAATAATTAATGAAAAAGCTGGGGGGTTAAACATAAAAATTATCTCAGACATGAAATAAAGTAAGTTTTGGGCTAGAAATACAAAGGTCCTTTAATCTTATCCAAAATCAAAACATTTACAAAATTAGAAAATGACTCCTAGATTAGCTAGTAGTAAATAAAAACGAACAATTCATGCAATATAGGTGAGGTCCTATAACTTACATAGAAATTACAACTCTATTTTATCACTTAACCCCTTGCTTCCAGTAAGTTCTAATTTATTGCAGTTATGTATTTACTTATGGGGAAGTTTGGGTGAAACTCAGTATTGTGTGCCTCAACAAAAATAATTTTTTTGTAGGAACGTGGCATTTCGCTTGCTCCTACAATTGATGGCAGTCAATATTACAATCACGAAGGTCAAAAACTACCAATATTTTACTGCCCTTTAAACAGAATCATTTTTGTTAATTGGCTCCGAACTGGATTGTCCTGTTGTGATCGAGATTTTACAATAAAATGGATTCTGATATTTAAGTATTTTGTGCATACAGCTTTTATTAAAAAATATATATGATTTACATCATTTTCTAATACGTGACGTTCTAAGCAGCTGAAAATAGGGGTGCCTAGAAAACTTGATATTATTTTGCTTATCAGCAAAGGTACAAAATGTTTGGTGTGAATACAATTTTCATTAACTCTCAGAAAATGTTCCGATTTCAAACATATCTTGATAACATCATTTGATGGGTAAGTCAGACCGCCGTGGCTTTTAAATTCAATTAGGGAATTGAGAAACCGATCTCTAGTACCAATCAATGCTGTGACACATGTTTCACATTTTATTGTTTTTTGTAATTGGTGCGAAACATAACCAGCAATATATTGCACAATTTGGGATGAACATTCACTTATCACAGGTGCATTCATGATGTAGTCATGATCCTTCCAAATAGTTTCTAGATCATCACAAGGCTCATTTATGTCTATTAAACTATGGTTAGATAAACTACTATTAATTACATCTTCAGACCTTACATTTTTTGTAGAACTACTTAGAATAGGGATTTGATCTAATGGAATACAGTTACCCATACCGCCCTCTCTAATTTCTGCTCGAACCAGAAGCCTTTTGTAAGCAGCTAGAAACTGTCGAGCGGTTGGGTTATTATTCCAGCCACCTCTTGATCTAATTGACGAAAAGAATAATTCTAAATGATCTTGACTAATCTTATACAACGGAAGGTACAGTAATGTTTTTCTCTCAGAAACAAGTTCTTTGTACAATCCTAAAGAACTTGATAATGAAATTATTAATTCAATAAACCCAGTTTTTCTGTTAGACATGATTACTTGCTCATTATTAGATAATTTCAACTTTGAAAGATAAAAAATTGCACTATTGATAAATTCCGCAGATCGATCTATATTTTTTTGACATAATGCTTTTTTATAACCTGGTGCTACTAGGGTTCTGCTGTTTAAAATATCGAAAATGCTATTTACAATTCTAATAAATTTAACTGTTGCCTGACTACCTTTAAAATCCTCAAGATTCAGCTTTTTTTCGCAATACTCAATAGCATCGGCTACTGATGCACTAAGTAACTGAACTGCAAGCCGAACCTTCATTTTTTGTTTGAAAAAAATAATATGAGCGCGACGTAACTTATTCCCTAAATGTAAGCCCTCGCTAGTTTGCAGCTTCTCTAGAAGCGCTATGTATTTCCATTGAATAAAATTGTTATCACAATCAATTAGGATTTTCTTTTCACCAAATGCATTGCGAACAAGTTTTATCATATGACATGGATCATAAAAAATATATACATTGTGATCTGTAACTCTGAAACTTGTCTGTATATTTGAAATGTTAAATAAGAATCCAAAGTTATGACACATAGCGGTATTAGATGGAGCACCATCGAATGTGATTGACATAACTTTGGCTCCCGTATCTTCAATCAGATGGATGCATTGAGATACAATTGAATGTTTTTGACTGCCATTCAAAGAATCTGTAAGAAAGTAACCGACAGGTAATTTCCAAGTTCCATTGATGCAAACCAACATTATAACAAAAGCTTCTTTGGCTAAAGCATTAGAGTCATCGTTTAAATTTGTACCACAGTTCACATAACCATGGAATTTTTTTCCATCCCATTCTAAATGTTTCCGTATGGCTATTTCATCGATAATTAATGAACAAATTATTGGTCTGTCAGATGATTGAACCTTATTTATTAAGGTATTTATTGATTCCTTGGTAAAACCAGGCTCAGCATCCACATTCTGAAACCATTTAGCAATAGTTTTGCTATGCGGGAGACAAGTGTCAAAAACATCTCTCACATAGTTGTATGCCTTTGGTGAAAAAAAATTTAATGTCAGGGCAAATTTCCTAAGTTCAGGTGAATATTGAACATTTCTCCCCATTTTTCTGTTCAATATTTCTATGTTAACCTTGCTCATATTTTGAACTAAAACTAAATTTTCTTGAGATAGTAAATTTTGTCGCTCTAATTCCTCAGCAATTATTTTTAAAGAGGCTAGTTTTTTGTGTGCTCTTTTCAGTGATTGACCAAGGGCACGGATTTTTTTCGTTTTTTCCTTATTCTTATCTTTTTGCAGCAGCAGTTCTCTTCTAAGTTTCTTTTTCCGGGGAGAGTCGTCCTGTGCAGCCAGAGCTGAGGTTGATGGCGATGGTTCTGGATGAACATCACGTTCACGGGGTCTTTTTCTTTCTTTTGCCTAAAATAACAGAGCTGTATATTAGACAATGTTTGAAACATTATTTCCGAAAGAAAGACAGAACAAATTAATTTATGATTTAAGTAGATGTGAATGAGTGACTGAATCTTATAGGAAAAGTGACAGTAACATTTTGTTTTGATTTCGTATCGAGTAAACACACCTAAATATAGTTGTTTAATAATGTAACTGTAACACAAGAAATTATTACATTTTTGAGGTTAGCTGCCTTTTGATTTTCATAGCTATCAATTTTTAAATTGTTATTCAGCCATTCGTAATCGTATTTCTCCTTACTTTATTGCACTGTTTATTTTGGAAACGTCATCACTAATACTCAAATATAAAACCAAATTTGAGACCATAAATATAGAATATAGGCATAAGGCATAAGAATGATTTTAAATTAATATCACACCCAAATCATAACTCATTAATGATCCAATTATATACAATGGAGTGAAGATTTATAACAAACTTCCTCCTCACAGGTTTTAGTGAATATCTCAAAAGTTTTGTTTGTTATTATATAGCTTTGTCAATAAGAATCTTGTAAATTCTTAGACTATAAAGTATATCGATCTATCTATCTATCCATCTATCCATCTATCCAACTATCCATCTATCCATCTATCCATCTATCCATCTATCCATCTATCATAATCCTAGAATGTTTATTATTTTAATATTGATTAAGCGTAGACAATGTAAGCTAGGAATTATAACTTACAATTTTTGGACGTAAGTATTCCGGAAGCTCGTCAAATATGGTGGGGACTGCTCCTTTCAGAAGATATACTTTTTGATTTGTTTGATGAAGGAAATTCTGTTCAAAATGCTTAGAACAAAGCCTATCGTTGCTTGTAGGCTTCCAACCTTCGATCCTCATATTTTTGATCCATAAATCATGTCTAGGAAGATCTTTAGGAAACCTGTCGAGGAAGAAAGAAAATTAATTTTATTATTCATACAACTACAAATAAAGGCCACCCTTGAAATGCACACCTTGTATAAGGGTATTGGTATATTATATATTACAATGCAAAGTCATAATATTTCTATTCAAAATGTAAGCTATAATAGATACGCCACTGGAAAACTGATTGTATTTGAACCAAAAAATCCCTTAAAAACATAATTTTTAGACTTTACGTGCTCAAAAACATTATGATTCGCATGTTAGTGGTACATTCCAAATTATATTTCGGATACACATATATCTTTGAACTAGATATCGAGATATTTGCATGAATTTCGGATACACCAAAAAAATAAGATCATAAATTTACCTGTGAAAAGTGATTCCTGGCTCCTTCCTGCTGCTGTGGCTTTTACAACGGTAAGCTGCACACCCCACCATTACGCTCACCACAATATTTCACAATTATTGGTCTTAAAAACGTTAAATATCGCAAAAAATACCACCTTGACACTACCGTCAGTTTTCCACCAGCATTTTGACAGCTATTCATTTTCGGTATCAGCTAATCCATATAGCATCAAATGGGCGTGCGGTATCCCCTCTCTTTCCTTATCTAAGAGTGATGCCAATTTAGCTATTTTATAGCTAGATCTAGCTATTTCGCAACAAGGTTTAGCTAGTAAAATATCATCTAGCTATCTAGCTATTTTATCTAGCTATTTCCCTTTTCTGCTTTATTTCAATTATATTATTGCTGCGCGCTTTCTCGTTTGAGTGTTTTGTGGTACAACTGTCAAGTCGCGTGTTGTCGATTTGTCATTTGTCAGGTTCGTTTCCCGCGCCGACCTTCAACGCTTGTATGCTTATAGCGTTTTTCACTGGACACATTTTAGTGCACTCCGTGCGAGTGCAGAATACTGAAAAAGTTCACCTAGGCAAAAGTGTTACCCTAGGCGGCCATGCCTAGGGTTATACTTTTGCACTTGGTTCTTCCAGTGGAATACACATCAGACCTCCTGTCATTCCCTTGGTTCACTTTCACGACACTCGCTTTGAAATCGGTGCTAAATTTTTGCACTCAGTTCGACCGCTCCGAGTGCAGAAATGCCACTGAAATGAGTGCACTCAAACAATTTTGCACTGGAACTGCCAGTGAAATGCAAAACAGAAATCCAGTGCATCCCAAGTGCAACCAGTGAAATATAAAAACATTTTCGATTCGTGCTTGTGCGTGGATAGTGAATTAATTCTAAACGGTAGGTTTGAAACATATAGTATTCCAAGGTGAAAAATGAATATAAAAGGAATAAATAAAATCTAGCTATTTTCTAGCTATTTTTCTACAGTGCTTCAGCTATTTTAATGTCCAATGAGTTGGCATCACTGAAAGACAGATATTTTTATATTTTCATTGAACACTACAAGTACCTGTGACAAGTATGCATTATAAACGTCAATATTTCACCTTAATTTATACTTATGTGAGAAGAATTCAAGACTTTATGCACCAAAAACGCAGATTTTCAGAAATCACTCATACGCAAATGGGGAAAACCATATATAAAAAATTTGCTTGGAACCGGATCACTGACCTGCCTCAATGTGACGTCACGCTCCGGTTGTCTATTAGCTAATTAAGCCGCCGGTGATAGAGCCACTGTAGCTCGATATACCTTGAATTAGAATTAGATGATAAAAATACATCAAACTGTCATCTATGTTTCTAAAACGCAACCACAAATATCAAGTGTCAATAGTCACTGTCAGAAAAAGATCCCTTTTTGCGGGTTAGTGTCAAAAAGATTTGACATTTGTGGTTACGTATTAGAAAAATAGATGGCAGCTCGATGTATTTTTTCATCTAATTCAAGGTATTAAGAGCCAATATTACTTTTACTTCCCACACCGATAGGTGAGGGGAGTATTGTGATCGCGAAAATTTTCGATTTTGAGATAATACGCTTTTTGGGCGTTTTATGATGTCTACATAACGAAAATCCACTCATTTCCGTCGGTCTGTCTGTCTGTCTGTCGCTTTTTTCTAGCCTCGTTGTAACGGTTCACCCGTTTTCAAAATTATTTTTATATTATTTACTTGGCTACCATATACAAATAGTTTATAACTTCCATTTTTAGCAACTACTTCCTCATTATACTAGTACATTTTTATAACTATTTTGCTTCTCACCTCTACCTTTTTCCCATCTCTACTTCAGTCGGAAATAATATTAACTATACACACTGCGCAAGTGCGCACAAATTTTGGGAAAGATCGAATGAGTGGGGGAGTATGCCCTCTCTCTCTTTACCGACGTTAGCTTCTAGATGAAATGAATTGGTTTATTCCTTTTGCTTTCTGAACTCAACCAGTTAACACCTAATATAATTGTCTCTCTAAGGCCCGATTTTATCAACATGCAGATTTTAACAAAGACTTTGACCAATCAGAGCAGCCCTTTTAAGAACAGGCATCTGTCAAAGTACTCTGAAAATTATTGATTTCTCTTGAAGTTGACCTCAAAAAGCTCAAAAATGACATACTTTATATACAATCGAGCATTGTAAATCATCTAGCATCTTTTCCAGTCTGATTTTCCATCCTAAATCGGTGAAAAATTGCATTTTCTTGTTTAATCAAAAGTTTAGCAATTGCTAATTTCAACCGAAAGAATGGTTGTTATCAACATTTGTAGCGATACCTAAAAAAGTTAATGTTAAAAACTGCTCGGATCACCGTACCATAAGCTTGATGTGCCACATACTTAAGATATTCTTGAAAATCATCCATCTTAGAATATATAAAAAATTGGAAGCGGACCTTGAAGGTACACAGTTTGGCTTTAGAAACGGACTGGGAACTAGAGAGGCTTTGTTTGCTTTCAATGTACTGACACAACGATGCTTAGATGTAAATCAGGATATTTACGTATGTTTCTTAGACTATAACAAGGCATTTGACACCGTCCAACATAAAACATTAATGTATCTGCTTAAAGACAAAAACATCGATTCAAGAGACATCAGAATAATAAACAACCTCTATTACCAACAAGAGGCAACAGTACGTATCAATAATAAAGAAACGGATGTAATTAAAATAAAAAGAGGTGTTCGACAGGGCTGTGTTTTGTCGCCGTTGTTGTTCAATGTCTACTCTGAAGAAATATTCAAAAAAGCACTCCAAGAGGACACAACTGGAATAAAAGTTAATGGTACACCGATAAATAATATTAGATACGCCGACGATACCGCGTTAATAGCAGAGAATATAAGTGACCTCCAGAATCTTGTCAATAAAGTCGTGGAAGTGAGTGAAGAGTTAGGACTAACACTAAATACGAAGAAAACTAAACTCATGGTAATCTCAAAGAAACATATAGACAACGCTAATCTATATGTAAAGGGCGACAAAATAGAACGGGTAAAATATTACAATTACTTAGGAACCAACATCAATGAAACAAACGACTACGTCAAGGAAATCAGAATACGAATAGAGAAATCCAGTAGGGGCACTCTCTAACATAGAAACGTATTTCTATCTACTATCTACTATCAGATCGGGATTGTTCGGGATTTTATCCTGACCTGAAAACATTGACTCTAACAGGAAGTTTATAAGGGCTATTCCAATTTACGGCTCTATTACCGACCTAGAACTGTTTTTATCATGCCCAGCCCATTTTACAGTTCTAAAAACGGTGATTGGTTGGTCTGCCAGCGTACCAGCTAATCATCAATTCTATAATCACAAAATGGGCGGGGCATGACGAAAACAGTTCTAGGACGGTAATACAACCGTAGATTGGAATTGCCCTAAAGGCGGGCGATCGTCCGATCTGTCAAAGTGTCAAAATAATCCAAAATGGCTTGTTGTCATGTGAGACGTGTAATTAAAAGTTGTTTGCCTATTTATTTTTTGAGAATTTCTTTATGTGGAGGGTATTTTCAGCATTATTTTGATTAAAACATAATTATGCTGTAGTATACGTGTCTGGTGGTTGGGTGTGGATCTTGATCTAACCGAGAAAAACTTAGCTTTGACTCGCAAAAATGAATTATCCCAACAACGCAGGAGTTTTGTTTATAGCTGCAATTAAACGAGATGATCTCATAGAATCAAAACTGGAACATCAAAAATTCATCAGCAAGCATTTTATCACAGGTAAGGCCCTCATCGCCTTACAAAGGCAGTCATTTTACTGTTTCGTTTATATATAGTAAATGTGGTTTGTGTTATGCTTATCCTTCAATTTAATTCAGGTAGACCTACAGATTTGGAGATGATTTGGAGGATAAAAACCATCCTGATTGGGTACCATCACAGAACATGAGACACACTGCTCTAAAGGTTTTAAAATGACATGGAGACGTTGAAAGAAAGGAGAGGCTAGAGAAAAGAAGAAAACTGCAAGCTTCTAAGGTCAGTCTTAGTAATAAAATTAGCAGAAAATATTGTCTCATATTGTTCAAACCAAGCTAGGGATTATTTCATACTGGTATATTAAGATATTCATTTCATAGATTTATGGGAATGCTTATGCTTTGGGGTCTGAGTCCTGTGAGGTCTCTCTCTGCAGGCCCATAGCCAGGATTTCACTTCGGGGGGCTCACTAGCTTAATTTTCTGATCTGCATCAGGGGGGGAGCGGTTAAAAACTGGGAGCAGTCAGGTATCACCATTTTTCGCAAGCAAAAAAGGGGGCCAGATAGTTAGGTTTCCATTTCTCAAACTTTGTGGAGGAGCAGTAGAGAAGCATCATCATTACAGCAAAACAAAAGCTTGTATGGCTCCTACCTGCTATGAAATAATTGTTCAGGTGGTGGCCCTTCCTAAGGGCAACCTATTGTGTATTCGAAATATTCAAAGCCTGTTTTTATCTACATACCTCCCAAGCCCCTGGGAGGACTTGAGCTCAATATATTTTTACTGGCTATTATCTATTCTTTGAAATCAAAAAAAAACTATATCAAATATAGAATTATCAAAGGATATGAAAATAATGCATGTTTTAAGGGTGTTTATATATTATATTATCAAGGAACTAAACTCAACAAATATTCTTTATAGCCTACTTGGGTGTAAAGGTGAAACGTAAAAATGATTTCTTCTCTAAATTCTGAGTGAAAACTTTATGCATCATAATACATAAATAGTAGTACATAAATTCAACTGTTTTAGAATTTTCTTATTTTTATCAACACCAAAAGATGCAAATTAGTACATCTAGCTTTTCATTGATGTATCACTAGTTAATAATATCATTAGACATAGTTGTTATTATTGTTTATTTGTCAATTATTTTAATGAGCACCACTTATTATAACTTAGATAGTTGATACCTAGAAACCCCAAAATTTTTGTTGAAATTTGTTTCGTTCCCTTGAATATTTTACCCAGTAAATAATATTGAGATGGTTTTTTCTAAGCTTGTAGCCCAGTAATTTTAGCATAAAAGTTTCAACAGCTTAGAAATATATAAATCACTAAGATAATTTGTAACCTTCGCCCCCCCTGACTACGTGCTTGGCTCTCTGTCTCGTTTTCTTGTATAGAAGGCTATTATTTATAAATGTAAAAGACTATTAAATGGTTTTATATTTGTATTAGTTACTGGAAAATGGTGAGAAAAAGGGAAGGGGTCTAAAAGTTACTAATTATATTTCTAGAAAAACTCAAAGCTGTGACAGTGTGGCGGACAGTGTTGAACCAACTGAAGAGTAGGATGAGCAAGCAAAGTGGAGTTTCTTCATAAACTGACAATGGCAATGAAGGAATTGATAAAACGATTTGAAAGACTTGGTAAAGCAAAAAAATGCAGACCTAGAAGAGAAAGTGGGAAATTCATTACTTGGCCTTATTGGTGCAGATGAAGTGAAATGGAAATATTATACAGGTTTTTCATATTATATAATATAGTGAATTGTATAATTTTCCAAAATGTTAAAGATTTTGTTATTTCTAGCAGTACAACTACCATCTTCATTTGCCTTTACTAATACTAATGCTTATGAAATTGAAACTGGAAGTGGATTTTAAGGATCTTGAAAATATTATTCACTTATTATATAACAAATTTGTTATTTTAATAAGGTGGCCAGGCCATTCTACTTTAAAATTAATATCCTCAAATGCTTCAGGGAAGTTTTTCATGATAAAACAACTGTCATTATAAATTTTTATAGGTATTTACTGAAAAACTGAACAGACTTGTTGGTCAAATTATAAACATCAACAGACAATAAATTAAATTTAGATAGCATCAAGCCAGGTCACATTGTTCTGGCAGATAGGGGATTTTTAATCAGCAATATTTTGAGCATGTACAGGGCAAAACTTGTCATTCCAGCATTCACAAAGGGAAAAAATCAACTGCATCCAATAGAAATCAAGGAGACTAGGCAAACTGATCATGTACGAATACATGTTCAAAGGGTTATCAGTCTTCAAAAAATAAGTTTAGAATATTTAGGGGTACTATTCCAATCAGTATGTCGAAAAAAGGTAGTAGGTCTGAAACATTTAGCACGCTTGATAAAATTGTCATTGTCTCTTGTGTACTCATAAATTTAGGCCTTCGTATTATTCCATTATAAAAATCTTTGTAGAATTCTGGAAACAAGTCTATAAATGTAATTTTAAGTAAATTCATTGAAAACTTGTTTTTTGTTGCGATCTGTGGATAGCTTTTAGTGCACTATATTTAAAAACAACAATTTTGCAGATGACATCGCCATCCTGTGTAGTGCTAAGGGATAATAAAAATACAAGTAATTTAAAAAAATATATTTATTAACCCTGTTCATGCCATTTTAAAATACCTACATCAATATTAATTTGGTACCAGTAGGTGATATTTTGTCAATAACAAGGAAAAAGATATTTTTTTATAATCTGCAAACACATGTATTTGTTATTATTACGTTATCTATATTATTAATTTATTTGTAATATTAATGAATAAGTTTTATTAATATAAAAAAATAAATCGATAAAAGTCAATGGAGTTTTAATAATCTTATTGTATAACTGAAAATATAAAAAATATAATGTTTGATTGACAATACTGATGGTGCTATGAGCAACTCAATAGTAATTAAATGGTCATAGTACTGGGAGTAATCATTTTGACATTATACATAAACCATCGAGTAAATTATTAAGGCAATATTATCAGATACATGCTGCAAAAATATATCTGAATGACAAACATAACTAGCTGTCATTGAATAAACAGAAAAAAAGATTCATATTCATTATATTTAAAACTTGCAAAAACAAATTACCAAATTTGGGCTCACTAAATATAGTTTCAAATATAATAACTAGTGCAGTAAAAAGCCTAATAAACCCAAATGTAAAGAGCACTTTTCCTACCTTGATAAAACACTTAAAGGGGTCATATCAAAATTTTGATCAATGACAGGAATTTTATGTACGAAATAATTGTGAATACACGTTGTACTTGTATGATATCAATTATTGTTTTTATAATTTGTTTTCATTTTTATACATTCGACTTGCAGTTATAACAGTACCATGGAAAATTAGTGGTATCTTCTAGGTCTACGCATTCAAAATGAAACCATTCTACACAACATTCATCTCCATCATATCTAATGATTGGCACCACCACTACAAATACTATATGTCTATAACTGTATACCCCTCTAAGCGCCTTCTTTTTTGCCTACCTAATAATGCAGGCATTATAACTTCTTTATGAAACTTCATGCCAATTTTTTTTATTTTCCTCCCAGAATTTAAAATCAGGTAAAATTCTATTTCTGAAAAAAAGATCAGACGACACAGTCACAATAGTTTGTATTTGATACAGAAATTTTCATTTGGCACTGGTAATATAGCCACCACCTTCTTCTATTAGTCATGGTGATTTCATTTTTGGAAAAGTTTTATATGCAAAATATCACTAATGTGCAATAGATATGGACATGTTAGCAATTTTATAAGAATGGCACATTGCCTTTTGTGCATTTTCTAACTGTTCATGGAGTTGTCACGGGCGGAAGAACGAAATCTACTTCAAATACCTACCTATTTCATAGGATGATATGAAATGCCAAAGACCCATTTTCTATTCCTAATCCAGCTTCTAAATACAATTTCAGACTGAGTAAAGATAAAGAAGCATGTTGGTGTTTGGAAGACACGTTGGAGCTTTTCATGAGGAGTTACAGTTTGCTGATAATATAATTTTGTAGGTACTTGCAATGTTAGATTTTCTGAGTGTCTGGAGGAATAATTTCAGCATAGATGCTAATAATAGCTTATCTTTCATCCATGAGCAAGACAGTACTCACTAGTTCAATAGAGGAAGTATGTGATTTGGAACCACTGCCGCTTCAGTGGTTGCTTGCGTTGAGGCTGCAAGGACAAGATGCCTGAATGTTGAAAGATATTACGGACCCAAATTATTCAACAAAAAAATTCCAAGAAATTAAAATTGGTTTAAAAATTTCGCGTGTTTAAAAAAGAAATCAAAACATTTATACAAAACAATAAAAAAAATTCGTTATTTACATTTATACCGATTTCTGTATATTTTTCTGAAACACTACTCCTTGGCCACTTCATTCACTAGTTCCTTAAAGGTTAGTAGGTGTAGTTAATATATAATAGTAATTTTGTTTCTGTATTTTAATTTAGGTTACATACTTAATATTAATATTCTGTACATGATTTGTGGGATTGAACAATACACTATTACGAAACAGACTTCCAAGCCTAATGTGATAGCTGTATTAGTTCAATCCCCACTTGACCCACAGATTTATATAATATTGACTTATACATATTATTACATGACATTATTTTGTATAGAATATTATTCTAAATTGTGATTGTATTTGTAAGGAACAATGTACAATAAACAAACAAAAAAAAATAATTTCTGAACAAGAGGTGATCCATAAATGTAACTTATTCTGACTGAAAACTACATTCAGTGCTATGATAAGAAACACTAATAGATGATCATTTGCTATTGAAATTTCCAAAGTATTGAAAGGAGCATGTCCAATAATACATAATTTGGCAGATAGACAAACTTACAGACGATTTTTCAAAGAAAGCAATTTATTAACTTTACCTGGACCTTAATAAGTGTATATTATTTCTTATAAAACAATTTCAAAATTATGTCAATTATCCTATTCATTTTTGTCATACACAGAGAAAGGTCCTTTATTCTATGCTATTCTAGCATGAAATTATACTACCAACTGCCTAATGAGATAAAAATTATTTCTAATGTAACACATTTCAGCTTTTGATTATTCAAAGACTTATGTGATATGAAACCATATGCTAAAGAGAATCTTTCTAGATACAATTGTTTGTATAGTCCAGTGTGCTTTATTTTATGTATGCCTATTAGTTTAGAAACTCCTTCAATGGCCTATTTAAAATTTGTAATTATACAATTATTTTGAAATTCATCTGTCTATCCAATGAAATTACAAATTAACTGCTAAAAAAAGTGAAATATGAGATTACAGTAAAAGATTAGTGAATGACATATTATATTTTGGAAACATACTTGATGATTATAAATTCTAGAATATACTTGATGATTTGAATCTTATAATCCAAAATATAAGGAGTGATGCATCGGCAAGGCATATTTTATTGCTGAGGTACTGATACTTCTTTGAATTCGTTAACAATGGTTTTATAACAGTCATGTGTTAGAAATTAATGTCTCATTGTTAATTTTTCAACCAAATGCAGAGAATTAGTGTTTTCCTTGTGAATCAGCAATCTAATAAACATTCTGGTCATACTTACCTTTGCAAACAAATTAAAGAAAGGAAACATCAAATTTATCAATAACTTTTAATTATAATAAAGCGATCCAATTTGAATGTGATATTTCACTTTTTGTGGGTTTCCCACACCTATCCAAAGCATAATCCATTTGAGCTTCACTTTGGAAGCTCTACTCTACATATATGAAAATATTGTTGTGTAAAATCAAAAGCTAAAAAGTTATTACATTTATTTATGAGCAAATAATTAGGGCACTAGTTGAATCATATTGCACAGATAAAAATTATTCTTTTCTTTCTTCTACTTTGATGTATCTTCATTATTTTCCGTCTCATAAGATTACAATGTCATATTCATACATTATGTACTGCCAATGGCAAAAACTAGTTTTATTTTCTCCATGGTGTAGGTATGTAGTTTGTATTACACACCAGATGAATATAGGTATTATTAAAACAAAATTAGATTTTTTTTAAGATAAAGGTTTCAAAATTATACCTGTCAGAGGTAATAGATACATACACATTCTTTCAACTCGTAAACTCATGAAGATCTTTAAATGCCAGACCAGAAAAACATTGATTTAACATCACTGCTTTTAATATGTTAGAAATAAAAAATAACAAATTGTTTCATTTTTCCTTCATTTCTTCTAGCTCCCTCCTTAAAAAATAATTTTAAGCTTCTGTACCTCCATGGTATTTAAAGGCAGCACATGTTGGGATATGCTATAGCTTTTGGAAGGGTTGATTGCTAGCCATTATACTTCCATACTTCTTAAGTTATGAGTCTTTCATGAAGCTGTCTCCTGTAAATAATGAGATTTAAGAAACAGTTTATACAGAGTCGCTACAGTATACATATAATTTGTAACCAGTACCTCGTATTTTTAAATTTTTTATTCATACAACATACAAAATATTTCCTCATGTCTGCCTCTTAGGCTTAGATAATATCAAAAAAGATCAATTAGCAGATGCTTTCTACTAACTTGCAAATAAAATAGTTCAATTTCCTAGGCGTTTCTGTGCCCCTACTTCATAGATTTATGTTCAAAATGGTTGGTCCATTTTTTTATATCCCTGTCCTTGAAATAGCAAGAACAAGAGAATAAATCGAATGTTTTATTTGTTTCCCTGAAGAAATATTATTTTATTAAATCATCAGCGACAAAAGTCAAGGAAGTAGATTCATGAATCAACCCAAACAATTAAATTACCTATTTTTATCTCTTAATTAGAACCGACGTGAGGAATAACAGACAGGGCAATACAACCAAGGTTCAACAATATATAATAATAATTAATATTCGATTACTTACCGAAGTAAGGAAATATCCATATTTCCTTTCCGTTTCATCTTTGGACAAAACAAAGAATCTACACCATTATTTTTCACAGTAATGCTTGCAATTGAGAGCATAAGGCATCACCGTATTGTAAAATATGATTTTCTCTTCTTGAATATTTTTAAACAAATCAATTAATGCGCTTATTTCAAAGTATCTCAATTTTCAAAAACCTCTGTATTGACATGACCCATTGGCTTACATCTGCCGAACAGATGTTTGTCAGCTCACAAGTCACAGAGACACAGAAGATGACGTTAGGGACAGCAGTCCTAATTTCAAAAATTTATTCCACCAACCCAAAACTAATTAAAAAACTATAAAAATCCCCACCGTCGGAATTTGGTGAGGCCGAAATAAGTTGAGCCGTCGAAATGAATTAAAGTAGACCCTCATTATTCATTTTAATAATTTTAAATAACAATAAACAAACAAAATCTAACTAATCAAACATCAATCAGAAATATCAAGTTGAAAACATTGACACATGTGCATCCACTTTATTTTCGATCCATGCACAAAACAGAATTCGCCGGCAGACATAAAACAACATATGCTTCTAACAATTATTTTCCATCCATGCTCACAGGCTGGGCTGAGTCAAATGTTTTCAGTAGGGTAGTACACGTAACCCGAAACTGCCCGACCGTCATGGTTGCCATGGTAATAGAAACACGTTTCTATTTCTTATCTTAGAGAGTACCAATACAGAAGTGCTTTCAACAACATGAAGCGTATATTGTGTAGTCGAGACTTAAGCTTAAAATTGAGAGTACGGCTGCTTGAGTGCTATGTGTTTTCGGTTCTCATGTATGGGATGGAGGCATGGACCTTGAACAAACAATGCCTGAATAAACTGGAAGCATTTGAAATGTGGACTTACCGTAGAATCCTAAAGATCTCATGGGTTGACAAAGTCACTAACAAGCAAGTACTGGAGAGAATCGGCAAAGAAACACAAATAATATACACAGTCAAATCAAGAAAATTACAATACCTGGGCCATATTATACGTGGGGAAAAATATGAACTTCTGCAATTAATCATGCAAGGCAAGATCAAAGGGAAACGAAGCATTGGCAGAAGAAGGATGTCCTGGTTAAGAAATCTTAGAGAATGGTTCGGATGCAACTCCAACCAATTGTTCCGTGCTGCAGCATCGAAGATTAGAATTGCTTTGATGATCGCCAACCTTCGTAGCGGAGATGGCACATAAAGAAGAAGAAGAATTTCAACCAATCAGATTCCAGATTCCATTTCCATTTGATCGCTGGTTTCATACTGTATTAAATGCTATGATGACAAGAAATTCACTCATTGCATTATTTGGATAAAACAATAATTTACTATCGATAATAATTATGAATACCTGCAATATATCTTTGGTTTATAGTAAAAAGAGGTAAAAAATAGCATTTTGTTACATTTCAAAGGTTACAGCTACTTCTCACACGTATGTGCATTACTGGTTGCCTATCCCCTATTTGATGTACAATGCACCTGTGAATACTTCTATAAGAAGATCTATAACAAACATGCATCCAGTAAATGAAAGATTGATTCTTCATAAAAGTATGTATTTTCATATAATCCATTTGACTGACGGACGTGGGATTTTTAATTATTAAATAAGGTAGGTAGTTCCTGTGATTGATATAGGTACCTACTACTTTTATCACAAATTATTTCAGTTTGCAATTAGTAATTATACAATAATTATAATGTAAACATGGAAAATGTGGCATTAATTTGCAAATCAATCGCTTTGTTCTGATATCCTGCTATGATTTTGATCCATGAATTTCTAAAATATGTTTGACAAAGTGTCATCCAGCTTTGACGTGTTGTTTTCAATATTGATAAAATACTATTGGATGATACTTATTAACATAGCTCTCAATACCCAATAGAAAGTTTTTGCTAAATAACATCCAATAGAAAAGCTTTGTTAAATTCTTTGTTAAATATGCATGTTGATAAAATCGGCCCTAAGACAATCTTTTGTGTGTGTGCAACATGTGATGATCAAGGTAATCATAACGATTTGATAGCTATGATTTCCCATATTTTCATTGCTTCTGCTCTTTATTTTTCAGCTATGTGTAGGAATGTGATTTTTCCGATTTATACTTTTTTTTCATGAACATGTGATGGCGAACATTTTAATCTTTAAATATCTAGTCAATCATACACTGTATATCTATCAATTATTATCTAACAAAAGAGTCGCTGAACATTATCACAGTATATCCAATACAGTAGCGCAACTCCCTAGAAATCATGCAGACAAGTTGTCTCCGAAAAACAGGCCTCTCATATCCCCACGCCGGCTCCTCAGCACGAGCCGCGCGTATTGCCGCTTACGTCTTGAGCACAGGGTCGGCTTAGCAATTTATTGTCCATACGTGAAAATGTTTTGTACTGATTCTTCTCATTCATCATGGATTCTTTGCATATAAATGGGGTGTAAACATTTTTGTTTTTTTGTTTAGAAGCAAAACAAGAAATAGTCGGTGTATGAAAGAAAGTTGTTAACTCCGAGAAAATAGGTGGCTTTATTGTTTGTAAGTAAATCAACAAAAATGCGAGACTTATTCAACTTTATTTTGTCTTATCTTACTTAACCTTAAACATTTAAATAAATATAAAAACTTTATAATATCTTATATGATTCAAATATGGCTATAAGTAAAGACGTAGCGTCCAAAATAACATTTATGTCTAGTTATCGCACAACCTTTAAATGTATCTTCATCAATCATCGTAGAGAAACGTTTAGGCACAAAAAAGTGGCAAACAGCAAAACCGATGAAGACCTATTAGGTGTACATAAAAAAATAAAGATCAATAGGTTTATAACAACGATAAAATATATTAAACTGGTCGTTATTCATAAAAAAATTGCAAAACTGTTTTTTACCTAGATTACCAAGACTACCCTTTCTTCTGTATTTGTATATTACGTATATGAATAGGCATATTGAAGAAAAGACTCCATATTTATAGAGGAAAATGATACATTTTTGAAACTAGCATGTTGATTCTTTTTATTGTGAACTCTCTATTTGAGAATCCATTAAAATGGACTTCACTTCCTGCTTAAAATTTCATAATGTCGGAATGCATAATCACATTAAAAATAATGGACTTCACTTCCTGCGTAAAATTTCATAATGTTGGAATGCATAATCACATTAATTTTGTTATTAATCGTGAAAGATCTTTTGAACGTTGTGGTGCTGTCAGGAAACAATGAGAAATTATTAGGAAAGCTAATAATAAGTGGCTGTATGTCACGCTTAAAATTTATCTTTGAGGTAAGAAGGGGACGTGATAGTAATTTTGTGTAAAAACTCAAAGATCTTAGAAAATAATGGGGCGTGACCGCAAAAGAGAAAGAGGTTGAGGAGCAGAACAACTGAAGGATGGTAACCCGGGCGACACGTGTTTCTGCTAATTGGCTTCATCAGGCCCAAACGGATGTCATGTGCTCACATCTAGATGAGGTCACATAACATAACACTTGGTTTCGGGTGTAACCTGAGGAGTCAAGGATGGAAAAAACAAAGCCAGAAGGCACCGAGAAGAGCCAGCCAGCGCATTTGTGGCTTCGGCCGAAAGATCTTTTTGTGATCCGCATGACTCAAAAATTGTATTTGTATAAGCTGGATTAATATTATTAGGTAATAAAGGAGCATATTAAACATTGGAGGAATCGCTTACCTGGCAGCATCTTGAGGAAACTTAAAAAAACCTTAGTCACAGTTTTTGGAATTATTAATACAGCCTACAGCGGCGCAACATTTGACTCCACGCGTCCCGATGTCCATATCAACGTCTCACCAAATGCCTTAATCCGGTTCTGTCAAACTCACTACCTTCACTGTCATAGACTGAACACGACTCAGGCGATTGCCGTGCTAAACATCCTGCGAACGATGCGCGGGGTGCTATGCGCGAACCACCAAAATTCTGGAGAGTCGCGCTACTGTTATATTGGATATACTGTGACATTATTCTTTGTTTCTAGCCATATATTTTTGTGTTACGATGCCTTATCTTATGTGTATTTAATGTTTCACATTTTTTTTATGACATTCTTTACGTAAAAATACCTAGCACTCAGATTTGCTAATTGAGAACGCAATGAAAAGATCTGTTGGACATTTTTGTAATTTTGTTTTACAAGGCGTGAGGAAAAAGTTTGTAAATTTTTGAACATACTTTGTACATTTATTTTATTTATCACTATATATCTGAAACGATCCGGTAGGACTGAAAATACAAAGCATTTAAGAATCATTTTTTTTCTTAACTATTGTTCTATCTATTCGCTCTTGTATATATCTATACTTTTTTTTATCTTTACCATGTGAACATTTGAAAGTTATCTGCTTTATGGCTTTTTAATACCCCCATGCTACTTCATAGATTTGTTTCTGAAGTATATGAATGCAATTTATCAAAATGTAAGAACGCATGAAGATCCATACTTCAGAAACAGATCGTGAAGTCCTGTGAAGTTCTCCACAAGGTGCTAATACCAGCCATAACGCTTTCACAGGAAAACCACCCTTTTTTTTCGGGGTGCCAACATGAAGACCACATCTTTTTGCAGGGTGCCAACATCGAAACCACCTTTTGTCGGGGTGCCACCACGAAGAACACCTTTTGTCGGGGTGCCACCACCAAAGCCACCTTCTTTTTCTCGGGGTGCCAAAATGAAGACAACTTTTCTTTGGGGGCACCACACCTCTTCCATGCCACCACCTGAACTCCTTCCGAAGAAGCCAGCCCTCTAGAGCACCACCTTCTTTTCGGAAGGGCACTACCAGGACTTCCCTCCGAGATAAGTTCTTAAAAAAAAAAAAAATAAAATGTACTGCATTCATATATATACTAAAATAAATCTTTATTAAACCATTGTTGTCCTATTTTTCATTTCTTGGCGGCTAACTAGACTCACGCATTCACGCACACACGCACGCACCTACATACCCTAGTCTCATGCAAACCTATTGAGCTGCTGGTTGCTATGAGTAATGAAAGTCTTGGCTGGTAGTTCATGACCAGGCAACATTTTTATTGTTACAAATTGGCGCTGCCAACGTGTGGCCAGACATGGGTATGTCTGGGGGTGTGCGTTGTGAGTCTTGGAGCTGTCTTGAAGTGAAAATTGGACAACTTTGTCAAAATTCCATTTCGGCTCATTGACTCAAAATTCCATTTAATAATTTTTTTTCGATGCAGTACTTTCATTTGGCATATATATTTTATTATTTAATTTTCTTTAACTATTATCAGCTTATATTTTTTTTGTAGTTTTCAGGGTGATTGTTGGTCCAAATTTTCTATTTTCAAAATTTTTTTATTGAGGTATATTTGAAGTTCTTTAAATTTTTCTATTGATTTTTGTCTAGTAGTATATTTCATTTATGACTGAGATTTTATTTCCTAATGCATTATTTTTTGTACTGTCTTGAGACATTTCGCGTATGCGTTAATTTATAAATCTGAGAGTATGTTGTAAATGTTTCTCTATATCTGGCGTTTGGATATTATTCACAGGTCATAAACACATACCTACAGTTTTTTGTATGGTTTGCTTTTTTTGTAGCTATATATTTTGTATGGTATTTGGACAACAATTCACTATATTTTTCTTAGGTAATTTCCTATTTAGGTACATTTATTTAGTAACTCATTTATACGTTGAAATTTTCATAAGCTGACTTTAGTTTTTTGTTATTTATAGAAGGGTGGATATACAGGGTGTCCCAGAAGTCAACGTCAAGCCGCAACGGGGTGACAGGATTGGTTGTAACTATCATGAGAAAAATCATAAAAAAAATCTATCCCACGTAGTTTGAAACTTATGAGCTGTTAAATAAAACCTAGAAATTTGGTCAAATTATAACAATTTTTTGGTTATTGTGGTTAACTTTTATTATTTTTGTTCATTTAAACTTTGGAACCGTAACCCAAAATAACATGTCTAGAAGCACAGTCAAAAATAATGACGCAATCGCCCTAAGTTTTCTAGAATGAACACTATTTATTAAACTATAAATTTAAAATTTTCAAAGTTTGCCGACTTTGAAAGGCCCTCCTTTAAAAAAATATACTAAAGTTCCTTGGCAAGTGCCACTAAAAGTTGGCGCATTTAACCAGGATTGTAAAATGGTACAATACTTGTTAGTTTCATACTGAAAAAAAACGAGTAAAAAAAGGAAAACCTCAAGTAACCCAATTTTTGCTAACCCATTTCACTCAGGTCAGATGTTCTTTATTCGCACAAGCTTCTGGTAGGTTTTTAATTTTACGGCATAATTATGAGAGAAATGGATAATGAACATATCTGCTATGAGTGAGCGAAACAGATAGTGACGCCACGTTTAGTAAAGTCAACAAAAATAAGTAAAATTAATAAAATATTGAAAAATGTTGACTTAGTTTAGTTTAGGTTTATTGGAATAAAGGTCAGGCAATAAATATTCAAGTTGTTTAACATCAGCCTCAATACACGCCGTACATCTTCTTAAAACAGATCTACTTATTAGCCAGGCATATACTCGAGAGTAGTTGTCCTCAGCAACTTGAGGAATTCGTTTACGCAGCTCGGCTATGCTCTCAATGGGCTTTGAATAAACTTTTTCTTTGAGAACACCCCAATAACAAAATTCCAGGGGACTTAAATGTGGGCAACGGGCTGGCCACGAGATAGTGCCTGAACGTCCACCTCCACCTCCCGGATATTTTTGGTCAAGGAAACCTCTTACTTGCACTGCGTAATGCGCTGGGGCTCTTGTTGATACCTCATGTGGCGAAGATCTGTTAAGCGGTCTACAGACGTTGATGCATGCTGCGATTCAGGTATCGACTTCTACGTTTCATAACGCAAGTAGCAGCGTGTGTGGTACTGAATCACGAATTTGGTATCAGTTGCGGCGTGCAGCGATTCTGGAATCCTATTATGGACGGTGAGCTATGTCGCCAAGCCGGTGACGCTGATGCAGTGATGCAGGTTTCAACGTGTAATAGTATTGCGTCGATACAAAGATATAAGCATACCCTACCATTCTTGTGTTGCGTGAAACGTGCATGAAATATCAAGTCGATTCAGGCGTCGGAACAGGTTTCGATTTGAGTAAGAACTTATGCAACTGATGCAAGTTTCATGAAACCTTAAGTCGATTGAGGAATCACAGCTTACATCAACGTCTATAGGCCGCTTAGTGGTACGTCCTCTAACAAAGTTGGTAAATTTTATCGTAAAAAATGTAGGTAATTCGAGCCATTCAAATTCTCAGGCAGCTCAAAAAGCCCAACAATTTTGCCATTTAAAATTCCGGTCCACAGGCTTACTTTAAAGCGATACTGGGATCCGTCTTCTCGCATTAAATGTTTCTGGCTAATAAGTATCTTTCTTAAGAAAATGCAGGACGTGTATTGAGGCTGATGGTACACAATTTGAACTTCTTATGTAATAAAAAATGTTATTTTCCTATCTGACTTCTAATCCAACAAACATAAAGTACTTAAACTAAGCTAGGTCAAGATTTTTCATTATTTTATTAATTTTACTTATTTTTGTTGACTTTGCTAAAAGTGGCGTCACTATCTGTCTTGCTCACTCATGGCAAACATGTCCACTATCCACCTCTCTCATCACTTTGCCGTAAAATTAAGAGCCTACCAGAAGCTTGTGCGAATAAAGAACATCTGACCTGAGTGAAATGGGTTAGCAAAAATCGGTTTACTTGAGGTTTTCCTTTTTTTACTCGTTTTTTTCAGTATGAAACTAACAAGTATTGTACCATTTTACAATCCTGGTTAAATGCGCCAACCTTTAATGGAACTTGCCATAGCACTTTGTTACATTTTTTTAAAGGAGGGCCTTTCAAAGTCGGCAAACTTTGAAAATTTTAAATTCATAGTTTAATAAATAGTCTTCATTCTAGAAAACTTGGGGCAATTGTGTCATTATTTTTGACTGTGCTTCTAGAAATGCTATTTAGGGTTACGGTTCTAAAGCTTAAATGAACAGAAGTAATAAAAGTTAACCACAATAACCGAAAAATTGTTATAATTTGACCAAACTTATAGGTTTTCTTTAAATGCCCATAATTTTCAAACTGCATGGAATAGATTTTTTTACTGATTTTTCTCATGATAGTTACAACCAATTCTGTCACCCCGTTGCGGCTTGACGTTGACTTCTGGGACACCCTGTATATGTGCAAATATATACTTGCATATATATTTAATTTTCCTTGGCTAACACATAAATGGATGCACACACACACATAGAACATATATTGATATATCACAAAATTTTTTTTGATCTTTTATTAGGTAAATGCTTGTAGGTACTTTGTTTTTTTCTGTGTTACGATTGTTTTCATTCTGGAGTTTTATTGATGTGTAGTTGTTTTATCTGGCAAATATTTTTGATATGAGTTAGAGCATTTGAGTCTCTGTTTTGTTTTGATTGAAAGACTGATAAGGGCAGTCGTATTTGTTGAGGCCAGATAAATAATTTTAAAAGTTTTGAGTATTGCTCCAGAATACTAGTTTCTAATGTTTTCAAGTACATACATGCTCGAGTGTTTTTTTATCTTTTGATGAAGTGTTTAATATTTTTAGTATTGCACTTCTTGTTAGCTTTTGTCTCTCCATTTTCTATTTGAGGTCTTATTTAAAGGTAACTATGCCTATCACTAAGCGAGTTCAGATTCAAATAGTGATCAGTACTTTTGTTTGTTTCATGTATAGTCTTTGCTTGTAAGTCCCAGTTACAAATTTTCATACGCCCTGCTGTACTGGGCGAGGATTCTTAATGTGTGAAGGGAAAATGTAATTCTCTCTTCAAGCATTAGTATCCAAAAAGAATTAGCGAGCGCCTCTTAAAAATTCTGGGCGGCAGTAAGAGTCTGCCAATAGATCTCCTTAGGACACTTAAAACCGTTGTTGACCAACCTTATGTAAATCACAGTCCCAATATTCATACGCCCTGCTGTACTGGGCGAAGATGCGAGACGTCTGAAAGGAAAATGCGCTGTTATTCTCCCTTCAAGCGTCAGTGTCAAAGAAAGAATTAGCCAGCGCCCCTTAAACATTCTAGGCGGCAGTAAAAGTCTGCCAATAGATCACTTAGGACATTTAAGATCGTTGTTGACCAACCTTATGTATATCACAGTCCCAAAAATTCATACGCCCTGCTGTACTGGGCGCGGATGCCTAATGTTTGAAGGGAAAATTTAATTTTCTCTTCAAGCATTAGTGTCAAGAAGAATTAGCCAGCGCCTCTTGAAATTCTAGGCAGCAGTAAGAGTCTGCTAATAGATCTCCTTAGGACACTTAAGATCGTCTTCAACTTTATGAATCTCGGTAGTCCAAAATATACTATTGTGACAATTCTAGTTTAACACCACTTTTCATCAAATGTTAAATTCCACGTTACTGAACATTTGTGAGCACACTTAAATTTTTACTGATATTTTTTATAGTTTTTAAAAAAACTTTGATTAATCGATTTAATTTGTAGTATAAATTGATTACATTTCGTAGTACATTGTAATATATTTTCAGAAATATTATTTGAGATGGAATTTCTCCATATTTTGTGTTAAAGTTTCTTGGATCGAAAGCATTTTCTTTATATGCACTTTCTGTTCACCTGTCTGTCGTAATATGCATTCCTATAAATTTGGCGTATTTCGGGCAGATCTTGAAGCCTCTGGCGTATAAGAAACACTTTTGATATGGTACATTGTATTGTACATTGTTGTTGGTAGATTTCTGAAATCCTATGTTCATTTATGCCATGTCATGTCATTTCAACTTTATGTGACTTTATAAAACACTTCTTCAATTTTTGAATTTTCACTCATGAATAAAATCTTCCCTGGTTGTCGTTATCTACTTGAGTGAATCCTGGTATGCGTTCCTATAAATCTGCAGCGTATCTGGAGCAGCTTTTGTAGGTTTGCGATTTTCATGTTTGATTTATATTCATGGTACTTTTTCATTATAGTAGAATCCTTATGAGTTTAAAATCACTTTAAAATTTACGACTTTAAAAAAAAGAGTTCACTTTGCTCTCATGAATTGAATTATCCCTGATTGTCTCTATCCTCTTGAGTGCATACTGGTATGCGATCCTATAAATTTGCAGCGTACTTGGAGCAGCTTTTGTAGGCCTGAGATTTTCATGTTTAGTTTCCTTCATATGATCTGTTTATCACAGTTTAGCTTTTTTTAAATCACTTTGAATTTATAACTTTACGATTTTCGCTTTGCACTCATAACTTGATATGAGTTCGTTACAATTTTAGTAATCTGATATTTGATAGATTAAAATCTTGGTAACATTTCTTGCAGTTTTGCATTTAATCTTCGATTTTTGCTTACTTGAACCTTATAATTTTTAATCGACTAAGATCCTTGTGCTTACATGCTCACATATAGTTCAAGCTTTTGATTTCTGTTGTATAGGCTCATGCAATCTTTAATAGATTTTCCTGATTAGATCTTAAACTTACACTGATGTTTGAATTTTTTTTTTGGAATCAATTTATTAATGAACATTAGATTTGTGGTAGTTATTTCACTTAAATAATTTTGCCTATTTTAAATTGTCACATGATGTATGAATTTTTCCTTGGATGTACTTTTCTGAATTCAATATGATGTATAATTTTCCCTAAATTTATTTTTGTATCTGGTAGTTCATGACCAGGCAACATTTTTATTGTTACATCGTAATCTCAGCAACCGCTGCATGGATTGTGATGAAATTTGGGCAGCGATATGCTGTGGGGTCGTAGTAGGTAATGTTCCTATAATTTTGAAAATCGGTGCATGGGCGGCGGAGTAATTAGCAGAAAACAAAAAAAATTAAATGTTGCTTAAACTTCGTTTTTAGGGGTTCCTGATCATTTTTCACTTTTTTTTGGGTGGGGGTGAAATTGGGGTGGTTGGGGGGTGGGGGGTTGTAAAATTGAAAAATTTGTTGCTTTCATAATAGACTGTCCACTGAACCATGAAGGAAGACCTAGCAACATAAATAACTTTTTTAGGTCCATCCGAACATTGCCTTGCCTATTACAGAAACCAAAGGACTTAGAATTTTTTCTGGTGTAAACATACGAGAGTATTGCTTTAGATCCTTCTATATTGCGTTACAAGGAAATTGTTGAATTGAGTTTAATGAAATTTTGACACAGTATTACTACCGTGGCGAGGATGGAAACCGCGTATGGTTTTTATAAATCGTGCCAGTGGCGGCGCAGAAATAATAAAAAAAGTAAAAATACAAAAACAGCACCTTTACGGGTTCCTGATCATTTTCAATTTTTTTTTGGGTGGCGTGAAATTGGGGCGGTTAGGGGGTGGGGGGTTGAAAAACTGAAAAATTTCTTGTATTCATAATAGGCTGTCCGCTAGCCTGTGAAGGAAGACCTAGCGACATAAGTCAACATTTTAGGTAAACCCCAACATTGTCCTAGTCTATTACGGAAACTGAGGGACGTAGAATTTCCTGTACACATACGAGTATTGCTTTAGATCATTTTGTATTTTGTAACGTGGACACTGCTAAATTGATTCTAATGAAATTTTGACACAGTATAACTGCCGTGGCGAGGATGGAAAACGCGTATGGTTTTTATAAATCGTGCCAGTGGCGGCGCAGAAATAATAAAAAAAAACTAAAAATATAAAGACAGCTCAAACTTCGTTTTTAGATGTTTTAGGCTGTCCATTGACCTCTGAAGGAAAGACCTAGCGGTGTAAGACAATTTTAGGAGGGGGGAGGCTGCCGATGATTTGGTTGCAAGGGGATCTCAGACTAAAGCTGCATGCTATGGGAAAATAATAAACTGATATCACAGTAATGTGTGGGAAGTACTAAGTCAATCAACTTGACTCCATTTTTTTAATAATATTCGCTAAAACGAACCCTTACCCGCCCTTTCTCCGTCGCTGCCAGTGCCTCGCGATGCTCCTCTGTATTACGAATTTTTTCACTTCTGGGGTCGAAATATACGCTGCCTCCACTCGTGGCCATGGAGGCGCCACTAAGTGACCCCCCAATCTCCTTCTCCATATTAGCTGCGGCTTTTAACTGAATTTATTCTAAAAATATCTCGCGGTCAAATTCTGACACTTCTGCCAGTTACCTGTATACAGGGCGATTAGAATTTTATGATGTATACATGCGCGTATTGCTGCTGACTTTTTGTATTGTGCAACGTGGAAACTATTGGATTGATTATAATGACATTTATACACAGGAGGATGGAGAACGTTTATGATCTTTAGAAACCGTGCCAGTGGCGGCGTAGCAATAGTAAAAAAAAAATAAGAATATAAAAACTCAGACCTCGTTTCTAAGCGTTGTAGGGGTTCCCCATCATTTTCTACATTTTGAAGGGGGGGAATTGTGGTAATTGGGGGTGGGGGTCATGAAACTCAAAAATGTTTTGTCCATTGACCTGGGAAGGATGGAACGGTGGCGAGGATGGAAAACGCATATCCTTTTTAGAAATCGTGTCAGTGGCCAGGCACGTATCCAGGATTTGGTTTTGGGGGGTCCAGATTATTTGTGTCACATGTTAGACCTTTCGGGGGGAGGTCCAGATCAGAGTTGCTACCTTAAATTTGTAAGGGGGGGGGTGCAAATTTGTGGATTCCATTTTTTAGACGGCATTTTATAACGTTTCGTGTCAGTGGTGGCGCAGTAATAATAAAAAATGTACTCAAGTTGACTGACTCAGTACTTCCCACACGTTGCGGTGATACTAGTTTATTATTCCCCATAGCATAACGCTATAGTCTGAGGTCTCCCTCCAACCAAATCATCGCCAGCCCGGCTACAAAAAAAGTGAAAATGAATACTTCAAATTTTTCAGATTTCCAGGCAAGTCAAGGCAATGTTTGGATAAACCTAAATAAGTGTATTATGCCGCTATGTCTTTCCTTCACAGGTCAATCGATAGTCCATTATGAATTCAACAAAGTTTTCAGTTTTATAACTACCCACCCCCAGCAACTCAAAAGCGCCTAAAAACGAAGTTTGAGCTGTTATTACATTTTTAGTTTTTTTATTATTGCTGCTTCGCCACTGGCCTAAAACACATGCGCGTTTTCCATCTTCGACAAGCTAATAAGAGATACTGTATCGAAATTTCATTAAAATCAATTTAATAGCTTCCACGATACAGAATGCAAAACGATCTAAAGCAATACTCTTAGGTATACATCAGAAAAGTACAAGTCCTTGTCAAGGCAACGTTCGGATGCATCTAAAAAAGTGCACATGCCGCTGGGTTTTCCTTTCACAGGTCAATGGGTAGACTATTATGAATAAAACAAATTTTTCAGTTTTGCAACCCCCCACCACCCAACCACCCCGATTTCACCCCTACTCAAAAAATTTAAAAAAGTTTAAAAATACCCAAAAACGAAGTTTGAGCTGTTTTTATATTTACAGTTTTTTATTATTGCTGCGCCGCCACTGGCACTGGGACGATTTCTAAAAATCATAAACGTATTCCATCCTCGCCACAGTAATAATATTGTGTAATAATTTCATTACAATCAATCAAATAGTTGTCGCTGTAGTCCATGTTGCTCAATACAGAAAGATCAGAAGCAATACGCGCATGTATATGTTAGGCTCAATAGCCGAAGTCGGGCAATGCCTGAAAAAAATATGCAGAACTAGTTTTGAGCAAGGAATATTTCCCAAACCCGAAACTTAGTTTTATGCGGCTATTGAGCATTACCAAATAGGCAGAACTAGCTTTGCGCAACTTGAAATACACAGAATCAGTTCTGTGGTACTGAATGATCAGCAGTTATATTAAAAAAAGTAAGGTTATGTTTAACTTAACTAAATTCTAATTCGAATTCGAATTAGTTCGGCTACTTGAAGCTTCAAGTACACAAAAACATCATCTCATGACAAAAGATCATTACCTCACTGTATTGACGGAAGCAAATTCGTGCAAATCCCAAGGAAAACCATTATGTGCCAAACAACACAGAGGGTTTGATATAATAAGTATAAGTGGTGTGGAAAAGTTAATCAAAAGATTAAATAGAATGTGCATCTCAAGTTGCACTTATCAAGATGTGCAAACCTAGTTCTGCCAATTTGGTAATGTTCAATAGCCATATAAAATTAATATTTCGGGTTTGGGAGATATTCCTTGCTCAATACTAGTTCTGCGTGTTTGTTTCGGGCATTGTCCAAACGTAACATATACATCATAAAATTCTAAGTCCCTTGCTTTCTGTAATAGGCAAGGCAATGTTCGGATGGACTTAAAAAAGTGTATTATGATGCTTATGACGTTTATTTTACAGGTTCGTGGACAGCTTATTATGAATACAACAAATTTGTCAGCTTTACAACCCCCCAACCCCCAACCAAGCCAGTTTTACTCCCACCAAAAAATAAGTTGAAAATGATCAGGAACAGCTAAGACGCCCAAATACGAACTTGAGGAATATTTAAATTTTTTTGTTTTTTGCTAATTACACCGCCGCGCCGCCCATGGACCGATTTTCAAAATTATGGCAGCATTACCTACTATGACCCTACAGCATATTGCTGCCCAAATTTTATCACAATCCATGCAGCGGTTACTGAGATTACGAGGCTAGAAAAACGCGACAGACAGACCGACGGAAATGAGTGACGTGGATTTTCGTTATGTAGACATCATAAAACACCCAAAAAGTGTATCACCTCAAAATCGAAAATTTTCGCGATCACAATACTCCCCTCACCTATCGGTGAGGGAAGTAAAAAAAATGTAGTCAAGTTGATTGACTCAGTACTTCCCACACATTCCGATGATACCAGTTTTATTATTTTTCTATAGCATGAAGCTACAGTCTAGATGTCCTTGCAACTAAATCATCGCTCGCCCGACCGCAATTAAAGTGTTTTATTCTACTAGGTACTTCTTTCACAGGTCAATGAACAATCTATCATGAATACAACAAATTTTTGAGTTTTACAACCCCCCACCCCCGAACCACGTCAACTTCACCCCCGCCCAAAAAAAGTAGAAAATGATCAGGAACCCCTAAAACGCCTAAAAACGAAGTTTGAGCTGTTTTCATATATTTAGTTTTTTAATATTGCTGCGCCGCCACTGAGACGATTTCTAAAAATCAGACGCATTTTCTGTCCTCGCCAAAGTAGTAATATTGTGCCGAAATTTCATGAACATCAATTCAGTAGTTTCCACATTATAAAATACAGAACGATCTGTACAATACTCGTATGTATACATCGGAAAATTCTCAAAGTCCCTTGCTTCCTGTAATAGACAAGGCAATGTTCGGATGGACCTAAAAAAGTGTATTATACCGCATGGTCTTTCTCTCTTAGGTCAGTGGACAGCCTATTACGAGTACAACAAATTTTTCAGCTTTACAACCCCCCACCCCCCCCAAACACCCCAATTTCACCCCCCACCCAAAAAAAAGTAGAACATGATCAGGAACCCCTAAAACGCCTAAAAACGAAGTTTGAGGCATATTTAAAATTTTTCGTTTTTTGCCAATTACTCCGCCGCCCATGCACCGATTTTCAAAATTGTAGCAACATTATCTACTACGACCCTACACTATATCGCTGCCCAAATTTCATCAAAATCTATGCAGCGGTTACTGAGATTGGGAGGCTAGAAAAACGCCAGCAGACAGACAGACAGACCGCCAGACAGATCGACGGGAGTGACGTAGATTTTCGTTATGTAGACATCATAAAACGCCCAAAAGGTATATTATCTCAAAATCGAAAATATTCGCGATCACAATACTCCCCTCACCTATCGGTGTGGGAAGTAAAAATGGAGCCAAGTTGATTGACTCAGTACTTCCCACACATAACGGTGATATCATTTTGTTATTTTCCCATTGCATGAAAGTCTGAGATCCCCTTGCAAGCAAATCATTTCCCGCCCGTCCTCAAAAAACATCCAACACAGAAACTCTCGTTAATAGTTCCTTGCATCTTTGTAGACACTAGGACGACGCAGTTTTTATTCTGCAAACAAGTGACGTAATAGGCAAGGCAATGTTCGGATGGACCTAAAAAAGTGTATTATGCCGCTAGGTCCTTCTTTCGTAGGTCGATGGAGAACCTGTTATCAATACAAATCATTTTTCAGTTTTACAACTCCCTACCCCCTAACCGCCCTAATTTCACACCTACCCAAAAGGAAGTAGAAAATGATCGAGTACCCCTAAAACGCCTAAAAACGAAGTTTGACCTGTTTTTGTATTTTTTGGATTTCTATTATTGGATTGCCGCCACAGACGGCATCATATGCTTTTGCATCGTCGCCACCAAAGTAATACTGTGTCAAAATTTCACCAGAATCAATTTAGTAATTATTGTTACACAGTCCCTTGGTTTCTGTAATATGCAATGCAATTAAATGTTCATATATGCTTAAAAATATGAATTATGCCGCTGGGTCTTTCTTTCACACATGTCAGTAGATAGGCTATTATGAATACAACAACTTTTTCGGTTTTACAACCCCCCACCCGCCAACCACCCCAATTTCACCCCCACCCAAATAAGGTAGAAAATGACCAGGACCCCTAAAACGCCTGAAAACGAAGTTTGAGGTATTTTTTAATTTTCCCACACCAATAAGTGAGGGGGGGAGTATTGTGATCGCGAAAATTTTCGATTTTGAGATAACACGCTTTTTCGGCGTTTTATGATGTCGCCGACAGACCGACAGACAGACAGACAGACCGACGGAAATGCGTAACGTGGATTTTCGTTATGTAGACATCATGAAACGCCCAAAAAGCGTATTATCTCAAAATCGAAAATTTTCGCGATCACAGTACTCTGCTCACCTATCAGTGTGGGAGGTGAAACGTGAAAAGTGGATTCAGTTTGATTCCCTGTAGCGAGGAAAACGCGGCCGTCCGTCGTGATATTTTGTTGTTGATTTTAGGTACCTTCGATGGTACCTATCTACTATTTAGGTACACCTTTTAGTATTCTTTGAATTGGTGTAAATGATAGGAGGAACCACTAGGGATGACGTAACCCGTGGTATGTGACGTTGCAGTCGGTCCACTCAAATTTTCCTTTCATGAGTTAGAAATAAATGTGCATTTTCAGAATTTTCTTAAAAAAAGAGTCATAAAAAGTACCGTCCGATCATGTAATTTTTTGGAGTTATTTCAATATCGGTTTTCACGTTAAACTACTGAAACGCTGATGATATGGAAAATTGGAGTTACATTAAGGAAATACGAATATTGCTTCTTGACGAAATGTTATTTCTTACCTGCGTATGCCATGCTAACGGCAAACAGGTCCGTCCGAGTCTTCTTTGCTTTTTGTTGGTACATCATAATAACCATAACGTTCGCAGCAACTACTATTAACAGAACTAACCATAATGCGGGAAATTTCGTAACCTGAAACAAAAATTGTGCGTGCTTAAAATATTAAAATAAGTATCACCGTGAAATTTTGAGCAGCCACATATTTCAACTTAATTGTTGTTGTATATACGAACTGTAAAAGTTAATAATTTGCTGCCTTTCGTTTTTCTTATTGACTATCAAATCACGCGGTGTTTACATGAGAATGCGCCGAAAGTTTTGCAGCTACATAGCAACAGCAATTACTATATTGCTTTTTCCACTCCGCTGTGGCTTTGACCAGTTTTCAGTGTGGTAGTGCTATCTTGACTGTGGGACTATTTAAGTGAAATAAAAAACAAACACCTACAGCAATGGACTAGTATCACGAGGTTAAGAACAATGATTTAATTATTATGGCCGCTTAGTGCATACACAAATAAACGTTCTGCTGCATTTCGTTACTTTCTACATCATTTTGTTTTTTAGTAATTCCATTGTAAAGTTTAAAGAAAGGAATTCAAATTCAGCCAATCAGTGCCAACCGCGCGAATTATCAGCAGTGCATTGTTGCCAAGAACAGCTCCGACTCGCAAAACATTTACATTTCACATAAACATGTTATTTGCTATCCAAAGTGTTATAAATAATTTGAAACTCACTTCTTAGCTTTCACATTTCTCATCTTCGTATTGAAGAACTGCATATTATCCACATAGAAGTCGTTCACCATAGCCATATCAACTTTAGGCAGGTTATCTGAATCGGCGTTTGTGAATCCACTATCGATTTTACCCATACTTGTTGGTTATGTTATGATAAAATAACTTGAAACCTACTAAAATGGAATAAAAGGATATCCTGTACAAATAAACGCAAACAAATAATAATAACTTTAAGATTGTTGAAAATTACAGCCAAAGCCCAATGGAATTTGGAAATGACAATGACCGAATGACGATTGATTGACAGGATTGACGGATCAGGAACCTTAACTTAGCTTTCGGAAGGGCTGTTCCAAATTATGGTTCGATCACCGTCCTAGAACTGTTTTCATCATGCCCCGCCCATTTTACAGTTCTCAAAACGATGATTGGTTGGTCCACCAGCGTACCAACCAATCATCGATTCTAGAATCACAAAATGGGTGGGGCATGATGAAAACAGTTCTAGGACGGTGATAGAACCGTAATTTGGAACAGCCCTGGAATTTCGGATCACGGGACATTAAAACCACAAAACATATCAGACGGGAACAGAAGACAAGATAGATGAGCCAGCCCGCGTACAGCTCCGCGCGCCATCAGAATGCGGCAACACAGCACACATATCTGTCTTTTGATTGGCTGTTCGCCTATAGGGCAGTGACGTCACAGGAGAATTCAAATATTTTCCTCATTTTCACGGCTTTCCTGTGCCCAAAAAAATCGGAGAAAAAAATGAGATGCTTTTTATGACGTACTCTATCATATGCAACCAGAAATAAAATTCATGATACTAGTCCATTGCGAATCCATTGAATAATATAATATGGCTAGCTGGTAACGCTAACTTGACAAACATCTTAATATACTCGTAGATAAAGCCTCGTATAATTGAAGTCAGAATGTCAGAAATATAAGATTTGTTCAAGTTTTTCGTGCTCCTACCGAGTGCCGACACTACATACTAGTCATATGAGAGTATATGTATGAGTAATATTAGACAATGATTTAGTGGCAAGGCAAGGCAGAAACACATATAATAGTTCAAAATACAAGTTTTGAATCAAGCAAAATAAATTATGCATTTTAAGTACATCGATACCTGTTGACGCGCTGTTAAATTTATGTACATGTTTACTGAACTACTGTTGGAGACACGAGAGAAGATCGGTTTGGTGGGGAGACGCAGTTTTACGTTCTCTCTGACCAGGAGCGTCGCATGACGGGTCTTGGAGATAGTCGACTTTATTATAATATACTAATTTTATCAGCGGAAATTATTGGAAAAGTATATTTTAAACCGGTCACAGTTAAGCTTACCGCTATTTTTCTAAATAAAATGATTTTTACAAAAAAAAATAATGATGGAACTTATTATATTTTGTCTATATTTCTGCCTTTTTGCCTGGAGAAATTAAATAAATTTGATGTACATCTGTCGAAAAATGGAAATTACTTGAATAATGTTGAATTATCTGTCATCCACCAGAACTAATAGCAACGTTTCTATATATATTTTTTGTATGCGGTAAGTAGCAGGGAAAGCGCTGTTTTGGAGGGACTTAATACTATTTGCGGATTCATATGTCTTACTTAAAGGTTATGGGATGATGGAATAATACATTAAGTGCATCTCCCGCACTGCTCGCAAAAACATTGATCGTTTAGCCACTACTAGGTGTGTCCAGGGAGCACCGCGTGGAGGCGATCAATGATCACTCCCCAATCCTTTCAGTATACCATCATTAGGGATTCGCCTTGAAACAAGCGGTTTGTATTAGCCTTGAAAAAGCTGTTTGGAAGCCATGCTTCTTCAGAAGCCTGTTCAGTGACTTAGCAGAATAAGGGAAATCAATTTTCTCTCTTATGGCCACTAAAAGCTTCGCGCATGTTGGAACAATTTTTTTTTTCTATATAAAATCCTTCGATTGTCCTTCTGACAACACGAAAATCGAAATCATCAATTTTTCCCTCAATTGCTAAGCGTGGTCTTTTTGCGCCTGATGTGGCAAGTGAACTTCCAGGATCTTCCATGTTCCTCTTACGATTCTCCTTCCTAATCCTTTTAATACTGGTTGTCGACACTCCGGTATAATAAGCCGCCCTCTCATTTTTTGCATGAAGAGGAATCTTCAACGCATGATTACGCGATTCCTCATCACACGCCTCAATTACTCGAGCTATTACTTCCCGAGCTTCGCCTCTAATCGTTTCTCCTTTCCTATGCGTAGCCATTATCGTTACAGCAAACGCAAACTGAGTCCTGCGAGCCTGCGACACTGACCAATGCAAAATTTCGGATGCTTGACCAGCGATTTTGTCGGCGAAACGTCGCTGCGTATAGACTACAAATGAACTGGACCGCAGTATGTTCACTATTACTAATAAGCGCTGATACTCACGCGCTCTCATTGCTGTATGATTTTTAGCAATTTTTTACGTGCCGCTTTCCTTAAATAGTGAGTCTAATCTGCATTCCTGAGCCCGCTCTTCTTTCGTGTCTTGAACAGTATGTTTCCATCGGTGCTGCGAAGGATCGGTCGGTGTATGTATTGTACTTAATAACCGAATTCGGCCACTGCCCGAACTATTATGTACACCCAGAACGCGTTGTGGATTTCGCTAATTTCTCACACCGCGTTCCGGGTAATCTTTGCATGCGCAGAACGCGTTGTGGGTAAATTACAAATACCCATAATGCGAAACTCCGAATACTATCTGAAGCAGACGACCATTTTCGCATTATGGACAATACAAATATAGCCACAAAAAAAATGTAAAACAATGTGTCATATCAAATACCGGCTCACGATTCAGGAAAAAATTAATTTACTCTTCATTCCTATACATTTGAGCTATCAATTATTTATTTTGTCCAATTTTCAATAATTCCTATCGATTCAGCTTTCAATACTGTTTAGATGACAGGCATAATTTCCACAGTTCTTGTCCTTCTGTAACCTTACCTGTGATTTTTTCATAGTCACCTTCTAAAAGTGTAAACCTATGAGAGGACACTATACAGGGTTATTCACGTTATCCGACACGGAGCATTATGGCTAAAATATTTGATAAAAAAGAAGATAATAATTTGGGATGGATAGAGACCCATAAAGGCTACATTTTAAAAATATTTTCATATTATACACGGTGTCCCAAAAGCACGAAATGTATCAAAGTTATGTTTTTTTAAATAGGACACCCCGTATATTATTGCATATTCAGATTCCTTGATGAATTCTATTGTGACTTTATGTATCATACATGGGACTTAAAGCGAACCGTTTAGGTGTAAATCTCCATTTTCGGTATAAGTAGATATCAGGAAAAAATTGAATATCGCAGAGATTATAAAATTTGGAAGGCTGTGACTTCGCCGTATTACTAAGAATAAAATGCGTCAGCTTTGATGAGACTGTCAAATTTAAATTACGTTTATGCTTGGAGAAATCGGTCGATGAATTAAGGAAACTTCTATCAGCGATAACTTGATATTTTCAAATGGGAATGCCTAATTTTTTTATACGGTTAAAAGTAGAATTTGATAACCTTTCTAATGATATAAGGTTGTGCATATCAATCTCTGTTAGTTTTCATTTAATTTTAAATTTTCAAACAAATCGGCGTTTTTCAATTTGCCTACCTATAACCAACGTAGCAGGCCATGAAATATAAACAAAAACCTGTTCAGGTAGAAGAAAACAACTAACTTAGCTGAAAAATACACACGAACTAGACTAAAGGGACAAGATTATAAAAATTACTCGCAACAAACAAAGTCTAACCGTAAACAACAGCGGTAACATATCTTTGGTCAAAGAGAAGCTGGAGTATGGCAGAAATGGATTTTTTCACGCCCTACTAGCTACTGCACTAGAGATTGGCAATTTCCAAAACCATTAAAAATTTTGAAATAAAGTAAAAACTACTAGAGAATGTTGTAAGCAGTTTATTATTTACATAATAAAATTTCACATCTAATGATATAAAAAAGTATGCAATTCTGTCAAAACTCAAGTCAAAAGTACCTCTGACTGGAGTTCTGAAAATTCTTCAGTACCTATTAGCAAGGGCGCAGAAAATGAAAATGAATTAAAATTTGTTCAAATTATAAAACATAACTTAAATGGCAGAAAACTTAAATCTGATTTGTCAGTATTCCTTTTTTGCAATATTGCTAATAGATATATTGAAAAATAGAAGGGCTCCATTCAGAGATATCGACTTCGACGCAAATTAGTACTTTTTTACACCATTACATATGATTGATAGTTGCATGCTGGAGCAACAGTCGCCGGTTGTTTCTGTTTCATATGACGGTTTTTGATTGCCTTGGAAATTTTTAACCTCTAGTAAATTGCGGTAGCCACTAGACTGTAAAAAATATCTATTACTGGCATACCCCAGCTTCTCTTTGACCATAGAGATGTTATCGCAGTTGTTTCTGGGAGGGTTGATTTGTTGTAAGGAATTTTTATAATCTTGTCCCTTTAGTCTAGTTAGTGTGTATTTTTTAGCTAAGTTAGTTGTTTTCTTCTAGCTGAACAGATTTTTGTTTATATTTCATGGCCTGTTATCGCCAGTACCCCCCCCCCCAAATTATTGTCATATGCCGCTAGGTCTTTCCCGCACAGGTCAATGAACAGCCTATTATCAATAATACAAACTTTTGTATTGAATTTCACCTCTTCAGCTGTGGCAGTTTTGGAAAAATTTAAGCGTTCCGGTACCGTTTACTGAAAAAGCGGTGTTGCCGTATCTCATTAATTAATACAAACAAAATTTTGAAACTGTGAGATCTTACTAAATTCGACATGCGCAATTCATTGCAATAAAAATAAGTAGAGGATTCTATTTAAAATAAATTAAAATCGGGGATACTTGTTTAAAAATTTGGGAAAATAATTTATAACTTGGCAACGTCGAAAATGCGAAAAAAAAATATTACAAGGCGAGATAGAGTATTTGTAGATATTTCGATTTAAAATAAAAAATACAGGGTGTTACATTTAAAAAAACAAAGTAAAACGACCTTTAAGTTGCCGGAATTTAAAATGCTGCCAAAAACACCCTGTAGACACAAATTGCTGGTACCATCCAGAATAATATCCGCTTAATATTCAAGTAACTCGCTGTGTAATATTATTGAGAAAAGTTAAAGGAATATATCAATTTGAGCGTATTACTTGCGACCTTGCAAATGCGGAAATTAATAGAAAATAAATTATTACTTGGCAACGTCGCAACCGATTCCAAAAATATTTTAGGGTCGAATAGAGATGGATGGACACTAGAAGAATGTGAGAGAAAGTTATAGTTCCATATAAAAAAATCAAGTTGATCTCTATCCTACTTTCCCGCAATACCCTGTATATTTCAAAATATTTTTAGGATATGCATCTCAAGTAACCAAATAACTTTTGTATTTGAGATTTTCTTCTATCAGCTAGACCTTGCGAGATATCGAAGAATTACACACTAAATGGACAGCCTGTATACATCGGAAAAAATTCTAAGGCCCGGTTTTTCAAAGTGTAATTAAGTATAAATTAAAGTGAATCTTGAAATTAGCGCAAAATATGCGTTTTTCAATTGGCAGTTAATTCATAATTTGCTCGCAACTGGGGATTAATTACAAATTAAGCTAATCAGAGGTTTTAGTTATGATTACCAGGAATAATTATTAATTAAAATAGATTTCACAGTTACACATGTCAGAAGTTACGATATTCTGATAGCCTATAATCGCTGTTATCTTACGATTTCAATATGGATTATGACATAAATGCCCATTCAAGTGATGAAGAACAAACTTAAGCTTGGTTTTTCGTTTCAAATTGTTATATTTGATTTTTATAACTTCTCCAATATTCATTTTCATTCACATTAAACTCTTGCTCAATTTTTCTCCAACACACGTCTTTTTCCTTCCATGTAGTGGTTCTGCTATTTTTACATTCAATAGTCCAATAGTGCATTTATATTTATTCTCTAATTTTACAAGAGCTTCTTCTTGACTTGTGAAGTTTGGTAGCCTCTTTCGATGTACATTCTTACCTCTGTAATTGTATTTAAAATTTACACAGCTATATTCTCTGACGAATTATTGAAAGACAAGAATATATGATTCAGAATATCATGCTTACCTATTGTCAGAGTGCATGACCAAGTTATGTTTTCATCAAAATTTAGCCGTAAAGCTAAACGAGATTTCAAGTGAAATTAGCGCCATAGTATTTCCAAAAGTGACGTTATGATGACTAATTGTGACATATCCATTACAAAGGCCAAAATACCACCGAACAACAAAATTAGACAAATATCGCCCAACTTACAACACACAATTTAATAGAATGGTGATCCCAGTGATGTTAACTCGTAGGGAAATTCCCTATTCGTAGGGAAAAATCGTCTTAAAAACAGATGATAGGGAAAAAGGGACAGAAATTTGAGAAATTCTATTTTGTAGGGAAATTTTTATCTTCAGGATACAACGCACAACACCGTCTCAACTAACGCGAACCCGTCCTTTTGGATTCAATGCACAGAACTTGAAATTAGTAAAGGGGCAAATGTCAAAGTAGTTTTTAGTTCTGTGTGCTCGCGGCTCATGAGATTCTGTGCCTGAGAGAATGTGAGTGAGAATATTACCTTGTTTTTTGTAATACATGTATTTTAATAAATTATCTTTGTTATTATCAGCAGACCAAAAATAATATGGTATTCAGAAACCTAGTTGTGCAAAAAATGCAATAGGCCTCAACACCATTTTTTGTACAACAGTCGTAAAAATGTATTTGAGAATAAGTCCGCCAAAAAAATGGCCGTCTAGGCGGTCGGCGGTGGTATTCTCCTATATTTACAAATGGAAAGAAAGACCATGGCCTAGAACGTGCTTAGACACGGCGGCCATTTTTCTAGCAGATTTTATTAGCAAATAGTGTACAACTCTTCACTTGTCATCGCTCTGTGTGTCTGTGGTTGTTGGTAAGTCATACACAAAACGACAAAACATTTATAAAAAACACAGAAATAGTTACGTAGGGAAATGTAGGGAAATTTTCAAGTTGGCATAGGGAAAAGTACGTTTGGAGTGTTAACATCACTGGGTGATCCCCAGTGTAGCCAACATTACGTAATCAAAAATTAGCAAATTATCAATTTATATGTGCTATGAAAAACACTTCTGGAGTTCAATTGGTAATTAAGACGTAATTCGTAATTTCGTGATTCGAGATTAATTAATAGTTAATTACAGTTTGAAAAACCGGCCCTAAGTCCTTTAGTTTCTGTAATAGGCATAAGGCAATGTTCGGATAGACCTAAAAAAGTTATTTATGTCGCTAGGTCTTCCTTCATAGGTCAGTGGGTAGTCTATTATGAATAGAACAAATTTTTCAATTTTACAACCCCCCAACCCCCAACCACCCCAATTTCACCCCCACCAAAAAAAAAGTAGAAAACGATCAGGGACCCCTAAAACGCCTAAAAACGAAGTTTCAGCAATATTTAATTTTTTTTTTTGATAATTACTCCGCCGCCTATGCACCGATTTTCAAAATTATACGAACATTACCTACTACGACCCCACAGCATACCGCTGCCCAAATTTCATCACAATCCATGCAGCGGTTACTGAGATTACGACGTTAGAAAAACGCCAACAGACAGACAGACCGACAGACCGACGGAAATGAGTGACGTGGATTTTCGTTATGTAGATATTATAACATGCCCAAAAAGCGTATTATCTCGAAATCTAAAATTTTCGCGATCACAATACTCCCCTCACCTATCGGTGTGGGAAGTAAAAATCAAGTTATCGCTGATCAAAGTTTCCTTAATTCATCGACCGATTTCTCCAAGCATAAACGTAATTTAAATTTGACAGTCTCATCAAATCTGACGCATTTTATGCTTAGTAATACGGCAAAGTCACAGATACAAAGATGCCTGCAAAGTGTGTAGTACCAGGTTGCAATAGCAATTGTGCTTCCAGTAGAACACATACCAAACCATGGCCGAACATAACCTTTCAGAGTAAAAAGAACATTGCAAGGTGATTTTTAATGTGTTTCTAATTATTTACCTGCACAAACGAAATTATAAAGATAAAACATGCCTGCAAAGTGTGTAGTACCAGGTTGCACTAGCAATTGTGCTTCCAATAAACGACATAAACAGAAGTGGGTGAACGGTATTCCTCGTAAGGGCTGGTTATATTTATAAGAATAAAGACACTAATTTACAAACATTTCAAAGGATAAGACCTATTTTAAAGCACAATGTGGTACCTACAATGTTTTCTGGACCTCCCAAATATCACAGAAAAATACTGTTAATAGAACTCATCTGGGCATGCATCTGGGCATACCTACGAAAAGATTTGATAGTGAAAGGGAATCAAACCAGCAAGAATGGCTTCACAGTGACCTAATAGTGAATTTTTCTAGCTCAAGTGACAATTTACAAAGTAAATTGAGTGCTCACTAGCAATTGTGCTTCCAATAAAGGACATAAACAGAAGTGGGTGAACGGTATTCCTCGTATGGGCTGGTTATATTTATAAGAATAAAGACAATACTTTACAAACATTTCAAAGGATAAGACTTATTTTAAAGCACAATGTGGTACCTACAATGTTTTCTGGACCTCCCAAATATCACAGAAAAATACAGTTAATAGAACAAAAAGATTTGATAGTGAAAGGGAATCAAGACCAGCAAGAATGGCTTCACAGTGATCTAGTAGTGAATTTTTTTAGCTCAAGTGACAATTTACAAAGTAAATTGAGTGTTCATTTAAGTGGAAGTGGAAGTGGCCGCAGGAAACAGGTTGCGTTTATTTTTATTTTGTAGTGTTTGACTACGATGAACCAGACATCAGATGTAAGTGGTATTAGTAGTAGTAGTTCTAAAGAGTATTTTTCTTAATTTATTAACCGAGATGAACTCTAATACATATAAAATGTAATAATTATTCTGAAACTATAGGCCCATTATTTGACAGCTAAGCCACGTTGCCACATCTAAGGCTCCGGCCTCGTGTAGAGTCGGCCATGGCATTACCGATAAAGGCAGCCGCGCTTCATGCCAGACGGACATTTCGGACAGTGAAACTGCTACTGCTTACGACAATAGCCGAGACAATAGCTTTAGTAGTGGTAACCGTGATGACAGTAAGCGCATGCCAAAAGGGAAAAGAAATTGTCTCTCTGTTGATGCTCAGCAGATCTACATCATTGTCTACAATGGACTATTAAGTAATATCATTGATTAACATATTTAAATATGTTAATCAATGGTTTTACTCCCCGCACCGATAGGTGAGGGGAGTATTGTGATCTCGAAAATTTTCGACTTCGAGATAATACGCTTTTTGGGCGTTCCATGATGTCAATCATTTCAGTCGATCTGTCTGTCTGTCTGTCTGTCTGTCTGTACGCGTTTTTCTAGCGTCCAAGTCTCAGTAACCACTCCATGGATTTTGATGAAATTTGGGCAGCGATATGTTGCGGGGTCATAGTAGGTAATGCATGGGCGGCAGAGCAATTAGCAAAAAACTAAAAATTTCAAATATTCCTCAAACTTCGTTTTTGGGTGTTTTAGCTGTTCCTGGCCATTTTTCAACTTTTTTTGGGTAGGGTGAAATTTGGGGTGGTTGGGGGGTGGGGGGCTGTAAAATTGAAACGTTTGTAGTATTCATACTAGACTGTTCACTGACCTATGAAGGAAGACCTAGCGACAAAAATAACTGTTCAGGTCCATCCGAACATTGCCTTGCCTGTTACAGGTACAAAGGGACTTTGAATTTTGGAGGTAAACATACGAGTATTGCTTTAGATCGTTCTGTATTATTATGTAACGAAGAAACTATTGAATTGATTTTAATGAAATATTGACGCAGTATTACTACCGTGGCGAGGATGGAAAATGCGTATGATTTTGATACATCGTATCAGTGGCGGCGCAGAAATTAGAAAAAACTATACCTAAACACAAATACAGCTCAAACTTCGTTTTTAAGCGTTTTAGGGGTTCCTGATCATTTTCTATTTTTTTGGATGGGGGTGAAATTGGGGTGGTGGGCGGTTGAGAAACTGAAAAATTTGTTATATTCATCATAGGCTGGCAACATAAATCACCTTTTTAAGTCGATCCGAACATTGCCTCTCCTATTACCGAAACTAAGGGCCTTAGAATTGTATGTGTACATAGGAGTATTTATTGCTTTAGATCGTTCTGTATTTTGTAACGTGGAAACTATTCAATTGATTCTAATGGAATTTTGACACTGTATTGTTACTGTGGTGAGGTATGAGGATGAAAAACGCGTATGGTCTTTAGAAATCGTGTCAGTGGCAGCGCAGCATTAATAAAAAACTAAAACTATGAAAATAGCCCAAATTTCTTTTTTAGCAGGTTTAGGGGTTCCTGATAATTTTCCACTGTTTTTGGATGGGAGTGAAATTGGGGTGGTTGGGGGTTGTAAAACTGAAAAATTATTTGTATTGATAATAGACTGACTATTGAACTGTGAAAGACCTGACGACATAACGCATTTGGGGGGGGGGGGGGGGAAGCTGGCGATGATTTGGTTGCAAGAGGATCTCAGAATATAGCTTCACGTTATGGGAAATTAATAAACTGGTATCACCGTCATGTGTGGGAAGTACAGAGTCAATTAACTTGACTTCATTTTTTTAAGAACTGCTCGTCACGTCAATCTTTTCTCTCATAACTTCACAAAACGCCTGGTATGATCGTCGGCGACAATCTCTTACGCGTTGTTCACAACTTGAATGACGTAGTCATACCACGGCTCAACAAACACTCAGCTGTCTTACTCAAGGTCTGGGGATGCTTTACGCCGATCCCTTTGCGCATCGATATTTTGGGTTAGAGAGAGATAGATTTCAACAGCGGCGGCACGGCAGGGTCATGGCTATCTACATAGAATATGAGTATTCAGATAAATAATATAGATCACAGCGCAAATCTATTACTTTATGGCAGGTAAACATTAAGGACAACATAAAATTTATGTTACCTTTAATGTTTACCTTCCTTTTACACCGAATAGGTTGAGTATTATTTTTTAATTCTGCCCTGTTGTACACTTTCCTCTCTTCGGCCCCTGTCAGGGCGAATGAAACTAACCCAAAAAAAGTGACCACCCCCACCTTTAAATCATAGATTTGCACCAAAAGAACAAACACCCCTTTATGACAGTTAAATATGAAATTATTTGGATTATTTTTGTGACAGTTACTGCCATTTTGAAGTTCGAAAATTTGCTACTTCTTTGGATCATTATTCCGCCATTTTGAAAATTTTGCCGCATGCGCGGTAGCGTTTTCGATACAGCAAAACATGTGGTACCCCCACCCCACCCCTTTTTTAATCTCGCAGCGGGACCAAAAGCTATATTTTTGTTTATAATGATAACATTTATATAGTGACCAAGTTTGGAGAAAATCGGAAAGTTTTAGTGTTTTCATGTCAGTCTGTGTCTGTACGTCCCTGATTTCGTTTCCAACGATTACTCAAAAACGCCTCAAGCGATTGCTCCCAAATTTGGCCAACTCGAATTAAAATAGAGGTCCTTTTGAGTTGAAAAGGTCTTGGTGTCGATCGGACAATTTGTAATAGAAAGGGGTGGGGGTGCACAAATAAATCGTAATACAACATGTATATTTGATAGCACCAGTTGAAAGGGAATCTGTCTTTATGTCTAAAACATGTTAATTTTTTCTGAAATGGAAGCTAAAAAAATTAAATAAATTGAAATACTCAAATGTCATTAACTGCTGTATTTGTGCACTGAATTGTTTGATATTAGGGAGTCGTAAATAACTTAAAGGTGTCTACTTCAAAATAATATTACTATTCGTATTACTATTCGATTGGACTATTAAGGTTTAAAGGGAGTGGGGGTTGTACAAAAAAATGTCATATTGGTACCTTGGTACATATGACCCCACAAGTCAGAAGACGACGTGTTTTTATACAAAAAACGATAATCACATGTCGTTTTTCCCGAAATAGCGCGTAAAAAAATAAATAGGGTGAAATTTACAAATGTCAATAACTGTTGTAACAAGGTTATGGTAAAACAAGGACGGGGGATGATCAACAACCACTTGAGTCAGAGAAGTTCCTAGAACGAAGTCTAAACGTTTTCCATCCTCGCCATGGTAGTTATACTGTGTAAACATTTCATTAAAATTGATCTAATAGTTTCCACGTTACACGATACAAAACGATCAGAAGCAATAAACGTATGTATACATCAGAAGGTTCTAAGTCCCTTGGTTTCTGTAACAGGCAAGGCAATGTTCGGATGGACATAAAAAAGTGTATTATAACGCCTGGCCTTTTTTACAGGTCGGTGGACAGCCTGTTATGGATTCAACAATTTTTTTGGTTTTACAACCCCCCACCCCTCAATCATCCCAATTTCACACCTACCAAAAAAAAAGTAGAAAATGATCACGAACCCCTAAAACGCCTAAAAAGGAGGTTTGAGAGATTTTTGATTTTTTGTTTGTTTTTTGCCAATTACTTCGCCGCCCACGCACGGATTTTCAAAATTATAGGAACATTACCTACTACGACTCCTTAGCATATCGCTTCCCAAATTTCATCACAATCTATGCAGTGGTTACTGAGATTACCAGACAAGAAAAACGCCAACAGACAGACAGACCGACGGAAGTGAGTGAGGTAGATTTTCATTATGTAGACATCATAAAACGCTCAAAAATCGTAATACCTCAAAATCAAATATTTTCGCGATCACAATACTCCCCTCACGTATTGGCGTGGGAAGAAAAAATATATCAATGTTTTCAAAAACCTCTAACAAAAATTAGTGTTAAATATGCTGACACTACAGACACCGAGGTCCTTTCGGATGAAACTTCTGACGGTATAGATTATTTATTGCAACGAATATTCCTTGAAATATCATACAACGATAATGGCTTCATCGCCTCAACTCCAAAATTTGAACAACCTGTTCAGCCGGAATGTGGAAAAATGTATGCCATCTATTAAGAAAAACGTTGGCATTTAGGTCTAATCACGAAAATTGTGAATGACGAGTGAGCTGAAAAGTTTTTTTTTCGTTTTAGCGTCATCGACTTTTTTAGTATTATATAGTATGACTTATTTGTTACGATATCTCATATTTTATCTTTATTTTCGAGTTTCTGGAATTAAATGTTTATTTGTGGTTTGACTTTGTTTTTATTTTTAAGTTGTTTTCTTTGGAACTGCTTGGATTTCTTTGGATTTCCTTTGGATTTCCTTTGGATTTCCGTGGATTTCCGTGGATTTCCTTGGATTTCCTTGGATTTCCTTGGATTTCCGTGGATTTCCTTGGATTTCCTTGGATTTCCTTGGATTTCCGTGGATTTCCTTGGATTTCTTTGGATTTCCATAGATTTCTGTGGATTTTCATGGATTTATTGGATTTATTCTACAGAAATGGATTTCTGGTGTACACATTTCGAGCAGCTTTTTACCCCTCGCCTAAAACTTACGTGGCTAGAAAAACGCGTCCAGACAGACTGACCGACGGAAATGAGTTGTGTGGATTTTCGTCATGCAGACATCATAAAACACCCAAAAAGGGTATTATCTCAAAATCAAAAATTTTCACGATCACAATACTCCCCTCACCTGATGAATTTGTGGTTCTTGGGTTTTTAGGCCGGCGTCGTTTAGAGTTAAAGCTTGACGTTTCGCCACCACGAGTGGATGGCATCTTCAGAAGCTATTTCGCTTCGGCGACTTCCAAAATACATGGCCTAAATAAAAACCCAAGAACCCTAAATTCATTAGACGATGGCCGCGAAAGCCTTACACAGTATATTCCCCTCACCTATCATGTCGAGATCCACTTTAGGAAGGTTACTAGAATCACCACGAACGTAACCTTCATCCATACTTCAAAAATATACTGGCGTCTGCGCGTTACAACAAACACCTTCGCCGTTCCACTCAAGTCTAAATGTCGCCTACTGTACAGCGCAGCGTATGCATAGCGGAGTCCCGACCAGACTGTGGCTGCCGCAAACGATTCATCACATATGACGTCATACGGCATTTCACCGCCGCGGTCGCTTTACGCAAATATAAAATTGAATAACTTTGCCATTTTTTGGAATATTCAAGTGAAGGAATAGATTATCATATAATAATGAATTTTCCAAATTTTATTTTTTAGAAAACTTCTCCATTGTAATAGCAAGCACAACGCTGAGCCACTGTTTATGAAGTTGCGAAAAATAGACAAGATGGTCTTAGGAACTGGCACAGTTTGATCGGGGTATGTAAATAAAGATTGCGGAATGATGGCATCTGCACCTGACTCCTTGAGGTACAATAGCACAATGTTTACTTTTTGTTCACGCGTGTACGTGAAGCCAGCCATTGTCGCTGCGCCGCGACGTCGAAAGTATCCTGTCCGTCGCCAACGGGAGCTCGGTAGGGAATAACATAGAATCTCTATTCTCTATCCTCTGGGAATAAAGGATTGAGTGATTAGCATGCGATCGAGAATGTCGCGCATGACGCACGAGGCAGATTTGCACTGTTGCCGAACCGATTCGAGCAAGAAATTATTGTTGATGTTTTGTTTTGTTGATTTGATTAATATCAATCGATCAAGGTTTTATCATAATACCGTGTGTGAACATGCCAAATAATGGGAAGAACCGGATTTAGTAGTGGCGGGGTCGACTTGCATTGGCCACCCTTCGGAAGTTTACTTCCTTTGGGGGGGGGGGGGGGGGTGGCGAATAAGAGTCGTCGAGTGTCTGCCTACTCCCGTCATATACAGGGGGGGTATATGCTGCACCGCTCTGCGCGAGATATAGGATCCAGCACAATAAAAGAAAAATGTTTCCTTTATCTTGCGTCCAAATGGCACTCCAGCGATGGCGAGCTGATGGTGGGAATGATGGACCCTGTACAAGAAAAGAAAAAAAGGGCCTGTCATTTCCTCTATCGGCGCTCAACAACACCCAGCAGTGTAACGATCCCGGTTTCCCTGCTGGCCCAAGCTCCCACCCTCTCCCCTGCAAAGCTATGCCGTCGGAGGTCACACATGAAGAGATCTCTGGTAGGTTCAACCATGGCGGACAGGTTTGCAGTGTTTCCTCAACCCTCCTATCAAATACCTCCCCCTATCCTAAACCCTCAACGATAGAGTGAAGACGACCCTGGCTATGAAATGGACGACGAATTGACTGTCAACCTGGAACCAGTGGACCCTGCGCCAGTCCTCTGGTACATAGCGTAACCACGAACCGCACCTCAGCGACTACAGTAGGGCGAAGCTGCGGAACGTCGTGCGGATTTGTGACCGCGGGGCTTGCCTTAACTGGCCGGCCCGCGAGGAGACAACCTCTATAAATAACCGACAGCGAAGTCGTTAAAACCTTTGAGGCACCTGGGCCACCTCATCGTATTAAGACCCTTCTCCCCGGAACGGGCGCCACCCCGGAGGAGCGACTCCCATTTTCGTCCCATACTCGTGGGAATACTATGGAAAGTAATGAAGCAAATAGGAAGGTAGATGGAAGAAAGGAGGATGGTAGTATAACACACGGAATTAGAAAGGCGTTGGGTACGACAGCAGCGAACAACGACGAGCTCGTGGATCCTTTTGGTAGGAGAGACTCTATTCCTAGAAGCCCACCGTCAGTCAGGGCTTTTCGAGAACGTGCGCACTCTCTGAAACAGGAGCGCGATATAATGGATGATGGCACTCAGCAGAATCCAGCAAAAAGGAAAAGGGAAAGTCTGTTAACGGTCGGGTCTAGTAGTAGCATAGGACTGCTGTCAGACAGAGTTCTGTCAGAAGAAGACATCCTGCCTGAGCTAATAAACGCCGCAAAGAAGCTACGGGAACTAACAAAAGTTACCCCAAACACTAAGATGGAGATCAAAAAAAAACTGTGTTGAAGAAGTGTGGATCAAGATCAACAAACTACGCATGATTGGAATGGAGAAGAAGAAAACGGTCAAACAAAGCGTAGTAACTACAGGTACACAGACAAATGATCCGCCTTGTCAATCTGTCGGCGTTCAAGTAAACACCAACAACTTCGTTGAGGAGGTATTGCTGAGAAAGGAACAGGAGGAGAGGGATGCTTCAGAAATAATCGAACACCTAGACCGAGCGAAGGATATTGATGACGTTCGCCCCCTCTTAGACAGAAAATGGCCGGAACTAAGTTACCGGTGCACAAAGGTTGAAAAAGGAGATCCACCTGCCAAATCCTCAGGAAGCGTGGCCGTGTATGCTATGTCTGAAGGACTAGGAAAAGGATTCGAAAGGAGATACAAGGAGAGATTCCCTGATCTTCTACAGGTAGACGCGCAGACGGCTCATACAAAAGGACAAGTAGGGATCTTGAAACAGATGTCCAAAACACTAGACGAGACAACAGGGAGCTTTAAAATAAAGGAGTTGTGCATCTCTAAAATAGTGCACCCCGATAAGGTCCCAGATATAAACACGCCAGAGGTGTTTTGTGAGAGGATGCAGTACCTGAAGACAACAGCAGTCCCTGAGAAGGTCAGCGAAATAGAAATGGTAGTTCCAGATCTGATGGACCAGGAAGCAATAAGAAAGATAGTGGAATATGTCTTTCACAAGACAGGCGTTACAATTATGCTGCACAACTGGAGGGTCAGCGAAACAGAGGCAAACTTGGCAGGGCAGAAGACCAACGAAGCTCGCCGCGCAAAGAAAGAGGAACTGGGTACCGTCCTCGTGAAAGCGGGGGGAAAACAATACGCCGATCTTCTTAAAAGCGTTAAAGGCGAAGTACAGAAATCCAACGCGGCACAAATTGTACGGGCTGTCAGGAAATCCAAAGACGGCGACCTTATATTAAAAATTGAGGCAGGTCGTAAAGCAGCCGAAGAACTGAAGGAAACTATATCTAAAGGACTAGAGGACCAGAAAGTAGAGACCAGAGGATCTAGACGTAGAAAGATACTACACATCCTACGAGCAGATGGTGACGCCACCACGGAGGATGTAGCTGCCTCTACTAGCTTAAAAAACTACTGGAGATTGACGACGATCAGTTTGTCATAAGATCGTCAAGACCTGCTAATGGGGTAAACCAAAATTTTACCGTGGAAATGGAGGAAGGTAATGCTAAAGCTCTACTAAAAATGGAGAGAATAAAGGTCGTCTGGCTAATGTGTACTGTGGAGGAAAGAGTCCACATTCCCAGATGCTATAGATGTAAGGAGTTCGGCCACAGGAGGAATGAATGTAAGGGTCCTGACCGAGACGATAAGTGCCTTAAGTGTGGGAAGGAGGGGCATAAACAGAAGGACTGCCCCACAGATAATAAGCCATTCTGTTATACATGCCATAAAGAGGGACATACCAACGACAACATGCGGTGCCCCAAATATAGGAAGCTAATTTGGAGTAATAGACAGGGTACTTCCCACAACATTTATGGCAGACCCCAGTCCAAACGAACAGCCTAAGGATGACTGTAGGAGGAACGCATTGAAGGTGCTACAAATCAATGCGCAAAGAAGACGGGTTTCCCACGATCGCCTTTTGCAGTATTGCGCTAAACTAAACAAAAAAAAGATAGAAGAAGTAGTCTTCCTATTCACTAAGTGATAAATATTAAAAAAAATAATAACTAATTTTGGACATGTATGTAATATGTGTTTACATACTTGTATATATACCGGGTGTCCCAGAACTTCCTTGACACGTGATATTTTCGTAACGAAAAACGGTTCAAGCAAGAACTGAGTGCTACTTTTGAAGGTACTATAGGGTCTATCATACCATGCATTCAAAACATTTTTTTTATAGGTCAACCCTTAAAACTCACCCCCAACTTTTTTTTTCAAATAGCACCCCATAGGTTTCCTACATAAATGATATCCCCATTTTATTTAAAATCTTGTGGTACCTTTAATTTTATATGCAAACTTATTTTTTCCGTAAAATCATAAGCATAAGACAAATGAAATGATAATTTGTTTGACGCCTGATATTTTTGTAACAAAAACGGATAAAAAAGAAAATTAAGTGGGTTTTTGAGGGTAGTGAATGACCTATCATTCCTTGCTTATGAATCATTTTTTTCTTACTTAAACCCCTGGAATCCACCCCTAGCTAGTCCTTTCAAATTTCAATCCACAATTTTGCTTGGAAAAATAAATTCTTTACTTGAATTTAATTATCGTAGTGCCTTACTTTTTATGCCCCTACTGCAATTTATCGTTAATTTTGGCACCCGTTTGCGGGGCACACCCTGCACGCGGGGTTGGCGCGGCCCGATGTAACCATAAAATTTTTTCACGTTTTTGCACTTAGTTTTGTTGTCAAATTTTTGTTATTAGTTGATTCATGATAATAAAAAATATTTTCCATACATGTGTTTTAATTAATTTATGCTTACGATTTCATGGATTAGATGAAAAAAATTAACGATAAATTGCAGTAGGGGCATAAAAAGTAAGGCACTACGATAATTAAATTCAAGTAAAGAATTCATTTTTCCAGGCAAAATTGTGGATTGAAATTTGAAAGCACTAGCTAGGGGTGGATTCCAGGGGTTTAAGTAAGAAAAAAATAATTCATAAGCAAGGAATGATAGGTCGTTCACTACCCTTGAAAAACCCACTTACTTTTCTTTTTATCCGTTTTTGTTACAAAAATATCAGGGGTCAAACAAATGATCATTTCATTTGCCTTATGCTTATGCTTTTACGGAAAAAATAGGTTTGCATATAAAATTAAAGGTACCACAAGATTTTAAATAAAATGGGGATATTATTTATGTAGGAAAACCTATGGGGTGATATTTAAAAAAAAAAGTTTGGGGTGAGTTTTAGGGGTTGACGTACAAAAAAAAATGTTTTGGATGCATGGTATGATAGACCCTATAGTACCTTCAAAAGTACCACTCAGTTCTTGCTTGAACCGTTTTTCGTTACGAAAATATCACGTGTCAAGGAAATTCTGGGACACCCGGTATATTAAAGAGTACCAATTTCATTCATTCATCCGAAACCAATCACAGACGACGTCGTTTCGCTTTTATTAAAGCTCGTCAGTGTGACTTAGGTGTCAGACGAATAAATGAAATTGCCTGTTAGTGCCTAGCTGGAAAAACTCGTACTAGTAGTAGCAACATATAGATATTGGGAAGCAGTACTTTACAAAAGTATTGGTTCGCCATCTATCTACCAAAGCCTGTACCTGAGCGTTTAATCTGAGGAACCGAGTACTGTTTACGTGACCCGTTTAAAAGCATCAGGTATAAGAACCTGCGGATACAACAACAAACAGACTCTTCTTTGTGGAACACTCATTTAACACTCCCGACATTCGGTTTATGCTAAAAAGCAACTTAACTCAATTGAAGAGTAGCAATTTCATTCATTCATCCGAAACCAATCACAGACGTCTGTGATCGGGTCACGTAAACAGTACTCGGTTCCTCAGATTAAACGCTCAGGTACCGGCTTTGGTAGATAGATGGCGAACCAATACTTTTTTAAAGTACTGCTTCCCAACATCTATATGTTGCTACTACTTTATATATAGTGTTTAATCCATATATGTATATTATAATAGACTCACTCAGAGGCAAGCAAAAGGTTAGTAAGGCCACGCACAAGGTCCTTTTGTGGCTTATCTCATTTTACTTGCCTTGAGATAAATTACTGATATTTTGATTTAAAGGTATATTATCAATATTGTTAATCACAACTTGTAGTATGTATTGTATTGTATTGGCAAATAAATATCCTGAGTAGCTAAGTTCATCTCGCATGATAGCGGTAGCAACAAGTGGTGACGGGCTGTGCCAAGTCAACATCTGAACTATTACTGGTTTGAATTTAGGAAGGATCTCACAATACTACAGGTCTTCAGGATGACAGATTTTTGAAATACTTTGTGTAACTTTTCGTCCAGGCCTAGCTGGTGCAGGTGTGGTGTGAGTGTGTTAGGTGTAAGTCCTGAGACCGACATAATTAGGGGGACAATAACAACTTTGTTTTGTTTCCAGAGTCGTTTTACTTCTATGGCAAGGTCCGCGTATTTAGATATCTTCCCAGCGTAGGTTGTTTGAACATTCGTATCATTAGGGATAGCAATATCTATTAAATAGGTAACTTTGTCTAACTGAAAATTATTATTATAATTATGAAATATTATTACAAGTATTACAGCAATCAGCAGAGAAAGGAGAAAATATAGCGAGAAACGTTCTACGTTTGTCGAGCAACCCTCGTCGAACGTTCTACGTTTTTGAAAATTTTTTTGTTTCAGAACAATCGCCAACTTCTCACCGCTCGAAGACATCTTTGCAACTGACTTCCAATTCTGCTGTCGGTTCCGATCCGATATGTGATATACTCTAAAGCCGGCGCCACATATGCGGGTACTTGCCGAGTATCAATACTCGCCGTTTTTCAACCTTACTCGCCGAGTAGCGAGCACGTATCGCCCTACATGTGCGTAGTTGGCTATGTTTAGTTTCGAGAAGAAAGGGAATGGGAAAGCCCGAATATTCGTAGCAAATTGAAACTTATTTATTATTAAAATTTATCGACAGTAGAATCAACGTCATCATCAATGGAAAATAATAATGATATAGTCGTGGCAGCAAGTGCCGTTTCTGTTACGTGTAGTGCTTATATGTTAATGAGGAAAAGAAAAAATCAACCAAGAAGGAGGCGATGGTGGATGGTCTCATTAAATAGAAGCCGAGAGAGGTAATAAAATAATTAGCAATAACATCAAACCACAACGTTAAACACATTTTCAGGTATGGCGGACCACACCTAGTTGCCGATTTATTAAAAGAACCGTCTGGATTTTTTGAAAATTTTTGCAGAATGTCTTCCGAAGATTTTGAATATCTACTCAGCAAAACAGGACCACTGATATCAAAAAAGACACAAAATGGAGAAAAGCTGTTCCTGCTAAAGAACTACTAGCTCTGACGCTTCGATTTCTAGCGACCGGCGACAGTTATCAAAGCTTTCAATATCTATTCAAAATATCACATCAACTCATTTCTGAAATCGTTCCCGAAGTTTGTGAAGCTCTCACCAAAGTTTTGCATATCCTAAAAATATTCTGAAATATACAGGGTGTTTCGGGAAAGTAGGATAGTGATCAACTTGATTTTTTTATATGGTACTATTACTTTTTTTTAAATTCTTCTAGTTTCCATCATTGATCTCTATTAAACCCTAAAATATTATTGCGATCTTGCCAAGTTATAATTTATTTTCTATTAATTTCCGGATTTGTGGGGTCGCAAGTAATACCTCCAAATTGATATATTCCTTTAACTTTTCTCAAAAATATTATACAGCGAGTTACTTAAATATTAAATAAATATTATTTTGGATGACACCAGCAATGTGCAGAGTGTTATTGGTAGACTTTTAAATAACGGTAATTTGAAGGTCATTTTACTTTGTTTTTTCTAAATGTAACACCCTGTACGTTTTATTTTAAATCGAAATATCTACTAATACCCTATCTCGCCTTGTAATTTTTTTCGCGTTTGCGAGATTGCCAAGTTATAAAATATTTTTCTAAATTTACAAACAAATATCCCCGATTTTTATTAATAGAACACACTCCATACTTTATTTAATATATAAGTATTCCCTAATAATGGTTTACAGCATGAACAAGTTTCAACTGGTGTTCCTCACCGCCTTTTCAGTAAACAGTACCGGAAGGCTTAAATATTTCCAAAACTGCCACAGCTTTTTGAACACACTGAATTCAAAAATGCTAACATGCTAACAAATAAACAATGCGAATAAAGTTTTTAATTCTCTAGTCCGGCCCTGTTCCTGTTTCTGTGTCACTATTCGGGTACTTATTTGTGTTCGGCAAATTCCGACCATTCGCACATACTGCTCCAGGCACACTAGTAGGCGTTTGCCGAATTGCGAATATTCGCTGTTCGTTGTTCCCTAAATGCCGCATGTGTAGCGCCGGCTATGGCGCCGGCTGAATGCTCGGTGCTCGGCATATGGCGAGTATTCGGGTAAAATCCTGCAGCCACATAGCCGAGTAGCAATTAGTCGGGGTTCGTTGCTCGCCGAGTACCGCATATATGGCGCCGGCTTAACAGAAAAAGAAGTAGAGTTCCATCCGTCCCGCCGTCCGATGCCTTTATATGTGCGCGTACCTCAAAGGTACGACATAATACACTTTTCAGCCTTCTCCGACTGCTGCTCTACCTTAGACAAAACAATTTTTGAGAAATTATGTTGTTATAGATAATTCTGTAATGTGTGTAGCTCATCACTAAACTGATAGCAGTGACAGGATTTGGGTTTGGGGGTGGTCCAGATTATGGGTGTCACTTGGTTGACCTTTCGGGGGGGTCCAGATTAGAGTTGCCACCTTAAATCCTCAAATTTTTTTGGGGGGGGGGGGTGCAAATTTGTGGATTCCATTTTTTAGACGGCATTTTATAACGTTTCGGGGGGGGGGCGGCCCCCTGGACCCCCCCTAAATACGTGGGCTGTGGTAGAGACTGATAAAGTTTATGGTTTTTGAAAATTGTGTTAGTGGTGGTGATACTGAATTACAAAAGAAACAGTACCATATAAAAGTCTTTCGATCTATGTTTTTGACTACGTTTTGGATCTCTGATCATTTACTGCTTTTTTCATGTATGTGGGGTGGTTTGCAAGATTGCAAGTGCGCTTGGCAACGCTGCGATTACGGAGCACGGGAAAAAGAGGGTTGCGCATGACGTGAGTGACCTTCAGTCGGTTAGTGACCCGCGACCCACGTCTCTTCGCGTTCGCACCCTTCTTCGGTGGACCAAGCGATCTCAAATTTACAATAAATATGATGTACGTACTAGTTCGCAGAGCCTACGACGTGTTTTATATTGTATCAGTGTTGAGGTGTAAGGCGGTAAGTAATATTTCATATTTCCTTATCAATGAAGCGACTTGAGAAGTTTTTTAAAAAGACTGAGGTTGGCACAGTAAATCGAGCAATTTTGGAGGAGGAGAATCGGTGCCTGGAGGGCTAAAAAGTTAGATGCAGATATTTGTTATGGGTAATCGTTTCCGATTTGTTAGATATCAAATTAGAGCTCTATAGCTATCGCTGGGAAGCGGCAATGAAACAGCTTTTGAGATCCTTTGATCCACAGGGCTAGAAGACAATACAAGATTTTTACAACAAAGACAGATAATAAAAATCGATATTATTTACAGAAGTTTGGTGAGATTGTTGCCGGATGATGTTATAAAAAGCCTCGTAAAAAGCCATGATCATAGATACTTCAATGCGAGCTAAGTACATTGAAGCATTAATAATGCATTAATACAAACTGGTAAAATGTTAAAAAATGGAGTCAAGTTGATTGACTCAGTACTTCCCACACATAATGTTTTCATTTTATTGTTTTCCCATTACATGAAGGTATAGTCTGAAATCCTCTTACAACCAAATTATCGCCCACCCTCCCGCAAAAAAACGTATTGTACAACACAAAACTTTCGTAAATAGTTTCTTGCGTCTTCCTCCTTAGAAACTAGGACGCCACAATTTTCATTCTGCATGCTTCAACTGAACGATGCAAAACGATCAGGAGCCTCTAAACCATCTAAAAGCGAAGTATGAGCTGTTTTCATATCTTCAGTTTTTTAATTAGTGTTGCGCCGCCACTGACCCGATTTTTCAAACACTGGCGCGTTTTCCACTCTCGCCGCGATAGTCAATTCTTTGTCGAAATTTCATTAAAATCAATTTAATAATTTTTGCTTTACGCAATATACATAGAACGAAATTAAGCAATACTTATATAAGTATAATCACTGATTAACATATTTACGAGTTAAATATGTTAATCAATGGTATAATACATTACAAAACTGTAAGTCCCTTGGTTTCTGTCAAGGACCTTAAAACAATAGGGGGACGCAGCATGTCACAGTCTATCCTGTATTAATGGTGAAGCCAAAATATTTACGTCTGCGCTTTCTTTTGTTTTCTGTGAAATTGTTGAAGTTGTCAAAATGCAGTGCAGTGCATTTTTCTGTGGTATCACAACAAAAAATAATAAATCACCATAAGTGGAATTGTATCTGTACACCGGGTGTCCCAGAATTTCCTTGACACGTGATATTTTCGCTTAATCCATGAAATCGTAAACATAAATTAATTAAAACACATGTGTGGAAAATATTTTTTTTATTTTCATGAATCAACTAATAAAAAAATGTGACAACAAAACTAAGTGCAAAAACGTGAAAAAGTTTTATGGCTACATCGGGCCGCGCCAACCCCGTATGCAGGGTGTGCCCCGCACACGGGCGCAAAAATTAACGATAAATTGCAGTAGGGGCATAAAAAGTAAGGCACTACGATAATTAAATTCAAGTAAATAATTTATTTTTCCAGGCAAAATTGTGGATTGAAATTTGAAAAAACAAGCTAGGGGTGGATTCCAGGGGTTTAAGTAAGAAAAAAATGGTTCATAAGCAAGGAATGATAGGTCATTCACTACCCTTGAAACACCCACTTACTTTCCTTTTTTATCCGTTTTTGTTACAAAAATATCAGGCGTCAAACAAATCATCATTTCGTTTGTCTTATACTTATGATTTTACGGAAAAAATAAGTTTGCATATAAAATTAAAGGTACCACAATATTTTAAATAAAATGGGGATATCATTTATGTAGGAAAACCTATGGGGTGCTATTTGAAAAAAAAAATTTGGGGGTGAGTTTTAGGGGTTGACGTATAAAAAAAATGTTTTGAATGCATGGTATGATAGACCCTATAGTACCTTCAAAAGTACCACTCAGTACAGTTTTGTACTTATACCTTCGAATATGTACTTAAGACATCGGGAGTATACTGTTTTGGTATTTTTTGAGGTTATAAAGACATCAAAAATAAAATTTATCATTGTAATTCGAAAAAGAATAATTTAGTAAGTCATACAACCATTAGTAGCATCCGAAATATAGGTACGCTTGAGTCGTACTTCCATTTAAAATAATAAAAAAATATATAGTACTAAATCGATCAATCAAGTTTTATAAAGCCATACTCTGTCATGCTCAAAAGTAAAGACTATCATGAAGTAATTTTTATTGTACCAAACTGAATTGATAGAAATACATAAGTACCTAAGCATTGCATGCGCTCCGTTTGCAGTGGTTTAACCATTATTTTTGGCAAAGAAAATGATTACAACTTATTTCAAAGAAAAAAAATGGAGTCAAGTTGATTGACTCAGTACTTCCCACACATAATGATGATACCATTTTATTATTTTCCCATTGCATGAAGCTATAGTTTGAAATCCCTTGCAACCAAATCATCGCCCAGCCGCCCGCAAAAAACAACCAACACAAAAACCTCTCGTAAATAGTTTCTTGCGTCTCCCTCCTTAGAAGCTAAGACGCCACATTTTTTTTTCCTGCATGCTTCAACTAAACGATGCGAAATGATCAGGAGCCTCCAAACCATCTAGAAACAAAGTTTGAGCTGTGTTTTTATATTTTTAGTTTTTTATTATTGCTGCGCCGCCACTGACGATTTTTCAAAGACAGACGCGTTTTCCATTCTCGCCGCGGCACTAAATTTGGTGTCAAAATTTCATTAAAATCAATTCAATAATTTTCGCTTTACGCAAAATACATAGAACGAAATAAAGCAAAACTCGTATGTACACATCACAAAATTGGTTTCTGTAATAGGCAAGTCAATATTCAGATGGACCTAAAAAAGTGTAATATGCCGCTACGTATTTTTTTCAACAGGTTAATGGACAAACTATTATGAATACAACAAATTTTTTCAGTTTTACAACCCCCCACCCCCCAACCGCCCCAATTTCACCCTCACCCAAAAAAGTAGAAAATGATCAGGAACCCCTAAAACGCCTAAAAACAAAGTTTGAGATGTTTTTATATTTTTAGTTTTTTTATTATTCCTGCGCCGCCACTGAAATGATTTTTTCCAAAACATGCGCGTTTTCTATCCTCGCCGCGGTAGTAATACTGTGTCAAAATTTCATTAAAATCAATTCAATAATTTTTGCGATACGCAATAGAATAATATATCGATCTAAAACAACACTCGTATGTATACACCACAAATTCTAAGTCCCTTGGTTTCTGTAATCGGCAAGGCAATGTTCGGATGGACCTTAAAAAGTGTATTATGCTGCTAGGACTTTCTCTCTCAGGTCAGTAGACAGCCCATTATGTGTACAACAAATTTTTCAGATTTACAACCCCCCACCCCCCGAGCACCCCCCCAACCACCCGAATTTCACCCCCACCCAAAAAAAAAACAGAAAATGATCAGGAACCCCTAAAACGCCTAAAAACGAAGTTTGAGCTGTTTTCATATTTTTTGTTTTTTTAATATAGCTGCGCCGCCACTGAGACGATTCCTAAACATCAGACGCGTTTTCCTTCCTCACCAAAGTAGTAATACTGTGCCGAAATTTCATTAACATCACTTCAGTAATTTCAACATAAAATACAGAACGATCTAAAGTAATACTCGTATGTATACATCGGAAAATTCAAGTCAGTTGGTTCCTGTAATACAAAAGGCAATGTTCCGAAGGACCTAAAAAAGTGTATTATAGCGCTAGGTCTTTCTCTCTCAGGTCAGTAGACAGCCTATTATGAGTACAACAAATTTTTCAGCTTTACAACCCCCTACCCCCCAACCACCCCAATTTCACCCCCACCCAAAAAAAGTAGAAAATGATCAGGAACCCCTAAAACACCTAAAAACGAAGTTTGAGGCATATTTGAAATTTTTCGTTTTTTGCTAATTACTCCGCCGCCTATGCACCGATTTTCAAAATTGTAGCAACATTACCTACTACGACCCTACACCATATCACCACCGAAATTTCATCAAAATCTATGCAGCGGTTACTGAGATTAGGAGGCTAGAAAAACGCCAACAGACAGACAGACCGACAGACAGACCGACGGAAGTGAGTGACATGGATTTTCGTGATGTAGGCATCACAAAACGCCCAAAAAGTGTATTATCTCAAAATCGAAAATTTTCGCGATCACAATACTCCCCTCACCTATCGGTGTGGGAAGTAATATTAGTGGCTCGAAAATCAGTAGGTAAATTGGAAGTTACTACCCCATGTACTACCTTATTAAATCACGTCAAATTAAGTGTATACATTTTTAAAGTAGCAGACAGGCAGTGAACAATTACGTGTTTTTCCTATAAACTTTAAAATTTTCATTAAAATCAGACTTCCCAACTATCGATATATCGACAGCCTTCACATAAAAAAATAGTAACTGTGGCAACAATTATTTTATTCATATTTGTACACAAATTAATATTCGTTTACACACATGTCATGTAACCAATAGTAATAAAAAATGTTTCTCTTATTTAAAAACAACTATTTAAGTATTTTTAATGTACATGTATATTTTAAATTTCATTTTAATTTTCGCAACATATAACGTATGTATTTTAATTTAAATTACATAATTAGCTTGTGCCCCATTCTTTGTCATCCTACCATTATTTATTCAACAAAGCATATATTCTTCTAGTAGTCACAGTCACAGTAGGATTTATGTTGGGAAGCGTATAGCTTATATAGCTCTTACACTCGACTGCTTGGATCACTAAAAACAAAACAAAAAAGAAATATAAAAATTTTACATCAAATACATCATACGTCGATGTACTGCAAAAAGTGATAGGTCAAAAATCGACGATTTGACGTTTTTGGTACTAAACGACGATAAATGATTTTGTCCAAGTCAATACTCGAATTTTTTGCGAGTTTGGTTAACAGCTCGTTTTGACTAAGTCTAATATGTCCAATAAAGTAGCAGGTAAAATGATCAACTTCACTACATTGTGAGACATATCACGTAAAAGTGACCATCTTGACTATCACAGCTGGAGTAAATCCCTCCCTGTAGATAAGAACAAGAAAAGCAATGCCCTGGAACCAAACTAGATCTGATTCAGTATTCTAGATTTAAATGTGATTGATTATGTTTATGTTTCTTATTTCAAGAAAATTGAAGTTCATTTTGACCAAGTCAGTATTAATATATTTTACAACATCAAGTGTGACCAAGTCAGAAATATAGTCTAATTTCTTCAAGCTCTCTTTATAACTCGCAGTGAACATTTTTATGAGTTCTATGTTTTCTAAAAAACACGTTGAGTGATTTGTTACTTAAATTATGATTACTTTCAACAGCCACTTACGAGGAACTAGTTTTCTGACTTGGTCACCTTTTTGAAGTATACCAAAATTATCAACGATTATTATAAACAATGGTACAGTATTATAGGGATAATTAGAAATATCAGTATAAATCATCAAATCTATTAAGTGTTGTGAACGGCGAAAAATTGCAAATGTGCCGGATATGATGATTTACTAAATAAAACTGCTTCTACTGGTAGTACTGGTACTACTTAGTTCACATAGCTTTTACACTCAACCCCTTGGATTCCTAGAAGCACAGCAAAAAATTAAACATCAAATACAGGACATAAATAATGGCACACTGTAGTAATAATACAGGTAGGTCATCAAAATTTGAAATAAAATTGTAGATTATTAATATTAATATTTTTAAAAAACACGAATTTGATATATTCTGGGATTTATCCCATAATGAATGAACGTATAATTTCATAAACTTTATATTTGTTAAAGAAGTTTTTTGACAGCTGTCACAGCAAGGCAGAAAACTGACTCAGTGGATGTAGAAGTTTTATATTTCTTATCTAACTCAATGAATATATAGCAAATAAGTGGTTGTAAAGTCAAATTGTATCTGTATATGACTATTATATTGAGCGTCTCTGTAAGGATTTTTGAACAATTTCAAGTTCAGCATGGATGCCTTCCGTTGTGAAAGTGTCATTAATTTTTTTGTATGATCTTATGTTTTTTCAAAAAAATACCCCAGCCCAATATTACATGTTCTGAAAGACTCTTTATGCTCAGTAGTATTTATTATCATATAATAATCATGGACTTCAGAGATAATGAACCTCGTTATTTTTTTATCACATTATTAAGCCAAAAATCAGAATGATTAAAAGCACACAAAAAGACAAAGTAACGGAAAATGGACTTTCCTGTTGTATACAATGTAACACCAAAAAACCCTCAAAAAGCCATATTGTGCTGACAACTTATATGTTTAATACAACTATAATTAAAAAAAAAAATACCTCTTAGGAGCTGGTTCACCACAGATCGCTTCTTGAGAAGCACCAGTAGCAGATAAGAAAGCTTCCTTCAAGGGGTAGTGGCACCTAAAAATTTAATTAAATCATAATAAAATTATAATATTAACTACATAATTATAACTTGATAAAACAATTATAGATAAAACATTCTATTTGTGATAGTAACCATTTTGACCATGGAGACGAGACAGAAGAATTGAAAAGTAAAAATATTTCCAAAAATAAAGATACCAGTGGTGAACAACAAAATACTGTTTAGCAATATGTTCAAAAAACAATTATAGATAAAATATTCTATTTGTGATAGTATCCATTTGACCATGGAGACAGAAGAATTTGAAAGTAAAAATATTTCCAAAAATAAAGATACCATCAGTGATGAACAACAAAACAATATGTTCAAAAAATACTACACAGTAAAGTAATTTAGTGATAAAATTAGAACATTATCATAAATAAACAATGTAAGGCGCTATTAATTGTATGTAACTGCCTTTGTACATTTTTTCACATTGTTTTCAAAATATAATTGCATACTTTATGCTCCGAAAAAATGTATCTCTGCAAGCTGTTCACTGAGCAAATCTATGAATGACATGCAAGTATATATATCTCTAATAAAAAATATATTGTATGTATATTAAATATATAAATAACAGCCTATATAATTTATTCTTGGTATGATGCTAAATTCATCCTAAAGTTAAAAATCAGAGCAAATACAGGCACACACCAAAGAATCCTTGAAAAAGCAGTATATTTCATATATTTTTACTAAATAAAAAAGGTACCTTTTTGCAGCTGGTTCATTACCACTACCTTCTTGAGAAGCACCAGTATTACATTTGTGGGCTACCTTCAATGGATGGTCTCTATATAAGAATTGGAATTATGATTATCATTATAACTATATAATTATAACATTATAAAACAATAGATAAAACAGTCTGTTTGTGATATTGCCCATTTAAACAGTAGTCAGAATAATTTACGAGCAACAAAGTTTCAAAAAATTGAGATAGGTACAAGTGATGAAACACAAAATACTGTTCTGGGAAATGACTAAAAAACTATACACATTAAAATAATTTTGTGATGAAAATTTAGAACAAAATAAGTGATATTACTGTGAAACAGTAAAAAATTGTTAATTGTATGTAATTATTTTTGTACATTTTTTTATTTATTTATTTTATTATATTCAAAATATAAATTGCTCACTTTATGCTCTGAAAAAAATTATCTGAAAGCTGTTTCCTGAGCAAAGACTGTTGAGGATTGAGAACATTGAAGTATTTATATGTAACACAAAATATATTGCATATATATTTCCCTTGAAAATAAAACAGCCTATAATTTATACTTAGTACCTATATGATGCTAAAAACTAAAGATGACCTTAAAATAACTAGTAAGAGTAACAGTTAAGGTCTTTCAACAGTTCAATTTAGGGTTACTATTACTTTTTACTAAACACTTGTACGTATTTTATCTTTTGCTCTAAAATAATTACACCTCATTATTCAATTCACCAACTAGATTTTTTACTCACTATTCCTCCAAACCTCAAAGAAAAATTACATTACAAGTTTTACAACTTGTCTCAGCAAAAGTATACCCTTGACACTAAAAAAAGTTTCACATGCACCTAGATGGCATATCGTAGCAGTTCATAACTCCAATTAATTTTCCTGCATTAGAACCATAAAGTCTACAGTTCAGCAGCCTATCCACTTTGACACCATTATTTAGAATAATCAGACTAAAGACTGTGCTCACAGATATAATGGATTTTCTTGGATTATTTCCAACATAACAAAGATGTAAGAAAAACATGCTTCTTAGAATGTAACTAAGTTGATTAAATTATATTTTTTGTTACTATATCATATTCTCAATCCTACCTAATGTTAAAGTCTAATTATTTATATATAGCTACTTACACTTTAAGCTGTTTTCTATCTTCTTCCTTGGTATACAAAGTAGGCACCACATTCTTTTTCAAACGCTTCTTTCCGGATAGTGTAGTCATCGTTAGTAAAATCTTCTGAGCAGACTTCTTTTAATTGTGGTAGGTCTGTTTCAGTCAATCCCATTACATCAAACCACTTCCTCCTCAGAACAATATCTTTGGTAATACTGAAAAATATGATTAATTATAGAAAAGCTCAAAAAAATTATACTTTAATTTATTTTATTTTGTTAAATATGAAAGTAACACTCAAGCTAGGTTTGTTTATATGTAAGTATATATACAGCTGTGTAGGTAAAATAATATGACTTAAATATATGACAACAGTAGCAAACTGGATGAGGTGTTTAAGAATATGAAAGTAACACTCATCAGGCTAGGTGTGTTTATATGTAGGTACAGTTGTGTATAATATGTGATATCGATATCACTTTCAAATTATCTAGGTAAAATAATATGACATTATAATTATATAATGCAGTACCAGCCCAATAAATGTAAACATACCTTAAAGTATTCCTACATGACAATAGGAGCAAACTGGAGGTGTTTAAAATAATTTCTAAAAATATGAAGCCCAACTTTACTGTTTATACACACCTTATTTGAAAGATCCCATATATGTAGGTATACTGTATACTGTTGTTTTCAAATGTACCCCAGCAGGTAGCACATAGGAATGAAATTAGAGGTTTTACAATACCATCAATTTTACTGCAGAGGAATGCACGAATACACTTACCTGTAAAAGGTCAAGTTAGGGTGCCGATAATCCCATTTTTTGCATATTATGTAGCAGCGTCTACCCATGACTGTTTTCGGATCGTCAGCCTGTTTTTGGGGCCTATCAGGTAATTAAGCACTGAAACCTGAAACACGCTCAACACTACTCGAACACAAAACAGATACCTACGAATGTACGGTCTGTGTTACGATTATCTAGAATTTGAAGTGTTGGAATTCACAACAGAACAATTTATACTCGAACACAAAATAGATTCGAATTTCAAATATAATTGAAATTCACACCCGTTGACGTTCCCTTTTGCGGCGCTCCGACGGTACAGGGTTGCCGGTGGAATAGCAAGAATTTCTCGCACCTTTGTCGAGTGGGTGGATCAACATAACCTCTTCGTTTAATGACGCGATGTTTGGGGTGAATTTGACCGTAAATCTCCTTAGAAATTTGCCCAGTTTGGCAACCGTAGAAATCCCATGGCAACTAGCAATGAGAGCCTAGCGGCGTTGCCGGGTTGACATATGAAAATTTCTTCATACTATCAAATATTGCAAAAGAGCGAAATTAGACTCTGATCCTAACGTTTTGCATATATAAAAATCATTACATCAGTTCACTGTTCATAAATATATTTTATTAATATATATTGATATATATTAAATATGATATTTTGTGTTCATAAGCTTGCTTGTTTCGCTGATGTTTTATGTTCATAAGCTTGCTTGTTTTCTTAGTTTTACTTAGAAAAATGCCTAGTTTGGCAACTTTGCAATGCGCTTAGAATGTGACTATGCGGCTTCAACGCGAAAAGTAAATAGCTGCGTCCCCCTATTGTTTTAACGTCCTTGGTTTCTGTAATAGGCAAGGATATGTTCGGATGGGCCTAAAAAGGGTATTATGCCGCTAGGTTTTTCATTCACAGGTCAATGGACAGCCCATTATGAATTCAACAAATTTTTCAGTTTTCCAACCCCCCACCCCCCAACCACCCCAAATTCACCCCAAATTCACCCCAACCCAAATAAGAGTAGAAAATGATCAGGAATGCGTAAAACGCCTAACAACAAAGTTTGATGCGTTTTTATTTTTTTGTTATTGTTGCGCCGCCACTGACACGATTTTTCCAAAACATACACGTTTTCCATCCTCGCCGCGGTAGTAATACTGTGTCAAAATTTGGTTAAAATCAATTGAATAATTTTCGCGTTACGCAATATAGAACAATCTAAAACAATACTCGTATTTCTGTATCACGTCTGTATACACCACAAATTCTAAGTTCCTCGGTTTCTATAATGAGCAAGGCAATGTTCAAATGGACCTAAAAAAGTGTATTATGTCGCTAGGTTTTTCATTCACAGGTCAATGGACAGCCCATTATGAATACAACAAATTTTGCAGTTTTCCAATCCGCCACCCCCTAACCACCCCAAATTCACCCCTACCCAAAAAAAGTAGAAAATGATCAGGAACCCCTAAAATGCCTAAAAACAAAGTTTGAGGCTTTTTTATTTCTTTTATTATTGCTGCGCCGTCACTGACACGATTTTTCCAATATATGTATATGCGTTTTCAATTCCCGCCGCGGTAGTAATACTGTGACAACGTTTCATTGAAATCCATCCCATAAATTTTACGTTATTCAATACAGAACGATCTAAAGCAATATTCCTATGTATTTATTAGAAAATTCTAGGTCCCTTGGTTTCTGGAATAGGCAAGGCAATGTTCGAATGGGCCTAAAAAAGGTTATTATGCCGCTAGGTCTTTCTTTTACAGGTCCATGGATAGCCTATTATGAGTACAACACACAGATTTACAACCCCCCACCCCCCAACCACCCCAATTTCACCCCCACCCAAAAAAAAGAAGAAGATAATCAGGAACCCCTAAAACACCTAATATAGGAAATAGGAATATGTAATTTTTTTGTTTTTTGCTAATTACTCCGCCGCCCCTGCACCGATTTTCAAAATTATAAGAACATTACCTACTATGACCCTACAGCATATCGCTGCCCAAATATCATCACAATCCATACAGCGGTTGCTGAGATTACGAGGCTAGAAAAAAGCGACAGACAGACAGACAGACCGACAGACAGACAGACCGACGGAAATGAGTGACGTTGATTTTCGTTATGTAGACATCATAAAACGCCCAAAAATCTCAAAATCGAAAATTTTCGCGATCACAATACTCCCCTCACCTATCGATGTGGGAAGTAAAAGTAATGAATCAAAAATTATTTTTTTCACATGGAAAGATAAATAATATCGTCTAGTTTTAAAACCGGCTATAAAAAGATCTGACGATGCATATTCGTATACAGGGTGATGCAGAATGCAAAATCTAGATTTTCTCTTTTTTTTTAAATGTAGCCCCCAATAATTTATTCTACCAAAGAATTGCTTTTAATATGCTCTTTCATCTTTGTATAGCACTTATTATTGTTCTGTATTGAGTAACGTGGTAATTGTGGAATTGATTTTAATGAAACTTTGCCACAGTATTGTTTCCGTAGCGAGGATGGAAAACGCATATCGTTTTTAGAAATCGTGTTAGTGGCGGCGCAGCAACAGTAAAAAACTAAAAATATAAAAATGGCCCAAACTTCGTTTTTGAGCGTTGGGGTTCCTGATCATTTTCTGCTTTTTTGGGTGGGGGTTAAATTGGGGTGGTTGGGGGGTGGGAGTTTGTAAAACTGAAAAAGTTTTTGTATCCATAATGGGGGGGGGGGGGCGTGAAAAAACAGAAAAATCTGTTGTATTTATAATACGCTATCCACTGACCTGTGAAGGAGGACCTAGCGACATAAATCACCTTTTTTAGTCCATCCGAACATTGCCTTGCCTATTACCGAAACTAAGGATTGATGGATGGACTTACAATTTTCTGTGTACATACGAGTATTTATTGCTTTAGATCGTTTTCTATTTTGTAACGTGAAAACTATTAAATTGATTTGGATGAAATTTCGAAACAGTATTGTTACCGTGGTGAGGATGGAAAACGCATATTGTTTTTAGAAATCGTGTCAGTGACAGCGCAGCAATTATCAAAAAACTAAAAATATGAAAACAGTTCGAACTTCGTTTTTAGATGATTTAGGGGTTCCTCATCATTTTCTACCTTTTTTTGGGTGGCTGGGGTGGGGTTTGTAAAAGTGAAAAATTTGTTGTATACATAATAGACTGTCCACTGCATGTAAAAGAAAGAGCGGCATAATACACTTTTTTCAGGTACCTCCTAACATTTCCTTGCATATTACAGAAACCAATAATTTTCTGATGTATGTACATACGAGTATTGCTTTAGATCGTCCTGCATTGTGTAACCTGGAAATGACCGAATTGATTTTAATGAAATTTCGACACAGTATTATTACCTTGGCCAGGTTGGAAAATACGTATGATTTTTAGAAATCGTGTCAGTGGTGGCGCTGCAATAATAATGATATCAGGAGCAGTACAGCGATCATCAAAAACGCTAGTATGGTCTGATTTAAATTATTTTTTTTTGTCTTTGCTTACACCGAGCCACTTTCTTCGTAGATTTGACTAAAAGTAAAAGATGAAGATGGAAGACGACAGGGATGTTCATTATTATGCACCAGTAGGGATGCGTCGGAACAGAGTAGTGAGGATAGTAATGATACTGACCAGATCAGACTTACAAGATCATACCTTAGCACAGACGCTAAGACAATCATAATATTCGTACACAATGTATTAAGGAAAGATTCAGAAAATGAAAATCAGGGAAGTATGATAAAGGAAACACCCATTTTAACTCACCTGCCACAGCCAACAGTGCGTCAGGACGGGTCCACGAAAAAGAAAGCCTAGAGCTGATGCTGGGATTCTGAAAAAACTAGATCCTTCAACTACAAGAATGCTGAGACATACCGTATATCAAAAATTCAGAAATAACGTAAATCCAACAATCGAATCGGTGCAAATACAACTGGCGCTGAGATGCGAACGACTTACTCAGAAAGTAGATACTTTACGGTGATGGCTTAGAAATTGACTGTAGATACAAAACTGTTAACAAACGGATGGCTATCATTGAAAGTGCAAGGCACAATCCTGAATGGTGATATGATTAAAAGTATAACAAAATTAACCACTACAGAGCCGAAGGACGATCAATTTATTATCTTGACGAGAGACGTGGTATGTTCCTCAGGAGAGGAGAGGTTCTCGTATAGTAATTTTACACTGATGGCTGAGTTGACAACGCACTTAAGTTATGTGGGAAGAAAATGGTACTGCTGATATACGCAAGTTATCACTCGAGGCAGAAATATAAAAAATTCCGAATTCGATATCATCAAAAGCGGAAACACAATATTTTCTCATAGAACAAGACATGTAGTTTGAACCAATTACACAAAAAATTGATTTTCCTGCACCTGCGGGTCTTCGTATGATTTCCTTCAGTTTGTTCACTTTCCAGTGTATAGTGCCAAAGGTGTATAATAACAAAGGCACCACAACTATGTTTGTGGCAGCGACTTTTTTCTTGCCGGACAGATCTGTCGGAGTCGGTGCAAATACTTGCGGCGAAGACACTTTTTGACCAATTCTGCCTCTCGAATGTAACGCTGCGCCACTCCAAGATAGGTATAAGTATCTCCGGCATGCAAGTGTCGCAAGATGCTCAACAACGAGATGTTCCTCATCTCGACTATCTCCGCTCCGTCCTTTCTTGAGATGAACCAATGCACATTTGTCTGTTCCGAACTGCATTCCGATAGCATGACTGTAATCCTGCACCACCCTCAGCGATTGTTGTAGTTCGCGTTGGCGGGAGGCATAAAGTTTTAGGTCATCCATATAAAACAGATGGGTGACCCTGTGCCTCTGGTTATGGGGCGTGCCACAGCTGTATTCTTTAGTATTTTTCAGCGCTATCGACAGAGGCAAAAGTGAGATGCAAATGAGCAAGGGACTCATCTCCTTGGAAGGCACCCCTTTTGAATGACACCAACTGTGTCTGAGCCCGAGTTTCACCTGATGTTATAGTGAACTGGGTCTTCCAGAGTGGCATCAGTTGTTTGATACATAATGGTAGTGTGCAACAATCCAACATTCTACCTATTAATGCTAATAATATGGTAAATTTGCCTAGTATAAGTATTCCTTCTTTGTTTAGAAAGTATGAGAAATGGATTGGTTTCTTTAACTCATTTCCAGCACTTATAGATGCAAATAGTTCTCTCTCAAATATCCAAAAGTTCATATATTTGAAATCTTCAGTGATAGGTGAACCTCTCAAAATGATTTTTTTTCCTCTGGGAGCCGTCAGGACTTAGCCTTTAAGGCTTATTGTTCTATAACTTCCCAGAGGGGGGACGGTGCACGGCCAGCACCCTTGGAATGATTACACAATCATCATCCCGGACGGTCCGACGGGGGTCCCCCGTCCGGGCCTTCCGGTCGATCATCCAAAGTGCCGGCCGCGTTAGATGCTCCGCTCAGCGCTCGTGTGGGCGACACCAACACGGTCGAAACTGAATGTTCTGTGTATATTCAGTCACCCACCCAAGCGTTAACTGCGCACAAGGCTGCTGCTGCCCCACTATCGAAGGCAGACGCTGTTCATCGCGCAGCCACGTGGGTCCCCCTCAAAATGATTAGTGAATTACCACTAACAAGTGAAAATTATAACATAGCCTTGAATACTCTTAAGGATAGGTATCAGAACCGAATGTTCCAATGTACAACAGTGATGGCAAAAAACTCAGAGGGTTTTTGATTCGGGTCAAGCAAAACGTTACTTACGTTACTTAAGGTACTAGGGCTTCCGGCAGAGTAATGGGATGTTCTTTTGATATATTTACTTTTGAAAAAAATAGAATTCCATACAATAAAAGCCTTTGAACTTGAACGAGGGTAAAAAAAACTACCAAAATTAGATGAATTTTTGAAATTTTTGGAAAAAAGATGTAACGCTGTAGAAAGCATAGCAAGTTCAGAACATATTACACACATACTTCTCATGTGAAACCAATGGGACTAATCGAAAGAAGGGTTTCACTGTAGGGAATGCTGTATGTAGTTATTGTAACAAAAAGGGTCACACAATTTACATGTGTTTAAAGTTCAACAGATTAAATGTAAGTGAGCGCAGAAAGTTTGTGCAAGAGAACCGGTTGTGTTATAACTACATAGGATCAAAACATACTGTGAGTTTTTGCTCATCTACGGGTTGTAGGGAGTACCGACGGAGGCACCACACTCTACTATATGAAGGTGAAAATGCAAAAAATTATCCTAATACTAATGTCAATGGTTTTGAGCAAGAAAGGGCACTGCCTGTAGGTACTTCAGAACATGAGAATAAACCATTTCATAGTCAACAGACTGAACAAAAAAATGAAGCTAGGGAGGTTTCACTAGTTTCAGGATCTACACTAAAATCTGATGGTCACAATAGTGTGTTGCTAGCTACAGCACAATTTTGGTAGATTGGTAGAAATGGGGTAGAAATACCATATTGCAGGCTCTTTTAGACTCAGTTTCACAAAATTCATTCATCACCCATGATTTGTAAATAGAAATAAATCGACAAGTTTCCGTCATGCTACAATCGAAGGTTATACACTATGAAAGATATTTTGTTGCTGGCACTTTGGATGAAATAACGTGCAACCTACCCCAAGTGTCTATAGATAAAAATCTTTAAAAAATACCGCCAGAGATTATATTGGCAGATGATCAGTATTTTAAGTCAGCTCCTGTAAATGTACTCTTAGGAGCAGATGTGTATTTTGATTTGCTAAGTCCTGTATTAATTAAAATTGGTGAAACCCTGACAATATTACAAAACACATAATTATTTGAGTTGGGTTTTAACAGGTTCAGTACTAGAATATCGCCAGTCAAGTATAATACCAGCTATAAGTGTATGTTTGCATTCATTTGTAAAAGAGGATGAGTTAGATGAGTTGTTGCCAAAGTTTTGGAAGCAGGAAGAGTTTGAGGGGGATCGTCAGGATAATCATTTGTTGACTGAGGGTAATGAAGAATGTGAAAGAATATTTTTGAATACTACACTGAGATGCCAGGATGGATCGTTTCAGGTGAATCTCCCAATAAATGATAAAAATAAGTATTTGACATTGGGCGATTCATTTGGCTTGGCAAAACAAAGATTTTTAAATCTGGAACGAAAATTTGCAAAAATAGGGATTTATTTGAACACTATAAGGCTTTCATAGATGAATATGTTGAACTGGGACATGGTAAATACATCGACTTGAATGAATATAATGGTGGAAACACTATAACTAGGAATGTTTGCCACATCTTCCGATAATTAGGGAAGAAAGGGTATCAACGCTTCTTCGAGTGTATTTGATGCCACAATGAAAACGAAGGCAGGTGTATCATTGAATGATACCATATAATGTACAAAGGTTTTACAGTACAGCCTGACGTAGATATTTTAGTTAGGTTCCGTACATATAAGTATGTGTTAACAGCTAATATAAGAAAAATGTATAGGATGATTCTTGTCAACCCAGAGCAGAGATAAAACATATGGCACAAAATCTGCACCATATTTGGCTACGCGATGTTTGGTTCATCTAGCTCAGAGTCAGGAAAATTATCCTCCGGCCGCCAAGGCCCTCTTAGAACACATCTATGCGGATGATATACTATGCGGGGCAAATGACTGGGTTAGTGTAAATCAACTGCGCGATGAATTAATAGCTCTACTATCCTCCGCTAATTTTTTAATTTTTGGGGCTCAAACCATAAGGGTCTTTTGAATATTGATAATGAACTACAGGGTGATTTGCACATCAATGATTGTGTTTCTAGTAAGATCCCTGGAATAGCATGGAACCAAGAGAGCTATTTGTTTAAAATTATAAATAAAATTAATGTTACTAAAAGACATGTTTTATCATGCATTGCCAAATTGTTTGATCCTTTGGGATTTGTAGGACCTATAATAATGCGAGCAAAACTTCTTATGCAAGAGACTTGGATTAGTAAAATTGGATGGGATGACAAATTTCCTGATGACTTGAGGGGAACATGAGAAGAGTTTTCACAGAATATGAGTATAATAAAGTTCTTAGTCATACCGCGTTGGATTTTTATGAAAGAACCAATTAAAGAGAAACAAATTCATGGGTTTTCAGATGCATCTATATCAGCTTATGGTGCATGCATATATTTGCGCGTAACATGAGAATAGCACAATCCAAACAAATTTAATTGGTTCTAAATCACGCATACCTCCAATACGTTCAGTCACACTGCCGAGATTGGAGCTTTCTGGTGCACTACTCTTGTCACGATTGGTCAAAAAGGTAATATCGGTGCTGGATATGGCGTTTCAAAGGTGGTTTTGTGGTTCGACTCAAACATTATGTTGTCCTGGTTGAAGTGCCATCCTTCAAGGTGGAACACTTACATATGTAGCAAGCAGAGTGTCAGAAGTACAGACATTGACACACAACCATGAATGGAAGTATATTCCTTGAGCAGCTAATCTAGCCGATATAACTTCACGAGGGAGCACACCTGCTAAACCCAATGGTTAGAATTAGAACTTACTTGAAAAAAATAAAATTGGCTGATAGGCTGCTGGTAATCGACGGACCCGCTGTCTGAGTGCATCGCTGTCATCGGCGTAGGCGTTAATGATTCCATTCCCAACTCCAACAGAGATAAGTTGCTTTCAGCTGCGCCGGCGCCGGCGCTGGCGGCGAGACTTGGGCTTCTTTCTGGAAAGCAAAGTGTGAAGTTATGTAGCTTAACTCTGTGTGCATTCCAAACATTTGTACCGCGTCAACCGATACATGTAAGCCCATTTCTATTTTTGTTCTTTTCTCTGAGATGTGCCGACACTACAAAGGACCCCTTAATCCTTTACAAGACATCCACCGGTCGAATGACCCTTATCGCTTTCAGCTTATTTTGCTGCGCTGTTTCACGACCACTAGTATAGTCAAAATTGTATATGTTTGTGTATAATGAGATGTTATTATACAATAAATAGATCAATTTATTTTGTTTTTATCTATTGCAAATTGGTATTTCCGATTAGTTTGATCTCCTGCGACTTTCTGAATTATTATAATTTATATTTCGTATAGATAATTACGGTTCTATCATTACTCAGGTCTACATAACAACATAACTGCACTATAGAGGTGTCGACACTGATTGAGACCTGAAAAAATGTAAACAACTCATATATATCTGACTCATGATACTACGACACTGACAGATATGATCACTTGGCGGACAGATTTCGAACCGGTCTGCGCATGACGTCACCGTGTGACAAAAGTGTACAAGCACATGGCGCCAAAGCATTGATTTTTGAAAGTTTTATTTCGTTACCTGTAATATCTGTCTTAGATATTTAATATTCATACAAAATGAAAATAGCTCATGCACAGTATAATATACACAATATACATATTGCTCTGTATCTGAATAAAAAATTGGTGAAATAGTTATACAAAGAATTGATATTAATCGACGCCTGACCCGTTTGCAGTAGTTCCAAGCGTTCTGAATTTCAGGTACAAAAATTTGAATCTATGTACTCAAAAAAAATTTACATTGTGGAAAAAGAACAGAGCCAAAGCGGTCTGGACGTATTTTTCTGAAATCTCATATAAGAGGTTGATTGGAGTGCCTAGTGAAACCATCTTTTTGTGGGAAAATTTCTCGGGTAGGGGGTAGAATTTTTATATACTCCATTCTGGAGCCTTTGATTACCATCCTTATTTTTTATATATAGATTATGATGTTGCGTCACCAGCTCTTCAAGCCAATTTGCATATGTATTTACCGTATAATTATTTTAATAAAAGGTAGACAAGAAATAAATAAAATGATTTTGTCATTAGAGGTTTTTAAAAATCATGAACAAACATAATGGCATGTTTATGACGAATGAATATTGACTTTTTTCTGCTAATGATTGGTGGAAAAATACATTACCAAATTTTCTTATTTTTTATTTATTCAAATATATGTCACAACCGCGTATATGTTAAACATAAAATAAAAACATATCACAATACAACAATACAATATCTTTCTGGGCATTGTATTTAGCTAGTACAGGTGAATTCTCGTATATTAAAGATTCCTAGTAATAACAGGTTTTTCCTCAATTTTTTTCAAAATGTTTTCACACGATGCATCTGTTTAATAATATGTTTGGATTAAAAAGTTTGATCCACTTGTAGTGATGGTTTCTGATGGCCTGGGTATAGGGCACATTATTTGTTGCGCTCTTGTGTTGTAGTTAGGTATTGATTCTGTATATATGAGTCTATAAGGCAATATATTTTGGACAGACAATAAGAACTGAAAAAGGGGTGAATAAGAGCATATAGAACTAGCCTTTCTCTATATGAACTTAAATGAAATATCAAAATACGTTCTGCAACCTGTAAATCTCCAACCATCTTTTAGCGCATTCTTATTTTATGTAGCATTTTTTTTATATTTTTTTTTATTTCAAATAGGAAAGGCGCTAGGAAAGCTGGATACACCGTCGCAGGACCCCCTATACTTATTACTTTATACTATTTTACAATGTTAGTGAATTTCAGTTTTCTAATATTCGAGGTCTCTCTAATTCCCCTATCAAGAATTCGTATTCTGAAATACATTTTGCATCGAGAAAACAAGCTCATCTTGTTGTTTTTGTAGTCCACCTTCTGTTAAATGATTGACTCAACTGAGAGAAGTATCTGTGCAATCTGGGATATAACCCAGTTTCTCCTTATTTTTCAACTTAAATGAAACCTGCCAAATTTTCCAAACCATCCCAAGTAGCGGTAGTCTGACGAATAGTTTTTACTTTTTTATTATTGCATCCCACAACCACACAATAAACCATTGTTCAAATATGTGTTAAACTCCAGAATCGCAAATAATTAATCTTTTATCAAACTTTACTACGGTAAACGAGTAAACCCAAGAAAATAAACTGAAAATGTTCGGCTATAACCTGTAACTAAACGAGTAGACAAACCCCGTTTGTCACATGCTGACGTCACAGGTGGAAGCGAGACGGAAGACATCATGCGCGTGAACATACCTTCTAAAGTCGTAGTATTATGTATCTGACTTAGAGCCCGTCCAGATAAGGCGATTTACGCGCGAGTGAACTCGCGCGTAGGCATTCGCGCGTTCCCGAGATACTAGAGTTACATACATCCCGTCCAGGTGCTCTCGCGCGTTGTTGTACTCGCGCGTAAAACGCTTATAACGAGCGGGACTCTCGACTCGCGCGTTGTACGCGCGAGCGCCGCGCGAGTCGAGATACTCTGGCGACATTGTTGCGTCCAGTACGACGCGCGAGTCCGTGGCGTGTGTACGTATTTGTTTCGGAAAATTGAGCGTGATAACTTCGATACAGAACTTTTCATTGACGAAGTCGAAAAAAGAGTAGCCATATGGGATATGGAATCATCCGATTATTCCAATAGACTCATAAAACGTAGGAACTGGGAAGAAATAGTTGAAATATTTCACTGTGTTCTCTCAGCTTTGGGTATAATGTTATAAACATACTGTGCGTCATTCTGTCACGTAGAATTGGATGCACGCTGAATGGTCGCCTTTCTCTTTGTTTATGAAGCTTCCATCGCCGGTATGCACGCCACAATACAACTGCTGTATCCAACTCCATGCTTTTGACTGGAAGGAAATCCCTCCTAGCGTAGAAACGCGCGTGAAACGCGTGTGAAACGCGACAACTGGACGCAATGTAAATTGACTACGCGCGAGTCGACTCGCGCGTAAAGCGCCTTATCTGGACGGGCTCTTACGTTCGGTGCTCCGTCAATGTCGTACTCTAATAACCAGTCATATCAGGTAGGTGGCGCCTTTGTTTTCAGTTTATTCATTATATAGGATGTTCTATGACGAATGGAAAATACTTTAGGAGAAAACTGTGCAGCTCATTCTCAACAAAAAAGTCATACAGAGTAGGGTCCGATTTTCGACTGTTTTAGGGATAAATTGAATTTTACAGATTTTTACTAAAATTCTGACCTTCAAAGGAAAGCCGGAATAAAACAAAATTTGTATTGTCAGATTTTGGAATCTTTGGTATTAGTCCTTAGAAAATATGCTATCACGTCATTATCGACTAAAAGAAAGTGATCATGTATCAAACACTTCGCGAGATAGTGTCAAAATCAGCATGTTTTGAAAAGTGACAAGAAATGTTACAAAAAAATGAAGTCAAGTTGATTGACTCAGTACTTCCCACACATTTCGCTGATACCAGTTTATTATTTTCCCATAGCATGAAGCTTTAGTCTAAGATCCCTAGCAACTAAATAATCCAATTTCACCCCCACCCAAAAAGACGCAGAAAATGACCAGGAACCTCTAAAACGCTTAAAAACGAAGTTTGGGCTGTTTTTATATTTTTAGTTTTTTTATTATTTCTGCGCCGCCACTGGCACGATTTATCAAAACCATACGCGTTTTCCATCTTCGCCATGGTAGTAATGCTGTTTCAAAATTTCATTAAAATCCATTCAACAGTTTCCTCGTTACAACGATCTAACGCAATATTGTCGTATGTTTACATCAGAAAAAATTCGAAGTCCTTTGCTTTCTGTAATAGGCAAGGCAATGTTCAGGTGGACCTAAAAAGGTGATTTATATCGCTAGGTATTCCTTCACAGTCAGCGGACAACCTATTATTAATACAGCAAACTTTTCAGTTTTTCAACCCCCCACCCCCCAACCACCCGAATTTCACCCCCACTCAAAAAAACTCAGTAAATGATCAGGATCCTCTAAAACACTTAAAAACGAAGTTTGAGCTGTTTTTATATTTTTAGTTTTTTTTATTGTTTCTGCGCCGCCACTGGCACGATTTATATAAAAACCATACGCATTTTCCATCCTCGCCACGGTAGTAATACTGTGTCAAAATTTCATTAACATCGTCAACAGTTTCGTCGTTACATAATATAGAACGATCTAAAGCAATACTCGTATGTATACATCGGAAAAAATTCTGTCCTTTAGTTTCTGTAATAGGCATAAGGCAATGTTCGAATAGACCTAAAAAAGTTATTTATGTCGCTAGGTCTTCCTTCACAGGTCAGTGGGTAGTCTATTATGAATACAACAAATTTTTCAATTTTACAACCCCCCACCCCCCAACCACCCCAATTTCACCCCCACCCAAAAAAAGTAGAAAATGATCAGGGACCCCTAAAACGGCTAAAAACGAAGTTTCAGCAATATTTAATTTTTTTGTTTTTTGCTAATTACTCCGCCGTCTATGCACCGATTTTCAAAATTATAGGAACACTACCTACTACGACCCCACAGCATACCGCTGCCCAAATTTCATCACAATCCATGGAGCGGTTACTGAGATTACGAGGGTAGCAAAACGCGACAGACAGACCGACAGACCGACAGACAGACAGACAGACAGACAGACCGACGGAAATGAGTGACGTGGATTTTCGTTATGTACACATCATAAAACGCCCAAAAAGCGTATTATCTCGAAATTGAAAATTTTCGCGATCACAATACTCCCCTCACCTATCGGTGTGGGAAGTAAAAGGAATTTATCTTAAAGAATCACCAAATATTAACCATGCACTTTACGGTACCCCCCCCCCCCCTCCCGGTACGGCTCATCTTTCTAGTTATCCATTGTCGTAGATGTGGTAAACGTAGGCAATAAGATGACATTTAAGGTGGTTTTTCACGTTTTCGTCACGTTTAATGAAAGGTTAATATATTTCCAGTAATAGCTACTTTTTATCGATGTTATATTGTCATGCCTTCTAAGAGGGTATATTTCGTTGAATGTATATATTTTTTTCGAGATTTATGAGTATTTTTTGTACTAGATTTCTGGAATTTTCTTACAATTATATTTCAAAATGTAGCGATACTATAACTTTCTAATTTTGTTCTTATAATTAGTAACACTATATGTCTCGACCAACGAAAGTTTTTTTGAAAAACTTGATTTTTCAAAAAGATACTTTGCTTAGTTTTTTAAATTCTTCCTTTTTACGCCATTTTTGACTTAGCTCAATGCAATCTTAGATATTCAATCAAATAAAAAAATGTTTTTTTTTCGATATCTCTAATAATAAGGGAAAGATTGATGAAAAACTATGAAAAATTCGGTTTCGCCACGCCTCCCACTAATCCGTCCTACTTAGAGTGAGACAGAGAACTGTAGGCCGGCCGATAACAAGAAATAACCGGTCTTGTTGCCAAACTGTCAAAGAGAAGGATATTCCACGAAAGAGTTACCGGAAACGTGTTTATGAGTTATGCGGATATTATTTGATAAGCGATGTTACCATAAATATACATAACAATGTACGATTGTTTGATTTTTTTTCATTATATCTGAAAACTGGAAAACAGTTATCCCTGTGCAACTATCCGCGTGCCATCACGATATCTTAGAGAGTAGGTAAAGCAAATGATATATCGATTCAAAAAATCATACATGGATTAGTTTTAGAATATTATTGTGGCCTCCAAGCAAGTTGAGCGGTGCCCATGGGTCGAATAATAAGAAATCATGTCATCTTATAGGATAGAATGATGTAATCGGCAGTTGTTATACAGCAATTTGGCGTAGCTCTGAATTTACAGCTGTCAGTCGGCTGCCATATACTAGGCTAGATCCATCACCGACGAGTCGAGCCGTATGTCACTGAGTTGCGATTTGATCCCGTTCGCACTAGTTATAGAGTAGATATACAACATTTACTCCTTTAACATACTTAAGTAATGCTGTTATAGAGCAACATTGTTTTTATGGATGTCTATATGCGGTTGGAGTGCTTTTATGAAATATACCTTATATATATAGAAAACATTGTTCAATAGGTTCCAAATGTTCAAACCAATTATTTGTTCGCGCTGTGTATTATTTGGAGTTATTCTTTTCTTGCCAGTGGTTGTGACCTCGACTGGAATTTCTACTAGCAGGTTTGGGCGTATTATTTTCTAAATTACGTTTTTATATGGAATGCGGCAATTCTTTTTACTTTTTCCTGCTTCGTAAAATCAGCCATTGTCACTATTAATTCACAAATACTTCTACTCATCAGAACTTAAAACGCTATAAAGCTGTTTCTATATACCTACATTAAACAACAAAAATATACCAGACAAAGATTTTCTGGAGTGCTGTTAACACGTATGTGACGATAAGCAATTCGGTTACGAATAGTTGAGTATAAAAGTGTAGTTAACCATAATCATCCATCTGTATACCGTGAGTATAACAATATATAAACCTGTGTCGTATACAGGCGGAATAGTACCATAGTTTGAAACACAATCCACCGTACGCGGTGCGTACGGTGCGAGCCAAGCGACGTATATAAGCAACAGCTGCGCAAGTAAACATTTGACAGGGCCGTACTCAGTCATGAACCGCTGCCATCCCAAAGCGAAATACAAGCGAACATAAAATGTCACTAAGCACCAGCTCTAGTACCCAATCAAATAGCACACCTACTCAATCCTACTCAAACGTTGTGGCCCAAAATGCAAGCAAACACCCTAAAAAAGATCAAGGAATAATATTCAATTCTGTCGATGGAGCCAGAATTCAGGACTACCTATTACAGCTAGGGCCTGTAGTAAACCCAAAAAATATTATATACTGCTCTAGGATATCGAATAACCGAATATGTATCTATCTATCATCCAAAACCTTAGTCGACAAATTCCTGGAACATCCCGGAGAAATAAGAATCAATAACGAAATCATAAAAGCACGTCGTTTGGTTACGCCGGCAGACAGACTGGTTATGTCCAATGTATGTCCCACCCTACCTCACTCTATCCTCAGGGAACGATTACTACAGCTTGGGCTACAACTACTATCACCTATTACAGGTTTGAGGATTGGTGCGCCACTTCCCGAATATAGCCATATTTTGAGTTTCAGAAGACAAGTCTACATAGCACCCACTGAATCAACAGTAATTCCTGATTCTTTTGAGTTAGATTATGAAAACTTGAAGTATCGCATCTTTCTGTCCTTAGATAGCCAGAAATGCTACAAATGCAAACAAACTGGTCACATAGCTTCAAACTGCCTTACTGCGACCAATTCTGCCTCTGCCGATCAACAAAGCCAAACTAATTCACCAGTAGCAATAACAAGAGATGACTCGCAAACTACCATAACGGACTCTCAGCACAAAGAACAAAGCATACCAACACCAGTTACGTCTAGCTTGACAACGACCGATTCACAACATCCTACAGCCACAACTACTAAAACGCAATCCGCGAATGAAGCTACTTCTACTCGGGATGCGCAGCTACCTGTCACTCCTTCATCAATAACCATAAACACAGAGGACGTAAATGTGTTATCTGACCCGACCACAAAACGGAACTACTCCGAAATCCAATCACCACCAACACAAGAAAGCCTTCCTACAGGCTTAACCAAGGCTCCAACCTTTGCAGCACCACAAACCCCAAAATTGAAGAAGCTTAAGTCTGATACTTATCAAGGGTGCATATCACATAAAGCCTTTATGCCCATCAAATCATTCATCGACCAACATCAGCCACCCCTCACCCTAAATAGTGACCAATTTAAGAGCTTACTTGAAAATACGCATGGAGTGAACGACATAGCAAATGTTATTAAAGACTACACCCAGGATATGAAAGGTCTTATAGAAATGCTGCTTCTTGTGTACCCACATATCACAGATAGAACTGTTAAAAACCGATCCACTAGACTTAGGAAGAAACTAGAAAAATATCTTGGAAGCGGCGCTGAGGACTCTCTCAGCGACACCTCGTCGATAGACTCCATAAGCCAATAACATGTTCCAATCAATAGTACAGTGGAACTTGAATGGATATTTTGTCCATTCTAATATGCTCCAAAAACTTATAGCAGAATACTCCCCAGATGTTATTTGCTTGCAGGAGACTCACTTCCATGATGGGAAAACGCATTCACCCAAGCTATATTCAGGTTTTTACAAAAATCGATGTAGGCAAACAGCCAGTGGGGGAGTCGCTACCTATGTCAAAACTAGTTTAGTCGCACGCCAAATAAGTCTTAATACCAACTTAGAAGCAGTAGCTATCACCCTCGAAGGTCCGCATAAAATCACAATCTGCAACCTCTACATCCCTCCTAACTATCAACTAGAGGATAATGAGCTAGACGAGCTCCTCCAGCAAATACCAGCACCTAAACTCATTTTAGGAGATTTTAATGCTCACCATATTGTCTGGGGCTCGGACAAAAATAACAGCCGAGGAAACCTCATTAAGGAGACACTTGACTCATCTAACCTAGCTATTTTGAATGATGGAAGTAGCACTCGGCTAAATACCGCTTCTGGCAGATTTTCGGCAATAGACCTGAGCATCTGCTCCCCAAGTTTACTAACACAGGTGAACTGGACAGTTGCAGATGATTTATACGGCAGCGACCACCTTCCAATAATAATATCAAACACAAACCATATCGACACCGATTCAATACCAACAGAAAAATGGAAATTCAACCAAGCAGACTGGATCCAATTCGCACAATACATAGACACTAACATAAACAGAATTACTCTAACAAATGATATAAATTCCTCTATAAACAGCTTCAATGTGATTATTTTAGAAGCAGCCCATAAATATATAGGGAAAACCAAAGTTCTAAAAATAAGAAACCCGGTACCATGGTGGAACGCAGATTGCGAAGCAGCTATTCGTGCAACCAAGCAAGCCTTAAGTAAAGTCAGAAGACACAATACATTCGAGAACATAGAAGATCTGAGACATAAACGAGCAAGGGCACGACTAATTACGAAGAAAAGTCAAAAGGAATCTTGGCAGAATTTTGTTGCCAGCATAGACAGTTCAACCCCATCAGCCATTGTATGGAGAAAAATAAAAAGCATAAATGGAGATCCATCAAACTTCAACATTAGATACCTAAAAGAAGATTCTGTAGTTCACTCAAATAAGCATGCAATAGCAGGAGTGCTGGCTAAAACTTACTATAAGAACTCTAGCGACGAAAGTTATGATCACGAATTCATTGTACATAAAGCAGATGTAGAAAGAAGACAAGTGCCGATCAACAACACTTCTGATCCAATAAACATGCCTATCTCTTATGCTGAATTCCAAGAAGCATTAATGGACCTGAAAGATACTTCTCCTGGGCCGGATGATATACCACCTATATTCCTCAAAAATCTTCCATCCTCCGCTCAACTGCTCCTTCTGCAAATTTATAACTTAATTTGGTCACAGCACATTTTTCCCGACATATGGAGACAAGCAACGACACTACCTATTCTTAAGACGAATAAGTCACCGCTGTTACCAGAATCCTATAGACCTATCTCTCTGACTTGCTCAATGTGCAAGCTTTTAGAGAAGATAATCAACCACAGGCTTATTTGGAGTCTTGAAGACAAAAACGTATTAGCGCACGAACAATGCGGATTTCGTCCTGGCAGATCTACGATAACTAATATCGTGGATCTAGAAACTCATATACAGGAGGCATTTAACAGCAAACAACATTGCTTAGCTGTATACCTTGATATAAATAAAGCATTTGACAAGGTCTGGAGACATCAAATAATTCTAAAGATGAAAGAATGGGGATATGATGGCAATATAGTGGCATTCATCCAAAACTTCCTCTCAAACAGAAACTTCCGAGTCCGAGTGAACGGTGTACTGTCGCAGAGCAGGCCCCAAGAGAACGGAATTCCCCAAGGCTCGATAATTAGCCCTACCCTCTTTATTATAGCGATTAACGACATTCTACAGATGATAGATAGACCAGTGCAGTCACGGCTATACGCAGACGATATAATTCTATTTGTCAAAGGCAGAAATCCGGCAACCAGCGCGAGTTTGCTACAAACTACTATCTCGAACATGGACAAGTGGTCGAAATCAACAGGGCTTAGCTTCGAACCACAGAAAACTAAGTGCATCATTTTCTCAAAAAAGGCGGTAGTTACTAAGCCTATTATAAAACTTAAAGATCAAGACCTAGACTATGTCAATAAAATAAAATTCCTGGGTGTTCTGTTCGATGAACGCCTGAACTGGAAATACCACATCAGATACTTGATTCAATCATGTCAACGCGGCATAAATATGCTGCGATACTTATCCAACAAAAAATGGGGATCCGATGGAAGAATACTTTTGAGAATATATCGCACAATTGTAAGACCAAAAATAGACTATGGCTGTGTTGCATATGCATCAGCTAGATCATCTGTTCTCAAACCTTTAGACGTTTTGCATAACTCAGCCTTACGTCTAATACTAGGTGCATTCCGTACTACTCCAGTCAATAGCCTATACACGGAATCAGGAGAAGCTCCTCTGTATTTGAGACGACAGATAGCCACACTAATGTATAGCGTGAAGCACAATCGGCTACAGCCTACAACTCCTAATACAAATGTTAGCAGGAGGACCCCTCAAAACAACATAAGTGGCATGTCATTCAACGAAAGGGCACAAGTATGTCTAGCACAGGCACAGTTGTCCCAGTTTCCGCCTACAATTCCTTCGAAAACTACTGTTACTCCACCTTGGGTTATACGACCACCAGAAATCAACACTCACCTAACCAAGTATAACAAAAATGATACACCAGCCCCAATATACGTGAGCTGCTTCCAGGAAATCATAAACGGGTACCCTAACCACAAGATCCTGTATACAGACGCATCGAAGATGGGTGCAAATACTGGAGCAGCCGTCATCACCCCTACCGGCACCGTAGTAACCAAACTACCAGAAGCTGCAACGATTCTAACAGCAGAACTCTACGCGATCCAGAATGCCCTTACATTCATCGAAAATAGCATGATGGCAAAATGGGTCATAGTGACAGATTCCCTCAGTTCGCTTTCGCTAATTGGACAAATGTACATAAAAAATCCAATCGCAGCAGACATTAGAGACGCCCTTCATTCGTTATCCGCAAAATATCACGAAGTGACATTTGTTTGGGTACCATCACATGTGGGTATTGCCGGCAACGAAGCTGCTGACAGAAGTGCCAAAGTAGCGGCAGAAAATGCCACCATGACCAACATCCAGCTCCCGACCTCAGACGTAATCATACATCTAAAACGTTCTGTAGTTAACATTTGGAACAACACTTGGCAGAGTCTTCCTTCGAAGCTACTGGAGCTAAAAGCGAAACTAGAACCCTGGACGCCCATCACCACCAACAGGAGGATCCAGACCCTAGTTTCACGATTACGCTTGGGACACACAAGAGCCACCCACGGCTACCTAATCGCAGGAGAACCAGAACCGTTATGTGATATATGTGAAGTGACTCTCACTGTGAAACATGTGTTAGTTGAGTGCCCGTTATTGGAAACCTACCGAGTTTCATCTGGTTTAAGTGGTGTATCACTGTTAGATATTCTAGGACCATTATGTAATGTTAATCACTTGTTGCAATTCCTCAAATCGTGTAATTTACTCAACAAACTGTAAACTGATTACATCCACCGCTAATAGCCTGATGGCTGATGCGGTTTATTCGAATAAAAAAAAAAAAAAAAAAGATTTTCTGCTCGGTACCTAATCGCTCCAATATAGCTGCCAAAAACAGCTTTTAACAGCTATAAACCACAGTTGTGCAAAAGACACTGCTGAGAGCAATGTGCTGATTAGAAAACACATTTCGCATGCTAAAGCAATAAGATGAAGGGTTGTTGTATAATTACTACAGAAGGAGCCGAACAGCTCGGAACGTCATTCTTACAGAGCTCCTACGTAGCTATTTTATGCAGGCAGATGATCTATTGCATGTAAATGCTTTAATAAGCTTCTATACAACAGTTACAAATTTATCGCATAAGATGTTGTACAAAGTTGCTACAAGAAAGTTCTAAACACTTCGTTAAAGAACAAATATGCTGCTGGGAGCAAAATGGCATTTTGGACAGCATTTAACCAGCAAATTAGTGTTTAGGAAACAACAATACAACAACTTCACAATTGAACAGTCCTTTTAGTCGCGGCTTATAGTGCATCTTTGCTAGTTGGGAAGAGACGGTACCCTAAGAAGAATAAAGCAATAGGTACATTTTTTTAGATTTTTTTGTCGAAAAACTGTGATCCAGGGACTCCCTGTACAGATTATTGCAATCGCAATCGGAGAAAAGCGTTTTCCCTGTGTTCGTCGGGAACTTGTGGAACAATCGCTCGGTTTCTTGCGGGCGCCCATACATGTACATTGGTGAAGATAAAAGAGTGGTAGTACTGGTACTTACGTTTGTTAGCAACTCTGTTCGTGACGTCGTTGGTTTCGACCGGCATCGGCAGGCAATCGGCGATGTAAACAAAAAGCGAAAAAATACAGAGCTGCACCAGCGCGAACAGTTTCATCTTGAGACCGATTTGTTTATTGGTTTTGTTGCGCTGGGCGAGCGACCAATCGATGTGATGATGTGTGCGTTCTGAAAAGTATAAGAAATTGTTGGTTGAATGATGAAAAGTTGTCTCTGTACTGCTTGACAACGCGACGTTATATTCTACTAAATACAGGGTGGTCTCTACTTTATGCCGGTTTTCCATTTAACAGACAAAACAAAAACAAAACACAAACTGCTGTCGAGGAAAACAAAACTGCGGCAGTTCGCATACTTTTTGAAGACTGGCGTGTTTTGCGACAGTTCGTGTTTTGTTTTTCGAGTCCCGCTCGGAAGCGGTAACATCAACGTCAAGAGTCTGTCTGATGGAAACGGTTGTGTTGTGTTTCTTGAGAGTGTTCGACTATATTTCGTTTTGCTGTCCAGATTTGTACCAAATAGTTTACGTAATATAGTTTAATATTAATCACGAATTTCTGGTTCGCATAACTGAGTTTTGATTCATTCCATAAAACTTCGTATTTTGGCTTCCTCAAAGGGTTTATAAATTACAGCCTTCATCTCCTCGAAACATTGCTTGATGATTAATAAAAAGTATGTGTTCCTGACCAATTGAAACGGACGAAAACAAAACCGAAACTCGACCATAATTTAGTCCGCTTGATGGCTAACCATGGTAGGTTCCAGAAAATACAAACAAAACACAAACTCAACTGTCCGTTTAGTGGAAAGCCGGCATTAGAGATTGATTATTTTCCACCATCTTTGTAAAAAAAAAGCTGAAAGCAATAGTAATCTGCTTATCTAAATACTTGCCCTTAGAGAAACGAACGCATGTGTTGCAAGATCGCAAGGCGGCAAGACAACAAAAGTTATACAGCTATAGCAGCGGCGTCGATTTATTTTGAGTTTTTTAACCCTTAATATACACACTTATTTTCTATGACACAATTATCACACTGGGGTCTACCTGACCCAAAAGTCATTTTTCCCAATTCTTAAATATAATTTATATACCTAACTAGAATATCTCATTCAGTTAACTCATTTCTCAAATATATTTTATTCACATAGGATCTCAGAAAAATAAAAATAAACAAAATACATGATGAACTCTTTACATAAATGTAACTTAACCTAAATCCTTAGCCGAAACTTAAGACACACACTGATAAATGAAAACAAAAGAATTAAGACAAAATAACAAAACTTTTGTGATTCTAATGATGTATTTAAAGTAGTAAAGTACCGTTTTTAAATTAATAATAGTGTTTCATCTGCACACTTCGACACTACAGTTCACACAAATTGAGTCTTTATGTTAGTCACAAATGGGCTTAGCACAACAGGTATCCAGCAAGGTCCTCCTTTGTATTTTCAACTAAAATATTCTGAATTTCCAACTCTATAGTTCTCTCTAAGTCAGAGGGTGCTGTAAGTCATGGATATTTTTATTTTCGGAAATATTCAAGAACAAAATTGCCCTCTTGAAATATCCACCTTTCAATAATACACTGGGGTCAATTAGACGCCAAGCTAACTTCATACGTTGACACAGCTCTGGACGAACTAACATATCGGACCGCATGTATACATAATATCAAAGTAAACTAAATGTAGATGCGCCAAGGTATTATAATATAAAAATAGAAAAGTAGTGCAGATTTAAAATAATGACAGGGTCTCATAGACCCCAGTGTGGTGATTAAGGGTTAAAAGCTTTTATTTAACTTGCAATGTATATACGTTTGTTCAGGTGGAATTTTGCTACTCAATTTTGAAAGAGATATCTTATTAAAGGCTGGTTGAGCGTACATCGAAAAATAATGTGACGTCATTCCGAATCCAATATTACAGAACATCCAAGATGGCGGAATAGTTATTCTTTAGGCACTTTTACAATTTGGGTGTCACATGAAAGGGCTTGTTGAGAATAACTCGAAAAACAGAGCCGATAACGTTAATACATTTATTTTTCTGAATAGTTCTCTGCAGCTATGGGTACTATCAACCCCAACTATACATCTAATTACTCTTTTTTGGCTCAAGAATACTTTTAACCGGACGAGCCCCAGATACAAAGCGCATATCGCAAACGAGACTCAATCTGTGAATGATACAACATCAGTAACTGGCTCTCATTCTTAAGTTTTTAATCATATAGGACTGTGAATTTACTTTAGTCGATATGCAGCCTCAACGTTAGCCATACGTGCCGTGACTTTGGTAGAAAGAAATTAGCTGATCTTTTAGCTAAAAGAGGGGCTAGCACTTCCATGTAGAACCACAGGCGGCAACTTAAGTTGTAAACCAAATTCCTACAGAAACAGAGCGAAAAGTACGCTTGTGCTGGAAGATATCAACGGGAACGACCTATGATTGATATTCTTATTTAGTTTGATGCATTTTGACATTTTGTTAACAAGATTTCTGCTTCGTAGATAACCATTTAGCATGCAGTGTAGCTGCTACTAAAAAATGCACATGCAATCAATCTGCTGACAATGTATCCATAATGCTGTCATCTTAGGGTTTTACTTCAGAATTTAATGGAATAAGCTAAATGTGCTTATAAACCTTTATTTTGACATTATAAATATTTTCTTAAAAGACACTTAGATAGTAGCGTGCCAACGTCTTCGGGACCCCCCCGCAAATTTTTTCACGGGGCCCCTTTTATATAAAAAAATTACTGCCTATACTGGATGAAAACGAAACTACTGTCTACGGTGATATTTCAAATCGGTTTATAGATAGAAAAAAATTGGTGCGACTCCAACTTTATATTTTAATTTTTTTTTCGAGTTTGAAGAATAAGAATTCATAGCCCTTCCTTTACGTACAATATACCCGATTTTAAACCTAGAGGAAATTTTTTATTCATCAGCGTAAAAAAATGATTTTTGATTTATCACTTTTTGATATGCAGTACGGTCATTTGACAGCTATTTGGATATTTGGTCATAATTTTTGAAATACCCTGTATAATGTAACAATACCCTATATTGGAAGAACGGAAATCATTATTAGAATTTGAATATGGAATAATATATAGGGTGTCTCATTTAAAAAATATATGTTTGTATCACCCCGTAGTTATGGATCACCCTGTATAGATAAGAATATTTTCTGAGCAAGGAGCATATCCGTGGCTACAACTTTTATGTACAACTTTTTTCGCTATCTGCTACAGTAATGGAGTTATCGACCGAGCCGGTACTAAAAACTCACCCTGTAGATAGAGGGTGGGCCAATAGTGCGTGGATGGAAGATTGTAGGCTTACTAAAACGAATTTCAAAAATCTGTAAGTAAGGATCCTTGAGGGCTATAACATAAAAATAATTTCATATCAAACTTACATTTTTTAGAATGGAACTCCCTATGCATTATTGTAGATTTGGATTCCTTGGTCAATTCTAGTGTGACCTTATGTATCACACATGGAACTTTAAACGAACCGTTTAGGCGCAATCGCGGTATGATCAAGCATGCAAATGAAAATCACCTTAGATTAGACCGATTAACTTGAATTCTTTTTATAGTTGGAGAAATCAGTAGATTAATTAAGGAAACTTCAATTGCAGATAACTTGATTTTTTCGAATGGGAATGCCTATTTTGGTTTACAGAATCAAATGTAAAATTTGATGACCTTTCTGACGAGATAGGATTCTCATTCTCATTTTATTCAGATTTTCAATCAAATCGGTGTTTTTCAATCTTCCTGCGTGCAAGCAACCTAGCAGGCCATGAAAAATAAACGAAAGCCCGTTAATATGGAAGAAACCAACTAACTTAGTAGACAGATGCAAACGAACTGGAGCAGCGAGGCAAGATCATGAAAATTTCTTGCAACACATCAGCTCTAACCGGATACAACAGCGGCAAGATATCTAATGTCAATGAGAAGCTGGGGTATGACAGAAGTGTTTGTTTTTCACAGCCTAACAACTATTGAGGTCTACTAGAGCTTGACAACTTTCCAAAACGATTAAAAGTTTTGAAACAAAAGGACAACTGCCAGCGATTTTTGCTTACAGTCTAACATCTTTAGAATGAAATTTCACATTTAATGGGATAAAAAAATTAGTCATTTCTATTTAGTTAAGTCAAAAGTGAAAATATCTCCAGCTGAAGCATTCTGAACATCTATTAAAATGATTGCTAGAATTTTTTATTTACGCTATGTTGTGTTTATTTCATGTAGTTTTCTACAAACTAAATTATGTTTCATTATTTATATTTTGCTAATAAGTAGAAGTACCTACTGAAGAATTTGAAGGGTTCCAGTCAGAGGTATCATTACTTTTGACTACTCTTTTATGGCATTAAATATGAAAATTTATTCGGAAGACATAGATATTCTACTGCCAGCAACAATTACTAGTAGTTTTCCTTTGATTAAATATTTTTTTACTAACTTTGAAAATTGGCTAAGAGCTAGTAGGCTGCGGAAAATAAGCGTATTTGTTACTGCTATTGCTTCTGGTTAGAGCTAATATGCTGTAAGGAATTTTCATAATCTCGCCTCGTTACTCTAGTTAGTTTGCATCTTTCTACTAAGTTAGTGGGTTTCTTCCATACTAATAGGCTTTCGTTTATTTTTCATGGCCTCCTAGGTTGCTTGCACGCAGGAAAATTGAAAAACACCGATTTGACTGAAAATTTGAAATAAAATGAAAACCGTGAAAGATTGATATCGAGAATGCGATATTGGTAGAAAGGTAATCAAATTTTACATCTGACTCTTTAAACCAAAATAGGCATTCCCATTTGAAAAAAAGTTATTGGTGACTAAAGTTTCCGTAATTAATCTACTGATTTCTCCAAGTACAAAAAGAATCTAAATTAGCCGTCTGACATAGGGTGACGCATTTCATGCTTAGTCGTACCGCAAAGTCACGGCCTTCTAAGTTTTATAATTGCTGCGATATTCAATTTTTTTGTGATACCTACTTATACCAAAAATGGTGATTTGCGCCTAAACGGTTCGTTTAAAGTTCCATGTATGATACATACAGTCACATTAGAATTCGCCAAGGATTCCAAATATCCAATAATATATAGGGAGTTCCATTCAAAAAAATGCAAGTTTGATATGAATCACCCTGTATAAACGTCAAAATTTAAGTGAAAATATGTTTACGTTATAGCCCTCAAGGGTTTCTGCCATGATCAAGTGACAGATTTTTGAAATAATCTACCGTCCACGCACTATTGGCCCACCCTGTACATTGTCTTCTATTCTTCTCCAGAATATTTATTTAGTTGGCTGGAGACTACTTGTGTGTTTTCGTTCTATCAAAGTACGTAATGATTTTCCACCGATATACCGATAGGTAACTGCTGTAATCCTAAACACTTTAGGTTTCGTGATAATACATCTCTTGGACGACTCATACTTTTTAAAAATCTGCATCGTGGAAAATTATGTCAGATATTTTTGTTGATCTGCCTACCTGTTGGCATCTTCTAGCTGGGTGATCTCAATAACCACTATAACTATTTTTATGAAATTTGGGAAACGACGTGGTATGGAAATTTAATAAATGTAATAGGTATAAAGCTGTAATGATTGTACTGGGATTTGGACATTGCACCTTAACCAGCACAATTTTTTGTCTGAAAATTGATAAACTTTCCTGTAATTGTAATATTTGAGAGGGTTTATAATTTACGAAAATATCAAAATTATGACATTTTATAACATTAAAATTTTCAAATTTATCAGTTATACAAATTATCAAAAATTAAAAATATGCGTTAGAACTGGCCAGTTGCTCTCAGATCAGAGCCAATAACATAATTAAAGAAAGAATATGCGTCTGGGAAGCATAGAGCACTGATAATAGATGGTATAGAGTCAATATTATACATTATACGTGATATAATTTTGAACAATCTGGGAAAGCAGCTCTTGATAAATTACGGTTTATTTCTGTTATGGTTAGTATGGATGCGGGAACCACCAGCAGTTTTGGTGACGGTATCTACCAAAACAATGATAGTCCCAATGAGCCGACAACTAATGACGTCCTCAACAGTATGGGTTCCACAAGTGTCAATATGGTCACAAGACCATTTTGAACAAATAATGGAAATGGAAGTTCATAAGAATTTCAAACGACCATCGGACTTGTGAATGATCGCACGTCGCAGAATTGTGAATCTTGGCCATGTACTGACGGAATACATGTCACTTTTAGATCATTCTAAAAAAATGTACAATGGGCAGGATCGATCTGATCAAGGAGACCAGATTGGGACGTCTGACCAAATTGCATTTTCATTGCGACAAATGCGACAGAAATACAATAATACAACCTGAGCCTGATTCTGTCCAATGTAAAAATGTACGGTGATTATTATCGGTTCACGGAAGAGTTCACAATAATTTTACCAGAAATGTTTTTATTATGCAGGGTGTTAATTAAGTATGTTACAAACTTTAACCACTAATAGTACTCCGAAAAATAGAAAGAAAATGTCATATGAACATGGGTCCGGAAATGCTTCCTAAGGGACCTACGCCCCTTTTCATGGGGCACCCTGAAGACGGTTATCCCTCGATATTCTCGAAACCATTCGTAACAAAATTACGAAATTAGGTATGATGGGTAAACTTTTGACGCTGAATCTGATTCTGAATTCAGAATTTCATAATTTTAGTTAGTAGTTAAGGGTAAAAATAACCCCATTTTCTAAATGGTAATTTTTTTGACATTCTGATTTTAGAATATGGTATTTCAGAGACTTCTACGTAAAAATGGTCTCTTGGTACATCTCGATAGGGCTAACCGTTTTTGAGAAAAATGCAAATTATTGAATGCAATAGCCTGCATCGATTTGTATATTGGAGGGAAATAGTCAATATTTTGCGACAATTATTCCATCTACAGTGCACACTAGTAAATAAATCAAAAAATTTTCAATAATTTTTGAGTTGATCATTCAATTTGACCTGCCATGCATCATTTTGTGAGTGCATTCCGTATGAATATTTCTTCTGTGAACGATTTCTATCTCCACAGATTACAATTTTACGATATATTATTATGCTATATAACTAAGTACACATCATACTGTAATAATGACATAATAACGAGGTTACAGCATATATCATTATATATCATCTAGATGTATTCAAAATTTTTGAGTTCATATAGTATATGAACTAACACTACAAACGTCATATGAGATATACCGTTGGGAGTATTGAATAAATTTCTGAAATGCGATTTCAGCTCTCAAAATATTTAGATGTTTTCCTGAATATTCTCAGATGACTGTTCAGATTTTTCATTTGTTTTTCTATTTGTTCATATTCGAGTGCTGAAAGCTTGAATTTTTTGGCACCTCAGTTGTTGATAATCTTTGTGTCCTTACTTTACGAAATATTGTTTTAACTTTTGTTACATTTTATTTATTTATCTATTTATTTATTCAACGGTTTCCCATTATGAAACAAAAACAATGCAACTATTACTAAATATATCAGTTCTCTCTTCAAACTATAATATGTACTATACAAACAGAAAAAAATAATCTATACCCAAAGAACTAGTTGTACAGCAAAAACATTGATTCTTATTCTCTAGTTTTCAGGAAATACATACATAACAAAAAAAATTGTGAACATGATTAATAGATAATATAATTTATATATGTGCAAAAAAGTAATAATATAATGTAACTATGGCATATTCAGGTTAAAATGTTTCTCATGCGTTTCTTAATATATTTTATGTTGTCAGAAAATATATCAACCTCGTGACGAAACGTGTTTCCATATCTGGGCATCCTAGTCATAGGTTCATACATACCATAATTTGTGGTGTGTTGCAAACAATTCTGCGTCACGAGTTCTTCTCTGATTGACATTAAGATTTATTTGTGCAAGTATCTCTGGACAATCTATGGAGTTCTTCAACAATTTGACAATGAAACACAAATCAAGCATAGTTCGACGATGCTCTAAAGTATCCAAGTTTAATATGTTTAAATGATCTGATAACATTAAATTATGATTTTGAAAACCCATTTTATATGGAGATTGTTTCAAAAATTTGTTTTGTACTCTTTCAATTGCATCAATATCACCAATTAGGTAAGGTGACCATATCATTGAGTTGTATTCAAGTATAGACCTAACGAGTGAACAATATAAAATGCGCAAAACCTTAGCTGACAGATGTTTGGCTGATCTACATATAAATCCCAACATTTTGAAGGATTTGGAAGTGATTTCATGTATGTGACGTTCGAGAGATAGTTTTATGTCAAAAGTTACTCCCAAATCCTTCATACTATCGAATTTCATTATAGTCTGGTTTCTAATTTTGTAGTCAAAGTAAGATGGATTTGAGCTTCTCGTAAAACTTATATGACAACATTTTTAAGGTTTGTTTCAATCATGTTAGTATTACACCACAAAATGAGGTTCGAGATATCATCTTGTAATAATTCTGCATCATATATATCTTTAACTGCTCTAAATAACTTGAGATCGTCTGCGAATATTAGAAAACTACTATTCGATAAGCACTCTGCGACATCATTGACCAATAGATTAAATAGAACAGGACCGATATGTGAACCTTGTGGTTCACCTGATAGGACCTTGATTGGGTAAGATATGGAGCCTGCATACCGAACAAATTGTGTCCGACCTGAAAGATAACTCTTAATCCAGTATAGTTGAGAACCCACAATACCCAGATTGTTCAGTTTAGCCAACAGAAGATCATGATTCACCCTATCAAAGGCCTTTGTATAATCAGTATAGATTGAATCAACCTGGAGCTTGTTCTCAAAAGCCGATATTATAAACGTTATATGGCTGTGGATCTACCTGTAACGAAACCATGCTGTTCATTACAGATAATTTGGCGGGTATCTAAGGTTAACCTTTTCGATACTAGGCAATCCAGCAGCTTTGGAATTTCGGATTGTAGACATACTGCCCGATAGTTTTGAACATCACCTTTATTGCCAGATTTATGTCTGGGCGTTAAAAAGCTTTCTTTCCAATAATGAGGAAAAATACCAGAATCAAGTGATAGGTTAAAAATAAATAGGAGTGGTTTTGCTATAGTAAAAATGCATTTTTTTAAAACGAACAGTGGTATACCATCTGGACCATAAGATAATTTTGAAGGTGCTGCCGTAACAGAGTCTATGATTTCGAGAACATTACATTGGTAGCGAGTTACATCTGTGTTGTCTTTATTCTATGAGTAATTTGGTATTTTATCAACCCGCTCATTTACATACACTGTTGAAAAATAATCTGCAAAAACATTGACTATCTCCTCACCACCATAACCAGAATGATTATTATAAGTCATAGTAGATGGTAATTTATAAAGGTTATAATTATTTCTAATGTATTTCCAAAAATAGGTTGGATTACTTGAAATGCTGTCCTCTGTGTTCATTATATGTTTATTAAAACACTCATCTCTCAGCTTTGAGCACTGCTGCCGCAACTTAGCAAACTCATGATAGTGATCAGCTTCACCAGACTAAAAATGACATCAGTGGATCTATTGTGTCTATTGCCAGTGATGACATTCCTCTCATTAGATTGTCGTTCCCCTTAGTATTTACTGGGCGTTCTCATACCAATATGGATACCCATATTGTAGAAATGCATTAAATAACTATTCCACTATTGGATTTAGAACGACGCCGTATAACTTATCGTGCATTGTCATCCAAACTAAACGTGTATACAAAAGTTCAGCTCAATTGGTTGAAGATATCTGCTTCAAAATTGAGTTGCAAGATTCCACCCGAACAAGCGTACATACATTGTAGTAGTAGTAGTAGTAGTTTATTTGTGTTTTTGCATGAGTATGCTTACACACGTCAAAAATGTAGATACATACTAAATAAATTAAATAATGTTTTTTTACATAAAAAGCTGATATACAAATATAAATATAACGAACAATAACAGGTAATCACAAACAACAGCCAGAAACAAAAACATTTAAAAAGAGATATCTTTGAAGTTGTCTGAAAGGTATTCATCAAAAGAATAAAATGCCTTTGACAGAAGGTAATTTTTGATACTACATCTGAATTGTGCACCATTTAGAGCTTTAACACTGTTTGGCAGAACATTATAAAACTTGATACCATAGTAATTAATTCCATTTTTAGATCTTTCGAGTCTTAGGTAGTTGCCATGAAAATTATTTTTGTGCCTTGTATTGTACATATGCTCATCAGAATGTTTGGTGAACTTATGCATGTTACCCCTAACATAGCACTCTGCATTCTAAAATATAAATGCAGGGTAGTGTAAGTATACTGAGATCTATAAATGCATTTCTGCAACAAGCATCGTAAGGAAGATGAGATATTATTCTAATACAACGTCTCTGCAGTGAAAATAGTGTTTTGACATGGCAAGAGTGACCCCAGTTTATGATGCAGTATTTTAAGTGAGAATAGAAATGCCCATAATATGCCGCTTTTACTGTTGGTTGACTAGTGATGAAAGAAAGATTTCTGATCAGATAAACACTCTTTGACAGTGTTTTTGATACTTCCTTGATGTGCTGCTCCCAAGTCAACGTACAGTCTAAATGAATTCCCAGATATTTGACAGGTGCAGTGTCCTCTTTCAGATGTTTCATATTGAAATTCAATTGTTGCGTCTTCAGATGATTTATTTTTAGTGACTTCGCCAGGCACCAAACTTCTAATTCTGAGTGTTGTGCGTTGGTATGCTGGCTTAGTTCGTCAATGGTCTTAAATTGATTTAATTTTGTAGTGTCATCCGCAAACAGTATAAACTTAGAATCTGTATCACAGTTCTGTAAGTCGTTAATATAAATCAGAAATAGTGTTGGGCCGAGTACAGACCCCTGAGGCACCCCATACGTTATATAGTCCCTGGTGGAACTGAATCCATTGACTGACACATATTGACAACGGTCAGTCAAATAAGTTTGCATAAATGCTACACAATGTTCATCAAAGCCATAAGTAACCATTTTTTGCAAAAGGATATCATGTGATAAACAATCAAACGCTTTTGTTAAATCATAGAAAACAGCATGTGACAATCTGCCTTCTTCAAAGCCCTCAATAACATAATCTGTTAGATCCATTATTGCAGAAGACGTACTTTTATTTGCAAGAAATCCATGTTGACATGATGAGAAAAGATTGTTCACTTGAAATAATTCAACAATTTGTTTATTGATAATAGTTTCAAAAATTTTGGATAAAATAGGTAATAAGGCAATTGGTCGATAGTTGGACATATCATTCTGTGACCCATTTTTATGAAGTGGAATAACTTTAGCTATTTTAAAAACCTTTGGGAACAATGTAGCTTTTAAACATTGGTTAATTAGTTTTGTGAATGGTATAATAATTATGTTCTTTATATGTTTGATGATTTTGACATTCATGTCATATGGATCCTTACTGGTTGTATTTTTTAAACCATCAATGATGGATCTTACTTCATTGATTGTTGTTTCCTTGAAAGTAAATATTGATGAAGTGTTGCGCCTAACATAATTCAAAGGGTCATTACTTGTTTTTCCTAAATCTTTTATTAAGTTACCTGGAATATTTATGAAATAGTTATTGAGTTCACTAGGATTGAGGGTACATGATTCACATTGACGTGACTGTTTACTTTTATTGATTATTTCCCACCTAGCTTTTTGTTTATTATTTGATTGTTTTATGTAGTTATCATGATACCTTCTTTTAGCAATGTTGAGTTGGTTTTTATAATATCGGTGATATTTAGTGATAGAAGATTTTGTAATTAGTTCTGGATATGTCTTGTTAATTTCTCTCAAGAGGTTCAGAGTATTCCTTATATTATTCAGCTCGGGAGTGAACCACTGGAGCTTATCTTTAGTGAAAGTATTAGCATGCTTTGACTTTAACGGAAAACTACTTTCAATGGCAGCAGAGATAACATTTACAAATTTTTCACATTTTAGTTCTAATTCCATTGAGGAGTCGTTAATAAAAAACCAATCAACATTTTGTAAAGTATTGTATAGCATGTATAAACCTTCCTCAGTTATAGGTCTAATATTGATTCTGTGGTTATATAACGTAATATTATTAGAGCTGCTGTAGCAGAAAACTATTCCTAAGTGATCAGAAATTCCTAGATCAGCAGTTGTGGTGCAGTACTTGCCATTTGGAAGATTCGTAAAAATGTTGTCGATGCAGGCATTCCCTCTTGTGTTTGCATAAACAGTATAATGCAAACCAAACGATTCCATCAAGTTTATTAGAGTCATTGTATTACCATCTTCAGTGTTGAACTTGACATTGAAATCACCTGTGATAATTATTGTTCTGTTATGCTGTAACTTATTTAAAACTAATTCTAAACGTTTCAGAAAATTACTGAAACAACTAGATGGAGATCTGTAGACAGTAATAATCTGCGTATTATGAAAGTGAATTGATGATCGCTCACAGTCTTTCTCAATAGACATATTGGTTATAGCTTTAATATCAGAACTCACAAGGTTTTCCCTCACCAATATACCTACACCACCATGCAAGTTCACCTCTCTGCAAAAAGTACTGATGAATTTGTATCCATTTATTGGAAAGATCTCGTCACTTTTGAGCCAGTGTTCATTTAAACACACAATGGATATGTCATTCTCTTTCAGAAATATTTCTAATTCTAAAGTTTTACTCCTTAAACTTTGCACATTCAAATGTAATACTTTTAAATTCTTCCGTTTCGATGGATTCGACTTAACATTCAAGTCGATTGAGTTTCTTGGTTTATCAGTATATCTGAGCTTTAATTGCTATTCAATTGATTTAACCTTCCTTTTTTCACGTTCAACATTTTTTAAATAGACAGGACAATTAGAATCAAAAATGGAATGACTTACATCTAGGCTTAATTTCAGACTCAGATTAGCTTCACAACAATTGAAGCACACATATTGCTCACTGACACAAGAATCGCTTTTATGAGTAGCACTAGAACACTTTAAACACTTTTCTTCCGATGAACACTTGCTGGCATGATGACCGAATCCTCCACATTTGAAACAGCGATATACGCCAACATCCTCGAAGATGCGGCACCTTGACCAGTTGATGTACAAGTACTTTTCTGCGATAATGCTCTTGAAAGTCTTAGGATCACACTCAACGATGGCCATGAACGTTTTCTTCATTTTCTTGACTACTTTAACCGTCATAGATGATGATTCATGCAGTATGGAGGAGTTTTGTCGTTTGATATAATCTATTAGCACGTCAGTAGTATAGCCTTCTTCCATATCTAAAATTTTGAAACATGGATCTTTTAGTTGTGGAGTTGTCACTTGATAGTGATTTAATTGAGATTCTACAGCCTTCTTGATTGTCTCTTGATCCTGCTTTGTTTTACATTTTATGACAATACCGCCATTCGTAATTTCAGATACTTGCGTAATACCTACTTTCAATGTTGATGGTTTCAATACCTTTTGTACTTCTTCTTTGGTTTTTTTTGATTGTTGCTTTTGTTTTGGCTTTATAAAAATCACTTCGCCAGCAGTTTTTTCTTCCCCAGAGGTAAGATTGGCATAGTTGTCAGGATTGTGTTCAATGGTAACGTTCCTCGTAGTAGTAAAGCCAGTAACTTCCTCAGAGCGAAACAATTGGTTATTGATTTTTTCAGTTATTGTAGCTTCAAATCTTGCAAACATCTGATGAAATTCTGCTCTTAGGTTTTGGTATAGGCTGTCATATTGATTATGGGACGAAAGTTGAGAATGGTCAGTACTTTGTGGTTTAACTGACAAAGATTCCCGCGTCGCTGCTAATTCCGTTCTCAATTTTTTCGCCTCACTGCTGTACATATCAGATTCCTGTGTTAGTGTTTCAATCGAAACTAACATGTTTCTCCTCATAATTTCATTGTTGTTTAATTCTAGCTTCAGCTTCTCGACTTCGTTTTTTAGACTAGCTACCTCAGACGCATACTCTTCTTTCTCTCGTTTCAGCTCTTTAATCTCTCTACTCAAGCCATCCACTGCATCAGTTTGTTCGTTAATTTTTTGTTTATATTCCTCCACAGCATTTGCCATTTCGTCATCCAAATCCATGGTTCTTCTTCTGATAGTTCTTATATAATTATCTTTTTCCACGCCCTCCTTTATCAGATTTTCTATCTGATTCTCATAGTTTTGCAATTTGTCTAAAGTCTCCATTTTAAGTTTCTCAATTACTATTAGATTTTCCTTATTTTCCGCGAATATCTTATTTATCCTGTCTTCCTGATATCTCTTATTCTTTTCGCATTTATCACTGCATAGGATTTTGCCATTTCCTAAGTCAATAGTGTGTTTTTTCCTTTCTAAACAGCTGCGGTGGTGAAAATTGAAACACTCTACGCAAACTGCAATTGTCAAATCCTTTCTACAGCATCTGAATTGACTCTGGTTGTCCATTGCTATTCAGAGTAAGAAGTTAGGTGTTAGTGTGTATGGCCACCTTTAATAATAATAATAATAATAATAATCTTTATTTTCCTTTGTGACAAGTTTAACTTGTATAAGAAATTGTCAGCAAATACCTAGAACTAAACAAGTAAACCTAGACCTACATAAAGTACTCCTCTACAGAATAAAAACACTTCGAGACAAGGAATTTTCTTAACAGTTTTTTAAATATCACAATATTATCACATTCTTTGATATCAGTAGGTAGCATATTAAAAAATCTTGGACCACATACACTAGGTAACTTATATGAGCTTTTATATTTGGCAAATGGTACTCTGAGATCATTCTTTGCCCTAGTATTGTTTTGATAAACTTCATTATTACATATAAAGTTTGCCTTATTTTGATAAACATAAACACAGAGTTCGAAGACATAAAGACTGTACAAAGTTAAAATATTAAAATCAATAAAATACTGTTTACACGAGGTACGTTTTGAGACCCCCGCCATACATCTAACTGCTCGTTTCTGAGCTAAAAACACATGAATAGCATCAGTCGACCAACCCCACAAAATAATGCCAAATCTTAGCCTGCTCTCAATATGGGCACAGTATACTTGAACCATCTGGGCTTTTGTTAATATATTTTTTAGATTGCTCAGGACGTAAATATTTCTACCAAGTGTGGATAGCAAATATTCGCAATGTCTTTTGAAAGATATATTCCTATCCAAAAATATGCCCAAAAATTTGACGTCACTACATGACTCTAAATGTGTATTGTTAATACTAATGGACAAGTCCCTACATGGCTTTTGTACATGATGGAATCGTACAAAAGTCGTTTTTGTAGGGTTTAGATATAGATTATTTTCATAAAACCAGCTATTAATATCTTTCATGATTAAATTGCATGAATTCTCCAAACAGGCATCGCATTTATCAGTTTTGGACACTGTAAAATCGTCTGCAAATTTTATAAAAGAGGTCTTCAGAAAGTAATCTTTTGAGTGTGTCCGCAAGTCCTCCAAGTTATTAATATAGAGTAAGAAAAGTACTGGACCTAATATAGATCCTTGCGGCACTCCCACATTCACCGATGTCAAATTTGATTTGATTTCAGATGAAAGTCCATTTTCACTATGCATCATGCTAACATATTGTTTTCTTTCGCTCAAAAATGATTTTACATAATCTAGAGGTGGTCCATTAATACCATAGCAATACATCTTGTTGAGCATTAATTCGTGGTTGACACAGTCGAATGCCCTACTGAGGTCACAAAATACCCCAACAGGACATTCTCCCGACTCAACACCTTCTAAAATAGACTCTAAAAAATGTGTAACAGCCTGAACTGTGGATCTACCACCACGAAAGCCGTACTGGTCATCCGATAGAATCTGATATTTATCCAAGAAATATAGTAGCCTGTTAAGGTAAGCATATTCAAAAATTTTAGAGAAGACCATTGTTACTGTAACCGGCCTGTAGTTATTTATATCTGTTTTACTACCTTTTTTAAACAACGGAACAATTTTTCCAACTTTTTGACTGGAAGGAAATTTACCTTCACAAAACGACAAATTCACTAAGTATGTTAATGGTCTTATAACAAAAATTAATACCCGTTTCAATAAAAAGTTGGGAATTTCATCGCATCCAAATGATCTTTTCGTTTTTAGTTTTTTATTTAGAATATCAAACAATTCCGTTTCAAGATATGGTACTAAAAAATTTTCACGATTTGGACAGACAACAGATTCTGTTGTGTTCGACTGGTTGCTATGTGCTATATTCTCAATTATCTTGATTGGTGCATTTTTAAAAAACGAGATGAACATATCTGCCACCTTTTGCGTGTCATCAATCTTTATATTTTCGTTAACTAGCTGGATATTATTACTGTGTTTATTTTTGTTGGTAATCTCTGAGACAACATTCCAGGTTGCTTTCGTGATATTATCCGAGTTTGAGATTTTTTGTTGATAAAAACTCTTTTTGCCATTTCTAACTAGCCTATTATGCTCACACTTTGCTTTCCTATATATCTCACATAAGTTAGGGTCCATTTTCTTTAGTTGAAACATATTTTTGAGATTTAAACTAGATTTCTTTATTTCGGTATTGATCCAAGATTTTTTGTTACGTTTTGTATAAAAATTCCGCCTGGGAAAGTGCGTATTAAAATAGGACATAAAAACACTATAAAAACAATTAAAAGCAAGATCCAAGTTATTTAAGCAATATACATTCGACCAATTTTCACACAATAAATCTTGCTCGAATAATCGAATAGATTCATCAGAAAAGCTCCTTTTAAATGAAACCGTGCTATTTTTCACTGCTGAGACACCCTGATCTGCTAGGTGACAAAAAATGGATCTGTGATCTGATATTGTATTATCAAATACATAAGTTGGATTGTAAAAATTACAGATCACATTGTCAATGATATACGCACTGTTTTGAGTAACCCTTGTTGGCCACTTCACTTGTGGAATCAACCCAAAATATGAACAAATATTACAGAGTGCAAAAAATTCTTTAGAATCTCTCTGATGGTCATAATTGAAATCACCGCATAGTAATATTTTTCTATTAGGCTTAAACACAAAATTAAGTATTTCAAACAACTGATTAAAAAATATATCTGAACTTCCGCTTGGAGATCTATATATTGATATAATAATGTAAGTTTCTGTTTTATTATTAATTTTTCTCAGATACGATGTACCGCATACTTCAATCTGTTTCTCGATGGAAAAATTGTCCAAAGAGAGATTCTCCACATCTAAACCCTGTTTGGCCCATATACCACAACCTCCCCATTTATACAGAGATCGGCAGCTACAGGTTACTAAGTCAAATCCATTAAAATTAAATTGTTCTAGTTTATCTTTTTCTACACAGGTTTCATTTAAACATATAAACTCCAACGAATCTGTATAGCTATTTAGATCAATATTAATGCTATTGACCTTGTCAAACGTCAAATATTGAGCATTGAGCACAAACACCTTAGGTTTAAAAAATATATCAACTACTGAGTCTGTGGTGTCCTTTGGCGTAGTTGAAAAAATTTGTTAACGCAGGCCCCCTGGGGCCATTGGTCAGCACACATAATTTTAGAAAAATTACTTTGGTAGACACTTACTTTAAAAGAGGAGTATTGGTCCGGATATTTGGAGTCAATTTTCACACATCTCACTTCGGAAAATTCATTTTTTAAATGATCTTTTAATTTTTCTACTGTTGTGGAAGGATCAAGTCTGTAGACATGCAAATCCACAAACTTAGGTACCGTTTTCAACCCGCTGACATTTTTAGATCCAATCAGTGTTTTTTGCTGCGATTTACGGGGTTTCCGATATGAGACTTTTTCCCACGGATTTTCCGCACTATCACTTTCACTATTCTTATTATCAAATTGACCCAATGAAATGTATTCAGCACATTTTGTAAGAGTGGCACTTGTTTCCGACGATAGTAGGTCACCCGAGTTTATTTGTTTACTATTTGTCTTAATATTTTGCGGCGGACGATAGGACTCGGCACCAGTTTTTTTGCAATCCTTCGAATGTTGCTCACGTACGTTGTTCGCCATTGAAGATGTAGATGGGGATATCGATGTTGCCAAATCCCCCGACTTAGGAGCTGACTTTATACTAGAATTTGTTGACTTTTCCGCTTTTAGCAAATTAATTATCAACTCCTGGTTTTGTATAGTCCTTTCCAACTCTCGAACAAGTCTATTCGAGGATTCCAATTGAGCCTTTGCGATTTTCAGGTCACACTTGATGGCCATTGTTTTCATTCCCAGAGTAGGGTTATCTGCTGCAAGCGCACGGGCGTCACTAAAACTGTCGAAGAACTCCAAGTTTTCGTCGGTATCACATAAACCCAGAGCTTCAATCACTTTCTGGCTCAAGAACACGTCATCTGGCACTTTTTTGGTTTTTAAAATACGGATTAAATCCGCTTTTTTTAACTTATTTAATTCACTGTCTACTTCTTCAGGCGAAGCCATGTTGCCATCCAATCCAGGAATGTTGATGACAATAGATGATGCTGTTTTGTTTATATTTGTCGCATACTATTCAATTTTAACTTGATCCGTTAAAATTAAGTTCAGGATGGTGTACTTACATATCACTTATACACTGAGCCACTTTTTAGAATTTTCGCTTCAATCGAAACCACATGATTTATTATTATCGCGGAGCGACTTTACACGCGATCTACTTCTTGAGAGAGCCATACACCAGCCATTGCAAGTTAAATGAAAGCTTTTAAAAAATGAAGTCAAGTTGATTGACTCAGTACTTCCCACACATTACTGTGATACCAGTTTATTACTTCCCATAGCATGAAGCTTTAGTCTGAGATCCCCTTGCAACCCAATCATCGGCAGACCCCCCCCTCCCTAAAAGTGTCTTATGCCTTATGTCTTTCTTTCACAGGTCAATGGACAGCCTATTATCAATACTACAGAGTTTTCAGTTTTACAGCCCCCCATCCCCCAACCACCCCAATTTCATCCCCACCCAGAGAAAGGTAGAAAATGATCAGGAACCCCTAAAACATCTAAAAAAGAAGTTCGAGCTGTTTTCATATTGTTAGTTTTTTGATTATTGCTACGCTGCAACTGACACGATTTCTAACAACCATACGCACTTCACCACGGTAGTAATACTGTGTCAAAATTTCATTAGAATCAATTTAATAGTCTCCACGTTACAAAATACAAAACGATCTAAAGCAATAAATACCCGTAAGTCCCTTAGTTTCGGTAATAGGCTAGGCAATGTTCGGATGGATCTATAAAGGTGATCTATGTCGCTAGGTCTCCCTTCACAGGTTCGTGGACAGCCTATTATGAACACAACAAAAATTCAGTTTTTCACTCCCCTCCCCCCCCCCCCAACTACCCCATTTCACGCAGAAAATGGTCAGGAACCTCTAAAAAGCTCTAGAATGAAGTTTGAGCTGTTTTTATATTTTCAGTTTTTTTATTATTTATGCGCCGCCACTGGCACGATTTATAAAAATCATACGTATTTTCCATCCTCGCCACGATGGTAATATTGTATCAAAATTTCATTAGAATCAATTTAGAAGTTTCCACATTACCAAACGATCTAGAGCAATAAATACTCGTATGTATATAAAACATTTCTATAAGTCCCCCCACCAAAAAAAATTATCAGGAACCTCTAAAACGTTTAAAAACAAAGTTTGAGCTGTTGTTGTATTTTTAGTTTCTTTATTATGTCTACGCCGCCACTGGCACGATTTATAAAAACCATACGCATTTTCTATCCTCACCACGCTAGTAATACTGTGTCAAACTTTCATTAGAATCAATTCAACAGTTTCCTCGTTACACAATACAGAACGATCTTAAGCAGTACTCGTATATTTGCATGAGAAAAAATTCCTTTGGTTTCTGTAATAGGTAAGGCAACAGATGAACTTCAAGAAGTTGTTTACGTCGGTAGGTCCTTCTTCACAGGTCACTGGACAGTCTATTATGAATGCAACAAATTTTTCAATTATATAACCCCCCACACCCCAAATTTCAGATGAAAATGATCAGGAACACCTAAAACGCCTAAAAACGAGGTTTGAGGAATATTTTTCGTTTTTTGCTAATTACTCCGTCGCAGATGCACCGATTTTCAAAATTTTAGCAGCATTACCTACTAGGACCTGGACCCCTCAGCATATCGGTACCCAAATTTCCATCACAATCCATCTAGCGGTTACTGAGATTACGAGGGTAGAAAAAACGCGACAGACAGACAGGCAGACCGACAGACAAACCGACGGAAATGGGTGACACGGATTTTCGTTATGTAGACGTAAAACGCCCAAAAAGTGTATTATCTCAAAACCGAATCACAATACTCCTCTCACCTGTCCGTATGGGATACAAAAAGACCTGTCAGTATTTCGGAAGTGTAATAGCTTCTGGAGATGCCATCGACTCGTGGTGGTGAAACGTCAACCCTCAACGCTCAATCACGTTGGCCTAAAAACGATGGAACTACAAATTCAATTTATAGGTAGTAGAATAGCCTCTAAAGATTTTTTTATTGTATTTATTTATTGCATAAATAAAGCTCCTACCTTACGAAATCACTCGCTTTGTGATATGTCATATAAATTAGACTCGGAAAGCCCACTCGTAAGGGATGATGGGGCTAATTCCATCTCCCACTAGTCCCCCACACGCAAATAGAGTGGAATGATTAAATCGTTCGTAAAACCAGTTACATCCATTGCAATGTAGCTGACAATTATCTAGAAATGGCGGTCCAACATGCTTGAATCAAATTAGCTCCCTTCTAACACATATTGGTGCGCAAATTTGTCCCGATCATCAGTTTCATTTCTGATAGCGACATTTATTGGAAAACGGAAAATTCTGACAGCTTAAATCCAACTAACGGCGTCCTCGATAATAATCGCAACACTGGCTGAAACGCACTGGAACGTAGTTTCGGTTCGTGAAAAAATGTTGAGACTACTAAAATTTATAATGCATTCGACCGCTTTGAAATAAATCATAAAATAATACAACAGAACACAACCTAATAACCTACTCAAAAAAAGTATTGTTCATTGTATTAAACGACAGCAGTTCTTAACTAAGTTATTGTTTTATTGGGACAATGAACTATTTCATACCGTGTCCCAAGATTAATCCCGAAAACTTTAAGGGACGATTTCTGGCACCGATTTATAATATATAATATAATATGATTAAATTATATGTTTATGCTCAATAGCAAAAAAGTTGAAATTCCCTCAATTAGATCGCGAATTGGCTAATGTGTGGGCCTCTTTATCATCTTCGTCCCGTACAAGCTATATATACATCGTATGATATTTGCCGTAAACTGTCGACAAAAACATTCAAAATACTCGTTAGCGCAATCCGACCTTCTCTGGTTTTGTAAGGAATTTCTATTATTGCTCAATTCAAAATACTGATCTTTGATGCAATTTTACTTTCAACTTCCAAGTTCAAAGACTTTAATATTTTCTTGGGTAGGCGAGCATTTGATAAATATGTTTTTGTTATAATTTGTAACAAATACATTCCTTTCACAGATGGACCTCGATTTTATAGAACTTGTAGCCACAGGGAAGGAACGTCTTGGTAGAAAAAAGTTTCCTCAAAAACCTAGATATCAGCCAGAGAAATCTTCTAAAGGTACGTTTACATCTGACATTTATTACATGATATTTATGTCAGATAGTGATATGTGCAAATGTAAACAGGCATGCAATTTACATCTGAGATATATGTATCACTCTCCGGTAATAAGTGTCGAGAGATCTATACCACTGATGTAAACACCACTGCGTCTGCAAGTCTCAGCTTGTCCGAGAGAAATCGCAGTAGTTGAGTAGTCGTCTACTTTTGAAGAAGTGTCGGGAGATTTATAGTGACATTTGAACAAAATGGGTGATAAAAAGGAATGGTTAAAAAGTGAAGTGGACGAATTAATCAATATGTATCATAATAAACGAGAATTATGCGACCCGTGTGGGGGCGGGTTAGAATATCTCCCATCGTATATCCTGCGTGTCGTAAAAAGCGACTAAAAGGAACCGAACTACTGTCGGTATAAACAGTAACCTCTTCTCAACCAACAGCTTTGGGTGGACGAGTTGAGAAGAGTCAGGACACCTTCTTGTCCTTGGGATGAGAAATTGCCCCTAAAGGCGGATGAACCAGTAGATACCATCTGGTGAACGGCATGAGGATGCAGAAAGCAAATGGGAAACTACTGCATTAAAGATCTTAAGGTATTTAGGCTCTGCCTACGCGGCCTGCTCAGTTATAAAAAAAAGAGGAACTCGTAAAATGAGTAAGTGCATTTTACGTGTTGACAACATGTCTATTAAGACATTGTGACTATGAAGACGATGGGATGTGAAAAACAAAATTTATAAAGATAGACTGAAGAAAAAAGATGCACTGAGTGAGATTGCAGAAAAATTCGAAACTACGGTTGAAGAGATATCCAGAAAGATCCATAACTTGAGGAATCAATATAACAACGAATTGAAAAAAAAACGAGGCAGAAAAAATCGGGGCAGAGCAGTGATGAAGTTTATGCGTAATTAAAAAATTCTAGCATTATTTCAATAGATGTTCAGAATGCTCCAGTTGGAGATATCTTCACTTTTGACTTAACTAAATGGAAATGACTAATTTTTTTATCCCATTAAATGTGAAATTTCATTCTAAAGATGTTAGACTGTAAGCAAAAGTCGCTGGCAGTTTTCCTTCTGTTTCCGAATTTTTTTGATCATTTTGGAAGGTTGTCAAGCTCTAGTAGACATCAATAGCTAGTATGCTGTGAAAAACAAACACTTCTGCCATACCCCAGCTACTCATTGGCATTAGATATCTTGCGGCTGTTGTATCCCGTTAGAGCTAATATGTTGTAAAGAATTTGCATAATCTTGCCTCGTTGCTCTAGTAAGTTTGCATCTTTCTACTAAGTTAGTTGGTTTCTTCCATATTAACGAGCTTTTGTTTATTTTTCATGGCCTGCTAGGTTGCTTGCACGCAGGAAAATTGAAAAACGCCGATTTGACAGAAAATTTGAAATACAATGAAAACCAAAAGAGATTAATATCGAGAATGCTATATCGTTAGAGAGGTAATCAAATTTTACATTTGATTCTTTAAACCAAAATAGGCATTCCCATTTGCAAAAATCAAGTTATCTATGATTGAAGTTTCCTTAATTAATCTACTGATTTCTCCAAGTGCAAAAAGAATTCAAATTTATCCCGACCTAAGGTGACGCATTCCATGCTTAGTCGTACCGCAAAGTCACGGTCTTCTAAGTTTTATAATCGCTACGATATTCGATTTTTTTCTGATACCTACTTATACCAAAAATGGTGATTTGCGCCTAAACGGTTCGTCTAAAGTTCCATGTGTGATACATAAAGTCACACTAGAATTAACCAAGGAATCCAAATATGCAGTAATATATAGGGAGTTCCATTAAAAAAAATGTAAGTTTGATATGAATCACCCTGTATAAACGTCAAAATTTGAGTGAAAATATTTTTACATTATAGCCCTTAAGGGTCCCTACCATGATCAAGTGACAGATTTTTGAAATATTTTTTAGTAAGCCCACAATCCTCCGTCCACGCACTATTGGCCCACCCTGTATATATCTAAAAGACAATTTATTATTTTCCTTTTTTTTCCGATGGCAACTGGGAAATTTTTCAACCAGTAGGTGTTTGTGCCATCCGGACCAGGAGCTGCGTGTTTATCGGATGACGCAGTACATTCAAGTTAGGAGTCCTCCTACAAACACACTTGAACTGCGCCGGGCCAGGGTGTCTGCTTGGAGAGGTTTGGGCTGTTCGTAAATGTCCCTTTAAAAAACCTCCACGCGATCAGCAGTTGGCGGCTGTTCTATGGCTCGTGGTCGCTGTTAGAAGAGACGAGACGGCCTTGCAGAAAACATTCTGTTGTTCTCCAGACCACTCGCCTGCGTCACCAGTGATCGCTTACCAGCGATTAACATCCGTATCCTGTCAACCAGTGGGTAAATTCTGTAACTCTTAAGGCCCGGTCAAACAGAGAACGCGGCGTACGGCGTTCTCGAACAATACAAAGGAACGGGCCTTAATCGAAGCGATAGCGAAGCCATAGCGACATTCTTCCAACGCTTTCGCCCGTTTTGGTATTCCATAAATGTCTTCGTTCCGACTCGGACATAACGAACGCAGACGAACGGTATAAGCTATAGCGAAAGATTTTCGATCTCGTTTGTCAAGTTTTCACGTTATTATTGCTGTGTGTCAAAGTCACAGACCATCTAGAAAGACAGACAAGAAAGCTCTGTTCCATGAATGACGACGCCATGTGCGCCACCAGGTGAAATGTGATCCAACTAATCTTTGACGTTTTTAATATTTTAGGTTATGTTTATATTATTGCTTTGATACTTTTAAAGTTTGTTTTTTGAATTTCCTGGATACGTGATATTGTAACAAAAAAAAGTTCAAACGAAAACTAAGTGGAATTTTTGTAACGATCGTAGGGTCCACTATACCATGCTTTTAAAACATTTTTTTGTACCACAACCCTTAAAACTCATCCTCAACTTTTGTTTTTCATATAGTACCAAATAGTTTTTCCTACATAAATTAAATTCTTATTTTATTAACAATCTTGTAGTACCTTTGACTCATTCTTGTTTTTTCCGTAAAATCATAAGCATAACATATAACACAAATAAAATAAGAATTTGATTTACGCAAAAAACGGATAAAAATAAAACTAAGTGAGTTTTTAAGTTTACTGAATGACCTATAATACAAGCTTTCGAAAACAAACGTCTTTCTTAATCTTTTTTATTACGAAAATGTTAAGCTTCAAACAAATCCTCATTTTATTTAACTTATGTTAATGACTTTACGAAAAAAATTGGTTTGTGTATGAAGTCAAAGGCTCTACAAGATTTTAAATAAAACATTGACCTCATTAATGTAGGACAAGCTGTGGGGTGCTATTAGGAAGAAAAGTTGGGGGTGAGTTTCAGGGGTTGAAGCAAAAAAAAATGTTTCGAAAGCATGGTATGTTAGGTTATTCAGCACCCTTGTAAGACCCACTTAATTTTCATGTTTATGTGTTTTTTCTTGCGAAAATATTACACTTCGAACAAATCCTTATTTTATTTATATTATGCCCATGACTTTACGAAAAAAATACGTTTTGGTATAAAACCGAATGTACTACAAGTATTTAAATAAAATAGGGACTTGGGGGTGAGTTTTAAGGGTTGAAGTACAAATATCTTGAAAGCATGGTATGATAGACCCTGTAATACTTTCAAAAATTCCACTTAGTTTTCGTTTGAACTTAGAATATCACGTGTCAAGGAAATTCAGGGACACCCTCTATACATTACAGCAGATTATCTTGGACGTAGATGGTCATTACATTTTTTGGTAAAAGTGCACTGAGGATGATTAGCTGTTGGATGACAAATATTATCAATCCGTCCTTTGTGACTTAGATTTCGTGGATTTCAGTTGGATTCTTGGATATCTTGGTACCTTGTTGGACTACCTACTCTGAGGTTGCTCTCCTTAGCAGTATTATGTCATCGTTCTGACGAGAGTAAGGGCCAATACCGTAAGTACCTATAATTCTAAATAAAACAGCAATTCTCTTGCAGATAACATAATTTTATTATGATACACTATACTTTGTCAAGTCAACATTTGAAAATACTAAAATGAAGATGTATTATAACTAGACATGGGATGTAGTTTAGATTCAAAAAGTGGAACAGAGGGAAACAAACATAAATTTGGTTTAACAATGTGTGAAGTTAAACGCAAATGTCCTGGTCTATAGTTGCAGACCTGTGAAGCAAATACGCATTGTTAAATAGGAACAAAGCAAATAAACATTCTAGGCTACTGTGACAGAAACCCATTATATGTTTGTTGAAGGAAAAAAAGCAAATACACTATGTCTAGATATAACATCTCTATCTAAGTTTTTTCAAAAATTGACTTTACAAAATATATCCTATTTGTAACAAAATTGCTGTTTTATTTAAAATTCTTTGTATTCAAGGTTATGGCCCCTCACTCTCGTGCTAATAGACTTTTGAAAAATATTTGTACAAATCCAGCATCAACAAGGGGGGCGGGGGTAGGAAGGATAAGATAAAAGCTTTTATTATGCACTGTCCTCTGTTTTATGGTATGTGTACTGTAATTTCTTATATTGTATTTGGTAAATGTCTTTTAATGTAACAAATAGAAACCTATTAGTTATTAGATATAAGAAAACATTAAGTAAATCAGAGCTTGAATTTGATGCAAATTTGTTGAAAGAAATGACGGAAAGCTGCACGACTAAAAGAGGGACAAAGACCGCCATGGTTCCCTATTGGTGGAATTCGGCAATTGAATCGGCACGAGTAATCTGCAATTCAGCAAGACGTGACCTGGCACGCGCCCGGCGCAGAAGAAATGACTCAAAGCCGAACGTCAAATTCCTCCACATGTACAAGGAAAAAAGGAATAGGTTGCAAAACCTTATCCTTGCAGCCAAGAGGGAAAAATGGAAGGAGTTATGTTCTTCCCTTGAGGACGACATTTGGGGTGAAGGCTACCGAATAGCAGCAAAGAAAATAACAGGCATGGCGCCCACGTACAACTTAGGCATCGAAAGGAAGGTCGAAATAGTGCGGCAACCTTTCCCAGTCCGGCAAGATGTCTGGCAACATGACAACTTGGGCGAGAATGTGGAACCGTTCACAACGGACGAACTACGCGCAGCGGGAGAAAAGATTAAGACCAGGAAAGCACCGGGTCCAGACAGAGTTCCCCCAGAAGTCATCAAGGAATTGATTGCCACTGCACCGGGCCTACTACTAGGACTACTGAACCGTCTCGTGAAAACACAAACTTTCCCGACTATCTGGAGAAAGGCTAGAATAGTGCTGATCGCTAATGGGGGTAAACCTCCGGATCTTGCTCCGTCTTACAGACCCATTTGTCTTCTTGACACGGTGAGAAAGCTTTATGAAGTACTCATCCGACAAAGGTTAGAGGCGGCACTCGAAGAGGCGGGAGGCTTGTCGCCAAACCAGTTTGGCTTCCGCAGTGGCAAGTCCACAAACAACGCATTGAAGGCAGTTCTATGCTCCGTAGAAGGAGCCTCCAATAAATGGGGAGCACTGGTGACACTTGATGTGCAAAATGCCTTTAACACGGCGTCATAGGGCATCATAATGGAGGAGTTGAATAAACGTGGCATACCGAGGTATTTACGAAACCTGATCGGCAGCTATTTCAGTGACAGAGCTATAAAAATAGCAAACGTAGAGCTGGAGATGTCTACAGGCATTCCACAGGGATCGTCGTTGAGTCCTCTTCTCTGGAATGCCCTGTATGCTGGGGTTTTAAGGACAGTTCTTTCTCGAAACACAAAGACTGTGGCGTTCGCGGATGACCTTGCTCTGGTGCATCCACGAGAGACGAAAAAACAAACGAAGCGCTGAGAAGGATAGATGGGTGGATGCCCAAGCACCAACTTCAGCTCGCACCAAGCAAAACTGAGGCGGTCATTCTCCGGGGTTCTAGGACCACTAGAAACCAAGTGAGATTCTGTCTTAGAGGGGTGCAAATAGTACCCAGCAAATCGATAATGTACTTGGGGATTACCTTAGACAACGAACGATGTTACAACGAACACATAAAGAGAACTGCGGTGAAAGCAGAAAGAAATGTGGCATTACTGTCACGTGTAATGCCAAACATTGGCGGCCCAAGTATGAGAAAGAGACAGATCTTGAACGGAGTTATCCACTCAGTTATGTTATATGGAGCTCCAGTATGGTATAAAGCGATGGAGAGGAAAAAGCATCAGCAAACCGTAGACAGGGTGAAAAGGAAGTGGCTGCTGAGGGTGGCCAGTGCGTTACGTACTGTCTCCACCAAAACGCTGCAGGTTATGACAGCGATACCGCCACTGCATTTGTTGGCCAAGGAGAGGAGACATATCGCGGAAGGTGCTTTGCCAGAGCGGCGGAGGACCGCCAGGCAGAAAACAATGGACGAGTGGCAGGGCATCTGGTCCAGTACAACGGAGGTGGCGCAGTGGACTATGCGCCTGATTCCAAATATACGAGAATGGGCAGAGTGTAGGCACAGAACAACCTGCTATTACCTAACACAGGCGTTGTCGGGCCACGGTCCCTTTCGGGTATATAGGAACAAAATAGGGCGAGCGACGGACGATCGTTGTCGACATTGCGACCAGAGCGACACAGTCGAGCACACCCTATTTGAGTGTCAGATGGTCCGGTTACAGGCAGGAAGCGAGAGCGAACCTGCCTGAGGGCCTGACCACAGAGAACATGGTGCCTATAATGATATCGAGCGAGCAACGCTGGAAGATCGTACATGAGATGGTTCGAAGCATTCTAAAATCGAACGATGCAGAGGGACGTAGGGACATGTAGTAAGAAGGAGAAGAAAAGCATACATAACTCATCTTGCACTGCGAAGAATATCGTTCACGATGATGCCCGGTGCAGATGGAGATTGAGCAGAGGTAAGAAAAGAGGGAACGGGCTTTAGCCGGTCGGGCCGTGGTGACATGTCGGATGGACGCATTTGTGTCCGTTGGACATGACATGAGAGGACTCAAGCTGGTTCAACGTCGGGCGGGCAGTCTCTCTCTCACACTTCCGGGTGTGCGAGTGTTTCTGTCCTTGCGATCAAGCCGATTTCCTAAACCCTCTATAATAAAAAAAAACTACGCCACCTGTAGGTTATTTTGAAAAGTTAAAATATAATTTCTAGTGGTTTTACTTGAGTATTATCTATAGAATGATTACTAAAACGATGTGACGGAGGCTATATTCTTATAGGGCAGCAACTGTTTCTGAATTTTACAGCACACTTGTCATAATACTTGTTTTATTGATATCTCCGATTTGAAAATAGGTAGGAAGTTAAATATTGCACTGGCTTTTTAAGAATTTTGTCCTCCATATATTTATGTTAAAAAAATTGTTGTGATGTCAAATACCTCCCTGTAGCTACTAAGTCGACATAAACTTGGAAAATTTTTATATAACAGGTTATTAGGTAACAAGAGCTCTTCCAAACGAGACCTAGCTTGTTCAATTACGTTAACTCATACCAAAGTTATGGCCATTAGAATAAAAACTTTTTTGACATTCCCCCACCACTACATATTAAAAGATAGAGCAAAAAACTATTAACAAAAAAAATCAGAAATTGTCCTGTCTACATGATGGTAGAATTTATAATATACATTTACTTGCATATTTTTGTGAAAAAGCCGTTTTTCTGATTGATCGTAACAGTTGCGCCCCCTAGCGGCCACTTGCCGAATTTGAAAATAATTTCCAACGGTTTCTCTTAGCCGAGTAACCTAATAATATTTTTTGCTCGAAGTTATATGATTAACGGTTACCGAGATATTGCCGGCATCCATTCTTATTAGGTCACCCTGTACATGACTTTAAGTACGTTGTGATGGGTTACTATTTCGGTGGACTTCTTATAACATCGTTCAGCACCAATCTCGTCTAACTTGTTGTAAGTACAATTTTTTCCATATTTTAACCACCTTTTGCGGAACTTTTCTATCATTTTTTTGTAGCCTTGACGAAGGAGTCAGAGAACTCCGAATGCCAGGAAATAAGTATATAAAGTTTAACCAGTACACTGTTTATTTCCTCTACCCAGCTATTAGCTATAGTTTTGTTTTTTAACTAATCGGCAATGACTGCCTGTTTATAAAATATATACAGGGTGTTTCATATGGATTTACAAATATTTCTCGCTCACTAAACTTTTAAATGAATCCAGGATTTTGCTTTGGTCAACAAAATTTAGTGCCCCGTCTGGGTCCCGGGCTATAATAAGCTCAGGGTTTAATCTGCCTGTCATAAGAGGCGACCAAAAGATTGGTAGTTCTTGCCTACAAAGGACCTATGATGGTCATCAGCTCTGAAAGCAGGCGCATGAACGTACCTAGTGAGGAAACGGCTGAAACTGTGTTAAGGACGGTTTCCCGACAGCGTCTGACTCCATGTTAGGGGCGGCTGATGACAAACCTGGCAGTTAGGTATAAAACACATCCGCGGGAAGCCGCCCAACATCAAAAGGCTACCCGGTGATTAGCGACACCGCGGCGACAAGCGCCGATAATGCCCGCTGGGAGGGAAATCGACAAAGTCGCCTCACCTGGGGATTTTAGTGACCGAAAGACCTTGCGTAACAACAAGAGGTCCTTCAAGCTGGCAGATTTAAAGAGAGAGGAGGTCTCTGACATTTAGAGCATCAATTGCGAAAGTTACGCTGCGGCTCTGAGGCTGACTGGACAGAAGAGAGTGAGAGACTCTCCTGTTGAGAGAGCACAGAAGCGGGTGCGCCAAATAATAATAATGTCTTTAATGTTTCATTTTTTTTTACAATATATTGTTGTTATGTGGGGAGCGAAATTCAGATGTAGTCCGAAGGACTACGTCTGCTCTACCATTTAACTCCCAACATTGGTATCTCAACATTTCAATTTGGTCGAAAGACAGAAATTATGAATAGACATAATATAGATAAGTACGAATATCATAATGAAATATTAATTACATAATAGTACTTAAATTATAACAATTTTGAAATACGGTAGGACCAAACGTAAAAAAAATGAAAAAATAAAAAATAAAAAAAAGCCAAATTCAGCAGGTATTCAATATTAAAAGAGGTTGTGTTTTTCACATTAGGATTAAAGCATAATAGATTCTATTAACTAGTCTAATTCTAAATTTACACTATTCCGTTTTGTTTATCATATACCATAAGTATGTTTTCTGAATGTACTGTAGGGTAGCACCTTCAGCCTGTAAGGGATGCTGTTATATAATGCACATATCGAATACGTAAATGATCTTTCATATAATGTTGTGTTATGATATGGTATCGATATTAGTGAGCTGGATCTGATGTCGACTTTGTGGGCGTCTCTCCTGAACTGTATTTTATTATAAAGGTATTCAGGCTCTTTATTTAAAATAAGTGAATGATACAGACATAATGAATTTAATAAAAATCTGTTCTTCATATTTAACCATTTTGTGGATTGCAACTTGTGAGTTATATGTTCGTATTTCCTTATTCCAAAAATAAACCTCAGACAAGCATTTTGAAGCATTTGTATTCGATTGACGTCTGAAAGTTCTATAGATCGCGCATAGACAGGTGACGCATAAGAAAAATGGGACAAAACCAATGAATTACAAAGCTGAATTTTTAAATCCTTCGTAAGACATCTCCTGTGAGAATACAGCTGCCTAAGATTTGCATATCCTTTTTGAATACATTTTGAAATGTGCGTCTTGTATCTTAAGTTGATATCTAATGTCACACCCAAATTTTTTGCTTCATCAACGACAGCAAGTTCCGTGCCATTTATTTTGATGCTAATAGAAGTGTGTATGTTTGTACGGAACGATCGGGGAGCAAACACCATTGCTTGAGTCTTTAGAGGATTCAAACTTAGCTCGTATTTCACTGACTGTCTATATAGGGCACTTAAATCATCACTTATTGCTTGAACTGATCTATCAATATTATCTCTATCAAATGATGCATACAGTTGCGTATCATCAGCATAAGCATGGATATTTGAAAACGTTATTGGATCCGCTAGACGAGAAGTGTAGATCGAGAACAGAATTGGGCCCAATATGGATCCTTGTGGGACGCCGCGAATTGTTTTAATAGGCTGTGAAAATACATTGTCTATTTTAACTATTTGTTGTCTATCTGAAAGGTAACTTTGCAAAATTTTGATCGCATCTTTTGAAAAACCATAGTAATGAAGCATAGCTAGTAGAATATTTGGATTGAGACTATCAAATGCCTTGCTGTAATCTAACAATACTAGAACATATATCTTTCCTCTATCTAGTGCACTTAGAATATCATCTGTGATACTTAACAATGCTGTGGTACAACTATGTTTACTTCTAAAGCCTGACTGATAGGACGGAAGTATGTTATTGTCATGAACAAAACTTTTCATTTGTATATTTAGACTATACTCCAGTATTTTTGACAAAACTGGCAAAATGCTGATTGGTCTTAAGCCTTTAAAGTCTTCAACGTCGTTTTTTTTGGGAATTGGTCTAACAATTGCTTTTTTCCAAACCACAGGAAAATAGCCTTCTAAAATGCAACTATTAACAATATTGATTAACGCACTTTTTAATATCTTATAACCCATTCGAATGACCAGTATATTAATGCCATCCACTCCAATGGCATTCGTCTTGATACGACTGACAGCGTCAAGTATATCCTCCTCAGATGCCAGTTTGAAATTGAAAATACTTTCTGTTAGTCCATTTTTAACATTACTATTGAAAAATTGAATTAGTTCTTTGTTGTCATGACTTATGTTCGGGACAGATTTAATAAAATAATCATTTAACTGGTCAGGGTTCTTTAAACTATCAGGAATATCTATAGTGTCAGCATGTGACTTACCTATGTTGAGGTTCCGGAACTCTTTCCATAAATGCTTACTACCTTTTTTTCCAGATAAGTTTCTAAAATATTCTTTTTTTGCCTTTCCTACCGCATCTGTCGACAAATTCCTTAGAGTTTTGTAACGTTCCCAAGAGTCCGCAGATTTCGCCACATTAAATTCAGATCTAGCTGCGTCCCTCGCATCAGCTAAAACTTTAATGTCATCAGTTAACCATGGTGCTGGGGGCTTAGTAAACCTATACCACCTGTAAGGGGCATGTATGTCTAAAACACGTAGTAATGCATCATTCAGGTACTGTACTTTTTCATCTATATCTTTTATATCATTTCAGTCTGCTGTGCGATGGCAGCCGATACAGACATTGTGCCGAGTTACGGCGACAAAAATTGTGAAATATGTTGTGAGAGCATTAGAAAATCTTGTGTCAGGTGTGAAGGTGACAACTGTACCATAGTTCTTCATCTGAAGTGTTTTGAAACAATTGCCAAGGTGTTTTTTGTGGAGAAAAGGAACTGGAAATGCAAAAACTGCACTGTGAAGAGTAAAACTACAAATGAAAACACTCAGTCTGATGTAGCCGTTATGAGTCATGAAATCCAATGTCTCAATAGAGAAAAGCAATTATTAATTGCCCTTAACGATGAAATGAAATCAAGAAATATGCTCCTGGAGGAAAAAATTGCCTCGAGCCAGACGTATGCTGCAAAAACTGCGAGGCCCGCCCAAGGTGAATCATCCTCCTTCGCTTCTGGTCTGCAGGTAAAAAACAACAACAGAATTCTACCATCAGCTGGTGTAATTGTGAAAACAAACAACGCATCGATATCGAGTAATGAAATCTTTAGTGATATTCAGCGGGGTGTTGATTTAAATAGTCTCAAACTTGGGCTAGGAGGTGTTAAACACATCCGGAATGGCATAATCATTCGGTGTGAAAACGATGAAGCGGTGGAAAAACTAAAAGTTTGTGTTCATAGCAAATTAGGTTCAAAATATTCTGTAGATAAGCTGAAACGATTCAATCCAAGGATTATTGTAAGGAAGGCTATTATCGCAAATAATTGGTCGGATGCAGACATAGTTGCTAATATATGCGTTTTAAACAAGCTGGCTAGTCATGATAGTAGTAATATTAAAATTGTAACAAAATTCAAATTTCAAAATAGCATTGATATTGTTTTAGAAGTTTCACCCTCTTTAAGAAAATTTTTTATAGCTCAAGGATTTATGTATGTTGGTTATAATAAGTGTTATCTTGCTGATCATATTAGAATAGTGCGTTGTCATAAATGTAGTGGCATAGGCCACTCGGAAAAAAATTGTACAGGCTCGATCGTATGCCCTTTATGCTCTGGAAGTCATCGCATGAAGGAATGTTTATCTCAGGACCTAAAATGCTGCAACTGCTCCTTAAGCAATGAAAAATACAAAACTAAGTTGGAGGTCAACCATTCCTCTATTAATATAGATCAATGCGCTGTTCTGCAAAACAGTTTTAGGAACCTAAAATCGAAAATTAATTATGGTGAGGAATAAAATAAATAAATTAAAGATCGCACACATAAATGTAAGGTCATTAATATCGAGTTTTCATGAATTACAAATTCTAATTGAACAAAATAGTTTTGACATAATCGCTATTACTGAAACCTGGCTGTCTGCAGACATTCCTACATGCGCTGTCAATATACAAGGTTACCTGTTGTATAGGCAAGACAGATTAGGTCGAGGTGGTGGAGTTGGCATATACATCAGATCGAACATACGCAGTGCAGTTCTGGATATCACTAATCATACAGACAATTTCCTTGAATACCTTTTTGTTGAATATAAGATTGGCCAAGAAAGGCATTGTATAGCAGTGTTCTACAGGCCCCCGAAAGGAAATGCGTTAGATGCTGTAGGTCATTTGGACCAAATTTTACCACAAGTGATTACACAATTTGAAAATATTACTATATTGGGAGATCTAAATGTAAATTTCATGGTAAAAAATAATATTCTGAGTAATTGCTTTGAATCCTACGGCCTAATACAAGTAATTTCAGAGCCTACTCGTGTAACTGAGACCAGTTCTACACTTATAGACATTATTTTTGTATCTAATGTAGAGAAATGCATTGCTAAGGGTACCATAAATGCTGATACTATTAGTGACCACTTCTTGGTTTATTGTGAGATCTCTTGTGACTATAAAAGAACCGAAAAATACGTTACATATAGAGACTTCAAAAATTTTTCTTTAGACCACTTCTTATGCGACTTACACTCGATACCATGGGGAAATATGTTAATGTATAGAGATATAGAAACTAAGGTAACATTTTTAACAGAAAATATAATTGGTTTATTTGACATCCACTGTCCTACAAAAACGGCTCGTGTGACTAAAGCTAGAGCTCCTTGGATAAGTCAGAATACTAAACTGTTGTTTAAGGAACGAAATAGAGCTTTACAAAAATTTAAAACTAATAAAACTACTGCCAATTGGAACGAATATAAAGAGTTACGTAATTTTGCCCTTTCATCATTGAGAAATGAGAAATCTGCGTATCTGCGACACCTACATAACCAAAGTAACTCATCGTCTTTCTACAAAACATTGAAATACATGCACGTCCAGGTAAATAGTAAATCTGCAGAAATTCCTAAGCATCTTAAAAATCCATATATGATAAATGATTACTTTACTTCCACATTTCAAAATAGTGACTTAGAATGTTCAGATAACATTTTTTTCTACAGGACAAACAAATTTCAAAAAAACTGCAGCTTTAGTCTCACTACAGTTGATCTGGGCACTGTGCTCAATGTTATAAATAACATCAATTCTAATGCTGGCGGGGTAGATGGAGTAACCTTAGAAATGCTAAAGCTTTGCTTTCCTCTAATAGGTAAATGGATCCTGCACATTATAAATATCTGTCTGGAGAGAGGGTACTTCCCAGCTTGCTGGAAAGTTGCAGTTGTCACTCCTTTGCCTAAAGTTCAAAATCCCAACTCACTGAATGATCTGAGACCAATTAGTTTATTGCCTATACTCTCTTCCATCGATAAAAATAATATGAGTCTTTTGGTACTCCTTGACTTCTCAAAAGCATTCGATACCCTAAATCACAAATTGCTTGTCGCCAAATGCTGCTACTATGGCTTTGATGATACTTCATGTAAGTTCATCAGGTCATATTTGAGCGGGCGCAAACAGAAAGTAATAGTAGATGATCAATCATCCTTGTTAAATGACATCAAATCAGGCGTACCACAGGGGTCAGTATTGGGTCCACTACTGTTTCTTCTATATACGTCAGATATAGTGAATCAAGTTAAATCTAGCCATCTACAGCTCTTTGCCGACGACACACAAATAAGCCATAGCTTCGCGACAACACAGTATGCTATTGCCGAACAAAATATTAATAAAGACCTTAATAATATTAAAGAGTACTGCCAGTCGCAAAACCTTAGGTTAAATCCATCAAAATATAACGCTTTGCTATTTGGCAATAGAAGTAAACGGCAGTTTCTGAAAAACCGCCTTAACGTTCATGTCAATGGAGAATCTATTCCATTTATCGACTGCGCAAGAAATTTGGGATTACATTTTGATGAAAATTTGAGGTTTGAAAGACATGTGCAGATGGTGCTCAAAAGCTGCTATGCAACACTTCGCCTGTTATATGCCAACAGAGACATCCTTGATAAAGCCATCAGAAAAAAACTGTGTGAAAGTTTGGTAATGTCTAAAATCAATTACGCGCTTGCTGTTTATTACCCTTGCCTCACAACTAACAGTACAAGGCGTTTACAAATAATGCAGAACACTTGCAGCAGGCTTATAAATAACTTGCGAAAATTTGACCATATCTCCCACACATTATATGAGATGAAATGGTTAAACGTCAAAAATTTGTACAAGTACAGTTGTTTAAGTCTTACTCACAAAGTAGTAACTACATCATTTCCCCCTTATCTTAAACAAAAACTAACAACAAGGTCGTCCGTTCATGATGTGCCTGTCAGGAATACCTCGCTGCTAACAATGCCTTTACATCGTACGGCAACTTTTACTAGATCTTTCACTTATAATTCTGTATCTCATTACAACGGTCTGCATGCAGATGTCAAAAAGCTGCCTTATAGATCATTTAAGCGAAGACTGAAATCTGTCTTGCTGCTTCAACAGTAGTGTTATTGTTATTGTATATTGTTTGTATGTGAAAAAAGTATTAATTTCTTTTTTTCTTTGACTTTCTTGTTTTCGATAAATCTATCTTGTATTAGTTCTCATTATTACACCCTTACATCATATTTCCAAGTTTATATGCGAAAAAGCATTATTATGTTTTTTTTTCATTTATTTTGTATTATTATTATCACTTCCTCACATCATATTTCTAAGTTTACGTTCTGCTATAGTTTTTTTTTTGTGTATTACGTGAAAGGGGTTAGATGTAAGAGTAGCTGTGCTAAATCTCGCCCCTAAAATTGTACTATTCATAAAAGTGCAATAAAGACGATTTATTATTATTATGTTTTTTCAAGCTTCTCTCGCATGACTGCGGTGACGACAAATGTTGACGGGCTAGGCCAAGTCAACACCTGAACTATTACTGATCGGAATTTAGGAAAGATCGTACTATATTACAGGTCTTAAGGATTACAGACTTTTGGAATATTTTATGTAAACTTTCGTCCAGGCCTAACTGTTGTAGGTGTTGTGTAAATGTGTTCGGTGTGAGGCCTGAGACCGACATAATGAGGGGGACAATAATAACTTTATGTTGTTTCCAAATTCGCTTCACTTCTATGGCAAGGTCAGTGTATTTAGATATTTTCCCAGCGTAGGTGTTTTGAACATTCACATCATTGGGAATAGCAATATCTATTAAGTAGGTAACTTTGTCTGCCTTTATCTGAAATACTATATCTGGTCTGTTTGCATTGATGGTTTTATCTGTGTGTATTTCAACATCCCAGTATAGTTTGTAGTGATCGTTTTCGAGTACTGATGTTGGTGTATACTTGTAATATGGATCGGAGTTTTCGATTAGTTTGTTTTTTGTGGCTAATGCTTGATGTATGATTTTGGCTGCTGAGTTATGTCTAGCCGTGTACTCAGTTCCAGCGAGAGTTTTGCATGCGCTTGTTATGTGGTCTATTGTTTCCTTTTGTTGTTGACATTTTCTGCAGTTATCGTTTGTTATGGATGGATCTTTAATTATGTATTTCTTGTAGTTTCTCGTCGCAATAACTTGGTCCTGGATAGCAAGCATAAACCCCTCAGTTTCTGGAAAGAGCTGGCCATCCTGCAGCCAGGTGTATGACTGTTTTTCATTTATGTGGTCTTGCGTAATACGGTATCTATGTTTGCCATGGAGTGGTTTCTGCGACCAGGTGCTTATTTTTTCTTGTTGTGATAGTGTGGGATTGTGTGTGTCTGCGACGTGGTCTGGACATGATAGGTTAAGTGGTGTACAGTTTTTGTCTGCTTTTACTATTGCTCGATGTAAATTTGTTTGTTTGTTTTGGAAGAAATGTCTGAGTGTCTTTATCTGTCTTGTGCGAAGCGACTGTATATCTGTGATCCCTCTGCCTCCTTGTTTCCTGTCTATGGTGAGCCCTTCTTTGCATGCGTTTGGATGTGACATTCGGTGTTTCGTGAGTTCCGTCCGTATGAGGATGTGGATGTTTTCTATATCAGTGTGTGACCACTTGATGATGCCAAAGGAGTATGTGAGGACTGGTATTATTATTATTATTATCATGTTCTTTCAAACTTCTCTCGCATGACTGCGGTGACGACAAATGTTGACGGGCTAGGCCAAGTCAACACCTGAACTATTACTGATCGGAATTTAGGAAAGATCGTACTATATTGCAGGTCTTAAGGATTACAGACTTTTGGAATATTTTATGTAACCCTTCGTCCAGGCCCAACTGTTGTAGATGCTGTGTAAATGTGTTCGGTGTGAGGCCTGAGACCGACATAATGAGGGGGACAATAATAACTTTATCTTGTTTCCAGAGTCGCTTCACTTCTATGGCAAGGTCAGTGTATTTAGATATTTTCCCAGCGTAGGTGTTTTGAACATTTACATCATTGGGAATAGCAATATCTATTAAGTAGGTAACTTTGTCTGCCTTTGTCTGAAATACTATATCTGGTCTGTTTGCATTGATGGTTTTGTCTGTGTGTATTTCAACGTCCCAGTATAGTTTGTAATGGTCATTATCGAGTACTGATGTTGGTGTATACTTGTAATATGGATCTGAGTTGTCGATTAGTTTGTTTTTTGTGGCTAATGCTTGATGTATTATTTTGGCTGCCGAGTTGTGTCTAGCCGTGTACTCAGTTCCAGCGAGAGTTTTGCATGCGCTGGTTATGTGGTCTATTGTTTCCTTCTGTTGGTGACATTTTCTGCAATTATCGTTGGTTATGGATGGATCTTTAATTACGTATTTCTTGTAGTTTCTCGTAGCAATAACTTGGTCCTGGATAGCAAGCATAAATCCCTCAGTTTCTGGAAAGAGTTGGCCATCCTGCAGCCAGGTATATGACTGTTTTTCATTTATATGATCTTGCGTAATACGGTATCTATGTTTGCCATGGAGCGGTTTCTGCGACCAGGTGTTTATTTTTTCCTGTTGTGATTGTATGGGGTTGTGTGTGTCTGCGGCGTGGTCTAGACATGATAGGTTAAGTGGTGTATAGCTTTTGTCTGCTTTTGCTATTGCTCGATGTAAATTTTTTTGTTTGCTTTGGAAGAATTGCCTGAGCGTTTTTATCTGTCTTGCGCGGAGTGACTGTATGTCTATGATCCCTCTGCCTCCCTGTTTCCTGTCTATGGTGAGCCTTTCTTTGCATGCGTTTGGATGTGACATTCGGTGTTTCGTAAGTTCTGTCCGTATGAGGATATGGATGTTTTCTATATCAGTGTGTGACCACTTGATGATGCCGAAGGAGTATGTGAGGACCGGTATCGCAAATGTGTTGATTGCTTTTGTAAGATTTTTGGAATTCAATTTTGATTTTAGAAGCTTAACGAGGCGGTCTCTGAACTCTTGTGTTAGTTGAGCTTTGACTTGTGTGTGGTCGATCTTAATGTTCTGATTGAAGCCCAGATACTTGTACGTTTCGTCCTTGTCCATGTTATCCAGCGTTTGGCCAGTTAATATTTCCTGTTCGGCTTGGTTCTTCCATTGGCCTTTATTGATGTGGAGCACCTTGCATTTGCTCATACCGAATTCCATCCGGACGTCTGACGTACAAACTTCTGTTATTCTGAGTAATTCTTTTAGTTGCACTTCAGTGGCTGCATATAGTTTTATATCATCCATGTAGAGAAGATGATTTATTCTGTGCTGATTGACTTTCTGGTGTCTGATGTTGAAGCCATAATTTGTGTTGTTAAGTGCGTTAGAGAGTGGATTTAAGCAAAGGCAAAACCACAGTGAACTAAGCGAATCACCCTGGAAGATACCGCGTCGTATGAGTAGCTCGTCTGTTTGGATATGGCCGTCCTGAGTTTTAAGATGTATGTTGGTTCGCCATGCCTCCATGGTTCTTGTAAGGAACTGGCGAAGGACTGGGTTAATTTTATATATTTCAAGAGTTTTCTTTAGCCAGCTATGGGGTACAGAGTCAAAAGCTTTTTTATAATCGATGAAGCAGGTATGAAGATTTCTGTGTTCTTTTCTGGTTTGCTCCATGATGACACTATCGATTATGAGTTGTTCTTTGCATCCTTGACTTTGTTTTCTACATCCTTTTTGCTCTTCAGTCAGGATGTTGTTTTGGGTGAGGTGTTGTTCAATCCTTTTGCCTATTGTTGCGGTGATGATCTTGTACAAGGTTGGGAGACAAGTGATCGGGCGGTAATTGGCAGGGTTTCTGGTATCTGCGTTTTTTGGTTTTATATAAGTTATTCCTTGTGTGAGGAATTTGGGAAGCCTATTAGGTTGTAGTATGGCTTTATTGATTTGCTCTGTTAGCATTGCATACGTTGCACTGAACTGCTTGTACCAGAAGTTTTGCACGTTATCTACGCCTGGGCACTTCCAGTTGTGAGTGTGTCTTATTGTCTCGGCTATTTCCTCTGGTGTAAGAACAATGTCTCCCTGCTCCGCTATGTGTTGATGTTTTTCCTCTTCTTGTCTGATCCATGCAGCGTTTTCGTTATGTGTTTTTGGTTCTGACCATAGGCTTCCCCAGAACTCGGTTAACTCTTGTCTACTTGGAGGTTCCGTTGTTGCTATCTGATTATTTGATGTCATCTTTTGGTAAAACTGTTTTTCACTTCTCTGAAAAAGATTGTTGGCATCTTTTCTTATTATTATAAATGCAAACAAAAAAGTGCAGCTCGGGCTCCGACACACCGAGCTGCTGTTCCATTACCCAATGACTACTCCTCACACCGTGAGGTGAGCAATCACTGGGTCCGCGAATCGTGCGCCCTAAGTAGACGAAGGGACCCAAGGATGACTGCCTTCTGCATTCTGGCGGCTAAGATGTGCGCCGCCGCACGGCACACCGGTATTTTGCGCAGTGCAGAGAGCAGCGTATTCCTCATTCCCCCTAGGGATCCAATGACCATAACCAGCAGACTTACAGTGTAGTCTGGCCAGAGCCTGCGAAGTTGTCCGAGCAACTCCTGATATTTGGTCCGCTTTTCCTCCTCCTTAGAGACGACGTTCACTTCGGCAGGCGCCGAAAACTCAATAACGAACATCGTCTTCTGTTGGTGGTCGAGAAGGACTATGTCGGGCTTGTTTGCCTGTACAAGCTCGAGCGTGGGGAACGAGTAGTTCCAGTAAATCCGGCATCTCTCGTTCTCCACAACGGACTCTATATCCCCTGGAGCGTATGGCAGCACCGGTGTCTCATCGATACCGTATGAGTGCCTTAAATGATAGTAGAGCACTCGTAGAGCCGCGTTGTGCCGATGGACGTAAGCCGTCCCAGCGTACGTCTTACACGCCGACAAGAGATGCATAAGCGTCTCTGACGCCTGTCGGCAAGCTCTACAATGGGTGTCGGGTACATCTACACCCATAACCCTTTTACGGTATACCAAGGTGTTGAAGACACCGTCTTGGCAAGCCATTATAAAGCCCTCAGTCTCCGACTTCAACCCACTAGACCTTAGGAAAGAGAAGGTCAACTGCTCAGACAAGCCATGCTCTTCTAAATGTTTGTAGAAGATTCCATGCATTGGCTTATCTTTATGAAGTCTTAAGAGGAAGTCGACTTCGGCAGTTTTAATGTGGGCTTTTAATTCTGCGGGAGCAAGTTCCGTAATGGACTGCTGACACCTCCGCTTGAAGTCGAGTGTGAGGCTGAGCTCCTCGGCTGCTCGTTTCGCTGCGCTAAAAAGAAAGGCTCCTTTTCCCGCATTCTCGTGCTCTCGCACGAAGCGGATCAGGGGATCGGTGCTGTTCGTTACATAGCAGGCAGTGGCCAGTACTACTCTGTTGTGCAGACGCTCCAAACTCAATAGTCCACGCCCTCCCAGGTGTCGCGGGAGGTATATTCGCGGGACAGAGGACTTAGGATGCAGGCTTCTCTCCATATTCATCCTTTTGCGGGTATTCGTGTCGATTTCCTTCAGCTCGTTCACTTTCCAGTGTATAGCACCAAAGGTGTATAATAACAATGGGACCGCAAGCATGTTTGTGGCAGCGACTTTGTTCTTGCCGGACAGTTCTGACGACCAGATCTGCCGGAGTCGGTGCAAATACTTGCGGCGGAGACACTCTTTAACCAATGTTGCCTCTTGGACATGACGCTGCGCCACTCCAAGGTAGGTATAAGTATCTCCGGCATGCAGTTGTCGCAAGATGCTCCCATCAACGAGCTGTTCCTCATCTCCACTATCTCCGCTTCGTCCTTTCTTGAGATGAACCAATGCACATTTGTCTTATTATTATTATTATATCCAGATTTTCCAAGTTTCTCTCGCATGACTGCGGTAGCAACAGGTGTTGACGGGCTGTGCCAAGTCAGCACCTGAACTATTACGGATCGGAATTTAGGAAAGATCGAACTATATTGCAGGTTTTCTGGATTACAGACTTCTGAAATATTTTGTGTAACCTTTCGTCCAGGCCTAACTGTTGCAGGTGTGGTGTAAATGTGTTTGGTGTGAGGCCTGAGACAGACATAATTAGGGGGACAATGGTAACTTTGTTTTGCTTCCAGAGTCGTTTTATTTCTATCGCAAGGTCCGTGTATTTAGATATCTTCCCAGCGTAGGCGTTTTGGATATTCGTATCGTTGGGAATAGCAATATCTATCAAATAGGTAACTTTGTCTGCCTTCGACTGGAAAACTATATCTGGCCGATTTGCCGGGATAGCCTTATCGGTATGTATTTCAACGTCCCAGTACAGTTTATATTCATTGTTTTCGAGTACTGATGTCGGTGTGTAATTGTAATATGGATCTGTGTTTTCTATTAGCTTGTTTGTTGTGGCTAGTGCTAGTATTATGTGTTAAAAACAAAAAAGTGCAGCTCGGGCTCCGACACACCGAGCTGCTGTTCCATTACCCAATGACTACTCCTCACACCGTGAGGTGAGCAATCACTGGGTCCGCGAATCGTGCGCCCTAAGTAGACGAAGGGACCCAAGGATGACTGCCTTCTGCATTCTGGCGGCTAAGATGTGCGCCGCCGCACGGCACACCGGCATTTTGCGCAGTGCAGAGAGCAGCGTATTCCTCATTCCACCTAGGGATCCAATGACCATAACCAGCAGACTTACAGTGTAGTCTGGCCAGAGCCTGCGAAGTTGTCCGAGCAACTCCTGATATTTGGTCCGCTTTTCCTCCTCCTTAGAGACGATGTTCACTTCGGCAGGCGCCGAAAACTCAATAACGAACATCGTCTTCTGTTGGTGGTCGAGAAGGACTATGTCGGGCTTGTTTGCCTGTACAAGCTCGAGCGTGGGGAACGAGTAGTTCCAGTAAATCCGGCATCTCTCGTTCTCCACAACGGACTCTATATCCCCTGGAGCGTATGGCAGCACCGGTGTCTCATCGATACCGTATGAGTGCCTTAAATGATAGTAGAGCACTCGTAGAGCCGCGTTGTGCCGATGGACGTAAGCCGTCCCAGCGTACGTCTTACACGCCGACAAGAGATGCATAAGCGTCTCTGGCGCCTGTCAGCAAGCTCTACAATGGGTGTCGGGTACATGTACACCCATAACCCTTTTACGGTATACCAAGGTGTTGAAGACACCGTCTTGGCAAGCCATTATAAAGCCCTCAGTCTCCGACTTCAACCCACTAGACCTTAGGAAAGAGAAGGTCAACTGCTCAGACAAGCCATGCTCTTCTAGATGTTTGTAGAAGATTCCATGCATTGGCTTATCTTTATGAAGTCTTAAGAGGAAGTCGACTTCGGCAGTTTTAATGTGGGCTTTTAATTCTGCGGGAGCAAGTTCCGTAATGGACTGCTGACACCTCCGCTTGAAGTCGAGTGTGAGGCTGAGCTCCTCGGCTGCTCGCTTCGCTGCGCTAAAAAGAAATGCTCCTTTTCCCGCATTCTCGTGCTCTCGCACGAAGCGGATCAGGGGATCGGTGCTGTTCGTTACATAGCAGGCAGTGGCCAGTACTACTCTGTTGTGCAGACGCTCCAAACTCAATAGTCCACGCCCTCCCAGGTGTCGCGGGAGGTATATTCGCGGGACAGAGGACTTAGGATGCAGGCTTCTCTCCATATTCATCCTTTTGCGGGTCTTCGTGTCGATTTCCTTCAGCTCGTTCACTTTCCAGTGTATAGCACCAAAGGTGTATAATAACAATGGGACCGCAAGCATGTTTGTGGCAGCGACTTTGTTCTTGCCGGACAGTTCTGACGACCAGATCTGCCGGAGTCGGTGCAAATACTTGCGGCGGAGACACTCTTTAACCAATGTTGCCTCTTGGACATGACGCTGCGCCACTCCAAGGTAGGTATAAGTATCTCCGGCATGCAGTTGTCGCAAGATGCTCCCATCAACGAGCTGTTCCTCATCTCCACTACCTCCGCTTCGTCCTTTCTTGAGATGAACCAATGCACATTTGTCTGTCCCGAACTCCATTCCGATAGCATGACTGTACTCCTGCACCACCCTCAGCGATTGTTGTAGTTCGCGTTGGCCGGAGGCATACAGTTTTAGGTCATCCATATAAAACAGATGGGTGACCTTGTGCCTCCGGTTATTGGGCGTGCCACAGCTGTATCCTTTAGTATTTCTCAGCGCTATGGACAGAGGCAAAAGTGAGATGCAAAAGAGCAAGGGACTCAAGGAGTCTCCTTGGAAGACACCTCTTTTCAATGACACCAACTCTGTCTGAACCCGAGTTTCACCTGATGTTATAGTGAACCGGGTCTTCCAGAGTGGCATCAGTTGTTTGATGCATCCCACTATCTGATTATCCACCGAAAGGCATTCCAACAGCCGCACAATGAGCTCATGAGACGTGCTGTCGAATGCCTTGCGATAGTCAATCCAGGCCATAGAAAGGTTTCGCTTGTACTGCACGGAGTCCTGCGTGACACATCGGTCAATCAACAAGTTCTCCTTGCAGCCAGCTACTCCTTTCTTTGACCCTCTCTGTTCATACACGTCGAGAAATACAGGATTCACAGCTTGAAGGAGACGCATGTACAAGATTCTGGTGAAGAGCTTGTAACATGCGTTGAGACATGTTATTGGCCTGTAGTTTTTGGGATCAGACAAATCTCCGGTCTTCGGGAGAAGCACGGTTCGACCCTCGACAAACCAAGCCGGAATTGGCTGCTCCTGATTTAGCCACGAGTTAAAAACTCTAGCTAAATGCCGGTGGCAACTGGGGAATTTTTTCCACCAGTAGGTGTTTATGCCATCCGGGCCAGGAGCTGCGAAATTCTTTGCGCCTCGTAAGGCGTCAAGAATTTCTTCCGTGTTTATCGGGTGACGCAGTTCATTCAGGTTAGGAGTCCTCCTACAAACGGACTCGAACTGCGCCAAGGCCGGAGTGTCTGCTGAGAGAGGTTTGGGCTGTTCGTAAATGTCCCTCCAAAAGGCCTCCACGCGATCAGCAGTTGGCGGCTGCTCTATGGCTGGAGGCGGCTGTTGGAAAAGGCGAGAAGGTCTTTCGTAGAACATTCTGTTCTGTTCCAGACCTCTCGCCCGCGCCACCAACGATCGCTTAGCAGCGATTAGCATCCGTATCCTGTCAAGACAGTGTTGCTTGACAACAACCAGTACCGCTTGACTGAGTGTGTGATGGTCGCGCCTCAACCCGTAGGCTATCTGGCGCACTCGGCGCGTAAATGGCTTCCCAGCCGCTCTATATTCCATCACACACTGGATACGGGATGCTTCCTGGCGAGCCAACTGGATTTTCGCTTCCATTTGGCGCACCCGTCTCTGTGCTCTCTCAACAGGAGAGTCTCTCACTCTCCCCTGTCTAGCTAGCCTCAGAGCCGCAGCGTAAATTTCGCAATTGATGCTCCAAATGTCAGAGGCCTCCGATAGACGTTCACCAACCACCTCATCCTCTCTCTTTAAATCTGCCAGCTTCAAGGACCTTCCGTTGTTATGCAAGGCCCTTCGGTCTCTGAAATCCCCAGGTGAGACGACTTGGTCGATTTCCCTCTCAGCGGGCCTTACCGGCGAACTTTCAGCCTGGTTAACAGGCCTTCCGTCCGCCGAAGGGGCAGGCTGAGCTGGAGCACGAACATATCCCTGCCTCCGGAGGTACGATACATAATCTCGCAAATTCTGAGAGGTAAGCGTGCTATGCTCTGGGTGCATTTCACACCACCTCTCATACATGCGGGACATGTATCCCCTACGGCGCGGGCTACTGCTCTCGTAGCAGCTCAGTAGGTCATCCTTGAGCTCCGTCGTCCACCTAAAACGGTCCATGTCATTGCGGGGGTCGTCAACAGGGCAATTCGTATTATTATTATTATGCATGTCTCATTTTTTCTCGCATGGTTGCGGTAGTAACAAGTATTGACGGGCTGTGCCAAGTCAATACCTGACCTATTATTATTCTGAATTCAGGAAGGACCGTACAATGCTACAGGTCTTGAGGATTACAGACTTTTGGAAGGTTTTATGTAACTTTTCATCTAGGCCCAATTGTTGCAGGTGTGGCGTAAATGTATTTGGAGTAAGGCCTGAGACCGACATAATGAGGGGGACAATGACAACTTTGTTTTGTTTCCATAGTCGTTTTATTTCTATGGCGAGATCGGTGTATTTAGATATCTTCCCCGCGTAGGTGTTTTGGATGTTCATATCATTGGGAATCGCAATATCTATTAAGTAGGTCACTTTGTCTGTCTTTGACTGGAAAACTATATCTGGTCTGTTTGCTGGGATGGTTTTATCTGTATGTATTTCAATGTCCCAGTATAGTTTGAATTGATTGTTCTCTAGTACTGAGGTCGGTGTGTAGTTATAATATGGATCTGTGTTTTCAATTAGCTTGTTTGTTGTGGCTAGTGCTTGGTGTATGACTTTGGCTGCAGAGTTATGTCTGGCTGTATACTCAGTTCCAGCGAGAGTTTTGCATCCACTAGTTATGTGTTCTATTGTTTCCTTCTGTTGGTGGCATTTTCTGCAATTGTCATTAGAGATGGATGGATCTTTCATTATGTACTTCCTGTAATTTCGTGTCGCAATCACTTGGTCCTGGATAGCAAGCATAAAACCTTCCGTTTCCGGAAAGAGCTGGCCATCCTGCAGCCAGGTGTATGACTGCTTTTCATTAATGTGGTCTTGTGTAACACGGTATCTATGTTTGCCGTGGAGTGCCTTCTGCGACCAGGTGTTTATTTTTTCTTGTTGTGCTTGTATGTGGTTGTGTGCGTCTGCTGCGTGGTCTGGACAAGAAAGGGCGAGTGGTGTGTAGTTTTTGTCTGCTTTTACTATTGCTTTGTGCAAGTTTGTTTGTTTACTGTGGAAAAAATGTCTGAGTGATTTTATTTGTTTTGCATGAAGTGACTGTATATCTATAATTCCTCTGCCCCCTTGTTTTCTGTCTATGGTGAGCCTTTCCTTGCATGCTTTGGGATGTGACATTCTGTGTTTTGTGAGTTCTGTTCGGATGAGTATATGGATGTTTTCTATGTCAGTGTGCGACCACTTGATAATGCCAAATGAATATGTTAGGACCGGCATAGCAAATGTGTTAATAGCTTTTGTAAGATTTTTAGAATTTAGTTTCGTTTTTAACAGTCTAATAAGGCGGTCTTTAAACTCTTGTGTTAGTTGTAATTTGATTTTTGTGTGGTCTATCTTAGCGTTTTGATTGATACCCAGGTACTTGTACGTTTCATCCTTGTTCATGTTGTCTAGCGCCTGGCCAGTTACTATTTCCTGTTCGGGATGGTTTTTCCATTGGCCTTTATTGATGTGAAGCACCTTGCATTTACTCATGCCAAACTCCATCTTGATATCTGACGTACAAACTTCTGTTATCCTGAGTAATTCTCTCAGTTGCACTTCTGTGGCGGCATATAGTTTTAGATCATCCATGTAAAGAAGATGATTGATTTTGTGTTGATTTGCTTTCTGGTGCCTGATGGTGAAACCACAGTTTGTGCTGTTAAGTGTGTTGGAGAGCGGATTGAGACAGAGGCAGAACCATAGTGAACTGAGAGAGTCACCCTGAAAGATACCACGACGTATATGTAGCTCATCCGTTTGAATATGACCGTCTTCAGTTTGAAGGTGTATATTTGTTCGCCATGTCTCCATCGTTCTTGTAAGAAACTGACGAAGCCCTGGGTTGATCTTGTATATTTGAAGAGTTTTTGTTAGCCAGCTATGGGGTACAGAGTCGAAAGCTTTTTTATAGTCGATGAAACAGGTATGAAGATTCCTGTGTTCTTTTCTGGTTTGCTCCATGATCACACTATCAATTATAAGTTGTTCCTTGCATCCTTGGCTTTGTTTTCTACATCCTTTTTGTTCTTCAGTCAGGATGCTGTTTTCCGTGAGGTGTTTTTCAATTCTTCTACATATCGTTGCGGTGATGATCTTGTACAAGGTGGGAAGACAAGTGATTGGGCGATAGTTGGCAGGGTTTTTGGTGTCTGCGTTTTTGGGTTTTATATACGTTATTCCTTGCGTGAGGAATTTGGGAAGCCTATTGGGTTGGAGTATGGCTTTATTAATTTGGTCTGTGAGCACTTCGTATACTGAGCTGAACTGCTTGTACCAAAAATTTTGTATATTATCCACGCCTGGACACTTCCAGTTGTGAGTATGTTTTATTGTTTCAGCTATTTCCTCTGGCGTAAGAATAACGTTTCCCTGTTCCGCTATATGTTGATGTTTTTCCTCTTCCTGTTTGATCCATGGAGCGTTTTCATTATGTGTTTTGGGTTCTGACCATAGGCTTCCCCAAAACTCAGTTAACTCTTGTTTACTAGGAAGTTCTATTGCTGTTATCTGGTTGTCGGTTGTTATCTTTTTGTAGAATTGTTTTTCACTTTTCTGAAAAAGGTTATTAGCGTCCTTTCTGTCGTTTGATTCATTGTATCTGCGTAGTCGAGCTGCGTAGACTGCAAGTTTTTGTTTGAGTGTATCAGTTATTTCTGGTATTGATTTCTGGGGCGACTTGGATTTGAGGATATCTATTGTTGTCTGTATGCGTTTTGAACGGTTGTTGTTGTTGGTGTATTATTATTATTATTATTATTATTATTATTATTATTATTATTATTATTATGTGAAATATATTTTCTAAGTTCTGGTCTCGAAGGTCAGCACAAAAATGTTGAGTATTAATTTTTTTAAAGTTTCTAAAATACCTAAAAACTGGTTCAGGCTTTGGAAGTGCTACCAACGCAAATATTATGTCATGATCCGATAAAACGCATTCCTTAACCCCTGAGCAAGAAACCATAGCTTCTGCTGAAGTAATAATCAGGTCGATTAAACTTAACCTACTTTCACATATTCTAGTGGGCTGAGATATAAGTTGTGATAACTGATGATCATTCATGAACTGTTGTAACAAAGCACAGCTTGCAGATGAAGGTTGAGAGTAATCTATATTAAAGTCTCCTAAACAAAAGATGTACTGACTAAGACAAAACGCATTAGCAACACTAATATCCAGTTCTTCTAAAAATTTTGATGGTTCCTCTTGTGGTGGTCGATATACTACACCAACAACAGCAGTATCCCTTGCACACTGAACATTGACCCATAATTGCTCTATAGTTGTGGATGATTTTATAACACTAAATTTAATGCCATTAGCTATACAGGGTTATTCACGTTATTCGACACGGAGCATTATGGCTAAAGTATTTGATAAAAAAGAAAATAATAATTTGCGATGGATAGAGACCCATAAAGGCTACATTTTAAAAATATTTTCATGTTATACAGGGTGTCCCAAAAGCACGAAATGTATCAAAGTTACGTTTTTTTAAATGGAACACCCCGTATATTATTGCATATTCAGATTCTCTGATGAATTCTATTGTGACTTTATGTATCATACATGGGACTTAAAGCGAACCGTTTAGGTGTAAATCACCATTTTCGGTATAAGTAGATATCAGGAAAAAAATGAATATCGCAGAGATTATAAAATTTGGAAGGCTGTGACTTTGCCGTATTACTAAGCATAAAATGCGCCAGCTTTGATGAGACTGTCAAATTTAAATTACGTTTATACTTGGCGGAATCGGTCGATGAATTAAGGAAACTTCGATCAGCGATAACTTGATTTTTTCAAATGGGAGTGCCTAATTTTTTTTATACGGCTAAAAGTAGATTTTGATAACCTTTCTAATGATATAAGGTTGTGAATATCAATCTCTGATAGTTTTCATTTAATTTTAAATTTTCGAACAAATCGGCGTTTTTCAATTTGCCTACCTATAACCAACGTAGCAGGCCATGAAATATAAACAAAAACCTGTTCAGGTAGAAGAAAACAACTAACTTAGCTGAAAAATACACACGAACTAGACAAAAGGGACAAGATTATAAAAATTACTCACAACAAACAAAGTCTAACCAGAAACAACGGCGGTAACATATCTTTGGTCAAAGAGAAGCTGGAGTATGACAGAAATGGATTTTTTCACGGCCTACTAGCTACTGCAATGTACTAGAAATTGGCAATTTCGAAAACCATTAAAAATTTTGAAATAAAGTAAAAACTAATAGAGAATGTTGTAAGCAGTTTATTATTTTCATAATAAAATTTCACATTTAATGATATAAAAAAGTATGCAATTCTGTCAAAACTCAAGTCAAAAGTACCTTTGACTGGAGTTCTGAAAATTCTTCAGTACCTATTAGCAAGGTCGCAGAAAATGAAGAATGAATTAAAATTTGTTCAAATTATAAAACATAACTTAAATGGCAGAAAATTTAAATCTGATTTGTCAGTATTCCTTTTTTTGCAATATTCCTAATAGATATTGGAAAATAGAAGGGCTCCAGTCAGAGGTATCGATTTCGACGCAAATTAGTAGTTTTTTACACCATTACATATGATTGATAGTTGCGTGCTGGAGCAACAGTCGCTGGTTGTTTCTTTTTCATATGAGGGTTTTTGATTGCCTTGGAAATTTTTAACCTCTAATAAATTGCGGTAGCCAGTAGACAGTAAAAATATCTATTACTGCCATACTCCAGCTTCTCCTTGACCTTAGAGATGTTATCGCAGTTGTTTCTGGGAGAGTTGTTTTGTTGTAAGGAATTTTTATAATCTTGTCCCTTTAGTCTAGTTAGTGTGTATTTTTCAGCTAAGTTAGTTGTTTTCTTCTAGCTGAACAGATTTTTGTTTATATTTCATGGCCTGCTACGTTGCTTATAGGTAGGAAAATTGAAAATCGCCGATTTGTTTGAAAATTTGAAATTAAATGAAAACTACGAGAGATTGATATTCACAACCTTATATAGTTAGAAAGCTTATCAAATTCTACGTTTAACCCTATAAAAAAAATTAGGCATTCCCATTTGAAAAAATCAAGTTATCGCTGATCGAAGTTTCCTTAATTCATCGACCGATTTCTCCAAGCATAAACGTAACTTAAATTTGACAGTCTCATCAAAGCTGACGCATTTTATGCTTAGTAATACGGCAAAGTCACAGCCTTCCATATTTTGTAATCTCTGCGATATTCAATTTTTTCCTGATAACTACTTATACCGAAAATGGTGATTTACACCTTAACGGTTTGCTTTAGGTACCATGTATGATACATAAAGTCACACTAGAATTCACCAAGGAATCTAGATATGCAATAATATATGGGGTGTTCCATTTAAAAAAACATAACTTTGATACATTTCGAGTTTTTGGGACACCCTGTATAACATGAAAATATTTTTACAATGTAGCCTTTATGGGTCTCTATCCATCCCAAATTATTATTTTCTTTTTTATCAAATACTTTAGCCATAATGCTCCGTGTCGAATAACGTGAATAACCCTGTATAAAGACCCACACCACCTCCCCGCGAGCCTCTATCCTGTCTGACAAACTTATACCCGCCTATGGCGACATCGCTTGAAGGAATTTTCGAGTTTAGCCATGTTTCGCTTACTGCTAGAATATCGCAATGATAATTTTCAATAACCTGTTTTAGATAATCCATTTTTCCTTGCATGGAACGAATATTAATATGATAAATATTTAACTTTTGTTTGGTCCTACTCATATTTAATTATAGTTTCTATAAGTACCTATACCTAAAAAAATCAAACAAAACAATATACAAAAAAAAGGTTTCTGTCTACACATCAATGTTTTCAGCACCGTTACTTTTTGAGTGGAATCTGAACAACTGATAAATTTATAGAATGTTATAACTAAAAAGTTCTTGCTAACTACATACCTTGTTGCAAAACGTAATTAACTGCATGTTAGCACATACAAAAATAATAAAAAGAAAAATTAAACGCCCGATAGCCGGTTGCATAGGTACATATTGTACTGGTAATTTAGTAAACTAAATTAGATAAAATTACAAAAAATATGCACAGACCTGTAAATATGAGTAATATACAAGTAAATCAGTCTATACATCACGATGAGTGCCTTCATGGAAACTTTGTGCACCGGAGATGTCTGCGACCATATCAGGAACTGTAGTCATGACTTTGCCATTCTCCAGCCATTTTATCTTGCCATCCTGCGTCCAAACATTCTGCTTCCCATAAACTGCTGTTTTCTCTTTAACCATTTTCATTCTTGGAAGAGTTAGGTCTTCCCTCACTGTTATTCTTTTACCTTTCAACTTCTTTTTATTGGAATATACTTGGGCTTTGACTTGCATGGAACAGAATTTAACCAGTAGGGCACGAGGTTCTTTTCTATTTGACGAACCTACCCGGTATGCGGATTCGATATCTCTCTCAGAGACTGATGTTAAATTCATATCCTGACGAACTACATTCAAAATTATATTGATGCAGTTCTCATTCTGGCATTCTGGTACTCCAAAAAGTCTGAGAGTGCATCGCTTACAAAACTGCTCCAAGCTGTCGATTTTCATGCTTAGTTTACAAATATCGGACGAATTTTGTTTAGTAACTTGTTTGACTGCATGCATCTCTTCATACAATTTATCAAACTTATTATTAAGATGTGCAATACCTTGATTTGTTGATTCAATTTTGTCCAAGATTATAGCGAGTTTATCTTCATTCATCGTATTTGGCATGGTAATTCTGTCCACCTGTTTGTTGTCTTGGTTTTTTTGCCATGGTTTTAGCACTCCTTGCTAGCACACCAGACATCAACACGTCGATAATTAATAAAAATGAAAATATTATCAATATACGCGTTATATGTTATAACACTTTGAAGCACCCGATCTCAGGTCACTTTATTATAATACTGCAATTGATACAATTTATTTTACGTTCACTTTTACTGGAGATATTTGATGATTTTCACGGAGCCGAAAAACTCGTGTTTACTCCGACCAGAGGCGTAGCATTATTCTCAATGGAATAAATGGAAGCGAAAATCCAGTTGGCTCGCCAAGAAGCATCCCGTATCCAGTGTGTGAGGGAATATAGAGCGGCTGGTAGGCCTTTTACGTGTCGCGTGTGCCAGATACCTCGAGAACTAAGGCGCGACCATGACACGCTCAGTCAACCGGCACTGGTTGTTGTCAAGCAGCATTGTCTTGACAGGATACGGATGCTAATCGCTACTAAACGATCGCGGGCGAGAGGTTTGGAGGAAAACAGAGTGTTTTCCGAAAAGCCTGATCGTCTTTTCCAACAGCGACCACCAGCCATAGAGCAGCCGCCAACTGCTGATCGCGTGGAGACTTTCTGGAGGGGCATTTACGAACAGCCCAAACCTCTCCAAGCAGACACTCCGGTCTTGGCGCAGTTTGAGTCCGTTTGTAGGAGGACTTCAAACTTGAATTCTTGGCGCCTTACAAAGAGGGTCTAAGAAAGGAGTAGCTGGCTGCAGGGATAACCTGTTGATTGTGCGCCACACAGGACTCCGTGCAGTGCCTGCGAAACTTTTCTATGGCCTAGATCGACTACCGGAAGGCATTCGACACTAAGTCTCATGAACGGATCAAACAGTGGGATACATTAAAGAACTGATGGTGCTCTGGAAGACCCGGTTAAAAAGGGCGTCTTCCAAGGAGACTCCGTGAGTTTCTTGTTCTTTTGTATCTCGCTACTGCCTTTGCTCATAGCGCTGAAAAATACTCAGGGATACAGCTGCGTGACGCCTCAATACCTCAAAAACCAAGTGGATGATTATCAGTAAACAACAACAAGCAGGGCAACTCTTAATTGGTACCGAACCGGTAGAACGGATGGAGAAATATTGCTACCTTGGATCGATGGTTGACTCACAATGGAATCAGTCTATAGAAATAAAATCGAGAATTGAGAAATCGAGAACAGCGTTTAACAACATGAAACCGCTTTTTACTAGTAGGGATATATCATTAAAAATAAAAATTAGACTAGCGGAATGCTATGTGTTCCCAATTCTTCTATATGGAGTGGAGGCATGGACTCTGACTGACTCATTGATGAAGAAACTAGAGGCATTCGAAATGTGGGTTTACCGCCGTATTTTGCGTGTATCGTGGATAGATCGCATTACTAACGAAGAGGTTCTCCGTAGACTTGGTAAACAGAGGGAGATTTCCTTTACGATCAAAAAACGGAAAATGGAATGGCTACATAATCTACGTCAATCGTATGAGCTCACTTCAGTACAGCTATTCAGGAGTGCAGTGAACAAAGTACACATAGCCATGCTAATCGCCAACGTCCGCAACGGATAAGGCACTATAAGAAGAAGAAGACGCCCAATTACCGGAGGCACAAGGTCACCCCATTTGTTTTACGTGGATGACCTGAAGTTCCATGCCTCCGGACAACGCGACTCACAGCAGTCGCTGAGGGTAGTGTAGGTTAATGTTACGTTACATAGTGGTACACCAGAACACTGCACCAGAATAAAGAATTTTTCATTCAAAACAGGAAAAAGGTTATGTAGTACTTGGATTGGGGGATGCCAATGAGACGTCATGACGCAGATGTCAAAAATAATTCGACAGGTGAAATTATTTCATAGATTGTCCAGACATCATAGTACCAACCACAAAAGTAATAATGTTAATCATAATCAACTTTAAAATATGATTGTCTGAAATTTCTGGTGATGGACAAGAACCTCTTGATACTAGAAATGGTTATTAGGGGTCAAAATTAGCGAGAAATTTATTTGGTAACAACTGGGTGAGCTTAAAGGGATGAATCATCAAGCAAGGCTAACCTGTATTATCTAATTTTTCGCATTCGAGGAGATATGAGCCCGTGGCAGAGCCTAAATACCAGAGTACCGCGGCTGCTATGAAAGGGTTATGTTAGGGGAAGTTTGTTAACGCGGGACTTGAATGGTCCAACACCCGTAGGCTCAATGAATACATCTCCTGGCAGTCCATTCCAAGCCTTGGATACCCTGGGAATGAATGTGCGGTTGTATCGCCCGGTTCTTGATGTATGAAGAACGACCGTCTTAGGATGAGATGCAGCGGTCGCGCGGGTGCATCTGATAGGAGCGGTGAGCGGCGGAACGATAGACACCAACAACATGCCGGTGAGAAAATGGCTGGGGGTGGCGCGCTAAGGCCGGGTCGCCAATTAGTCGATTTGCCTATCTCTGGGCGGCATCAAGTATAGACAGGGTAGTAAGGGCAGCAGCTCCCCAGACTTGAGAGCAATACTCCAGGCCAGGTCTTATAAGGGCTTTATAATATAGCGTGAGGAGGTTACATGGTGAGAAGTACTTTCTGGCTCTAAATAGGTACCCAGCCTTTCCACCAGCAGCCGTTTCAATTGACGCAACGTGTTCAAGCTAGATCAGATTTTCTGTAATGTTAGCTCCTAACAGCTTGAATGAGTGACTCCTTGGAGCTCGGTTGTTCATTGGAACCTGGTGTTGGCTTGGGTACTTCTTGTTTGATAGCGTACAATACTGGGTCTTGAAAGCATTATATTTTACCACATTCTTGAGCCCCCAAGCGGTAATGGTGTCGAGATCCTTTGAAAGTGAAGCTGCCACTGCCAGACTTCTGCGTTCCAGCTCGATCACAGAGATCAGTCTATTGCTCATGATGCCTGCATGCAGCGTACTGTCATCCGCCAAACTGTGGATTGGATTTGTAGTTCTAAAGAGTAGATCATTAATGTGAAGCAGAAACAATGTCGGAGCCAATACCGATCCCTGGGGAACCTCAGCATTGATACTATGGAAAGAAGAGGAAAAGCCGTCTACCACGACAGAGATTTTCCGACCTGAGAGGAAGTCTGCGAGCTTAACAAGGAGGCCGTAAAAGGGGAGCTTGTTTAGGAGAGCCGCATGCCACAGTTGATCGAATGTCCTTGAAATATCGAGAGCAACGTCGTGAGCCTCGCCAAATGATTGGATGAGTTGAATCCACACATGTGTGACGTAAGAGGAGATCTCCAGTTGATCTTTGGTGTCGGGATCCATATTGTCTGTCGTTGATTAAGTGATGCAGCTCTAGGTATTTCACGGGCTCTTGGTTAACGCATTTCTCTATTACTTTACTGATTACAAAGAGCAGAGCTATAGGTCTCTAGTTGGTCGGATAAGTTTTGGATCCCTTTTTTGGCACCGGCTGGATGCAAGCTATTTTCCAGTCTTTCGGGAAAATGCCGGAATCGTAAGACATCCGAAAGAGGCGGGTAAATATGGGAGCGAGCTCCGGTGCGCACTTCTTCACAACGATAGAGGGAATCATGTCTGGCCCATTCGCCTTATTAGTATCAAGTGACTGCAGCACCTTCCGAACTGTTTTTGTCATGAACGCTATTTCTCTCATGGCTTGGTGTACTCTAGGTATCGATGGTAACGGGGCACTGGATGGGACTTTTATAGTGAAGTTTGCTGCAAATATCTTGGCAAATATTTCGACCTTGTCCTTAGAAACAGTTGCGACTGTTCCATCCGCTTATGTGATCGTTGGGAAGCTACTTCTCGAGAAGTTACCCTCAATTTGTTTGGTCAGAGTCCAGAAGGAGCGGCGGCATTGAGGTGTGACATAACCTTGTTTTTTATTTTGGCACCGTATTGGTTTTTTGCATGTCGGATGGTTTCATTGTATATGTTCCTGGACTCAACATCAACCTGTCTGCATTCGACGGTGGGGTTCTGTAAGTAAGTTCGGTGGACCAGAACTTTTTGTAGACGAGCTGTGTCACAGGACTTGTTGAACCAGCCATTGGAATCTAGTTTTTATGATTTGATTGAATAAGGGATGTATGATTCCATGCCGTCATGAATAACCTCCGATTTCCAAACAGATAGTTGATACATCATGTTTTGCAAAGCAAACCTCGCTCCAAAGAAAACTGGAAAAAAAGTCTCTCAGACCATCCCAGTCAGCATGGCCGTAGTGCCAGATTTTGCGGCTTGGGCGAATTTCCGAAGACACATCTGTCGCAGAAGGGACCGTAACTTCGACTAAGCCATGATCGGAGTTGCCTAAAGGAGATTGTATGTCGATCTTGTAGGGGACAGGGTGAATCGTCAGAAAAGGATCTAGCAGGCTAGTGGAGTGCGAGAACACACGAGAAAAAAAAGTGGGTTCTTTCAGTAGCTGTGTCAGACCTTGGCTTACGGCGAATGCTTCGACGGCGCGCCCCGCTGCGTCAGTTTTGTTGGAGCCCAACCAGGCTTCATTGTGAACGTTGAAATCCCCCAAGAGAACTACCGCTGAAGACGGATAATTAGTGTTCAGGCTGTCGATCTTTTCGGACAGGTAATCAAAAAGTTGTTGTCCGATGGTGAAGGGCAGAGGCAGCAGATGAACTTGGGGAATAGTATGAGGTTAAGCTTGAGCCACAAGATATCATCTCTACCGGATTCTAGTGCAGGAGCTCTTGAGCAGGACAGGTTGCTTCGCACAAAGGCAAGTACTCCTCCTTTTTTCCTCAGACAGGAGTGACACTCGTAGTTCGGAAATGTCAGATGGTTTGTTTGGGTTTGTTGGCGCCGGGCCGGAAATTTTTGTTTCCACCAGAAATAGTATGGCGGATCTTTTAGACTGCAAGTAGTGGTAGACAGCATTGATATTGCTGTTGATCCCGCAGATGTTCGTGAATGATAGTTTCATATCGATCATGTTCCCCCGAGGACACCCTCCTTCCGGACATTCCGAATGGGAAGACGCTTTACGTCCGGCCAAAAGCTCTATGGGACGAGAAAAAGCAGCTTATTTAGCATATCTTGAGACACAGAAAAATACTGAGAATATACTTTTGCTGATCCTAATGGGATAAACAACTATTTTGCTGCTCTTTTTGAACCTAGTCTCCCAAATAACTCAAATGCTTTTAGCCTATATAATGGAAATAAATTTAATCAGAATCCGTCCTTTTCTCTTTTATCGTAGGTTCGAACAAAATATACAGTGTCATACGTACCCTAAAATCAGGGGCTCGAGGGTTGGATGCGCTTTAACATGGTTATAGCTTCTCTTCCAGAGATTATTCTGCATGTCACTCACATCGTCAATTTATGTTTGGGAAAGGGGTATACACCTAAATTATGGAGAAAATATTTGATAGTGCCCATTCCTTAAACAAATGCTCCCCAAGAATTGTCTGACCTTACACCGATTAGCCTTCTTCCCAGTTTGTTCAAGGTCTTATTATCTATAATGTCTGATTTTAAGTCTCCTTCGGTGTCCCTCAAAGTTCCCTTGTAGGTCCCTTGCTTTTCCTAATTTATGTTCCCGATTTACCCTCACAAGTCAGATCTTATAGTTTGCAATCGTTTGCTGATGATACTAAGATCTTATACCACTTCAACCCAGAGTTTTTTTGTTTTTACTTTCCACACCGATAGGTGAGGGGAGTATTGTGATCGCGAAAATTTTCGATTTTGAGATAATACACTTTTTGGGCGTTTTATGATGTCTACATAACGAAAATCCATGTCACTCATTTCCGTCTGTCTGTCTGTCTGTCTGTCGGTCTGTCGGTCTGTCGGTCTGTCGGTCAGTCGGTCTGTCGGTCTGTCGGTCTGTCGGTCAGTCGGTCTGTCGGTCTGTCGGTCTGTCGGTCTGTCGGTCTGTCGGTCTGTCGGTCTGTCGGTCTGTCGGTCTGTCGGTCTGTCGGTCTGTCGGTCTGTCGGTCTGTCGGTCTGTCGGTCTGTCGGTCTGTCGGTCTGTCGGTCTGTCGGTCTGTCGGTCTGTCGGTCTGTCGGTCTGTCGGTCTGTCGGTCTGTCGGTCTGTCGGTCTGTCGGTCTGTCGGTCTGTCGGTCTGTCGGTCTGTCGGTCTGTCGGTCTGTCGGTCTGTCGGTCTGTCGGTCTGTCGGTCTGTCGGTCTGTCGGTCTGTCGGTCTGTCGGTCTGTCGGTCTGTCGGTCTGTCGGTCTGTCGGTCTGTCGGTCTGTCGGTCTGTCGGTCTGTCGATCTGTCGGTCTGTCGGTCTGTCGGTCTGTCGGTCTGTCGGTCTGTCGGTCTGTCGGTCTGTCGGTCTGTCGGTCTGTCGGTCTGTCGGTCTGTCGGTCTGTCGGTCTGTCGGTCTGTCGGTCTGTCGGTCTGTCGGTCTGTCGGTCTGTCGGTCTGTCGGTCTGTCGGTCTGTCGGTCTGTCGGTCTGTCGGTCTGTCGGTCTGTCGGTCTGTCGGTCTGTCGGTCTGTCGGTCTGTCGGTCTGTCGGTCTGTCGGTCTGTCGGTCTGTCGGTCTGTCGGTCTGTCGGTCTGTCGGTCTGTCGGTCTGTCGGTCTGTCGGTCTGTCGGTCTGTCGGTCTGTCGGTCTGTCGGTCTGTCGGTCTGTCGGTCTGTCGGTCTGTCGGTCTGTCGGTCTGTCGGTCTGTCGGTCTGTCGGTCTGTCGGTCTGTCGGTCTGTCGGTCTGTCGGTCTGTCGGTCTGTCGGTCTGTCGGTCTGTCGGTCTGTCGGTCTGTCGGTCTGTCGGTCTGTCGGTTTGTCTGTCTGTTCGCATTTTTCTACCCTCGTAATCTCAGTAACCGCTGCATGGATTTCGATTAAATTTGTCCAACGATATGCTGTTGGGTCATAGTATATAATGCTGCTAAAGTTTTGAAAATTGATGCAGGGGCGGCGGAGTAATTAGCAAAAAACAAAGAAATTTAAATATTCCTCAAACTTCGTGTTTAAGCGTTTTAGGGGTTCCTGATCATTTTCTACTTTTTTTTGGTGGGGATGAAATTGGGGTGGTTGGGGGGTGGGGGTTGTAAAACTTAAAAATTTGTTGTATTCATAATAGCCTATCCGTTGACCTCTCAAAGAAATACCTAGCGGCATAATTCATATTTATGAGCCCATACGAACATTGCCTTGCATATTACAGAAACTAAGGGACTTAGCATTTTCTGATGTATGTGTTACGGCCACTGTTGTAAATTGGGCATTGATGACATTGGCCGGGCATTAACGTTAGAAGCCAAATATGCAGGCCAATATCGTTATTGCCCAGGCTATAACGAGAATGCCCGTCTGTCGTGGACAAGGTTGAAAGTATTTTAGTTTTTGCATCTTTGTCCGGCCATTCACGGCATCGACCATCAATGCATGGCCAAAGTTGATATTACAGATTAGGGCAGCTGTTTGATAAAATATGAGGAACATTTTAAAAAATATATATTTTCATCGCTTCACCAAAAAATTGGAAGGAAACTTAAAATACCTAATCGTTAAATATGACAAATTAAAATATTAAAACATGTCTATAACAACAAGATCAAAGCATCCATTAACCATTTTTATTACAACATGGTAATGAGCCATGGCACTTTGAATTGCAGATTTTGTCATGGCACGGCACGCACATTTTTTGTTTTTGCAGCCGCCCTTACAATAGCATCGCTTATATCCTTGGCTTCCAAAAATTTTATTTTGTGTTACAGCTTCTCTAAGGGAAATTTCTTTCCGTTTGATATCGTCACTGAGATTTTCCAACAATATGAACTTTTCCAAACATGGATTGAATTCGCTTCGTGTAAATTTTTGCTTGAGAGCTCCTTTGTTTGTGCCTGGAATAATTCCTAATCAACATTTTGAACCAGGCATTAAAAAATTACTTACAAAGTTTATAAAGGCCGTTTTCGGAACTGCTGACTACTGCTAATATATTACGAGGAGATCCACGAGCTCTATCGACATCAGGTATAGGTACTCGAACAGTAGTGCCAACTTGAACATCAGAAAATTTTTCATTTGTTAATTTTAGCATTTTTCACCTACTGTACGCTTAAAGCTGCTAAACTCACACTCTACTTACACAAACAGACACAAAAATGGCAAAATGAGAACAACATAACCTATATTCTATTCAAACCTTGACAGCCCACTCTTGAGCGGACATTAACGAGATTGCCCGGGCAAAGTCGTAAAAACGTAAATCCATTCCCAGTTTATCAACAGTGCCCAGTTTACATGGATATTCACGCTATTAGCCGGTCATTATCAGGACGTTCCGCTGTAATAGGACATTCACGACAATGACCGGCCAATATCGTTAACGACCGAAATATCATCTTTGACCGTAACATTATGTACATAGCAGTATTGCTTTACACTATTCTGTATTGTGTAACAGTAATTACCGTATTGATTTTAGTCAAATTTTGACACAGTATTACTACCGTCGCGACGACGGAAAAGCATATGATTTTTAGAAATCGTGTCAGTGGCGGCACAGCATTAATAAAAAACCAAAAAATATAAAAACAGCTCGAACTTCGTTTCTAGGCGTTTTGGGTGTTTTTGACCATTTTCTACTTTTTGGGGGGGGGGGGGGTGAAATTTGGGGTGGTTGGGGGAGGGGGGTAGTAAAATTGAATTGAATTGATTGCTGTATTCATAATACACTGAATCCACAATACACTGTCCACTGACCTGTGAAGGAAGACCTAGCAACATAAATAACTTTTTTAGGTCTATCCAAACATTGCCTATTAGAGAAACCAAAGAACTTAGAACTTTTTCTGATGTAAACATACGAAGTATTGCTTCAGATCGTTCTGTATTGTGTAACAAGGGAACTATTGAATTGATTTTAATGAAATTTTGACACGGTATTAGTACCGTGGCGAGGATGGAAAACAGGTATGGTTTTCACAAGTCGTGTCAGTGGCGGCGCAGAAATAATAAAAAACTAAAAATATAAAAACAGCTCAAACCTCGTTTTTAAACGTTTTAGAGGTTCCTTATCATTTCCTACTTTTTTTTGGGTGGGGGTAAAATTGGGGTGGTTAGGGGTAGCCGGTTGAAAGACTGGCTGGCTAAGGTTTGGTTGCAAGGGAATCTGAGATTATAGTTTCATGCTATGGGAAAATAATAAAATGGTATCACCGTAATGTGTGGGAAGTACTGAGTCAATCACTTGACTCCATTTTTTCTAATTAATCCGCTGCCAATGCAACGATTTTCAAAACTTTAGCAGCATTAGCTACCAGGATCCCGCAGCGTATCGGTACCCAAATTTCATCACAGTTCATGCAGCGGTTACTGAGATTACGAGAGTAGAAAAAAACAACAGACAGACAGACAAACAGACCGACAGACAGACCAACAGACAGACCGACAGACAGACCGACAGACAGACAGACAAACAGACCGACAGACAGACCGACAGACAGACCAACAGACAGACCGACAGACAGACCGACAGACAGACCGACAGACAGACCGACAGACAGACCGACAGATAGACCGACAGACAGACCGACAGACAGACCGACAGACAGACCGACAGACAGACCGACAGACAGACCGACAGACAGACCGACAGACAGACCGACAGACAGACCGACCGACAGACAGACCGACCGACAGACAGACCGACAGACAGACCGACCGACAGACAGACCGACAGACAGACCGACAGACAGACCGACAGACAGACCGACAGACAGACAGACAGACAGACCGACAGACAGACAGACAGACCGATACACAGACCGATAGACAGACCAACAGACAGACAGACAGACCGACGGAAATGAGTGACGTAAATTTTCGTTATGTAGACATCATAAAACGCCCAAAAAACGTATTACCTCAGAATCGAACATTTTCGCGATCACAATACTCCCCTCACCTATCGGTGTGGGAAGTAAAAATGGCGAAGTACGGTTACGCTAACAGTACTTTTTTAATATTTTTGTCGATTTTTACTACATGGTCATGACTTAGTGATGTAGGAATTATGATAAGGCGGCCACACATTAACCATTTCGCGATCTAACTAAGGGCATTTCAACTATTTAGCTATTAATAATGAACATATTATAACATAAGTCGGTGCCAGAAATCATCCCTTGAAGATTTCGCGAATCGTCCTGTATATATATACATTTATAAGAAACATCATTATTATCGTAACAACACATCCGGTTGAACATAAAGGTGCTACTTACCAAAAAGACCAAGTCGTTAACGACGCTCGGGACCGTCCGCCGCGAATAACAACAGTTTTCGTGGAATGAATGCTCTTGCTGTCTTGCTCACTCGTCTGTGAACCAAATGTTTGAACAGTTTTCGTCTCACGACGGCGCGGCGCGGCGGTTGTTCATGAAATGCTGCAAGCCTGCAAGTGGCCAATGTGCCTCTGCGTAACGATGCCCTCCATCTAGCTTGTTGATGTCACCGTGACCTTCCCAACAACGCAACAGGTCCACCGGCGCGGCGCGGCCACCTACCTTGACCTAGTCCAATCGTTACGTGGCCGTCGTAAAAAAGGGGGGCTTTTGGCAGCGACATGTCGGAAAGTTATGAAATTTGATGGGATGGTAGACATTTGTTCCCTGAACAAGTGAACATACACTTAAGTTTGCGATCTCGGGGATGTCCGCTCGAGGGGGGGGGGGGGGAGGTGGTGCTGAAAACGGTAAGTGCTAGTGAAGTGATCCACAGCCCGTCGGCCTGTCTGTTGGTCTGTTTGTCTGTACGCGTTCTTCTAGCCTCGTAATCTCAGTAACCGCTGCATGGATTGTGATGACATTTGGGCAACCATATGCTGCGGGGTCGTAGTAGGTAATGCTGCTATAATTTTGAACATTGGTGCAGGGGCGGCGGAGTAATTAGCAAAAAACAAAAAAATTCAAATACAATGTGTTCGACCATCATGTCGATAAACTTTGGGGTATGAAAATACAATTAAAGTTATCGAGAAAAAATGCGAAAAAAAAAGGGTCAACCTTTTAATTAGCTTTTTATCACATTTTCAATTTCTGTATCACGACGCCATGGGTTCGCGCAGTTTTAGCGCCATAGCTTGATTATTTATGGACCAATCCACGACATTTTGGACTCATTCTATAGGAGAATGACTGGGCATATCGACTAAAGCAAAAAAGGATAATCCTAACAATTTCTAAGGCTAAAAAAATCCACCAAACTTAAAAAAAATTGTAATGCACTTGTTTTGGTTACTTGCTAATAATTTGGAAAAAAGCCACATTAGTGCCTATTTATAAACACAGTTTAATGTTTATCAGGATGTTGCCTGTCTAACGACACGCAATTTGTTTATGTAGCACTAAAATCGTCGACGAAATAGGCTTTTCTATTACCACTAATTTTAAAATAAACGAAAATTTGGTATGCACATTGTCTTTATTGGACTTTGGTACAGATTATTACTTAAATGCAATTTACATGAACAAATGTGATTATTTAGCATTTAAATTAATCGACGAAATTTTCAAAATGTCCGCATTTTCATTTAGGCACGCTTGACTTCTGAAACTAACGCTCTGGGTTACTCGACGCTAAGCTATGCTCCAGTCTGTTTTCTTTGATTTCCAAGTGATTCCAACATATCTCATTTCAATGAGTTGCCTTTCAGTCATTTGGCTGAATACGAAATAAATAATACTAAACATAAAAATAATAGAATTTGTTCATGTAAATTGCATTTAAGTAATAATCTGTACCGAAGTCTAATAAAGACAATATGCATACCAAATTCTCGTTTATTTCAAAATTAGTCGTAATAAAAAAGCCTATTTCATCGACAATTTTAGTGCTACATAAACAAATTGCAGGACAGGAACATCCTGATAAACATTAAACTGTGTTTATAAATAGGCACTAATATGGCTTTTTTCCAAATTATTTGCAAGTAACCAAAACAAGTGCATTACAATTTTTTTTATTAAATTTGGTGGATTTTTTCAGCCCCAGAAATTGTCGGAATTTTGTTTTGCCTTAGTTGATATGCCCAGTCAATCCCCTGTAAAATGGGTTCAAAAACTTGTGAATCGCTCGATAAATAATCAAGATATGGCGTTACAACTGCGTGAACACATGGCGATGTAATACAGCAGTCATAATACAAAAAGGCCTATTCTGTCGAAAATTTTCGTGCTACATACACGAATTGTATGTGGTTAGACAGGAAACATCCTGCTGAACATTAAACTGTTTCAATCAATAGGCACTAATGCGGCTTTTTTTAAATTATTTGTAAGTAACCAAAACAAGTGCATTACAAAAACATTTTTTTTTCAACTTGGTGAATTTTTTTAACCTTAGAAATTGTCAGATATTGTATTCTTTTGCCTTAGTTGATATACCCAGTCATTCCCCCATAAAACGAGTCCAAAAAGTCGTTAATCGCTCGATAGATAATCAAGATATGGCATTACAATTGCGTGAATACATGGCGCTGTGATACAGAAGTCATAATACGAAAAGGCCTATTCTGTCGAAAATGTTAGTGCTACGTACACGAATTGCATGTGGTAAGACAGGAAATATCCTGCTAAACATTAAAATGTCTTAATAAATAGGCACTGATACGGCTTTTTTTCAAATTATTTGTAAGTAATTCAAAGAAGTACATTTCAAATTTTCTTTTTCAGTTTGGTGAATTTTTTTAGCCTTAGAAATTATCAGATATTGCTATAGTGATATGCCCAGTCATTCTCCTATAAAATGAGTCCAAAGTATCGTGAATCGGTTGATAAATAATCAAGCTATGGCGCTACAACTGCGCGAACCCATGGAGTCGTGACACAGAAATTGAAAATGTAATAAAAAGTTAATTAAAAGGTTGACCCCTTTTTCGCATTTTTTCTCGATAACTTTAATTGTATTTTCATACATCAAAGTTTGTCGACATGATGGTGGAACACATTGTATTCCTCAAACTTCGTTTTTAGGCGTTTTAGGTGCTCCTGATCCTCCTTGGGGTGGTTGGGGGGTGGGGGTTGTAAAATTGAAAAATTTGTTGCACTCGTAATAGACCATCCACTGACCTGTGAAGAAATACTTAGCGACATAAATAACTATTTTTAGGTCCATCTGAACATTGCCTTGCCTATTCCAGAAATCAAAGGCCTTTTTCTGGTGTAAACATACGAGTATTGCTTTAGGTCTTCTGTATTCTGTAACGAGGAAACTGTTGAATTGATTTTAATGAAATTTTGACACAGTATAACTACCATGGCGAGGACGGAAAATGCGTAGGGTTTTTATATATCGTGCCAGTAGTGGCGCAGAAATAATAAAAAAACTAAAAATATAAAAAGGCTCAAACTTCGTTTTTAGGCGTTTTAGGGGTACCTGATCAGTTTATACTTTTTTTTGGTGGGGGTGAAATTGGGACGGTTGGGGGGTGGCAGATTTTAAAAGAGGAAAATTTGTTGTACCTATAATATAGGCTGTCAATTGACCTGTGAAAGAAAGATCTAACGGAATAACATATTTTTTTGTGAGCAGGTGAGCGATGATTTGGTTGCAAGGGGATCTCAGACTATAGCTTAATGCTATGGGAAAAGTAATGAACTGGTATCACCGTAATGTGTAGTAGTAGTTTAACCAAAAAGTGTTCTTTTTATCGTAATTTGCTTTTGAAAATCAAAAAGTTTTTAAAAGAACACCCCGAATTAATTGTTACTAGATCGGTCAAAGGTAACGTGACGGTTGTCATGTTTAAATAACAATATATAGATTTATCATCCAACCTCATTGAAAATGACTCGTCTTATGAGAAACTCCATAGTGCCCATACCTCCTCAATAGAAAGATCATGTAATAAAATAGTAAACGATTTACATATATAGCAACAATCAGATCACTCTAGAAGAAAAGAAAAGACTTACAACGTATAATTCAATCGTTTCAAAATTTTGTGCCTTTCCTAAAATATATAAACCTGTACTTTCAGTATTATCAGCTCAATTGGTTCAACTTTCTACAGTGTCCCAAAGTTAGGAGGTGGTTTTTGATTTTTACTAAAATCGGAATTTTATTGCGTATTAAGTCGAAAAACGCTATCAAAAAGTTCTGTAACACTTTTTCTCCTGAGAGAATAACATTTCTCATATCTCTATCATCCGCAGTTGCATAAATCACACATTTGGGCTCAAAAAAAGGTACGATATTTAGGAAGACATCGCTGACTACTGTTCAATATTAGACAATCGTTAAGTTCTAAGAAAGTCTTACAAGCGCAAAAGATCGGAAATAGTGAAATTTGGTGAGATAATAGGCACTGGTCCCTTGAATGTACACTGTACACACACAAGTTTGTGACCTCGGGAGGTTACCGCTCAAGGGCTGGGAGGCTCAGAACTCTGCTTCGCGACGGTTTTCGAAAAATAGCGTCGCTTTACTTAAGTCGGGACTTAAGTGCTATCGAAAAAAACGGAGTCAAGCTGATTGTCTCAGTACTTCCCACACATTACATTATTATTTTCCCTTTACATGAAGCTATAGTCTGAGATCCCCTTGCAGCCAAATCATCGCCCGTCTGCCCTCAAAAAACATCCAACACAAAAACTCTAGTGAACAGTTTCTTAAATCCCTACTCTCTATACGCTACTACAACGAGACAATTTTTATTCTGCGAGATTAAATTGGATGAAACAAAATGATCAGGTACCCCAAATTGCCTAAGAACGAAGTTTGAGCTATTTTTATATTTTTAGTTTTTTTGTTATTGCTGCGCTGCCACTGACACAATTTTTAAAAACCATACGCATTTTTCATCCTCACCACGGTAGTAATACTGTACCGAAATTTAATTAAAATCAATTCCAGGTTACCCAATACAGAATGATGTAAAGCAATATTCGTATGCAACATACAACCGAAAAAAATTCTTAATTTCTGTAACAAGCAAGGCAATGTTTAGAAGGACCTAAAAAAGTGTATTATCTCGCTAGGTCCTTTTTTCACAGATCAGTGGAGAGCCTATTATAAATACAAAAACTTTTTCAGTTTCCAACCCTCAATCCCCAGCCACTCTAACTACACCCCCACCCAAAAAAAAAAATGATCAGGAACCCCCAAAACGGCTAAAAACCAAGTTTGAGCAGTTATATTAGTTATATTTTTTAGTTTTTACTTCCCACACCGATAGGTGGGGGAGTATTGTGATCGCAAAAATTTTCGATTTCGAGATAATACGCTTTTTGGGCATGTTATGATGTCTACATAACGAAAATCCACGTCACTCATTTCCGTCGGTCTGTCTGTCTGTCGGTCTGTCTGTCTGTCGGTCTGTCTGTTGGCGTTTTTCTAACGTCGTAATCTCAGTAACCGCTGCATGGATTGTGATGAAATTTGGACAGCGATATGTTGTGGTGTCGTAGTAGGTAACGTTCCGATAATTTTGGAAATCGTTGTACGGGGGGGTGGAGTAATTAACAAAAAACGAAAAATTTCAAATATTCCTCAAACTTCGTTTTTAGGCGTTTTAGGGGTTTCTGATCATTTTCTACTTTTTTTTGGGTGGAGGTGAATTTGGGGTGGTTGGAGGGTGGGGGGTTGTAAAACTTAAAAATTTGTTGTATTCATAATGGGCTGTCTAATGACCTGTGAATGAAAGACCTAGCGGCATAATACACTTTTTTAGGTCCATCCGAACATTGCCTTGCTTATAATAGAAACCCATGGACTTAGAATTTGTGATGTATACATACGAGTGTTGTTTTAGATCGTTCTATATTGCATAACGCAAAAGTTATCGAATTGATTTTAATGAAATTTTGACACAGTATTACTGCCGCAGCGAGGATGGAAAACGCGCATGTTTTGGAAAAATCGTGTCAGTGGTGGGCGCAGCAATATTAAAAAAACAAAAAATATGAAATCAGCTCAAACTTCGTTTTTAGGCGTTTTAGGGGTTCCTTATAATTTTCTACTTTTTTGGGGGGTGGGGGTGAAATTATTGCGGTTGGAGGGGTGGGGGGTTGTAAATCTGAAAAATTTGTTGTACTCATAATGGGCTGTCTACTGTCCTGAGAGAGAAAGACCTAGCGGTATAATACACTTTTTTAGGTCCATCCGAACATTGCCTTGCCGATTACAGAAACCAAGGGACTTGAACTTTCTGATGCATACAAAATACATACGAGTATTACTTTGGGTCGTTTTGTATTGTGTTACGTGGAAACTTCTGAATTGACTTTAATGGCATTTTGACACAGATTTATTACCGCGTATGGAAAGCAGGTATGGTTTTTTAAAATCATTCCAGTGGCGGCGCGGCAATAATAAAAAAACTAAAAATATAAAAAACACATCAAACTTCGTTTTAGACGTTTTAACTGTTCCTGATCATTTTATAAAAATTTTTGTTTGGGGGTGAAATTGGGGTGGTTCGGGGGTGGGGGTTTGTAAAACTCAAAAATTAGTTGTATTCATGATATATTGATCATTGACCTGTGAAAGAAGCACCTAGTAGAATAAAACACTTTTTTTGCGGTCGGGCGAGCGATGATTTGATTGCAGGGGCATGTAGACTATAGTTTCATGCTGTGGGAAAATAATAAATCTGGTATCATCGGACTGTGTGGGAAGTACTGAGTCAATCAACTTGACTACATTTTTTTACTTCCCACACCGATAGGTGAGGGGAGTATTGTGATCGCGAAAATTTTCGATTTTGAGATAATACGCTTTTTGTGCGTTTTATGATGTATACATAACGAAAATCCACGTCACTCATTTCCGTCGGTCTGTCTGTCGGTCTGTCGGTCTGTGCGCGTTTTTCTAGCCTCGTAATCTCACTAACCGCTGCATGGATTGTGATGAAATTTGGGCAGCGATATGCTGGGTGGTCGAAGTAGGTAATGTTCCTATAATTTTGAAAATCGGTGCAGGGGCGGCGGAGTAATTAGCAAAAAACAAAAAAAATTAAATATTCTTAAAACTTCGTTTTTAGGTGTTTTAGGGGTTCCTGATCATTTTTTACTTTTTTTTGGGTGGGGGTGAAATTGGGTGGGTGGGGGGGTTGTAAATCTCAAAAATGTGTTGTACTCATAATAGGCTATCCATTGACCTGTAAAAGAAAGACCTAGCGGCATAATACCCTTTTTTAGGCCCATCCGAACATTGCTTTACCTACTCCAGAAACCAAGGGACTTCGAATTTTCTGATAAATACATAGGAATATTACTTCAGATCTTTCTGTATTGAGTAACGTAATAGGAATGGATTTTAATGAAACTTTGTCACAGTATTATTACCGCGGCGAGGATGGAAAACGCGTATGTTCTGAAAAAATCGTCAGTGGCGGCGCAGCAATATTAAAAAATAAAAAAAAAATAAAAACGTCTCAAACTTTGTTTTTAGGCGTTTTTGGGGTTCCTGATTATTTTCTACTTTTTTTTGGTAGGGATGAATTTGGGGTGGTTGGGGGATGGGGGGTTGGAAAACTGAAAAATTTGTTGTATTCATAATGGGCTGTCCATTGACCTGTGAATGAAAAACCTGCAGGCGGCATAATACACTTTTTTAGGTCCATTTGAACATTGCCTTGCTCAGTGTAGAAACCAAAGGACTTGTGATGTATACAGACATACGAGTATTGTTTTAGATCGTTCTATATTGCGTAACGCAATTATTCAATTGACTTTAACGAACTTTTGACACAGTATTACTACCGCGGCGAGGATGGAAAACGTGTATATTTGGAAAAATCGTGTCAGTGGCGGTGCAGCAATAATAAGAGACTAAAAATATAAAAACAGCTCACACTTCGCTTTTAGACGGTTTAGAGGCACCTGATCGTTTGGCATCGTTCAGTTGAAGCATGCAGAATGAAAACTGTGGCGTCCTAGTTTCTAAGGAGGCAGACGCAAGAAACTATTTACGAGAGTTTTTGTGTTGGACGTTTTTTTTTCGGGAGGGTGGGCGTGATTTAGTTGCAAGGGGATTTCAGAGTATAGCTTCATGCAATGGGAAAGCAATAAATCGAAATCATTATTATGTGTGGGAAGTACTGAGTCAATCAACTTGACTCCATTTTTTTTTTGACGACAGGCGGGCGATGATTTGGTTGCAACTGTTATGTGTGGGAAGTATTGAGTCAATCAACTTGACTCCATTTTTTTTTTGACGACAGGCGGGCGATGATTTGGTTGCAACTGTTATGTGTGGGAAGTATTGAGTCAATCAACTTGACTCCATTTTTTTAAGTTCGTTATCGAATATCTGTATGACATTTGTAATCCACACATATTACACTTTGCGTTTGTCTGATCAATAACTAAGAAAAAATCTAAACTAGGCTGCTCTTGCTTCTCATCGAAAAAAGTTTAACCAAAAAGCGCATGATTTCATTAACTATCGCCTGATCACAAACAACTTGCATTAGGTTTCGTTTTGTAGCAATCTAACATCAGCAACCACCAATAAATAAAATTTAAATATGATTCGAAACAGTTTTCTGAAGCGCGTGCACTGAACAAGTAAACACGTGTGACATAGATACAGCGCAACCCTACTGGCACACCCTGAATCGCTGCAACCAACAATTCCAGCTTACCAGCTGCCGGCCCTAGCAGCACCAAAAGCGCTGTGCTTTGTGAAATAATACACTCTGTAGTTCTATATGTAGCTCACATATTCTTGAGAGCGATGAGCACTCAACGGTTTGCCGACATGCTGAGCGGAATACAGCGTAAGGCCCTCCTGAGGGTAGCAAGTGGATATCGTACGGTATCCACGGCAGCTATACAAGTTATAACTGGTACTCCTCCTATAAAACTGCTGGCGGAGGATAGAAGCTGCCTCTATGGAACCAGCGAGGCACTTACCCAAAAAGTAAGAGAGAGGGAGAGAGAGGTGACGCTAAGCATGTGGCAAGACACCTGGAAAAATCATACACACTCGGCATCGTGGACAAGAACACTTATACCGGACATCAGGAGTTGGGTCAAATGCGAACACCGGACACTGAACTACTTCCTAACGCAGTTCTTGACTGGTCACGGCTACTTCGGGACCTATACCAAAAGAATGAACATCACGTTGACCAGCTTATGTGGCTATTGTGGGGCTGAAGATACCCCAGAGCATACCATATTGATATGCGAGAGGTGGGCGGCATAGAGAGCTGAAGTGCAGGATGATTTTGGAAACAACCTAAACGCGCAAAACCTGATAGGAGAAATGGTCAGCAACAGGCATAAATGGGCCAGAGTGAAATCGTTCGTGAGCCGAGTTATGAGAAGAAAAAGAGACGAAGACAGGTTGAGGTAGGTGGCGTCCAGCTAATAAGACGAAGAACCTGGAAAGATAGGTTACTGAACTTCTAGTCCCTGCGACGAAAGTAGAGAGAAGATATGGATAGGAGGTGAAGACAGCCCGTTGCCTTGAAGATGTGTCAACCCTCTGACAGTTCCGAGGTAACGAGAGGCGGAGGAGATAGAGGAGGTAAGGAGAGAGGGAACGGGTTTTAGCCGGTCGGGCCGTGGTGACATGTCGGATGGGCGCGGTTGCGTCCGTTGGACATGTGATCAGAGGACTCAAGCTGGTTCATCGTCAGGCGGGCACACACCTCAGGGTGTGAGAGTGCTTCTGTCCTTGCGATCAAGCCGATTTCCTAAACCCTCTATAATAAAAAAAAAACCAGCTGCCGGCCACGTCGATTTGACCGAAACAGACGTTTTGGAACAGTTTGGAACTGAAGCAGCTTTCTTGAAATAGGTATTTTATGACACTGGAACAGTTTGTTCCTGTTGTTTGAAATAGCCTGTTCCACCCATTCCTAGTTGCAACCGCCTGAACCACTTCCCAATGCCGACAGCAGGCGTGGCTAACATGCCCGTCTTGTCGGCCTCTTTTGAATAGCATAGTTTTGCTGGAGCAAGCGGTTGCTAGCGGGGAAACCGCGGCGTTTTACCCGCCCGTGAAGTGCAAGCCTAAAGGTTGCCAACTGGAAAAGTCTAGCAACTGATCGGGGGAAAAATACTCTATTTGAGTGAAAGTTTCATATATCAACTAATGAATTTTATATTGTATTAACGTAATCACGACAATAAAACGTTGCGACGCATTACCTGGAACGCAGAGCGGAGAGCGACCGTGTCTATGCAGTCTGTGTAAACTTCTCGTGAGTCCATTGTTTGTGCTTGCAACTTTTACAACGCTAATTAAATAATGAAATTAAACAGTAAATAGCGTTGTAATAATGGGATCTCAAAATTCCAGTGAAGCTGCATTATTCCAGAAGTTTATAATTGGCACGCTGTACAGCATTAACGGCATTCCACGAAAAGCTGCTCATGCGACTTGTTTATAAGGCGAGTTCGTTAGAAATGTTTTATACAGGGTGTCCAGTTAGTGTGTAATTCTTCGATATCTCGCAAGGTGTGCCTGATAGAAGAAAATGTCAAATACAAAAGTTATTTGGTTGCTCAAGACGCATATTCTAAAAATATTTTAAAATATACAGGGTGTTGCGGGAAAGTCGAATAGTGATCAACTTGATTTTTTTATATGGAACTATAACTTTTTCTTAAATTGCTCTAGTTTACACCATTGATCTCTATTCAACCTTAAAATATTTTTGGGATCGGTTGCGACGTTGCCAAGTTATAATTTATTCTCTATTAATTTCCGAATTTGCAAGGTCGCAAGTAATACGTCCAAATTGATATGTTCCTTCAACTTTTCTCAATAATATTATACAGCAGCTTACTTGAATATTAAGTGGATATTATTTTGGATGTTACCAGTAATTTGTATCCACAGGGTGTTTTTGGCAGAATTTTAAATTACGGCAATTCCAAGGTCATGTTACTTTGTTTTTTTAAATGTAACACCCTGTATATTTTATTTTAAATCGAAATATCTACTAATACCCTATCTCGCTTTGTATTTTTTTTTTCGCGTTTACGGCGTTGCCAAGTTATAAATTATTTTTCCAAATTTTTAAACAAATATCCTTAATTTTAATTTATTTTTAATAGAATCCTCTACTTGTTTTTATTGCACATGTCGAACCTAGTAAGATCTCAAAATTTCAAAATTTTGTTTCTAATTATTACTGAGATATGGCATCACCGCTTTTTCAGTGAACGGTACCGGAACCCTTAAATATTTTCAAAACCGCCACAGCTGGAGAGGTGAAATTCAATACCTGAGGGCTTTTGAACATACAGAATTCAAAAACGCTAACAGCAATGTTGTCAGATTTACCAATTTTACGTCATAATTTTGAATGGAATGCCATATTTATGAAGTCTAACGTAAAAGTGGTAAATCTGACAACACTGCTGTTAGCGTTTTTGAACTCCGTATGTTCAAAGACCCCCAAGTATTGAATTTCACCCCTCCAGCTTTGGCGGTTTTGGAAATATTTAAGCGTTTCGGTACCGTTTACTGAAAAAGCTGTGTTGCCGTATCTCAGTAATTAATAGAAACAAAATTTTGAAATTGTGAGACCTTACTAAATTTGACATGCGCAATTCATTGCAATAAAAATAAGTAGAGGATTCTATTTAAAATAAATTAAAATCGGGGATATTTGTTTAAAAATTTGGAAAAATAATTTATAACTTGGCAGCGTCGCAAACGCAAACAAAAATATTACAAGGCGAGATAGAGTATTAGTAGATATTTCGATTCAAAATAAAAAATACAGGGTGTTACATTTAAAAAAACAAAGTAAAATGACATTCAAGTTGCTGCAATTTAAAATTCTGCCAAAAAGACCCTGTTGATACAAATTGCTGGTAACGTCCAAACTAACATCCACTTAATATTCAAGTAACCTGCTGTATAATATTATTGAGAAAAGTTGAAGGAATATATCAATTGGACGTATTACTTGCGACCTTGCAAATTCGGAATTTTATAGAAAATAGATTATAACTTGGCAACGTCGCAACCTATCCCAAAAATATTTCAGGGTTAAATAGAGCTCAATGATGGAAACTAAAAGAATTTAAAAAAAGTTATAGTTCCGTATAAAAAAATTAAGTTGGTCACTATCCTACTTTCCCGCAACACCCTGTATATTTCAAAATATTTTTGGAACATGCGCCTTAAGTAACCAAATAACTTTTGTATTTGATATTTTCTTCTATCAGGTATACTTTGCGAGATATCGAAGAATTACCCACTAACTGGACACCCTCTATTAAGGAAGCTTTTATCTTAACGTTTATTCGCAAAATGGAAGTATGAATGTAAAATAAGCTTGTGAAAGGCCGGAAAGATATAGCATCCACGGTATTTTAACCCTCATAGTGTTGAATGGAATGGGCAGGCCACATAGCCCGAATGACAGACAATAGATGGACGAAAAGAATATTGGAGTGGAGGCCTAGAATGGATAGGAGAAGTAGAGGCAGGCCGCCAACAAGATGGAGTGACGATGTCAAGAAAATTGTAGGAAATTGGATACACACAGCTCAAGATAGAGATCGATGGTTTACACTAGAGGAGGCCTATATCCAGCAGTGGATGAGAGATGGCTGATAGATGATGATGAGTGTTGAATGCTCGTTTGTAAAACACGTTTCATATAATTATAATGAAGGAACAGAGCATTGTCTAAATTTAAAAGGACTCGAAGCCTTTCGGATTACGCGAGGTATAAAGAGTTGAGGAATTATACCTTGACAGTCGCGAGCAATGAAAAAAAATCTTACCTGAAGCAGATACTTCAGAATAAAGAAGTAAAAAACTACTAGAAAGTTTTAAAAGGTCTGGGAGCTCAATCCAATCGAACCACTATTTTACCTGCTGGACTATCGATCATAACAAGATATTCAAAATGTTCTTTATCTCTTACTTCCTCACCAATAGGTGAGGGGGTATTGTTATTGCGAATATTTTAGATTTTAAGATAATACGCTTTTGGGCATTTTATGATGTATACATAACGAAAATCCATGTCACTCATTTTCGTCTGTCTGTCTGTCTGTCTGTCGCGTTTTTCTAGCCTCGCAATATCAGTAACCGGTATATAATTATACCTTGACAGTCACAAGGAATGAAAAAAAACATCTTAGCTGAAGCAGATACTTCAACACAAAGAAGTAAAACACTACTAGAAAGCTTTAAAGGATCTGGGAGTTCAATCCAATCGGACCACAATTTCACCTGCTGGACTATCGATCCTAATAAGATGAATCAATATTTTTCATCTTTTACTTCCCACACCAATAGGTGAGGGGAGTATTGTGATTGAGAAAATTTCTGATTTTAAGATAATACGCTTTTTTAAATAAAATGGAAACTACAAGGGATTAATATCGACAATACTATATCGGTATAACGGCCGTCAAATTTAAATTGAACCGTACAAAAAAATTAGGCATTCCCATTTAAAGAAATCAAGTTACCCGTGAAGTTTCCTTAATTAATAATAATAATAAAAAAAAATTCCCCAGTTGCCACCGGCATTTAGCTAGAGTTTTTAATTCGTGGCTAAATCAGGAGCAGCCAATTCCGGCTTGGTTTGTCGAGGGTCGAACCGTGCTTCTCCCGAAGACCGGAGATTTGTCTGATCCCAAAAACTACAGGCCAATAACATGTCTGAACGCGTGTTACAAGCTCTTCACCAGAATCTTGTACATGCGTATCCTTCAAGCTGTGAATCCTGTATTTCTCGACGTGTATGAACAGAGAGGGTCAAAGAAAGGAGTAGCTGGCTGCAAGGAGAACCTGTTGATTGACCGATGTGTCACGCAGGACTCTGTGCAGTACAAGCGAAACCTTTCTATGGCCTGGATTGACTATCGCAAGGCATTCGACAGCACGTCTCATGACCTCATTGTGCGGCTGTTGGAATGTCTTTCGGTGGATAATCAGATAGTGGGATGCATCAAACAACTGTCCAGACAGAGTTGGTGTCATTGAAAAGAGGTGTCTTCCAAGGAGACTCCTTGAGTCCCTTGCTCTTTTGCATCACACTTTTGCCTCTGTCCATAGCGCTGAGAAATACTAAAGGATACAGCTGTGGCACGCCCAATAACCGGAGGCACAAGGTCACCCATCTGTTTTATATGGATGGCCTAAAACTTTATGCCGCCGGCCAACGCGAACTACAACAATCGCTGAGGGTGGTGCAGGAGTACAGTCATGCTATCGGAATGGAGTTCGGGACAGACAAATGTGCATTGGTTCATCTCAAGAAAGGACGAAGCGGAGATAGCGGAGATGAGGAACAGCTCGTTGATGGGAGCATCTTGCGACAACTGCATGCCGGAGATACTTATACCTACCTTGGAGTGGCGCAGCGTCATGTCCAAGAGGCAGCATTGGTTAAAGAGTGTCTCCGCCGCAAGTATTTGCACCGACTCCGGCAGATCTGGTCGTCAGAACTGTCCGGCAAGAACAAAGTCGCTGCCACAAACATGCTTGCGGTCCCATTGTTATTATACACCTTTGGTGCTATACACTGGAAAGTGAACGAGCTGAAGGAAATCGACACGAAGACCTGCAAAAGGATGAATATGGAGAGAAGCCTGCATCCTAAGTCCTCTGTCCCGCGAATATACCTCCCGCGGCACCTGGGAGGGCGTGGACTATTGAGTTTGGAGCGTCTGCACAACAGAGTAGTACTGGCCACTGCCTGCTGTGTAACGAACAGCACCGATCCCCTGATCCACTTTGTGCGAGAGCACGAGAATGCGGGAAAAGGAGCCTTTCTTTTTAGCGCAGCGAAACGAGCAGCCGAGGAGCTCAGCCTCAGACTCGACTTCAAGCGGAGGTGTCAGCAGTCCATTACGGAACTTGCTCCCGCAGAATTAAAATCCCACCTTAAAACTGCCGAAGTCGACTTCCTTTTAAGACTTCATAAAGATAAGCCAATGCATGGAATCTTCTACAAACATCTGGAAGAGCATGGCTTGTCTGAGCAGTTGACCTTCTCTTTCCTAAGGTCTAGTGGGTTGAAGTCGGAGACTGAGGGCTTTATAATGGCTTGCCAAGACGGTGTCTTCAACACCTTGGTGTACCGTAAAAGGGTTATGGGTGTAGATGTACCCGACACCCTTTGTAGAGCTTGCCGACAGGCGCCAGAGACGCTTATGCATCTCTTGTCGGCGTGTAAGACGTAGGCTGGGACGGCTTACGTCCATCGGCACAACGCGGCTCTACGAGTGCTCTACTATCATTTGAGGCACTCATACGGTATCGATGAGACACCGGTGCTGCCATACGCTCCAGGGGATATAGAGTCCGTTGTGGAGAACGAGAGATGCCGGATTTACTGGAACTACTCGTTCCCCACGCTCGAGCTTGTACAGGCAAACAAGCCCGACATAGTCCTTCTCGACCATCAACAGAAGACGATGTTCGTTATTGAGTTTTCGGTGCCTGCCGAGGTGAACATCGTCTCTAAGGAGGAGGAAAAGCGGACCAAATATCAGGAGTTGCTCGGACAACTTCGCAGGCTCTGGCCAGACTACACTGTAAGTCTGCTGGTTATGGTCATTGGATCCCTAGGTGGAATGAGGAATACGCTGCTCTCTGCACTGCGCAAAATGCCGGTGTGCCGTGGCGGCGGCGCACATCTTAGCCGCCAGAATGCAGAAGGCAGTCATCCTTGGGTCCCTTCGTCTACTTAGGGCGCACGATTCGCGGACCCAGCGATTGCTCACCTCACGGTGTGAGGAGTAGTCATTGGGTAATGGAACAGCAGCCCGGTGTGTCGGAGCCCGGGCTGCGCTTTTTTGTTTTAAACATAAATAATGTTTATTCAACCTGTAAGCTGTTCCAACAGATAGGACAAGTCAAGACTAAAAAAATATACAATAAAGATGGACAGATTGCATATGTATAAATACAAAAACAAAAACAAAAATTATTCTAAGGATTTCGACAAGTACAAGATGGTATGGGTATGGTATGAGTAAATGCAAGGTGCTTCACATCAATAAAGGCCAATAGAAAAACCATCCCGAACAGGAAGTAGTAACTGGCCAGGTGCTAGACAACATGGACAAGGATGAAATGTACAAGTACCTGGGTATCAATCGAAACGTTTAGATAGACCACACAAAAATCAAATCACAACTAACACAAGAGTTTAAAGACCGCCTTATTAGACTCTTAAAAACGAAACTAAATTCTAGAAATCTTACAAAAGCTATTAACACATTTGCTATACCAATCCTAACATATTCATTTGGCATTATCAAGTGGTCACACGCTGACATAGAAAACATCCATATACTCATCCGAACAGAACTCACAAATCACAGAATGTCACATCCCAACGCATGCAAGGAAAGGCTCATCATAGACAGAAAACAAGGCGGCAGAGGAATTATAGATATACAGTCACTTCATGCAAAACAAATAAAATCACTCAGACATTTTTTCCACAGTAAACGAACAAACTTGCATAAAGCAATAGTAAAAGCAGACAAAAACTACACACCACTCGCCCTTTCTTGTCCAAACCACGCAGCAGACGCACACAACCACATACAAGCACAACAAGAAAAAATAAACACCTGGTCGCAGAAGCACCCCACGGCAAACATAGATACCGTGTTACACAAGACCACATTAATGAAAAGCAGTCATACACCTGGCTGCAGGATGGCCAGCTCTTTCCGGAAACGGAAGGTTTTATGCTTCCTATCCAGGACCAAGTGATTGCGACACGAAATTACAAGAAGTACATAATTAAAGATCCATCCATCTCTGATGATAATTGCAGAAAATGCCACCAACAGAAGGAGACAATAGAACACATAACTAGTGGATGCAAAACTGTCGCTGGAACTGAGTATACAGCCAGACATAACTCTGCAGCTAAAGTCATACACCAAGCACTAGCCACAACAAACAAGCTAATTGAAAACACAGATCCATATTATAACTACACACCGACCTCAGTACTCGAGAACAGTCAATTCAAACTATACTGGGACATTGAAATACATACAGACAAAACCATCCCAGCAAATAGGCCAGATATGGTTTTCCAGTCAAAGACAGACAAAGTGACCTACTTAATAGATATTGCGATTCCCAATGATATGAACATCCAAAACACCTACGCTGGGAAGATATCTAAATACACCGATCTCGCCATAGCAATAAAACGACTATGAAAACGAAATAAAGTTGTCATTGTCTCCCTCATTATGACGGTCTCAGGCCTTACTCCAAATACATTTACGCCAGACTTGCAACAATTGGGCCTGGATGAAAAGTTACATAAAGCCTTCCAAAAGTCTGTCCTCAAGACCTGTAGCATTGTACGGTCCTTCCTGAATTCAGAATAATAATAGGTCAGGTATTCAGCCCGTCAATACTTGTTACTACCGCAACCATGCGAGAAAAAATAAGATATGTTTATTCAACCTGTAAGCTGTTCCAACAGATACGTCAAGTCAAGACTACAAAAAATATACAATAAAGATGGACAGATTGCATATGTATAAATACAAAAACAAAAACAAAAATTATTCTAAGGATTTCGACAAGTACAAGAAGAATTTAAATTTGACAGTACTACCTAAGCTGACACATTTTATACTTAGTCACACCGCATAACTATGGCTGCAAACCAGGATGGTCGCTATCCCAAGCCGGGGAAAACTCGCGAAGAGGGTAAGAGCTAACGACCAATATCCCGATCCTGTTCACTTTTCAAACCGTATGAACGGCTCATCCTGAATAAAATAGGCCCAAACCAGCTAATTCTCGAACAAGCTGGATTCAGATCCGGTAAATCCTGCGCTGGCCAGGTGCAAAATCCCACACAACATAATATATAGAGAATGACTTCGAAAGGAGAGAAAAAACGGGGGCGATATTCGTGGAACTTTCAGCGGCATATAAAATACCATTCATCACAAAATCCTCCTGGAAAAAATCTTCAGGATGACAGGAAATTACCATCTGACATAGGTCCTGAGACCACTGCTGTGCACCTGGAGGTTCTACGTGGAGTTCCAGGGACAGAGGAGTCGATGGAGGAACCAAAAATATGATCTCCCCCAGGGTAGCGTGCTAGCGCCTGTTCTATTCCATTCGTACAAGAACGATCAACCTGTCGGCACTTCTACAAATAGTTTCATCTACGCCGATCACGTAGCCATTACGTGCCAATCCCATGACATCGGAGAAATCGAAAAAATGTTAACAGAGTTGTTAGCAAGAATGGCCGATATTACAAGTTAAACCAGCTACGCCCAAACGCAGATAAAATTCAAACCTGCCCATTCCATCTTGATAACCGTTAGGGGTCTGGGAACACAGTTATAGATATGTATTTGCCATGTAAAACACAGATTCCAATTTCCAACAGAACTCACTTGCCGATATACGAGGGTTGCTCTATACCTCCGTCAATCCACCAGTACGCAGACAGCTGTTTCACGCTTATTAGCGATCATCAGTGCGCCATAGGTCGATTGACGGAAATAGAGAGCATCAATTCTTTCATGTCTACCAGACATGTGAAGCATGTTGTAGCAGACATGTGAAGCATGTTGTAGCTGTCTGGTAGACATGAAAGAACTGATGCTCTCTATTTCTGTCAATCGACCTATGGCGCACTGATGATCGCTAATAAGCGTGAAACAGCTGTCTGCGTACTGGTGGATTGACGGAGGTATAGAGCAACCCTCGTATATCGGCTTTCATACGCAGCAGCGTATAAAAATCCGCGCTCTCTGGTGGCCAAGCGGACGCCACGTGGCGTCCCGCCAAGAAATCTATGCTGCTCTGCAGCGATTTCCTTGGTTTGCCTTTACCTTCGGGTACCAGATGGCGCACCGGCAGAACCTTCTGTCTCTTGCTAGAACTCACTTGTTTTTTAAACTACATACACAGTATTTCAGAAGGTGATGGTTAAGACCTTAATGAATAACATCTAAATTTCATTTTTTCAAAAGTTTTTTAGTGCGCAAAAAAACTCGCAATGCAAAATCATATATTCTTCAAATGTCTGTAATTTAACAACCAAACACGATATCAAAAAAGGCCAAACAGCGACAAAGCGCAAGTTTTCTTCTTCATTTTGCTTTTTGAATCATTACTGTAGGTTCAAATGTAACGTCAGGAGCTTCGAAATGCGAAATTTATTTTCATGGTGACCTTTGGACCTTACCTTTGGACACTTTGACGCTACCTTTGGATTTTTGGACTTATCTCCCCTCATCTTAGACATACACACTGGAGAAAGGGAACAGGCGGCCACGCCTCCTCCCTAACACGGAAGTACGTCTTATCTTGGATTCTCAATTTCGCGCGCTATACCCTAGACCCCTAAGCGAACAGGGAATTGCAAATAGAATAGCTGCAGCACTGCACAAATTCAGTTTATCTTGGTGTTACTTTAGACAAAACACTGTCCTGTAAAAAATAACGACATCCCTTGCTATGTGCTTTGCCCCAGCCCAATACGCCCTGTATGGTCCAGATCGACTAATGCTGACAAATTGGACCCTACTATGAACGACACCTGTAGGATAATCACTGGCTGTCTGAAACCTACCAACCTGGACTATCTATACATGTTAGCGGGAATAGCCCTCCCACAAATCAGAGAAAAGTCTCATGTATGGGATAACGAAGTAGACAGACAGTCAGTAGACATTAGAACCCCCTGCATCCAGACGTCAATCCAGAAAGAATTCCATTTGTCATGACTACCGAGATGGACATTGACAATGACAATACTGACAGTTCTGTGTACCGTTAGCAGAATTCAAAAATGTGTATTGTTTTGGAAGAATTTCTCTGTTTTCATGGTTTTATTTCTTGTATCCACCTTCCAGATCCAGCACTGAATAATAAAGTGTTTTGAAAAATATTTTCTACCTTTATGCTATGTGTAGAAAAGTCTTAAAAGTCCTTTATCCAAAATTTCCTTCTTATTGGCATTACTTGATCAGTATTGAACCCAGAAAATTTAGCTAGTGAGGGTGGTACCTATCATACTTTCTGTCGCATATGTTTAATTAAAATTGAGGATTATTTTGAGGTATTCCATTTTTTACATTAGTATATCTAATATAAGGGAAAGTTGGTACAAAAGGTAATGAGAAGAGTTGTTTCTTCAGAACTGGTTCCACCTTTCTTATATATTATATATTAGGTTAGTATTATTAGAGACAATTTGTAACTTCACTAATAATCCTTTACAACTAATCTAAAACACAGTGATAGGTATAATATGTTCCGCATTTTCTCTTTTATACATTAATTCAAAAGGACCAAAGATTCTTTTTACTTTTAAGGTTAAGGATGAATTTTTTTTTAATTCTATAATTTTCTAAACATGATAAATTTTACTATTTATTAGATGACTCACACTTTTCTTTTGAAATTTGTTCACGAGGTATATTATTTTTTAGCTACAAATAATCTGCCACATCTATCCCCATGCAATGTTGCATAAAGATAGACAACTTTTACATTATTTATTAAAGTATCCTACTTTGATCTTTTACATTTTGAACTGTCAATAAAGGCAACTTTTATCGTTTTCCCTCTCGTTGGAGCGTTTTTTTTAGAATAGCGAATATCCATTATAATAATTAACATCAGCTCCTCATGAAATAAAGTCTTGAATCAATTCATGTAGAAGGCAAGTAATGAAGTTACGTTAGATATTTAAATTTGGCGCCGTTGCGGCATCATCTGATAATAATCGGAAACCTTCGGCAGTCTTCGGGACTGCGGGTTGAAAAGTTGCACGGTCCGGCTAGACGCAAGTCATACCAACTTGACAGCCTCCCTGCCGGATCATAACTGAAATGGTGGTTATTTTCAGTTTGGCCATTCGACAGCTACAGAAAGCTAAAACTCACTTATACTGTACTTTACACTATTTAATATTACTAGCCATTTTACGATCAAATCATGTTAAGGGTCTAGGGTATATCCTGCGAAATTGAGAATCCAAGAAAATACGTATACCCGTGTTAGCGAGGAGGCGTGGCCGACTATTCCATTTCTCCAGTATGTTTGTCTAAGATGAGGAGAGATAAGTCAAAAAGCCAAAGGTTGCCGTAAAAATGGATTTCGCAATTAGAAGCACCCGACGTTACCTTTAAACTTACAGCAATGATTCTAACAGCAGGTTAAAGAAGAAAGTTTGCACTATGTGACTTTTGTGACCCTGTTTTGATATCGTGTTTGGATGTTAAATTACAGAAATTTGAAGTGTGTATGATTTTGCATTGCGAGTCTTTTAGACACTAGAAAACTTTTTTGAAAAAATTGCTCTTAGATATCATTCATCGAGGTCTTAACTATAACCTTCTGAAATACTGCGTATGTAGTTTGAAAAACAAGTGAGTTCTGTTCGAAATTGGAATCCGTGTTCTACATGGCAAATACATATCTAGGGGCCTGTGTACCCAGTCCCCTTAAAGATATTATAGGTCAATGAAACTTAGACGTTGATGCTCTGATTAAAATAAGCGAAACTGCGACACCAATTTAACTTTTGTCCTAACTTTTCTGTCCCGAGGGAACAAGCTGATCGGGAGTTATCGGGATATCGGGAAATCATATTTATTTTTAATATATATGCGTAAGGAATTAGGTCACTGTAGTTCGAATAAGATAAGTCAACAACCTCAATAATTGCTTCTGCCTCAGCGATGAGTTGTCCTATTAAGGAAGATGAAATGTTTACCCTCCGATCCACTTATCCATAAATGTCTATCTTTGTTGAAATCCTTGACAGACGCCAGTAGGAAGGTAGATTTTGTTTGGGTTCGTAGGAATACATGGCAATGAAGCCACTGACCGCTCTGCCCGCCAGGCAACTTGTCTAACAGTAGCTATCGATAATTCCCATGTCAAAAAAGATGAACTCAAAATTCGGGTAAAACGATGCATCCGTGATCTATGGCAATCACAGTGGGATACCGAGAACACATTTTTCAAAAGCTCAAAAAGGACAGTTACCCCATGGACACCGTCCATTATACTTCCCCGCGTAGATAGAGTCCGATTGCATTGATTGCATATCGGACACACCGCTCTCACCCACTCCCATCTTTTGCTCGGCAACCCTCTCGATTGTATCAACTGTATGAAATACCTCATGACGCACATAGTTGTTTTAATAGCCCTGATAAGATTAAGAACATTCTGCTGTACATCAAAAATTTGGGACTCTATTGGAAATTGTAAAGCAAAACTCGCAATACTGTAAATAGTGATAGCGGCAGCCAATGGCCAGAGTAGTCGACGCTGCGCATAAAAAAATACGCTTACAAATTTAATCAGAGCTAGAAAATTGTCATATTATCAAGATAAAATCATGAATTATACCAACAATACACAAAAGCTATGGAAATGTGTAAATAACGTTGTAGGTGTGCTCTGGTAAAGTCATTGGCAAAATTATGTCTCAAAGCCAAGACATGTTGTACGCTAACTTAGATATTAGTAATGAATTTAACCGATACTTTTGTTCTATTGGTAAACATCTAACAGAAATAACTAAATCAAGTATCCGATACCTAGACACTCAAACCATCAGAGTCTCAAACTCGATTGTAGTACAAGAGATCACTGAACAAGAAGTAATTAACTCAATAATTTTATTGAAAAATGGCAAAACACCTGGAATAGACAATTTAACCGCTGAAACACTCAAAATCGTAACACATCTTGTTTCGGAGTCATTTACTAAAATAATCAACTGTTGTCTGGAAAAGGGTATTTTTTCATCTATACTCAAAAGCGCGGCAGTGAAGCCTGTACATCAAACTGGAGATGAATATAATTTATTCAATTATAGACCTATCTCACTTATCTCCTGTTTGGCAAAGGTTTTTGAAAACATAACAAAGAACAAATTGACAGAATTCCTAGAGAAGTATAACATACTCTCTGATAAAAAATTCAGTTTCAGAAAAATAAATCTACTGAAGATGCGGTGACATATGTAGTAGGAGAATTATGCAAAAATGTAGACAGAAACGTTCCAACATTATGTGTCTTTGTGGACCTAACAAACTTTACAGAATTATGGTATACGAGGACAAATGTATCATCTAATTAAAAGTTTTTTAAGCAATAGAACACAAACTGTATAAGTGTTCTAGTACTTCATCGCCCATAATATGCCGTGTTCCTCAAGGAACGCTACTGAGACCATTACTTTTCAGCATTTATATAAATGACCTATTTGCGGTTGATGTGAGAGGAGACGTGGTGAGTTTTTCAGACGATACAGCTATAATGTTTTCTGCTGAAAGTTGGGAAATATTAAAGTCAAAGGCTGAAACTGGTCTTAGAAGAATATTCAACTGGTTCAGTAGTTGACTATCAATCAATTTCAATAAAACTCACTTTGTTCCATTCACGTCGTACTCAAACGGCTTACCAAAATACACTAGCTTACAAATTAGTTGTAGGCATATCAATGGTCACCAGTATCAAGTACCTAGAAATATATCTAGATTGCCATATCAAATGGAAGGATCTAACAGAATATGTTGTCAAAAGGTACGTTACGTTATAAGCAAATTTAAACTCCTTTCCACTATACTTACCTATGAACAGATGATTATTGTTTACAATGCACTTGTTCATAGTCACATACGTTATTGTATTGTAGTGTGGGGCGCGGTATGTAAAAATCTTATAAGTGCAATAGAAATTATACAAAAACGTATAATAAAAATATTATATGATGTTAAATTTACTTATCCTAGTGAATTATTATTTTCTCAAACAAAAATTCTAGTTATCCGCCAAACATTTTCCATGTCTTTAGGTATTTACCAATATAAACATAAATCAACCTTGGCAGAACACAAACATAAATATGACATAAGATACAAATCTAATGTAGTACCAAAAGCAAGAAAAAATTAAAAAAATACTTTATTATGGAGTTATCATTTCTTGCCCCAATCAGATACCAGAGAGCATAAAATGTCTAGTGCCTTTATAGATTCATTCAAGTATAGTTTAAAAGAATGGATAGTGATTATCACATGAAAATTCATCAACTTATTGACGTATGTAATACCTATTATTACTATTCCTATTTATATTCCTATTATTACTAATATATTTAAATATAAATATCCCAGAATTTACCCTTACTTGTTGCTTCTATTTTATAATAATTACCCTACACTCAAGCACAAGGTTTTGACTTTTTTGGAGGACTTACTGTTTATTTTATTATTTATTTTATATTTACAATAAACTTTATTATTATTATATTTATTTTTTTTATTGGTTAGAAATTCAGTTACTTCAGCTTAATATGAAAAAAATGGTGTCGATGACCCCCTTGCTTTTTAGCTCTCACTGACTCACTGAAGTCATTGAAGACAGCTTATGCAGAGCCTCTGTCTGTCCATCCGTCCTTCTGTCCGTATACAAAAGATAGACAAAATTACAGGTGCTAGAGAAAAACTAAATACAGATTCGGAATCAGCATGAAAAAACTAGTCCGGGAAAAATCCGGCTTTGTCAATATCGCTTCCGGTTTTAAAAAAATTGAATCAAGTTACGACAGGTAACTGATGACGCATTATACAGGGTGAGTTTTCAGTACCGGCTCGGTCGATAACTCCACTACTGTAGAGGATAGCGAAAAAAGTTGTATATAAGAGTTGAAGCCACGGATATGCTCTTTGCTCAGAAAATATTTGGATTTATACAGGGTGATCCATAACTACGTGGTGATGCAAACATGCATTTTTTTAAATGAGACATCCTATATATTATTCCATATTCAAATTCTGCTAATGATTTTCGTTCCTTCAATATAGGGTTTTGTTACATTGTACAGGGTATTTCAAAAGTTATGACCATTTCTATATCCAAATCGTGGTCAAATGAACGTACTGTATATCAAAAAGTAATAAATCAAAAATAATTTTTTTAAACGAAAAGATTAAAAATATCCTCTAGTTTTAAAATCGACTATAAAAAAAGCCCATGACGCATATCCGTATACAGGGTGATGTAGAATGCAAAATCCAAATTTTCTCCTTTTTTTTAAACGTAACCCCCAATATTTTATTATCTCATAGAATTGCATTTAATATGCTCTTTCATCTTTGTATAGCACTTGTTGTACCTACGTCGATCACTTTCCAAGATATTTCGAATTTTCGGTAAATTTAAAATATAGCTTCTATTTGTGCACTGAAATTTATTTATTTTGAGAAAGTATTATCTAATTTGTTTTTTGTTTAACGAACAACTAAATTATAAGGTCATGATATTATTTGATGAAGTCAAAACCCTAAATCATCGAGATCATAAAGTCAAGTATGCTGAGGAAACAATTTTTTAGGCATCATGCATAATTATCAAGCAGATTTATCAAGTGTGCTTTGAAAAATTGACAGTTTTCATAACCTGCTCAATAATCCCGTACTGTGTGAAAAACCAGCTTTAAAAATTAATTTTTCCTTTGAGGGTATTTAGGAGAATCTTTGAGGAATTGTCTATTTGCCTCTAGAATATATCAACTATGAACAGCAATATCCAGAGCGGAGGCAGTCTAAAACTAATGCGTTTGAAAGATTGAAGAATCGTTTTATTTGGACTGTGTCGTTTAGTATTTCATAGCCTACCTGATACCTCTGCTTGATAATTATACATGACATCTATAAAATTGTTTCCTCGGCACACTTGACCTATATTATATAGTCAATTTAGTGTTTTGACTTGATTAAGTATTATTATGGCCTTGTATTTTAGTTGTTTGTGAAGCAAAAATAAAATTTGATAGTATTTTCTCAAAATAAATAAATTTTAGTAAACAAACAGGAGGTATATTTAAAATTTGTAGAAAAATCTAAATATCTCAGAAACTAATGAATGCAGCCATAACAAGTGCTGCACAAAAATGAAAGAGCATATTAAAAGCAATTCTTTGGTATAATAAAATATTGGGGGTTATATTTAAAAAATGAGAGATAATCTAGATTTAGCATTCTACATCACCCTGTATACAAATATGCGTCACGGGTTTTTTTCATAGCGGATTTTAAAACCAGAGGATATTTTCAATCCTCTCATGTAAAAAAAATAATTTTTGATTCATTACTTTTTGATATACAGTACGTTCATTTGACCGTGATTTGGATATAGAAATGGTCATAACTTTTGAAATGCCCTGTATAATGTAACAATACCCTATATTGGAATAACGGAAATCATTAGTAGAATTTGAATATGTAATAATATATTGGGTGTCTCATTTAAAAAAATGCATGTTTGCATCGCCACGTAGTTATGGATCACCCTGTATAAATCTAAATATTTTCTAAGCAAAGAGCATATCCGTGGCTGCAACTCTTATATACAACTTTTTTCGCTGTCTTCTATGGTAGTGGAGTTATCGACCGAGCCGGTACTAAAAACTCACCCTGTATACGGCGTATTGATATTTCTGAAGCACAGGCAGCGTGGGTTGCTAGGCACCAGTCCGAAAGGGCGTGGCTTCGAATCTCACCGCGGTTAATAACTTTTTTTTTTCAAGATTAAATGTTAAATTTCTTGACTACTAGTCCGGGAAAAGTCCGGTTTTGTCAATATAATAAAAAAATTAAGTTTTTATAACAACAAATTTCACAGTGAATTTACTCAAGTAAATTCTTTCCTGCTTTTTACTTCCCACACCGATAGGTGAGGGGAGTATTGTAATCGCGAAAATTTTCGATTTTGAGATAAGATGCTTTTTGGGCGTTTTGTGATGTCTACATAACGAAAATCCACGTTACTCATTTCCGTCAGTCTGTCGGTCTGTCGGTCTGTCGGTCTGTCAGTGTGTCGGTCTGTCAGTGTGTCGGTCTGTCGGTCTGTCGGTCTGTCGGTCTGTCGGTCTGTCGGTCTGTCGGTCTGTCGGTCTGTCGGTCTGTCGGTCTGTCGGTCTGTCGGTCTGTCGGTCTGTCGGTCTGTCGGTCTGTCGGTCTGTCGGTCTGTCGGTCTGTCGGTCTGTCGGTCTGTCGGTCTGTCGGTCTGTCGGTCTGTCGGTCTGTCGGTCTGTCGGTCTGTCGGTCTGTCGGTCTGTCGGTCTGTCGGTCTGTCGGTCTGTCGGTCTGTCGGTCTGTCGGTCTGTCGGTCTGTCGGTCTGTCGGTCTGTCGGTCTGTCGGTCTGTCGGTCTGTCGGTCTGTCGGTCTGTCGGTCTGTCGGTCTGTCGATCTTTCGGTCTGTCGGTCTGTCTGTGCGCGTTTTTCTAGCCTCGTAATATCAGTAACCGCTGCATGGATTTTGATGAAATTTGGGCAGCAATATGCTGTGAGGTCGTAGTAGGTAATGCTGCTATAATTTTGAAAATCGGTGCATTGGCGGCGGAGTAATTACCAAAAAACGAAAAATTTCAAATATTCCCCAAACTTCGTTTTCAGGCGTTTTAGATGTTCCTGATCATTTTCTACTTTTTTTGGGTGGGGGTGGAAATTGGTGTGGTTGGGGGCTGGGGGGCTGTAAAATTAAAAAAATTGTTGTATTCATAATAGACTACCCACTGACCTGTGAAGGAGGACCTAGCGACATAAATAACTTTTTTAGGTCTATCCGAAGATGGCCTTAATGCCTATTACAGAAACTAAAGGACTGAATTTTTTCCGATGTATACATACGAGTATTGCTTTAGATCGTTCTATAATATGTAACGAAGAAACTGTTGAATTGATTTCAATGAAATTTTGACACAGTATTCCTACCGTGGCGAAGATGGAAAACGCGTATGGTTTTTATAAATCGTGCCAGTAGCGGCGCAGAAATAAAAAAATGAAGTCAAGTTGATTGACTCAGTGCTTCCCACACATTACGCTGATACCAGTTTATTATTTTCCCATAGCAGAAAGATTTAGTCTGAGATCCCTTGCAACCAAATAATCGCCAGCCCCCCCCCTCTAAAATTGTCTTATGCCGCTAGGTCTTTCCTTCACAGGTCAATGGACAGCCTATTATCAATACTACAAACTTCTCAGTTTTACAACCCCCACCCCCCCCCCAACCACCTCACTTTCACCACCACCCAAAAAACTGGTAGGAAATGGTCAGGAACCCCTAAAACATCTAAGAACCGAATGTGAGTTGTTTTCATACGTTTCGTTCTTTTATTATTGCTACGCTGCCACTGACACGATTTTTAACAAACATACGCGTTTTCCATTCTCACCACGGTAACAATATACTGTAACAAAATTTGATTAGAATCAATTTAATAGTGTCCACGTTACAAAATACAAAACGATTTAAACCGCAAAAAATTCTCGTATGTATACAGAAAATTCTAAGTCCCTTAGTTTCCGTAATAGGCTAGGCAATGTTCGGATGGACCTAAAAAGGTGACTTGTGTCGCTAGATCTTACTTCACAGGTTAGTGGACAGCCTATTATGAGTACAAAATTTTTTTTAATTTTTCAGCCCCCAACTCCTCAACCACCCCAATTTCACCCCCACCCAAAAAAACGCAGAAAATGATCAGGAACCTCTAAAACGCTTAAAAACGAAGTTTGAGCTGTTTTTATATCTTTAGTTTTTTTATTATTTCTGCGCCGCCACTGGCACGATTTATAAAAACCATACGCGTTTTCCATCTTCGCCACGGTAGTAAAACTGTGTCAAAAGTTCATTGAAATCAATTCAACCGTTTCCTCGTTACACAATATAGATCGATCTAAAGCAATACTCTCGTATGTTTACATCAGAAAAAATTCTAAGTTCTTTGCTTTCTGTAATAGGAAGGCAATGTTCGGATGGACCAAAAAAAGTTATTTATGTCGCCAGGTCTTCCTTCACATGTCAGTGGACAGTTTATTATGAATGCAACAAATTTTTCAATTTTACAACCCCCCACCCCCCAACCACCCCGATTTCACCCCTCACCTATCGGTGTGGGAAGTAAAAAAAACTAAAAATATAAAAACAGCTCAAACTTCGTTTTTAAGTGTGCTAGAGGTTCCCGATCATTTTCTGAGTTTTTTTGGGTGGGGGTGAAATTGGGGTGGTTGGGGGGTGGGGGGTTGAAAAACTGAAAAATTTGCTGTATTCATAATAGGCTGTCCACTGACCTGTGAAGGAAGACCTGGCGACATAAATCACCTTTTTAGATCCATCTGAATATTGCCTTGCCTATTACAGAAGCCAAAGGACAGAATTTTTTCTGGTGTAAACACACCAGTAGTGCTTTGGATCATTCTATGTATATTATGTAACGAAGAAACTGTTGAAGTGATTTTAATGAAATTTTGACACAGTATTACTACCGTGGCGAGGATGGAAAATGCGTATGGTTTTTATAAATCGTGCCAGTGGCGGCGCAGAAATAATAAAAAAACTAAAAATACAAGAACAGCTCAAACTTCGTTTTTAAACGTTTGTGATGTTCCTGATCATTTTCTGATTTTTTTTGGGTGGGGGGTGAAATTGGGGTGGCTGGGGGGTGGGGGGTTGAAAAACTGAAAAATTTGCTGTATTAATAATAGGCTGTCCGCTGACCTGTGAAGGAAGACCTAGCGACATAAATCACCTTTTTAGGTCCATCTGAACATTGACTTGCCTATTACCGAAACTAAGGGACTTTTCTGTATACATACGAGTATTTATTGCTTTAGATCGTTTTGTATTTTGTAACGTGGAAACTATTAAATTGATTCTAATGAAATTTTGACACATTATTATTACTGTGGTGAGGATGGAAAACGCGTATGCTTGTTAGAAATCGTGTCAGTGGCAGCGTAGCAAAAAACTAAAAATGTGAAAACAGCTCAAACCTCGTTTCTAGATGTTTAAGGGGTTCCTGAGCGTTTTGTACCTTTTTTGGATGGGGGTGAAATTGGGGTGGTTGGGAGGGCGGAAGGGTTGTAAAACTGAAAAGTTTGTATTATTGATAATAGGTGACCTGTGAAGGAAAGAGCGGCAAAAGACAATTTGGGGGCGGGGGTACTGGCGATGATTTTGTTGCAAGGGGATCTCAGACTAAAGCTTCAATGCTATGGGAAAATAACAAACTGGTATCACCGTAAGGTGTGGGAAGTACTGAGTCAATCAACTTGACTTCATTTTACTTCCCGCACCGATAGGTGAGGGGAGTATTGTGATCGCGAAAATTTTCGATTTTGAGATAATCCACTCTTTGGGCATTTCATGATGTCTACATAACGAAAATCCACATCACTCATTTCCGTCGGTCTGTCTGTCTGACGGTCTGTCGGTCTGTCGGTCTATCGGTCTGTCGGTCTGTCGGTCTGTCGGTCTGTCGGTCTGTCGGTCTGTCGGTCTGTCGGTCTGTCGGTCTGTCGGTCTGTCGGTCTGTCGGTCTGTCGGTCTGTCGGTCTGTCGGTCTGTCGGTCTGTCGGTCTGTCGGTCTGTCGGTCTGTCGGTCTGTCGGTCTGTCGGTCTGTCGGTCTGTCGGTCTGTCGGTCTGTCGGTCTGTCGGTCTGTCGGTCTGTCGGTCTGTCGGTCTGTCGGTCTGTCGGTCTGTCGGTCTGTCGGTCTGTCGGTCTGTCGGTCTGTCGGTCTGTCGGTCTGTCGGTCTGTCGGTCTGTCGGTCTGTCGGTCTGTCGGTCTGTCGGTCTGTCGGTCTGTCGGTCTGTCGGTCTGTCGGTCTGTCGGTCTGTCGGTCTGTCGGTCTGTCGGTCTGTCGGTCTGTCGGTCTGTCGGTCTGTCGGTCTGTCGGTCTGTCTGTCTGTCTGTCGCGTTTTTCTACCCTCGTAATCTCAGTAACCGCTACATGGGTTTTGATGAAATTTGGGCAGCGATATGCTGTGGGTTCCTAGTAGGTAATGCTGCTAAAATTTTGAAAATCAGTGCATTGGCGGCGCAGTAATTAGCAAAAAACGAAAAAAAAAGTAGATATTCCTCAAACTTCGTTTTTAGACGTTTCAGGAGTTCCTGATCATTTTCTACTTTTTTTTGGGTGGGGGTGAATTTGGGGTGGTTGGGGGGTGGGGCGTTGTAAAACTGAAAAATTTGTTGTATTCATAATGGGCCGTCCAATGACCTGTGAATGAAAGACCTAGTGGCATAATTTACCTTTTTAGTTCCATCCAAACATTGCCTCGCTTATAATAGAAACCAAGGGACTTAGAATTAGTGATGCATACATTATGAGTATTGTTTTAGATAGTTCTATATTGCTTAACGCGAAAATGATTGAATGGATTTTAATGAAACGTTGACACAGTATTACTACCGCGGCGAGGATGGAAAACGCGTATGTATTGGAAAAATCGTGTCAGTGACGGCGCAGCAATAATAAAAAAACTGGAGTCAAGTTGATTGACTCAGTACTTCCCACACATAACAGTTCCAACCAAATCATCGCCTGTCTGTCGTCAAAAAACATCCAACACAAAAACTAGTAAATAGTTTCCTAAATCTCTCCGTAGGAACTAAAACGACACAATTCAGCTTCAACTGGACGAAACGAAACAATCAGGAACCCCCAAATTGCTTAAAAACGAAGTTTGAGCTGTTTTTATATTTTTAGATTTTTATTATTGCTGCGCCGCCACTGACACGATTTTTGAAACCATACGCATTTTTCATCCTTGCCGTGGTAATAATACTGTGTCTAAATTTCATTAAAATTAATTCCATAATTTCCATGTTGCTAAATTCAGAACGACCTGAATCAATACCTACCCCTACCAATACCAAATCCCTTGATTTCTGTATCAGCCAAGGCAATGTTCGGATGGACCTAACAAACGTCTATTATGCCGCTAGGTCTTTCTTTCACAGGCCAATGGACGCTATTATAAATGGAATAAATTTTTGAGTTTTACAACCCCCCACCCCCTAACCACCCCAATTTCACCCCCACCCAAAAAAAGTAAAAAATGATCAGAAACCCCTAAAACGCCGAAAAACAAAGTTTGAGCTATTTTTACATTTTTAGTTTTTCTATTATTGCCGCGCCGCCACTGACACGATTTTTCCAAAACATGCGCGCTTTCCATCCTCGCCATGGCAGTAATACTGTGTCAAAATTTCATTAAAATCCATTCGATAATTTTGGCGTTACGCAATAAAGAACGATCTAAAACTAAAACAACACTCGGATGATACATCACAAATTATTCTAAGTCCCTTGGTTTCTATTATAAGCAAGGAAATGTTCGGATGGACCTAAAAAATTGTATTATGGCGCTAGGTTTTTCATTCACAGGTCATTAGAGAGCCCATTATGAATACAACAAATTTTTCAGTATTACAACCCCCCAACCCCCAACCACCCCAAATTCACCCCCACCCAAAAAAAAGTAGAAAATGATCAGGAACCCCTAAAACGCCTAAAAACGAAGTTTGAGGCGTATTTGAAATTTTTCGTTTTTTTGCTAATTACTCCGCCCCCCGTATAACGATTTTCAAAATCATAGGAACATTACCTACTACGACCCCACAGCATAACGCTGCCCAAGTTTCATCACAATCCATGTAGCGGTTACTGAGATTACGAGGGTAGAAAAACGCGACAGACAGACAGACAGACAGACAGACAGACAGACCGACAGACAGACCGACAGACAGACAGACCGACAGACAGACCGACGGAAATGAGTGACGTGGATTTTCGTTATGTACACATCATAAAACGCCCAAAAAACGTATTATCTCAAAATCGAAAATTTTCGCGATCACAATACTCCCCTCACCTATCGGTGTGGGAAGTAAAACCAAAAATATAAAAACAGCTCAAACTTTGTTTTTAGGCGTTTTAGGGGTTTCTGATCATTTTCTATTTTTTTTTGGGTAGGGGTGCGTTTGGGGTGGTAGGGGGGTGGGGGGGTTGTAAAACTGAAAAATTTGTTGTATTCATAATAGTGTGTCCATTGACCTATGGAAAAAATACCTAGCGGCATATTCTTTTTACTTCCCACACCGATAGATAGTATTGTGATCGCGAAAATTTTCGATTTTGAGAGAATACGCTTTTTGGGCGTTTTATGATGTCTACATAACGAAAATCCACGTCACTCATTTCCGTCGATCTGTCTGTCTGTCTGTCGCTTTTTTCTAGCCTCGTAATCTCAGCAACCGCTGCATGGATTGTGATGAAATTTGGGCAGCGATATGCTGTGGGGTCGTAGTAGGTAATGTTCCTATAATTTTGAAAATCGGTGCATGGGCGGCGGAGTAATTAGCAAAAAATGATAAATAAATATCGCTTAAACTTCGTTTTTAGGCGTTTTAGGGGTTCCTGATCATTTTTTACTTTTGTTTGGGTGGGCGTGAAATTGGGGTGGTTGGGGGGTGGGGGGTTGTAAAATTGAAAAATTTGTTGCTTTCATAATAGACTGTCCACTGAACCATGAAGGAAGACCTAGCAACATAAATAACTTTTTTAGGTCCATCCGAACATTGCCTTGCCTATTACAGAAACCAAAGGACATACGACAGTATTGCTTTAGATCCTTCTATATTGTGTTACAAGGAGACTGTTGAATTGATTTTAATGAAATTTCGACACAGTATTACTACCGTGGCGAGGACGGAAATCGCGTATGGTTTTTATAAATCGTGCCAGTGGCGGCGCAGAAATAATAAAAAAAGTAAAAATATAAAAACAGCACTTTTACGGGTTCCTGATCATTTTCAATTTTTTTTTTTTTTGGGTGGGGTGAAATTGGGGCGGTTAGGGGGTGAGAGGTTGAAAAACTGAAAAATTTCTTGTATTCATAATAGGCTGTCCGCTAGCCTGTGAAGGAAGACCTAGCGACATAAGTCAACATTTTAGGTACACCCCAACGTTGTCCTAGTCTATTACGGAATCTAAGGGACGTAGAATTTTCTGTACACATACGAGTATTGCTTTAGATCATTTTGTATTTTGTAACGTGGACACTGCTAAATTGATTCTAATGAAATTTTGACACCGTATAACTGCCGTGGCGAGGATGGAAAACGCGTATGGTTTTTATAAATCGTGCCAGTGGCGGCGCAGAAATAATAAAAAAAAACTAAAAATATAAAGACAGCTCAAACTTCGTTTTTACATGTTTTAGGCTGTCCATTGACCACTGAAGGAAAGACCTAGCGGCGTAAGACAATTTTAGGAGGGGGGAGGCTGCCGATGATTTGGTTGCAAGGGGATCTCAGACTAAAGCTACATGCTATGGGAAAATAATAAACTGATATCACAGTAATGTGTGGGAAGTACTAAGTCAATCAACTTGACTCCATTTTTTTAAGTTCATCTGAACATTGGCTTGTCTATTACAGAAACCATGGGACTTAGAATTTTGTGATGTTTACATATACAAGTGTTGCTTAATTTCGTTCTATGTATATTGCGTAAAGCGAAAATGATTGAATTGGTTTTAATGAAATTTCGACACAGGAATTACTATCGCGGAGAGAATGGTAAACACGTCAGTTTCTAGAAAATCGTGTCAGTTGCGGCGCAACAATAATCAAAAAACTGAAAATATAGAAACAGCTCATACTTTGTTTTTAGACGGTTTGTAGGCTCCTGAGCATTTCGCATCGCATGCGGAATCAAAACTGTGGCGTCCTAGTTCCTAAGGAGGGAGACGCAAGAAAGTTTTCCATTGGCAGGGTAATAATACCGAGGCAAAATTTCATTAAAATCAATTCCATAAATTCTATGTTACCCAATACAGAACGATATAAAGCAATATTCGTATGTATTTGGGTATATTGAGCAATATTCATTTTACTTCCTACACCGATAGGTGAAGGGAGTATTGTGATCGCAAAAATTTTCGATTTTGAGATAATACACTTTTTGGGCGTTTTATGATGTCTATTTAACGAAAATTCACGTCACTCATTTTCGTCGGTCTGTCTGTCGATCTGTCTGTACGCGTTTTTCTTGCCTCGTTATCTCAGCAACCGCTGCATGGATTGTGATGAAATTTGGGCAGCGGTATGCTGTCGGACCGTGGTAGGCAATGTTCCTATAATTTTTAAAATCGGTGCATGGGCGGCGGAGTAATTAGCAAAAAACAAAAAAAAATAAATATTGCTCAAACTTCGTTTTTAGGCGTTTTAGGGTTCCTCATCATTTTCTACTTTTTTTTGAGTGGGGTGAAGTTGGGGTGGTTGGAACGTGGGGGGTGGTAAAACAGAAAAATTTGTTGCTTTCATAATAAACTGTCCACTGACCTGTGAAGGAAGATCTAGTGACATAAATAACTTTTAGGTCCATCCGAACATTGAATTTCCTATTACAGAAACCAAAGGATTTTTCTGGTGTAAACATACGAGTATTGCTTTGGATCGTCCTATATTGTGGAACGAGGAAATGGTTGGATTAGTTTTAATGGAATTTTGACACAGTATTACCACCGTGCCGAGTATGGCAAATACGTATGGTTTTTATAAATCGTGCCACTGGCGGCGCAGAAATAATAAAAAACAAAAAATATAAAAACAGCTCAAACTTCGTTTTTAAGCGTTTTAGAGGTTCCTGATCATTTTCTGCGCTTTTTTTTTTTGGTGAGGTTGAAATTGGTGTCATTGGGGGGGGGGGGGGGTGGAGGGTTGAAGAACTGAAAAATTTGTTGTATTCATAATAGGCTGTCCAGTAACCTGCGAAGGAAGACCTAGCGACATAAATCACCTTTTTAGGTCCATCCGAAAATTGCCTAGTCTGTTACAGAAACTAAGGGACTTAGAATTCTCTATATACATACAAGTATTTATTGCTTTAGATCGTTTTATATGTTGTAACGTGGAAACTATTAAATTGATTTTAATGAAATCTTGACACAGAATTACTACCGTGGTGAGGATGCAAAATGTGTATGGTTGTTAGAAATCGTGTCAGTGGCAGGTAGCAATAATCAAAAAACTAAAAATATGAAAAATCCGTTTTTAGATGTATTAGGAGTTCCTGATCGTTTTATACCTTTTTTTGGGTGGGGATGAAATTGGGGTGGTTGGGGGGTGGGTTGGGGGGTTGTAAAACTGAAAAGTCTGTAGTATTCATAATAGGCTACCCACTGATCTGTGAAGGAGATAAGACATAAGACAATTTTAGGGCCAATGCACGATTTTGAAAATCGTGCATTGGCAGCAGAGTAATTAGAATAAAACCAAACAAAAAATGAAGTCAAGTTGATTGACTCAGTACTTCCCACACATAATGATGATACCAGTTTATTATTTTCCCGTAGCATGAAGCTTTAGGACCGGTTTCTCAATGTCCAGTTAAATATTTATCTGCAAGATAACAGCAACTATACGAGGGTTGCAGAACTTTCTGCTTGTTGCCTATAACAGCAACTGTTAGATAAATTGTTTAAACAATTGAAGGCTAAACTTACGGAGTCACGTAAATCTTATCTGACAGTTGTATCCATAGCAACGCTATCTGCTAGATATCTATCTGACGCTTTAACTGGAAATTGAGAAACCAGTCTGAGATCCCCTTGCATCGGCAGGCCACCCCCCGCCCCAAACTGTATTATTCCGATAGGTCCTTTCTTCACAGGTCAATGGACAGCCTATTATCAATACTACAAACTTTTGACTATTACAACCTACCACCCCCCACCTCCATATTTTTAGTTTTTTGACTATTACAGCATCACCACTGACACGATTTCTAAAAACTGTATGTGTTTTCCATCCTCGCCAAGGTAATAATACTGTTTCGAAATTCCATTAGAATCAATTCGGTCATTTCCATGTTACGCAATACAGAACGATTTAAAGCAAGTCCCTTGATTTCTTTAATAGGCAAGGAAACGTTATAAAGGACCTGAAAAAGTGTATTATGCCGCAAGGTCTTTCTTCCACGGAAAATGGTCAGTCTATTATGCATACAACACATTTTTCACTTTTACAACCCCCCACCACCCAACCACCCCAATTTCACCCCTACCCAAAAAAGGTAGAAAATGATCAGGAACCTCTAAATCATCTAAAAACGAAATTTGAGGTGTTTTCATATTTTTTGTTTTTTTTTTCATTATTGCTACGCTGCCACTGACACGATTGCTAACAACCATACGCTTCGCTTCTTCGATCCGCACCACGGTAATAATACCGAGTCAAAATTTCATTAGAATCAATTTGATCGTTTCCACGTTACAAAATAAAAACGACCTAAAGCAATAAATACTCGTATGTAGACAGACATTTCTAAGTCCCTTAGTTTATTTAATAGCAACGTACAAAGATCACTGAACTGGAGAGGTGGAGGACATGCGATCGCCGCGCCGGCTTAAAACCCCTGGCTTAAAGCCACCAGTTTACGCTACTCCATTGGAAAATTTAGACGACTTGGATAATCGCGTATATCTGCTGGATGTTACTGCATTCCAAATGGGCTTAGTGCGTTTGAAAGAGTTCGGCAATCACTGATGAGAAGATTGCCTGCTTGTATCCAAGCTGGTGGAAGTCAGTTTGAATATTTATTGTAGATTGGGCAACTTATCACATGATTTTCGATAATAAAATGTAGCTGTCGCAATTTTTTTCATCATGTGTGTCTTTGAAATGGAGCGGTTTTTCAAAAATCATCAAGGAACAAAAGATCTTCAAAATAGTTCGAAAGATTTCCCTTTTAATTATCACCGCACGTTTATCAAACACGCTGTAAAACCAGAGATGCCTGACACCCTGTATAATCTGAGATTGAGGTGCTTCAGCGCCTCGAACTTATCATTTTCGCTATCGTTATGATGTATTGCACCCCCTCCTGAAAAATATTGACCTGCTGTGACGAACTTAATTGTTATTTTTTAGGATCAGGTCGCCAATAAAACGAAAACTCCTTAATTATTCTTTATCCATGCGCCGTTTCGACTAATAGTGATCATCAGGCATGTTGGTCAAAATCGTTACACAAACTGATTGCCTTAGGATTATTTGAAAAGGAGAGTTAGATCAAGATTGGTTACCCTGAAGACATTGCCAACAACTTTGGAGCAGAGACAATGATGATTATGAAAATCTGTACAACAGCAAACAGGAAGCTGGCACACCAACGTGCCTGATGATGACTATATGTTAGTCGAAACGTCGTATGGATAAAGAATAATTAAGGAGTTTTCGTTTTATTACTGACTTAATCCTAAAAATTAACAACTAAGTTCGTCACAGCAGGTCAAAGTCGTTACAGAAATAGATGAACATTGATGAATATTATATTAATACATCCATAACATAAGGGTGCTACTCACCAAAACCACAAACTTAAAAGTTTCGTGTGACTGTGCACGGACGTGGTTTTTCACGACGGTGACGCGAGATCGCGGACGGTCGTTATTGAAATGCCGTCGAGCATGGCCGACTTTACTCACTAGGTCGGAGCATTGAAATATGACAACACTGGACACGGTCCGAGCTTTTGTTTGCTGTGAAGTCATTAGTGTAATCTCCCAGAGTGAAAAGTAAGATTGGAAGGTGATTTCTAATGTGTTTCTAATTATTTACCAGCACAAACGAAACTATAAAGATAAAAAGATGCCTGCAATGTGTGTAGTACCAGGTTGCAATGGCGATTGGGGCTTCCAAAGAAGGACATACCAACATAACCTTCCAGAGTAACAACGAAGAGTGGAAGGTGATTTTTAATGTGTTTCTAATTATTTACCTGCACAAACGAAACTATAAAGATAAAAAGATGCCTGCAAAGTGTGTAGTACCAGGTTGCAATAGCAATTAGGGCTTCCAAAGAAGGACATACCAACATAACCTTCCAGAGTAACAACGAAGAGTGGAAGGTGATTTTTAATGTGTTTCTAATTATTTACCTGCACAAACGAAACTATAAGGATAAAAAGATGCCTGCAAAGTGTGTAGTACCAGGTTGCACTAGCAATTAGTGCTTCCAATGAAGGACATAAACAGAAGTGGGTGAAAGGTGTTCCTCATAAGGGCTGGTTATATTTATAAGAATAAAGACAATAAATTACAAACATTTCAAAGGATAAGACCTATTTTAAACCACAATGTGGTACTTACAATATTTTCTGGACCTCCCAAATATCACAGAAAAAGACAGTTAATAGAACTTATCTGGGCATACCAACGAGGGCATGCATCTGGGCATACCTACGAAAAGACTTGATAGTGAAAGGGAATCAAGACTAGCAAGAATGGCTTCACAGTGACCTAATAGTGAATTTTTCTAGCTCAAGTGACAATTTACAAAGTAAATTGAGTGTTCATTTAAGTGGAAGTGGAAGTGGCAACAGGAAACAGGTTGCGTTTATTTTTATTTTGTAGTGTCTGACTGTGATGAACCAGACATCAGATGTAAGTGGTATTAGTAGTAGTAGTTCTAAAAAGTATTTTTCTTAATTTATTAACCCAGATGAACTCTAATACATATAAAATGTAATAATTATTCTGAAACTATAGGCCAACTATTTGACAGCTAAGCCACGTTGCCACATCTAAGGCTCCGGCCTAGTGTAGAGTCGGCCATGCGTCGAGCCTCAAGCGATATAGGTATGACCGTTGATTGAAGAAAATAGGAAAGATACGCAATGTAATGAGCGAAATCGTGACACGAAAAGTGTCCGAGAAATAGATGGCGATATCGACACCACCAGCAAAATGTGTCCGTGATTTTGCTTTCGCGCTGCGGCGTTCAGTAGCCAAGCGGCCGATGGTTTTATCAACCTGTTCATTGTTAGCAGTCGATAACAGCACAGTATATGAAATTATACAGTAGCGCAACTCCCTAGAAATCATGCAGACAATTTGTCTCCGAAAAACTGGCCTCTCATAACCCCACGTCGGCTCCTCAGCAAGTATTGCCGTTTACGTTTTGAGCACAGGGTCGGCTTAGCAATAATCGAGCGAAGAAGCGTAATTACTGTGTTGCAGTAAGTTTAATGGACGCGATATGTCTCGTAAATATAGAGTAAATTTTGAGAGCAGTGAGGTAATGTGATATTCTTCATCGAGGTTAGGCAGTTGTCTTTGGAATTCTGAATTACAATTTGTAAGTTATATCCATGCATTCGCATTTATTGTACGTGAACATGTTTTGTACTGATTCTTCTAATTCATCATGGATTCTTTGCATATAAATGGGGTGTAAACATTTCTTTTGAAGCAAAACAAGAAATAGTCGGTGTATGAAAGAGAATTGTTAACGCCGAGAAAATAGGTGGCTTTATTGTGTGTAGGTAAATTACTAAAATGCGAGATTCATTCAACTTTATTTTATCTTACCTTACTTAACCTTAAACATTTAAATAAATATAAGAACTTTATAATATCTTATATGATTCAAATATGGGTATATGTAACGACGTAGCGTAAAAAATAACATTTATGTCTAGTTCTCTCACAACTTTTAAATTTACCTTTATCAATCATCATAGAAAAACGTTTAAGGTACGAAAAAGTGATTGACAGCAAAACCGATGAAAACTTGTTAGGTGTACATAATAAATAATGATCAATATGTTTATAAGAACGATAAAATATACTAAACTGGTCATTATTATTATATAAAAAAGTTGCAAAACCGTTTCTTATCTAGTTTACCAAGACTACCGTTCTTTCTGTATTTGTATATTACATATGAACAGGCATATTGAAGACAAGAATCCATGTTTATAGAGGAAAATAATATATATTTGAAACTAGCATGTTGATTCTTTTTATTGTGAATTTCTATTTGAGCATCCATTTAAATGGACTTCACATCCTGCTTAAAATTCCATAATGTTGGAATGCATAATCACATTCATTTTGTTATATGTCGTGAAAGATCTTTTGAACGTTGTGGTGCTGTGAGGAAACAGTAAGAAATTATTACTCTGACTTTAGGCTCATAATTAAAGGACGACTTTCCGTAACGTCTAACTAACTGTTCTAAAAACTGAAAAAAAAAACACACAGCTACCCTAATACCCGGCAGACTTTGTTAGAGACAAATGGAGCTATGCTATCACACTCTAATATTATTAGGTAATAAAGGAGCATATTAAACATTGGGAGAAATCGCATACCTGGCAGCATCTTGAGGAAGCTTAGAAAACTATAGTCACAGTTTTTGGAATTGTTAATACAGCCTACAGTGGCGCAACATTTAACTTCACGCGTCCCGATATCCATATCAGCGTATCACCAAATTCCTTAATCCGGTTCTGTCAAAGACACTACTCTCACTCTCATAGACTGAACACGACTCAGGCGATCGCCGTGCTACACATCCTGCGAACAATGCGCGGGATGCAAACCACCAAAATTCTGGAGATTTGCGCTACTGTATAATTGGATATACTGTGATAACAGTGTTTTTGGGTTTATTTTATTGTTGTAAGTTGTAAAACAAATTCAATCATGTCTATGAAATAAATTGACTGTACATGTGTCGGATGCAACAACAAAAGAATCAATAAAAATAATTCCGTAAGCTTTTTTAAATTTGTTGTGACAAAACTCGACATTATTGGTCAGTGGGTTAAAAACTGGCAATGCAGAAATATTTTTAATGGACGAAAATAGTTTAAAACATGATGAAAAAGTGTTACAGAACTTTTTAACAGCGTTCTTCGACTAAATACGCGATCAAATCCCAATTTTAGTAACAATCACAAACCACCCCCTAACTTTGGGGCACTGTAGATTGGAAACTATTGGTCGCACACGAAAAATGTGAACACCAAAATTGTGAAGAGTTTTGTTGTCTCCATATATCATTTGAACTTTTTTCCGATAGCATTTACCACAACGGTGCTATTTGTCAAAAAGCGTCACAAAACAGTTTCGACCCCCCCCCCCCACCCTCGGGCGGCAACCCTCAAATGTCACAAACTGAATCTTATCTTAATTATATAATGCCGGGGTAATATCATTTTCGCTAAAAGTATGCACAAATATGATACTTTCCGCAATAGCACACATCGATAGTACCTAGGTAGGGGTGCGCTTCTAAATGCTATTGAGAAATCAGAAAAAATATGCTTGCTTATTTTATTTTAAATTTGTTTACTCGACAAATAAAGTGAAAACTTGGGAATCCGTTTTAAACCAACTTCATTCCATAATCTTAGATTTGGACTCGAGTAGTTTCGATATCTCGAAGTTTTTGATCAAAAAGGACACAAAAAAATTGTATTAGCGGTTTTATTTGCACATTTACGTCCATTCTTAGTTCATTTGAACACTTACTAGAATCATTTAATTGTGAATATCTTATAACACTTGTCATCTTAATCAGGATCCTGTTGACAATCTGTTTTCAGATATTCGAAACAGGTGTGGATATGTTAAGCCATGGCCGACTCTACTCACTAGGCCGGAGCATTGAAATATGGCAACACTGAATAGCGGGCCGAGCTGGGCCGAGCTTTTATTTGTTTTTAAGTCATTAGTGTAATCTTCCAGATTAAAAAAGAAGATTGGAAGGTGATTTTTAATGTGTTTCTAATTATTTACCTGCACAAACGAAACTACAAAGATAAAAACCAGGTTGCACTAGCAATTGTGCTTCCAATAAAGGACATATTAGGTTGTTCAATTTTCCTCAAGACGAGCATTTCAAACAGAAGTGGGTGAAAGGTATTCCTCGTAAGGGCTGGTTATATTTATAAGAACAAAGACAATAATTTACAAACATTTCCAAGGATAAGACGTATTTTAAAGCACAATGTGGTACCTACAATGTTTTCTGGACCTCTCAAATATCACAGAAAATACAGTTCTAATAGAACGCATCTGATGAGCACACTTACACCAACGAAACAATTTGATAGTGAAGGGGAATCAACACCAGCGAGAATGGCTTCAAAGTGACCTAATAGTGAATTTTTCTAGCTTAATTGAAAATCTGCAATGTAAATTGAGTGTTCATTTAAGTGGAAGTGGCAGCAGGAAATAGGTTGCGTTTATTTTTATCTTGTAGTGTTTGACTACGATGAACCAGACATCAGATGTAGGTGGTATTAGTATCAATGAATATAGACATTCCTTTAAATCAATCAATCATAATTTGGTGGTGATTTGAGTTAGATTTTACCACTGTCATTAAGAATATCCTGTTGGTGTCAAATAGAAAATATTTTGGCACACTATTTTCAAACACGTTTTCTGTTGATTTAATGTTAAAACCTTTTCTATGTCCAGCCAAAGAAAGTTTACAATTTTGTGAGAGAGGATAAGTTGCCAATTTTACCCCCATCCTAAATATTCCTCAAAACTCCTCAGTTCTTTAAAAATTGCACCTGACAGAAAATATGCCTTATATTCAAACTGTTGCAGAGGGTTTATTATTCTCGGAGAAGTACATTGTTTTATAAATTGATGAAATATCAGCCTGTATAAATGTTCTTGTCATTACAAAAATTATAGGTAGAACATGAAGGACAAAATTATTTGATAGGTATATTAAATACATACAGCTTATAGTTGGTAGGCGTAATCCTTCCATCAGAGTATACAGCTCAAATTACAGTCCTTATTCACAATAGGTATTGTCAAAATTTTGATTTCAGGCCAATAGGTAAGTAATAGTAAGTTTTTGGGCAATTGCACAAAGCAGTTTTAATGGAAATTGCAAAAGAATACATCAATGTACATATAGATGAGTTTGTTTTGGACAGATTTGTTCATGTAACCAACCCCAAACTGATGAAATTCTGCTTGAATTAATGTTGTTAATGCAGCAAATATTTTTATTAATAATTACACTGAAACAGTTCAAGACACAATACAGACTGACAAAACTAAAAAGAGGAAATGTAATGGAAATAAGAAATGTCTAACAGAAGGGAAAATCTCTAAATCTAAATGCATGTACATCTTTGTACTGTTACTACTGGCATTTTTCACCATTCTTATTTTTTCAAAAAGTATTTTTCTTAATTTATCAACCGAGATGAACTCTAACACATATAAAATGTAATAATTATTCTGAAACTATAAAACAATTTAAATTTTCCGCGGAATGCCCGCCGTTCGGCCCACTATTTGACAGCAAAGCGACGTTGCCACATCTAAGGCTCCGGCCTAGTGTAGAGTCGGCCATGGTTAAGCTCAATACCCGAATTCGGGCAATGCCCAAAAAAAATACCCAGAACTAGTTTTGAGCAAGGAATATTTCCCAAACCTGAAATATTAATTCTATACGGCTATTGAGCATTACCAATTGGCAGAACTGGTTTTACGCATCTTGAAATGCACAGAACTAGTTTCGCGCAACTTGAAATGCACAGGACTAGTTCTGTATATTTTGACATGGTGGCATTTAGAATTGTAGAGGAGATTTTTTTCGATACATTGTTGATACATTTTTTATTGCAGAGACATGAAGGTTAGGTTAGGTTAGGTTCATTCAATATAGTGAGGTAATGATCTTTTGTCATGAGATGATGTTTTTGTGTACTTGAAGCTTCAAGTAGCCGAACTAATTCGGATTCGAATTTGGATTGCATTTTTCCGACAAGCAGAAACAAAAAACATTCAAAGCAGCATCGTAAACATAACCTTACATTTTTAAAATTACTGCTGCTGGCCATTCAGTACCACAGAACTAGTTCTCTGCATTTCATGTTGCGCAAAACTAGTTCTGTGCATTTCAAGATGCGTAAAACTAGTTCTGACTATTTGGTAATGCTCAATAGCCGTATAAAAGTAACATTTTGGGTTTGGGAAATATTCCTTGCTCAAAACTAGTTTTGCTTATTTTTTTCAGGCATTGCCCGAATTCGGCTATTGAGTGTAACAGATATAATCCAACGCCAACCGTTCGTCAGTTTAGAATTTCGTTGCAGTACAATATCAACATAAGGTTACAAAAAGCATTGGACTCTAATAATTGTGAGGAAGACCCTCAAGAACCTGTTAGATTTAAATGTTGGCGTAAGCAAGATAAATCATTCACCTAATATTTCTAATAGCACAAACCCAAACGAAAATATAATACCGGTAATTGAAAATACATTGACAAATAAACCAGAATCTAGCTGTATTTCAATTATTATAGATAGCGATAAAGTAGCTTAGAAACTTGTTCAATTGTTTATTTTGCTGGATATTTTGCCCGTGTTTTGTTGAAAAGGTATAATAATTGTGAAAATAACTGTGAAGAGTTTTTATTAGAAGTCCAAACCGAAATGATTAACGAAAAAGACAGTTTTTTATTAAACAAGGATTTTGCTGAATTAGAATACGTTTCCAGTTTAAAAAGACCCATGCGAGAAATATCAAGTATTTGGATATTTGGTGATTTATTGACATTTTCGCTGGCCCGCGCCCGTCATTATTCGTCTCGCATTCGGATTCCCATCCAAAATAATTTAAAATGTGTCGATGCTGATAATAAATAAGTTCAACCGGCCTAGGTTCATGGGCTCAACCGGTGCCACGGTATGTAACAGAAAAATGCAAAATATACATAGCCTGCGTCGCGCGCCCGAACTGCCCGAAGCTTTCCGAAGATGAAATTGCACGAATGCGACCGCTTGGCGGAATTTGGCGCTAGCTGCTGGAGTGTCGGGGGGAAAGGGGACTGCAAAGTGAGCCGTCATGATCTTTAACATGCGCTTCGCCATGGCCGACTCTACACTAGGCCGGAGCCTTAGATGTGGCAACGTGGCTTAGCTGTCAAATAGGTGGCCTATAGTTTCAGAATAATTATTACACTTTATATGTATTAGAGTTCATCTCGGTTAATAAATGAAGAAAAATACTTTTTAGAACTACTACTACTAATACCACTTACATCTGATGTCTGGTTCATCGTAGTCAGACACTACAAAATAAATATAAACGCAACCTGTTTGCTGCTGCCACTTCCACTTCCACTTAAATGAACACTCAATTTACTTTGTAAATTGTCACTTGAGCCAGAAAAATTCACTATTAGGTCACTGTGAAGCCATTCTTGCTGGTCTTGATTCCCTTTCACTATAAAATCTTTTCGTAGGTATGGCCAGATGCATGCCCTCGTTGGCATGCCCAGATGAGTTCTATTAACTGTATTTTACTGTGATATTTGGGAGGTCCAGAAAACATTGTAAGTACCACATTGTGCTCTAAAATAGGTCTTATCCTTTGAAATGTTTGTAAAGTATTGTCTTTATTCTTATAAATATAACCAGCCCTTATGAGGAATACCTTTCACCCACTTCTATTTATGTCCTTCATTGGAAGCACTAATTGCTAGTGCAACCTGGTACTTTGCAGGCATCTTTTTATCTTTATAGTCTCGTTTGTGCAGGTAAATAATTTGAAACACATTAAAAATCACCTTCCACTCTTCGTTGTTACTCTGGAAGGTCATGTTGGTATGTCCTTGTTCGGAAGCACAATTGCTATTGCAACCTGGTACTACACACTTTGCAGGCATCTTTTTATCTTTATAGTTTCGTTTGTGCAGGTAAATAATTAGAAACACATTAAAAATCACCTTCCACTCTTCGTTGTTACTCTGGAAGGTTATGTTGGTATGTCCTTGTTTGGAAGCACAATTGCTATTGCAACCTGGTACTACACACTTTGCAGGCATCTTTTTATCTTTATAGTTTCGTTTGTGCAGGTGCAGGTAAATAATTAGAAACACGTTAAAAATCACCTTCCAATCTTATTGTTTACTCTGGAAGAATTACTCTAATGATACAAGCTTGGCTCCCGATTCAGTGTTGCCATATTTCAATGCTCCGGCCTAGTGAGTAAAGTCGGCCATGGCTTTGCGTATCTTCCCTATTTTCTTCATTCTTCAGTCAACGGTATGCCATTATTGTGCAATTAATGGATGCAGTTTTACGGATTTACGCAAAACTTTTTCGCGCCAATGAGTCTAGTGGAGGTAGATAATTCACGAACCTGTGATTCAATCACTGATATCTCAAAATCACGAATCACGACTGCTACCGAATGCAACACAAAAGCGTGACGTGATCACGGTGTCATCTCAGTTCCTCCGTTCCTCGGTTGCGGGCGACCTCGGGTATCGCCAACGACGTGGAACGGTATCGCATTGTCAACGTCATCGAAAGTCGTGAATGAATGCGCCTACGCCCATACCCTTTTGGGGTTTTTTGTTTTACCTCCCACACCGATAGGTGAGAGGAGTATTGTGATCGCGAAAATTTTCGATTTTGAGATAATACGCTTTTTGGGCGTTTTACATGTACATAACGAAAATCCACGCCACTCATTTCCGTCTGTCTGTCTGTGTGTCTGTCGGTCTGTCTGTGTGTCTGTCGGTCTGTCTGTCGGTCTGTCGGTCTGTCGGTCTGTCGGTCTGTCGGTATGTCGGTCTGTCGGTCTGTCGGTCTGTCGGTCTGTCTGTCGGGCTGCCTGTCGGTCTGTCTGTCGGTCTGTCTGTCGGTCTGTCTGTCGGTCTGTCTGTCGGTCTGTCTGTCGGTCTGTCTGTCGGTCTGTCTGTCGGTCTGTCTGTCGGTCTGTCTGTCGGTCTGTCTGTCGGTCTGTCTGTCGGTCTGTCTGTCGGTCTGTCTGTCGGTCTGTCTGTCGGTCTGTCTGTCTGTCTGCGTGTCGCGTTTTTCTACCCTCGTAATTTCAGTAACCGCTGCATGGATTGTGATGAAATTTGGGCAGCGTTATGCTGTGGGGTCGTATAGTAGGTAATGTTCTTATAATTTTGAAAGTCGTTATACGGGGGGCGGAGTAATTAGCAAAAAACCGAAAAATTTCAAATATGCCTCAAACTTCGGTTTTAGGTGTTTTAGGGGTTCCTGATCATTTTCTACTTTTTCTTGGGTGGGGGTGAATTTGAGATGGTTGGAGAGTGGGGGGTTGTAAAACTGAAAAATTTGTTGTACTCATAATGGGTTGTCCATTGATCTTTGAATGAAAAACCTAGCAGCATGATACACTTTTTACGTACATCCAAACATTGCCTTGCTTATTATAAAAACCGAGGGACTTAGAATTGGTGATGTATGCATACGAGTATTGTTTTCGTTCTATATTGCGTAACGAGAAAATGATTGAATTGATTTAAATGAAATTTTGACACCGCATTGCTACCGCAGCGAGGATGGAAAGCGCGTATGTTTTGGAAAAGTAGTGTCAGTGGCGGCGCAGCAATAATAAAAAAACTAAAAATATGAAAACAGCTCAAACTTTGTTTTTAGGCTTTTTATGGGTTCCTGATCATTTTCAGTTTTTTTTTTGGTGGGGTGGAATCAGGGCGGTTGGGTGGTGGGGGGGTAGTAAAACTGAAAAATTTGTTGTATTTTTTATAGTCCGTCTATTGACCTGTAGAAGAAATATCTAGTGGCATATTACACTTCTTTAGGTCCATCCGAACATTGCCTTGCCTATTGCAGTAACCAATTTTGTGATCTGTACATACGAGTTTTGCTTTATATCGTTCTATGTATATTGCGTAAAGCGAAAATTATTGAATTGATGTTAATAAAATTTTGACACAGAATTTATTACCGCTGCGGGAATGGAAAACGACTCTGTTTTTGAAAAACCGTGTCAGTGGCGGCGCAGCAATAATCAAAAAACCAAAAATATAAAATCGGGTCAAACTTCGTTTTTAGACGGGTTGGAGGCTCTTGATCGTTTCGCATCGTCCAGTTCAAGCATGCAGGAAAAAACTGTGGCGCCCTAGTTCCTAAGGAGGAGGAGGAAGTACTGAGTCAATCAAATTGACTCTATTCTTTTTTCTTTTTTGTCAAGAATATTTTATTTATGTTATTGTTATCAGACTTGAATTATCTTGCTGTGATGTATTGTTAGTTTTTTACATATTTCATTTTGTATTCAGGAATTATGCCTATTTTTGTGTTAAAAATGTACACTTTGAAAGGAAACTGAATTAGAGTTTAAAAATGGAACCACAATTCCGCGTCCAGCGAAAAGTTGGCGAAATCTGTTATTCACGATACCGCTAACGCTAACCTATAACTTAGCACTCTTAGCAGTAGCAATCCAACCAGCAATACTATGTTTCTGGAAGTCGTGATGACGTCACGCTTTTAAATCACTGATACTAAAAAGTAACGGTATCAAATGTCATAGATATCGAGGAATCACGATAACGCTCATGCCTACCAATGACTGTAGCGAGCTCGTTGATGGGGTGCGGTCGTAACTTTCGCAATAGGTTGGCCGCCGCTGGCCACCGACGTTTTCTGGTACGAATTTAATTTAAGGTCTCAAATAGTCTAGCAACCTAGTCCAATCGTTGGGTCGTAAAAAAGGCTTTTGACATAAAAATGCCGGAAAAAATGGAATTTGGTGGGATGGTGGACATTGCACCCCTAAACCTACACCTAAAATGAAATAGCGTCGTTTTGGTAAGCTGCATCGCAAGAAGTTGCAACTGATTTATATAGAGAAAAACATTCTGCATAACTTTGGTCTTCACGTGTTTCGTGTGCGACCAACAGCTTCCGCCCTACAGTGCAGCAAAGTTAGGGGTTGGTTTATAATTTTCACTAAGATCAGAATTTCGTCGCGGATTATGGCGAAGAATTTTATAAAAGAGTCGTGTAACGAATGATCCCTTCTCATTTATTTATTATCTGCAGCTGCCTAAACTCACGCATTTCGTTTAAAAAAAATTACGACATTTAGGAAAACACCAGTACCAATCACCGATATGTTTTATTGCGGAAAATATCTTATTTGTGCATGCTTTTAGAGTAAATGATACTACTTCGGCGTTGTCTAATAATTACGATAAGATTCAATTTGAGACCTTTGAGAGTTGCCGTTCGGGGGTGAGGTGGAGGGGGTGAAAACTGTTTTGTAACGCTTTTCGACAAATAGTGCCGTTGTGGTAAGTGGTATCGAAAAAAATTTCAAATAATATATGGAGACAATAAAATTCGTCACAATTTTTGTCTTTACATTTTTCCTGTGCCACCAATAATTTCCAATTTACAGTGCCTCAAACTTAGGTGGTGGCTTGTGATTTTTACTGAAATCAAAATTTTATCGCGTATTAAGTCGAAAAACCCTATCAAAAAGTTACTTTTTACTTCCCACACCAATAGGTGAACATTTTCGATTTTGAGATAATACGCTTTTGGGGCGTTTCATGATGTCTACATAACGAAAATCCACGTCACTCATTATCCGTCGGTCTGTCTGTCTCGATCTTGCCTCGCTACTCTAGTTCGTTTGCATCTTTCTACTAAGTTAGTTGGTTTCTTTCATATTAACGGGCTATTGTTTACTTTTCATGGCCTGCTAGGTTGCTTGCACGCAGGAAAATTCAAAAACAACGAGTTGAAATAAAATGAAAACCAAAAGAGATTGATATCGAGAATGCTGTATCGTTAAAAAGGTAATCAAATTTTACATTTGATTCTTTAAACCAAAATAGGCATTCCCATTAGAAAAAATCAAGTTATCTGTGATTGAAGTTTCCTTAATTGATCTACTGATTTCTCCAAGTACAAAAAGAATTCAAATTTAGATGTCTGACCTAAGGTGACGCATCTCATGCTTAGTCGTATCAGTAAGTCACGGCCCTCTAAATTTTATAATCGCTGCGATATTCAATTTTTTTCTGTACCAAAAATGGTGATTTGCGCCTAAACTGTTCTTTTAAAGTTCCATGAATAAAGTCACAGTAGAATTGACCAAGGATTCCAAATATGCAATAATATACAAGGGATTCCGTTCAAAAAAATGTAAGTTTGATATGAATCACCCTGTATAAACCTCAAAATTTAAGTCAAAACGAGAGTCAAAATATTTTTAAGTTATAGCCCTGAAGGGTCCCAACTATAATCAAGTAACATATTTTTGAAATATTTTTAGTAAGCCCACAATCCTCCGTCCACGCACTATTGGCCCACCCTGTCTGCTGGGGGGTCCTATTAGGTAATGCTGGTAAAAGTCGGTGCATTGGCGGCGGAGTTATTAACAAAAAAAATATATTCCCAAAGCTTGGTTTTTAGGCGTTTTAGGAGATCCTGATCATTTTCTACTTTTCTTCGGAGAGGCTGAATTTGGAGTGGTTGAGGGGTCGGGGGTTGTAAAACTCAAAAATTTGTTGTATTCATAACAGGCTGTCCATTGTCCTGTGAAATATAGTCCCAGCGATATAATACCCTTTTTTAGGTCCATCCGATCATTGCCTTTCCTACTACAGAAACCAAGGGACCAAGGGAATTTTTGGATATGTATAAATACATACAAATGTTGCTTTAGATCGTTCTGTATTGAGGAACATGGAAATTATGGAATTGATTTTAATGAAACTTTGCCACAGTATTATTACTATTCCAAGTACGGAAAACGCGTATGGCTTTTAAAAATCGTGTCAGTGGCGGCCCAGCAACAATAAAAAAACTAAAAATATAAAAGCTGCTCAAACTTCGTTTTTTAAGCGGTTTAGGGGTTGCTGATCATTTTCTACTTTCTTTGGGTGGGGGTGAATTTGGAGTGGTTGAGGGGTGGAGAGTTGTAAAACTAAAAAATTTGTTGTATTCATAATAGTTTGTCCATTGACCTGTGAATGAAAAACCTAGCGGCATATAGAATTCACCAAGGAATCCAAATATGTAATAATATATAGGGGGATCCATTCAAAAACATGAAAGTTTGACACGAATCACCCTGTATAAACGTAAAAATTCAAGTGAACGTATTTTTACGTTATAGCCCTCAAGGATCCCTACCATGATCAAGTGACAGATTATTAAAATATTTTTTAGTAAGCCCACAATCTTCCGTCCACGCGCTATTGGCCCACCCTGTATTGTTAAGAAGGGTTTACGAATCTTAAATAGAGACACGGAACCGACTTTAATCAACGCCCGTAGCCATACTGTTATAGACATTACGCTGGCAACAGCCAACATCTCTAATAAAATTCTAGACTGGCAGGTGTCAGAGGACATTTCGATGTCTGACCACCTCTGGCTGAATTATACTTTAAGTCTGGAACTCAAAACTTTCGTAAAGTCTCGCGACCCGAAGAGGACGGATGGAGATCTCTACAACTGACTCTTAGAAGGTGCTCTGCGTAACGAACAAGTTTTGACTCCTTGCACTAACGAAGAATTGGAAAGATACACAATATCTATCCAAGATAAAATAAATTATGCTTATAAAAAATCCTGCCCCATAAGGATGGTCCAGGAAGGTGCCAAAACCAATACTTGGTGGTGCAGCGACCTGGAACACCTTAGGAGAGCAGCAAGAACAACAGAGCAAAACGTACCAAACTCAAAAGTGGACTGGTACTTGTACCAATCTAACCTCAGAGGGCTTAAGAGAGTCTGTAGACAAAAACAGAGGGCTGCCTGGAGAGCCTACTGTGAAGAAATAGAGGATTTCCCACAAACATCCAGACTGCAAAAAATGCTCTCTAAAGATCCACATCGGTGCATCGGCACTCTAAAAAGAGGGGGTGGAAGTAAAACCTCCAACATCCGGGAAAGTACCGAGCTCCTGATGGACACGCACTTCCCTGGTTCAATTATCACTGCGACGTCGAACTGGATGGACGACATTAGCACACCTTCACCGATTGACTGGCAATTCACCAGAGAATATCAGTGAGGAAATGATAGACTGGGCCATATCCTGCTTCTACTCCTTCAAATCACCAGGGCCACACGGCATATATCCAGCCCTGCTTCAATGGGGTCTGGAACATCTTATGCCTCACGTGGTGGGAACATTCGGAGCCTTCTTAGCTCTAAAATATATTCTCAAAAGGTGGAGATAGGTGAGAGTGGTCTTCATACCTAAACCAGGTAGGATGGACTACACCCTACCGAATGCATTCCGACCAATAAGCTTAACATCGTTCTTCCTCAAGACGATGGAACGGCTATGCCAGAGGTATATATAAGATATGAGGTCCTAATTCATTTTCCACTTCATGCATGCGCTCCGGGCAGATCCACCGACTCGGCACTACATCAAGTAGTTGGCAGAATAAAGAGATCTTTGGACAACAAAGAATCCACCCTGGATGTATTCATAGAGATTGTGGTAGCTTTTGAGAAAACAACATTCCCAAAAATTATCCAGCAACTCCAGGCTAGGAACGTACCTAGCACTGTGAGCGAATGGATACTTAGCATGTTCTCCAACAGAGTAATAACAATCAAGGTAGAGGACATTTCTGTTAAATGTGTTGTTACGAGGGGTTGTCCGCAGGGAGGTGTTCTGTTACCACTGCTTTTGAACGTGGTTCTGGATACCCTCATCAATCACCGCAACAGCAATGAACACTACACAATAGCATATGCGGATGACATAGTCATCCTGCAAATAGGTAGATTTGAGAACACATTGGGTGCACGAACCCAAGTAGCACTCAAATCAATAGAAAAATGGAACACTCATTGTCTATCAATCCCAAGAAGACTGAGATCGTTCTGTTCTGAACTTCTCAATGTCAAGCTAAATTTTTCTCAAGAAGTGAAATATATCTTGGTATTACCCTCGACAGAAAGCTGGCTTGGAACTGTCACTTAGATAGTAGAGCGAAAAGAGCATAATATGTCGCTTATGAACAGTGTCGGCGAACAGTGGGACGCACTTGGGGCCTGTCGCCAAGAGTTACCCACTGGATCTATACCACAATCATTACGGCTATGCTAACGTATGGTGCCATTGCTTGGGTACCTAAAGTTCTGCAGGCGACGGCGATTAATAAATTATATAAAATACAACGTATGGCCTGCATTAATAAAGTAGGAGCCATGAGTACAACACCTACTGCTGCCATAGAAGTAATAATTGGCATTACCCCTCTAGATATTTACATCAAAGAGGTTGCGTTACAGTCAATGCTACGGCTTCGCACGGTTGGTATTAAGCCAGATGTAGGTATGGGACGACTGAGGCAGCTGGTATGGCGGGAAGCGCTAAAGGTACTACCATGCTACAAGCAACCAGCGACTCAATTGAACCAACATTCGTTTTTAAGAAACCCTACAAAATAGAAATTAAACAGGGTGTTGACTATGGGCAAACACGCCAGTATCGTTCAAACGAAACTGGCTGGCATATCGGTAGCCGCAAATGATCTAGCCAGGAGAGATGCATCTAGCAAGACTGTAGCAATCTGCACTGACAGCAGACAAGCACTTCTAACCCTGAAAAGACCTTGTATCACCTCAGGGCTAGCAATGGAATGCCACCAATCTTTAGCCTATGCTTCGGACAAAGACAATATTGTCCTGAGGTAGGTTAAAGGGCACAACAACAACAAAGGCAACCGTATAGCGGACGGTCTAGCCAGAAAAGCCGCTGACCAAAGAATTTTAGGACCATGTGACCTTTCTGGAATGTCGACAACCACAATTGCGGAAATAGCCAAAAAACACTCCCATGCCGAAATGGTAAAATGATGGGAAGAACTACAAGGATGCCGATTTGTCAAGGAAACCCTTGCAGGTTTTAACATGGCAATATCCAAGGAGTACTTGGCGATGACCAGACCAAACCTACGTCTCATAGTAGGATTCCTGACTGGCTACTGTCAACTCAGGAAACACCTCCACATTATGATGTTAAGTGACACACCGATATGTAGAAAGTGTGCAAGCGAAGACGAAACTGTGGAACACGTCATATGTGAATGCCTAGAGTTATCTTCTATTAGAGAGTGTGCGTTTGGTGAGTATTGGCCTACACTTACCCACATAAGGGAGATGTCCCCTAGCGACTTGTTCACCTTCCTACAATTGGCAGGATGGACGATGATCTAAGAAAACAACTCTCTGGGAGAATGCACAATGGGCGAGTTGTGGCCTAAGTGCAGTGGGCCCACTTACCCTCACCCTGTACAGATACAGATCCTGTTGAAGCTCGCAGAATAAAAATTGTGTGGTTCTAGTTCCTACCGAGAGAGATGCTAAAAAATATTTACTAGTATATTGAATGTTTTTTGAGGACAGGCGTGTGATTATTTGGTTGCACGGGGATCTCAGACTAGCTTACTGCATGCAATGGGAAAGTAATAAAATTATATCACCGTTATGTGTGTACTGAGTAAATCAACTTCACTCCATTTCTACAAATATCGCTAGGCAAACTAACCTTATGCAATCGAAAGTTAATTAGAATTTCATTTATGTCTGATTGGGGTTTGAACCCTGCATAGAGCATATGATTGAGGGAGTTTTGATTTGTCGTTTTGCTAGACACGTCAAAAACCACTCGAAGTTTGCTGGACGTACTTGACGGTCGTAGAAATCAGAAGAGTGGTATGGTGTACTTTGGTTCGACCGTATATAACTTTCCGAGACATGTCATGTGACTCCAACTTTGGTACTCAGCCATAAATTCTTGGTAATGTTGCTTTACCTGCAGGAGTCTAATCAACTTTGTTTCTAAGTTAATAAATCTACGAATAGCTTGCTGCCGAGAATCACCGAGCTCGAAATTTGGTTTAAAGGGATAAGTTACAATATATCGACATGTACTCTCAGGGCTGCGTTCTTTTGAGAATTTTTGCTCCACGTAAACATTTTCAGGATTTTGAGATAAGTCGCAGGAAATATTTTCTGTTTCCCAAAACGACTTGATCACTTTATCAATGCTACTATCGTAAGCTAGTAAGTTGCAAGAAGTAGAATGTAGAATGCATTCTCCAGATCTCCACCATGCAAAGCCTCGCCGGGTCTGGCATTACGGATCAGCAAAGTGGGATGACCTAAGAGAATACTATCAGTCCTTTCCCTGGAACGACGTCTGCTTCAAGTCACAAGACCCATCAGCTTGCGCCCAAGAAATAACAGAGGTATTAATATCTGGCATGGAAGCCTATATTCCTCATGTCGTCAAGCATCCCTCCAAAAACAAGCCATGGTTCAATCAGCGCTGTAGAGATGCAGTTTCCTCTAAAAACCACCATTACAAAGAATGGAGGAAAAATCCAAATGCCGAGAACCACCGCAGCTTTATCGACGCCAGAAATCACTGCAAACGCGTGATTGACAGCAGCAAGGAGGAACACAACCAAAAAATTAAGAACAAGCTCCTCTCATGTCCTAGTTCGTCCAGAACATTCTGGTCTGTAGCTAAGGCTGTTAGTCAGAACTTTTCCTATTCGTCAATACCACCTTTGACCAGAGAGGACAAGTCCATCGCTTCTGCTCCTAAAGAAAAAGCAGACATCTTGGGGAAGCTCTTCGCAGCCAATTCTACTGTAGACTTTCAAGGAAGTACTCCGACCACCACCATAAGCGTGAACTCAAGAATGGCAGAGGTCAAATTTCAACATCGAGATGTAAAAAGCATTCTCCAAAAACTGAACACCAATAAAGCTACTGGTCCTGACCAAATTCCAGCCATTGTCCTTAAACGCTGTGCCGCTGAGCTTGCACCTATTCTTTGCAAGCTCTTCAAACTTTCGTATCAACGAGGCGTGTTTCCCGATTCGTGGAAGATTGGCTGCGTGCAACCTATCCCTAAGAAAGGCAAAAAAACTGATCCCACCAACTATAGACCTGTGGCTCTTCTCAGCATCATGTCTAAGGTTATGGAGACTGTCATTAACACACAGCTCCTGAAATACCTGGACAACAATGACATCATAAATGATCGCCAGTATGGCTTCCGCAAGCACAGGTCTACAGGTGACCACCTTGCCTATGTCACTCACTTGTGGAATAGAGCAATAGAAAAACATGGCGAATCCCGTGTTGTTGCACTTGACATATCGAAAGCCTTCGACAGAGTGTGGCATGACGGACTTCTGGCCAAACTTGCTGCTTATGGACTACCACCTGGCCTGCGCCAGTGGCTGAATAGCTTTTTGAACGATCGATCCCTGTTTGTTGTAGTCGAGGGCTGTTCATCAGACGTATTTTCAATAAACGCCGGTGTTCCTCAGGGATCTGTCCTATCCCCTACACTGTTTCTGCTGTACATCAATGAGCTGCTGGAAATAACATCCAATCCAATCTACAGCTTCGCAGATGACAGTACATTAGTGTCGTGCATGGAGCCAGGCAAGCCACTGTCATCCCAGGAGACGGTACGTCGGCGACAGCAGCATGCCTCACAGATCAACGCAGATATCAAAACAATTGTCGAGTGGGGATTAGCAAATAAAGTGCAGTTCAACGTACAAAAAACTCAGGCAACAACACTGACAAAGAAGTCTCACGATGACTTACCAACCGTGGAAATGGAGGGTCACCCCATAGTCGAATCACCTTCCGTCAAGCTCTTGGGAATCAACATCAACAATAACATGTCCTGGCACGACCACGTCGTCAGTATTGCTAAAACGGCATCCCAGAAGCTTGGAGTTTTGTTCCGCTGTAGGAAGTTGTATACACCAGAGCAACTGCTGCTGCTCTACAAGGCACAGATACGACCATCGCTGGAGTATTGCTCCCATGTATGGGGATGTGCTCCGAAGCACTCTCTAAAGCTTCTGGACACTATCCAGAAAAGAGCAATTAGATTAATCGATACGCCTAACCTCACAAAGGACCTCCACAGCCTGGAACATCGAAGGAGGGTGGCTGACCTATGTCTGTTTTACAGATTCTTTCACGGAAGATGTTCGAGTGAGCTCTCCCAGATAATAACACCAAAGGCCGTCCGGACCAGGAATACTAGAGAAGCTCTGCGAGCTCATCCTTACCAGGTCGAGGTCCTTACTCCCCGAACCAGTCTCCTCCAGCATTCCTTCTTTTGGAGAACTTCGACGCTGTGGAATCAGCTGCCGGGGAATTTGTTTCCCGACGGCTACAACCTGCACCGTTTCAAATTTAACGTGAACAGACATTTGTCCTCTCGCAGCGCTTCTACAGCGCCATAGGCTTTCAGCCTTTGCGGGAGGCCGACCATAAAAAAAAAAAAAAAAAAGTAGTTTGACGCTGATCATTTGTATTTATCACCGTATCACTGTAATTACATAACCAAAATCGAATGCCTCGCGACGGGAAGGCCAGGTAAACGGGGTAGTATGTTCTTACCGTCATAGATATAAGAAAATAGATCACCAGCTAGTAATAATTCAACCGATGCGGCGGCATGTGAGAAAGGATCGGCCAAATCAAGATTACGGAATTAGTTAACAATTTTACTAGATACCGTTATAGTGAATATATTACCCGTAATTTGAGGGACCACAACAGCTCCGAATTTAAGGATAGGTCCTGAAGAGTTTCAAGGTTTGATCGAACAAGTGACCAAACCGAAATCTTGAACAGGATCGCCACCTAAGTCGAGTGGCTCAAAACTACATTTTTTACGTGCCAGTAGTATGGATATGCCTGATCATCCCGAGGTCATTATGTAACGTTGTGTTTTCAATTCTGATCGTATTTAAAGGGCTTTTTAAATGGGCTATTAGGTAAGCTTGTGTTTTTTTCTGTTTACAATCTGCTTATTATAGACACTCATTTCGAAATATTTGTCGTTAGTGTTTGTATTGGTTGTTTACATAACCTTGAGATTAGTTGTACGATTTTCTTATGAGGGTCGATAGTGATCCTCCCTGAATGTCATTCAAATGGGGTTGATGGTTATCAATAAGTTGCTGATGAAATTACAACCCAGTCATCTGAGCTTGAAGAAAAGGATTCTGGTAGGTTAACTATATAGAGAAGTGGATGAGTTGAGACAATAACAATTAATTTACTTGCAAGATGGGCGATTGAATGTATCCTTTATACTGAAGTGAATATAAACAAATTTTCACCATTGGGTGGATCATCTTACATAAAGTAACCATTCTATGTAGAGAAAAAGAAGGCAGTTGTAAATGTACAAAATCAAGACCATCTTGAACGTCAGTGATATGAACTTACCTACTATCTAATCTTAATGATATCTCATTGTTTGAGAGGAACAGCAATATCTCCATAAACGTGTATGGAATTGAAAAAAAATAATCAAAGATGGTAATGTCACATATGAAATAGTCGGCCCGTTAAGATATACTCAGAAAAAATTAGCATTACATGTCAATCTGCTCTATCTAACCGATGATGAGGGGAATGGTCAGTATTGTTGGATAAGAGATCTTTCTCGACTAGTTGCAACTCAGTTAAGTTTAAACGAACATAGGCAGTATTTTTGAAACGGTTGTTTGCAATGTTTTTCAACTAAGACGTATCTAGATATCCACCAAAGGAACGACTGTAATCATGTATTCATCATAACACCCACACAACAATTACGAATTGATAAGTTTGGTAATGAGGTTTCAGAAAATATCCTTAAATTCGAAAACTTTGAGAAACAGATGCCAGTACCCTTTGTGGTGTATGTAGATTTTGGGTCATTACTAAAACCAATCGATAGCTGTGAGCCAAATCCAGAATATTCATATACAAACGAAACCCACACACACGACCCATACTCATTTTCATATTTTATTAAATGTTCATTTGATTCCAACATATCTAAATTAGCCTTGTATCGAAGTAAAGATGCACCGAAAGAATTCGTTACAAGACTAGAAGTTTATCTGAAAAAACTATATTTCAAATACTTGAAAGATGTAACTCCTATGATCCCTTTAACGCCGGAAGACCAGATTGAATTTGATACAGTAACGAAGTGTAATATCTGTGAGAAACCATTTTCAGGATTCGATACTAAGGTCCGCAATCATTGCCACATAACTGATAAAGTTAGATTTGTTGTTGGACATTCCAAATGCAACTTGAGTTTCAAATTACTAAATTTTGTACCAATTGTAACCCACAATTTGAATGGGTACGATTGCCAGATATTTATCAAACAACTATCTTGTCATGGAGGCAAGATAGATGTGGTAGCACAGAATAAAGATAAAGAAAGGTATATTTCATTCACAAAAAGTCTGTATACGCATGATTATGTAAATCGAACTGGTAAAATTAGGAATACGTTTTTACAAATGAGATTTATTTGTAGTTATCGTTTTCTACCTGGACCTTTGGAAGCATTATAAGATAGTTTGACTAATAGCGATTTTCTGGAGAGTAAAAGATATTTTTCGGATCCTATAGCCTTCAATTTAATTAGACACAAAGCTTTATAAGTTAAGCGATAAAGATATATCTGATGAGGAATATTCGAGAGCAGTAACTGTCTGGAGAACGTTTGACTGTAAGAATCTAGGTGAGTATTCTGATATTTATCGACGGGCAGACGTTCTTCTCTTATGTGATATGTTTGAGGGGTTCAGAAGAAATAGCATGAACATTTACAAATTGAATCCAGCACACTATTGTGTATGATATCGGGATTATCTTGAAATGCAATGTTGAAGTATACCCAGATAAACCTTGAGCTCCTTACAGACATCGATATGATAACGTCCTTTAAGAATGGTATTCGCGGTGGGATCATTCAATGCAGGGATATAATGCATGAAGCAAATAATGAATATTTACCAAATTATGATCCATCTAAAGAGTCAACATTATCTATATCATATCTGTTTTGCCACGAATCTTCACGGACATGCTATGTCGTCACCTCTTCAAACTGGAAGCTTTGAATGGATGGATGAGTCAGAAATATCTACATTCGGTTTAGAAAATGCTAAAAAAAGACTGTAAGAATTGTTATGTTTTGGAAGTTGATGTACTATATCCTGTGTAAACATGACTTCCATTTTTGGTAGAAAGTATTATCCCACCAAATGCCAGAATAAAGATTCCGAAATAAATTCCAAATTTGTACGACAAAAAATATATTGTACATAATCGCGTTCTTCAACAAGCTGTGAAGTATGGTTTGCAAGTAACCAAAGTTCACAGGATCCTTAGGTTCAAACAATCGTTCTGGTTGAAGCAATAGATTGATCTCAGTACGGCAATGCGTAATAAAGCAAATAGTAAATTTAAAAGAGACTGCTATAATGTACTCAACAATGCCATTTTCGGAAAAACTATGGAAAATGTAGATAATAGAAGAGATTGAGATTTTTTTGCGCTCTGATTGTGCTTATAGCCGCTAATATCTAAATATCTGTCATGACTATATTTTGTTACATCTTATTTTTCGTCCTGTGACTTGTTGCTCCACGAATGTATCGAATAATCACACTGCTTTGCGCTTTGAGTCAATAAGCAAGATTATCACAATTATTGTATTACTGCATGAGGGGCGGATGTACAAAAACATAACTTATTTATTTGTCTTTATTCAATATTCATATAAAAGTGAAAGACCGCGGATGCTGCAGTGTATAACATTCCACTTTATATTTTTATATGTCAAAGAATGACAGAGTGCGCTCCTTTTCTCCCTTTAGTTTACTTCTTTTTTGAGATGATGTCGTTCTTAAGTGTTTCGATTCTCTATTGGCAGTCGTGCAGCTCCCGCTTTCTCTTGATCTTGCTTTCCTTTAGCTTTTTTCGCTCGGCCTCAATTTTTTTTAACTGTAAGTGCTCGGAAACTTCAGCAGCGTTTAAACTGTCACTTAATAACTTCTCCTCTACTAGTTGCCGCTCAGTATTTGCAATTGGGTCCTTGATTTGCTAGACACTACAATCTCCGTTTGATCCTGGATGTCTGTTGTCGAAGGTTTTTTTTATTTCTCGAAAAAGGTTTGTCTTAATATGTTTCCAAAAGGCTTGGAGGTGCTTTTCTTGTTTTTCTGTTTGACGTTGCTGGCGCTGTACTTGTGGATAGTTGTGTTGTGTCCACGGGAGCTCCTATCGTTACAGGGGCATTCACTCTCGTTGTCTGGTTTTTAGCTGATGGGTTCGGCTGGATAAATTCTTGAAATTCATCTTGAACGGCCATAGCTAACTGTGTGAAACGCAACCCCTCATCTTTGAACTCCTGCAGAATGGCGTTTAAGTCGTCTACGATGACTATAACACCTTGATTCTTGATTGGTTCCATAATAATGATGATATAGATGATCATGCAATCTTTTCTATAGAACAGTATGATTTTTTGAAGAACGGAGTTCTACGTTAAACAAAAATTGACAGTATAATGTAGTCATAAAATCGGAGCGAGGAAATGCTTAATTTTGTAGACAAACGCTTAAATGGGAGGGATAACAGTTTTACCAATAGGAATTTATGCTCTATACATCGATTGGATGGTGGGCGGTGTCACAACCAATAAGCGTTTCGGAGTGGATTCACCCACTGTTCGGATAATCAAGATGCGCATTGACAACGTATCTATATAAAGCGGGGAGTACTACTACCACCACTATTACTATACTACTACTCGAAAATGGAGTACCAGTACAAGTGGATCCCCTGCCCCTACAATGGAGAACATCAGGTGCGGCGTGGCTCAGTTGGGGGCCATTTGCAGATCTGCGCTTTCCGAGGTTGTGGTCCGGTAAATTGGCCACTATACAGGGTGGTCCAATAAGCGCGCGGTGCTCTCTAGCGGCCATACCGTTTAAATTAGACGAACATGTTTTAAATAAAAAATGTTTCTTTTCAAATGCTCTATATTTAGAAAATAATTTCAAAGATGGCGGACTTCCAGATATACCGGAAGTAGGTTTCAACTTCCTTATTTTAAATGGAACACCCTGTATATTATTACGTTTTTGAATTCATCATCGATTTCTAGGTCCAGTTTATTAACCATTGTTTATGTCTACGAAGCCCATTTTCGGAGTTATTCAGCAATTATTACAATACTTGACGTTTGTAGCTTTTACAAGAAACGTTAATATCTCGGAAACTAAACGCAACAGAAAGATGCGGTTTTCGGTTTTGAAACAAGGAAGGAACGTACTTGTGTATCAGTAAGATCGTTGTTTTAAAAGAACATCAAATTGATAGACTAGCAATTTTCAAATTTGAAAAGTTGAAAACGTTAAAAACTTTTTTTTTCAAATGGGATGGTATGATAAGTTTCACATCAGTGGATGCGAAATTAAATTCTCTTTCACTTTTATCTAGCCACATGTGGTTCTAACTTTGATGGTTTTTAAGATATTTACGATTTTGCAATTATTGCGTAGGAATTGGAAAAATCTTAGGTGACGTGGCTCGCAGATGAAACAGTTGGCAGAAAACCGCTTATCCAAAGTGTTTCGACCTCTGATACTAAAATGTGCTTCCGCTCCATCTAACTGTAACCACATTATTCTTGAAAACTTCAGTGGTTTTTCAACAGATTTTCCAAATTTTCATTTAAAAAATTTTGGAAAACATTAATTTATTATGCGGTTTCCAATAATACCACCCCAAATGCTTAGACTCCATGCTGGTTGTCAACAAACTTCTCAAAATTTGGATTTACATGGGCGTAAAATATGAGAGAAGGAAACATGTAATAGTAATACATGAAGATAGTGAGTTTGACATCCTCGCATTTGTAGTTTCCGCATAGCAGTGCTACAGCAGAAATTAGTCGCTGTTTGGGAATTGGTCAAACATCTATGAACATGATCTTAACAGAGAACATATAGCATCCTTATCACGTGCAGCTAAATCAAGCAATTGAAAAACAAGACTTTGAGACCTGAATGAATTTCTGTAACTGGAGTCGTGCTCGAGTCAACAGTGAGTTGTTTACAAATGAAGCTATACATTTCTTATGAAATTCTCTCATTTCCTTTTTTATGAAATGTAGCTGCAGCGGTATCATTAACGGTCATGTAAACTGGCATAATTTACATTTTTATACCGACGTAAATCCAAATTTTGAGAGGTTTGTTGACAACCAGCATGGTTTGGAAACCGCATATCAAAATAATGTTTTCTAAAATTTTCTAAATGAAAATTTGGAAAACCTGTTGGAAAATTTACCACTGCAGTTTTTAAGAATAATGTAGTTACAGGTAGATGGAGCGAAGGCGCATTTTAGTATTATAGACCGAAACACTTTGGATGAAAGGTTTCCTGCCAATTGTTTCGTCTGCGAGCCACGCCACCTACAATTTTTCCAATTCCTGCGCCATAATTACAAAACCGTAAATATCTTGAAAACCACCAAAGATAGAATCACATATGCTTGATAAAAGTGAAAAAGAATTTAATTTCGCATTCACCGATGTGAAACTTATCATACCATCCCATTTGAAAAAAACAGTTTTTAACCTTTTTAACTTTTCAAACTTGAAAATTGCTAGTCTATTGATTTAATATTCTTTTGAAACAACGGTCCTGCTGAAAGACAAATACGTTCCTTGCTTGTTTCAGAACCGAAAACCGTATCTTTCTATCGCGTTTAGTTTTCGAGATATTAACGTTTCTTGTAAAGTACTACAAACGTCAAATTTTGTAAAGATTGCTGAATAACTCCGAAAATAGGCTTCGTAGACATAAACACTGGTTAAGAAACTGGACCTAAAAATCGATGGTGAATTAAAAAATGTAATAATATACAGGCTGTTCCATTTAAAATAAGGAAGTTGATGCCTACTTCCGGTATATCCGAAAGTCCGCCATCTTTGAAAATATTTTCCAAATTGAAAATATTTGAAAATAAACGTTTTTTATTCCAAACATTTTCGTCTAATTCAAACAGTATGGCCGCTAGGGAGCACCGCGCGCTTATTGGACCACCCTGTATATTCAGACGTATCTGAGTACTGGTAAGTTTTCTTATTTAAGTATACATCCTCACACGAGCAGGCTATCAAAAGACGACTAGCTTATGTCAGAATAATAAAAAAATCACAGTTATTCTACAATATATTTCTTTATTTGCAGAGCCATCCCAGCCACCCAGCAAGAACACCACGAGATAGAGGCCGAAGAGAGCAACTCAGGTACATCACCGCAAGAGACGTGGAAGTACGGACTGGTGCAATGCACGCATGTTGCAGTGCATTGGGTGAAGCCAACGAATTCGACTATTCGAATTCGTTGGGTGAAGCCAACACAATGGAAACGAACCTTCTGCGGTGTTGCCGGAACATACCAACCGTACTGCCACACCACCAGCCCTCCAACCGGAGAGAGAAGCGGAGGTGCAGCCTGAAGGTATATAATTCCTTTCTGCGACAAAACTTTCTTTGCTTTTTTCATATATCTTGCATATGTTTATTCTAGAAGTCATAGAAAATTGAACACTACTAAACGTTGATTATAGTCATTTTGCACTGATACAATTATGTCACACATCTCTAAATTCTAAAAAATCGCGTCATACAAAAATTCTCCAGTATGTCCACGTAGATTTGTGACCTTCTGAATCTTACCAACATTCACGTAAATTACAAAACCGTATTTTCTATTGTCTCAGAAAAGACCCTGTTGTATCGGCCAAAGGTTAGGTATATTTTATGTTATTATAGATTAAGGTATAATTAAATAATAAAACGAAATTGAAAATTGACACACAGACACACACACAATTGACACTATTGTTAGATAAAATATCTTCCGCGATTAGTTGCATACTAGTTAAGTTTAAACGAAAATAAAAATCAAAGACAGCCTCGTTTGGTGTTATACAGAGACTGTAATAATTTATCTCATGATAACTAGTGAATGAGAGCTATTTATGATATTCTGCTGTTGCCCTATAATTATTGAAATATATCGTACTGTATGAAGTAAAAACAAATTTGAGTCACTGTTCCTGATGTGTTGCCTAATAATACTGTTTTTCACTAGCTATTCAACTGAAGATAACTGGAATGGATGCTTATGTTGGATATCTTTTGTGATTACTCGTAGTTGCAAATCAGTGAAGTCTAAATGAACACAAAAAGTATTCCTTTTACTTCCCACACCGATAGGTGAGGGGAGTATTGTGATAGCGAAAATTTTCGATTTTGAGATAATACGTTTTTTGGGCGTTTTATGATGTTTACATAACGAAAATCCACGTCACTCATTTCCGTCGGTCTGTCTGTCTGTCGGTCTCTCTGTCTGTCTGTCTGTCTGTCTGTCTGTCTGTCTGTTGCTTTTTTCTAGCCTCGTAATCTCAGCAACCGCTGCATGGATTATGATGAAATTTGGGAAGCGATATGCTGTGGGGTCGTAGTAGGTAATGTTCCTATAATTTTGAAAATCGGTGCAGGGGCGGCGGAGTAATTAGCAAAAAACAAAAAAAATTAAATATTTCTTAAACTTCGTTTTTAGGCGTTTTAGGGGTTCCTGATCATTTTTTACTTTTTTTTTGGGTGGGGGTGAAATTGGGGTGGTTGGGGGTGGGGGGTTGTAAAATTGAAAAATCTGTTGCTTTCATAATAGACTGTCCACTGACCCATGAAGGAAGACCTAGCAACATAAATAACTTGTTTAGGTCTATCCGAACATTGCCTTGCCTATTACCACCGTACATTAAGTAGGGTCACTCTAAGCCACGCCCCCAATGTGGCTTTTCCATCTCTGTTCTCGGATCCTACACAAGCTGGCGGATCACAGGCAGATTTCTGGCACCCGCAGATCTCGAGCAGTAGCCGAACGGTGCCGAACGCTAACAGCTGTGGCTTACAGGGTCAGGTCAGTCCACCTAACACCACCTAACACGCGACGGTGCACGGGATACAATGGTCGACCGTCGACATCGAGAATATCGAGCAGTTGGATTTCCCGTAAGTAGACGAGTCCGAGTCCGCACGAACACAACCGCTCTCACATCGAGGCGGCTCGCATTTGTGAGACTCACATCAAAGTCGGCAGGGCGAGTGACCCTACTGGTCTTTGTTAACGTGGTTCATCACGTTGTCTAGTAAGCTAAATCCGCGAGAGGGCGGCATCTGTACACAACCCAGACTCAAACCAGAATTATTTAGAAGCTCCTTGTATTTTCTGCAAGAGATATAGAAAAGAGCCATGGCCCCGACAGCAATGTTGCCAAGGATGCTCAAAGAACCACCCGACGGAATCCCCTTGTCCGATAACCTTTGTGGACACCGATCCGAGACTGCTATTACAGAAACCAAAGGACTTAGAATTTTTTCTGGTGTAAACAACTAACATACGAGAGTATTGCTTTAGATCCTTCTATATTGTGTTACAAGGAAACTGCTGAATTGATGTTAATGGAATTTTGACACAGTATTACTACCGCGGCGAGAATGGAAAATGCGTATGGTTTTTATAAATCGTGCCAGTGGCGGCGCAGAAATAATAAAAAAAGTAAAAACATAATAACAGCTCAAACTTCGTTTTTAAGCGTTTTAGAGGTTCCTGATCATTTTCTGCGTTTTTTTTTTGGGTGGGGTGAAATTGGGGTGGTTAGGGGGTGGGGGGTTGAAAAACTGAAAAATTTCTTGTATTCATAATAGGCTGTCCACTAGCCTGTGAAGGAAGACCTAGCGACATAAATCATCTTTTTAGGTCCATCCCAACATTGTCCTAGTCTATTACGGAAGCTAGCGGTCGTAGAATTTTCTGTATACATATACGAGTATGTATTGCTTTAGATCATTTTGTATTTTGTAACGTGGACACTGCTAAATTGATTCTAATGAAATTTTGACACAGTATTACTGCCGTGGCGAGGATGGAAAACGCATATGGTTTTCATAAATCGTGCCAGTGGCGGTGCAGAAATAATAAAAAAAACTAAAAATATAAAGACAGCTCAAACTTCGTTTTCAAGCGTTTTAGAGGTGCCTGATCATTTTCTGCGTTTTTTTGGGTGGGGGTGAAATTGGGGTGGTTGGGGGGGGGTGAAGGGTTGAGAAACTGAGAAATTTCTTGTATTCATAATAGGCGGTACAATAACCTGTGAAGGAAGACCTAGCGACATAAATCAACTCTTTAGGTCCATTCGAAGACATTGCCTAGCCTATTACGGAAACTGAGGGACTTAGAATTTTCTGTATACATACGAGTATTTATTGCTTTAGATCTTTTTGTATTTTGTAACGTGGACACTATTAAGTTGATTATAATTAAATTTTGACACAGTATTATTACCGTGGTGAGGATGGAAAACGCGTATGTTTGTTAAAAATCGTGTCAGTGGCAGCGTATATAGCAATAATCAAAAAACTAAAAGTACGAAAACAACTCAAACTTCATTTTTAGATGTTTTAGGCTGTCCATTGACCTCTGATGGAAAGACCTAGCGGCATAAGACAATTTTAGGGGGGGGGGGAGAGGCTCCCGATGATTTGGTTACAAGGGGATCTCAGAGTAAAGCTTCATGCTATGGGAAAATAATAAACTGATATCACAGTAATGTGTGGGAAGTACTGAGTCAATCAACTTGACTCCATTTTTTTTTAGGGGTTGCTTGTTCTCTTTTCTTTCGCGAACATGTAACTTTCCTTCGACTTTGTTGTGTTCATTATTCGATGATAAAGAGAATGGACGTAAAGTGTATTTCTCGAGTAGTTACGAATCAGTTAACTTTAAGTGAATAATTCCTGTCAGAAATGATGTTTAACTTACAGCATACCATCAGCGATCCATCAACACAGCGGCGACGGTCTATAGTATTAACTGTCTAATAGTTTAAAAGGGTCGTAGAGTCTAACGACACCGCTGTACGGGCTCTTGAACTGCAATTATGTAATGTATGGATCCAGCCTTGTGCCAAAATGTGTTTTGTTAACCTATATAAGTTGGGCGATCTGAGATACGAGTTTTGAAAGTAGTACCTATTGATCTTGAAAATCTGCTCATAAATTGAGGAAGCTGGTGAACACACAGTTGCAGAACTATTCCGATTTTTTTTTGCTAATACGTGTTTCTGAATCTCATCTTCCAATATTTAAAATATATTCCTAAATCTGATGTGACCTATAGACCGACACAGTATGAGCTATATAATAATAATAATAATAATAATAAACTCCTTTATTTCAAATCGTACAACATACATGTACAGACATATACCTCACACGACGTGAAGTGACGTCACAAATACATCAACACAATATAGCAAGTTGGTTTGCTTGTTCCTTCTAGATCTCGTAGCTAAAAAACTTGTCTAGAGAGTATGGTTCGATATTTTTAGATTTTCCAACTTTTTTTGACTTCATTAAAACTAAGTGGTTTTCGAGTGTCAGGTAACTTATTATAAAGTTTTTTCTCCACATAGTATGAAGTAAGAGTCACTTTGTGTGGAGGATACTCTATGTCTAAAGTTCTTGTCATATATGCGTGGATACTTTCCTCATAATGTTTGTGTTTAAACATGAAAACTAAGCATTCATACATGTAAAACCCACACACAGCCATTAATGGCTGCGATTTAAAGGCACGTCTGCAAGTCTCTTCAAACCTCATTCTCAACAATACACTTATGTATGCTTCTGGACAACAAACACTTTATAAGGACTATAAGGGCAAATAACAGTTTCGTTAATTTCATACACACATCCAAAATTTGAGTTTATCTCTTTTATTACTGTAACAATAGTATGTTCCTCTATAAGAGTAAAATTCAAGGTCATTCCTATGAAAGACAGATATAGAAGCATGGTTAGTCCTATCATGATTCGCACGCTCAACTCGAATATTTGGACGAGCAAAGATGCCAGAACCTCATAAAATCTTCCAATTCCTCTCCTCTGATGTTATGCAGATAAGAGTTTTTATTTATTATAACAAGGGTAGTGGGATAAAACAGGTTTTTCGCAAAAATCTTGCTTCCAACCAGTTTGACCGGACATTATTTGTGTAGAAACGCTGGACACCCTACATTTTTGAGGATTCTTCTTCAGTATCTCAGGAGTTTACCTTTACTCAGATACGTCTGAATAACTCCGAAAATGGGCTTCGTAGACATAAACAATGGTTAATAAACTGGACCTAAAAATCGATGTTGAATTCAAAAACGTAATAATATACAGGGTGTTCCATTTAAAATAAGGAAGTTGAAACCTACTTCCGGTATATCTGGAAGTCCGCCATCTTTGAAATTATTTTCTAAATATAGAGCATTTGAAAAGAAACATTTTTTATTTAAAACATGTTCGTCTAATTTAAACGGTATGGCCGCTAGAGAGCACCGCGCGCTTATTGGACCACCCTGTATAGTGGCCAATTTACCGGACCACAACCTCGGAAAGCGCAGGTCTGCAAATGGCCCCCAATTGAGCCACGCCGCACCTGATGTCCCCCATTGCAGCGGCAGGGGATCCACTTGTACTGGTACTCGATTTTCGAATAGTAGTATAGTAGTAATGGCAGTAGTACTGCATTGAAGCCTCCCCCTCCTCTACTTTCTTGTCCCATCACTGCATATCGTTAAAGAAAAACAAAAAGATCCACCTATTTGCCAGCTGGTGTAGTTTTTTTTGTAAGATTATTAGTCGAACTAGAGAGCATTTCGCTACACGCTCCGACACCGCAAGCGCACATCGATATCAGCCACTTCTAAAACTCTAAGCGCTGTTAACCTCACCCTCCCCGCTTTAGATAGATACGTCCTACTATGTTGTCAATGCGCATCTTGATTAACCGAACAGTGGGTGAATCCACTCCGAAACGCTTATTGGTTGTGATACCGCCCACCAGCCAATCGATGTATAGAGCATAAAATCCTATTGGTAAAACTGTTATCCCTCCCATTTAAGCGTTTGTCTACAAAATTAAACATTTCCTCGCTCCGATTTTATGACTACATTATACTGTCAATTTTTGTTTAACGTAAAACTACGTTCTTCAAAAAATCATACTGTTCTATAGAAAAGATTGCATGATCATCTTTGTCATCATTATTATGGAACCAACCAAGAATCAAGGTGTTATAGTCATCGTGGACGACCTAAACGCCATTCTGCAGGAGTACAAAGATGAGAGGTTGCCTCTCACACAGTTAGCTATGGACGTTCAAGATGAATTTCAAGAATTTATCCAGTCGAACCCATCAGCTGAAAACCAGACAACGAGAGTCAATGCCCTGTAACGATAGGAGCTCGCGTGGACACAACACAACTATCCACAAGTACAGCGCCAGCAACGTCAAACAGAAAAATAAGAAAAGCACCTTCCAAGCCTTTTGGAGACATAGTAAGACAAACCTTGGAGAAATAAAAAAATCTTCGACAACAGACATCCAGGATCAAACGGAAGCACTAAGATTGCAGTGCCCAGCCAATCAAGGACCAAATTGCAAATACTGTGCGGCAACTAGTAATATTACACGGTGGTTAGAATTACGCGGTGGCTAGAAAGCCTGACAGATTCCTACCTGACAAAATTTTTGTCTGGGCATGGATCTTTTCGCAGCTACACAAAGAGAATTGGCAAAGATGCTGACGACACGTGTATTTGTTGTGGTGCAGAGGACGAGCCAGCTCACACGGTATTTGTATGTGACAGATGGGCTACATATAGAAATACGTGTTTTATACAGATAGGTGACGAAGTCAATCCCGATAATATAATAAAGACTATGACAGCAAGCCGTCACAACTGGGGTGCCTTATCTGACATCATTATCAACATTATGAGATAGAGAGAGAAAGAAGAAAGATTGTTTCGGCAAGCCCCAACTGCTAGCAATAGCAATGATCAGGAATAATAAAAGAGTAAGTAAGGGTTAACAATTGGAACCAGTAAAGAGTAGAGTAAGAGCTACCAGATAGAAATAGTGATTAGCAAGTAAGTGGTGGCGGGACTAGTGATAGTAGGCATATAGATTAGGAGATACGTTACCCGAACTGCTCATCCCTACGGCGGAAAGTAGTACTAGTAGTGGTAGTAGTACTACGCTTAAGTTTAGTTAAGATAAGTCTAGCCTTCATGGCTCCTTCTCCATTCTCTCCGTACTCACACCCTAGTATAATCTGCACTTTATGGTTTAGCAATCTGCCCCTAATTTTTGTCCGTTCTATGGGTGGACGTATTTGGTGGAATGTAAATAACTATAACTAGCAAAGTTGTGTGACTCACTCTCAAGAAAACAGCTATAAGCTCGATTTCACCAATTTGGCCAGCATCAGAATCAAAGAATTGAGACAACTCAAATTGAACTGCACTTATATTGTCACGAACGGCAAGCAAAACACCATCGCCGTAAGATTTTTTAGAAAGGCTGTGATCCCGATCTTTTCTGAAAACCTTATACCTAGTTGCTGTTAAACGACCCTTTATTGAAAACAGTTGGTTTCAGCTAAGTCTTCGTCAATGTTATACAAGTAAATGGCTTAATATTAATTGAAAAAGATTCAGAAGTTTTGCCATTCAAACCTAGGACATTTTGGTACAATATGTGGAGAGGGTGATTGTGCGAGGCAGTTTCGGTACCACATGTAGTGTTTAATTGCTATTGTGTGCTCAATAAATCGGACTGGAGTTTATCTATAGCGCGCATATACGAGCTGCAGGCGAGAATATCCCAAACAGCATGCTGAACAAAAACATTTATTTCACCTTTGCTTACGAGTTTGGCACAGTTGGTAAAACAAAGAGTTGTTGATTTGTATTCTTTCAACAGATTGTTTTCACCGCAGCGGGGACAAGAAGAACTTTTGACTGATGAGGTTCAAAAGAAAAAATTTACTTCGTACAACATCATTTTGCCTAAGCTTTATGTACTCCCCAAGATCTATAAACCTATACTAACGGTTAGACCAATTACTGCTTCTATTGTTTTGGCTACTCAGGCTTTATTTACACTTGTCACTGATATTTTAACTTCAGCTCACCAGAAAACTGATTACTTGCTTCTGAACAATTTAACAGGCTACCACTCCCTGAAAACTATGTAATTGCCAGCTTATTGCATTGAATTCTTTTTTAGACATTGTCACTTTTCTTTTTAACGATAACTACTTCTCATTTAATGATAAAAGTTTTCAAACAAATCAATCTGTCCCCCTTTTAGACACCAGGTTTATAAGCTCTACTAACAATGTCCTGTTGGTCGATTGGTACAGGAAACCCGGTAGCGCTTACAGGTTCCTTAATTTTAAATCATATCACAGGACTGATATTAAGTTAAACCTTAAAAAACATGGTCTTAAAAATAGCTGACCAGACATTCCAAGCCTACATACGCTTTCTATATTACTTGTTAATAATGGTTATTCGAAGCACTTGGCTAACAATATCCTGTTTAGCTTAGACACCATCTATGTGCCTGCTTCTTCTCATTCTACCAATACAGATTTAAATAAGCCTTTAATTGCTAACACACAGAGTGTAGTTTCCCAACCTAACTCAGTTCCAATGAAATATGCAGAACTTCCTTATATTAAAGAACTTACTTCCTGAAATTGATCCAGATTTTCAGGTGTTTAAACTGTAAAATTGCCTCAAAATCAGTTGTTACAATTAACGGTCTTTTTTCAAAATTAAAAGGTGAGGTTCCCATGTTGAGCCTATTGGTCAAACTTCTAGATCCTAAAAGGGCGGTTGGCTTCACATAAAAGTGATGCCAGATTACACCCCGGTAAGTGTGCTTTGGAATCTTATACCAACCAATTAGACCATGTGGCCAATTATGATCCGGTTAAAGTCTTGGAAAATGAATCTAACTTGACAAAATGATGTTTTCTAGAAATGGCACACATTTTTCAGTGTGATAACTGTATAAACAAAAAAACTATATAAATCAAGTGTTTGTCATCTATTCTTGTTTGCTTGCATATGAGAAACACCACATATCCAACTTTTCTGATAATTTTTTTGATTAACATCCATGTTTTTACTCAACTTTCACCTCTTAATTTTCGCTTCCTTTGGGCGTCACAACTTTCATACCATTTCGCATCACTTCTCTTAATTTCCCATAATTTCTCTTAATTTCATCCCCTCCCTTATATATTTATCTAATTCTAATCTCACGATTAAATCTATACCTTTTATTAACAAAATCTTTTTGAGTTCGTCCACCCTGTACACTCGCTTCAAAATTTTGGCTAATATCACTCTCTACACATTATTGTCTTAATTATTAGATAGATGTCACTAACCCTGCAATTTTGACTTTGACATTGACTTTCCCCCACCTACTTCCAGGGGGTTTCTCAGCCATGTGCCTGTTGACCTTCGTGGTTCACGTGTCGCAAAGATGCCAGCATGAAGTTTTTTCGGAAAAACTTTTAAGAATTTAATGTTTTTTTATATACATGGCTCTAAGTGCGTTGTGGTGTGTTACTATTTCGCTACTTCTTATTTTAACATCCTTCAGCACCGATCTCGTCTAACTTGTGTAATGCGCCAATTGATTTCTTAGATTTATGGTATTATTGTTGGTATCGGCAACTGGGCGGATGCGGAAGTTAGGTGAGGATAGTCGCTATGTAGCTGGGTTCCCGCTCACATCAAGCTTACAATAGCTATGCTGTGCTTTTTTTAGGATCGTCGTATGGTGTGGACATAATCTCCGCTTCGCTGCCGGCAGTGTTTTTCCGAAAAATTCTTTGCGCGAGTTATGTATCCAGATGGACGTCGACGCAGCTGACCTGACGGCGCGTGTGGAAGATGAACTCAGGAAATGCTGCATCAGCTAAGTTCACTTTATCATGTATTTTATATAATTCAGTCACCCTAGAGCTCAACTTTGTACCGTTAACAAATCAACATTTTTTAAAAAGTGATTTGCTGGTTCCTGGAATTTAAGTGGCGCTGCGAACAGGATAACTGCACGACAACCCTAAGGATCATCGGCTCGTTTCTACGCCTTTGCAGTTAACCACCGGATACCACAGAACAGGACAATTTGGAGGACCATAGAGGGATGATAACCAGGGTAATTCATCTTCTCCTTTTGTAAGTCCATTTTCCATTTTTCCATGAGCTCTGAGTATCCACAAAATTCGTTAGAAGCTCTTATTGACTCCAGAACTCGAAAATTAGCAAAAGAAGAATTTCGTTTTAAGCCTTATTCAACCCCCTCACTTGAAAATATTTCTCACAAACAGTTGAACATTTCTCTTGATACTATTCCAGAAAATTCAATCATGGTTTTATCTAATTCTGATATTAAAATAACTTGTGTAATACTTGGCCAGAATATTCAGCTGGTGACAATTTGTCAACATTTGTAAATGCTGTTGATAATTTTCTCTCAGCAAGGTGCGGATGCAATCCAAACCTATATTATTAATAGTGAGGCCCGTAATTTTTTAAATTTACATAATAAGACTACTTAGGCTGAAATTGAGCCGCTTTTACTTCAAAAATATGGTGATCATCGCACCGAAGGCATTTTATTTAACCCAGCTAACTACTACTGTTCAAAAACGTTCAGAATCATATCACGACGATCATCACCGCATAACATTAGCTCTTAATGATTTTTTACAGCATGTCTCTTTACATGAAAGTCATACACAGGCAGTAGAGTTCAAAGTTTCATTTTTCAAAAATCAAGCACTTAGAACCTTTTGCACTGGTGTGAATAATCCTTACTGTGATCATCTTTCTCTTTTCGATTTATCATTAGATGAAGCTCTTCAGAAATCTATATCTTTAGATAATCATAAGCAACAGCAACAATATATAATTATAACACACACAATCAATTTCATCAGCCTCATCTCCAGAATAACCCATTTTCTCAGCCTTTTACACCTACTAGAAATTTTGGTGATATCAATAAGCCCATACCCCAACGTCAAAATCCTCCCAAAAACAGGGAAGTATTTGGTGCTCCTTCTCGACCAAATAATTCTTATCAAACTCAGTTCAAGCCTACTCCTGTGCCAGTCTCTCAAAGTATCAGTCGTAAGCCAACCCCAATGTCCACTTCAACTCACAACAGTCGCATTTTTAACCACAATATAGAATGTGACCCAGATTCTGTCACATGTCCTAACGAAATAGCATGTCAAGAATATGGAAATTTTGAGACTCAGTTTTCTGAAAAGTTTCAGGAACGTTTTAGAACCCCCCGACTCAGAACCATCCGATTGAATAATTTTTCAGTTGCCTCATTTTTACTTAAAGTTTTAATTGATTCTGGTGGATCAGACACTGTCATTGCTCCAAAAGCTGCTGAATTCTATGATCGTAGATATGAATTCTATGAACCCTTTACCTTTATTTTTATGAAAACTCCAAAACCTTACAATCGAAATCTTTATTATCCCATATTTAATGAAATTGGCATACAGCAACCCCCTCACAGTCAGAATTGCCGATTGGCACGACGATTTTGATGTTGTTCTTGGTACTAGTGAACTTGATCAATTAGGTGCTAATATTGATTATGAATCTCGTATATTTTCTATTAGAAAACTGAACATTGAAATTCCACTCAAAATTATTTATCGTTCTGCTAAACTGCTTAGTATTCCAGTATCCGTTAATAATGGTGAGATAGTTACCCCAGAAATCCCTCATGAAGGCCAAATTATTTTACTGGAGTTTATACATTGTGCTAAAGATGGATATATTGAAATTCTCAAGTCAGAGATATTGGCTTACATAGCCCGTCTCTGTTAACCCTCTTTCAGAATTTGCCGAGAAACTTCCGGATAACCCACCTAGTAATTCTTTCAATATCGACATGATTCGAACTCAGCACTTTTAAATGCAGAAGAAAAACAAAAAATACTTAGACTGTGTTATCCGTACCAAGGATGACAAACCCATTCTTTCTCGAACCTATCGATATCCGAGAGTAATGCTCCCAGAAATTTCATCTCAAATTAATAAATTATTAGAAAACAATATGATAGCTCTTGATCCCCCTGTTGGTTAATTCCTAAAAAAGCTGATGCGTCAGGAAAAAGGAAATTTCGTATGGTTATTGATTTTACAAAGCTTAATGAGATTGAGATTTGCATGGGGAAGCACGAAAACATAATCTGACATCGTTATCAGGACAAATGGTTGATTTTGATCCCTCAGTGATAACTTTAACTTTACTTTCTTTTAAAAAAAAATTCTCGAATGCTTCTAAATTTTTTTTCGTTAAGTGGGGCCGAGTGTAACGGTTCACCCGTTTTCAAAATTATTTTTATACAGGGTGTCCCAGAAGTCAACGTCAAGCCACAACGGGGTGATAGGATTGGTTGTAACTATTATGAGAAAAATCAGAAAAAAAATCTATCCCACGTATTTTGAAAATTATGAGCTTTTAAAGAAAACCTAGAGATTTGGTCAAATTATAACTATTTTTCGGTTATTGTGGTTAACTTTTATTATTTTTGTTCATTTAAACTTTGGAACCGTAATCCTAAATAACATTTCTAGAAGAACAGTTAAAAATAATGACACAATTGTCCCAAGTTTTCTAGAATGAACACTATTCATTAAACTATGAATTTAAAATTTTCAAAGTTTGCTGACTTTGAAAGACCTTCCTTTAAAAAAAATATACTAAAGTGCCTTGGTAAGTGCCATTAAAAGTTGGCGCATTTAACCAGGATTGTAAAATGGTACAATACTTTTAGTTTAATACTAAAAAAACGAGTAAAAAAAGGAAAACCTCAAGTAACCCCATTTTTGCTAATCCATTTCACTCAGGTCAGATGTTCTTTATTCGCACAAGCTTCTGGTAGGTTCTTAATTTTACGGCAAAATGATGAGAGAAATGGATAATGAACATATCTGCTATGAGTGAGCGAAACAAGTAGTGACGCCACGTTTAGTAAAGTCAACAAAAATAAGTAAAATTAATAAAATATTGAAAAATGTTGACTTAGTTTAGTTTAGGCTTATTGGAATAAAGGTGAGGCAATAAATATTCAAATTGTTCACCATCAGCCTCAATACACGCCCTACATCTTCTTAAAAAAGATCTACTTATTAGCCAGGCACAGTCTCGAGAGTAGTTGTCCTCAGCAACTTGAAAAATTCGTGTACGCAGCTCGGCTACGCTCTCAATGGTCTTTGAATAAACTTTTTCTTTGAGAACATCCCGATAACAAAATTCCAGGGGATTTAAATCTGGGGAACGGGCTGACCACGAGATAGTGCCTGAACGTCCACCTCCACCTCCCGAATATTTTTGGTCAAGGAAGCCTCTTACTTGCACTGCGTAATGCGCTGGTCAGCCATCTTGTTGACACCTCATGTGGCGAAGATCTGTTAAGCGGTCTACAGACGTTGATGCATGCTGCGATTCAGGTATCGATTTCTACGTTTCATAACGCAAGTAGCAGCGTGTGTGGTACTGAATCACGAATTTGGTATCAGTTGCAGCGATTCTGGAATCCTATTATCGACGGTGAACTTGTCGCCAAGCCGGTGACGCTGTTGGAGTGATGCAGGTTTCAACGTGTATAGTATTGCGTCGATACAAAGATATAAGCACACCCTACCATTCTTGTGTTGCGTGAAACGTGCATAAAATATCAAGTCGATTCAGGCATCGCAACAGGTTTCGATTTGAGTAAGGACTTATGCAACTGATGCAAGTTTCATGAAATCTTAAGTCGATTGAGGAATTCCACCTTACATCAACGTCTGTAGGCCGCTTAGTGGTACGTCCTCTAACAAAGTTGGTAAATTGTATCGTAAAAAATGTAGTTAATTCCAGCCATTCAAATTCTTAGGCAGCTCAAAAAGCCCAACAATTTTGCCGTTTAGAATTCCGGTCCACAGGCTTACTTTAAAGCGATACTGGGATCCGTCTTCTCGCATTAAATGTTTCTGGCTAATAAGTAGATCTTTCTTAAGAAAATGCAGGACGTGTATTGAGACTGATGGTACACAATTTCAACTTTTATTGTAATAAAAAATGTTATTTTCCTATCTGACTTCTAATCCAATAAACTTGAACTAAGCTAGATCAAGATTTTTCATTATTTTATTAATTTTAGTTATTCTTGTTGACCTTGCTAAAAGTGGCGTCACTATCTGTCTTGCTCACTCATGGCAAGCATGTCCACTATCCACCTCTCTCACCATTTTGCCGTAAAATTAAGAGCCTACCAGAAGCTTGTGCGAATAAAGAACATTGATCTGAGTGAAATGGGTTAGCAAAAATCGGTTTACTTGAGGATTTCCTTTTTTTACTCGTTTTTTTTCAGTATGAAACTAACAAGTATTGCACCATTTTACAATCCTGGTTAAATGCGCTAACTTTTAATGGCACTTGCCAAGGCACTTTAGTACATTTTTTTAAGGAAGGCCTTTCAAAGTCAGCAAACTTTGAAAATTTTAAATTCATAGTTTAATAAATAGTCTTCATTTTAGAAAACTTGGGGCAATTGTGTCATTATTTTTGACTGTGCTTCTAGAAATGCTATTTATGGGTATGGTTCCAAAGTTTAAATGAACAGAAATAATAAAAGTTAACCACAATAACCGAAAAATTGTTATAATCAAATTTATAGGTTTTCTTTAAATGCCCAAACTGCATGGAATAGATTTTTTTTCTGATTTTTCTCATGATAGTTACAACCAATCCTGTCACCCCGTTGCGGCTTGACGTTGACTTCTGGGACACCCTGTATAATTTACTTGGCTACCATGTACAAATAGTTTACAACTTCCATTTTTAGCAACTACTTCTTCATTATACTAGTACATTTTTATAACTATTTTGCTTCTCACCTCTACCTTTTTCCATCTCTATTTCTTTCAGCTGGAAATATTATATTATACAAACTGCGCAAGTGCGCACAAATTTTGGGAAAAATCTAATGAGTGGGGGTATGCTCTCTCTCTACCGACGTTAGCTTCTAGATGAAATGTAATGGTTTATTCCTTTCACTTCTGAACTCAAACAGTTAATACCTAATATAATTATGTCTCTCTAAGACAATCTTTTGTGTCGGTGGAGTTATGTGGTAACCATGGAAAACCACCCTTTTTTTTTGGGGGGTGCTACCATCAAGACCACCTTTTCTTTGGAGGGGCTCTGCACGTTTTTCGGGGTGCCACCATCATGAACACTTCTTTGGGGTGACACCACCAGAACTCCTTTCGAAAGAAGCCAGCCTTCTTTGGGATGCCAACAGCAGCATGTAACGCTTTCTTTGGAGCACCACCTTCTCTTCGGAAGGGCACCACGAGAACTACTCCCTGGACTTCTCTCCGAAGTTAAGTTCTTGTTTTTTAAAAAAAATTAAATAGGACACAAATGTACTGCATTCATATATATGAAATAAATCTTTATCAAACCATTGTTGTCCTGTTTTCATTTCTTGGCGGCTAGCTAGACTCACGCACACACGCACGCACCCACATGTCCTTATTTCATGCAATCTGATTGAGCTGCTGGTTGCTATGGGCAATATGCTGGTTGGTGGCTCATCACCAATCAGTGCGTGTATTGTTATATGTTTAGCAGCGACTTTCTTTGATTGCCGTTGCCTTCGGGTACCAGAGGGCGCACCGGCACAATTTTTTCTGTCTGCTATATCTTATATTGTAAGAAGGGGGATCATTAGTACAATCTAGATATGGGATAATATATAGGGTGTGTCATTCAAAAAATATATGTTTGCATCACCGCGTAGTTATGGATCACCTTGTATAAACAAAAATATTTTCTGAGCAAGGAGCATATCCTTAGCCACAACTTTTATATACAACAATCAACGATACATCTTTTCTTGCTATCTTTTACAGTAGTGGAGTTATCGACCGATCCGGCACTAAAAGCTCACCCGGTATGTACTATAAAATGTTTTAGTTTTCTGTATGATGAAATAAATATCATTTTAACAGTGTTAAGATATTGTTGAATACTAAGACTAAGACTTCAACACTAAAATTTCATACGACTTTTTCATGAAAAAATGTCATGTGCCATTTTGACAGTTTTGACATATTGTCAGATTTTACTGCCTCAACATACCATAGTTTTCATACTTTTAGGTCTGTGACGGCTAGACTAGACTTATTTTTATATTGTTTTATATTATTATTAAAATAGGAGCAATAATTTTGTGTTAAATATTTTATAGTTATTTCAATCCCTTAAGGTATGTTCTTAAAGATTTTTGGCCCAAATTTGCATCAATGCATTAAATGTTTGCCTCACCTACCAAAAGGCCTCAGATCCGCCACTGGAACAGTTTCTTCCTTCCAATGTACTACGATACCTCACTCTCGATAGAGTGCAGCAAAGCCAGCGGCACGCTACGCTTGTTGTAAGTACAATTTTTTTTCCATATGTTAACCACCTGTTGCTGAACTTTACTTTCATTTTTTGTAACCCCGATGAAGAGGTCAAAGGACTTCGATGGCTAGGAAATATAAAGTTTGAAAAGTACACCTCGCTGTTTATTTTCCGCTACCCACCTATTAGCTTTAGTTTTGTCTCTTAACTAATCGGCAACGATTACACCGTGTCCCAGGATGAATCCCGAAGGAAGAAATCGCACTTAAGTTTCAGAATGTGAAGCCGATATCAAAAGGAATTATTCTGAAATTCGCATTTTTGTTACAGAGAAATTAACGTTTGAAGTTTTGTTTTAAAGATGATTGAAACGTGCCGGGGCCACCTTATTTCACTTTCACTTTCGGGTAAAAACACTTTCGATTTTATAGCAAAAAAGGGCGAAGGTCGTTTAGTACGGTTGCGCTAACAGTGCTATTTTAATATTTTTGTCGATTTTTACCACATGGTCATGACTTAGTCACGTAGGAATATGGTAACGGCGGCCACACATTAACAGTTTCGCGATCCAACTAAGGGCATATCAACTTTTTAGCTATTAAGGATAAACATACAATTTAGCATATTATAACATAAGTCACACCGACAGCAAGATTTCGCGATTCAACCTGGGACACGGTGTATATACAGGGTGTAACTAAATAAGTGTAAATCGTTTAAGAGGGTGATTCCTCATCGAAAAAAAAGATAGTGTCTTTCATATAAAGAAACTTCATTGGAGCATCCCTTGTTACGATACAGCCCTAAGCAACAACGACCAAGATACATATCGCATATTCGTAAAATATTTTTTTACTGCGAACTGATTTGTTTTAGGCAAAAAATTCAAGAGACATTTTTTGTTTAGAATGAAACAGGCTATTGGAAATAAATTTTAGGAGTTTCCGCCCCTTACATGGGGTAAACCAAATAAATTACTGGCTAAGTGTCTTTTTGGTAGTAGAAAAGGTCAGGTTAATTTCAATATTGTAACTTTTTTAGTGCTTGTGAAAAAAATTGTTCAACAAATTTTATGTACCCCCTTTAAGCTCCTATCTTTTTTGCGATGAGGAGTTATCCCCATAAATGTTTTACACTTCTTTAGTTACTCCCTGTATACATACATAAGAAACATCATATCAACATCCAATTGAACATAAGGGTGCACTCACCAAAAACAGCAACCTTAGAAGTCAGCAACGCTCGAGAGCGCGAAACCTGTACGGCGCGGCGGTAGGTCATGAAATGTTGAAACTGACCAATCCGCTCAAGACCTCTAGGTCCTAGCTTGTTGATGACGCCATGACCTTCGCGGCAGCTCTCCCACCGCCACCGGCGCGGCGCATCCCCCTACTTTCACCGACATTTCACAGTACGAATTTAAATTGAAGTCTCAATTAGTCTAACAACTGATAGCCTAGTCAAATCGCTGCATCGTAGAAAAGGACTTTTGACAGCGACATGTCGGAAAGAAATGAATTTTGGTGGAATGGTAGACATTAGTTCCCTGAACCTAAGTTTGGGGGGCGGTGGAAAGTCGCGACGATTTTCGGAAAATAGCCTCTTGTTGGTAAGCGCTAGTGAAATGATCCACAGCCACAAAACTGCGGAGATGCGATTGGTTCGACGATTATTTCTTATCATTTATTCTACTCTCGATATTTGGGTACTTAAAATGAACATTAATAAAAAATATCTATATGCGTCTTAACAAACAAATATATTAGAGGCGGCGTGCTCGAGGGGTGATCGTTTGGGTACATTATTAAGCCGAAACGTATAGATGCCTTCAATAATATTTTTTATTAGTTAATGATGATGTCAATGTTTATTGTATACTGTACTCGATTGCGGTGATGGGGAGTTGATTGTTCGCCCGTAGGAGTGCACATTTGGGTACGTATTAGCGAAAACGTATGCCGGACTATTTTCAATATATTTTTCGAATGAGTTAACGATGGTCGTCACAAATCGTTTTAAATCGAGTCCGATTACCACGGTAACCAGAAATATACTCATGCTAGAGGAGCTGATATAAGTAGAAAGTTTTGAAGCAATTCGGCGAAAGTATCCAATTTTTATTCCTAATTTTATACACATGTAATCTACATGCTTACTAAAATTTACCTGTTGGTCAATTTGAATAACGAAATATTTAATTTGATCCACAATGATATCATCTATTTTAACAGATAGATTACCACAAACAAGTTGACAGTTATGTCTTGAGACAATTACCATACGCTTTGTTTTTTGAACATTCAGTTTAACCTTGTTACATTTCAGCCATTCACTGCATCTGCAAAAAGGCTAATAAAGGATTCTTTAAGAAAATGGTGGATATCATTTATGTATATAAGAGATAGTAACGGGCCCAACATGCTGTATTGTAGAACACCATGTTCAACTTTAATACATTCGGAATAAACATTTTCTATTTTAACTCTTTGCCACCTATTGCTTAGATAATCGTTTAACCACTTCAGGACATCTCCCTTAAAATCATATTTCTCCATTTTCCAGAAATCTTTTCCGATCTATCGTTTTAAATGCACATTTCAGATCCACAAATACACTCACCATAATTACCCTCATTAATTTCTTTTTTCCACTTTGCACACACTAACTGGCACGCTGTTTCACACGAGTGATCTTGTCTGAATCCAGATTGGCCTTCATACAGAATTTCATTCTTGATCAGGTGATCAACAAGCTCCCCATGGACTAATATCTCCAAATTTTGTCAACATGAGATTGATTGGTCGCAGATCTTCATACTTTCCAGGATTTCGGGATTTGGGACCGGTAGAACAATTATCTTCTTTAGTTCGGATGGTAGTATGCAATTTTGTAAAGAAGTATTTATAATGTTCAGAAGTGCGTTACCAATCGTATCAAATTGTTCCTTCATCAGTCTGACAGTAAGTAACTCGTCACCAGTAGCTTCTCTATTCTGCATAATTGTTTGGTTTTTCTTAGCCTATTCAGAGTGATTATCGGAAAGTAACTAAGATTACCAGTAGATTTGCAAATCTCCATGTTTTCTAAATTAGAACTGGATTGTGGAACACTTGACACAATATTAATTATACTATCAATAAAAACGTATTTAGAATACTTTGAACGGAGTCACCACTGTTTGACTTATCTAATTAAATTGGTCAATGCTCTCGATTTTAGTACTTACCAGTTCTTTTAAAGTCATCCACATCTAATTGCTGTCATTGCTGCATCTGTACTACGTTCGTTCAACAAAGAGAGTCGGCATAAACAATGACCTCTGCGTGATCGACGCGTGGCCAACAGCCAACCTGCCCGCAATTGGTCAGGATTGGTCGAGCCTCCGTAGGCCGCCCATGAAATGACCTGCAAAGTGGGATGCGGGGTGCGTCGCCGTATATACCTATTCGCGCAGGATCGGATTAGTAACTGCACGCTATTTGGTTATAACAGAAGTGTTGCGGATTATTATTTGCATTGAGGTGTTTGGTTCTGTGATATTGCAAAATGTCGAGTACAGATACAGCCGATAAAGTCGTAACTCTGACTTCGCCCAAAAAAAGGAGGAGCTTAGTGCAAATGAAAAATAAATTATTTGAAATATTTATAAAAGTCAAGTACAAGAGAATGGTAATAGACTTGTAGAAGATGTTGTACAAAAGGTAGCTGTGATTTCCAGAATTAGTCGTTGCTGCGCATACAGGATCGTTAGGGAATACAAAAGTAACCATTCACTGACAAAGCCGAAACCATATCCGCTAAGAAAAAAATTACCGAAGCCATGGATGACTTTGACAAGGCTGCAATAAGAATGAAAGTACATAGTTTTTTTTAGAAATAAATTACCAACGGTGCATAATAGTTGTCTGGAGACGAGACTATCTCAGAAAGATTAAGCAATTTCGAGACTAAGGGACAAAAATCTACTACTTGGACGAAACCTGGGTGAATGCTGGCCATACTCAGGGAATGGACCGGTCTATCAAGTCTTCAAGGCAGGCTTTCTTGGGGGGCCTATCTACAGGCTTGAAAAATCCTGCAGGTAATATGTATTTTGAGAACAAAGTACTATTTTTATATTTTCAATTGATTTTATTAGGACATTGCGTTATTTTGGAAATTGTTGTTTGTTATGATGTCTGAATGAAAATAAATATTTTCTGCATTGTTTTTCATAATTCGTTTATCGCTCTTGCTATAGCAGTTTGTACCTTACAAATTGTGTTGAAACCAAGCAATACCTCAATGCGGTGAGTGGTCCTACTGCACTTAGGCCAAAACTGGCCCATTGTGCATCCTCCCAGGGAGCTGTTTCCTCAGATCATCGTCCATGGGCATTCTGGACACTCTGCGCATTCACGTATGATGTGTTCCACACACCCCATAGTGTGGAGGTGTTTCCTGAGTTGACAGCTGCCAGTCAGGAATCCTACACTATGAGACGTTGGTTTCGTCTGGTCATCTCCAAGTAAATCTTGGATATTGCCATGTCAAGACCTGCAAGGGTTTCCTTGACAAATCGGCTACCTTGTAGTTCTTCCCATTGTCTTACCATTTGGGCATGCACACATAAAAATAATTTCTTAGATGGAGCACAGATGCTTTAATTCAAGTATACCATAACTTCCTATATGCGCAAAGTTATGCTAATTTTAAAGTAAGAACACGATATCTTTGACCATATAAGGGTTAGATTGAGAAAATATTTTCACTGCAAAACTCGGAAATTCTTGATAGTAAGAATACCAAAATCTTAAATCAAGCATATGGTAATCTTGACCGAAGTATTTCATAATCTTGACTGAAGCATTTCATAATCTTAACTGGGATCATTTCATACATATCACGGGTATTATGCAGGATCCAGGCCAGGGTGCAGGTATTACGCTACGGTGCTAAAGACGGCGGCGAATACGACAATCCGAAAACCGATAATGGCGGAGCGGACACGGACGGGCAACAGGCTGTTGAGTTGAGAGGGTGGACACTGTGGACAGGTTAGAGTTGACTCGTGACACGCTGCGCGCCTGCCCACGCCGACGTTGGTAGACGTCAAATAAATGATTTACTTGATACAAAATATAGAGTGTGCTTGTAAAACAGCGTTCATTTTCAAACCAAGATTATCATATTGTAAATGAAGGTTCGCATTTGCAAGCTGTCTATATTTTTGATAGAAGTAAACTGGACAACGCTGGAAAAAATGATAATCTTGATATAAAATTATGAAATATTTGTTATTAAATTATTATAGCCTTGGTTGCAAAGAAAATTATATTTTCTTTCGGAGCATATTTCTTTAAAATACTCGTTAAAATAAGTACCTATATAAATCAAAAATATATTATTCTTGATACAAATTTTCAAAATTTTTCTCATCAATTATTCTTTCTTAGAGTGAGAACCGATATTCTTGTTGTGAGTACTTATTTACAAGAATATCACAATTCTTGACTTGATAATTTCTTTTTATGTGTGTGGTGCGTTCATGGCTATTCCCGCAATTGTTGTTATCGACATTCCGGAAAGGTCACATGGTCCTAAAATTCTTTGGTCAGCGGCCTTCCTGGCTACACTGTCCGCTAGTTATGTATCCAGCCGGACATCGACCCAGCTGACCAGACGGCGCGTGTGGAAGATGAACTCAGGAAATGCTGCGTCAGCTAAGTTTACCTTATCATGTATTTTATATAATTCAGTCAGTCTAGAGCTCAACTTTGTACGAATAACAAATAAATATTTTTTAAAAAGTGATTTGCTGGTTCCTGGAATTTAAGTGGCGCTGCGAACAGGATAACTGCACGACATCCCTAAGGATCATCGGCTCGTTTCTACGACTTGGCAGTTAACCACCGAATACCACAGAACAGGACAATTTGGAGGACCATACAGGGATGATAATCACGGTGATTCGTCTTCTCCTTTTGTAAGTCCATTTTCCATTTTTCCATGAGTTCTGAGTATCCACAAAATTCGTTAGAAGCTCTTATTGACTCCAGAACCCGAAAATTAGCAAAAGAAAAATTTCGTGTTAAGCCTTATTCAACCCCCTCACTTGAAAATATTTCTCACGAACAGTTAAATATTTCTCTTAATTCTATTCCAGAAGATTCAATCATGGTTTTATCTAATTCTGATATCAATAACTTGTGTAATACTTTGCCAGAATATTCAGCTGGTGACAATTTGTCAACTTTTGTAAATGCTGTTGATAATTTAATCACCTTTTTCTCTCAGCAAGGTGCGGATGCAATCCAAACCTATATTATTAATGCGAATATATTATCTAAGGTTAAGGGTGAGGCCCGTGATTTTTTAAATCTACACAATAAGACTAATTGGGCTGAAATTAAGCCGCTTTTACTTCAAAAATATGGTGATCATCGCACCGAAGAAATTTTATTAACCCAGCTGACTACTACTGTTCAAAAACGTTCAGAATCATATCAAGACTATCATCACCGCATAACATTAGCTCTTAATGATCTTTTACAGCATGTTTCTTTACATGAAGGTAATACACAGGCAGTAGAGTTCAAAGCTTCATTTTTCAAAAATCAAGCACTTAGAACCTTTTGCACTGGTGTGAATAATCCTTACTGTGATCATCTTTCTCATTTCGATTTATCCTCATTAGATGAAGAAATGTATATCTCTAGATAATCATAAGCAACAGCAACAATATATGTCTTATTTAAAATCTTCAACCTACCCCCATGAATATCAGAAGAACCCACCACGTCCCACCCAACACAACACGCATCCTCCTCAACATTATCGTAATGTACAATCTTCTTCTCAACCATCTATGAATCAAAATTATTATAACACACAAAATCAATTCCATCAGCCTCGTCTACAGAATAATCCATTTTCTCAGCCCTTTACACCTGCTAGAAATTTTGGTGATATTAATAAACCCATACCCCAACGTCAAAATCCTCCCACAAACAGGGAAGTATTTGGTGCTCCTTCTCGACCAAATAATTCTTACCAAAATCAGTTCAAGCCTACTCCTATGTCAATCTCACAAAATATTAGTCGTAAGCCAACTCCAATGTCTACTTCCACTCACAACAGTCGTACTTTCAACCATAATATAGAGTGCGGCCCAGATTCTGTCACACATGCTAACGAAATAGCAAGTCAAGGATATGAAAATTTTGAGTTTTCTGAAAATTTTCAGGAACCAGCCGTTTTAGAACCCCCCCGAACCATCCAATTGAATAATTTTTCAAAGCACACAAAGTTGCCTTACTTTTACCTGCCCTATTCGAATCTTAAAGTTTTAATTGATTCTGGTGGATCAGATACCGTTATTACTCCAAAAGCTGCTGAAATCTATGATTCTAGATATGAATTCTATGAACCCTTTACCCTTATTTCTATGAAAACTCCAAAAACTTACAATCGAAATCTTTACTATCCCATATTTGATGAAATTGGCATACAGCAACCTCTCACAGTCAGAATTGCCGATTGGCAGGATGATTTTGATATTCTTCTTGATACTAGTGAACTTGATCAATTAGGTGCTAATATTGATTATGAATCTCATATATTTTCTATCAGAAAATTGAACATTGAAATTCCATTCAAAATTATTTACTGTTCGGCTAATCGCCTCAGTATTCCAGTATCTGTGAATAATGGTGAGATAGTTGTCCCAGAAATCGTTTATGAAGGCCAAATTATTTTACCGGAGTCTATACATTGTGCTAAAGATGGATATATTGAAATTCCCAAGTCAGAGGATATTGACTTACATTTTTCAGAGCCCGTCTCTGTTACCCCTCTTTCAGAATTTGACGAAAAGCTTCCAGATAACCCGCCTAGTAATTCTTTCAATATCAACATGATTCGAACTCAGCATTTAAATGCAGAAGAAAAACAAAAAATACTTAGGTTATGTCATCAGTACAAGGACATTTTTCATACAGAAGATTCTCCTCTCACTTTCACAGGCTCTGTTAAACATGTTATCCGTACTAAGGATGACAAACCCATTTTTTCTCGAACCTATCGATATCCGAGAGCAATGCTCCCAGAAATTTCATCTCAGATTAATAAATTATTAGAAAACAATATTATACGCCCCTCCATAAGTCCATATTCATCCCCTTGTTGGCTCATCCCCAAGAAGGCTGATGCATCAGGAAAAAGGAAATTTCGTATGGTTATTGATTTTAGAAAGCTTAATGAAAACACTATAGAGGAACGTTACCCAATACCCCGTATAGACGAAATTCTAGATAACCTCGGCAGATGTACATATTTCACTACCCTTGACCTGGCCCAAGGATTTCATCAAATCCAAGTTCACCCAGATTCCATTGAAAAGACTGCTTTTACTGTCCCCCAAGGCCATTTTGAGTATTTAAGGATGCCAATGGGTCTCCGAAATGCCCCTGCCACATTCGAAAGAATGATGGATGAAGTTCTAAGAGATTATATTTATAAGTCTTGCTTTGTATTTATGGATGATGTCATAATTTTTTCTAGAAGTCTTCAGGATCATCTTATTCACATAAAACAAATATTCCAAAAATTTCGTGACGTAAATTTGAAAATACAGCCTGATAAGTCAGAATTTCTTTGTAAAGAAGTGGCATTCCTTGGTCACGTAGTAACTCCAGAAGGCATAAAGCCTAATCCCTCGAAAATTCATGCAATTGAAAATTATCCAATTCCTAAGAGAAGGAAAGAAATTCAAAGTTTTCTTGGCCTAGTCGGCTACTACAGACGTTTCATTCATAATTTCTCTAAAATTACTGCCCCCATGACAAAATGTATTCGAAAAGGTGAGAAAATTGACATTAACAATCCACAATATATAGAAGCATTCGAAAAATGTAAGGCCGCCCTAAGTAATTCCCCCATACTTCAATATCCAGATTTTTCAAAACCTTTCACACTCACTACAGATGCTTCAGGTATTTCCATTGGTTCTGTCCTTTCTCAAGAAGGAAAACCAGTCGCTTTCTACTCCCGTACTCTCAATACTGCCGAAGGAAATTATTCAACCATAGAAAGAGAACTTCTTGCTATAGTAGACTCTTGCAAACATTTTCGTCCCTACCTTTATGGAGTAAAATTCACTGTAGAAACTGACCATAACCCCATTGTCTGGCTCCACAAAATTCGTGAACCCCATTCTCGCTTAGTTCGATGGAAACTCAAACTTCAGGACTATAATTTCGACATAAAATATAAGAAAGGTAAAGAAAATATCGTAGCAGATGCTTTATCCCGCATAGAGATCAATATGCATGAAACTGAATCCATTATTGCCAATCCCCCTTCAGAGTCTTCAGATGAATCTTTTGATGACGACCCCTTTGACGTCGATGATTTTGTCAATGAAACTTTCGAAAAGGAAACCGGTCAATCCACCCAACATTCCGCTCTCGAGAATCCAGTTGCCACGGTTCCATTTTCCGAGGAACCCATAAATCATTTCGCAAACCAAATTATTCTGAAATTTGGCGATAAACATTCAATTCGTTACTCTGTCAAGTTCAAAACCAAGCATCAACATCTTGTGACCCTAGTTGAATCAAATTGGAAAAATGATGTCAAGACAACGCTTCACGATATAATAGCCCCCAATCAGCGATATTACATTCTCACTGATAATCCCGATATTCAAAAATATATTTCCGAGTATGTTCGAAATACGTACAATGATACAATTCAAATTTTCTTCTGTACTAAACGTGTACAGGACATAGAAGATTCCGAATCCCAAATTCAATGTGTTAAAAATTATCATAAGAAAAATCACAATGGCATTGTCGAAACTCTCAATCAGTTGAAACTTAAATATTATTGGCCAAATATGCGTTGCACCATATCAAATTTCATTAATCAGTGTGATATCTGTCTACGAAATAAATATGAAAGACACCCTTATAAGCTTCCTTTGAAAGGCCCTCTTCTAGGACAAAAGCCTTTTGATATTTTACATATAGATACCTTTTCGTGTTCCAAAGATAACTTTCTGACAATTATTGATTCATTTTGTAAGTATGCTCAGGTTTACCAAATTTCTGATAAAACGACAGTTACAATTTTAAGTAAATTGAGACATTATTTTTCACATCACAACTATCCTAGAAAAATTGTTTGTGATGCAGGTACTGAATTTTCTAATAATCTTTTCAAGGAATTTATGAAACTCCATTGTATCGAACTCCACTATATCACGGTAAATAATCCAAATTCTAATAGCCCCATTGAAAGATTTCACTCAACTTTCATCGAAAAACTCCGTGTTATGCAAGATGAACGTCCCAAAGAATATTTCAACGATTTAGTAACACATTGTGTCCTAATCTATAATCAATCAATCCATTCTGCTACTGGTTATTCCCCATTTTCTGTTCTTTATGGTCCATATGCCGAAGAAATTCAGTTTGACGATGATATGCCGGTATACGAAAAATATAACCAACGTCACAAAGACGAACTTCGACCTTTCATCGACTCCCTTTATCGAAAACTTCATGACAAGGAATCTGCAGTTTTAGAAAAACGTAACGAAAATTTGCCAGATTCTGCCCCAGCCCCCAGACCAGGAGATCCTGTGTATATTCAGAAAAACCCTCGTAACAAACTTACTGCACCCTATGTCTCAGCAAAAGTTACTTCAGCCAAAGAAACCCAAATTGAAGCGGTAACCTCAAAAGATAGGCCCACAAATACGCACCCTAGAAATATTAAACGTTTACGCAAGGCTACCTTGTTACAGGACCGGCCAAATGATGAGCCACAGCCTGGCCCTTCAAGTGCGCCCGATCCCCAATAATGGATACTATCAGGAACTAGTCGGCCAAGCTCAGATGTTTGACCACTATCATCGTCATATAGTAACTATAAATCTTACTTCTATTGATAACTCTCTCAAGGCAGCAATGATTCATCCTCTACTCTTTAACAAAATTCCTACCTCTCCTTATCAAAATATACTTAAAGAATATAGCATTTTATATCAAGAAACGTTAGATAATTTTCAAAAAATAGTACGTACACGAAGAAAGCGTGGCTTAATAAATGTTTTAGGTTCAGTGATAAAATCTTTCACAGGAAATCTCGATGAAGATGATCGCATATTTTTGGAAAAACACATTGAAGCACTTGAGTCAAAACAGTCCGAAATAATTACAGTTGTCAATAACTCCACCACCTACGCTTTAGATACTATAAAAAGGTACAATAATTTTATAACATCTTTTAATAAAAATTCTGTCAAAGTTGCACAAGAAATTAATTCACTCGAAGAAAGTCTGGGAAAATATTTTTCACTCCATAGCCAAATTCTAAGCATAAATAGCTTAAATCAGTTTCTTTTAAAAATTTTGAGAACTATTAGTCTAGCCGCCCTGCAACAGTCCAATGTAGAACTTTTCACACTTTCAGAAATTAGTGAACTTGAAGACCATCTAAAATTTTTCTATAAGAAAACTTGCCTTTTATCAGATGATTTACATCCCTTTGAACTAATTGAAAATTCTCATAGCACTATTGTCACAATGGATACCCAGATACTTATTATCCTAAAGATCCCTATCCTAAATAAACGTGAATTCTCACTTTACCATATTTACCCCATCCATAACAAAGACGCAAGCATTTTGATACCACCCGGCACCCATTATGGAAATAACCATTGGTACTCTGACTGCAAGCACACTGAAAAGAAAATTATTTGCCAATCAGAGTCAACAGCCAGATGTCAACTGCCAACTTTGAAAAATTGTACTACAGCTGTTAGTGTGGTCCAGCATCCCATCATACACCGAACTGAGAAAAACCTAATAATAGTTAGCACAGCCTATCAGATCAAAATTTTTGAAAACTGTTCCAGAGAAGCTGAAAATATTAGCCAGCCAGTTATTGTCCAATCAACATGTGCTGTAAAAATTGGTCAAAAGTGGTACTTTACGTCAAAGCAGAGTATTCAAGTTCCAGAGGTCATCCCAGTCAAAATTAACCCGAAGTTCCAGATCCAGCTAGACCAGATAGAAAAAATTCAAGAAACACCCCATCTATCAGTTATTGAACCCATGCATTTGAAGCCCATTTTCATCTCTTCTACTTCATGGACCATTGCAACCCTGTACGTTATCCTGGTTGCAATGATTATATACTTCACTGCAAGAAAACGCAAGAGGCTGCATACCCTGTTCTTCAAGCCCAGAATTCCCTTGAAGGACCTTCAAGAACTTCAAGCAAGTAACCAGAAGTTCGAGGACGAACTTCCATCTTAAGGAGGGAGGAGTTATGTATCCAGCCGGACATCGACCCAGCTGACCAGACGGCGCGTGTGGAAGATGAACTCAGGAAATGCTGCGTCAGCTAAGTTTACCTTATCATGTATTTTATATAATTCAGTCAGTCTAGAGCTCAACTTTGTACGAATAACAAATAAATATTTTTTAAAAAGTGATTTGCTGGTTCCTGGAATTTAAGTCGCTATACGGTTGCCCTTGTTGTTGTTGTGCCCCTTAACCCACCTCAGGACAATATTGTTTTTGTCCCAAGCATGGGCTAAAGATTGGCGGAATTCCATTGCTAGCCCTGGTGTGATACAAAGTCTTTTCAGGGTTAGAAGTGCTTGTCTGCTCTCAGTGCAGATTGCCACAGTCTTGCCAGATACATCTCTGCTGGCTAGTTCATTTGCGGCTATCTATATGCCAGCCAGTTCCGTTTGAACGATACTGGCGTTTTTACCCATAGCCCACTTTGTTCTTAGATTTAGAGACCTGGAGTACACACCACATGCAGTGCTTTCTCTTATTTTGTAGCCATCTGTGTATATGCAAATTGCATTTGTCACATATGGCTCAGCATTCTGTTTAATTTCTATTTTGTAGGGTTTCTTAAAAGTGAATGCTGGAAGCTGGAGTCGTTGATTGCTTGTAGCATGGGTAGTGCCTTTAACGCTTCCCGCCATACCAGCTGCCTCAGTCGTCCCATACCTACGTCCGGATTAATACCATCCGTGCGAAGTCGTAATATTGACAGTAACGCAACCGCTTTGATGTAAATATCTAGAGGGGTAATGCCAGTTATTACTTCCATAGCACCAGTCAGTGGCCCCTGTTATATTAATGCAGGCCATAGGTTGTATTTTATATAATTTATTCATCGCCGTCGCGTCGCCTGCAAAACTTTCGGTACCCAGGTAATGCCTCCATACGTTAGTATACGTCTAATGATTTTGGTGTAGATCCAGTGGGTGACTCTTGGCGACAGACCCCAAGAACGTTCCACTGTTCGCCGACATTGTTCATCAGCGAAATACGCTCTTTTTGGCTACACTATCTAAGTGAGAGTTCTACGTCAGCTTTCTGTCAAGGGTAATACCAAGATATTTCACCTCTTCAGAATATGAGTGGACTTCCCAACCGGTAATCTCATAAGCGCTTTGAAGGTGGTTTACGCGAACTAGTAAATTATTATTTGATGAAAGCACCAACCATGTATGCAACACTTACACCATAATAACATGAAGAGCCACCAGCGGTGCCGGCATAGCTACAGTTTCATTAGGTATAAAGTTTGAAGTTGGTAAATCCAGTAATCACTTTTGGAGGACTTGCGGGGGTGGTAGAGGCAAATAGTAAGAATATGATGTTATTTTTATGTTTAGTTACTGTACGTTATATCTTGTCATTGAATCGCCTTTAAAATAGGTCAAGATAGAGTTGTATAGTTGACCAAAAATCTTGCTGGTACACTGCTTGCCTTATCGAGCGTTCCTTAAAGTTTTTTCATCTTATCCATATCTATACATAAATGTACATAATTGTAAATAGCATACCTTAAAATCTTAAAACTAATTTAGGTACCTATTCATAAAATAACTTACTTTAAGTTTAAACAACATAGCCATTCTGCTTCAATATTAAACGAGTCAGAGGTCCATGATCGTCGAAAATGGTCCAATCGAAATGAAAAGAAGATTAAATACGCCGCTCAGGCTGTCGCTTCTTATAAGTTTTGTTCTCGGGCTGAACTATCAAGCTGATTAATTTTTAGTAATAGGTTATTAAGGTACGGTTCCATAATCAGACTTAATTCACCCATTATGCTTAATTCGAGCATTAGAAAATTAATTGCTTTCATAATCGCTAACTGACAGATTAAAATGACATAATTGTCCAATAAGTTAATGGCTCGCCTTCGGCCAGTTAAAGCGCATTAATTGAAAATCCATCCCATAAATCTGACATCACAATCGTTTGTATGACGCTTAAGAGTTGACACACATATCAGAATTTTATTAGGTTAAGGTTGAATTGACAGTGGGTGTTCAGCAAGTGACAGAAGCTTAGACGAGGAAAGAGAGAGGACAGAACGCGCGACTGACATTTCTGTTACCAAATGGCACCAAAAATGTACCAAAACGTCATTAAATTTACCTATGATACGTGATTACTGGCTCCTTCCTGCTGCTGTGGCTTTTACAACCGTAAGCTGCACACCCTACCATTATGCACACCACAATATTTTACAATGATTGGTCTTAAAAACGCTAAATACCATAAAAAAATGTTTTGACGGGTGTCAAGTAGCTATCCATTTTCGGTCACAGCTAATTCATATAGCATCAAACGGGCGTGCGGTATCCCCTCTCTTTCCTTACCTAAGGACAGAAGGTTCTGCCGGTGCGCCATCTGGTACCCGAAGGTACCCTTGTATAGTAGATGTTCACTTGTATGTGTTTATAAAATTTATTTCACAGCTTACATCGATTCATAGCTGCTTTTGAGCACAATTAAGAGCAAGTATTCATCTAATTGCATAATATCTCCTTTATTCATCTCTATATGTATTTTATAATGCTTTTGAATATTGCTACTGTACGTTTTGCTTCTTTTGGCTTTGACACCATACCCTTCTAATAATAGTACTACTACTACTACTGCTAAAAGAAGATCAAGGATAGCCAAGGTCCCTTACTGGTGGACGACCGACATAGAGGAGACACGAAATAGGTGTATTTCCAGTAGGCGAGCTATGCAACGAGCAAGACGTGCCGGAAGGAGATCCGACTCAGAACTAATGTCCCTGCACGATGCATACGCCGGTAATAAAAAGCAACTCCGACTCCTAATAATAGCTGCCAAGAAACAGCGGTGGAACGAACTATGCGGTGAGCTGGAGAACGACATCTGGGGAGAAGGCTACCGCATAGTGACGAAGAAACTCACAGGGGTGACACCGACCTCCGAAATGGAACCTGACAGGAAGATTGAGATTGTACGTGAGCTCTTTCCTAGCCGCCAGGACAGTTGGCCGGAGGAACCCGTAGACAAGGACTGTATGCCTTTCACCATCGAGGAGCTGCAAGAAGCCGGAAATAGGCTGAAAAGTGGTAAGGCGCCGGGCCTAGATAAAGTCACGCCAGACCTGATAAAAGAAGCCGTATCAATAGCACCACAACTTTTGTTAGGTATGCTAAATCGCCTGCTGAAAACCCAAACGTTTCCGCCTGCCTGGAAAAGGGCCAGAGTTGTGTTGATTGCCAAAGGGGGCAAGCCACCAGATTTGGCGTCATCCTATAGGCCTATCTGTCTCCTGAACACCATAGGTAAGCTGTACGAAGCGATGATACGCGAGAGACTGGAGCTTGAAGTGGAAAGACTAGGGAGTCTATCGGTGAACCAGTTCGGCTTCCGACGTGGAAAATCGACTATAGATGCCGTCGAAAGAGTGTTAGGAATAGTCGAACACTCTAATAACAAATGGTGCGTACTGATAACGCTGGATGTACGCAACGCCTTCAATACAGCTTCGTGGGCTATTATCATGCAGGAGTTGAGAGGTAGAGGGGTCTCGAGTTACCTGACCAACCTGATCAGTAGCTATTTCAAAGAGAGAAGCATATTAGTAGCAAAGCAGCTACTAGAAAGCACCACGGGTGTACCACAGGGGTCCGCGCTGGGCCCACTACTGTGGAACATTTTATACGATGGAGTGCTAAGACTGGCTCTCCCTAGGAAGACAACGACGGTGGGCTACGCAGACGACTTGGCGCTTGTGGTGTGTGCCAACGATGAAAACGAATTGATGCGAAAGGCGAATGACGCACTCGGGAAAATCGACAAGTGGATGCAGGACCACCACCTTGAATTGGCACCAGAGAAGACAGAAGCAGTCATTTTGAGGGGGTCGCGACGGAAAAGGGCGCTTGTGACCTTCAACATCAAAGGAGTGACGTTTAAACCAAACAAGTCGCTAGTCTATCTGGGGATAGCCATAGACAGCGAAGTATGCTTTGGAGAGCATCTTAAGAGGGCTACAGAGAAGGCGCAAAAGAAGGCGGCCATGCTATCCCGGCTAATGCCAAACGTGGGTGGACCTAGCAGCAGCAAACGCCAACTGTTGCATAATGTGGTGCAGTCTACGATACTATACGGAGCACCAGTATGGTATCGTGCACTAAGGAGAGAGAGACACAGACAGACTTTGGATCGTGCACAAAGAAAGTCGCTGTTGCGAGTGGCAAGTGCCTATCGCACTATCTCAAACAAGGCGCTTCAGGTCATCACTGCAACGCCACCCTTACACCTGCTGGCAGAGGAGCGGAGGCACCTGTATACCGCAAACGAAGGAACCTCTGAGAGCCGTGCCTTCGTCAGAGAACAGACAATGCAGGTATGGCAGCAACTATGGGATGCCACGACCGACGTCGCGCAGTGGACCAAACGGTTGATCCCTTCTATAAAAGAATGGGTCGAGTGTAAGCACCGGAAGACTTGCTACTTCCTGACGCAGGCACTGTCTGGCCATGGCCCATTTAGAGTCTACAGAAGGAGGATAGGGAAAATAGAAGACTCCAGATGCCTACACTGTAGCGACGAGGACACACCTGAGCACGCGCTCTTCACGTGCAGTAGATGGAGCCAATATAGAGAGAGTGCTGGACCCATAGTAGTAGGCTTGACCCCAGAGACAATCATACCGCTGATGACATCCAGTGTAGAGGCCTGGAAGGTCGTACATGAAATGGTACGGAAAATCCTCTCTGCCAAAGAGAGCGAGGAACGAAGACCGGGACAGCGAAGAACTGACGAATACCATGGCAATGGAAGCCTGAACTCCTAATCTCCACTCGGGTGGAGGAGGGGAGACGTAGGGCGTGAAGCAAGAAGATTGAAGAATGAAGAGAAGACAGCCCCCAACTGACGTTATGTCTCCACGACGATTCCGGGAACGGGGCTTTTCGCCGGGGACCTCTTGTCTGGTGCGTGCACCAGCTACGCCCCCATAAAAAAAAAAAAAAAAACTACTACTACTACTACTACTACTACTACTACTACTACTACTACTACTACTACTACTACTACTACTCACTGTGTGTTGAGGTTCACAGTTGCTTAGGGTCGGCATCGAGATAATTCAGGTGTCATGGTATAACAACGCTAGATGTTTCGTGGATCACGTCCCGGATTGGTTTGGGATTGATTCGAATGAAAAGTGCGTGCGCAGTGTGATTAGGTGCAGTCCCGAGATGTAAATCCTATATGTAAACTAATTCTGTGATGTTCTATCTGAATTAGATTAAATACAGGATTTATATACCGCGAACGCTCTTAGTCGCACTGCGCATGCGCTTTTCATTCAAACCCATCCTGAACCAGTCTGGGACGCGATCTGCGGAAACATCAGCTACTACCTATTACTTATATTTGGCCGCTATCCGCTTCAATAAATTATTGAATCGTGTGCCTGGTGTTGGACCATATACTTGCCACCACATAAACTGATCGATATATTCCGGCAGAAACCTGGACTTCATGACCCCGGGTCGTCGCAAATATTGCTTCAACCGGGACCAATATCCCTCCACTAGATTTGTGCATACTCCGGTTGAAGGATCTAAATTACTGGAGTGGTTAACAGTTCGATGTATACAGGGTGTCCCAGAAGTCAACGTCAATCCACAACGGGGTGACAGGATTGATTGTCGCTATCATGAGAAAAATCAGAAAAAAAATCTATCCCATGCAGTTTGAAAATTATGGGCATTTAAAAAAAGCCTAGAAATTTTCTCAAATTGTAACAATTTTTCGGTTATTGTGGATAACTTTTATTATTTTTGTTCATTCAAACTTTGGAACCGTAACCCTAAATAACATTTCTAGAAGCACAGTCAAAAATAATGACACAATTGCCCCAAGTTTTCTAGAATTAAGACTATTTATTTAACTATGAATTTACAATTTTCTAAGTTTGCGACTTTGAAAGACCCTCTTTCAAATAAAATGTACTAAACTACCTTGGCAAGTGCCATTAAAAGTTGGCGCATTTAACCAGGATTGTAAAATGGTACAATACTTGTTAGTTTCATACTAAAAAAAACGGCAAGTAACCCGATTTTTGCTCACCCATGTCACTCAGGTCAGATGTTCTTTATTCGCACAAGCTTCTGGTAGGTTCTTAATTTTACGGCGAAATGATGAGAGAGGTGGATAGTGGACATGTTGGCCATGAGTGAGCAAGACAGATAGTGACGTCACTTTCAGCAAAGTCAACAAAAATAAGTAAAATTAATAAAATAATGAAAAATCTTGACCTAGCTTAGTTTAGGTTTAGGTTTTCATTACAATAAAGGTTCAAATTGTGTACCATGAGCTTCAATAGACGTCCTACATTTTCTTAAAAAAGATCTACATTAGCCAGGTACATTTAATGCGAGAAGACGGATCCCAGTATCGCTTTAAAGTAAGCCTGTGGACCGGAACTTTAAACGGCAAAATTGTTGGGCCTTTTGAGCTGCCTGAGAATTTGAATGGCACATTTTTTATGATAAATTTACCAACTTTGTTAGAGGAGGTACCACTAAAGCGGCCTACAGACGTTGATGTAAGCTGCGATTCCTCAATCGACTCAAGGTTTCATGAAACTTGCATCAGTTGTATAAGTTCCTAATCAAATCGAAACCTGTTGCGATGCCTGAATCGACATATATTTCATGCACGTTTTATGCAACACAAGAATAGTGGTAATAGTCTTTGCATCGACGCAATACTATACACGTTGAAATCTGCATCACTGCATCAGCGTCACCGGCTCGGCGACATGGCTCATCGTCCATAATAGGAATTTGCGTCGCTGCAAGCCGCAACTGATACCAAATTCGTGATTCAGTACCACACACGCTGCTACTTGCGTTATGAAAAGTATAAGTCGATGCCTGAGTCGCAGCATGCATCGACGTCTGTAGACCGCTTAACAGATCGTTGCCACATGAGGTATCAACAAGAATTACGCAGTGCAAGTAAGAGGTTTCCTTGACAAAAAATATCCGGGAGGTGGAGGTGGACGTTCAGGCACTATCTAGTGGCCAGCCCGTTCCCCAGATTTAAATCTCCTGGAATTTTGTTATCGGGGTGTTCTCAAAGAAAAAGGTTATTCAAAGCCCATTGAGAGCGTAACCGAGCTGCGTAAACGAATTTCTCAAGCTGCTGAGGACATCAACTCTCGAGGGTGGCGCCTGGCTAATAAGTAGATCTTTTTTTAAGAAGATGTAAGGCGTGTATTGAGGCTGATGGTAAACAATTTGAACATTTATTGCCTGACTTTTATTCCAATAAACCTAAACTAAACTAGGTCACAGCTTTTCATTATTTTATTAATTTTACTTATTTTTGTTGACTTTGATAAAAGTGGCGTCACTATCTGTCTCGATCACTCATAGCGAATATGTTCATTATCCATCTCTCTCATCATTTTGCCGTAAAATTAAGAATCTACCAAAAGCTTGTGCGAATAAAGGACATCTGATTAGAGTGAAATCGGTTAGCAAAAAAGTTTTTATTTTTTTACTCGCTTTTCTTTTAGTACAAAACTAACAAGTATTGTAACATTTAACAATCCTGGTTAAATGCGCCAACTTTTAATGGTACTTGCCAAGGCACTTTGGTACATTTTTTTAAAGCAGGGCCTTTCAAAGTCAGCAAACTTAAAATCTTAAATTCATAGTTTAATAAATAGTCTTCATTCTAGAAAACTTGGGGCATTTGTCTCATTGTTTTTGACTGTGCTTCTAAAAGTGTTATTTAGGGTTATACGGTTCCAAAGTTTAAATGAACAAATATAATAAAAGTTAACCACAATAATCGAGAAATTACAATTTGAGAAAATTTCTAAGTTTTTCTTTAAATGCCCATAATTTTCAAACTGCGTGGGATAGATTTTTTCTGATTTTTCTCATGACAGTTACAACCAATCCTGTTACCTCGTTGCGGCTTGACGTTGACTTCTGGGACACCCTGTATACCCCAAGTCGGTCAGGCCTCTGTAACCCCTCCAACAATCTGTCCAAATGTCAGAACCGGTTCGCACAAATTTCCTGACTTTTGGCTCCAGGGTCTGTCGGGATCTACCTGAGACACACATAATATGTCCTCGTTTAAGGGTGGTGTCGTATACAGGGTGGGTCAATAGTGCATTAACGGAAGATTGTGGGCTTACTAAAATAAATTTTAGAAACCTGTCGCTTGATCATGGTAACCTTAAGGGCTATAACAAAAATAATTTCACTTAAATTTTGACGTTTATAGAGGGACTTAAATCCCAGGAACCAGCAAATCACTTTTTAAAAAATATTTATTTGTTAATCGTACAAAGTTGAGCTCTAGACTGACTGAATTATACAGGGTTATTCACGTTATTCGACACGGAGCATTACAACTAAAGTATTTGATAAAAAAGAAAATAATAATTTGGGATGGATAGAGACCCATAAAGGCTACATTTTAAAAATACTTTCATGTTATACAGGGTGTCCCAAAAAGACGAAATGTATCAAAGTTATGTTTTTTTAAATGGAACACCCCGTATATTATTGCATATTCAGATTCCTCGGTGGATTCTAGTGTGACTTTATGTATCATACATGGTACCTAAAGCGAACCGTTAAGGTGTAAATCACCATTTTCGGTATAAGTAGATATCAGGAAAAAATTGAATATCGCAGAGATTACAAAATACGGAAGGCTGTGACTTTGCCGTACTACTAAGCATAAAATGCGTCAGCTTTGATGAGACTGGCAAATTTAAATTACGTTTATGCTTGGAGAAATCGGTCGATTAATTAAGGAAACTTCGATCAGCGATAACTTGATTTTTTCAAATAGGAATGCCTAATTTTTATTATACGGTTAAATGTAGAATTTGATAAGCTTTCTAATGATATAAGGTTATGAATATCAATCTCTCGTAGTTTTCATTTAATTTTAAATTTTCAAACACATCGGCGATTTTCAATTTTCCTTCCTATAAGCAACGTAGCAGGCCATGAAATATAAACAAAAATCTGTTTAGCTAGAAGAAAACAACTTACTTAGCTGAAAAATACACACTAACTAGACTAAAGGGACAAGATTATAAAAATTCCTTACAACAAATCAACTCTCCCAGAAACAACTGCGATAACATCTCTAAGGTCAAAGAGAAGCTGGAGTATGGCAGTAATAGATATTTTTACTGTCTACTGGCTACCGCAATTTACTAGAGGTTAAAAATTTCCAAGGCAATCAAAAACCCTCATATGAAACAGAAACAACCAGCGACTTTTGCTCCAGCACGCAACTATCAATCATATGTAATGGTGTAAAAAAGTACTAATTTGCGTCGAAGTCGATACCTCTGATTAGAGCCCTTCTATTTTTCAATATCTATTAGCAATATTGCAGAAAAGGAATACTGACAAATCAGATTTAAATTTTATGCCATATAAGTTATGTTTTATAATTTGAACAAATTTTAATTCATTCTTCATTTTCTGCGACCTTGCTAATAGGTACTAAAAAATTTTCAGAACTCCAGTCAGAGGTACTTTTGACTTGAGTTTTGACAGACTTGCATACTTTTTTATATCATTTGCAGTGGTTTGCACCAGTCATAGTTAAACCTTTGGCTTAACTAATTAAAGCTTAACTTTAATTAAGGCTTAAAGTTGTGTGTCTTTGCACCGGTCATGATTAACTTTAATTATGAGTTAACTTTTTCTTACAGGGAAATTTAACGAATTTCAGATTTTACGTTGGCGATCATGTCGTATTTTTGATGTTCTGTGATGGAAATGAAGGTTCATGTCACTGTCGTTGATGGCTGTCAAACATTATCTTTCAAGTTCAACTGAGGCTATTTGTTTTGATTAAGAAATTTCGGATTCATTTTAGTATTTTTAGTTTCATTTTCATTAATTGATAACCCATTATCGTAAATATCCACCTCACAGAATATAACAACAGTGGTAAAAGTAAATCCTTGAAGTAAATGCACTTCTTTAGGCAAGATTTTGTCTATGAAATAGTTGATTGCAGTGACCCAACATTTGGTGGATTTTGGGTGTCTTAATTCTGGATTCTCTTGTATAGGAGTGGCTATAGAAGACATCAGAGTAATAACATTTATGCCGGATCTGTTTGTGGTAAGTAAAAATATAGAGAAATGTCCAAAGTACTGAGGTCAACTAAAGACATCTTTATTATACATTTATAGTGTTAAACTAGCAAAATGTCCATTCATAGATAATCATTACAATTTTTATATGTATATATAGGTGGTTTCAAGGAATGAAACAATTAAAACAGTAATCTTTTGGCATAACCTTAAGATGAGTTTCCGGAACAAGTGATATAATATGCAACGAACAATATACATATTATGACTATCAACTTCTCTATTAAAACAGATTTGTGATATATGCACTACTAAAAAATACTTTCTTTTTGTCATTGCAGGTGTGGAGAAAGAATTATTCAGGTTGCCAAGTATTTGAGAAAGAAGAGGCAGTCCGATACCATGAGGCGAAGAGCAGAAAATGTTATGCATTCAGAGCTTCATTGTGATGGCTTTGTAGAAAGTAAATACTAATATGTTCCACATACTGTGTAAATTAATAGAACCAATAAATGCATATGTTATCCATATATTGTAATTATATCTGTTAATAAAGGTGGAGAAAAAAAATCACTTTCTTATAACTTCTCATATAACAAAATCTAAAATATTTCATAGTATCAGTAGCTAACATGTGACATAAAATGGTGTCTAGATATAGAATGCCTTGTTAAAAATATGTATTTTAAATGATAGTTTGTATAACATGCTCACAGATAGTGATTAATTTCTGTCTTGTCATACAAGGTGATTAATCAAAAAAACACTCATTGAGTGACTGTAAAGTTGCACCCATCAGAAGGTAAGTTTTATTACTTGAACAAAAACTACTGGTTGAATTCTCTTATATTTTTATTATATATAGTTTCTTTCAATATATCAGGGCTTGTCCTGAATAGTAGAAAATTCAGTAATTAGGATAGGGTGATCGGTGGAACACACAACAGTGATTTGCTGCCGCAGTGCTAAAGTATTCATTATCATCCGTGATCCTGAAATAAACAATATTTTTATTAAAAATAGAAGGAAATTAACTAATGGGTGGTGAAGATGAATTAAATAAAATCCATGTGAGAACAGGAGGACACTTGCATTCTAATTTTTACAGTAATAACTACTACTGTGATAGCTATTCACGTAATAATACTGCATTTTGCAGCAGCAGCAAAATAATTCAAGCAGATCAATTTATTTTCTTTATATGGTAGAAATTGGGCAACTAAGATGCAGTATCAAACAACTGTCCCTAGTGAATGTGATAACTGTAATTTACAAATAAACGTTTTATCTTTACTGTTTTCAAAATCCATCCAAGTTTTGAGCGCCCATTATCTCATAAATTACAGCATTCTAAATAACTGAATTGCTTACCTGCTAAGATAGACTCCTTGAACAAGGCAGCAGTAACACAACAATGACCAAAAAGCTGTTGAACACGAAAAATCTCATAAACCATAACAAGGTGTCTTACAACAGTGATATTTGTCCAATTCCAGAATCAGCTTTATATAGTTGTAGATTGAGGTTATGGTCGTATCCTCAGATGATCCTCAGTTCCCCACGACTTGATATTGAATCCAAGTGATCTATTTTGATTCATAATTGCTTATAGGATATAGAAATAATTTTATAAAATATATTTCACAAACTAACCAAACTTATTTCTGTGGTGATCTGTCAGAATATGTTAAACACATGTTAAACCCACAAATGTCAAAAGTTAAGCCAAGAAACGTCAAAGTTAAACCCTCCTACTTTGCCTTTGGCTCAAAGTTAATTATGAGTTTGACGCTAACTACAACCGGTGCAAAGCAATTCGTACCACTGTTACAGTGGTTAGCACCAGTCATAGTTAAAGTTGTAATTAAAGTTAAGCCTTAATTAAAGTACGAATTGCTTTGCACCGGTTGTAGTTAGCGTCAAACTCATAATTAACTTTAAGCCAAAGGCAAAGTAGGGTTTAACTTTGACGTTTCTTGGCTTAACTTTTGACATTTGTGGGTTTAACATATTCTGAAAGATCACTACAGAAATAAGTTTGGTTAGTTTGTGAAATATATTTTATAAAATTATTTCTATATCCTATAAGCAATTATGAATCAAAATAGATCACGTGGATTCAATATCAAGTCGTGAGGAACTGAGGATACGACCATAACCTCAACCTACAACTATATAAAGCTGATTCTGGAATTGGACAAATATCACTGTTCTAAGAGACCGTGTTATGGTTTATGAGATTTTTCGTGTTCAACAGCTTTTTGGCCATTGTTGTGTTACTGCTGTCTTGTTCAAGGAGTCTATCTTAGCAGGTAAGCAAATCAGTTATTTAGAATGCTGTAATTTATGAGATAATGGGCGCTCAAAACTTTGATGGATTTTGAAAACAGCAAAGATAAAACGTTTATTTGTAAATTACAGTTATCACATTCACTAGGGACAGTTGTTTGATACTGCATCTTAGTCGCCCAATTTTTACCATATAAAGAAAATAAATTGGTCTGCTTGAATTATTTTGTTTGCAGCAAGATGCAGTATTATTATGTGAATAGCTATCACAGTAGTAGTTATTACTGTAAAAATTAGAATGCAAGTGTCCTCCCGTTCTCACATGGATTTTATTTAATTCATCTTCACCATCCTTTAGTTAATTTCCTTCTATTTTTAATAAACATATTGTTTATTTCAGGATCACAGATGATAATGAATACTTTAAGGGACTAGTGAAAAACTGAAGCCTCTTTATTAACAAAAACTGAGTAATTTGAATAATATTGACCCATACTGTATTATTGAGCACTGCGGCAGCACATCACTGTTGTGTGTTCCACCGATCACCCTATCCTAATTACTGAATTTTCTACTATTCAGGACAAGCCCTGATGTATTGAAAGAAAATATATATAATAAAAATATAAGAGAATTCAACCAGCAGTTTTTGTTCACGTAATAAAACTTACCTTCTGATGGGTGCAACTTTACAGTCATCCAATGAGTGTTTTTTTAAATAATCACCTTGTTTGACAAGACAGAAATTAATCACTATCTGTGAGCATGTTATACAAACTATCATTTAAAATACATATTTTTAACAAGGCATTCTATATCTAGACACCATTTTATATCACATATTAGCTACTGATACTATGAAATATTTTATATTTTGTTATATTAGAAGTTATAAGAAAGTGATTTTTTTCTCTACCTTTATTAACAGATATAATTACAATATATGGATAACATATGCATTTATTGGTTCTATTAATTTACACAGTATGTGGAACATATTAGTATTTACTTTCTATAAAGCCATCACAATGAAGCTCTGAATGCATAACATTATGTGCTCTTCGCCTCATGGTATCAGTCTGCCTCTTCTTTCTCAAATACTTGGCAACCTGAATCATTCTTTCTCCACATCTGCAATGACAAAAAGAAAGTATTTTGTACTAGTGCATATATCACAAATCTGTTTTAATAGAGAAGTTGATAGTCATAATATGTATATTGTTCGTTGCATATATCACTTGTTCTGGAAACTCATCTTAAGGTTATGCCAAAAGATTACTGTTTTAATTGTTTCGTTCCTTGAAACCACCTATATATACATATAAAAATTGTAATTATTACCTATGAATGGACATTTTGCTAGTTTAACACTATAAGGGCCGATTTTATCAACAGGCGCATTTTAACAAAGGCTTTGACCAATCAGAGCAGCCCGTTCAAGAACATGCATCTGTCAAAGTTCTCTGAAAACTATTGATTTCTCTTGAAGTTTACCTCAAAAAGGTTAAAAATGACATGCTTTATATACAAATCGACCATTATGGACCGTCTAGTATCTTTTCCAGTCTGATTTTCCATCCTAAATGGGTGAAAAATTGCATTTTCTTATTTAATCAAAAGTTTAGCAATTGCTAATTTCAACCAATCAGATTCCGCAAAAACTGTACATTTGATCGCTGGTTTTTTCTTCTGCTAAATGATGATGGCAAAAAATTAGGGTTTTGAATAATTTTTTTGTGGTAAATGGAGAGATCAAATATAAGTTTTACAACAAAACTGTTTTTGTTTTGTTTTTTTTTTCTCAATAATCCAACAGTTATATCAAAATAGAAATGAGTTTTTGAATCCCGAAAACACGCCGACGACTCCTGACCCGTGTGACGTACTTCATGAAAATACTTGTAACAGTTGTAACTAAAATGCATATTTGTTGCAACATAGGCGATGAATGAAGTTTGCAGCTCGAGACGAAGCCAACGATCGAAATAAATATCTTTTTGAATGTTTGAAATTCGATCACAGATCCCAGTAATAAAGTACCTAAACAAATATCCTCTGAGGCGATTTTACTGCAGCATGCTGGGTGGGCGAGTGGCAGAGTAGCCGACTCGTATGACTTGGTATCGCTGGTGGTGTTGGTTCGAGACCCAGCCCGTGCAAGTACTTTTTTTATCCAAAATATTCATTGGAATGCTTTTTTCTCATGTTATATCATTTTTTGTACCATCGCCATCGACATAAATGTGTTTTTGAATGAAATGTTATTAGATGTTTTACTAGTACAACAAAAATTACGAATATTTTTACTTTTTTTGGAATAATTTCATTTTGATACTGCTGTCAGAGCAATTGGCGATTGATTTTGACGGATAAATTACACTTCGACTGCCTGAATTCTCCACCGCCTCCGGTACTTAGCTTTTGCAATATGTCAAGTAAAATGTCTAATAAAATTTGATTCAAAAACATTTGATGTCGATGATATAAAAAAATGTGTGTAACATGAGTAAAACACATCGATGAATATTTTGGATAAAAAAAAAAAAATAGTTGCACGGGCTGGGTCTCGAACCAACACCACCAGCGATGCCAAGTCATACGAGTCGGCTTCTCTGCCACTCGGTCACCCAGCATGCTACAGTAAAATCGCCTCAGAAGATATTTGTTTAGGTACTTTATTACTGGGATCTGTGATCTAATTTCGAACATTCAAAAAGATATTTATTTCGATCGTTGGCTTCGTCTCGAGCTGCAAACTTCATTCATCGCCTATGGTGCAACAAATATACACTTGTTACAACAATAGTTTTGTTATAAAGCTTATATACGATATGATGAAAAGTGTCATCCAGGTTTGACGTTTTGTTTTCAATATTGATAGGATACTATTGGACGATATTTATTAACCAGCCCGCAATACCCAATAGAAAGCTTTTGCTAAATAACATCCAATAGAAAAGCTTTGTTAAATTCTTTGTTAAATATTCATGTTGATAAAATCGGCCCTTAATGTATAATATGAATGGACATTTTGCTAGTTTAACACTATAAATGTATAATATGAATGGACATTTTGCTAGTTTAAACACTATAAATGTATAATAAAGATGTCTTTAGTTGACCTCAGCACTTTGAACATTTCTATATATTTTTACTTACCACAAACAGATCCGACATAAATGTTATTACTCTGATGTCTTCTGTAGCCACTCCTATACAAGAGAATCCAGAATTGAAACACCCAAAATCCACCAAATGTTGGGTCACTGCATTCAACTATTTCATAGACAAAATCTTGTCTAAAGAAGTGCATTTACTTCAAGGATTTACTTTTACCACTGTTGTTATATTCTGTGAGTTGGATATTTACGATAATGGGTTATCAATTAATGAAAATGAAACTAAAAATACTAAAATGAATCCGAAATTTCTTAATCAAAACAAATAGCCTCAGTTGAACTTGAAAGATAATGTTTGACAGCCATCAACGACAGTGACATGAACCTTCATTTCCATCACAGAACATCAAAAATACGACATGATTGCCAACGTAAAATCTGAAATTCGAAAAATTTCCCTGTAAGAAAAAGTTAACTCATAAATAGTTAATCATGACCGGTGCAAAGACACACAACTTTAAGCCTTAATTAAAGTTAAGCTTTAATTAGTTAAGCCAAAGGTTTAACTATGACTGGTGCAAACCACTGTAAATGTGAAATTTTATTATGAAAATAATAAACTGCTTACAACATTCTCTAGCAGTTTTTACTTTATTCCAAAATTTTTAATGGTTTTGGAAATTGCCAATCTCTAGTACATTGCAGTAGCTAGTAGGCCGTGAAAAAATCCATTTCTGCCATACTCCAGTTTCTCTTTGACCAAAGATATGTTACCGCCGTTGTTTCTGGTTAGACTTTGTTTGTTGTGAGTAATTTGTATAATCTTGTCTCTTTAGTCTAGTTCGTGTGTATCTTTCAGCTAAGTTAGTTGTTTTCTTCTACCTGAACAGGTTTTTGTTTATATTTCATGGCCTGCTACATTGGTTATAGGTAGGCAAATTGAATAACGCCGATTTGTTTGAAAATTTAAAATTAAATTAAAACTACCAGAGATTGATATGCACAACCTGATATCATTAGAAAGGTTATCAAGTTCTACTTTTAACCGTATAAAAAAAATTAGGCATTCCCACTTGAAAAAATCAAGTTATCGCTGATCGAAGTTTCCTTAATTCATCGACCGATTTCTCCAAGCATAAGCGTAATTTAAATTTGACTGTTTAACCAAAGCTGACGCATTTTATGCTTAGTAACACGGCAAAGTCACAGCCTTCCAAATTTTATAATCTCTGCGATATTCAATTTTTTCCTGATATCTACTTATACCGAAAATGGTGATTTACACCTAAACGGTTAGCTTTAAGTCCCATATATGATATATAAAGTCACAATAGAATTTATCAAGGAATCTGAATGTGCAATAATATACGGGGTGTTCCATTTAAAAAAACATAACTTTGATACATTTCGTGCTTTTGGGACACCCTGTATAACATAAAAATATTTTTAAGATGTAGCCTTTATGGGTCTCTATCCATCCCAAATTACTATTTTCTTTTTTATCAAATACTTTAGCCATAATGCTCCGTGTCGAATAACGTGAATAACCCTGTATAAAATACATGATAAGGTAAACTTAGCTGACGCAGCATTTCCTGAGTTCATCTTCCACACGCGCCGTCTGGTCAGCTGGGTCGATGTCCGGCTGGATACATAACTTCTCCCTCCTTAAGATGGAAGTTCGTACTCGAACTTCTGGTTACTTGCTTGAAGTTCTTGAAGGTCCTTCAAGGGAATTCTGGGCTTGAAGGACAGGGTATGCAGCCTCTTGCGTTTTCTTGCAGTGAAGTAAATAATTATTGCAACCAGGATAACGTACGGGGTTGCAATGGTCCATGAAGTAGAAGAGATGAAAATGGGCTTCAAATGCATGGGTTCAATTACTGATAGGTGGGGTGTTTCTTGAATTTTTTCTATCTGGTCTAGCTGGATCTGGAACTTCGGGTTAATTTTGACTGAGATGACCTCTGGAACTTGAATACTCTGCTTTGACGTAAGGTACCACTTTTGACCAATTTTTACAGCACATGTTGGTTGGACAATAACTGGCTCGCTAATATTTTCAGCTTCTCTGGAACAGTTTTCAAAAATTTGGATCTGATAGGCTGTGCTAACTATTATTAGGTTTTTCTCAGTTCGGTGTATGACGGGATGCTGGACCACACTAACAGCTGTAGTACAATTTTCCAAAGTTGGCAGTTGACATCTGGCTGTTGACTCCGATTGGCAAATAATTTTCTTTTCAGTGTGCTTGCAGTCAGAGTACCAATGGTTATTTCCATAATGGGTGGCGGGTGGTATCAAAATGATTGCGTCTTTGTTATGGATGGGGTAAATATGGTTGTTAAGGAAACGCATTTTTATTTTCTACTATAATTTTCTTAGTAATAACTAATGCCTCATACTTTACTTTTAACTTAAGTATACCTGGTTGCCTACCTTAGGTTCAACCCCATAGAAAATATTCAAACAGGCTCAACCAATAGCATTGCTCGTATGAATTTCGTGTGGACTCGAGAGACATCCGAGAGAAGCAACGCGACGGCATCGGAGAACGGTTCAACGGTCGTGCTCCTGTTTCAAAACATTTTGATCTTTGCGTTTTTCCGTTTTTCTGTGTTACGACAACTTACGAGAAGCCATAAAACAACCAGGAGGATCCTCCAAGAAGCTGGATTGCTGTCCACCAGGTAGGATCTCTCTACTTTGTTTTAATCCACGAGTTCTGCGAGCTAGCCCTTTTTTGTCCTCGTAATTTATTATCATTAAACCAGTACCTCAGTTAGAATGTTCAGATTTATTCTGGCACAATGGTAAAGTGAGAATTCGCGTTCATTTAGGATAGGGATCTTTAGGATAATAAGTATTTGGGTATCCATTGCGACAATAGTGCTATGAGAATTTTCAATTAGTTCAAAGGGATGTAAATTATCTGATAAAAGGCAAGTTTTCTTATAGAAAAATTTTAGATGGTCTTCAAGTTCACTAATTTCTGGAAGTGTGAAAAGTTCTACATTAGACTGTTGCAGGGCGGCTAGACTAATAGTTCTCAAAATTTTTAAAAGAAACTGATTCAAGCTATTTATGCTTAGAATTTGGCTATCGAGTGAAAAATATTTTCCCAGACTTTCTTCGAGTGAATTAATTTCTTGTGCAACTTTGACAGATGTTTTGTTAAAAGATCTTATAAAATTATTGTACCTTTTTATAGTATCTAAAGCGTAGGTGGTGGAGTTATTGACAACTGTAATTATTTCGGACTGTTTTGACTCAAGTGCTTCAATGTGTTTTTCCAAGAATATGCGATCATCTTCATCGAGATTTCCTGCGATAGATTTTATCACTGAACCTAAAACATTTATTAAGCCACGCTTTCTTCGTGTACGTACTATTTTTTGAAAATTATCTAATGTTTCTTGATATAAAATGTTATATTCTTTAAGTATATTTTGATAAGGAGAGGTAGGAATTTTGTTAAAGAGTAGAGGATGAATCATTGCTGCCTTGAGAGAGTTATCAATAGAAGTCAGATTTATCGTTACTATATGGCGATGATAGTGGTCAAACATTTGAGCTTGGCCGACTAGTTCCTGATAGTATCCATTATTGGGGATCGGGCGCACTTGAAGGGCCAGACTGTGGCTCATCATTTGGCCGGTCCTGTAACAAGGTAGCCTTGCGTAAGCGTTTAATATTTCTAGGGTGCGTATTTGAGGGCCTATCTTTTGATGTTACCGCTTCAATTTGGGTTTCTTTGGCTGAAGTAACTTTTGCTGAGACATAGGGTGCAGTAAGTTTGTTACAAGGGTTTTTCTGAATATACACAGGATCTCCTGGTCTGGGGGCTGGGGTAGAATCTGGCAAATTTTCGTTACGTTTTTCTAAAACTGCAGATTCCTTGTCATGAAGTTTTCGATGAAGGGAGTCGATGAAACGTCGAAGTTCGTCTTTGTGACGTTGGTTATATTTTTCGTATACCGGCATATCATCGTCAAATTGAATTTCTTCGGCATATGGACCATAAAGAACAGAAAATAGGGAATAACCAGTAGCAGAATGGATTGACTGATTATAGATTAGAACACAATGTGTTACCAAATCGTTGAAATATTCTTTGGGACGTTCATCTTGCATAACATGGAGTTTTTCGATGAAAGTTGAGTGAAATCTTTCAATGGGGCTATTAGAATTTGGATTATTTACCGTGATATAGTGGAGTTCGATACTATGGAGTTTAATGAATTCCTTGAAAAGATTATTAGAAAATTCAGTACCTGCATCACAAACAATTTTCCTAGGATAGTTATGATGTGAAAAATAATGTCTCAATTTACTTAAAATTGTAACTGTCGTTTTATCAGAAATTTGATAAACCTGAGCATACTTAGAAAATGAATCAATAATTGTCAGAAAATTATCTTTGGAGCATGAAAAGGTATCTATATGTAAGATATCAAAAGGCTTTTGTCCTAGAAGAGGGCCTTTCAAAGGAAGCTTATAAGGGTGTCTTTCATATTTATTTCGTAGACAGATATCACACTGACTAATGAAATTTGATATGGTGCAACGCATATTTGCCCAATAATATTTAGGCATGAGCGATATCGTGATTTCTCGATATCTATGATATTTGATACCGTTACTTTTTAGTATCAGTGATTTAAAAGCGTGACGTGATCACGACTTTCAGAAACATAGTATTGTTAGTGGTATTGCTACTGCTAAGCATGGTTAAAGGTTAGCGTTAGTGGTATATTGAAATAACAGATTTTGCGTACTTTTCGTGGTTACATTTTTAAATTCAAATTCAGTTTCATTTCAGAGAGTGCAAATTTTAAATTTTAAATATTTGTTGGAGGTTTATCATAAACATATATTTTTAACACAAACGTAGGCACAATTTTTGAATACAATAAAAAATAAAAAAGTAAAAAACTAACAATACATCACAGCAAGGTAATTAAAGTCTGATACAACAACATAAATAAAATATTCTTGACAAAAAACAAAACAAAAAAAGCCCAAAAGGGTATAGGCGAAGGCGCATTCATTCACGACTTTCGATGACGTTGACAATGCGATACCGTTCCACATTGTTAGCGATACCCGAGGTCGCCCGCGACCGAGGAACGGAGAAACTCAGATGATACTGTGATCACGTCACGCTTTTCTCTTGCATTTGGTAGCAGTCGTGATTCGTGATTTTGAAATATCAGTGATTGAATCACAGGTTCGTGAAATATCTACCACCACTAAATATTTAAGTTTCAACTGATTGAGAGTTTCGACAATGCCGTTGTGATTTTTCTTATGATAATTTTTAGCACATTGAATTTGGGATTCGGAATCTAAAATGGAACCGTGGCAACTGGATTCTCGAGAGCTGAATGTTGGGTAGATTGACCAGTTTCCTTTTCGAAAGTTTCATTGACAAAGTCATCGACGTCAAAGGGGTCGTCATCAAAAGATTCATCTGAAGACTCTGAAGGGGGATTGGCAATAATGGATTCAGTTTCATGCATATTGATCTCTATGCGGGATAAAGCATCTGCTGCGATATTTTCTTTACCTTTCTTATATTTTATGTCGAAATTATAGTCCTGAAGTTTGAGTTTCCATTGAACTAAGCGATAATGGGGTTCACGAATTTTGTGGTGCCAGACAATGGGGTTATGGTCAGTTTCTACAGTGAATTTTACTCCATAAAGGTAGGGACGAAAATGTTTACAAGAGTCTACTATAGCAAGAAGTTCTCTTTCTATGGTTGAATAATTTCTTTCGGCAGTACTGAGAGTACGGGAGTAGAAAGCGACTGGTTTTCCTTCTTGAGAAAGGACAGAACCAATAGAAATACCTGAGGCATCTGTAGTGAGTGTGAAAGGTTTTGAAAAATCTGGATATTGAATATGGGGGAATTACTTAGGGCGGCCTTACATTTTTCGAATGCTTCTATATGTATATTGTGGACTGTTAATGTCAATTTTCTCACCTTTTCGAATACATTTTGTCATGGGGGCAGTAATTTTAGAGAAATTATGAGTGAAAGGTCTGTAGTAGCCGACTAGGCCAAGAAAACTTTGGATTTCTTTCCTTGTCTTAGGAATTGGATAATTTTCAATTGCATGAATTTTCGAGGGATTAGGTTTTATGCCTTCTGGAGTTACTACGTGACCAAGAAATGCCACTTCTTTACAAAGAAATTCTGACTTATCAGGCTGTATTTTCAAATTTACTTCACGAAATTTTTGGAATATTTGTTTTATGTGAATAAGATGATCCTGAAGACTTCTAGAAAAAGTTATGACATCATCCATAAATACAAAGCAAGACTTATAAATATAATCTCTTAGAACTTCATCCATCATTCTTTCGAATGTGGCAGGGGCATTTCGGAGACCCATTGGCATCCTTAAATACTCAAAATGGCCTTGGGGGACAGTAAAAGCAGTTTTTTCAATGGAATCTGGGTGAACTTGGATTTGATGAAATCCTTGGGCCAGGTCAAGGGTAGTGAAATAAGTACATCTGCCGAGGTTATCTAGAATTTCGTCTATACGGGGTATTGGGTAACGTTCCTCTATAGTGTTTTCATTAAGCTTTCTAAAATCAATAACCATACGAAATTTCCTTTTTCCTGACGCATCAGCTTTCTTGGGAATCAGCCAACAAGGGGATGAATATGGACTTATGGGGGGGCGTGTAATATTGTTTTCTAATAATCTATTAATCTGAGATGAAATTTCTGGGAGCATTGCTCTCGGATATCGATAGGTTCGAGAAAAAATGGGTTTGTCATCCTTAGTACGGATAACATGTTTAACAGAGCCTGTGAAAGTGAGAGGAGAATCTTCTGTATGAAAAATGTCCTTGTACTGATGACACAATCTAAGTATTTTTTGTTTTTCTTCTGGATTTGAATGCTGAGTTCGAATCATGTTGATATTCAAAGAATTACTAGGTGGGTTATCCGGAAGCTTTTCGTCAAATTCTGAAAGTGGGGTAACAGAGACGGGCTCTGAAAAATGTAAGTCAATATCCTCTGACTTGGGAATTTCAATATATCCATCTTTAGCCCGATGTATAGACTCCGGTAAAATAATTTGGCCTTCATGAAAGATTTCTGGGACAACTATCTCACCATTGTTCACAGATACTGGAATACTGAGGCGATTAGCCGAGCGATAAATAATTTTGAATGAAATTTCAATGTTCAATTTTCTGATAGAAAATATATGAGATTCATAATCAATATTAGCACCTAATTGATCAAGTTCACTAGTATCAAGAAGAATATCAAAATCATCCTGCCAATCGGCAATTCTGACTGTGATGGGTTGCTGTATGCCAGTTTCATTAAATATGGGATAGTAAAAATTTCGATTGTAAGTTTTTGGAGTTTTCATAGAAATAAGGGTAAAGGGTTCATAGAATTCATATCTAGAATCATAGATTTCAGCACCTTTTGGAGTAATAATGGTATCTGATCCACCAGAGTATATTGAAACTTTAAGATTTGAATAGGGCAGGTAAAAACAAGGCAACTTTGTGTGCTTTGAAAAATTATTCAATTGGATGGTCCTGGGTCGGGGGGTTCTAAAACGGCTGGTTCCTGAAAATTTTCAGAAAACTGTGTTTCAAAGTTTTCAGGTTCTTGACTTGCTATTTCGTTAGGATATGTGACATAATCTGGGTCACACTCTATATTGTGGTTAAAAGTACGACTGTTGTGAGTGGAAGTAGACATTGGAGTTGGCTTACGACTAATATTTTGTGAGATTGACATAGGAGTAGGCTTGAACTGAGTTTGGTAAGAATTATTTGGTCGACAAGGAGCACCAAATACTTCCCTGTTTGTGGGAGGATTTTGACGTTGGGATATGGGTTTATTAATATCACCAAAATTTCTAGACGAGGCTGATGGAATTGATTTTGTGTGTTATAATAATTTTGATTCGTAGATGGCTGAGAAGAAGATTGTACATTCCGATAATGTTGAGGAGGATGCGTGTTGTGTTGGGTGGGACGTGGTGGGTTCTTTTGATATTCATGGGGGTAGGGTGAAGATTTTATATAAGACATATATTGTTGCTGTTGCTTATGATTATCTAGAGATATACATTTCTGAAGAGCTTCATCTAATGAGGTTAAATCGAAATGAGAAAGATGATCACAGTAAGGATTATTCACACCAGTGCAAAAGGTTCTAAGTGCTTGATTTTTGAAAAATGAAGCTTTGAACTCTACTGCCTGTGTATTACCTTCATGTAAAGAAACATGCTGTAACAGATCATTAAGAGCTAATGTTATGCGGTGATGATAGTCTTGGTATGATTCTGAACGTTTTTGAATAGTAGTAGTCATCTGGGTTAATAAAATTTCTTCGGTGCGATGATCACCATATTTTTGAAGTAAAAGCGGCTTAATTTCAGCCCAGTTAGTCTTATTATGTAGATTTAAAAAATCACGGGCCTCACCCTTAACCTTAGATAATATATTTGCATTAATAATATAGGGTTGGATTGCATCCGCACCTTGCTGAGAGAAAAAGGTGATTAAATTATCAACAGCACTTACAAAAGTTGACAAATCGTCACCAGCTGAATATCCTGGCAAAGTATTACACAAGTTATTGATATCAGAATTAGATAAAACCATGATTGAATCTTCTGGAATAGAATTAAGAGAAATGTTTGACTGCTCGTGAGAAATATTTTCAAGTGAGGGGGTTGAATAAGGCTTAAAACGAAATGTTTCTTTTGCAAATTTTCGGGTTCTGGAGTCAATAAGTGCTTCTAAAGAATTTTGTGGATACTCAGAACTCATGGAAAAATGGAAAATGGACAAAGGGAGAAGACGAATTACCGTGATTATCATCCCTGTATGGTCCTCCAAATTGTCCTGTTCTGTGGTATTCGGTGGTTAACTGCCAAGTCGTAGAAACGAGCCGATGATCCTTAGGGATGTCGTGCAGTTATCCTGTTCGCAGCGTCACTTAAATTCCAGGAACCAGCAAATCACTTTTTAAAAACTATTTATTTGTTAATCGTACAAAGTTGAGCTCTAGACTGACTGAATTATATAAAATACATGATAAGGTGAACTTAGCTGACGCAGCATTTCCTGAGTTCATCTTCCACACGCGCCGTCTGGTCCCTATATATTATTGCATATTTGGATTCCTTGGTCAAATCTAGTGTGACCTTATGTATCACACATGGAACTTTAAACGAACCGTTTAGGCGCAAATCACCATTTTTGGTATAAGTAGGTAACAGAAAAAAATTCAATATCGCAGCGATTATAGAACTTTACGTTGCCAGTAATAATAATAGTAATAATAAAAACAAAGAAGTGAAGCCCGGGCTGCGACACCACGAGCTGCTGTTCCATTACCCAATGACTACTCCTCACACCGTGAGGTGAGCAATCACTGGGTCCGCGAATCGTGCGCCCTAAGTAGACGAAGGAACCCAAGGATGACTGCGTTCTGCATTCTGGCGGCTAAGGTGTGGGCCGCCGCACGGCACACCGGTATTTTGCGCAGTGCAGAGAGCAGCGTATTCCTCATTCCACCTAGGGATCCAATGACCATAACCAGCAGACTTACAGTGTAGTCTGGCCAGAGTCTGCGAAGTTGTCCGAGCAACTCCTGATATTTGGTCCGCTTTTCCTCCTCCTTAGAGACGATGTTCACCTCGGCAGGTGCCGAAAACTCAATAACGAACATCGTCTTCTGTTTGTGGTCGAGTAGGACTATGTCGGGCTTGTTTGCCTGTACAAGCTCGAGCGTGGGGAACGAGTAGATCCAGTAAATCCGGTATCTCTCATTCTCCACAACGGACTCTATATCCCCTGGAGCCTTTGGCAGCACCGGTGTCTCATCGATACCGTATGAGTGCCTTACGTGATAGTAGAGCACTCGTAGAGCCGCGTTGTGCCGATGGACGTAAGCTGTCCCAGCGTACGTCTTACACGCCGACAAAAGATGCATAAGCGTCTCTGGCGCCTGTCGGCAAGCTCTACAATGGGTGTCGGGTACATCTACACCCATAACCCTTGTACGGTACACCAAGGTGTTGAAGACACCGTCTTGGCAAGCCATTATAAAGCCCTCAGTCTCCGACTTCAACCCACTAGATCTTAGGAAAGAGAAGGTCAACTGCTCAGACAAGCCATGCTCTTCTAGATGTTTGTAGAAGATTCCATGCACTGGCTTATCTTTATGAAGTCTTAAAAGGAAGTCGACTTCGGCAGTTTTAATGTGGGATTTTAATTCTGCGGGAGCGAGTTCCGTAATGGACTGCTGACACCTCCGCTTGAAGTCTAGTGTGAGGCTGAGCTCCTCGGCTGCTCGTTTCGCTGCGCTAAAAAGAAAGGCTCCTTTTCCCGCATTCTCGTGCTCTCGCACAAAGCGGATCAGGGGATCGGTGCTGTTCGTTACATAGCAGGCAGTGGCCAGTACTACTCTGTTGTGCAGGCGCTCCAAACTCAATAGTCCACGCCCTCCCAGGTGTCGCGGGATGTATATTCGCGGGACAGAGGACTCAGGATGCAGGCTTCTCTCCATATTCATCCTTTTGCGGGTCTTCGTGTCGATTTCCTTCAGCCAGTGTACAGCACCAAAGGTGTATAATAACAATGGAACCGCAAGCATGTTCGTGGCAGCGACTTTGTTCTTGCCGGACAGTTCTGACGACCAGATCTGCCGGAGTCGGTGCAAATACTTGCGGCGGAGACACTCTTTGACCAATTCTGCCTCTTGGACCTGACGCTGCGCCACTCCAAGGTAGGTATAGGTATCTCCGGCATGCAGCTGTCGCAAGATGCTCCCATCAACGAGCTGTTCCTCATCTCCACTATCTCCGCTTCGTCCTTTCTTGAGATGAACCAATGCACATTTGTCTGTTCTGAACTCCATTCCGATAGCATGACTGTACTCCTGCACCACCCTCAGCGATTGTTGTAGTTCGCGTTGACCGGAGGCGTAAAGTTCTAAGTCATCCATATAAAACAGATGAGTGACCTTGTGCCTCCGGTTATTGGGCGTGCCACAGCTGTATCCTTTAGTATTTCTCAGCGCTATGGGCAGAGGCAAAAGTGAGATGCAAAAGAGCAAGGGAATCAAGGAGTCTCCTTGGCAGACACCTCTTTTGAATGACACCAACGCTGTCTGAACCCGAGTTTCACCTGATGTTATAGTGAACCGGGTCTTCCAGAGTGGCATCAGTTGTTTGATGCATCCCACTATCTGATTATCCACCGAAAGACATTCCAACAGCCGCACAATGAGCTCATGAGACGTGCTGTCGAATGCCTTGCGATAGTCAATCCAGGCCATAGAAAGGTTGCGCTTGTACTGCACGGAGTCCTGCGTGACACATCGGTCAATCAACAGGTTCTCCTTGCAGCCAGCTACTCCTTTCTTTGACCCTCTCTGTTGATACAGGTCGAGAAATACAGGATTCACAGTTTGAAGGATACGCATGTACAAGATTCTGGTGAAGAGCTTGTAACATGCGTTCAGACACGTTATTGGCCTGTAGCTTCTGGGATCAGACAAATCTCCGGTCTTCGGGAGAAGCACGGGTCGACCCTTGACAAACCAAGCCGGAATTGACTGCTCCTGATTTAGCTACGAGTTAAAAACTCTAGCTAAATGCCGGTGGCAACTGGGAAATTTTTTCCACCAATAGGTGTTTATGCCATCCGGGCCAGGACCTGCGAAATTCTTTGCGCCTCGTAAGGCGTCAAGAGTTTCTTCCGTGTTTATCGGATGACGCAGTACATTCAAGTTAGGAGTCCTCCTACAAACGGACTCGAACTGCGCCAAGGCCGGAGTGTCTGCTGAGAGAGGTTTGGGCTATTCGTAAATGTCCCTCCAGAAGGTCTCCACGCGATCAGCAGTTGGCGGCTGCTCTATGGCTGGAGGCGGCTGTTGGAAAAGGCGAGAAGGTCTTTCGTAGAACATTCTGTTCTGCTCCAGACCCCTCACCCGCGCCACCAACGATCGTTTAGCAGCGATTAACATCCGTATCCTATCAAGACAGTGTTGTTTGACAACAACCAATACCGCTTGACTGAGGTATGATGGTCGCGGCTCAACCCGTAGGCTATCTGGCGCACTCGGCGCGTAAAAGGCTTCCCGGCCGCTCTATATTGCATCACACACTGGATACGGGATGCTTGCTGGCGAGCCAACTGGATTTTCACTTCCATTTGGCGCACCCGTCTCTGTGCTCTCTCAACGGGAGAGTCTCTCACTCTCCCCTGTCTAGCTAGCCTCAAAGCCGCAGCGTAAATTTCGCAATTGATGCTCCAAATGTCAGAGGCCTCCGATAGACGTTCACCCACAGCCTCATCCTCTCTCTTCAAATCTGCCAGCTTGAAGGACCTTTCGTTGTTATGCAAGGCCCTTCGGTCTCTGAAATCCCCAGGTGAGACAACTTGGTCGATTTCCCTCTCAGCGGGCCTTACCTTAAGACTTATTATATCATATGAAACATATGTATAAAAGACGAAGGCTGGCCAAATGGCCACTCAAACTTAACCCCACGCTAAAGATTAATCCTAAAAACTAAATCTAATCCTTTATGATGAAATAAGTCTTTACATGAGGAACAAGTGTGTCGTATAAACTAAGAACATTATATGAAAATGATCTCTGAAACATGGCTGTATAATGAGATGGCATTAGGAACGTAGTTTTTTTATGCCTGGTATCAATTTGGTGGACTAGTGAAAAAGAAGTAATCTTGTCATACAAATAGGCAGGAGAAAGAGAAATTAGGACTTTTTGAACAAAACACAATAACTGAACTTTAAACATATTTTCGATTTTGAGCCAACTAAGCTCGTTAATAGACCTAGTTACGTGATCCTACTTTATTAAGCCACATATCAGCCTACAACATGAATTTTGGATTCTTTGCAACCGATTGCGTTCCTCTCTTCTGAGCGCTGGAAAATAAACTATACTGCAATAAGAAATTTTTGAAATGATCAATGATTCACATAAAGCCTTTTTCATCGTGGGCGTTAAAATATGGTTGTGAATATATAGTAACCTGAGCCTCAGGTAACAATTTTTTGTTAAATTAGCAACATGATCAGCAAAACACAGATCCTCGTCCATTATCAGGCCAAGGTTTTTTGTAGATGTAACAAACGGTACAGCAACATTATCAATTTTGATGTTGAGACGAGATTTAAGAAGATGCTGTTTATTTTTGGAACAAAAAATAATAAGTTTTGATTTGGAAGGATTTAAGCGTAAATGATGATTAGCTGCAAAACTATGTATATCAGTGAAGTCTTCACTTATTAATGTAGAAGCAGTCGCGACATTGTCAGGAGAAAAATTGTAAAAAAACTTGGGTGTCATAAGCATAATAGTGTACCTTGCAGTTTTTACTACATTGGCCACGTCAGCTGTATATAACAAAAATAGCAGAGGGCCAAGGATTGACCCTTGAGGTACTCCTGATGCTATGGGTTTTAGACTTGAACAGTGATAGTCAATGATAACACTTTGCTGTCTTCCTGTCAAGTAGGATCTGAGTAACTTAATGACGTGATGTTCCATGGATTCATATTAAAACGGACTAGTAAATTTAGGACGTGCCAGAATTTGCCCGCGACATATTTAACGAATCTTATTAAAAACATATAAATCACAAATTATAACCAGTGTGGTAATGGCAAGTAAGACTGCTAAACTTGTTTTAAAAAACCGAATAAGTGACAACCTTACCTGAAGAGATCTGTTGGTTACAGCTTTCAGAATAGGTATTTAAAACCAGTAACGTCTGGCGGGGGGGGGGGGGGCTGTGGCCCCATTTTTATAACCTTTCTGTTAATTACTGTTTGTCACATGTGTCTACTTGTTTGTGATTTATCCTTCAATATTTTGTTTCCCATTGCTCCTGCCCCTGCTACAAATGTATAATATTATACGTGATGTAGTTAATAAAGTTATATTCTATTGTACACCAAAAATGCACCGGTGGTAACATTGATGTACTGTGACATTTGACAGTTACCCACAACACACAGACTCCTCCCGACCAGATAGTTTTCAAATAATTTTAGAGATGCAGTATCAAACCCATAGAATTGTAGTTTTGCGGTAAGGAGTTGTGGGTGACTGTGTTCAATGCCTTAGTAAAATCCAGTAACACCAAAGCTGTAGTCTTCTCCCTGTCAAAAGCCTCTAATATGTCACTTAAAAATTCAACATTGCGGTTGTGGTGCTGAAGCCTTTTCGAATTCCCTGTATAGTTCCATTTGAGAAAAACATTTGCTAGCATTCTATTCATTCGCGGGAATACTAGTTCACTCATATTTTTTCCACAAACGAAAATAAAAACACCCTCTCTTATCGAATTTTAGCGAAGTACTACAAGCAATTTTCGGCACTGCCAGATGTGAACGCCTAGCAACGTTTGCAGACGTTCGTAACTCGGATTTCTCTTTTATCTTTCCTGTTTTAACGACAGTCTGTGAAAGACCTTCGGTCGCTGCGCTGGCCATTCGCGCCAATGTTTATTTGTTGCAAACGACCACATATGACCATCGACATAGATACACTTGACGAACGAATTCGAACAAATGCAAACCAGTGCGGACGAATGGCAACGTTTCTCAGATACATCCCCGTTACTACAATTACCCGGAGAAATGTTGTTGTTGTTGTTAATCTTGTGTCAAGGCTATTTACTATTTACGTATTATTTGTTCATGGGATGGAACATTTTAACAAGCACTTTTACAGTATACTATAATCTACACATACCTCTCACACTCCCGTAACCATTACTTCATACAGAGTTTACGTTTCAAATCTGATGTTATTTTGAGTAACACTAATTAACTACTGCCAATTACTTACAGTACAACAAACTTATGTAGGTTGAAACATATTTTCGAGATTTTATTTCTCAGGCTACAGCGACTAAAACAGGATTCTGGTGACAATGGGATCTGTCCACCCGCTATGTTGCATCCAAATTCAAACAAAGTTCTCATTAAAACATCGGAATAAATGCGAAAATTTTAGTTTAAAAAGTTATGTAGCATGGAGGAAACGTAAAATATATGCTTTCATTCGTTTGTTTTCTGAGCGAAGTTTCAACTAATACGAAAGGCAAGGCTATTGTAAACAATGAGATCGGTTGACTCATTGTTTACAATAGCCTGGATTTTACCAAGCTTGAAGTCTATGGTTTTCGGGGTGTGGCACTGGAGTGGTTTGAGTCTTATCTTTCCTCAAGACACCAGTGTGTCTTAGCGAATGGCAGAAACTCTTCTTTTATTTAACTTTAAAAAAACACAAGTTCTTGAATTTCGTGTTGATATCAATGACATCGTTTGTGAACAATTTTCCACCAAAAGCTCTGAATGTACTAGGTTTCTTGGATTGCAGCTTGACGTTGACCTTAGATTTCAAAAACATATTATCAGTTTGAACAAAAAGCTTGCATCAGGTTGTTATTGCGTGCGAGCTGCAGCAACAAACTTGGGCATCTCGATTTCTAGGACAGTTTTTTTCGCGGTAGTGCAATCCCATCTGTCCTACGGTCTACCATTTTGGGGCTGTTGTAGCCAGTTCCTTTTACAATCTGTCTCTAAGTTGCAAAAACGTGCAATACGATATATTGTAGGTGCTTCTTGTAGAGATCCTTGCAGACCGCTTTTTATTCGTCACAAAGTCCTTACACTGCCATCTCTTTTCGTATTAGAGACTACGAGCCTAATACACAAACATCGTTCTTCATTCTCCGACCATCAACAAGCTTATGCAACTCGCCGAAGACATGACATTCCGCTACCAATACCTCATTCTACCCTCGTGCGAAATTCCATAATATATAATAGTGTGAAAATATATAACTACTTGCCATCGGATATTAAAGCAATCCCAAATATTATGAAGTTCCGTAAAGCGTTAAAAAAGATACTAATAACACAAGCATTCTACTCGCTGGACCAATATTTTGAATTTTCCTTCACTCAATGAGTTAGTCAACTGTTGCCCCAAGTGTTTGATGAACATAAAAATAACCTTCATCTATGGGGCGTCAGTAAAATTTTTAATTTGTGAATGTCTGACTTTTAAGTATTTTATTTATTTTTATGTATTTGTATTTTAATTTTTATGTATACCTATGTATTTTCATTATGTACTTTTACATAGTTATTTGCTTTGTCAATAAGATTTTTTATATATCTTTGGCAATAAAGCATGTTAACCAACCCACCAATTTATTAAAACATTTTAATTAATTGTCAATAATAAATTTCATACAAGTAGAGAGACCGCGAATTGCAAACGATTATGGTGTCTCGTGGACAGCGGTCGTACGTAATTAAAGAAAAATGTTTTCCACGTTTCGATTTTCTGCTTAAAATAATCTTTGTGCTGAAGTAATTTCCTTTTCAAAATAAAACCGAGTCAACTTGATTGACCGAGTACTTCCCACACATAATCATATGTATACCATTTCATTATTTTCCCATTGCATGAAGCTACAGTCTGATATCCCCTTGCAACCAAATCTTCGCCCGCCCGCTAAAAAACATCCAACAAAGTTTCGTAAATAGTTCCTTACATCTTCCTCCTTAAGTACTAGAACGCAGGGCCGTATATAAGGGGGGGGGTTGTGGAGTCCAAACCCCCCCCCCCCCCCATGAGTAGTCTCATGAATGATATAACTACTGAAATAAAACAAAATAAAAATAATCAAGATGCTTTCTCCAAGCCTAGTGATTTATTCTACTACTAACCAATCCTTCGGCGCTCATGACATATTAGCAGCGATACAATCTATACGGGTTTTAAGGAAATTAAGGCATACATTCTTTTATACATGAACCCCCCCCCCCCTGAGGTCACCATGAACCCCCTCCAACGCCTAGCTACGGCCCTGCTAGAACGACACAGTGTTTATTCTGCAAGCTTCAACTTGACGAAGCGAAACGATCAGGGAACCACAAACCATCTAAAAACAAATTTTGGTTTGCTATATTTTATATTTTTAGGAGCTCGGTAATCCAAAGAGACTATCCTCCATTGTGTCGACGAGAATGCTTACATTCTTCGGGCATATACACAGAAGCGATAATATGGAGAAACTTGTAGTTCAACCCCCCCCCCCCATGAGTAGTCTCATGAATGATATAACTACTGAAATAAAACAAAATAAAAATAATCAAGATGCTTTCTCCAAGCCTAGTGATTTATTTTACTATTAACCAATCCTTCGGCGCTCATGACATATTAGCAGCGATACAATCTATACGGGCTTTAAGGAAATTAAGACATATATTCTTTTATACATGAACCCCCCCCCTGAGGTCACCACGAACTCCCTCCAACGCCTAGCTACGGCCCTGCTAGAACGACACAGTGTTTATTCTGCAAGCTTCAACTTGACGAAGCGAAACGATCAGGGAACCCCAAACCATCTAAAAACAAATTTTGGTTTGCTATATTTTATATTTTTAGGAGCTCGGTAATCCAAAGAGACTATCCTCCATTGTGTCGACGAGAATGCTTACATTCTTCGGGCATATACACAGAAGCGATAATATGGAGAAACTTGTAGTTCAACCCCCCCCCCCATGAGTAGTCTCATGAATGATATAACTACTGAAATAAAACAAAATAAAAATAATCAAGATGCTTTCTCCAAGCCTAGTGATTTATTTTACTATTAACCAATCCTTCGGCGCTCATGACATATTAGCAGCGATACAATCTATACGGGCTTTAAGGAAATTAAGACATATATTCTTTTATACATGAACCCCCCCCCCTGAGGTCACCACGAACTCCCTCCAACGCCTAGCTACGGCCCTGCTAGAACGACACAGTGTTTATTCTGCAAGCTTCAACTTGACGAAGCGAAACGATCAGGGAACCCCAAACCATCTAAAAACAAATTTTGGTTTGCTATATTTTATATTTTTAGGAGCTCGGTAATCCAAAGAGAGTATCCTCCATTGTGTTGACGAGAATGCTTACATTCTTCGGACATATACACAGAAGCGATAATATGGAGAAACTTGTAGTTCAGGGCCATTCCCCGAGTGGGCGGCGCCGTGGCCGTCCCCCTACACGCTGGGTGGATACGACGAAACAGTTGCTGGATATGAGTATCAAGAGCGCCACTAAACTGACAGTAAATCGCGAACTATGGCGAGCTACATACAGTGCTCAAAGGTAATATTCGTGTCGGCAATACTCTAGCTCCGACTTAATGCATTGTAATATAGCTGTTACTCCAGGGCAGGTACTTAAGGTTCAACTTCAGAACGTGATGAAAAAAAAACACTCTCGTCCGATGCCAACAACATAATCCGTTTATTTTTTGATTTATATTAATATTCAATTCACAGTGCAACGACACGGCTGCACTGCTTACATTGCAATAATATAAAGTACAGGAAATACATATTTTTACCTAACAACAAGTATCACCTAGCAACAGGAAATGCCATGACAGCATGTATCTAGTTTTAGACTATTGAACTGTATACCATCACACTTTCCCCGCAAAAAAAAAGAAAAAACCTGGGCTGACATCGTTTTTTCTTTATAATCCCAACACCAAACTTAAGGTTTACACTTAATCTCTATACCGTTTAACTCTATTTTTATGTACCTCTACAGATTTACCTTCGATATTTAAAATTACATTAACACCTTTGTCCTTCACAATTGTATAAGGTCCTTTAAACAATATATCCAACTTGTTCACTTTATTGTCATTTTGTAATAGCACTTTATCACCTGGTTGGTAATTCATGTCTTTACACTTGTTGTCAAAATATTCTTTTCTTTTACATTTTGTATCTAAAATATTATCTCTAGCATCATTCCAAGCTTTTTGCAATCTGAATTTAAGTTCTTTTGGATAACTATCAAAGTTGTACAGGGTGACCTAATAAGAATGGACGCCGGCAATATCTCAGTAACCGTTAATCATAGAACTTCGAGAAAAAAATATTATTAGGTAAATCAGCTAAGAGAAATCGCTGCAAATTATTTTCAAGTTCCGCAAGTAACCGCTAGGGGGCGTAACTGTTGCTATCAATCAGAAAAACGGCTTTTTCTCAAAAAAGATGCAAGTAAAGGTATATTTTAAATTCTACCGTCATGTAGACAGGAGAATTCTCGATTTTTTTTGTTCACAGTTTTTTGCTCTATCTTGTAAGATGTAGTGGTGGGGGAATGTCAAAGAAGTTTTTATTTAAATGCCCATAACTTTGGCATAAGTTAACAGAATTAAACAAGCTAGGTCTCGTTTGAAAGAGCTGTTTTTGACCAATAATCTGTTATATAAAAATTGTCCAAGTTTATCTTGACTTAGTAGCTACAGAGCGGTATTTGACATAATAACAATTATTACGCATTATTACGAAAGTTTTAAATGGTATGCTATATCTTTTCTAACATAGATATATAGAGGTCAAAATTCTTAAAAAGTCAGCGAAAGATTCAACTTCCTAGCTATTTTCAAACCGGAGATATCAGTAAAACAAGTATTCTGACAAGTGTGCTGTGAGTTTCAGAAACAATTGCCGCTCTATAGGGATATAGCCTCCGCATAATCGTTTTAGTAATATTTTTATAGATAATACTCAAGTAAAAACACTACAAATCATATTTTGACTTTCTGAAACAACCACCAGGTGGCGTAGTAGGCGCCAATAAGTGCTGTAGCCAATTTTGTGTTTAATTTTCATAATAATCAAAACAAATTACAGTATAAAATCGTTTAGTATTTTTATCATTATTAAACGTCAATTTGAGCTGATCACAAGGTATTATATGAATTCGATAGCAAAGATAGCAAGAAAAAATCAATGTGAATAGATCTCAAAAATTAAGGCCAATTAACAGCAAAGTAAAGCAGAATAACGTGGTATAGCAACAATTTTGATAGATAAAATACATAAATCTAAATCACATGCGTATACCATACCTATTTTCAGTGTTGCTCTAGATGCCTAAACTGGCAGGTTTATCTACGCTAAAATGGATGCGTAAGTGCATCTAAAACGATAGACGCCATTGAACACTGGAAACACTGCCAATAGGTATGGTATGCGCATGTGAATTACGTTTGTGTATCATTTGTTTGTTATCTTTGTTATTATGCCACCTTATTTTGCTGTTAATTGGTCTTAATCTTTAAGATCCATTCACATTGATTTTTTCTAGGTACATTTGCCTGTTGAGTTCATATAACACTTTTTGATCAGCTCAAATTGACTTTTAATGATGATTAAACTAATAATCAATTTTATACTGTAGTTCATTTTTGTTTGTTCCTTGAGAAGTTCCATTATCATGAAAATTGAATACACTTATTGGCGCCTACTGCGCCACCTAGTGGTTGTTTCAGAAAGTCAAAATATGATTTGTAGTGTTTTTACTTGAGTATTGTCTATAAAATGATTACTAAAACGATTAGACGGAGGCTATATCCCTATAGGGCGGCAACTGTTTCTCAAACTCACAGCACACTTGTCAGAATACTTGTTTTACTGATATCTCCGGTTTGGAAATAGCTAGGAGGTTGAATCTTTCGCTGGCTTTTTAAGAATTTTGTCCTCTATATATCTATGTTAAAAAAGATATAGCATACCATTTAAAATTTTCGTAATAATGCGTAATAATTGTTATTATGTCAAATACCGCCCTGTAGCTCCTAAGTCAAGGTAAACTTGGACAATTTTTATATAAAAGATTAATAGATAAAAACAGCTCTTTCAAACGAGACCTAGCTTGTTTAATTCTGTTAACTTATACCAAAGTTATGGCCATTTAAATAAAAACTTCTTTGATATTCCCCCACCACTACATCTTACAAGATAGATCAAAAAACTGTTAACAAAAAAAATCGAGAATTGTCCTGTCTACATGATGATAGAATTTATAATATACCTTTACTTGCATATTTTTTGAGAAAAAGCCGTTTTTCTGATTGACAGTACCAGTTACGCCCCCTGGCGGTTACTTGCGGAACTTGAAAATAATTTCCAGCGATTTCTCTTAGCCGATTTACCTTAATATTTCTTGCTCGAAGTTGTACGATTAACGGTTACTGAGATATTGCCGGCGTCCATTCTTATTAGGTCACCCTGTACAAGGGATCTACATTATTTTTAACGTTACTTGGAATTATGCAGGATCTTCCGAATACTAATTCAAATGGTGTATACTTTGTACATGTATTCACACTGTTATTATATGAAAAGCACCAGAAAGGTACCCAGGCACCCCAATTATTTATACCTTTAGAAACTTGGATTCGAAGATATGCTGCTAAGTGTTTATGAGAATTTTCCAAAGCACCCAAGGTCTCATGGTGGTGTGCAGTGGAATTCAATTTCTTAATTTTTAACAACTGACAAATTTCTTTGAAAACATTAGATAAAAATTCAGTTCCCTGATCGGTGACAACATACCGGGGGATACCAAAACGTAGTATAAAGTTTTCCACGAATGATTTTGCCACTGTTGTCGTTTCCTTATCGGGTAATGGATAACATTCAACAAATTTTGAAAGATCACATTGAATTGTTAGAATGTACTTATTGCCTTCTATGTCTTCAGGTAAGGGTCCTACTAAATCTAGAAAAACTTTTTCGAAAGCTGAAGTTGCTGTGGTGGTTACTGTCAGTGGTTGCTTGACCATATTTGAATATTTGTACTTTTGACATTCGTCGCACCGCTTGACAAAAGCTTCTACATCTTTCTCCAAACCTGACCATAAATAGTTTTTTCTGATATTTTTACACATTCGAGTTATACCTGCATGCCCCCCTGTAGGTAGCAGGTGGTAATCATTAATTATTAATTGTTTTAATTCATTGTTTTCAACGCGTTGCTTGTCTTTGATTATAGTAATCTTTAGTGCACTGTCACGTAAAACATCCTTTTCTTTTATCAAGTCATTTAAGAATTGCGCTGAGTTTTCATTTTTCATAATAAATAATTCCGGAATACTATATATTCATAGCAAATTTTTTCCAGATGTCCCAACGACGTACCTAAGTCATACGTTGGTCGATCATTCTGAATAATATAAATAACTTGCTTATCGATGTCGTATAATATATCACTATGTATCATCTTAAACTTTTTACTATTACTAGCTAGCCTTTTATTTTTTAATTCAGCGAATTGCGCACATGATATAGGTCGTAATTCTATAGCATCAGGTGGACATTTGAGTAACTCTACAATGACCGGGTGATCAGGCCTGTCATCTGTAGGAGTATTTCTCACATCTAAACTGTTTTCTTGTTTCTTGTGTTGTGCTCGGGTCATCACATTTACAATCTCATTTACTCTCACATTAATTTCTTTCAGCTCATCAGAATCTATGCACACACGAGATAAGGCATCTGAAGTTACATTCTCAGAACCGGGCACGTAATGAACAGAAAACTGATATTCTTCCAGGATAAGTCTAAATTTGGTTGAGCGACTTGATGGATTGGACATATTGAATAAATAAATCAGATTTTTATGGTCCGTTAATATTTTCAATTTCCTACCTAGTAGATAATGGCGAAAATGCTTGACACTCCAAACGATAGCCAAAAGTTCTTTTTCAGTTGTACAATAATTTTTTTCAGCTTTGTTCAAGGATCTTGAAGCAAATGCTACAGGTTTGTCATTTGAGTTTGACAATATAGATCCGACCGCAAATCCGCTAGCATAGGTCCGTAAGATAAATTCGTGATTTTCGGAAAAATCTGGATATTGCAAAATTGGTGGATTTATAAGAGCATTCTTCAGAATTTCAAAAGAATTTTGACATTCTTCCAACCACTGAAACACTACTCCTTTCCTAGTTAATCTGTTTAAAGGGTATGCAATTTCGGCAAAATTCTTTATAAATTTGCGATGGTAATTAGCAAGCGCGACAAAACGCTTGGTTTCGTCCAAGTTTTTTGGAATAGGATATTGTATCACTGCTTTCGTTTTTTCTGGATCAGGCAATATTCCATCAGAACATATTAAGTGACCCAAATATAAAATTTCTTTCTTCAAAAATTCGCACTTATTTGGATTCAGCTTTAAATTTGCAAGTCTAAGTCTGTCCATTACTTTGATTAAATTTTGATTATGATTTTGCAGACTACTTCCAAAAATACATAGGTCGTCCAGGTATGTAAAACATGCATCATTTAAGCCTGACATCGCGACAGTCAGAAGTCTTGAAAACGCGCAAGGGCTGATTTTCAAACCCATCGGTAGTCGCTTCATTTGAAATTGACCTTGATTTGTTATAAAGGCCGTTACTGGTCTACTGCTTGCATCAAGTCCTAACTGATAATAAGATTGAGCTAAATCTAAATGTGAAAAATAAATAGAACCGGATAGTGAATCTAAAAGGTCGGCTATATTGGGGAGGGGAAATTTTTCGTCCTCAATCTATTTATTTAACAATTTGTAGTCTATCACTACTCTGTATTTTTTCTCGCCATTTGGGTAAGCCTTTTTGCGGAACTAGTAATAAGGGAGACGAATATTTTGAAATTGCGGGCTCTATTATATCATCTTTTAACATTTGCGCAATTTGTTTTTCTAACTCATGTTTCTGAGACTGCGGTAACCTATAAGGCTTGACATATACCGGAGATGCGTTTTTCTTTCGTCGAATTTTTTGTTTATAAATATTGGTTACTGTTAACGGATCGTCATCTAAATGAAAGATATCAGCATATTTCGCACATATTTTGTCAATTGAGCGTTTCTCTTCTCTATTTAGGGATTTAGTGTCAATCAAACTCAAAATTTTCTCTACACGTTCCACTGTTATCACCGGTTCTTCGAAATTACAAACTCTATAATCCTGTATATTTCGTACTGTAGGATGAAAATTTTTAAGCTTAATTTCTCGTGCAGTTGAATTCAATAACCTTACTGGCAATTTGTTTTCCTCCGCCTTTACTAGCATACTTGCTACTAATACTCCTTCACACACTTCTTCATTCATAACAAACCATTCACCCTGTAATTTAGTATCAACATACTTGATAATTTCACATCTCGGAGGCACAATAATGCAGTTTTGTTCCTTTGATTCTAATGGGACAGTAATTTGCTTATCATCTACCCACAGAGAAAAAGTAAAATTTTCATAGTTAATTTTACAATGATAATTTGCAAAAAAATCCGATCCTAACACACCCTGTATATTGCTATCAAAACTTTCGATGACACTAAATTCGTGTTTAATATTAACAGTATCTAAGGTAATTAAAATATCTGCTGAGCCTATGGAAAATGTAGATCCTGAGACTCCTATTATTTTGATCCTTTTTGTTTTATCAACGTTGCTGTAATCTGTCAATGCATTTGAAAAAATACAACTCATACTTGCGCCAGTATCACATAAAAATAACATTGGTTTTGAACCGTATTTCACTCGAACATAATTTAATCCATTTATATTATTCAAGAATCCAACATTCGCATTCAAATTAGACTCGAAAAAACAAACTATCATTCTCATTCTCTGCACTTTCAGCACTTTCGGCGACATACATACGACCGTTGCTATTTCTCCTGCTGTTGAAATTTCCGCCTCGCTGTCTGCGAGAAAAATTGTTACTACCTCTCAAGTTCGAGGATAGGTGTCTGGTTTCCGTTCGCGGTAGATTATGATTCAGATAGGTAGTGTCGAAATGCCTGCTATTATTACTACTACTTCCTCGTCCCTTGTATCTTGAATTACTCCCAAAAGCGTCATGAAACCTACCCCTATAGATATTATTGTTATTGCCCCGAAAATTTTGGTGACGACTGCGCATATAAATAAGATTTGCTGAAGAAGCATTTGAAAGATTTGCTACTTCTTCATCTTTGGCACCAGATACAGCATCTTTTAGGTTGTCATAATTCCTAGCCTTAATTATTGTTCTTAAATTATTATCTCGCAAACCGTTCGTGAAAGCGTTTATAGCGTGTTTTTCATTCACCGACCTGAGAATTGGTAAATCACTACTATTTCCGGATTGAGATATGGTTCAGTCAATCATAAGCATTTCAATATTTTTGGCATAATCATCAATGCTTTTATTACCCTGTTTCGAATTAAACAATTGAGTTGCCAGAGCAGCGGACGACTTTTTTGTTAGGAGATGCTTTTTCATGTCGACAACTAATGCCTCTGTAGTGCTATAAGCTGACTCCAAACGTACCTTGGCATTTAGCGTTAATTTAACCTTAAGAATATACTTGATAAGCATCGCCTTGCCATTATTGTCTAACATTTCGCTATAAAGCTCAATCCCATCAATCAGTTGCTTGGTGACATCTTCGCTTCCGTCCATGTTAGGCAAAATGGAGGATGCAGCTTTTATGTCAAATTTTTCTGACATGGTTGTTTCTGGAATGCTACCTATAACACTATCAACATCAACAGGTTGCGTTTGCTCTAATTCTACTATTATCGACATTTCCTGAACTGCTTTGTGTAATATTTTCTATCCTTCCTAACAAAATTTCCTTACATGAATTTAACTTTGATGTTATTTCTCTAACTAAACTACTTACAACCCCTACAACATCCTCATGGTGCTCGGACTCATTAAATTTAAGTTTTAGTCGACTAAATTGGATATTTATTATTTCTAAATCATTCAGAAGCTTGTTAACACGCTCAAGATTTTCTCTACGCTCTTGAGGTTCTTTCTTTAAAATAGCTTTCAATTTAGCAAGCTGTTCTAATAATTCTTTAAACTCCGCACTCATGAATGATAATATAAGTAATTATCTTATCTTACGTGTGGTTAATCTACGGCGAATATGTGGTTCGTCTGCACATGGTGAACACCATACCGATTGTCTACTCACTCAGCACTAACACAAAACACTAGGCGAGTTCTTGACTTCGTCGAATCTCTTGTCTAATTTTGAGCTCCAAGGATTTCTTCGCTCGACGGCAGCAACACCAGACCAGCCCAACAATTAGCACAGCAGCGCCCACTAATTTGAGCAGATCCACTTCAGCTAAGCCATGTTGACCACCAGCTGTAACACCTCCACTGTTTCCACTTTGTGCTATTATGACTTCTTCCTTGGACTGCGATTTTCCCATTTTCCTTCCAGCTCAATGTATCGAGGGCAAATGAACCAACTAAGAAATGTGAACCAACTGAGAAACAGCTACTCCAGAATTCGTTTAAGTACACATTCCTGGATTCTTCTGATATATGCTCTCCTGGAATCCTCTAGTGTCCTGGCCTCTTCTGATCCGCAGGCTATCACCCTGGCAGGATCGCCATGTAATATAGCTGTTACTCCAGGGCAAGTACTTAAGGTTCAACTTCAGAACGTGATGAAAAAAAAACACTCTCGTCCGATGCCAACAACATAATCCGTTTATTTTTTGATTTATATTAATATTCAATTCACAGTGCAACGACACGGCTGCACTGCTTACATTGCAATAATATAAAGTACAGGAAATACATATTTTTACCTAACAACAAGTATCACCTAGCAACAGGAAATGCCATGACAGCATGTATCTAGTTTTAGACTATTGAACTGTATACCATCACAGCATTTTACGAGTTCACAACATGTCTGTTAAGACATTGTGACTATGATGATGATGCTGAGTGATCTGGGCAGGATAGGGTGAGTGGAGTATAGTTTTTGTCTGATTTTACTATTGACCTATGTAAGTTTGTCTGTTCGCTTTGGAAAAAGTCTCTAGGCGTTCTTGTTTGTCTTGTGTGAAGTGACTATATGTATATAATTCCTCTGCCCCCTTGTTTCCTGTCTATGGCAAGCCTTTCCTTGCATGCTTTCGGATGTGACATTCTGTGCTTTGTGAGTTCCATTCGTATGAGTATGTTGATGATTTCAATATCAGTGTGCGACCACTTGATGATACCAAAGGAGTATGTGAGGACCGGTATCGCAAATGTGTTTATTGCTTTTGTAAGATTTTTGGAATACAATTTTGTTTTTAGAAGTGTAATGAGGCGGTCTCTAAACTCTTGTGTTAGTTGAGTTTTTACTTCTGCGTGGTCGATCTTAATGTTCTGATTGAAGCCCAGGTACTTGGACGTTTCGTCCTTCTCCATGTTGTCCGGAGTTTGGCCAGTTAATATTTCATGTTCGGAATGGTTTTTCCATTGGCTTTTGTGGATGTGGAGCACCTTGCATTTCCTCATTCCAAATTTCATCCTGATGTCTGACGTACAAACTTCTGTTATTCTGAGTAATTCCTTCAGTTGCACTTCAGTGGCTGCATATAGTTTGATATCATCCATGTAGAGAAGATGATTGATTCTGTGTTGATTAACTTTCTGGTGTCTGATGCTAAACCATTATTTGTGTTGTTAAGTGCGTTAGAGAATGGATTTAAACAAAGGCAGAACCACAGTGAACTGAGCGAATCATCCTGGAAGATACCGCGTGTTATGTGTAGCTCATCCGTTTGGATAATATCCATCATATTATGACTGTCCTGCGTTTTCAGATGTTTGTTGGTTTGCCATTTCTGCACGGTTCTTGTAAGGAACTGACGAAGGGCTGTGTTAATTTTGTATATTTGAAGGATTTTCGTTAGCCAGCTATGGGGTACAGAGTCAAAAGCTTTTTTATAATCGATGAAACAGGTATGAAGATTTCTGTGTTCCTTTCTAGTTTGCTCCATGATGACACTATCAATTATAAGTTGTTCTTTGCAACCTTGGCTTTGTTTTCTACCTCCTTTTTGCTCTTCAGTCAGGATGTTGTTTTGGTTGAGGTGTTGTTCAATCCTTTTGCCTATTGTTGCTGTAATGATCTTGTACAAGGTTGGGAGACAAGTGATCGGGCGGTAATTGGCAGGGTTCTTCTATCTGCATTTTTTGGTTTTATATACGTTATGCCTTCTGTGAGGAATTTCGGAAGCCTATCAGGTTGGAGTATCGCCTTATTGATTTGGTGTGTGAGCATTTCATATGTTGCACTGAATTGCTCATACCAGAAATTTTGCACGTTGTCTACACCTGGGCACTTCCAATTATGGGCGTGTCTTATTGTCTCGGCTATTTCCTGTGGTGTTGTTGTTTTTCCTCTTCTTGTCTGATCCATGGAGCGTTTTCATTACGGGTTTTGGATTTTGACCACAGACTTCCCCAGAATTCGGTTAACTCTTGTCTACTGGGAGGTTCTGTTGCTTTTATCTGATTATTTGATGTCATCTTTTTGTAAAACTTCTTTTCAGTCTTTCGAAAAAGATTGTTAGCATCCTTTCTGTCACTGGATTCGTTGTATCTGCGGAGTCTAGTTGCATAAACTGCAAGTTTCTGTCTGAGTGTGTCGGATATTTCGGATATTGTTTGTTGCGGTGATTTAGATTTGAGTCTATTTATTGTTGCCTGTATACTTTTCGAGATGGTGTTATTGTTGGTGTATTGCGTGAGGTGTGCGAGATCCCTTCTGATTGTGCTAAGTTTATTTTCCATCCTGATTGGCCATTTAGGTTTAGATTTTTTGTTTGTGTGGTCCTTAGATCGTTTTTGAAGTTTTGTCCATTAACTATGATTGTGGTTGCTGCGGCAGCATATATAACCGTATGGATGTCCTCTAGGTTACTGTCGTTTGATAAGAAATGTGGTATTATGTTGGAATTTATTGTGTTTAATATTTGACGAGTGTTGTTCTTGAGAATTAGTCTGGGCAGGGGATCTTACAGTGCAGGATTGGTGCCACACGATCTGTTATACTGTGTGTGCATCACTTGTTCGGCAGATTCTGTGATGGAAGGTGGTAGACTAACTTTTTGGCTTTGTGTGGCTGTGGAAGGTAAGTTAGTGCACGTTGTTTCTGGTGTTGGCTGCCGCAGCAAGTGTAGGCTGGTATTATTGGTTATGTGTGTGTTGGTTATTGCGGGTGTGAATGGTCTGTCCTTCTGTTGATTCAGAGGATAACGAATTATTAGGTTGGACGGTGGTGTCTGGTATATCTGGTGCATGCTCACGTTCTGGATCTATCTTTGAGTGTACGATAGTGTTGTTGGTTGTGGTTGTGTTTGAGATCTGCGAGTCATTCGGATGGACAGTATTTATCAGTACAGTACAGACACTTGAAAGGTGCGGACGTGTTTTCTGGTCGCTCCGCATTTTTACTCTCAGTATAGCTAGTTATAGCAAAAATAACCATACCATATTTAAAAAAAAATGGTGAATACCAGAAATGGTGTCAGACAAGAAGATGTGGACCAGCATATTGTGATTAATTTTTTAAAAAGTGATCAGTTCCGCAGAATAGTGGAGGAAATAGTGTCTTCAGAGGTGAAGCCATTAATTCAGAAAATTAATTCCTTGGAAGATATAATCAAATGTATGACGACAGTGAATAATGATTTACTGCAGAATAGACTACATACAAGTGTAAATGCAGAGTCTAATTTGAAAAATGACGAATTAAATTTGAGCAGCTCTTCAGATATCTCGACGGACACCATAGTTGAAAAAAAAAACAGGTACACATCAGTCAGAGAGTATGTGCAAAAAACCTCGTAAACACAGGAATAGGAATAAAAATACGAATACGAATTGTACTTCTTAAGCCGGCGCCACATATGCGGTATTCGGCGAGCAACGAACCCCGATTATATGCTATTCGGCTAATAAAGCCGGCGCCACATATGCGGTATTCGGCGAGCAACGAACCCCGATTATATGCTATTCGGCTAATAAAGCCGGCGCCACATATGCGGTATTCGGTGAGCAACGAACCCCGATTATATGCTATTCGGCTAATAAAGCCGGCGCCACATATGCGGTATTCGGCGAGCAACGAACCCCGATTATATGCTATTCGGCTAATAAAGCCGGCGCCACATATGCGGTATTCGGCGAGCAACGAACCCCGATTATATGCTATTCGGCTAATAAAGCCGGCGCCACATATGCGGTATTCGGCGAGCAACGAACCTCGATTATATGCTATTCGGCTAAAGGGCGATACGTGCTCGCTATTCGGCGAGCAAGGTTGAAAAAACGCCGAATACTGATATTCGGCAAATACCCGCATATGTGGCACCGGCTTTACACAAATGATTTTGAGTCATCACAAAAACACTCGGCAGGCAATCACCAGGGAAATCCAACCAGCGAAGTAAAAGAAAGAACCAGACAGTGCAGAAAACCATATGCAAACAACCGAAATGCAGTTCTTGGTACTGGAGGCAATAACGCTCAAATAACAGCAGTTCCTCGGCAAACCTGGATATATGTCGGCAGAATTACCCCAGGCACTGGAGTAGATGGACTAAGGGAGCATATCAACATCACTTTTCCAGAAAGCAACGTAGAAATAGAGGCGCTACCACCATGGAAAAATAGCAGGTTCGAGTCATACAAGATAAAGGTCGAAAACAACATATGGGACCAGGTGTTCACTCCCAATAATTGGCCAGCAGGATGTTTGGTAAAAAATTATCAATTTTTTTGATCAACTCAGTGATAATGGTTTCAAGGTTGATTTGACATATGAAGAATCGCATGACAATGTTAATACCTATGATAATTTAAAATTTAATTTCCTACACTCTAATGTTCAGTCATTGAATAGTAAAGTCAACATCTTAGAATACTATGTCGAACAATATAATATCAGTATATTATTATTGTGTGAGCACTGGTTAACTGAAGAACATATTGAGGCTTTATCAATTAATAACTTCAAACTAATTAGTAGTTTTTGTCGAAAATACCGCTTGCATGGGGGAACTGCTATATTTGTAAAAAAACATGATTAATAGGCTAGTAACGGAATTGGTCATAGAGTGCTCCGCTGTTGTGCTTAATAAAAATGTTTGCTTAATCAATATCTATAGACCTCCTTCACAAGACAAAGATACATTAAACCAATTTTTTGAAATTTTTTCTCATATATTGTCCATCGCAACTACAAGGTATAAATTTGTTTTGATAGGAGGTGACCTCAACATCAATAAATTTGATAACAGCTTGTATAGTAAACTTTTATTTGACGTACTTCACTCATTTCAGCTATCATCACTGATTAATGACTATACCAGAGTGTTCACAATGTCTGTGGGCACTAGTGCAACCTGTATAGACTATATCATAGTAAACGCATCTGATCAAGTTAAGGTAATGAATACGGATATTGGATTGTCGGATCATCACAGTCAAATTGTGTTCTGCGATTTGGATACCGCTAAAACTACGCATGAGACATACACCTACACGTATAGAAAATACAATCTAAAATCTCACATGCACTTCAGAATATCTCCTGTTGCAAAGCAGTTTTCCCCAAATTAACAGCAGCATAGATTTGTGCTTTGATAGATTTCTCCAAACATTTGTACGGTCCTTCAACCAAGCATTTCAGGTTCAAGCAAAGATAGTAAAGGCCGGTGAAAAGGTCAACAAAAAAATCGTATTCTCAATTGAACTTAATAACAAAATAAAACAACTTAATGAACTGTGCTGGATACGTAAGAGAGTGCATGATGATGAACTAAACAATAAATATAAAATGCTGAAAAAAGATGTTACCGCAAGTACTAAACAAGAAAAGTCGCGCCATTTCAGTAATATGATTAATAAATCTGAAAATAAAGTAAAAACGCTTTGGAATTTAGCCAAAGACGTAAAATGTATCAAAAAAGCACCCATGTTAGAGAAATCTGACATAATGGCGTGATAGTAAACAACCCTCAAGAAATTGCGAACACAATCGGTAACTTTATTTCTACAGTTGTTATTGACGAGAAGCTGAATAATCAATTCCCTACTTTATCTAGTCACTGCACTACAGGATCCATTACAACACGGTCCATGTATTTTATGAAAAGGTAGACATTCTTGCACCACTCATAGCAGAGGTAATTAATATATCTGTTACTGAAGGCATATTTTCTGATTGCCTAAAACTAGCTATAATTATAGTTATACACAAGAAAGGAGATTGTCTGGACATTGAAAACTATAGGCCTGTAGCCCTACTCAGCATATTTTCAAAGATCATTGAAAAAGTTGCTTCGTTACAGATTAAAAATTACTTAATGAAATTCGGTATTATAAGCGATTGCCAACATGGCTTTAGGGCACGCAGATCGACTGAAACAGGTATCATTTATATTATTTACGATAAAGTTGACAACGGCAGCTATGTAGTGACTATAATGTTCGATCTTACCAGAGCATTCGACACCGTAAGTGCTGAGTTTGTATCTGAAAAAATTCAAAGGTACGGTTTACGTGGACCACTTAATGACTGGATAATATCTTTTCTGACTAGTCGTAAATTCTTCATCAAATTGGATAGTATAGTGTCAGACATTTTTGACTGTAAGTGGAGAACACCTCAGGGTAGCGTTCTAGGCCCTCTTATTTTTTTACTTTTTGTCAACGACCTGCCACTGCATTTTTCACCTTTCGCCAAAACCTTTTTGTATGCAGATGACAGCACTATAGTTTTAAGCGACATATCAATGAACAACTACTTATAAAAATCACAACCATTATTCATGAGTTCACCGTATGGTGTGAGAAAAATCGATTAATAATCAATCCCGTCAAAACAGTTTTAATATAATTCCATAGTAAACAAAGATCTCCATTTAGCCCAAAAGCCAGTATCCAAGGGCGCAATATAGTTGCATCAGAAAGAACTAAACTTTTAGGTGTTGAAATTGATGGTAATTTATCATGGAGTTATCACATTAACTATGTGTGTAACAAACCTAATAAAAGCTATTACCTATTAAATAACCTCAGTAGCATGCTAAACACAGAGTCGTTGCTGGACGTTGCTTACTGCTATCATTGATTAACCCTTTGTTACTGTATAAATGTCTGGGGTCAGGCAGTTGGAATGCAAAGGGTTTTTATACTGCAAAAAAGGATACTGAGATTGATTTTTGAATTACCCGTTGGTGCCTCATGTAGAGATGCATTTAGGAATTATAGAATTTTGACTATTCCATGTATTTACTTAAAATATTACTATTCACATTTAGGAATAAGGATATGTATGTTAAGCATAATGACTTGCATACATATAACACTCGTTATAAAAATAACATAGTAATTAGTAAGCATTCTCACAGTTTTTACAAAAAGTCTCCTATTCTGGCCTGATGTCACTATTTTAACTTGCTTCGGCAGGATTTGAAAAACTGTGTAAGTGAACACCTATTCAAGAGAAAATTAAAAGCTTTATTGGTTAATAACTGTCTTTACGATTTAAAGGAATTTGTAAATTATCTCAAACTATAGAATCCGCTGTTCTGTACTCTTGTGTTTGCATATGGTTTATTTGTTGTATGTTGTATAACTGTCTTTGACAAATTAATTTTATTGTACGTATGTTCACACTTGTATGTATTATGTGCGTTCTTTATACATTATGTGTGTATCTATATTATATTTATGTATCTATGCTATATTCTGACATATCCAATCCATTTGACATATGGTTAACGGACAAATAACATTATTCTATTCTGTTCTATTGTATTTCATTGGATACAAGCATCTTTATGGCTTGAAGCTCTTGGGGTGTAAAGCGGTTGTTTTTGTTACGACTTGTTTTTAATCAATGAGTCTTTGTTCAGTTACAGGTTCTGCAAGGTGTGGGTATTGTGCTAAGGAAAGTCTGTGCAGCTCATGTCTGTCTGTAGCCTGTAGAAATGGTTTGTAGCTTTGTGGCGATATAGTAACAGCGCATTACAGATTTGTTGATTTCAGTGGTCCATTGTAAGCGCTGCCTGGGTTTACCAGCTTTGGTGGCTGCCGGCTGTGCCGGCAAAACATCCGTAGCTGTGTTGTGTTCTATGGGTTGTCCTATTTGGGTTTGGGGTTCAGGTGAGTTTAATCGACGTACCCTAGGCCGTCGTTGGTTATTTTTGGAAGTAACTTTATGCGTCGTGTTCCCACGAGTAGGGACGATCTAAATGTCGCTCTCCCGGGTGACGCCCATTCCAGGAGAGAAGGGACTTATATTTACTCTGAAGTTGGCCCAAGGTGCCCGGAGGATTTGCGACTTTACTGTCGGGTTTTGTTGAGGCTTTCTCCTCACGGGCCGACCGGTTAAGGCAAGCCCCCCGGTTGCTTACCCCTCACGACATTCCCCAGCCGCGCCCTGCTGGAGTCGTTGAAGTGTGGGGGGAGCAATAACGGTGTTTGACAGAAGGACCGGCGCTCAGCCCTCTGTGGCATATTTCCCTGGGTTTGCCGAACCCCTATCTGATCGAAGTCAGGATAGCTTGAGGAAAGGTGCTTCGTGCTAGGTAGGGTATGTAATATCTACCGAACACCTAGCTTCCTGGATGTGCTAGCCTTGGTTGAAGTGACCTCTTGACCACGAACCCTGCCAGTGTCATAGCTCTGCAGTGGCACTAAAGCCCACGATAACCCATCCAACCACATAGCTCGCCTATCGAAAAGTCACTTGCTAAGCCCTCAAACGAACGTCAACGTTCTAGCACCCAATGGGGGTTGTTATTATTATTATTATCCGACTTTCTAAGTTCGTCTCGCATAATTGCGGTAGCGACAAGTGTTGACGGGCTGTGCCAAGTCAACACCCTGACTATTGATCAGAATTTAGGAAGGATCGCACAATATTACAGGTCTTTAGGATTACAGACTTTTGGAATGCTTTGTGTAACTTTTCGTCCAGGCCCAACTGTTGAAGGTGTTGTGTGAACGTATCTGGTGTAAGGCCTGAGACCGACATAATGAGGGGGACAACAGTGACTTTGTTTTGTTTCCAAAATCGTTTTATTTCCATAGCAAGGTCCGTGTATTTAGATATCTTCCCAGCGTAGGTGTTTTGGATATTCACATCATTGGGAATAGCTATATCTATCAAATAGGTAATGTTGTCGGCCTTTGACTGAAAAACTATATTTGGTCTATTGGCTGGGATCGTCTTGTCTGTATGTATTTCAACGTCCCAGTATAGTTGTTATCGATCGTTCTCGAGTACTGATATCGGAGTGTAATTGTAATATGGATCTGTGTTTTCTATTAGCTTGTTTGTTGTGGCTAGTGCTTGGTGTATCACCTTGGCCGCAGAGTTATGTCTGGCTGTGTATTCGGTGCCGGCAAGAGTTTTGCACCCGCTTGTTATGTGATCTATTGTTTCTCTTTGTTGGTGACATTTTCTGCAATTATCGACCGTTATGGATGGATCTTTAATTACGTATTTTTTGTAGTTTCGTGTTGCAATTCCTTGGTCTTGGATGGCAAGCATGAAACCCTCCGTTTCTGGGAACAGCTGGCCGTCCTGTAACCAGGTGTATGACTGTTTTTCGTTAATGTGGTCTTGTGTGACACGGTATCTACGTTTGCCGTGGAGTGCTTTCTGCGACCAGGTGTTTATTTTTTCTTGTTGTGATTGGATGTGATTGTATGTGTCTGCTACGTGATCTGGACAAGAGAGGTTAAGTGGTGTATAGTTTTTGTCTGCTTTTACTATTGCTCCATGTAAGTTTGTTTGTTTGCTTTGGAAGAAATGTCTGAGTGTTTTTATTTGCCTTGTGTGAAGAGACTGTATGTCTATAATTCCTCTACCCCCTTGTTTTCTGTCTACAGTCAGCCTTTCCTTCCACGCATTGGGATGTGACATTCTGTGTTTCGTGAGCTCTGTTCGCATGAGTATATGTATATTTTCTATGTCAGTGTGCGACCATTTGATGACGCTAAAGGAATACGTGAGGATTGGTATTGCAAATGTGTTAATTGCTTTTGTGAGGTTTCTAGAATTTAATTTCGTTTTCAGTAGCCTAATGAGGCGGTCTCTAAATTCTTGTTTAAGTTGCGCCTTGACTTGGGTGTAGTCTATTTTAACATTCTGATTGAAACCCAGGCACTTGTACGTTTCCTTCTTGCCCATGTTTTTTTTTTTTACTTCTGTGTCATCGGCATCGACTACTTTGGTCATTAGCCTCGTGTTTTGTGTAGGCTTTGTTACTGTTTCCCGGCGCCACTTAGGAACAGCACTGTTAATTAGAAGCCAACAGTGAATGCTCAGGTGGGGATTCTCGCTGAGCTTTGTTTTATGGATATTTATTTTTGGTTGAAAAAACCAGAAATAAATTTCCGCCTCCAACGAGAATCGAACCCGGGACCTTCCGGTCACGAGCCCTCGACCCTAACCACTGGGCCAACCCACCCCCCTTCTTGCCCATGTTATCCAAGGTTTGGTCAGTTACTATTTCCTGTTCGGAATGGTTCTTCCATTGGCCTTTATTGATGTGAAGGACCTTGCATTTGCTCATTCCGAACTCCATCCCGACGTCTAACGTACAAACTTCTGTTATTTTGAGCAATTCTCTCAGTTGCACTGAAGTGGCGGCATATAGTTTTATATCATCCATGTCGAGAAGATGATTGATTCTGTGTTGATTTACTTTCTGGTGTCTGATGTTGAAACCATAGTTTGTGTTGTTCAGTGCGTTGGAAAGTGGATTTAGACAGAGGCAGAACCAAAGTGAACTGAGGGAATCGCTCTGGAAGATACCACGTCGTATGTGTAGTTCCTCCGTTTGGATATGGCCGTCCTGAGTTGTAAGGTGTATGTTGGTTCGCCATGTCTTCATGGTTTTCGCAAGAAACTGACAAAGGCCTGGGTTAATTTTATATATTTGCAGAATTTTCGTTAGCCAGCTATGTGGTACAGAATCGAATGCTTTTTTATAATCTATGAAACAGGTATGAATATTTCTATGTTCTTTTCTAGTTTGCTCCATGATCACACTATCAATTATAAGTTGTTCCTTGCAACCTTGGCTTTGTTTTCTACATCCTTTCTGTTCTTCAGTGAGGATGTTGTTTTCGTGAGGTGTTGTTCAATCCTCCTGCATAATGTTGCGGTGATGATCTTATATACGGTAGGAAGGCAAGTGATTGGGCGGTAATTCGCAGGGTTCTTGGTATCTGCATTTTTGGGTTTTATATACGTTATTCCTTGAGTGAGGAATTTGGGAAGCCTATCAGGTTCACGTATAGCTTTATTGATTTGGTTTGTGAGCATTTCGTATGTTGAGCTGAAATGTTTGTACCAAACATTTTGCACATTGTCCACGCCTGGGCACTTCCAATCGTGGGTATGTTTTATTGTTTCGATTATTTCCTCTTGTGAAAGAATAACGTCTCCCTGTTCCGCTATATGTTGATGTTTTTCCTCTTCCTCTCGATCCATGGAGCGTCTTCATTATATGTTTTGGGTTCAGACCATAGGCTTCCCCAAAACTCAGTTAACTCTTGTTTACTGGGAGGTTCTATTGTTGTGATCTGGTTGTCGGCTGTTATCTTTTGATAGAACTGTTTTTCGCTTTTCTGAAAAAGGCTGTTAACATCCTTTCTGGCATTGGACTCGTTGTATCTGCGGAGTCTAGCTGCATAAACTGCAAGTTTCTGTTTAAGTGTATCAGTAATTTCTGGTATTGTTTGTTGTGGTGACTTGGATTTCAGTATGTTTATTGTTCTCTGTATGTGCCTTGGAGGATGGTTGTTATTGGTGGTGTATTGTGCGAGATGTGCCAGATCCTTTCTAATTGTGCTAATTTTGTTTTCGATTCTTATTGGCCATTTAGGCTTAGTCCTATTGCTTGTCTGGTGTTTAGACCGCTTTGAGAGTTTTGGCCATTAACTATGAGAGTGGTTGCTGCGGCAGCGTATATAACTGCGTGGATGTCCTCCAGGTTCCTGTCGTCCGTTATGAATTGTGGTATTACGTTAGCATTTACTGTATGTAATATTTGTTGAGTGTTATTCTTAAAAATTAGTCTGGGCAGGGGATCTCGTAGTGCAGGATTGGTGCCACACCATTTGTTAAACTGCGTACTCATCACTTGCTCGGCAGATTGTGTTATTATTATTATCATCTATTTTTCTATTTTTTCTCGCATAGTTGCGGTAGTAACAAGTATTGACGGGCTGTGCCAAGTCAACACCTGACCTATTTTTATTCGGAATTCAGGAAGGACCGTACAATGCTACAGGTTTTGAGGATTACAGACTTTTGGAAGGTTTTGTGTAACTTTTCGTCCAGGCCCAGCTGTTGCAGGTGTGGTGTAAATGTGTTTGGTGTAGGGCCTGAGACCGACATTATGAGAGGGACAATAATAACTTTGTTTCGTTTCCAGAGCCGTTCTATTTCTATTGCAAGATCTGTGTATTTAGATATCTTCCCAGTGTAGGTGTTTTGGATATTCATATCATTGGGAATCGCAATATCTATCAAATAGGTCACTTTATCTGCCTTTGACTGAAAAACAATATCTGGTCTATTGGCTGGGATGGTTTTGTCTGTGTGTATTTCAATGTCCCAATATAGTTTGAATTTATTGTTTTCGAGTACTGAGGTCGGTGTGTAATTATAATATGGATCTGTGTTTTCAGTTAGATTGTTTGTTGTGGCAAGTGCCTGATGTATGACTTTAGCTGCAGAGTTGTGTCTGGCTGTGTACTCAGTTCCAGCGAGAGTTTTGCATCCACTTGTTATGTGTTCTATTGTTTCCTTCTGTTGGTGCCATTTTCTGCAACTATCGTCGGTGATAGATGGATCTTTAATTATATACTTCTTGTAATTTCGTGTCGCAATGACTTGGTCCTGGATAGCTAGCATGAAGCCCTCCGTTTCTGGAAAGAGCTGGCCATCCTGCAGCCAGGTGTATGACTGGTTTTTATTAATGTGGTCTTGTGTTACACAGTATCTATGTTTCCCATGGAGTGCCTTCTGGGAACAAGTATTTATTTTTTCTTGTTGTGATTGTATGTGATTGTGAGCGTCTGCAGCATGGTCTGGGCAAGAAAGGGCGAGTGGTGTGTAGTTTTTGTCTGCTTTTACTATTGCCTTATGTAAGTTTGTTTGTTTGCTGTGGAAAAAATATCTGAGTGTCTTTATGTGTTTTGTGTGAAGTGAATGTATGTCGATAATTCCTCTGCCACCTTGTTTTCTGTCTATGGTGAGCCTTTCCTTGCACGCATTCGGATGCGACATTCTGTGTTTCGTGAATTCAGTTCTTATAAGTACATGAATGTTTTCTATGTCAGTGTGTGACCACTTGATGATACCAAAGGAGTATGTGAGTACAGGTATCGCAAACGTGTTAATGGCTTTTGTAATATTTCTAGAATTGAGTTTTGTTTTTAATAGTCTAGTGAGGTGGTCTTTAGATTCTCGTGTTAGTTGTGCCTTGACTTGTGTGTGGTCTATTTTAACGTTCTGATTGAAGCCCAGGTACTTGTACGTTTCATCTTTGTCCATGTTGTCGAGCGTTTGGCCAGTCACTACTTCTTGTTGGGGATGGTTTTTCCATTGGCCTTTATTGATGTGGAGCACCTTGCATTTACTCATTCCGAAATCCATCCTCATGTCTGACGTACAAACTTCCGTTATTCTGAGCAATGCTCTCAGTTGCACTTCTGTGGCCGCATATAATAATAATAATAATAATAATAATAATCGACTTTATTGCACTCACAGTAAGTACATTTTGTCGGGCGAGGTTTAGCTGCGCTATTCTTCCACCTAACCCTTATTATAAGTAACATAGTTTTGTTAAAAACAATCTAATGTCGACGATAAGTGTATGGTGAAACAGTATCAAGTTGCCTATTTTAATTTGTATATATACTAGGATTATAAGAATAAATGCTAAACATAGCAATAATACATAATATGGTTTCAAGTTGTTGGTAAACAAAAAATGAAAAAAAAAAATTTTGCTGTGAAGATTCACCTATCCTGCTCTTCCAGCAGCTGTTTTTTCAAGATGTGCTTAAATAAAATCATGGACTTAGCAGATCGCATTTCGTGACTAATATTGTTGTAGAGTCTGACTGCATTTGAGGTAAAAGATCTCTCAAATAATGCAGTGCGGTGTGAGGGCATGGTAAAAATCGATTTGCGTCTCACTGAAAGATTATGGATGGTGAATCTAGCAACAAGTTTTTGACGAAGATATAATGGTATAGATGTTAACATAATTTTATGGACAAAACACAAGAAGGTATATCTGAAAAGGTTTTTTATATTTAACCACCTGAGGTTACTGAAAGTATGAGATATATGATCAAATTTACGTAGGTTATTGATGAGTCGACTACAAGTATTTTGTATAATTTGCAAGCGCTTTATATCTATAGCAGTAATACAGGGGAAGTAAGCAACCATGGCATACAAAATTTTTGACAAAACTAGTTTCTCACAAAGGTCTTTCTTAAGATTTCTATTAAGGATTTGTTTATTAGCAAAGAGAATACGCAGTACTAAGTAACACTCTTTTGAGAGATATTGCAAATGGTCATGGAAACGCAAACTTTCATCAAAATAAACTCCTAAGTTTTTTGCGCACCTAGTAAATGGTAGCGCTTCTCCGTTTATCTTTATTTTGATAGCGTTTTTCAGATTATCTCTGTCTCTTGTAGTGCCAAAAAGAATTAATTTCGATTTTGTGGGATTTATTTTTAGATTGTGTGACTGACAGTATTTGCTAACTCTGTCAAGATCATCATTCAGTTGTCTTTCTGCTAGTTGAAAGTCTTCCGGTTTAAATTCACACCTTAATTGGGTATCATCAGCAAAAGATTGGATGTTAGAAGTTTTAATACAGTCCTTTAAATCGGAGGTGTATAGTAAAAACAGTAATGGTCCCAGTACGGATCCTTGTGGAACTCCCGACGTAATTTTACTGCTAGTAGAGGCCTGGTTATTGAGAACTACCCTTTGTGCTCGATCTCCCAAGTATGATTTGATGAACTTGCACGCCATTTCATCAAAGCCATAATACTTGTACTTGGCAATAAGTAGACTATGGTTAAGAGTATCAAATGCTTTTGAAAAATCAAGAAGAACTAAAATATTCGCTAATTTTTTATCTAAGGATGATAAGATACTGTCGGATAGATAGGCAAGTGATGTGGTTGTACTATGGTGTTTTTGAAATCCTGACTGGTGTAGTGGAATGATGTTGGTGCGTGTTAAATATTCAAATAATTGCATATGAACAGCTCGTTCTAATAGTTTTGATAGTAAAGGTAATAGACTGATAGGGCGTAGATCATTGAATGATGCTGGACTTGAACATTTGGCTTTTGGAATTACTAGTGCGGTTTTCCATTGCCGTGGAAAATAACCTATTTCAAGGCATGAATTGATTATATGTAATAAGTAATCGTTGATCACTGGGAGACACATCTTCAACATATGCAAAGAAATGCCGTCTAATCCAGAGGCATTTGAAGTTATTCCGCTGATGATCCTAGAAAGGGTGTTAGAGTCTATGGGGCGCAGCGAAAAACTATTGCTGTCAGAAAACCGGCTAAAAGTATACATGAATATTTTATCAACACAGTGTTCGTTGTTTTCCAGGAACATATTCGTGAAGTAATCATTAATTTCATAAGGATTTGCTAAGTTATCGGGGATGTCTATAGATTTATTATTTTGAATATGCATACCTTTCAATGACCGATAGAGCAATTTTGAGTTATTATTCCGTTGCAATTCCTTCAAAAAGGCAGCCTTTTCATTTCTAATTGCAAGTAATGCAAAATTTCGTTTTTCTTTGTATTCATGCCAGTTTGTGGACGACGGATGCGCCTTGTATTTACTTAGAGCTTTGTCTCTTTGTTTGATTATTAATTTAATGTTAGGGGTGAGCCACGGCGCTTTTGGCTTAGTAACTCGTATAGTCTTGATTGGACAGTGCTTGTCAAATAGTGAGTTGATATTACTAGCGAGGAAGTTGATTTTGCTTTCTATGTCGCTGAAGTAAATCAGGTTTTCCCAGTGTATTCCATGCAAGTCTATATAGAACTGGTCAATATCTAACATCGTGAAGTCCCTATGTGTTACATACTTAGGTTTACTATGGAGATTACAGCTGATGTCACAAAATGCCATTGCATGGTCACTGAAAGTGTCTGCATTTACAGTACCATTTGCAATAACCTTTTCAATATTGCTTACAAAGATAGGATCTAGTAGTGTGGCGCTTGTCTCAGTTATACGTGTTGGTTCTGTAATTATTTGTTTTAACCCATATGCCTGAAGGCAATCATTAAGCTTATTTTCAATAAGTACATTTACATTGAAGTCACCAAGTAATACTAAGTCATCATATTCACTTCTGAGAGTGGCTAATTTGTTATCTAGAAACTGAATGGCTTCTAAAAGATTTTCTTTGGGAGGCCTATAAAATATCCCTACACAAAAACTGCTATGCCTCACTTTAAAAGTAATAAATATGCATTCCAGAGCATTAGTGTGCATATCTATGTCCAATACTTTGCACCTTATGTTGGATCGCACATAAACTGCGACACCTCCGCCACGACCCTGTCTATCATTTCTATATACGTTAAAATCAGCAATACTTATGATATCTGAAGGGATGTCATCTGACAACCATGTTTCTGAAACTCCGATGATGTCAAGATTATTATTAATAACTAATTCCTCAAAGTCAAGCATGCTTGGTATTAAAGATCTTACGTTTATATGGCCCATTTTGAGAGTACCTTTAATCAACTTCTTCCCCATAATCTATATTACTTTTCAGTCTTTTTATATAATTTTGCAATAAAAAGCATGAATTCTCATCACTAGAGGAATGATTCACATTAAATTTTGTTCTATAGTTTTCATTATTTTTGACACAATTTATACATTTTAATGTGTCAGATGAACAATCCTTCAGACGATGTGCACCACTGCAGACAGGACAAACAATACTAGACTTACAGTTTTTTTCCGTATGCCCGAGCCCACTGCACTTGTAACACCGAAGTAATCTCAAGTGATCTGTTACACTGCACTTGCAAAAACCAACGTAGATATATCCTTGGCAAACCAATTTCTTCCTTAGGGCCGCTGATACTTCTAAAACCAAGTTCAGTGTGTTGCCATTTTTGAGTGTTGTGACGATTTTCATTTCATGGTCTCCAATATCGTTGCGAGTTTGGATGTCTGTGAGAATTTCGTCATGTGTCGCATTTTCTTGAAATCGAATATTATTGATCAAAAGCCTTGGTTTGAACAACCTTGTTTGATTTATGGCATATTTAGAACCTAGCTTATTTTTGACATGCTCTTCTAGTATTCCTTGGGATTTTTTATCCTCGCATTGGATAATAACCCCATTTTTAATTTTCTTTATTCCATTCAGACACAGTTTCAAATCTGGAGGATTGACATTTTTTTGGAGATCAGCAATTATATCATCATTAGAAACAGAAGAGCTGTTCGCTTTTATTACAACACCGGTTGTAGGTTTGTTTACCTTTTTTCCATTATCATAAGAAGTAGTGGCTCGTACTATTTCTCCTGGCGGGCAAATCTTAGCTTTTTCTGCATACGACATTTGCGCCGAGAATAATTTCTCTCTTAACAACTGATTATTAGATTTTAATTCGACATTCAGCTCATTTAATAACAATTTTTCTCGAGTGAGGCAGTCTACTTCATGACGAAGAATCAAAATATCGCTGGATGTGGATCCGGCTGTTGACCTGTGTTTGGACGCACAGTTTTTGCACCTCCAGTTTTTCCTTTCAGCGAAAAATATTTTTGCGATGGTTTCGAAACATTTCGTATGTAAAATCACATTGCAGTTGTCACCTTCACACTTTATACATGTTTTCCTTATACTGTCACCACATATTTCGCAGTTTTTATCGCATTGGCTGGACGGGACGTCCGTATCGCCTGCCATGCCAACTACTACTACTACTACTATAGTTTTATATCATCCATGTAGAGGAGATGATTGATTTTGTGTAGATTTACTTCCTGGTGTCTGATGGTAAAACCACAGTTTGTGTCGTTAAGCGTGTTAGAGAGCGGATTTAGACAGAGGCAGAACCATATTGAACTGAGAAAGTCACCCTGGAAGATACCACGACGTATGTGTAGCTCATCCGTTTGGATATGGCCGTCCTCAGTTTGAAGGTATATGTTTGTTCGCCATGTCTCCATGGTTCTTGTAAGAAACTGACGAAGCCCTGGGTTGAGTTTATATATTTCAAGAGTTTTCTTTAGCCAGCTATGGGGCACAGAGTCGAAAGCCTTTTTATAATCGATATAACATGTATGGAGGTTCCCGTGTTCTTTTCTGGTTTGCTCCATGATCACACTATCAATTATAAGTTGTTCCTTGCAACCTTGGCTTGTTTTCTACAACGTTTCTGTTCTTCAGTCAGGATGTTGTTTTGGGTGAGGTGTTGTTCAATCCTCTTGCCTATTGTTGCTGTAATTGGCAGGGTTCTTGGTGTCTGCGTTTTTAGGTTTTATATACGTTATCCCCTGTGTGAGGAATTTGGGAAGCCTATTGGGTTGGAGTAATGCTTTATTGATTTGGTTTGTGAGCAATTCATAGGTTGCAGTGAATTGCTTGTACCAGAAATTTTGCACTTTATCTACACCCGGGCATTTCCAGTTGTGGGTATGCTTTATTGTCTCAGCTATTTCCTGTGGTTTAAGAATAACGTCTCCCTGTTCCGGTATGTGTTGTTGTTTTTCCTCTTCTTGTCTGATCCATGGAGCGTTGTCGTTATATGTTTTTTTTGGGTTCGGACCAAAGGTTTCCCCAAAACTCGGTTAACTCCTGTCTAGTTGGAGGTTCTATTGTTGTTATCTCAGTATCTTATTATTATTATTATCTTGATTTCTCTAGTTTCTCTCGCATGACTGCGGTAACAACAAATGTTGACGGGCTGTGCCAAGTCAACACCTGAACTATTACTGATCGGAATTTAAGAAAGATCGTACTATATTACAGGTCTTAAGGATTAAGGTCATAAGGATTTGGAATATTTTGTGTAACTTTTCGTCCAGGCCTAGCTGGTGCAGATGTGGTGTGAATGTGTTAGGTGTAAGGCCTGAGACCGACATAATCAGGGGGACAATAACAACTTTGTTTTGTTTCCAGGGTCGTTTTACTTCTATGGCAAGGTCTGTGTATTTAGATATCTTCCCAGCGTAGGTGGTTTGAACATTCGTATCATTAGGGATAGCAATATCTATTAAATAGGTAACTTTGTCTGCCTCCGACTGAAAAACTATATCTGGTCTATTGGCTGGGATAGTTTTGTCTGTGTGTATTTCGACGTCCCAGTATAGCTTGTATTGATTGTTGTCAAGTACTGATGTCGGCGTATAATTATAATATGGATCCGTGTTTTCGATTAGTTTGTTATTTGTGGCTAGGGCTTGGTGTATGATTTTGGCTGCAGAGTTATGTCTGGCCGTGTACTCGGTTCCAGCGAGGGTTTTGCATGCACTTGTTATATGATCTATTGTTTCCTTCTGTTGGTGGCATTTTCTGCAATTATCGTTGGTTACGGATGGATCTTTAATTATGTATTTTTTGTAGTTTCTCGTCGCAATTACTTGGTGCTGAATAGCAAGCATAAAACCCTCCGTTTCTGGAAAGAGCTGGCCATCCTGCAGCCAAGTGTATGACTGTCTTTCATTTATGTTATCTTGTGTAATTCGGTATCTATGTTTGCCGTGAAGTGCTTTCTGCGACCAGGTGTTTATTTTCTCTTGTTGTGATTCTATGGGATTGTGTGTGTCTGCGGCGTGGTCTGGACTGGAGAGGGTGAGTGGTGTATAGTTCTTGTCTGCTTTGACTATTGCCCTATGTAAATTCGTTTGTTTGCTCTGAAAGAACTGTCTGAGTGTTCTTATTTGTTTTATACGGAGTGACTGCATATCTATAATTCCTCTGCCACCTTGTTTTCTATCTATGGTAAGCCTTTCTTTGCATGCGTTTGTATGTGACATCCTGTGTTTCGTGAGTTCTGTCCGTATGAGGATTTGGATGTTTTCTATGTCAGTGTGCGACCACTTGATGATGCCGAAGGAGTATGTGAGGACCGGTATCGCGAATGTGTTAATGGCTTTTGTAAGATTTCTGGAATTTAGTTTTGTTTTTAGTAGCTTAATGAGGCGGTCTCTGAACTCTTGTATTAGTTGGTCTTTGACTTTTGAGTGTTCTATCTTAACACTTTGATTGAAACCCAGGTACTTGTACGTTTCGTCCTTGTCCATGTTGTCCAGTGTTTGGCCAGTTACTATTTCCCGTTCTTGATGGCTCTTCCACTGACCTTTGTTGATGTGGAGCACCTTGCACTTAATCATTCCGAATTCCATCCTTACGTCTGATGTGCAGGCTTCCGTTATTCTGAGCAATTCTCTCAGTTGTACTTCAGTGGCTGCATGTAGCTTTATATCATCCATGTAGAGAAGATGATTGATTTTATGTTGATTAACTTTGTCGTGCCTAATGTTGAAACCACAGTTTGTGTTGTTCAGTGCGTTCGAGAGCGGATTTAAACAGAGGCAGAACCACAGTGAACTGAGAGAATCTCCCTGGAAGATACCGCGTCTTATGTGTAGCTCATCCGTCTGAATATGGCCGTGCTGAGTTTTGAGGTGTATATTGGTGCGCCATGTTTCCATGGTTCTTGTAAGAAACTGACGAAGGCCTGGGTTGATTTTATATATTTGTAAGGCTTTCTGTAGCCAGCTGTGGGGTACAGAGTCAAACGCTTTTATTTATTTCTATATCAAACACAAAAAGTGCAGCCCGGGCTCCGACACACCAAGCTGCTGTTCCATTACCCATTGACTACTCCTCACACCGTGAGGTGAGCAATCACTGGGTCCGCGAATCGTGCGCCCTAAGTAGACGAAGGGACCCAAGGATGACTGCCTTCTGCATTATGGCGGCTAAGATGTGCGCCGCCGCACGGCATACCGGTATTTTGCGCAGTGCAGAGAGCAGCGTATTCCTCATTCCACCTAGGGATCCAATGACCATAACCAGCAGACTTACAGTGTAGTCTGGCCAGAGCCTGCGAAGTTGTCCGAGCAACTCCTGATATTTGGTCCGCTGTTATTGTTATTCTGATTTATCATGTTTCTCTCGCATGACTGCGGTAGCAGCAAATGTTGACGGGCTGTGCCAAGTCAACACCTGAACTATTACGGGTCTGAATTTAGGAAGGATCGAACAACATTGCAGGTCTTCAGGATTACAGACTTTTGGAATATTTTGTGTAACCGTTCGTCCAGGCCTAACTGTTGTAGGTGTGGGGTAAATGTGTTTGGTGTAAGGCCTGAGACTGACATAATTAGGGGGACAATAACAACTTTGTTTTGTTTCCAGAGTCGTTTCACTTCTATGGCAAGGTCTGTGTATTTAGATATCTTCCCAGCGTAGGCGTTTTGAATATTCATGTCGTTGGGAATGGCAATATCTATCAAATAGGTAACTTTGTCTGCCTTCGACTGGAAAACTATATCTGGCCGATTTGCCGGGATAGCCTTATCTGTATGTATTTCAACGTCTCAGTATAGTTTGTATTTATTGTTTTCGAGTACTGATGTCGGTGTGTAATTGAAATATGGATCTGTGTTTTCTATTAGCTTGTGTGTTGTGGCTAGTGCTTGGTGTATGACTTTGGCTGCAGAGTTATGTCTAGCTGTGTACTCGGTTCCAGCGAGAGTTTTGCATGCGCTTGTTATATGGTCTATCGTTTCTTTCTGTTGGTGGCACTTTCTGCAATTGTCGTCGGTTATGGATGTATCTTTAATAATGTATTTCATGTAATTCCTTGTCCTGGTCCTGGATAGCAAGCATAAAACCCTCAGTTTCTGGAAAGAGTTGGCCATCCTGCAGCCAGGTGTATGATTGTTTTTCATTAACGTGCTCTTGTGCAACGCGGTATCTGTGCTTGCCATGGAGTGCTTTTTGTGACCAGATGTTTATTCTTTGTTGTTGTGATTCCATGTGATTGTGTGTGTCTGCTGAGTGATCTGGGGAGGATAGGGTGAGTGGAGTATAGTTTTTATCTGCTTTTACTATTGACCTATGTAAGTTTGTCTGTTTGCTTTGGAAAAAGTCTCTGAGCGTTTTTATTTGTCTTGCGTGAAGTGAGTGTATGTCTATAATTCCTCTACCCCCTTGTTTTCTGTCTATGGTAAGCCTTTCCTTGCACGCTTTCGGATGTGCCATTCGGTGCTTTGTCAGTTCCGTTCGTATGAGGATGTTAATGTTTTCAATATCAGTGTGCGACCACTTGACGATACCAAAGGAGTATGTGAGGACCGGTATCGCAAATGTGTAAGATTTTTGGAATTCAATTTTGTTTTTAGTAGTCTAACGAGGCGGTCTCTAAACTCTTGTGTTATTTGAGCCTTGACTTCTGAGTGATCGATCTTAATGTTCTGATTGAAGCCCAGGTACTTGTACGTTTCGTCCTTGTCCAAGTTGTCCAGCGTTTGGCCAGTTAATGTTTCCTGTTTGGAATGGTTCTTCCATTGGCCTTTTTGGATATGGAGCACCTTGCATTTGCTCATTCCGAATTCCATCCGGACGTCTGACGTACAAACTTCTGTTATTCTGAGCAATTCCTTCAGTTGCACTTCAGTGGCTGCATATAGTTTTATATCATCCACGTAGAGAAGATGATTTATTCTGTGTTGATTAACTTTCTGGTGTCTGATGTTGAAGCCATAATTTGTGTTGTTAAGTGCGCTAGAGAGCGGATTTAAACAAAGACAGAACCACAGTGAACTGAGTGAATCACCCTGGAAGATACCGCGTCTTATGTGTAGCTCCTCCGTTTGGATATGGCCGTCCTGAGTTTTAAGATGTATGTTGGTTCGCCATGCCTCCATGGTTCTTGAGAGGAACTGACGAAGGGCGGGGTTAATTTTGTATATTTGAAGAGTTTTCATTAGCCAGCTATGGGGTACAGAGTCAAAAGCTTTTTTATAATCGATGAAACAGGTATGAAGACTTCTGTGTTCTTTTCTAGCCTGCCCCGTTATCACACTATCAATTATAAGTTGCTCTTTGCATCCTTGACTCTGTTTTCTACATCCTTTTTGCTCTTCAGTCAGGATATTGTTTTGATTGAGGTGTTGTTCAATCCTTTTGCCTATTGTTGCGGTAATGATCTTGTACAAGGTTGGGAGACAAGTGATCGGGCGGTAATTGGCAGGGTTCTTGGTATCTGCGTTTTTTTGTTTTATATACGTTATTCCTTGCGTGAGGAATTTGGGAAGCCCATTAGGTTGGAGTATGGCTTTATTGATTTGGTCCGCAAGCATTTGGTATATTGCACTAAATTGCTTGTACCAGAAATTTTGCACACTATCCACGCCTGGGCACTTCCAATTGTGGGTATGCTTTATGGTTTCAGCTATTTCCTCTGGTGGAAGGATAACGTCTCCCTGCTCCGCTATATGTTGATGTTTTTCCTCTTCTTGTCTGATCCATGGAGCGTTTTCATTATGTGTTTTGGGTTCGGACCAAAACTCTGTTAACTCTTGTTTACTAGGAGGTTCTATTGCTTATCTGGTTGTCGGCTGTTATCTTTTGGTAGAACTGTTTTTCACTTTTATGAAAAAGATTGTTAGCATCCTTTCTGGCATTGGACTCGTTGTATCTGCGGAGTCTAGCTGCATAGACTGCAAGCTTCTGCTTCAGGGTATCAGCTATTTCTATTGTTGTATTGTTTGTTGTGGTTGGATTTGAGTATATTAATTGTTGTCTGTACGCGTTTCGAACGGTTGTTATATTATTGTTATTATTATTTTTTCAAGCTTCTCTCGCATGACTGCGGTAGCAACAGATGCTGACGGGTCGTGCCAAGTCAACACCTGATCTATTACTGATCGGAATTTAAGAAGGATCGTACTATATTACAGGTCTTAAGAATTACAGACTTTTGGAATATTTTGTGTAGCTTTTCGTCCAGGCCTAGCTGGTGCAGGTGTGGTGTGAATGTGTTAGGTGTAAGGCCTGAGACCGACATAATTAGGGGTACAATAACAACTTTGTTTTGTTTCCAGAGTCGCTTTACTTCTATGGCAAGGTCTGTGTATTTAGATATCTTCCCAGCGTAGGCGGTTTGAACATTCGTATCATTAGGGATAGCAATGTCTATTAAATAGGTGACTTTGTCTGCCTTCGACTGAAAAACTATATCTGGTCTATTAGCTGGGATAGTTTTGTCCGTGTGTATTTCGACGTCCCAGTATAGTTTGTATTGATTGTTGTCAAGTACTGAGGTCGGTGTATAATTATAATATGGAGCTGTGTTTTCGATTAGTTTGTTAGTTGTGGCTAGGGCTTGGTGTATGATTTTGGCTGCAGAGTTATGTCTGGCCGTGTACTCGGTTACAGCGAGGGTTTTGCATGTACTTGTTATATGATCTATTGTTTCCTTCTGTTGATGGCATTTTCTGCAATTATCGTTGGTTACGGATGGATCTTTAATTATGTATTTTTTGTAGTTCCTCGTCGCAATTACTTGGTCCTGAATAGTAAGCATAAAACCCTCCGTTTCTGGAAAGAGCTGGCCATCCTGCAGCCAAGTGTATGACTGTTTTTCATTTATGTGATCTTGTGTAATTCGGTATCTATGTTTGCCGTGAAGTGCTTTCTGCGACCATGTGTTTATTTTTTCTTGTTGTAATTCTATGGGATTGTGTGTGTCTGCTGCGTGGTTTGGACTGGAGAGGGTGAGTGGTGTATAGTTCGTGTCTGCTTTGACTATTGCTCTATGCAAATTCGTTTGTTTGCTCTGAAAGAAATGTCTGAGTGTTTTTATTTGTTTTGTGCGGAGTGACTGTATATCTATAATTCCTCTGCCCCCTTATTTTCTATCTATGGTAAGCCTTTCTTTGCATGCGTTCGGATGTGACATTCTGTGCCTCGTGAGCTCTGACCTTATGAGGATTTGGATGTTTTCTATGTCAGTGTGCGACCACTTGATGATGCCAAAGGAGTATGTGATGACCGGTATCGCGAATGTGTTAATGGCTTTTGTAAGATTTCTGGAATTTAGTTTTGTTTTTAGTAGCTTAATAAGGCGGTCTCTAAACTCTTGTATTAGTTGTTCTTTGACTTGTGAGTGGTCTATCTTAACACTTTGGTTGAAACCAAGGTACTTGTATGTTTCGCCCTTGTCCATGTTGTCTAGTGTTTGGCCAGTTAATGTTTCCCGTTCTTGATGGCTCTTCCACTGACCTTTGTTGATGTGGAGTTATTGTTATTTTTCAAAAAACAAAAAGTGCAGCCCGGGCTCCGACACACCGAGCTGCTGTTCCATTACCCAATGACTACTCCTCACACCGTGAGGTGAGCAATCATTGGGTCCGCGAATCGTGCGCCCTAAGTAGACGAAGGGACCCAAGGATGACTGCCTTCTGCATTCTGGCGGCTAAGATGTGCGCCGCCGCACGGCACACCGGTATTTTGCGCATTGCAGAGAGCAGCGTATTCCTCATTCCACCTAGGGATCCAATGACCATAACCAGCAGACTTACAGTGTAGTCTGGCCAGAGCCTGCGAAGTTGTCCGAGCAACTCCTGATATTTGGTCCGCTTTTCCTCCTCCTTAGAGACGATGTTCACTTCGGCAGGCGCCGAAAACTCAATAACGAACATCGTCTTCTGTTGGTGGTCGAGAAGGACTATGTCGGGCTTGTTTGCCTGTACAAGCTCGAGCGTGGGGAACGAGTAGTTCCAGTAAATCCGGCATCTCTCGTTCTCCACAACGGACTCTATATCCCCTGGAGCGTATGGCAGCACCGGTGTCTCATCGATACCGTATGAGTGCCTTAAATGATAGTAGAGCACTCGTAGAGCCGCGTTGTGCCGATGGACGTAAGCCGTCCCAGCGTACGTCTTACACGCCGACAAGAGATGCATAAGCGTCTCTGGCGCCTGTCGGCAAGCTCTACAATGGGTGTCGGGTACATCTACACCCATAACCCTTCTACGGTATACCAAGGTGTTGAAGATACCGTCTTGGCAAGCCATTATAAAGCCCTCAGTCTCCGACTTCAACCCACTAGACCTTAGGAAAGAGAAGGTCAACTGCTCAGACAAGCCATGCTCTTCTAGATGTTTGTAGAAGATTCCATGCATTGGCTTATCTTTATGAAGTCTTAAAAGGAAGTCGACTTCGGCAGTTTTAAGGTGGGGTTTTAATTCTGCGGGAGCAAGTTCCGTAATGGACTGCTGACACCTCCGCTTGAAGTCGAGTGTGAGGCTGAGCTCCTCGGCTGCTCGTTTCGCTGCGCTAAAAAGAAAGGCTCCTTTTCCCGCATTCTCGTGCTCTCGCACAAAGCGGATCAGGGGATCGGTGCTGTTCGTTACATAGCAGGCAGTGGCCAGTACTACTCTGTTGTGCAGACGCTCCAAACTCAACAGTCCACGCCCTCCCAGGTGTCGCGGGAGGTATATTCGCGGGACAGAGGACTTAGGATGCAGGCTTCTCTCCATATTCATCCTTTTGCGGGTCTTCGTGTCGATTTCCTTCAGCTCGTTCACTTTCCAGTGTACAGCACCAAAGGTGTATAATAACAATGGGACCGCAAGCATGTTTGTGGCAGCGACTTTGTTCTTGCCGGACAGTTCTGACGACCAGATCTGCCGGAGTCGGTGCAAATACTTGCGGCGGAGACACTCTTTAACCAATGCTGCCTCTTGGACATGACGCTGCGCCACTATAAGGTAGGTATAAGTATCTCCGGCATGCAGTTGTCGCAAGATGCTCCCATCAACGAGCTGTTCCTCATCTCCACTATCTCCGCTTCGTCCTTTCTTGAGATGAACCAATGCACATTTGTCTGTCCCGAACTCCATTCCGATAGCATGACTGTACTCCTGCACCACCCTCAGCGATTGTTGTAGTTCGCGTTGGCCGGAGGCATAAAGTTTTAGGTCATCCATATAAAACAGATGGGTGACCTTGTGCCTCCGGTTATTGGGCGTGCCACAGCTGTATCCTTTAGTATTTCTCAGCGCTATGGACAGAGGCAAAAGTGAGATGCAAAAGAGCAAGGGACTCAAGGAGTCTCCTTGGAAGACACCTCTTTTCAATGACACCAACTCTGTCTGAACCCGAGTTTCACCTGATGTTATGGTAAACCGGGTCTTCCAGAGCGGCATCAGTTGTTTGATGCATCCCACTATCTGATTATCCACCGAAAGACATTCCAACAGCCGCACAATGAGGTCATGAGACGTGCTGTCGAATGCCTTGCGATAGTCAATCCAGGCCATAGAAAGGTTTCGCTTGTACTGCACGGAGTCCTGCGTGACACATCGGTCAATCAACAAGTCCTCCTTGCAGCCAGCTACTCCTTTCTTTGACCCTCTCTGTTCATACGCGTCGAGAAATACAGGATTCACCGCTTGAAGGAGACGCATGTACAAGATTCTGGTGAAGAGCTTGTAACATGCGTTCAGACATGTTATTGGCCTGTAGTTTTTGGGATCAGACAAATCTCCGGTCTTCGGGAGAAGCACGGTTCGACCCTCGACAAGCCAAGCCGGAATTGGCTGCTCCTGATTTAGCCACGAGTTAAAAACTCTAGCTAAATGCCGGTGGCAACTGGGGAATTTTTTCCACCAGTAGTTGTTTAAGCCATCCGGGCCAGGAGCTGCGAAATTCTTTGCGCCTCGTAAGGCGTCAAGAATTTCTTCCGTGTTTATCGGGTGACGCAGTACATGCAAGTTAGGAGTCCTCCTACAAACGGACTCGAACTGCGCCAAGGCCAGAGTGTCTGCTGAGAGAGGTTTGGGTTGTTCGTAAATGTCCCTCCAAAAGGCCTCCACGCGATCAGCAGTTGGCGGCTGCTCTATGGCTGGAGGCGGCTGTTGGAAAAGGCGAGAAGGTCTTTCGTAGAACATTCTGTTCTGCTCCAGTCCTCTCGCCCGCGCCACCAACGATCGCTTAGCAGCGATTAGCATCCGTATCCTGTCAAGACAGTGTTGCTTGACAACAACCAGTACCGCTTGACTGAGTGTATGATGGTCGCGCCTCAACCCGTAGGCTATCTGGGCACTCGGCGCGTAAATGCCTTCCCAGCCGCTCTATATTCCATCACACACTGGATACGGGATGCTTCCTGGTGAGCCAAATGGATTTTCGCTTCCATTTGGCGCACCCGTCTCTGTGCTCTCTCAACAGGAGAGTCTCTCACTCTCCCCTGTCTAGCTAGCCTCAGAGCCGCAGCGTAAATTTCGCAATTGATGCCCCAAATGTCAGAGGCCTCCGATAGACGTTCACCAACAACCTCATCCTCTCTCTTTAAATCTGCCAGCTTCAAGGACCTTCCGTTGTTATGCAAGGCCCTTCGGTCTCTGAAATCCCCAGGTGAGACGACTTGGTCGATTTCCCTCTCAGCGGGCCTTACCGGCGAACTTTCAGCCTGGTTAACAGGCCTTCCGTCCGCCGAAGGGGCGGGCTGAGCTGGAGCACGAACATATCCCTGCCTCCGGAGGTACGATACATAATCTCGCAAATTCTGAGAGGTAAGCGTGCTATGCTCTGGGTGCATTTCACACCACCTCTCATACATGCGGGACATGTATCCCCTACGGCGCGGGCTCCTGCTCTCGTAGCAGCTCAGCAGGTCATCCTTGAGCTCCGTCGTCCACCTAAAACGGTCCATGTCATTGCGGGGGTCGTCATCAGGGCAAATCGAAGCACCGCCACCTTGCCCAACGCCGGCTTCCGAAACCGGCTCGGTGTAGGTGCTTTTCCTTCGAGGTGGTCGAACCCGAAGATAGGGCCCGTCAGGTGGTTAGCCTTAGGGCCCGCAGCCGACATTTCCGGAGGCAGCCGTCCAAATTGCCTCCAGAGGATGGACCTGTGAAGGTTGCCGACCGACTTACATCCTTTGGCTTCGGTATACCCCTCGGTGTCGCCACGCACCGAATAGCCTGTTGATGTTGGGCGGCTTCCTGGGGGTTTATGAAAACAGCCGCTTCTAACATGAAGAACAGACGCTGTCGGAGTACCGCTCCTCACATGGAGATCCGTCGTGTCCTATTAATTGTGGAATAGCCGATCCTCTGGATGCAGACGCTATTCCACTGTGCTAGTCTTGGTCCGCCCCGGGTATTTCATTTCCCCGGTACCACCCATATCTGGGAGGCATTCCCCTATCCGCCACCTTGGGGAGGCGCCACTGAGAGGATCTAGCAACCCCTCGCGGTTATTGTATATGTTTAAAACAAAAAAGTGCAGCCCGGGCTCCGACACACCGGGCTGCTGTTCCATTACCCAATGACTACTCCTCACACCGTGAGGTGAGCAATCACTGGGTCCGCGAATCGTGCGCCCTAAGTAGACGAAGGGACCCAAGGATGACTGCCTTCTGCATTCTGGCGGCTAAGATGTGCGCCGCCGCACGGCACACCGGTATTTTGCGCAGTGCAGAGAGCAGCGTATTCCTCATTCCACCTAGGGATCCAATGACCATAACCAGCAGACTTACAGTGTAGTCTGGCCAGAGCCTGCGAAGTTGTCCGAGCAACTCCTGATATTTGGTCCGCTTTTCCTCCTCCTTAGAGACGATGTTCACCTCGGCAGGCGCCGAAAACTCAATAACGAACATCGTCTTCTGTTGGTGGTCGAGAAGGACTATGTCGGGCTTGTTTGCCTGTACAAGCTCGAGCGTGGGGAACGAGTAGTTCCAGTAAATCCGGCATCTCTCGTTCTCCACAACGGACTCTATATCCCCTGGAGCGTATGGCAGCACCGGTGTCTCATCGATACCGTATGAGTGCCTCAAATGATAGTAGAGCACTCGTAGAGCCGCGTTGTGCCGATGGACGTAAGCCGTCCCAGCATACGTCTTACACGCCGACAAGAGATGCATAAGCGTCTCTGGCGCCTGTCGGCAAGCTCTACAAAGGGTGTCGGGTACATCTAGACCCATAACCCTTTTACGGTACACCAAGGTGTTGAAGACACCGTCTTGGCAAGCCATTATAAAGCCCTCAGTCTCCGACTTCAACCCACTAGACCTTAGGAAAGAGAAGGTCAACTGCTCAGACAAGCCATGCTCTTCCAGATGTTTGTAGAAGATTCCATGCATTGGCTTATCTTTACGAAGTCTTAAAAGGAAGTCGACTTCGGCAGTTTTAAGGTGGGATTTTAACTCTGCGGGAGCAAGTTCCGTAATGGACTGCTGACACCTCCGCTTGAAGTCGAGTGTGAGGCTGAGCTCCTCGGCTGCTCGTTTCGCTGCGCTAAAAAGAAAGGCTCCTTTTCCCGCATTCTCGTGCTCTCGCACAAAGCGGATCAGGGGATCGGTGCTGTTCGTTACATAGCAGGCAATGGCCAGTACTACTCTGTTGTGCAGACGTTCCAGACTCAATAGTCCACGCCCTCCCAGGTGTCGCGGGAGGTATATTCGCGGGACAGAGGACTTAGGATGCAGGCTTCTCTCCATATTCATCCTTTTGCGGGTCTTCGTGTCGATTTCCTTCAGCTCGTTCACTTTCCAGTGTATAGCACCAAAGGCGTATAATAACAATGGGACCGCAAGCATGTTTGTGGCAGCGACTTTGCTCTTGATGGACAGTTCTGACGACCAGATCTGCCGGAGTCGGTGCAAATACTTGCGGCGGAGACACTCTTTAACCAATGCTGCCTCTTGGACATGACGCTGCGCCACTCCAAGGTAGGTATAAGTATCTCCGGCATGCAGTTGTCGCAAGATGCTCCCATCAACGAGCTGTTCCTCATCTCCACTATCTCCGCTTCGTCCTTTCTTGAGATGAACCAATGCACATTTGTCTGTCCCGAACTCCATTCCGATAGCATGACTGTACTCCTGCACCACCCTCAGCGATTGTTGTAGTTCGCGTTGGCCGGAGGCATAAAGTTTTAGGTCATCCATATAAAACAGATGGGTGACCTTGTGCCTCCGGTTATTGGGCGTGCCACAGCTGTATCCTTTAGTATTTCTCAGCGCTATGGACAGAGGCAAAAGTGAGATGCAAAAGAGCAAGGGACTCAAGGAGTCTCCTTGGAAGACACCTCTTTTCAATGACACCAACTCTGTCTGAACCCGAGTTTCACCTGATGTTATGGTAAACCGGGTCTTCCAGACCGGCATCAGTTGTTTGATGCATCCCACTATCTGATTATCCACCGAAAGACATTCCAACAGCCGCACAATGAGGTCATGAGACGTGCTGTCGAATGCCTTGCGATAGTCAATCCAGGCCATAGAAAGGTTTCGCTTGTACTGCACGGAGTCCTGCGTGACACATCGGTCAATCAACAAGTTCTCCTTGCAGCCAGCTACTCCTTTCTTTGACCCTCTCTGTTCATACACGTCGAGAAATACAGGATTCACCGCTTGAAGGAGACGCATGTACAAGATTCTGGCGAAGAGCTTGTAACATGCGTTCAGACATGTTATTGGCCTGTAGTTTTTGGGATCAGACAAATCTCCGGTCTTCGGGAGAAGCACGGTTCGACCCTCGACAAGCCAAGCCGGAATTGGCTGCTCCTGATTTAGCCACGAGTTAAAAACTCTAGCTAAATGCCGGTGGCAACTGGGGAATTTTTTCCACCAGTAGGTGTTTAAGCCATCCGGGCCAGGAGCTGCGAAATTCTTTGCGCCTCGTAAGGCGTCAAGAATTTCTTCCGTGTTTATCGGGTGACGCAGTACATGCAAGTTAGGAGTCCTCCTACAAACGGACTCGAACTGCGCCAAGGCCAGAGTGTCTGCTGAGAGAGGTTTGGGTTGTTCGTAAATGTCCCTCCAAAAGGCCTCCACGCGATCAGCAGTTGGCGGCTGCTCTATGGCTGGAGGCGGCTGTTGGAAAAGGCGAGAAGGTCTTTCGTAGAACATTCTGTTCTGCTCCAGTCCTCTCGCCCGCGCCACCAACGATCGCTTAGCAGCGATTAGCATCCGTATCCTGTCAAGACAGTGTTGCTTGACAACAACCAGTACCGCTTGACTGAGTGTATGATGGTCGCGCCTCAACCCGTAGGCTATCTGGCGCACTCGGCGCGTAAAAGGCTTCCCAGCCGCTCTATATTCCATCACACACTGGATACGGGATGCTTCCTGGCGAGCCAACTGGATTTTCGCTTCCATTTGGCGCACCCGTCTCTGTGCTCTCTCAACAGGAGAGTCTCTCGCTCTTCCCTGTCTAGCTAGCCTCAGAGCCGCAGCGTAAATTTCGCAATTGATGCTCCAAATGTCAGAGGCCTCCGATAGACGTTCACCAACAACCTCATCCTCTCTCTTTAAATCTGCCAGCTTCAAGGACCTTCCGTTGTTATGCAAGGCCCTTCGGTCCCTGAAATCCCCAGGTGAGACAACTTGGTCGATTTCCCTCTCAGCGGGCCTTACCGGCGATCTTTCAGCCTGGTTAACAGGCCTTCCGTCCACCGAAGGGGCAGGCTGAGCTGGAGCACGAACATATCCCTGCCTCCGGAGGTACGATACATAAACTCGCAAATTCTGAGAGGTAAGCGTGCTATGCTCTGGGTGCATTTCACACCACCTCTCATACATGCGGGACATGTATCCCCTACGGCGCGGGCTACTGCTCTCGTAGCAGCTCAGCAGGTCATCCTTGAGCTCCGTCGTCCACCTAAAACGGTCCATGTTATTGCGGGGGTCGTCATAAGGGCAAATCGAAGCACCGCCACCTTGCCCAACGCCGGCTTCCGAAACCGGCTCGGTGTGGGTGCTTTTCCTTCGAGGTGGTCGAACCCGAAGATAGGGCCCGTCAGGTGGTTAGCCTTAGGGCCCGCAGCCGACATTTCCGGAAGCAGCCGTCCAAATTGCCTCCAGAGGATGGACCTGTGAAGGTTGCCGACCGACTTGCATCCTTTGGCTTCGGTATACCCCTCGGTGTCGCCACGCACCGAATAGCCTGTTGATGTTGGGCGGCTTCCTGGGGGTTTATGATAACAGCCGCTTCTAACATGAAGAACAGACGCTGTCGGAGTACCGCTCCTCACATGGAGATCCGTCGTGTCCTATTAGTTGTGGAACAGCCGATCCTCTGGATGCAGACGCTATTCCACTGTGCTAGTTTTGGTCCGCCCCGGGTATTTCATTTCCCCGGTACCACCCATATCTGGGAGGCATTCCCCTATCCGCCACCTTGGGGAGGCGCCACTGAGAGGATCTAGCAACCCCTCGCGGTATTATTATTGGACCTCCCAAGAACATATAACAGCGCTGCCAATAAACTTTGAGAAAATTTTCTTGAGTGCTCTTTAAAATTTCCCTAGATTAGCACTTTTTCCCCTACATCTAAATTCGCGGGACTCTTAAAATTAATTGGTATTGGAAAAAGTTAGGACAAAAACACAAATAGACGCGATTTTATTTTTATTTTATTCTATGTCTCAAACGAGAAATTATTATTCAAACTTGAAGGAATTAAACAAAGAATACGTCAATTCACCGACTTAACGTTCGAACTGTACTCTAATTTGATAATCTTAATCAGTATATAAAAATATTAGTAATGTTTGATTTCCTTTTTCAAGGAGTTTTTTTGAACCTTCGTGCTATATATCCAGTAGTAGGTTTTTGGGGATAAGGTTCCAAAAAACCTTATCCCCAAAAGCCTACTACTGAATATTAGTTATTATACACTAGCTTGTCTGAAATCTAAAATCAACGAAATATCTGAAAATTGTTCGATTACAAATAATATATAAAATATAACGCACCACTGCTACTATTATTATTCACTATTCACGTAAATTAATATATTTTATTTTACTGTACATATATTATTATAAATCAGTACGTGAGCAAACTACCTAAATTCCAACTATGAACTAGAATGGACTAACCAGACGCATTTTGGGATCCCCAAAATCAAGTTTTCCAAGCGTTGGCGATTACAGCACGCTGCACTGTGGCTACGTGTATGGCTAAGCTTAATGAGTTGGAGTACAGATGGCGCTAAATTTACAATTGCGATTCAATCATTTTAAAATAAATAATTGATTTAAATATTGCGAAATGATTGTTTTATCAAATTGGTAGTTCTATCACTAAGTTTAAATTGGGAAAAATGGTGCTTTTCAAAATTTCTGAAATTTCCCTAGAATTCAAGCGAGTTTCCCTATTTCCCTAAAGCTGATCAAATTTCCCTAAAATAGGGAAATTTCCCTAGAGTTGGCAAGGCTGATGTATAAGAAAAGTCATCCGTTTTAAACAATATAAGTAATTTTTTAACGATTTCTAACGGAAATGACGTGAAAAATCGAACTTTAGCTCAAATTTCTCATAAACTGCCCAGCAGAAACACATGACAGTATTTTTTGTGATATCTACAAAAAAGATCCATCAAGTTCCGATCGATTTCGTCGCGATTTCTTTATTTTCATTTAAAAAAAAAAATGGAGTCAAGTTGATTGACTCAGTACTTCCCACACAGAATAATGATACCATTTTATTGTTTTCCCATTGCATGAAGCTATATTCTGAAATCTCCTTGCAACCAAATCATCGCCCATCTGCCCGCAAAAAAAACATCCAACACAAAAACTCTCGTAAATAGTTTCTTGCGTCTCCCTCCTTAGAAACTAGGACGCCACAGTTTTCATTCTGCATGCTTCAACTGAGCGATGCGAAACAATCAGGGGCCTCTAAGCCCTCTAAAAGCGAAGTATGAGCTATATTTTTAGTTTTTTAATTATTGTTGCGCCGCCACAACGATTTTTCAGACACTGGCGCGTTTTCCACTCTCACCGCGATAGTCAAATCTGTGTCGAAATGTCATTAAAATCAATTTAATAATTCTACTTGCTTTACGTAATATACATCAGTTTTGCAACCCCTCACCCCCCAACCACCCCAATTTCAGCCCCACCCAAGAAAACGTAGAAAATGATCAGGAACGCCTAAAAACAAGGTTTGAGCTGATTTATATTTTTAGTTTTTTTATTATTCCTGCGCCGCCACTGACACGATTTTTCCAAAACATTCCCGCTTTTCATCGTTGCCGCGGTAGTATTACTGTGTCCCTTGGTTTCTGTAATGAGCAAGGCAATGTTCGAATGGACCTAAAAAAGTGTATTATGCCGCTAGGTTTTTCATTCACAGGTCAATGGACAGCCCATTATGAATATAACAAATTTTTCAGTTTCCCAACCTCCCACCCCCCACCCACCCAAAATTCTCTCCTACCCAAAAAAAAAGAAAATGATCAGGAACCCCTAAAAAGCCTAAAAACAAAGTTTGAGTCGTTTTATTTTTTTTTGTTTTTTTATTATTACTGCACCGCCACTGATACAATTTTTCCAAAACATACGCGTTATCCATCCTCTCCGCGGTAGTAATACTTTGACAAAGTGTCATTAAAATCCATTCCATAACTTTTACGTTACTCAATACAGAACGATCTAAAGCAATATTCGGGGGTTAAGGGAGAGCGGAGACTCGAGATCATCAGATATAGGTCCTCCAGCCTCTTCACTCTCAGGGGGGTCGTAAGGCCCGCAAGACCGTCCAGGAGTGGGTAGGAGACCAATCCGTCACCTGCCCCGTGCAGAAATGCACCTTTCTCGTAGTGGCCCCTGTCTTCGTCAGATATGACGAAGCTAGTCCTGGCGGATCTAGGCTGGAGCCGCGAAAGGCTCCCTGGCACTGGGCAACAGCATTGCCAGTATCGGTGCCAGCTCCTGAGGGAGGGTGTACTCACGATAAAAGTGAATGCACCCATGCCTAGGAGATCGCACCGAACGTCCTCTAGGATAACTGAAGAACCCAACCCAATGTGTCATGCGATCCGTGCTAAAGGGTGCGTGGCGGTGGGGGTGCACCGTCGCTAACGGAGCTTCTGGGATACCAGGCGACCTCCCAGACTAGCAAGCCTTACACTCGTGCAGGGGGCGCCGCGGGTGTGGACCATGTAGTTCCCCCTTACTCGTGGGATTTATTATGAGTAACAAAAATAATAATAATAAACCCAAATCCGGGGGCCCCCCATCAGGGGACCCCGAACAGCAACCGGGTGGCCTCTCACCAGGGGACCCCGATAGAACCCTCACTGGTGAAGAGCAAGTGAGAGACATTTCAAGGGAACTCGCCAAGGAGGTGGGGACCTTGAATCTGAAGAAAAAGGGTAGGACGGGAGCGCAGAAGAAGCGGGCCCGGAGGCTAAGGCTGGCGCAGGAGGGGCAGGGCTCCGGAAGTCGAGATGCCTCTTCGGGGGCATCTGCTTCGGGGGGCGCTGCAGCTTCTGTGCGGGCTAGGGCGCCTTCGGGTGTTGTAGCTGCGGCTTCGGCGGGGCCTAGCATTGCTGGGAAACGTCCGAGGTCAGCGGGTGTGACACCGGAGGGTGCCTCATCGCGGAAGAGAGCTCGCACTTCCGCTCACGTTAGCTACGCTAGAGTGGCGCAAACCGGGCACAGGGTAGTATTCGTTCCCGAGGACTATCCTAGTGCTCAGTTGGTGGAGACGCAAGTCTTCAGCATCCAGGAGTCAGTGAGCGGACTGATGGACGGGCTCCCACTTGAAGGGGCCTTTCCAAGGTTTGCTGACTGCTACTTCTCGAGGGGGCGGCCATCTTTGTTTGCGAGAACGAGTTCTCGCAGACGTGGCTGGAGGCCCAGGTTGGCAACCTGAGGCCCTGGGAAGGAGCACGACTCAGGGCGATGCGATTTGAGGACCTGCCCGTCTTCAGGCGGGTGATGGCCTGGTTCCCGGGCCCTCACGTGAAAGAGGACATCCTCCTGAGGAGGTTAGGTAGGCAAAATCTTGGGATACACCCCAACTCGTGGAGGGTAATGGAGGTTGAGATGGAGCTGAAAGGCGTGCGTTTGGTCCTCAGCGTTGACTCCATTAGCTGGGGTGTAATCGAGGGCAGGGGGCTGCGGCTCTACTGCGGAGCGAGCTCAGCAGTGTTTACTCTGCTGAGCAAGAATAGAGATCAACGCGGGACTGCTGCTGTCGGCGGTGATCAGGGCCCAGGTGAGAGCCAGAAGCCTAGGAACCAAGGGCAGCTGGCACCTGGGGAGGCTGTTGTTGCCGCTCGGGCTCCTCCAAGGGGGACCGAGCGGCAGGAACAGACTTCTCAGGAGTCTCTGGAGTTGGACAAGGATGCGCCCACACCAGGAACTGGTGGGCCACAGAGGAGCACACCAGTGAGCGAGGGGCAACTACTAGATAGTGACTCCGACTCAGCACTGGAGGGAGCCAGGATGCTGTGGCAGTCAGGTGAACGCCACAGTCAGAGCGAGGGTAGCAGCAACGAACGGGGCCCCACCGTGGGGCACTAGATGTTGGTTTGCTACAGACGGACGGGAATGAACTGCCAACAAAATGTTGAGTTACATTTCCTTTATTCAAATTAATTTGCGGCAGCAGCTTCTAGGGTTCTTACTCAGACGATCACTAGGGGTCGCTATGGCATAGCCCTTATTCAGGAACCTTGGATAAGGAATGGCATTATTAGCGGGCTTAACATTCCAGGGTATACTATCTTTAGTAGCGCTCCGGAGACAAAGCCTAGAGTGTGTGTATTATGTAATAATATGAATGCATGGCAACTAATGGACGCTACAACTAGGGACACGGTTGCGGTGGTGATTCGCCTTAGAGAACAAAGCATCGAAAGGAGTTTAGTGGTATGCTCAGCATACTTACCGTATGATTCAGGAGATCCTCCCCTTTAAAAGAGATGGAGGACCTTGTGTCTCACTGTCGAGACAATAATCTCGAGCTTATCGCAATGCCCATCACACCCTATGGGGTAGCTCTAACACTAACAGACGTGGTAAAGAGCTGATGGAATTTCTAGGGACTTCGAACGTAGAGGTTCTGAGTGTTGGCGACTCTCCTACCTTCTCAAACAATGTGAGGGAGGAGGTCCTAGACATAACAATGAGCTCGCTCGGTATTTGTAATGAGGTCAAGGACTGGACCGTATCCTTGGAACCGTCACTGTCCGATCATAGACATATAACGTTTAGGATTGAGGGAAAAAGGGAGGGAATCTTCGTTAGAAATCCTAGGCAAGCAAATTGGGCTTCTTTTAAAGAGGACCTAGGTAGCAGGCTACGTCCTATAGATCAGGATCTCAGTAAAGGGGAGGGCTTGGAGGCGGCAGTTGATTTCCTGTGTAGTGACCTCCGAGCCTCCTACTCCCTACGCAAAGTGGGCGTGGCGGGCAATTCCACCTTCTGGACTAAGAAATTAGAAACCAGGAGAAAGTCCCTGCACAAACTACTCACATAAGTTAGGTACAAGAAAGGTACTCCTGAATGGGAGAAGTATAGGATAAAGCTACAGCAATATAAGAGGGAAGTCAGGAGGGCCTCCAGGGAATCTTGGAGGAACTTCTGTAGGTCCACCAATGATATTCCTGCGACGGCAAGGATAGATAGGATCCTTAGCAAGGACACCAAGTCCAAGTTGGGGACCTTGACGGACTCCAATGGTGATAGAACCAATAACGAGTAGGAAACCCTTAAATTGCTGATGAGTCTGCACTTTCCGGGATCGGTTGCTGCTCAACACACAGGTGCACATAGGTCACTCTGCCGTCCTCATAGAGAGGAATGGCAGATGGCAGGAGAAGTCGTCACTTATGACCGCACAAGATGGGCAATAAATACTTTTGCTCCATACAAAAGTCCAGGCAAGGATGGCGTCATTCCAGCCATGCTACAACATGGTCAGGATCTGGTACTTTATACCTAGTTAGGATATTTCGCGCCTGTGTGGCTACTGGCTTCACACCAAAGAGCTGGTTGCATTCAAGGGTCGTTTTTATTCCTAAGCCGGGCAGAGGTATCTACACTCGTCCGAAGGGCTTTAGACCGATTACCCTTTCGTCGTTTTTACTAAAAACATTGGAGAGGTTGGTTGATAGATATATCAGGGATGGGCCCTTACAAAGGGTTGAAATCCATGCCTATCAGTTCGCACACCAGGCGGGAAAATCGGGTGAGTTGGCACTTCATCATTTGGTCAGCAGGCTTGAGAAAACGTTAGATCAACAGGAAGTGGCTATCGTAGCATTTCTTGACATCGAGGGTGCGTTCAACTGTACCACTACCAATTCGATAAGACGCGCCCTAGAGAGACATGGAATTGCTCCAATCCTAGTGGAGTGGATTCTTACCACTCTAGAGTGCCGAGTGGCTTCTGCAACGCTTAATGGCATAAACTATAGCGTTGCAGTGGCGCGAGGCTGCCCACAAGCCGGTGTTCTTTCACCTCTACTATGGTGCTTAGTGGTGAATGACCTACTCGTGAGAGTAAGTTACTGAGGGGCTACGTGCAGACTTATGCCGATGATTTGAGCATAGTGCTCAGGGGTAGATTCATAAATACAGCCTCCGAGGTAATGAAAGGCGCGCTGCGCGTTGTGGAAACGTGGTGTAGTGAAGTAGATCTGTCAGTGAACGCTGAGAAGACGGAGCTCGTTATGTTCACTAGGGGAGGGAAGATGGAAGGCCTCGTGAGGCCTACCTTTTTCAGAACGACACTTGAATTGTCTCAGTCAGTAAAGTATCTAGGAGTCATACTGGATTACAAGCTGACTTGGAGGCAGCGTGTGGATTATAAGGTAAGCAAGGCTCGAAAATCATTAAGGGCCTGCAGAGGAGTTGTCGGTAGTAGTTGGGGCTTGAGCCCAAAAGTGGTGCACTGGCTCTATACTACAATAGTCAGACCGTCATTAATATATGGCTCCATAGTGTGGTGGACCTGTATAAAGACGGAGGCAATAAGAGCCAAACTTAATAAGGTTCAACGTTTGACATGTCTTAGTATAACCAGTGCAGTGCGCACAACACCTTTGAGTGCCATTGAAACACTATTGAATCTTCCTCCTTTGGATCTAGTAATTCAAGGGGACGCTGGAAAAACTGGGTTCCGTCTCTGGAGTCAGGGTAGCTGGACTTTTATGAATCCAGGCAAAGGACATTCGACGATTCTAGCAGAGTTGCATGAGGATAGCCCTATTTTGTTGGCGAGGAGCGATATAGTTACTCCTACGCATCGCTTCAATCGCAAATTTACGGTGGTGTTTCCGTCAAGGGAAGAGTGGGAGTCTAGGGAAAGACAGCTCATCGAATGAGGAGGACAGGTCTGGTACACAGACGGTTCACTCGCTAGAGAGGGCTCGGGCTCGGGAGTCTACGGACCCCATACAAGACATTCACTCCCTCTTGGGGGGCACACCACGGTATTCCAGGCTGAGGTCTATGCGATACTTGCTTGTGTAAATCGTATTCGGGAAATTGACGGGTTTAGGAGGCGGATTACTATCTGCTCTGACAGTCAGGCACCCATCAAAGCACTGAGTGCTTGGAAAATAACGTCGGGACTGGTCCTGGAGTGCAGGAGGGCTCTTGACGACATCTCAGCTAAACACAAGGTATCACTTATGTGGGTACCTGGGCACGCTGGGGTAAAGGGTAACGACATGGCGGATCATCTGGCTAGGATGGGATCCAGCAACAGTTTTGTGGGCCGGAACCAGCTTTAGGACTATCTGCAAACTTGATTAGGAAAATAATTGGAGGGTGGATCCAGAATCAACACTCTCTAAGATGGAACATCTCTGGCCATCTCCGTCAAGCTCGGGAACTATTAGCAGGGCCTGCAGAGAGAATGGGACGATTTTTCCTCTCTCTGGATAGGAGTAACTTGAGATTGCTAGTAGGCCTATTAACGGGTCACAACACCTTCAGGCGTCATCTGTTCGTGATGAGTGTGGTCAACGACCCAACGTGCACGTGGTGCGGTGAAGAGGAAGAATCCTCGGCACACATCTTGTGTCGCTGTGAAGCCCTGGGTTATCACAGATAGACTATGCTGGGCTCAAGAACATTGGAACCAATAGAGATAAAATGGATAGGACCTAACAATGTACTTGCCTTCGCTAAAAGGGCAGGTCTTAGGAACTAGCGCGGATAGAGGCGCAAAAGGGCCCATCGTGTGACCTATGTACCAGTCACATTCTGTGCTGTATAGCCTCTGGTCCTTATTCATTCATAAACAAGTTTAGTGGCTCGGAGTACCCAAAAGACGATTTGACCTGGTGCTCTTGTCATGATGTGATTGACTAAAGTTTAGTTTTCTCCACAAATGTCGTGTCTCAACCGTCATAATTAATTTATGTAATAATGAGCATGCTAAATGTTGTTTGAGACGGTTATGCATATTCAACCATTTAGGGTCCCTCAACTTGTGTCTAACACGATCACGCAACCTAAGACCGAAAATATACCTAATGCAAGCACTTTGTATTTTTTGTAATTTATATTTACAACTAACATAAAGACATGGCATATAAACGACGTTACAATAATTGCAGTGAGACAAGACCAGTGATTCAGATAAATCTATTTTCAATTAAATACCCAGAAAGTGTCTACTTGTATATAAATTACGAAGGGAACCAAACGATGTCCCTTGCACTTTGTCTACCTGAGTTCGGAATCGAAGTCTGCTATCTAAATAGTAGACCCAGATTTTTTACTTCCGTTTTCACTCGTAACACTTCACCATTGATAGACATTCTCAAACTTTCAGCGTCGTGTTGTTTGAGACAAGATAAATAACAGCACATTTATTTGTATTTAACTTTAATCCATTCATATTCAAATATCCCCGCAGAACCGAGAGCTCATTATTGACGATATCTCGAGCATCACTATTTGATTCTTTTACTTCCCGCACCGATAGGTAAGGGGAGTCTTGTGAGAATTTTCGATTTTGAGATAATACTCTCTTTGAGCGTTTTATGATGCCTATGTCGTAGTCTTCTAGTGTAAACCGTCTTTTCATGAAGTTCCGAGGCATTTCATGAAGCGTCGGCATATTGTGTAAAATGATTACCGCAACACAAGCCGCCTAGGCCTTACATGTAATGAACTACTTCTACTGACTTCTGACGTATAACGTTTCTACACGAATTGACTAAATGTAACGGTCGGCATTTCATGAAGTTCCAACTTCCAGTGGGCGAATCGTGCTCCGCTATATTTTTTTGTTCCAGGTGCCACAAAAGTGGTCCCTGCAGTAATAAATAAATTCACATATTTAATTATTTTTTTATGTTATAATATGTATACTGATTTTGAATGTGTTTCATGCCTTTTGTTTGGTTAAGGTATTATAAAGTTATTTCAACTTTCGCTTTATCAATATTATTTTTTATTGGAATAAAGGTTTTCGTAGAATCTACTTGCTCTGATTGGAGTAGTCTACTCTTGTTCAGGTGGTCCACTCTGTATAGTATAGGTTTCAATATCAAGCTCGTATAAGTCATTTGAACACACGATGCCTAATTTTTGGGGCATTTCATGAAGCTTCAACCTCTTCAATTAGGCACTTCGTGTCATGCACAATACGACGGAATTATAATGGCGTTACATTTAATGCCTAGGCAGGTAGTGCAGTCTCATGATTTTACATTAAATGCCGACGCTTCATGAAACGACTAGGTTTTTCATGAAAAAACGGATTGCATTAAAAGCCTACCACATCTACATAACGAAAATCCACGTCACTCATTTCCGTAGGTCTATCTGTCTGTCTGTCTGTCGCGTTCTTTCTACCGTCGTAATCTCAGTAACCGCTGCATTATTGTGGTCAAATTTGGGTACCTATATGCTGCGGGGTCCTAGTAGATAATGCAAAAATTTTGAAAATCGGTACATCGCCGGCGGAGTAATTAGCAAAAAACAAAAAATTAAATATTCATCAAACTTCGTTTTTAGGCGTTTTAGGAGTTCCTGATCATTTTCTACTTTTTCTTTAGTGGGAGTCAAATTGGGGTGGTTGGGGGGTGGGGCGTTGTAAAACTAAAGAATTTGTTGTCTTTATAATGGAATGCCCATTGACCTGTGAATGAAAATCCTAGCGGCATAATACACCTTTTTAGGTCCATCCGAACATTGTCTTGCTTATTATAGAAACCATGGAACTTAGAATTTGTGATGTGTAGGTACGAGTATTGTTTTAGATCGTTCTATATTGCGTAACGCGAAAATTATTGGATTGATTTTAATTAAATTTTGACACAGTATTACTACCGCGGCGAGGATGGAAAACGGGTATGTTTTGGAACAATCGTGTCAGTGGTGGCGTAGCAATAATAAAAAAACAAAAAATATAATAACAGCTCAAACTTTGTTTTTAGTCGTTTTAGGGGTTCCTGATCATTTTCCACTTTTTTTGGGTGGGGGTGAAATTGAAGCGGTTGCGGGGTGGGAGGTAGTAAAACTGAAATTTTTTTTTTACTCACAATAGTTTGTTCATTGACCTGTGGAAGAAATACCTAGCGGCATATTACACATTCTTAAGTCCATCTGAACATTGGCTTGCCTATTACAGAAACCAATTTTGTGATGTATACATACGAGTTTTGCTTTACTTCGTCGTTCTATGTATATTATGTAATGCGAAAGCGCGTCTGTTTTTAAAAGTCGTATCAGTAGCGGCGCAGCCATAATAAAAAGACTAAAAATATAAAACGGCTCAAACTTCGTTTTTAGACGGTTTGGAGGCACCTGATCGTTTCGCATCGTCGAGTTCAAGCATGCAGAAAAAACTATGGCGTCCAAATTCCTAAGGAGGGAGACGCAAGAAACTATCTACGAGAGTTTTTGTGTTGGATGTTTTTTGTTGCGCGCGGGTGGGCGATTATTTGGTTGCAAGAGGATTTCAGACTATAGCTTTATGCAATTGGAAAATAATAAAATTGCATCATCATTATTTGCGAGAAGTACTGAGTCAGTTAACCTGACTCCATTTTTTAAAGCTGCAGTATAGTTGGGTGTTCTCTGCATATTGATGACAGCTAAAATTAGATAGATCTTTACTTATATTCATAGTGTATACCAAAAATAACAAGGGCCCAAGTATGGAACCTTGGGGCACACCGGTGGTAACATTGATGTACTGTGGCATTTGCAAAAGAAATCCGTACGCTTAATTGCTGGTGCTAGATATCGCGACAATTGCCGTACCCACTTTATCCATCTTAAAATAATAACTCTACCATCATTATACATTCTGTCACAATTACAAGAGATCCATAAACGTAAAACCGAATTTCATTTGAACAGTTCGTACCATTCTTACATGAGACCAGCCACGCAAATATCCGCGATATCGACTTGCAAATTCCAAGAAAAATTCACTAGACCGACATCTATACAACAATTCACCTGATTAGTGAAAAATTTAACGGCGAATAGGTTTAAATCTATTATAAGGACATTTTTGGCTAAACATGCATTCTATTCAGTACCGGAGTATATGGAAAAGCTTAGATGTAATAACTCAGAGAAGTTGTTATTATAACCTTTCTGTTATTTTCTATTTGCCATATATGTGTGTACTTGTTTGTGATTTATACTTCAATATTTTATTTCCCACTAATGACCTGCTACAAATGTATAATATTGTCACGACGGCCTCTTTTTTTTCTTCACCCAGGGAATCAAACTCGACGTAACTTTCACCGGTTTACTTCACAACTCGATACAATATCTCTTAACCTTATCTCAAGTACAACTCAACTCGACTGTCCCCTACGCTACCCGTAGCACCTTATATATACTTCATCGAACCATCTAGAGCATTCGATGACATTTCTAGAATCCATCCGTCATTCCCGAAAACTCTAGACGATTCGATGACGTTTACACTTCAAAAGATCTAACCTAGCACTTTGACTTTACATCATATAAGACAACTAATGACAACTAATACAAATACACGAATACCATAATATACAGTATGTTACATTCTTCCCCCCTTAGCGTTCGGCGTCCTCGACGAACAACTTCGATTCTTGTATCACCACAGACATCAGCATAGTCAACCTTCGGCTTTCCACTTTCCGTACATAACCTGTAGACTACGTCGTTGAGGCGCTTCATCACCACGTAGCGTTCCTCCCCAAGCGTTGTATCTTCGGACATCTACCCCTTCTCCGTCGTGGATTGTAGAACCACACCAGATCACCATTTAGCTGCGATATCATTTGTTTCAACCCTTGATTCTCATCTTCAGCTCCAGCAGCGTTCTCTTTTCCTAATTCTGTTATCATCCCCTTCATTTTCAACTTTTCGCCTTGACGACTGTCACCTCTCGACACTTCCTCCTTCCCATCACTCAGGCTATTCTCCACTTCCTCTATGAGCCTGCTGAGTTCGTCTTCCACCTGCACAATCCTCTTCTTTTGCTTAACATTCTCGCTTTTGAGTTGCGTGGTCTGGTCAAAACCCCATGATGCGTCCTTGAGTGCAGCACCAAGCTCTGCTCCTATCTTCGGGTTTTCTTTCCCCAGTTGCGCCAATCTCTGTTCTAACTGTACATCGTAAAATGGCTTCGCTAATATTGCGGAGACACACTTCTTCTTCTTATCGACCTCAATTTCCAGCTGTGTAGTCTTCTGCTCCACGTTACTGTTTTCATTCTTCATATGCTTCATCCTGGAGCTACCGTACTCTGCTTCAGCCAATGCGTTTTCCAGCTCCTCTTTCAGTCGAGAATTCTCGTTTTTCAAAATCACCAGTCCCTGTTTAGTCTTACTATCAACTTCTCTTGCTTTAGACAAATCTTCCTTTCGCTTTTTCGCATCATAGACCTCGCCGCACCAATCTGTTTTCAGCTTCTTATTTTCTGCTTCAAGCTGCGCCAACCTTTCTCTCAACTCATTCTTCTTGATACCGACCCTTTTGGCTTTATTAATCGCGTTGTTCAACTTCTTTTTACAGAATGCATACTCAGCCTCCATCTGATTTATCTTCCGTTTGAGCATTGCATTTTCATCTTTAACTTGGTCGCATTCCCTCTCGGCTTCCTTCAACTGATTCAAAGCTTTCAATCTCTTGATTTCGCCCTTCAAAGCAGAAACTTCTTTATTGAACTCCCTCAAGGCTATTTCGTGTTGTTCGTCCTTCTTCATTAGATTCTTTCTATTCGTTTCAAACTTGCTTTTAATATGCATACTTCTCCATTCCTGAGAGTCAAGCAACTGCTTCATCCTATCCCTGTCTGCTCTAAGTTCCCTAATGGCTACTCCGTGTTGTTGTTGAAGCTTGGCAATACTTTCTTCGTTCTTCTTTACTAAATACTTTATGTCTCTGTCAAACTGCTCTTTCATTGAGTTTATCGTGTCTTGCATAGATTTCATTTTGTTCGCATATTCATCTGCTTTTTCTACATCCGCTTGTATCTTATTAGCCTGGGTGCGGCAGCCTACCCTAAGATGCCCCTTCTGTCCACATCTCCAGCATGTAAACTTTTCAGCTCCTTCTAGGCTTGTGCGAACCGGGTTTCTTTGAAAGCTAGCACCTCTTCTTCCTGAAATAAACGGTGTGGCCCTGACTTCTGCTTCTGTATCTTGCTCGACAGCGCGCACCCTCCTTGTCATTCGCATGGCTTTTATGTCAGCTTCAATTTGCAAAGCCTTGATCACAGCATCTTGTAAATTTATGGGATTGGATAGTTTTACCACTCGTTGAACTTCCGCGTCTGCAATGCCTTCGACAAACTGGCGAGCAGCGACGTATTCCTGTGTCTCGATGGGACTGCTGACGAATGCTCGTTTAGCTAAGCTTTGGACTTCGTATGCAAACGTCGTCAAGTCCTCCTTGGCTTTCTGTGTCCGGTTATACAATTGGCTATGCAACAGCTCTGTTAAGTGTGCATCTCCAAAGCGTAACTTTAGTGCAGATGTTATCTTATCATAGTCACGTAGGTCTGATGCGCAGAGATTTTCCAAAATAGCTGCGGCAGAGTCTCTTAGCATGGATGTAAGCACACAAGCTTTTTCTTCATTTGACCAGTTATTCATACGAGCGATATTTTCAAATTGCATATAGTAAATGTCCCAGGACGTTTTGCCGTTGTACGGATAGGGCTTTGCTACTACGCCACTGTGTCTATCAGGAAAAGCGGGTGCTGCAGCTGTTAAACTACGCTCACCTGCACTAAGTTCTCGCAGCTCCTCTCTGATCATTTCCTTGACCTGATCTTTCACCTGCTGTAGTTGTTCACGCTCACCTCCACTAAGTTCTCGCACTTCGTCTCTCACGATTTCCTTCACTTGATCCTTCACTTGCTGCAGCTGTTCCTCAACGATCTTTTGCGATGTCTCTATAGCACTAATACGCTGATCTTGATTTTCTAACGCCTGACTTACGGCTTGCCTCTGCTCCTCCAATCTGGTCATTACCAGCTCCTGTCCACTTTTCAAGTCACTCTTCAAACCTGCGACTACCTCATCTTGATGTTGCTTGAGTTTTTCTTCTAGGTTCACGACTGTTGCTTGCATAACGGCTGCCTGGTTATCTAAGCTGGTTCTCATTTCGGCTGTTTGCTCGATGCTGTTTCTCATATCTGCCTTCATTTCTTGTATCATAGCCATCAATGCCCTCATGTCGGACGCCATAGCTCTGGTTACAGGCATTGACTGACGCTGTACTCACTTCTTAACTCCTTTTCCTGGTTTGATTCGATGGATAATCCCACACTTCCGACACCAATTGTCACGACGGCCTCTTTTTCTTCACCCAGGGAATCAAACTCGACGTAACTTTCACCGGTTTACTTCACAACTCGATACAATATCTCTTAACCTTATCTCAAGTACAACTCAACTCGACTGACCCCTACGCTACCCGTAGCACCTTATATATACTTCATCGAACCATCTAGAGCATTCGATGACATTTCTAGAATCCATCCGTCATTCCCGAAAACTCTAGACGATTCGATGACGTTTACACTTCAAAAGATCTAATCTAGCACTTTGACTTTACATCATATATGACAACTAATGACAACTAATACAAATACACGAATACCATAATATACAGTATGTTACAATATTATATGTGGTGTAGTTAATAGAGTTCTATTGTATTGTATGCAAAAAATGCACCGGTGGTAACATTGATGTACTGCGACATTTGACAGTCAACTAAAACACAGACTCCCCCCGTCCAGAGAGCTTTCAAAGAATTTTACAGATGTAGTAACAAACCCATAGAAATGCAGTTTTGCGGTAAGGGGTTTGTGGTTGACTGTATTCAATGCCTTGGGAAAATCCAGTAACACCAAAGCTGTAGTCTTCTCCCTGTCAGAAGCCTCTGTCATCTAAAACATTCAACATTGCGGTTGTGGTGCTGAAGCCTGTTCGAATTCCCTGTATAGTTCTATTCGAGAGAAACATTTGCTAGCATTCTATTCATTCGCAAGAATACTAGCTCATTCATGGGGCTGCCTGAATGTGAGGCCGTAATAGGTGATGCTGTCAGAATTTAAAAAATCGGTACATGGGCGGCGGAGTAATTAGCAAAAAACGAAAAAGTTCTAATATTCCTCAAGCTTCGTTTTAGGCATTTTAGGTGTTCCTGATCCTTTTCAACTTTCTTTGGGCGAGGTCAAAATTGGGATGGTTGAGGGGTGGGTGATTGTAAAACTGAAAAATTGATTATTGACCGGCTAAAGAACGATCTAGCGGCATAATAGACTTTTTTGGTCCATCCGAACGTTTCCTTGCCTATCACAGAAACCAGAGGACTTAAAATTTTCTGATGTATACATACGAGTATTGCTTTAGATCGTTCTGTGTTGTGTAACTTGGAATTGATTTTATTCAAATTTCTATAAATATGTTTTTCATAAATCGTGCCAGTGGTGGCGCAGCAATAATCGAAACAATATAAAATATGGCAACCCAAAATTCATTTTTAGACGGTCTGGGGTTTCCTGATCGTTTCGCTTCATCAAGTTGAAGCTTGCCGAATAAAACCTGTGTCGTTCTAGTACTTACGGAGGAAGATGTAAGAAAGTATTTACGGAAGTTCCTTTGTTGCATGTTCTTTGCGGGCGGGCGGTGATTTGGTTGCAAGGGGATCTCAGACTATAGCTTCACGCAATGGGAAAACAATTAAATGGCACGATTATGTGCGGGAAGTACTCAGTCCATCACGTTGACTCCGTTTTTTGGAAAGGAAATTATTTCAGCACGAAGATACTTTTAAGCAGAAAATCAGAACGTGGAAAACATTTTTCTTCAATTAATTAATACGTCCGCTGTCCACGAGACAGCATAATCGTTTGTGATTCGCGGTTTCTCTACTTGTATGAAATTTATTGTTGACAATGAATTAAAATATTTTAATCCTTTTTAAAATCATTTTAAAACATGAAGTTTTGTTGAATGCCTCTTGTAAGAATTAGAGAAATTGAATCAACCGGCCTTCATATTAGTTAAAACTTCGCTCAGGAAACAACATCACAACAAAAGCAAATATCTTACGTTTCTTTCATGCTACATAACTTTTTAAACTAGAATTTTCGCATTTATTCCGATGTTTTAATGAGAACTTCGTTTGGATTAGGGCGATGCAACATAGCGGGTGTGCAGAGCCCATTGTCAAATAAATATCTTGTTTACTGCGTCTAATACTCAGACGGGTAGATTTTGAAACCTGGAAATCATGTTCTATTTTTTTTTTTTTTTATTTTATTTTTTATTTATTTATTTATTATTAAACTTAACTTACTCATACAATAATTATATAGAAATGAACAGGTTTTCTTATTATTAAGATAAATATATACGTATATGTATACATATACACATATATTTCCTAACTTACAAACTAGGTTTATCGCCTTTCGTTTCAATTATCTAAATTATTTCATTTGTATTGATAACATAGTAACAGTAAAATCTATTCCTACACAATTTCATTGTACTGTAAGTAATTCGCACTAATTAATTAGTGTTACTCAAAATAACAACAGATTTGAAACTGTAAACTGTGCTCGAAGTGATGTTTACTTGAGTGTGAATGGTTTGCATTTATTTTTAGAAAGTGCTTGTTAAAATGTTTCATCCCATGAACAAATAACGTAAATCGTAAATAGCCTTGCCGCAAGATTAACAACAACTCTCCGGATAATTATTGTAGATAACGCGACAAAGAGACTTGAGAATTTCGCCGGTTGCGCACACGAAAGAGTGAGAACGCATTCGGCGGAAAAGAAATAGAAACACAGCGTACGCGTACACTCGAAGTAAACAGTTAAACTTAGGAAAAGATTTGCTTTGTTAAGAAAGGTCCTGAATGTTGATGATAAATAATAAATAATTATTGTAAGGCTTTAATTCATTCCACTGTGATAATCCCCGACTTAGTGCCAGACTCAAATTTTAAACGCGCATTTCCTGTAAAACCCATATCACCATACATGATTTTGCCCAGAGTGTACCGTCCCGCTTCAAAATATCTGATGCAAATGGCAAATTTGTTAGCTGTCCACTGCGCATCGTTCCCTATTTCATATTTCTCGAGTCTCTAGGTATACTTGTCGAGTTGTACGTAACGGAGATGCATCTGAAAAACGTCAAAGTTTACGGAATAAATATAAGTTGGATCACTATCCGTCGGCACTTTGAAGATCTCACATCAAAGCGATGCCGCGGCCGCACGCGCCAGTTAGTTTTTGCGTTGGTTTTTGCCCAAGTACGAGGGTCTTTTAGCGGGGACTTGCTAACGCCAGGGTTTTACGTATATACGAGGGTCATTGAAAGACTATGTATTGACAGCCGATTTAGACATACAAATACAAATATAACGTTTATTTTGCTAATACACTTGGTAACTAAAGTAAAATAAAACTATTTCTAATGAATCTCAAATGATTTCACATATTGTAGCTGTTTCGTAGATACGTAAAAATTGGTCCAAAGGTGCTGAAGTATTTTTACCTTAATGTTTTGTTTATTTGGCATATTTTTGAGACCGCATCTTATAAAATTTATGGTATAATATATAGGAACTCGTGTGTACAATTTTAAAAGATAATGATGTGGAAATGCTTTACATGGATGTGAATAAATGTTATTGACATTTTGCTTTTCAGTGTCATACCAATCGCTACTGTAGAAACTAAATTGTTAAAGTTATCAATAAAAATATTTCCGAGCTTTAAAATATAATTCAGAATGTCTCTAGGTGGTATGGTAAGACCACCGAATGAATATTTTGTCTCACTATACGCTTTTAGCGTGATACAATCCTTTAAGTACCTGTAGGCCTGTAGGCCTCGAATTAATCACTTTAAACGTGTGCTAGTTTGTTGGAATTGCTTTATCGGGTGGAACACAGAAAGGCACAAATGTACAGGGTGTCCCATTAATAATTTTGAATCGGACGTCACGTGACCAAAAACAAATACCTCATAGGATATATAATTCTCTACTACTGCCCAGTTCCGACCTATTGCGTGTCCTAATCGTCATGAAACATGTATTTATATCCTTTATATTTCAAGGTTTACCACAAAATAAGGATGGATATGATTGTCATTTTCCATCCATTAATAAATTTAATTGATAAAATCAAACTTCTGAAAATATTATCCATTTCCTGCAAACAAATCCCAGATAACAAAATCCGATATTTTTGAGACACTGTATACACTTCGCGTTACACACGTTCAACCACTATTTTGCGCCGCCCCGTATCTCCCGGCTGACGTCGGTACACTGCTACCGGTGGACCGGGGAGACGGGGCAAGGGGCAGGCTGTTTTGATATTTTTGCGGAGTGATCCAACTTATATTTATTCCGTAAACTTTGGAAACGTTGCCATTCGCCCGCATTGGTTTGGACTCGTTCGTCAAGTGTACCTAGATGGTCAGTTGTGGTCGTTTGCAACAAACATTGCGCATCGGTGCGGATGGGCAGCGCAACGAACTAAGATATTTTAGTCTGTCGTTAAAGCAGAAAAGACAAAAAAGAAATCCGAGTTGCGAATATCTGCAAACGTTGCTAGGTGTTCACATCTGGCAGTGTCGAGAATTTTTTGCAGTACTTCGCTACAATTCGACAAGAAATGGTGTCTTTATTTTCGTTTGTCAAAGAAAAAATATGATTGAGGTAGTATTTCCGCAAATGAATAGAATGCTAGCAAATGTTTCTCTCAAATGGAACTATACAGGGAATTCGAAAAGGTTTCAACACCACAACCACAATGTTGAATGTTTTGGATGACATATTAGAGGCTTCTGACAGGAAGAAGACTACAGCTTTGGTGTTACTGGATTTTACCAAGGCATTTGGCACAGTCAACCACAAACTCCTTACCGCAAACTGGGTCTGACACTACATCTGTAGAATTCTTTGAAAACTATCTGGCCGGGAGGAGTCTGTGTTTTGGTTGACTGTCAAATGTCGCAGTACATCAATGTTATCACCGGTGCATTTTTGGTATACAATACAATAGAACTTTATTAACTACATCACATATAATATTATACAAATTTTGTAGCAAGTCATTAATGGGAAATAGAATATTGAAGTTTAAATCACAAACAAGTAGGTACACACATATGACAAACAGTAATTAACAGAAAGGTTATAAAAACAAATTTTCTGAATTATTACATCTACGCTTTTCCATATACTCCGGAAATGAATAGAATGCATGTTTACTCAAAAATGTCCTTATATCTCTCTTGTATCAGGACATTACCTGCTGCGACCCCAGAGCATATTGCTGCCCAAATTTCATCACAATCCATGCAGCAGTTACTGCGATTACGAGGCTAGAAAAACGCGCACAGGCAGACAGACAGACCGACAGACCGACAGACCGACAGACCGACAGACCGACAGACCGACAGGCCGACAGTCCGACAGACCGACAGACCGACAGACCGACAGACCGACAGACCGACAGACCGACAGACCGACAGACCGACAGACCGACAGACCGACAGACCGACAGACCGACAGACCGACAGACCGACAGACCGACAGACCGACAGACCGACAGACCGACAGACCGACAGACCGACAGACCGACAGACCGACAGACCGACAGACCGACAGACCGACAGACCGACAGACCGACAGACCGACAGACCGACAGACCGACAGACCGACAGACCGACAGACCGACAGACCGACAGACCGACAGACCGACAGACCGACAGACCGACAGACCGACAGACCGACAGACCGACAGACCGACAGACCGACAGACCGACAGACCGACAGACCGACAGACCGACAGACCGACAGACCGACAGACCGACAGACCGACAGACCGACAGACCGACAGACCGACAGACCGACAGACCGACAGACCGACAGACCGACAGACCGACAGACCGACAGACCGACAGACCGACAGACCGACAGACCGACAGACCGACAGACCGACAGACCGACAGACCGACAGACCGACAGACCGACAGACCGACAGACCGACAGACCGACAGACCGACAGACCGACAGACCGACAGACCGACAGACCGACAGACCGACAGACCGACAGACCGACAGACCGACAGACCGACAGACCGACAGACCGACAGACCGACAGACCGACAGACCGACAGACCGACAGACCGACAGACCGACAGACCGACAGACCGACAGACCGACAGACCGACAGACCGACAGACCGACAGACCGACAGACCGACAGACCGACAGACCGACAGACCGACAGACCGACAGACCGACAGACCGACAGACCGACAGACCGACAGACCGACAGACCGACAGACCGACAGACCGACAGACCGACAGACCGACAGACCGACAGACCGACAGACCGACAGACCGACAGACCGACAGACCGACAGACCGACAGACCGACAGACCGACAGACCGACAGACCGACAGACCGACAGACCGACAGACCGACAGACCGACAGACCGACAGACCGACAGACCGACAGACCGACAGACCGACAGACCGACAGACCGACAGACCGGCAGACGACCGACAGACCGACAGACCGACAGACCGGCAGACGACCGACAGACCGGCAGACGACCGACAGACCGACAGACCGACAGACCGACAGACTGACGGAAATTAGTGACATGGATTCTCGTTATGTAGACATCACAAAACGCCCAAAAAGCGTGTTATCTCAAAATAGAAAATTTTCGCGATAACAATACTCCCCTCACCTATCGGTGTGGAAAATAAAAATAGAAAACAGTTTGTTGAAACTGACAGAGGTATTTCTGCAAAGGAATTTCTCTTATCAGGTACACCACAAGGCTCTATTGTGGGCCCACTTATCTTTAGTGTTTACACCTCTAACTTAAGTAGCCGTTTGAATAGTTGTCACATTCACTTGTATGCTGACAATACGCAGCTTTGTTTTCTACAATAATGAAAAACAGGAAGCTTTAACTATTGTGAATCAAGACATTGAAAGATTGGTCAGTTATTCTGAGGATCATGGGTTACAGGTAAATGCATGCAAGTTGCAACTTATGTTATTTGGTTGGTTGAAGGACAATGTCAAAGCAACCTCCGATATTAAAGTAGGAAATGTATCCATACCTTGTGCAAGTGCTGTGAAGAATTTAGGCTTAGGGTTTGACTCTGTTCTAGTGTTTAAACCTCATGTCAATGAGTGTATTCAAAGAGCGTATGCATGCTTGAAAATGTTATATGCACATAGACATGTACTTACTATTCCACTTAAATTAAAACTTTGCGATGCGCTGGTCCTTTCCCATTTCAATTACTGTGATGGCGTATACCGGAGAACGGGGTGAGATTGGTAGTTGAAAAAACATTTCTATCGCTGAGAGACTATAGGTTATTACATTCCCCATGAAAGAAGCTATATAAGATGGGGTGCATATCATTCTGTGCAATAATCTCCAAATTATTCGAAAATGCTGCGAAATTGATTGATTAAAATTGAAAAAACTAGCCTATCAAATTTATGCTTGATATGGGGTTACTTACTTTGATATGCGACTCACAATTACGTTAAACAGCGCAGATCGGCTGTCCGTGTATCAATCTCGCTCCCTTTAAAGTTTTCTTAGGAAATTTAGAAATCATATGTCGTTGAATTTGTTGGGGAGGGTGATTTTGACATAGAGTATGACTTTGATAAAAAGTCAATTGAAACAACAAAACATACATAAAAAATATGTTTGCTGGAATAATAAGCTGAAACATATAAAACTAAGGTAACTAAACAGATATAAAATAAGGCATATACTCATTCTAACATAAGATCTGTAATGAAGAAAGGCAACTTCATTGACTCAGTACTTCCCACACGTTACGGTGATACCAGTTTATTATTTTCCCATAGCGTGACAGCCTATTAGCAATACAACACATTTTTCAGTTCTACAATGTCCCCACCCCACAACCACCCCAATTTCACCCCCACCCTAAAAAATGACCAGGAACCTCTAAAGCGCTTAAAAACGAAGTTTGAGCTGTTTTTATTTTTTTAGTTTTTTATTATTTCTTCGCCGTTACTGCTTGATTTATAAAATCCATACGCACTAGCCATCCTCACCACGGTAGTAATACTGTGTCAAAATTTCATTACAAGCAATTTAATAATTTCCACATTACAAAACACAAAACGATTTAAAGCAATAAATACTCGTATGCACCTACACAGAAAATTCTGTCCCTCAGTTGCGGTAATAGACAAGGCAATGTTCGGACTGACCTAAAAAGGTGATTTATGTCGCAAGGTCTTCCTTCACAGGACAGTGGACAGCCTATTATGAATACAACAAATTTTTCAGTTTTTGAACCCCCACCGCCCCAACCACTCACATTTCACCCCCACCCAAAAAAAACGTAGAAAATTATCAGGAACCTCTAAAACGCTTAAAAAGCTGTTTTTACATTTTTAGTTTTTTTTATTATTTCTACGCCGCCACTGGCACGATTTATAAAAAACCATACGCATTTTCCATCCTAGCCACGGTAGTTAGTAATACCGTGTCAAAATCTCATTAGAATTAGTTTAGTAGTTTCTACATTACAAAATACAAAACGATCTAAGGAAATATATACTCGTATGTACACAGAAAATTCTAAGTCCCTTAGTTTCGGCATTGATTAACGTATATTGTATGGGCAATTTACACGAATATAAATATATAAAATATATTCACGCAAATTGTCCGATGAAAGTGGACTGTAATAATTAAAGGTTGAAAAACGCTTACCGCTATCTCTCGCCACAAATTTAGGTCCAAAATTGCTATGCAACAAATGGCGAAAAAGGAACGAAGGAAGGATAAAAAATATAAAATAATAAGGATTATACCACCTGTTGCACAATCCCGCACTATAGCGACACGTATATGAAATTGAACTATATAGTCAAATATTTGATTTATAGCCGAAGATTCTGTGCCGTTCGGCTTCCGATGTCTGACTCTGACTCGTGACCTCTACCAAAATCGAATTGTTGTATCCTTTCAGAGGTGCGACATTGCCAGACTTTTCGGTACAAATTTCTCCAAAAATAAAACATTATTAACCCTTAAAAAAAGCCAAAACACACCCCCGCCCTGAAAACCCGTTTTTCAACACACCAAAAAAAAAAAACTATAATTATACGTTGTTTTGCGTATATTGCTGAACCCGTCTATAACTAATAATTCCAGAAAAAGAAACTAAAATGTAATAAACCCGAAACCTACTGTGTCGGCAAAGGGTACACCTTGACAGCAGGTCTTGAAAAAATACCCTTTGAAGTTTTGACAGCTACATTCCTAATGCAGCCGTCTTTTCCTGGAAAAACCTCTTGGATGACACCCAGAGGCCAATGTGGTGGCGGAGAGTTTTCTTCTCTCAAAATCACTACCATACCTATTTCTAACTTAGGAACCGATTTGTACCACTTTGCTTGTACCTGCAAACCGGTGAGATATTCTAACTTCCATCTTTTCCAGAAATCTTGAATCATTCTATCAATTAAGTGGTATCTATCTAAACGATTTAGTTTGATTTCTGTTACATCTGACGCAGGTAAATGATTAAGCGGTATCTGAGTTAAAAAATGTGCCGGAGTCAAAACCTCGGGCGCACTCGGGTCCATTGATTTCGCACATAATGGTCGAGAATTCAACAACGCCTCGATCTGAGTAAACACCGTATTTAATTCCTCGTATGTCAATAGCTTGTCGCCTATTACCCGATATAGGTGCGTCTTTACAGATTTTACATTGCTCTCCCAGAGTCCCCCTTGGTGAGGCGCCGCTGGCGTGTTAAACTTCCAGGTAATACCGTTTTCCTTCAGTTCAGTATTAAGCCTTTTCTGATACTCTTCCGACTTAACTAATACGTTTAACTCACGCAGAACTGTTTTAGCCCCCACTAAATTTGTGCCTTGGTCTGAGTAAAGCACTTCGCAAAGACCCCGTCTCGAAATAAATCTTTTAAAGGCTTGCAAAAACTGCTGCGTACTTAGTGAACTCACTAACTCCAAATGTATAGCCTTAACATTCATGCATATAAATAAACAAACGTATGCTTTATTGACTTGTGATCCTCTTTTTCTCCCTAAAGTAATTCTCACAGGACCAAAATAGTCCACACCTGTATGCAGGAAAGCCTTACATTCCTGAACAAGCGAATATGGTAAGTTCGCCATCAATGGCGGTCTATTAACCGGACGCAATCTGAAACAGTGATTGCATTTCTGAACACGTTGTCTTATCAAATTCCTACCCCCGATGATCCAATATTTCTGCCGTACGATTGTCTCTAGTAAATAAGCACCCGTATGCAAATTTATTTTGTGGTAAAAATCTACTAATCTTTCCGTAAATACATCCTTAGCCGGTAAAATAATAGGATGTTTGGAACGAAATTCTAAATTTGCATTTCTTAACCGTCCTCCAACCCTCAAAATACCATTTCTTAGAAAAGGCCGCAATTTCATTAGTTTAGGGGAACACTCTTTGCCATTTTCAATCCTTTGTATATCTAATCCGAAATGTTCTAACTGCACTAAACGTATGATACACAATTCTGCTTCAACTACATCACTAACCGAGATAAAGTTACCCGACGGTAAAATTTTCAAAAATCTTAATATCCAAACCGTTGTATTCATTATGATTGACCACGACGAACGCCTGGTAACTAATTCTAATGAAGGATGTCTTTCCACGTGCAAAGAAGTGAAAGTACATTCAATATTTGGCTCCATCCTAATTGGAGACGATATAACTTCTCCTGGCCAATGATCTCTAGACCATTTTAACCAAACAGGCCCCAATTTCCATAATGCATGACTCACAAGTTGACTCGGTGTCAAACCTCTTGTCAAAGAATCTGCAGGATTTTCCGTACCTGCTATATGACGCCACTGAACCATGGGCAAATTTTCCTTGATTTGATAGATTCGATTAGCAACAAATATGTCCTTCAAATCAGAACAGTTTAACCATTGCAAAACCGTAGACGAGTCCGAAAAGGCAAAAATATCGGAAACTACAATTCGTTCGGTATATACTTCTAAAACGAACTTCATTAATTTAGAGAGGAGCAAAGCTGCACACAACTCCAGTCTGGTATGCTGACCAACTTACTGGGTGCTATCCTAGATTTTGCACAAACCAAAGTTACTGTTGCTTTACCCCCCGCCGTTTGAGAACGCAGATATACTACTCCTCCATAACCGACTTGACTAGCATCCGCAAATCCAATGAGAACAACCGGAATGTTCCTTTGAACATTCAAGTATCTATTAATTTCAAAATTTTTAAGTTCACCCCATTCCGAACGCATTTTTGTCCAACGCTTTTGAATACTTCTAGGAGCTTCGATGTCCCAATCCAAATTCAAACCCCATAACTCCTTTATCAATAATTTTAACGCAAACAGAACAGGAGCAACTATGCCGAGAGGATCGTAGCATCTGGCTACCGATGAAAGAATGTTACGTTTAGTACACTTAGCATCTGGACAATCAAATTTGAAACCTAAAATATCATTTGAGGGGCTCCACTGCATGCCTAAAATCTTAGTATCTGTTTTGAAAGTTACATCTTTTGATGCTCGCCTATCCTTGGGAATACATTCTAATAAATTTGAACAATTGGTTGAGAATTTTGTCAATTTAAATCCCCCTGCCTTAAACAAATCAACCGCTTTGGTGTATAACTGATGAGCCTCGTTATCTGAAGGAATACTACACACCAGATCATCCATATACAGATGCCTATCAATATAATTTACTGCCAATGGATAGTTTGCGCTTTCGTGCTTTAACAACTCCTTTACGGTACGCAATGCTAAAAATGGTGACGACTTAAGGCCAAAACCTACGACCGTTAGTTGGTAGACTCGAATTTCGTCTTGTGGATCAAACCTCCATAGCAATTTTTGAAAACGCCAATGATCCGCTCTTATCCCTATCTGTCTATACATCTGACATATATCCCCTGTCAAAGCGATTTCAAATAGATGAAAATTTAAAAGCAGCTTACATATATCCGTCTGTAGTTTGATTCCACCGTAAAGTAAGTCATTGAGCGAAACACCGTTATCCGAAGGAGCGCGAAGGAGCGCTTGCATCCAAGACGATTCTTACAGGTGTACTTGTGCTCGTCAGTTTTATTACCGGGTGGTGAGCAATATAATAGTCCACCTTATCATCTCCGGAACCGTACAAAAGTTTCATGTGCCCTTGATCTATAAAATCTTCCATGACACTATTGTATTGTAACCTAAGTTCTACAGAACGGCCCTAACGTTTTTCTAATGATAAAAGCCTATTTTCCGCCGCAAATTTAGAGTTGTCCAAATTTTCCGGAGACAACTTAAAAGGTAAAGCTACCGTAAAACGCCCCGACTTATCGCGCTGCACCGATTCCGCATATAATTTCTCGCATACAAGATCGTCTTCAGTCATAATTTCCCGAAGTGGAACATCTTCCAATTCAAAGCACTTTCGCAGCAAGTTTTCTATCGCCGATTCTTCATGATACACAAAAAAACTATCCATAATATCCGAACTGCTAATGGGAACCTCGCCCATGACGACGTACCCGAATGCCGTCTGAATTGCAAATGGTGATCCGCCATCACACACAATTTTATCATTACCCATCAAACGTGGAAATAGCTCCGCGCCAATTATGCCATCGATTTGTCCAGGTACTCCGAAATTGTTATCCGCCAAAGGTAAACTATTAAATTTATCAAGTATTTTCGCATGTATAGAAAATCGAGGAGGCCTATCCATAATCTCTTCGACAACTAACGCCCGCATTGCAGATTTCTTATCCGCATCATATCGAGAAACTAACATCAGTTCGACCATCCCTTTTACCGTTTGTAAATTCTGACCAAGACCTCTTACCGAAGAGCAAATCTTAGTCACCGTTAACCCTAATCTTTTGCAGCAGTCTCAAGTTATTAAATTCACCTGACTTCCGCTATCCAGGATAAATCTAGCAGAACTGTTTGATATCACCGCGTTATCTACAACAACCACCGCCGTAGAGAGTAAAACCATACCCTTTGTCATGTTGTAATCCGTACCCACAGAACAAAAGGAATCACCCTGTACATTTGCCGAAGTACTTGGTTCCATTTTATCTATCTCCGAAATATGAATCGTGCCTGATGTCGCTTCGTTATTTTCCTTTTTACCCAGATGTAACAAAAAATGATGGTAAAGAGAACATACACTACATTTTTTGTTCGAGGAACAACTTCTTACCATATGTTTATTTGATGAACATCTATAACACCACTTATTATTTTTCACCGTTGTATATCTCGATCAGGTGTTAAGTCCTTGAATTTTTTACAACTAACAATAACATGATTTTGTCCCTTAAAGCCTGCGCCACATATGCGGGTACTTGCCGAGTATCAATACTCGCCGTTTTTCAACCTTACTCGCCGAGTAGCGAGCACGTATCGCCCTACATGTGCGTAGTTGGCTATGTTTAGTTTCGAGAAGAAAGGGAATGGGAAAGCCCGAATATTCATAGCAAATTGAAACTTATTTATTATTAAGCCGGCGCCACATATGCGGGTATTTGCCGAGTATCAATACTTGCCGTTTTTCAACCTTGCTCGCCAAATAGTGAGCACGTATCGCCCTACATGTGCGTAGTTGGCTATGTTTAGTTTCGAGAAGAAAGGGAATGGGAAAGCCCGAATATTCGTAGCAAATTGAAACTTATTTATTATTAAAATTTATCGACAGTAGAATCAACGTCATCATCAATGGAAAATAATAATGATATAGTCGTGGCAGCAAGTGCTGTTTTTGTTATGTGTAGTGCTTATATGTTGATAAGGAAAAGAAAAAATCAACCAAGAAGGAGGCGATGGTGGATGGTCTCATTAAATAGAAGCCGAGAGAGGTAATAAAATAATCAGCAATAACATCAAACCACAATGTTAAACACATTTTAAGGTATGGCGAACCACACCTAGTTGCCGATTTATTAAAAGAACCGTCTGGATCTCTTGAAAATTTTTGCAGAATGTCTTCCGAAGATTTTGAATATCTACTCAGCAAACCAGGACCACTGATATCAAAAAAAGACACAAAATGGAGAAAAGCTGTTCCTGCTAAAGAACGACTAGCTCTGGCGCTTCGATTTCTAGCGACCGGCGACAGTTATCAAAGCCTTCAATATCTATTCAAAATATCACATCAACTCATTTCTGAAATCGTTCCCGAAGTTTGTGAAGCTCTCACCAAAGTTTTGCATATCCTAAAAATATTCTGAAATATACAGGGTGTTTCGGGAAAGTAGGATAGTGATAAACTTGATTTTTCTATATGGTACTATTACTTTTCTTTAAATTCTTCTAGTTTCCATCATTGATCTCTATTAAACCCTAAAATATTATTGCGATCTTGCCAAGTTATAATTTATTTTCTATTAATTTCCGGATTTGCAAGGTCGCAAGTAATACCTCCAAATTGATATATTCCTTTAACTTTTCTCAAAAATATTATACAGCGAGTTACTTAAATATTAAATAAATATTATTTTGGATGACACCAGCAACGTGCAGGGTGTTATTGGTAGAATTTTAAATTACGGTAATTTGAAGGTCATTTTACTTTGTTTTTTCTAAATAAAACACCCTGTACGTTTTATTTTGAAATGGAAATATCTACTAATACCCTATCTCGCCTTGTAATTTTTTTCGCGTTTGCGACATTGCCAAGTTATAAATTATTTTTCTAAATTTACAAACAAATATCCCCGATTTTTATTAATAGAACACACTGCATATTTTATTTAATATAGAAGTATTCCCTAATAATGGTTTACAGCATGAACAAGTTTCAACTGGTGTTTCTCACCGCCTTCTCAGTAAGCAGTACCGGAAGGCTTAAATATTTCCAAAACTGTCACAGCTGGGGCGGTGAAATTCAATACTTGGGGGTTTTTGAACACACAGAATTCAAAAATGCTAACATGCTAACAAATAAACAATGCGAATAAAGTTTTTAATTCTCTAGTCCGGCCCTGTTCCTGTTTCTGTGTCAGTATTCGGGTACTTATTTGTGTTCGGCAAATTCCGGCCATTCGCACAAACTGCTCCAGCCACACTAGTAGGCGTTTGCCGAATTGCGAATATTCGCTGTTCGTTGTTCCCTAAATGCCACATGTGTAGCGCCGGCTATGGCGCCGGCTGAATGCTCGGTGCTCGGCATATGGCGAGTATTCGGGTAAAATCCTGCAGCCACATAGCCGAGTAGCAATTAATCGGGGTTCGTTGCTCGCCGAGTACCGCATATGTGGCGCCGGCTTTACAGAATATGCAAAACTTAGTCGGAATATTTCCCGTTCTATTTTCTTGAGCAAAAAATACATTCGAAGATCGTGAAACGCCGCTACTTTTAAAATTACTCGATTTGTTGATTTGAGAAATTTTCAATTGTTCGGAAATAAATTCTTTAAGGTCAGTATACGTTGGTATTCTAGTGGCCCTTTTCAAATTATCAAAACATTTTCCCGTCTCATTATCCAATTTAGACCTAGCTAAATAAAACAAAATGAAATCAGACAAATCAGGCAAATCCAATTTTCTCACTGCCACCACTGCCGAATCCACTCGTTCTAAAAATGTACCCAAATCTTTTGAAGAGTCATTGCGCAGCGGTCTGAACTCCAAAATTTGTTCTAAGTAATTGTTTGTTAGAAATCTTTTATCATGATATCTATCAATCAAGGCACTCCAAATGATTTCATAGTTGTCCCCAGTAGCTTCAATACCTGAACAGACACTTAAAGCAGGACCTTTTAAGCGACCTATTAAATAATGAACCTTATCAGACTTATTTAAGTTAGGATTATCGTGTACGGAATTTTTAAATACCTCATAAAATGTTAGCCAATGTCGAATATCTCCGGAAAATTCCGGTAGTTCCATTTTTGGCATTAAAACCGACGCTCTACTGGGACCATAATTTCCCTCCACATGAGCCGCTTCTACGGTGCCTGAAGTATTTAATTTCAATGCCGCAGCTCGAATAGTACCACATATTTCGTTAATTGTAGGAATCACTTTAAAATCTGGAGTATACCCTTCATCCAGTTCTAAAGACACGATCTGAATTTGCTCAATAACATCAAATAAATATTTTTTCACTATATCCATTTCCTGGTACAGGGCTTTAAATTTTCTTTTATTACCTGCATCCGACAAATCCCGTGAAAGATCTAGCAAGTTCTGCAAAGTCGCAAAAATCGACTCTTTTTTGTGAATCAAAATTTTTAATTTTCTTTCGCCAACCGACATTATCAATGGTCTAAGGGTTCAGCAATAAAATTATTTTCAAACAGTAAACAACCGAAAATTCGAGCCTTCAGCACAAAGTTTATATGTAATGGTAACCGCACCCCAACTTTTAAACCACCGCTAGTTCAAAAGTCGTAAACAAATTATTGCAACTATATAGTTATGTAAATACAAAAATCCGCGATAAAATCCGAAATCCAGCAACGTCGCTACTCGCTAGGAAAAACGCAAAAATCCCGACGACAAAATTGGTAAAAAACCTGCCCAAACACGCGCAAGAAACAGCGATCTGGCTCGAACGGTACCAAAAATTTACAGGAATATAAATATATAAAATATATTCACGCAAATTGTCCGATGAAAGTGGACTGTAATAATTAAAGGTTGAAAAACGCTTACCTCTATCTCTCGCCACAAATTTAGGTCCAAAATTGCTATGCTACAAATGGCGAAAAAGGAACAAAGGAAGGATAAAATATATAAAATAATAAGGATTATACCACCTGTTGCACAATCCCACACTATAGCGACGCGTATATGAAATTGAACTATATACTCAAATATTTGATTTATAGCCGAAGATTCTGTGCCGTTCGACTTCCGATGTCTGACTCTGACTCATGACCTCTACCAAAATCGAATTGTTATATCTTTTCAGAGGTGCGACATTGCCAGATTTTTCCGTACAAATTTCTCCAAAAATAAAACATTATTAACCCTTAAAAAAGCCAAAACAGTCAGGTACCGATATAGCCGATAATTTACTTCGTTACTTTTCACATCATGGAATCCCTACACAAATTATAACCGACAATGGCACCGAATTCAAAAACTCAGTAATATCTGAACTTTGAGGCTTACACAACATCAAAATTCATTTCTGTTCTCCAAATCATCCACAATCAAATGGCGTGGTTGAGAGATTCCATTCGAATTTATCTGAACATCTTCGTATTCTGAACGCCAAAGGTTTCCAAAAAACACCTGTAAAAATGAAAATGATTTATGCTGTTTTGGCTTATAATAACTCGGTCCACTCTGTAACCAAGTTGAAACCTATTAATGTCATAAATGGCCATTTTACAGATAAAGATTCATTTGATATCACTTTAGACCAAATTTTACTAAACGATTATGTAGAACAACATAAAGCCCGCAGTAAATCGTTATACTCCAAAATTAATGAAGCACTGATTCAAAACAAAGAAAAAGTAATTAGCAAGGCAAATGAATCATGCGATAGTCCTGAAGTATTTAAACCCGGACAAAAAGCCTTTGTTAAGAAACATGTTCGTCAGTAACATGCTAACAAATTTCAAAACTCCTGTACTCTCAGAACAGTTAACGCAGATAAAAAGTTTGCCATCACTGATAAAAACAATAAAGTGCATTTGGATAATCTAAAACGCCCTCTCCGCAAAACTTATTCTTTTAGCCAATAAATATTATTTCCCGGCATTATTTGCAGATTCCTGGCGCTAGCTCTTGGACTGCAACCTAGAATAATAATGCGCAACCTTGGTAGTAATCCTGGACTACTCCCAGTGGAAATTGGTGAAGCAAAACTTAAAGATCACGATTTCTCGCTCATACATTATTATGACATAAATCCTTTAATTCATGAAGTTAATAACCTCTCAGCGTTTTGTGCTCGTATGGTAAAGACCATATCGTTAAACTCAAACGTTAGCAATTATTTGTCAAGTAATCTGAATACACTAAAATTTGTCCAACAACAGGTTGAAGAAAAATTATATAATATATTTCCCCAAACAAAAAGAGTGAAAAGAGGCATGTTAAATGGCATTGGATCAATATTTAAATCTATAACAGGAAATCTGGACGCCAATGACGGCGAACGCTATGAAAATCTAATTAAAGAGCTTCAAGACAATGAAAAGCAATTGTCAGATACTATTACACAGAATAATGCTTTGTCGGTGTCGCTTATTGATAGGTTCAACAAAACCATTCGGCAAGTTTGCTGTAACGAGGAACTGCTAAACGAAAAAATTAATAGAATTTATGTACTTGTGCATCATAACACAATGTATTCCGAACATAACAAATTCTTCATTGACACGCTTTTTGAGATTACAAACATTTACGAAACTATTTTATCCATATTACAAGACATTGAAAATGCTATCATTTTTGCACGAATTGGAATAGTTCACTCTAGTATCATTAAAAGCGAAGAACTATTTGGAGAGCTTAAGTTGTTAGACTCAAAATTAGGGAACGATAAATTTGTAGTACCAATCACTCTAGAAAATATGCCCATTTTTGAGAAAACAATCAAAATCAAAGGTTACACTGTAAGTAACAAAATAACTTTCATATTATCGGTTCCTCTTGTGAATTCTCAGTCATTTAATTTCTTCCGCCTGTACCCAATTCCGATATATTTAAAAGGCGAATTCAAAACAGTTATTCGAAAAGAAACATATCTGATAGAGAATGAGTTGTACTTCGCACTTTTTGACGATTCTTGCGCCGAAATTACACCAAAAAGGTTCCTTTGCGAGAAGACCGACTTGCAAGAGACTACCAGCCAGATGCCCTGTGAGCTACAGTTACTCCATGGACAAGACGCTACCCCTTGTGCTCAAACACCAGTCAGAATCAGTCGAGCAACCGTTGAAAGAATCGATAGAACCAACCAATGGATATTAATCTTGCCACTAGAAGAAGTCATCACGACAGAGTGCCACGAAGAAAAAGATATGACAAAGTTGATAGGAACTTACCTCCTAAATATTCCTGTCAACTGTCAAGCAACAATTGGTCAGTACGTTATCAAAAATGAAGTTGAAGAAATTGTTCCAAATCATCCCATACTATTTCCTGAGCTGAACTTAGCAGTTAACAAAATGGAAGAAACAAATTTCAGTCTACATTTGGACAAAGTGCAGCTGGATGAATTCAGCAAGATCAAATCTGGCTTTGTTCATAATAAGCCGCACCTCAAGCAAACTTCACATTTTCTCATACCCAGTGCATGGACTCTTAATAATTTATGGATGCCTAACACTCCTTGGCATCTATGCATTTTGGAAGAAAGTTCTTAGAACGCCTGTGATCAACAACACTCACCAATCCGACATCGAGATGCAGCCTATTCAACTTCCGTGAAGTTGAATCTTAGGGGGGAGGAGTTACATCAGCCTAGACCGCTGATGTACCAAGAAAAACGCCGACGTTGCGGCTGGTTTCCAGAGAAGTGATACAGTTTTCCTTATCACGTTCGTACCATTTTATATTTAGTCAGAGTTTAACCATTGTATTGTAAAGACCTAATTTCCATAATTTTATTGTATTATTTTTGAATGTTTTTGAGTTTGTGAAGAAAATAAATCTTTTTTAAAAAGCGATTTCGTGGCATCAAACTTATAACTCATGCTACTATTTTTTTTTTACTATAAGTAACAGAGCAAAGGTACAGTTCTCGGATAGACAAAACTAAAACTACAGAAAAAAAGTAAAATATTCTAACGAACTTAATATGTGTTAGGTGTTAGGGATCTCCACAACGATACACTGGTGATGGCAGGAACAGTTTTATTACGTCCAAACTATTACACCCTTCGTCACCGAATTAACCGAATGAATATCTCTTTGTTCTCGTATTTCTTTCTTCATGCCGATGGTTTCCCGCTAGCCGACTCAGGATCGGCTGACAAGGCAAGCGCTCGACATGTTGATGTAGCAGAATGTATGATTCCTAACACTCGGACGCGTCCACACTCTTATCGCTAAGTAGTATATTTTTGTAAAATTTTTTTGAAGTGTTTTCTCTGATCATTTTCACGTTTTCTATTCTTACCTCATTTTTTTCGTTCCTGTTGCTATTTCTTTTACGACAAGCAGCTTCAATGTGACCTACTGTCTTGCAAAAGTTACACACCTTGCGTCTATGAGGACATTGATCACGTTTATGTCCCGACTTTCCACAAGAAGTGCAAATAAAGGTGTTGACCCTGTTTTAGGCTTAAGACGAGTTTTGTTTTTATCTTGATGTTCAGAAAAAGGTCTGAATTCGCTAGAGCTACTTATTCTACTTGGACCTGCTTCCTGTGGCGAGGAACGAGCATAAACAGTTTTGCTTCTTAAGTATGTCAGGGTGACAAAATTTTATAATTCGAAAATACTACTATCCAAGAGTGTAGTTAAAAATACAACGTAAAAACGATGCTTCAAAGTGCTTGGAAGAGCGAGTTTCAGTCGAATGTAAGATAAACAACTAAATATCTGGCCGATATTTTCTAAACAGTTTGAAGAGCGTCATAGTAATTTAGGCGGTTCATCACGTTAGAATAAAGTCCAAAGTTGGATAATGTTTACTTGATGCCTGCCTGAAAATACGTCCGTCCCTTCAGACTAGTCGACCACAAAAAATCATTTCATATAGAACCTAGTGATACTTCCTACAATAAAGTGGTCGAGTGAATTGTTGGTGATTGTGCAACAGCTTGGGTGAGTTTATCTCACAGAGTACCCAATTCTACTAATTGTCTCTTTGTTTATTGATATATTGATTTATTTCATTAATTCATTTGAGAACTTGTTATTAGACAATTGATAAGCAGAATTCCTTCTGTCTTACTCCTTTGATACACACATTTCTATCATTAATGGTTCTGTAATTCAACTACTGAATATCTGCGATATGAAAACAGATAACAATCTCGAAGCACGTCGCGAGTAGACCCTTCGTGCTGAACTAGTACAAAGAAGTGGATACTTTGTGAGTGGACCCCTAGTCCTTGATCCAGAAGATCAAGCGATAACTAGGACTGATTGGATTTCTAAAGTGAACGATTTAAAACAAGCTTTTAGAGTGGTCTGAAGAAGCCACAATTTCATTTCTGGATCTAAAACTTGTGTGTGCCATATATTCTGAGACCCAATAACTGTGTGTCCTATCAAATATTCCGAGATGTGACACTTGTGCATGGTGCCACATATGTTGAGATCTGATTATTGTTTGTCCTACTAGGAACTTCAAGATGAGGTTTCTACTAAGCAGTGTCATAAAATTCGTAACACCTAAGGTTGGTCTGAAGATATCAGATATCATGATCTATTTCGTTACACCTGTTTTAATTGGAAGAGTTAAGAGCCTTTTGGTAAAAGGAGCTGCCGACGTTTAGGTTTACATCGAAAGAATGGAGTCAAAATTCTCAATATATCTATGAGAAAGTGGTACTGTTTCATTCTTCGGGTACAGTACACCTGAAGTATTGTACGGATAAATGTTTACGATGTTTAAAACATCGAAAACAGAAAACCACTTGCCGGGTTAATAAACCTACAGGGTCAAATTTGCATCAAGGGGTGCAGGTAGTTTTCTTAATAAAAGTCGAGTAGAAACAGATGTGCCTGAAGATCCAAGCTGTATCAATTATTGCGATACATATGGTCACTTTTGGAATGTAAAAACCCTATATTTCGGTGTGGTTTATAAACATGATTTATACATGGTTCTGCCGAGGGCATGACCTGGCTCCGATGGTACTTTTATGAATCCTTCCGGATGAATAGTTACACGACACGCTGTGTGGATTTTGTCAGCACCTACAAGACTATCACTTTAAATGAGGTGAACTTATTGGACATTGTTTATAGGTCTTAGAGACGGCCGCTCTGAGGCGGTATAGCAATGCTGATACAAGCATTGGGGTCCTGTCATTTCAACATAGACGTCGATAGTGAATAAGCGAGAGTAAAGGCACTTATGCTTCTGAACTCTATTCGCAATATGCCTTGACTTATTGAACAATTTGTTACCTAACGGCTCCCGGCTTTGACGATAGGGGATCCAGTATCGTTGGCTGTTAGAGTGATCCTTTGGATCTTATGTCTTGGATGATGGTTTCAAATCACAAGTCTGTTAGATTTTATAACCCAGAAAATAATCAAAGTCAAGTTAGACACATCTAGATTTCTATGCTGTGTTTCGTTTGAACCATAGGTTGTTAGCAATATTTAGAGGTCAACGTCTCACCTTCAATCTCAAGAAATGGGCCTATCGGTTGAGGTTAGTCGCATTCCTTGAACTTTGAATGGAACAATGGAAGGCCAAACCTGGTAAAGAGGAGGCCTAAGGTTTGATGGTTTAGTTCCAGCACTTTGTGAAGGATTATGCTTTAATTGCTAAACCTGTTACAAATCTGCTTGAGTGTATCTTGGAGATGAGCAAGCAGTGAACGCTATTGGGAGGTTGCAGTGCAACTTGGAAAATCTGATTTTGTTGCTGTGTAATCTAACTGCAGCGACTGAATTACGCAGTGATGCTAGCGTGTTAGGATTGGGTGCTATATTGATGTAAGTTCGACCAGAAAAGCGTCTACGCACAGTGGCGTACTGTACTAGACAAAAATGTTCGATGGTTAACAAAAATACCACTTTTATGGGTAGAAACTATGATATTAGTCGAGAGCTTGAAAAGTTCCGAGACCATTTGCTCTAACTCAACTTTACTGTCGCAGCTGGTTGTAATGATTTGAAAGTTATCAGTGTAAACAAGCAAATAATATCAAGAATTGTAAGGTAGTAGTTACAACAAGAGTTTACTTTTGAAGTAAAATACACACCTAGTGCTTGGATGGCACATGTAGTATTGCAGATTGTGTGAATCCAGCCGATGGGACTGACTAGTCTTCGGAACCACAGGCTGTGCTTGGGATTGAACAAGTGGATTGGGTATTATCTGGACAATAACACACAGTTGAAAAGATTTAAAAAAATTCGTGAGGTCTTGTTCAGAGCACTATCGTCAGACGAGGAAAACCAGGTCTAAAAAAAACTATGCCTTGAGTGATTGATGGTCGAGTCTATCGGATCACGCTTCACAGAATCTCGTGGAATGAGTCATTAAGTTAGTGAAACTACAAATTATGACTTAGGTGACTTTGCAGTGCATAAAATGGTGTGGTGTCGATTGACCGAACATTATTAGTTTATTAAAATGAGAAAGTATTTTGAGAGCTTAATATCTTGCTGATTTCCATGACTGTACAACAAGAAACAATCTGGTAGGGAAGACGGGTACTTGCATCCAAGTTCAAAAACTCCATCCTCTTTTTCACGGTACATGTTTGTCACCTAGTATGGTAAGATACAACCTAGGACCATTTCTGAAAAGCAAGAAAAGAAATGCATATGTTTTGGCATTGATTGATTGTTTTACGAAATTTGTTGCACTGAAGGGCGTGAAAACAGCAAAAACTAGGTTCGTGATTGGTCATTGTGAGCAGCGAAACAACTATTTGGAGTACTTGTCAGTGATCAAGGTAGTTCGATCACAGCTAAGACATTCAGAGATTTTTGTCACCAGAACGGCTATGGCAAGTCCCAGTGCGAATGGTCAAGTGGAGTGATCAGACCGCATGATGGTGTACGTTTTCTTATCACGACATTGAAAGAAGATCTGTGGAACAGAGAACTTCTAAATGTCTTGTTCGTTATAAAAATCATTCCAAACAGGTATACACGGTAAATCCTCTAGTCAACATCTCTTTGGTTATGGCCCTCAAAAGTAGCCGTTATGTCAGGAAAAGACGAGGTTCGTCAATACTGACTCTCATCGAGAACCTATATTACGCGACAGAGCAAGCAGCTAGGACAATAGAGGCAGAGCAACAAAGGCAAAAAAAAAACAATTACAATAAGAAGCGGCAGTTCCCGCAAAAATATAGCCCAGGCATTTTAGGTCTAGATGAAAAGCAACATCCCGATACCGGGGCGAGTCGAAAATTGCGGAACTCTTTGGCGGGCCGCTAGTGGTAGAGGTGGCTTTACCAAATATGATCTATATGTTGTTATCGATGATGATAGTGACGCCATGCTGGTCTAAGATATCTCGGGGCGAGATATTTGCAGGATGGCCGAACTGTCAGGGTGACAAAATTTTATAATTCGAAAATACTATTATCCAAGAGTGTAGTTAAAAATACAACGTAAAAACGATGCTTTAAAATGCTTGGAAGAGTGAGTTTCAGTCGAATGTAAGATAAACAACTAAATATCTGGCCGATATTTTCTAAACAGTTTGAGGAGCGTCATAGTAATTTAGGCGGTTCGTCACGTTAGAATAAAGTCCAAAGTTGGATAATATTTACTTGATGCCTGCCTGAAAATACGTCCGTCCCTTCAGACTAGTCGACCACAAAAAATCATTTCATATAGAACCTAGTGATACTTCGTACAATAAAGTGGTCTAGTGAATTGTTGGTGATTGTGCAACAGCTTGGGTGAGTTTATCTCACAGAGTACCCAATTCTACTAATTGTCTCTTTGTTTATTGATATATTGATTTATTTCATTAATTCATTTGAGAACTTGTTATTAGACAATTGATAAACTTTGATACACACATTTCTATCATTAATGGTTCTGTAATTCAACTACTGAATATCTGCGATATGAAAACAGATAACAATCTCGAAGCACGTCGCGAGTAGACCCTTCGTGCTGAACTAGTACAAAGGAGTGGATACTTTGTGAGTGGACACCTAGTATCTTAGTGAGTTGGCCTCACAGTTATCATGATAATTCTCCGCCCTAGTGATTGGAGCTCTTGGAGAGGTATTTCGCGTGTTGACCCTTAATACCAAAGACCCAAGTGCTGTTCTCGGGTTTTGTTATATGATTTTTGTATAATTATACAGTATATTACTTCATCTATTCTTTTGGAGAGGTATTTCGCGAGTTGACCCTTAATACCTATGACCCGAGAGATGTTTATGTTCCGTGTAATTTGTATGACCACATAAGATGTGGATATGATTTTATCCGTTTGGGGTTAAAAGATATATTTGCTGTGTTATCTATTTATATTTGTGTGTTCATTTATTCTGCCTGTTTTATCAATCAATCCAGTATAAAATAACGACATGTTCTTTGATAACATATGTTAACCCATTTCTTTTTATTTATCATTATTCAATGAATTGGATACTCATCTTTTAATTTAATTTACAGATGTGTCGTCTCGAGCGCTTTTCCTGATACAGGCCCAACCTTTTATCGATGTTAAATTAGGTAGTTCTAGTAAGTTATTGTTTAAATATCTAATTGTGTTCTTACCTAATTTATTTTGGTCATTTGTTTATTGATTGAAGTACTATCTTATTAAATGTTTTTAAGACACGCCCAGAATGATCATTTAATCATTAATTCGTTTTTATCCCCTACAAGTATGAAGCCAAATCGTGAATATTTTTCACTTGAGCGGCCTCAACTGCAGTTTTTAAATATTGATCTCTTATGGCTCCTAAGACTAACGAAATTTTATCCAATTCTGATATGTTCAATCTTAAGCTTTCTATTTTTGCTAAATGTACAAAAAGCGATTGTCCCTTAAATGGCTTATGACTCATTAACTCTTGAAATAAAGAAAATAAGTCGCGTCTACTTCGGAAAGTGTCTATCAACTTTTCTCGCCAGTCCTTCCACGAATATTGTCCCCAGTTCACACCCTTTGAAATTAAACTGCGATACCAGACTAGTGCAGTACCCATGAGCTTGCTGGTAGCTTGGAAAATCATGTTGTCGTCTGACCAATTGTAAACACGGGCATTATGTTCGATAATGTCAACCCAGTGTGAAACATCTTCATTCAACGGGTTAAATTCTGGTATTATGGAGGTAGCATTTAGTTGGTGTGGAGCCACAGCATGCAGGTTTAATAGGTTTGACTGACTTACCCCCACTACATTTCGATTATTTGAGCGTTTTTGTGTCTTACGCCTTTTTGACTTACGCCGATCACGACGGCTGCTTGACGTCGAAGACGATGAACACGTGGAGCAGGTGGACGTGGAGTCACTGTCGGATGAACTGAACGATGAATTTTTCCTTTTGCGGCGCGGCATAATTAACCTCACAGTACACAGTGTATTTGGTTATCACTATAACAAAAAGTCACCACTTCTGATGTTAGGTGTTAGGGATCTCCACAATGATACACTGGTGATGGCAGAAACAGTTTTATTACGTCCAAACTATTACAACCTTCGTCACCGAATTAACCGAATGAATATCTCTTTGTTCTCGTATTTCTTTCTTCATGCCGATGGTTTCCCGCTAGTCGACTCAGGATCGGCTGACAAGGCAAGCGCTCGACATGTTGATGTAGCAGAACATATGATTCCTAACATATGTCCATACTCTCAAATAAACTTAATGTATACATACACAAAACATATCTATATGAAGACGTAAATACATGTAGCAATGTGTACATAAATAGCGCATAAAAAAAGGAAATAAAAGTACAATCTGCGTGATAAGGCAAAAGCAAAGTGTACGGTTTTTTCCTAACCGTATTACTCATTCAGTAGGAATTCTCTCAGTTTTAGGATACCAAAAAATGATTTACAGAACTGTTTCGCAGAGCCGGGTGTCAGCGAAATGAGAATGTCTATTATTGCGTTTAAGCTAGTCCACGAGTTTGGTCGAACCTCTTTATATAATGGACATTTCGTAATCGAAATTGTTGCAAACTGTGCAAATTTCGGTGGGTCTAAAAATTAATAGATTAATCGACTTACCATAAGGAAGATTAATCCTAATTTTCCGAGCTTGTCCGAAGATATAATTATACGTTGTAGTTTCCGTGAAATCTACTTGTCAGCACGATGTTCCTAAAAATAACAATAAACGAATAACCCCATCTCTATTTCATCCGCCTACCCTAGACGCTACTGCTACCATCTCATTCCGTTGAAGTGCTATTGAGAAAAAAATCGCCTAACCAACGGGAGATACAGGGCGGGTGGGTAATTATATCTTCGGACAAGCTCGGAAAATTAGGATTAATCTTCCTTAAGGTAAGTCGATTAATCTATTAATTTTCCTTCGCTTGTCCTCGATATAATTATACGTTGTAGCGGTTCAGAGTAAAGAGGGCGATTTTTTTTTTGAACAACATATATTAATTCAATATATTAGTATGTAGAATATCATCCGAGGTCAATATGGAAAAATATATATCCTCTTTAATATAAATTTACAATGAAAAAACATCAATTCGTACATAATTATATGTACCAAATATAAGTCTATGAATGTAAATAACATACACACCCTACATATGTGTTTCTGATACCAACAACATTAATTCCACAGCATTAATCACACAGCAACGAAACAAAAAAATATATATATTTTACACGTGTGTACAAATGTATAACACACCCACATATAATAAACATACTAACAATTGTCTCGGCAAAGTTATTAGGATCTTCCAAGGACCTATTATGAAATGCAAATACAAGTCATTAGAGTTTGATGAACAATTATAACAATTTTTGATGTATGTATTCCAGCTAAATCTCGTTTTTCTTTTTTTTTTCACCAACTTATACTGATCTGTGACCAAGCTGCATGGAATACTTCTTCATGAGTGAGCACGAGTTGTTTTTTTTTCATGCAAAGTTCTATAGTAGACGCGATATTCAATTCCGGTTTATTTTTAAAATAAGAAAATGTTAGATTCGGTTGATATCTGCCCCTGATATGTTTTTTTTTTAATTTTATCAGATAATTTCTGTATGCTTTCAAACTCCATTAATGTTAATGTTTGAACCACCGACGATAAAGTTAACTTAAACTCTTCTAGCAGTATCAGAGCCACACGTATAACATGTTTATGTGTTAGATTTTCAAATGATAAGCTGTGTGACGGATAACATTTGCCCTGTTGGAGATCCGGATTCCAGGTCTGCCATGTTTGGGTCTTGATGGATGTCTATAAGAAAACTCCTCTAAAGATTCTACATATTATCTTTTCTTCGCTAGAACTGATTAGAATTAGGAATTTAAAGACTGAGGAGTTTCACTCTCGGTGAAATTAACCTAGATATACTTCGAAGTTATAGGTATACTTGTTGTCTTGTTTGTAATTACAAACTTTCCAGTAGTTTCTGAAAACAAGCTGAGTACTGTTTCGGGGGTCCCTCTATTAAGAAGGCTATCATCATCATTTCTATAACGTTTTCTGGTACCTGTCTGAAAATAGCGCTGTACAATCTCCCTGCCAGTAGGAAAAATCTGCTTGTACAGAGGATCACTCTGTTAAAAAATGAGAACTGAGTATACATACTCATTAGGATAAAAAATGACATTATTATTATTTATTATTCTTTTTTTTTATAGTGAAAAAAAATTTGAGATACCAGGGTTGTGTTGTCCAATCTAGATTAACAACAATTCCTGAAGCCCTTTCTTGAAGATTCTCTCTTTTCAGAACTCTATTGAATATGGGGAAAACATACAAGTAGTATGTGTAGCCCAATTTATTGTAAATGTGTCAGTAGAAGGATTCTGCATTTCTGAATTATATTTTTTTTTGCAAATGAGTTTATTCCGGGATTATCAGTTTTTTTTTTGCTCGAAACTATGTCACTTGTTGATTGCATACTCTGTATCTACAGAAAGCGACCTCGATTCTTTATCAGCTTATTTGTTTTCCAAGTACAAGTATAGCTACCATATACTACTAATATACTTTACTCCTCACACCATTGCCAAAGCGCTTTCACGGTTTCATTTAACTGTGGATACTTAATAATACTACATGATTTGTTTATACAAGAAATGGCAGTTTGGTTATCAACTCTTAATAGTATATTAGTTTTTTTTTCCGATCGCAAGACCTGATTATGCCGCCTTAATTTCTAGATAATTAATATGCTTGCATCGATCCTAAAACTCATGGCAAGTAATTTCTCCACAAGAGGCTCCCCCACCTGTTGGAGATGCATCCGAAAAAATGTCCATAGAAGAAGATCTAGGTTTAATATCTTGCCATATTCCAATCTCTGTAGGGATATCACCATTGTAATTCTAGCAATAATTTTTCTGAAATAACCAATTTTCCATTAAAAGTTTAGTTTTTAAGTCTTATTTTTAATCTGCAAATCAGTTTTTAGTGTCTTTTTTGTTTTTGCAGTGAGATCTGCATATTTACTGCATTACATTCAAAACTCAAAAACTGGCCTGTAGCCGATTTAAGTAGTAGCAGATCCTAATTTTATCAAAAAACCTTAACCTTTTAAGAGGATTACGGTTATTCCAGTATTCTCCCGAGTATTCTTCATACATTGGAATTTATCCTATCCTATTACTAGGATATCGTCAAAATAGAAAGACTGTCAATACGCCTTTGAGTGTAAGTCTTTCCGCCCCTGGTTTGAGAAGTTTGATGAAAATATAGAGAGCTACCTTCAAGTCAAAGGCAAGACAAGTGAATTAATACAATTTATTGTCGAATCTGAACCTTAAAAATATTTCATGATTCTTTTTAACGAAGGATTTCGAGCCTCTTTTGGAAAGATATGCATCTTTATTTAATAATTTTAAGACTGTTCTATGACCCTCACTTGAAGTGGGGGGCGTGGCTGAATCTACTAATTAAATTCAACTTAAATCTATATGTTCCTTGTGGTCTTGGAATGAAAAATAAATTAAAATGAAGTGAATTTTAGAGTAGGAGGACATATTTTGCTACCTTCAATCTTGAATAACTTATCAATTAACTTTGGTATTCAGGGAATAGGTTATCCGAAATTCTTACATAGTAAGTTCGGAATTTTGCATTGGCATAAATTGAAAAGGAATAGATATCACTCCAATCTGTAGTGTAGTGAGTAAGCACTATGTTGCGGACACGTGATGTGCCTGGCGGTGGCGTAGCCCTTTTGGGGCGGCCTTTGAAAATTAGTGGATGATGGCGCGAGGCACTAAAAAATGGTTAGTTACCTTTGCTATCTGGTGGCGTTGGTTGGGTGCGCTGCTTCTTCTGACCCTGCAGGGTCCTGCTGATGGTCACAAGGGTAGCGGAGGCGCGGCGAATATAAAGGCGTATATCGATATATAATGGCGGAAGAAACTGCGTTAGCGCGACTTGTAGCGAGTCGATAGATCTTGCGATCGTTCTTGCACGGTTCTAGCGAGAGTTCTGGCGATAGTTCTAGCGATAGTGGTTCTTCTTGGAGGCTGCCACTTAGCGCATGTCCCTGTTCGGACAACCAAAGGCGTCACCACCTCTTAGTGCCAAGGGGGTTTAAGCGATATAGTTCAAAATTGACAAAAACAATTATAAAGCGAAAAAAGGTCACACAGGTCGCAACACACTATCTACTTGACGGCTGGCGTCCGAGCGTAAGGCGCGCAGTCAGTATGTATGGGCGGTTATTGTGTTAGTATGAATAAACGTGTAAACAACAGCTCTGGTTTTTCTTTTCTACAAAAAAAAGAGTGGATATTACACATACTAAGACTTTCTGGTTTTACAATTTTGCAAATATTTTGATAGGTTGCCAGCTTAAGTAATATATATGTACATGCATGTATACACTTTGTATGACTTTGTTTGTAGCATTAGCTGGCTTCTTTCTTCCAATATGCTGATGGTGGATGACCCGACTTCCTCTCCCCCTTCTCTCCTCTTTCTCTTGAATTTGAGTTGAGAGAGGTTGTAGTTTCAGTAACGATGATTGTGTATGCCCGCTGACTGCTAGTTAGCAGGTTTTTAACCTTTGGTACAATCTGAATTCTGACGAGGAACTGAATTGACGGTGTAACGAACGGATAATGCACGTTAGCAAAATAGGTTGTGAGCTTCAGCTGGAAGTATGAGGTTGCTTAATTGTTCCTGCACAAACCTTAATGCTTCTATAACATTTGCGATTGCACCTATGCACTTAACCCTACAGCCATTTGTTGTTGTAAGTGATTTAGGAATCTATAATGACCATCGTCTTTCTTTTTTTTTATACAGTGAATAATTTCGCCACTAATTTGAGGAGAAGGTAATGCCTTACAGTTGCTCGGTACTTTATATTCTCCTAAAAATTCCTCTCTTTGATTCTTTGTTAGCCATTTCTGCAAAAAACTACTCGAACGAAATGATATTTCGTCATATATTGGCTGCCTACCTTATATTCAAAATTTGGTTTGAAGCTGAGGTAGTAAAAAAACGGTTCCGGCTTTGAGGCGTGAAGCGTCCATGCTCGTTGGTCTAAACAGGCCGTGGAACACTTTTTGCCTTTTCCGATCTGCCGATGAGTCTGAAATTAGAACAGGAACCCACCAGCTTCGAGGATTGTTCGAAGAATATATGCCTTCTGCTTACTACTTATTACCAAAAAAGGAATAAAGACTAACGCATGCTAATCTTATCTTTCCTACGAAGTGTTTCTTCTGCTTAACTGTTTTTTGGACCAACGCACATTAATCCAGAAAAAAACAGGATCAACAGATGAACAAAGAAATAATTTCATCACCTCTCCCAACTCGATCTTTTACCCAGAACTAACGAACGCTAATTCTGTTTTTGTTTAGCAAAAAATGCCGAGCCAATACAAGGCCGTAAATAAATAAAATCGAACGACTTTACTTATTTGAACGAGTTTCTGGAGATATTATCCTAATGCATATGAATTCTACTACCCCACATATAAATAGAATCGAACGATTCTATTTATGCTAAAAAGACAACGAACGTTATCTTAAGTGGGAATGAATATGCACCATACTGCGACCGCAGTGATGCATATATGTTTACGGGAGGTTGCTGCATTAACACTATAGATGACTCCTCCGTACCTAAAAAGAGTATATCTGTCTACAACATTAAGGCCTACCTGATGATTCGGAGATATGGAGATATTATGCTCCCATGCATATGAATTCTACTACCCCACATATAAATAGAATCGAACGATTCTATTTATGCTAAAAAGACAACGAACGTTATCTTAAGTGGGAGTGAATATGCACCACACTGCGACCGCGGTGACGCATATATGTTTACGGGAGGTTGCCGCATTAACACTATAGATGACTCCTCCGTACCTAAAAAGAGTATATTTGTCTACAACATTAAGGCCTAATAATTCTTTTCACACTGGATTTGTAGTAGCTTCCTCCTATGCCTCTTGATTTCCTTATGTGGAGCACGCACACTGCCCTTTTCGACATATTTTTGTTGCGAAACACCTAAACAGTTTGTAAACTGCGGGACATGTACCGCTGACAAGCACAAGTAACGGAATGAGATGGTAGCAGTAGCGTCTAGGGTAGGCGGATGAAATAGAGATGGGGTTATTCGTTTATTGTTATTTTTAGGAACATCGTGCTGACAAGTAGATTTCACGGAAACTACAACGTATAATTATATCGAGGACAAGCGAAGGAAAACATATTTTAAGCTCTTTATGTGAAAGGCGCAGTATTTGTTATTTGATAGCCTTAACTGACTTAGGATTCTCAACACGTAGATGGGAATTTTGAAGTTGAGGTGATTGGTGGGATCATGAGTGATAGTCAATTCTGTATAGAAGACAGTATATGAGGAGGACAGAGCTATGTCTAAGTCTTCTTGATGAAGCTTTTTAATTTTTCAAGCAGTATGGGTTTATGCCTTTTTAGCTGCGTAAAGTTTAGGTTGTTCCATAACTCCGGATGGCCCAGATCTATGATAACCGATTTTATTGCCAAAACCCAATTTTAAGCACATTCGCCATTCTGTAAAGCTAACAGCCTATTGAGTCAGATTTTTGGAAGCCTTTTGGGAGACATAGATAAAATATTTAGTAAAAAATTGAGGGTAACCTTGAAGACAAGAAGAGCTATATGGATGGTTCCGGTTTCTAGACGAACAAGTGATGATGCCGTAGATTTCGGAAGTAAGAGGAGACGCTTAAAAAATGAGACTTGTATTTGTTCAGGATTGTCTGTATATCGGATTCCCCAAACTCCTAAACAAGCAGAAATACGCATGAGTTGAAGAGTTTAATTCTGCTTTCCCAGGAGGTAGTTTTAGACTGGCTGAGTAATGAAAGCCAATGGCTTGTTTTGCTTTAGAAATGCTGTTGTCAGCCATTTGTCGGAAAAATGAGGATGATGTGAAAGTGACACCCAAATAAACATATTTATTTACTATCTCGAGCCTTTTGATATTTATGTAAAAATTGCTTGTAGGCAAGCGGCCTCCACGCTTGAAACACATTATCTTACACTTTGCAGGATTTACTGGGAGCTTGTTCATGTCGCAATATTTTTCGAGTGTTGATAAGACTCTGTGAAGCTCGACTTCAGAGGATGCTAGAAAGACAAGGTCATCCGCGTATTTAAGTAAGATAATATCAGTAGTTCCATCGATATTGATTCCTATGTGGTCTTGGGATTTAAAAAAACTCTCAATATCTGCCAGAAACAGCGAAAATAAAAAGGAGCTTAATGTTTCACCTTGAAGAACTCCCGTAGTAACGTCATATTTTTTTGTCAAGCCTGAGGATGACGCTATCCTCACACTGGCATTGTTATAAAGACTTTTTAAGATTGCTATCATTCTGGCGCTCATGTTAATTGAACCTAATTTTTGCCAAAGTATATTATGATCGACAGAATCAAACGCTCTCTTAAAGTCTATAAATGCGCAGAAAACTTTTCTAGATTTTAGTCTTAAATGCATTTGTATCGTTGCTGATAAAATAAAGACGTTATCCCTACAGCCCCGTCCTATTCTGAAGCCAGCCTGGACTTCCGGTATAACCTCGTGCATTTCTTCCCAAGCGAGGACTCGATTAAGCAACATTTGAGTGAACAATTTGGCAACGCAGTTTACTAATGCTATCGACCTGTAATTGTTTGAATCATCAAAAGATCCTCCCTTATGCAGCATGCTGAATATGACATCACACCACGCCGATGGAACCTCACACTTTTCCAAAATCATCTTGAAAAAAGAATTAAGATATAAAATCCAGTTTGGGGGTAGGTTTTTAAGAAATTCGTATGAGATTCCGTCAGATCCTGGGGCCTTACGGTCTTTGCGAGATTTCAAGGCATTTTGAAGTTCGGTTAACGTGAATTCCGAATCAAGTAACGCATCGTAAGTACCTAGAAGTAAAGTGTTGTCGAGAATTTTAGGAGGATATACAGTGTCAAAGTAGTTTTCCCAAAAAACCGATGTTTGCGGCTTGTTACCAGGGATCCCTTTAAATTTTTTAACTGCTGCCCAGAATTGCTTTGGATTTCTAGTGTTCCCTATTGTGTCAGTAATTTGCCTTTCGTAGTTTCTTTTTTTTTGCTGCGATAGAGTTTTTGTATTCACGTTTCCGAGTCAGCACCTCTGTCCTATAATGTATAAGGAAATTGTTTTGCCTGCAAATATTCAGCGCTTGTTTATATTGTTTTTGTAGTAAAACACACTGGTAATTGAACCAAGGTCTGTTTGTATTTGTTTTTTCCTTTTTAGGATGACTCACCATACCTGAATGAGATGCTGCGAGCAGAATAGAGTTACAAAGATCAAAATTATAAGAGTTGATATTTTCTCTAGGTGTAGCATTAAGTGAGTATTTCATTATTTGATTGTATTCATGGCTTTTTGAATTTCTCCACTAAGTGACCAGTGTCGGCAAGGCTCATCTTGATTAACATAAGGTAACTCAATTATTTGATTTGACGCTGGCAAATTGAGTGTTAGAAAGGTGGCGAAATGGTCGGAGATTAAATATTGCGTGTCCACATAGAAGTTATCAAAAAAATTTAGGCAAGAGTGGTTTAGAAAACATAAATCAATTACACTGACACCCGTCTCTGCACAAAACGTATACCGAGCTGGGATATCATTTTCGCATCTCCCATTTAGAACAACAAAACCAATACTGTCACAGAAGTTAAGTAGTTTTTGACCTCTACTATTTGTAGTTCTATCTAAGCTAGTTCTGTATACCAATAGACCAGCAATACTAGCCAGCTCTTGGGGTACTAGGCCTAATTCACCAATTCTACTATTCATGTCTCCTGCCATAACCCAAGGCAAGCCAGGACGCTGTTCCATGGCAGAAATAATGGAACTCTCTAGCATCTCCAAACAAATGTCCAAGCTAAGACTATGTTTCAAGTACATGAAGCATAAAATGAATAAAAAATTGTCAGATTTAATTTCTAAAATGATCCACCAAGTGCACTGATAAATAACAAAAATTGAAATGTTTTTCCTATATCCAATGCATAACCCCCCACTCCAGCGGCCTCGACTAGCATTCCTCTCAGCACCCACAAATATAAAGTTGAAGTTGTCGATAAATGGATTGACGTTCGACCACTCTGGCAGCCAGGTTTCAGACTAACAAATAACATCAAAATCCTGTTTATTATTTTGCACAAACTCACTCAGATTACTTAACCCTTTTTAGTTCCAAAAACAGATATGTAACTTTGGTTGCTATTTATCGCCCGACTTTCCTACCTTAACACCTAAACCTCTTTTTGGAGAGTCATCTTCGTCCCTAAGGCGTTTTCCAGGCAGGGTGGGCGTTTTATGATGTGTACATAACGAAAAACCACGTCACTCATTTCCGTCGGTCTGTCTGTCGGTCTGTCTGTCTGTCTGTCGCGTTTTTTTACCCTCGTAATCTCAGTAACCGCTGCATGGATTGTGATGAAATTTGGGCAGCGGTATGCTGTGGGGTTCCTATAATTTTGAAAATCGGTGCATAGGCGGCGGAGTAATTAGCAAAAAACAAAAAAAATTAAATATTACTGAAACTTCGTTTTTAGGCGTTTTAGGAGTCCCTGATCATTTTCTACTTTCCTTTGGATGGGGGTGAAATTGGGGTGGTTGGGGGGTGGGGGGTTGTAAAATTGAAAAATTTGCTGCTTTCATAATAGACTGTCCACTGACCTGTGAAGGAAGACCTAGCGACATAAATAACTTTTTTAGGTCCATCCGAACATTGCCTTGCCTATTACAGAAAGCAAAGGACTTGGAATTTTTTCTGATGTAAACATACGAGAGTATTGTGTTAGATCGTTGTAACGAGGAAACTGTTGAATTGATTTTAATGAAATTTTGAAACAGCATATACTACCATGGCGAAGATGGAAGACGCGTATGGTTTTGATAAATCGTGCCAGTGGCGGCGCAGAAATAATAAAAAAACTAAAAATATAAAACAGCTCAAACTTCGTTTTTAAGCGTTTTAGAGGTTCCTGATCATTTTCTGCGTTTTTTTTGTGTGGGGGTGAAATTGGGGTGGTTGGGGGTTGAAAAATTAAAAAATTTCTTGTACTCATAATAGGCTGTCCACTAACCTGTGAAGGAAGATCTAGCGACACAAATCACCTTTTTAGGTCCATCCGAACATTGCCTAGCCTATTACGGAAACTAAGGGACAGAATTTTCTGTATACTATACGAGAATTTATTGGTTTAAATCGTTTTGTATTTTGTAACGTGGACACAATTAAATTGATTCTAATGAAATTTTGACACAGTATATTGTTACCGTGGTGATACTGGAAAACGCGTATGTTTGTTAAAAAACTTGTCAGTGGCAGCGTAGCAATAATCAAAGAACGCGACAAGTATGAAAGCAACTCAAATTCGGTTTTTAGATGTTTTAGGGGTTTCTGATCATTTCCTACCAGTTTTTTGGGTGGGGGTGAAAGTGAGGTGGTTGGAGGGTGGGGGGTTGTAAAACTGAGAAGTTTGTAGTATCGATAGTAGGCTGTCCGTTGACCTGTGAAGGAAAGACCTAACGGCATAAGACAATTTTGGGGGAGGGGGGCTGGCGATTATTTGGTTGCAAGGGATCTTAGACTAAAGCTTCATGCTATGGGCAAATAATAAACTGGTATCAGCGTATGTGGGAAGTACTGAGTCAATCAACTTGACTTCATTTTTTTTAAATGTAACCCCCAATATTTTATTATACCAAAGAATTGCCTTTAATATCCTCTTTCATCTTTGTATAGCACTTATTATGGCTGCGTTCATTAGATTCTGAGATATTCCGATTTTTCTACAAATTTTAAATATACCTTCTATTTGTTTACTAAAATTTATTTATTTTGAGAAAATACTATCAAGTTTCATTTTTGCTTAACAAACAACTAAAATATAAGGCCATAATAGTACTTGATCAAATCAAAACTGGATTAACGAGATAATATAGGTCAAGTGTGCTGAAACAATTTTATAGACGTCATCCATAATTATCAAGCAGATTTATCAGGTAACGATTCTTCAATCTTTCAAACGCATTAGTTTTAGAGTGCCTTCGTTCTGGATATTGCTGTTCATAGTTGATATATTCTAGAGGCAAGTAGGCAACTTCTCAAAGATTCTCCTAAATACCCTCAATGGAAAAATTAATTTTTAAAGCTCGTTTTTCACACAGTGCGGAATTATTGAGGAGGTTATGAAAACCGCCAATTTTTCAAAGCATACCTGATAAATCTGCTTGATAATTATGCATCACGCCTACAAGATTGTTTCCTCAGCATACTTGCTTTTATTATCTCGATGATTCAGGGTTTTGGCTGCATCAAATACTATCATGGCCTTATAATTTAGTTGTTCGTTAAACAAAAAACAACACATTCGATAGCAGTTTCTCAAAATAAGTAAATTTAAATAAATTTCAGTACACAAATAGAAGCTATATTTTAAATTTACCGAAAAATCGAAATATCTCAGAAACTAATGAACGCAGCCATAATAAGTGCTACACAATGATGCCAGAGCGAGAGCTTTATAATTTGAGGTAGGACAGATGTGGCGGCCCTAGTTGAGGAACTGCGGCGTGTTATTAGTGAGTCCCGTCCAATGAAGACAGGAGATCCGATGCTAAGTCGGGTCAAAGAGAAGAGGCGATGCTCCACCCGCGTCCGGAAGAACTCAAGAAGAACTGCTCGTGTGGCCTACGTTGGACAGCAGGCGACGAGATAGTATGTGGATGGTTTCGTGGACGGCAGGCAGAAGCTGATGCTTCTGGAGTTGGCAGGAGCTTTCACCTTACTCGCCTACCGTCAAGTCCTACTGGGCTCAGTGGGACAGTCTGGTGATGGAGGATGGCATCCTAAGACGAAAACTGTGTGATATCTTTGTGCTACATACTTTAGCGGCATATCTTGTATAGTTTGTAAACTAGCTGGATAGTATACAAACCAACCAATATTCACAGCTATTTTAGTAGAAATATGATTTTCCATCAAAATAACCAGACATTTGAATAGTTTGTATAATATCCAGCTACTGTATAAACTATCAAAGTAAACACTTTAACCGTAACATATACAGGGTGGACCAATAGTGCGTGGACGGAAGATTGTGGGCTTACTAAACAATATTTCTAAAATCTGTCACTTGATCATGGTAGGGAGTCTTGAGGGCTATAACGTAAAAATATTTTCACTTAAATTTTTTCGTTTATACAGGGTGATTCATATCAAACTTACAATTTTTAAACCACCTATATATTATTGCACATTTGGATTCCTTGGTGAATTCTAGTGTGACTTTATGTATCATACATGGAACTTTAAACGAACCATTTAGGCGCAAATCACCATTTTTGGTATAAGTAGGTATCAGAAAAAAATTGAATATCGCAGGGACTATAAAACCTAGAAGGCCGTGACTTTGCGGTATGATCAAGCATGAAACGCGTCATCTTAGATTAGACGAATAAACTTGAATTCTTTTTAGAGAAATCAGTAGATTAATTAAGGAAACTTCAACCGCAGATATCTTGATTTTCTCAAATGGGAATGCCTATTTTGGTTTAAGGAATCAAATGTAAAATTTGATTACCTCTCTAACGATATAGCATTCCTGCTTCCATGCACGACACTAATGTACTGTCATCTGCGAAGATGTAAATTGGATTGGATGTTATTTCCAGCAGCTCGTTGATGTACAGCAGAAACAGTGTAGGGGATAGGACAGATCCCTGAGGAACACCGGCGTTTATTGAAAATACGTCTGATGAACAGCCCTTGACTACAACAAACAGAGATCGGTCGTTCAAAAGGCTATTCAGCCACTGGCGCAGGCCAGGTTGGAGTCCATATAGCAACAAGCTTGACCAGAAGTCCCTCATGCCACACTCTGTCGAAGGCTTTCGATATGTCAAGTGCAACGACACGGGATTCACCATAATTTTGCTATGTTCCACAAGTGAGTGACGTAGGCAAGGAGGTCACCTGTAGACCTGTGCTTACGGAAGCCATACTGGCGATCATTTATGATGTTATTGTTGTCCAGGTATTTCAGAAGCTGTGTGTTAATGACAGTCTCCATAACCTTAGACATGATACTCAGCGGCACAGCGTTTAAGGACAATGGCTGGAATTTAGTCAGGACCAGTAGCTTTATTCGTGTTCAGTTTTTGGAGGATGCTTTTTACATCTCGATATTAAACAAAACCTCTGCCATTCTCGAATTCACGTTCATGGTGGTGGTCGGAGTACTTCCTTGGAAGTCAACAGTAGAATTGGCTGCGAAGAGCGTCCCTAAGATGTCTGCTTTTACTTCCCACACCGATAGGTGAGGGGAGTATTGTGATCGCGAAAATTTTCGATTTTGAGATAATATACTTTTTGGGAGTTTAATGATGCCTACATAACGAAAATCCACGTTACTCATTTCCGTCGGTCTGTCTGTCGGTCTGTCTGTCGGTCTGTCTGTCTGTCTGTCTGTTGGCGTTCTTCTAGCCTCCTAATCTGAGTAACCGCTGTATAGATTTTGATGAAATTTGGGTAGTGATATGGTGTAGGGTCGTAGTAGGTAATGTTGCTACAATTTTGAAAATCGGTGCATGGGCGGCGGAGTAATTAGCAAAAAACGAAAAATTTCGAATATGCCTCAAACTTCGTTTTTAGGTGTTTTAGGGTTTTCTGATCAATTTCTACTTTTTTTGGGTCTGAAAAATTTGTTGAACCATAATGGGCTGTCTACTGACTGAGTGAGAAAGACCTAGCAGTATAATACACTTCTTTAGGCCCATCCCAACCTTGCCTTCTGTATTACAGGAACCAAGGAACTTAGAGAATTTTCCGATGTATACATACGAGTATTGCTTTAGATCGTTCTGTATTTTATAATGTTGAAATTACTGAATTGATGTTAATGAAAAATTTGTTGTACTCATAATGGGCTGTCTACTGACCTGAGAGAGAAAGACCTAGCGGCATAGTACACCTTTAGGTCCATCCGAACGTTGCCTTGCCGATTACAGAAACCAAGGGACTTGAACTTTCTGATGCATACAAAATACATACGAGTATTACTTTGGATCGTTTTGTATTGTGTTACGTGGAAACTTCTGAATTGACTTTAATGACATTTTGACACAGATTTATTACCGCGACGAGTATGGAAAGCACGTATGGTTTTCAGAAATCATTTCAGAGGCGGCGCGGCAATAATAAAAAAAACTAAAAATACAAAAAACACCTCAAACTTCGTTTTAGACGTTTTAGGGGTTCCTGATCATTCTACAAGTTTTTTTGGTTGGGGGTGAAATTGGGGTGGTTGGGGGGTGGGGTTTGTCAAACTCAAAAATTTGTTGTATTCATGATATATTGTCTATTGACCTGTGAAAGAAGCACCTAGTAGAATAAAACACTTTTTTGCGGTCGGGCGAGCGATGATTTGGTTGTAGGGGCATCTAGACTATAGTTTCGTGCTGTGGGAAAATAATAAAACTGGTATCATCGGAATGTATGGGAAGTACTGAGTCAATCAACTTGACTACATTTTTTCGCGATGGACTTGTCCTCTCTGGTCAAGGGTGGTATTGACGAATAGGTAAAGTTCCGACTAACAGCCTTAGCTACAGACCAGAATGTTCTGGACGAACTAGGACATAAGAGGAGCTTGTTCTTGATTTTTTGGTTGTGTTCCTGCTTGCTGCTGTCAATCATGCGTCTACAATGATTTCTGGCGTCGATAAAACTGCAGTGGTTCTCGGCGTTTGGATTTTTCCTCCATTCTTTGTAATGTTGGTTTTTAGAGGTAACTGCATCTCTACAACGCTGATTGAACCATGGCTTGTTTTTGGAGGGATGCTTGACGACATGAAGAATATAGGCTTCCATGCCGGTATTAATACCTCTGTTATTTCTTGGGCGCAAGCAAGTGTCTCGCGACTTGAAGCAGACGTCGTTTCAGGAGAAGGACTGGCAGTATTCCCTTAGGTCGTCCCACTTTGCTGATTTGTAATGCCAGACCCGGCGAGGCTTTGTATGGTGGGGATCTGGCAAATGCATTGTGCATAGCGTTGAGACGGTGTTATGGTCAGACGATCCCAGTGGGGCGGTTACTTTCACTGTGTAGATTGTTGGACTTTTATGATTTATACATACGATGAGTATTAAGTTACATCGTTCTGTGTTGTGTAACGGGGTAGTAATAGAATTGATTTTGATGAAATCTTGACACAGTATTATTATTACCTTGGCGAGGATGGAACTAGTCATTGGCGGTGCAACAGATAAAAAAAAACTAAAAATATAAAGACAGCTCAAACTTCGTTTTTCGGCGTTTTAGGGGTTACTGATTATTTCTACTTTTTTTTTGGGTAGGTGTGAAATTGGAGTTGTTCGCAGGTGGAAGGTTGCAGAACTGCAAAGGTTTTGTATTCATAAGAGAGTCTACGTCGACCTGTACACTTTTTTAGGTCCATCCGAACATTACAGGAACCAAGGGACTGATGTATTCATACGAGTATTGCTTTAGACCACTCTGTCAAATAACTGCATCGGTTTTAATGAAATTTTGACTTAGTATCATTACTGTGGCGAGGATGGAAAAAGCGTATGGTTTTTAGAAATCGTGTCAGTGGCGGCAATAATCAAAAAACTAAAAATATAAAAACAGCGGCGGAGCAGAAACGATTCGTTGTCGATATCAGGGCCACCACCTCGTCGTAAGCAGATGTTCGTAGGCGTTGTCAAAGGAATCCGTAGAAATCCGTGGATATCATATCATAATAATGATCATGAAATCACATTGGTGGTTTCAGGGTTAAAATTTAGGAGTGTGAACAGTTCTGAAGAGCCAATAATACAAAAAATAGCTCTCACGGCAATTCACAATCAATTTCTAGTGCATAGAGCACTTTTCAGGAGGAAAAAAGCTGTGTGACCACTAAAATTTGGATAAAAGTATGAAAATTTGATACATTCAATCATTCAATAAACGCATAGATTCACAAGTTAAATCGAACAATCCGTAGGTACGGTCCACAATCCGTACATCTACGACTAAATCCGTTGAAGTGGCAACCCTAGTGGAGATGTCGAGCCAGCCGGTCGATCCGACCTAGCCTCCCGATAATAAATGTAAATTTTCTTATAAATTCTGTTCGCCAAATGTGCCAATACTGCGGCAAAGAGTAGGTAAGTAACAAGAGGAGACACCCGGCGGAATTCCTTTTATGTTTGCAATCCGCTCCCATTGACCTCGGACCTTTAAATTTGGGTGTGCAGTAGTTGCCAGATGTCTTGCAATACCTGAATTAGCGGGAAAAAGCAATGTTGCCATTTCCGTTTTTCAGTAATAACCTTACTTTTAATATGGCTTAAACGAAATGTATCCTGAAGGGATTGAAAATAAATAAATAATTTAAGTAAATTCTGTTTCATTACTCTATATGAATGATTGCACAACAGTTGTGATTTTTAATGATCTGACCGTCAAAAAGTACCAAACTAGGAAAATTTGGAGTAAAAATACCAATTTTTTTTTGGGTCATGAATATTTTAGTGACAAGGAATATGCATCCTGAAACTTATCCTGTGATTTGTCTCTTCCAAATTAGTGCCAAAAACTGGCCCATAAGTTGAACCAAATGCATCAAACAACAAAAAAAACTGTTTATTACTGTTTACTGACGTTTTCGCGACGTCTCTCATATCTCTGAAAATCTCTTTTAAATGTTTGTCTATTAGCTGTCAGTGCACAGTTCGCTTACGTTTTACGCATGTTATTCAATGTATGGACCAGTTTGTTGCAATAAAAGGCAACAAGGAACTAAAACATATTAAGGAGGTGATAGCATATCTTAACAAACAAGCAGAACAAATTAATAAAACAATAGTTTTTAAAAACACAATGATACAAATCGAAATACAAACAAAACGCAATACGAAATCAAACGCAATGGCGGAGTGCGGACGGCGGCGGCGGTTGGTCTTGGTTTGCCGTGGCACGTGGAATCGATGCGGCGTTGCCAATTCTTGTACGTCTATCGTAAAAATCTCTAGGTCCATTACATTGTGTATTTTTGATTATATTTACTTCAGGAGAATTAGCAGATATGATATTAAATAAAGATCCAGTAAATTTTTGTATTAATATATCACCAAACATAAAATCTTACCGAAAATTAAAATAAAAACAATATTGTAATGTGGTATGTTCCAATGGTGGAACGAAATGGTTTTTCTTTTTTTTTTAAATTCTGTGTCATCGGCATCGACTGCTTTGGTAATTAGCTTCAAATCTTTTTTCTGTCATAAAGTTATAATATTGACGTGGTATAATGACATAATAAAATATTAACCATCAGCAAACGCATCTTTGAATATTATGAATGAAAGTAAATTTGAATAGGTACCTACTTATTTTGGTCAATAAAAAAAAGAGTTAAAATATATCTAAATTATCAATATTGCGACGAAGTGTTTCTACTTTCTATCAGTCTCCCAAATAATGACGTCGCAGGAAATGCGAATACAAATCTCAATGTGGCAACGCTTGACACCGAACTAGCTCGGGTCAGCTCGGGCGAATTCGAAGCCCTTTAAATTTGGGTGTAGCTGCATCTCTGTCTAATTTTATTCGCTCTGTCTGACTGTCTCCTCTTGTTAGTTACCTACTCTTTGACTGTGGTGTGATACGCTGCTGCATGGAAAATGTTTTGATGCAATAGCCAGGATCGTAAGGATAATAAGAGAAGATTTCATCTGCAAAAAATGTCAGTGGCAGTGGCAGGAAGCCTGATGATGCTCTGAATGCCCATCTCGTATAGAAGGAAGTCGATTGCCTTGACCTTGACCGTGAAAAACAACTTCTAGAAAAGTATGTGAGTGAACTCGAATTTTCTAATGATACACTAAAACCCAAAATGTCCGCTGTTTCTTCTAGGTCTATATCGGCAGCTAGTTCTTTGCTGCATTCCTCACCAGTATCGTATTCACAAGCTGTAAAGATGAAGTCAAGACACACATAATTATGATACCATTTTATTATTTTCCCATTGCATGACGCTGTAGTCTGAAATCCCCTTGCAACCAAATCATCGCCCACCCACCTGCAAAAAAGCATCCAGCACAAAAACTTTCTTAAATAGTTTATTGCGTCTCCCTCCTTAGAAGCTAGGATGCCACAGTTTTTTCTGTATGCTTCAATTGGACGATACGAAACGATCAGTAGCTTCCAAACAGTCTAAAAACGAAGTTTGAGCTGTTTTATATTTTTTGTTGTTTGATTATTGCTGCGCCGCCACTGACACGGTTTTCCAAAAACAGACGAGTTTTCCATTCTCGCCGCGCTGGTAAATTCTGTGTCAACATTTCTTTAAAATCAATTCAGATGGTCCTAAAAGAAGCGTAATATGCCGCTAGGCATTTTCCTTTACAGGTCAATGGACAGACTATTATGAATACAACAAATTGATAGGAACCCCTAAAATGCCTAAAAACAAAGTTTGAGCTGACTTTATATTTTTAGTTTTTTTTATTGTTGCTGCGCCGCCACTGACACGATTTTTTCAAAGCATACGCGTTTTCCATCCTCGCTGCGTTAGTAATACTGTGTCAAAATTAAATTAAAATCAATACAATAATTTTCGTGTTGCGCAATACAGAACGATCTAAAACAATACTCGTATGCATACATCACAAATTCTCTCGTATCTATACAGAAAATTCTTTGTTTTCTATAATAAGCAAGGCAATGTTCGGATGGACCTAAAGGACTGTATTATGTCGCAAGTTTTTTCATTCACAGGTCAACTGACAGCCCATTATGAATACAACAAATTTTTCAGTTTCACAACCCCCTACCCTCCCAACACCCTAAATTCACCCTCTCCCAAAAAAAATAGAAAACGATCGGGAACTCCTAAAACGCCTAAAAACAAAGTTTGAGCTGTTTTTATATTTTTAGTTTTTCTATTATTGCTGCACCGCCACTGACACGATTTTCCCAAAACATACGCGTTTTCCATCCCCGCTGCGGTAGTAATACTAATAATACTACTAATAGAACGATCTAAAATAATACTCGTATGTATATGTTAAGCTCAATACCCGAATTCGGGCGATGCCCGAAAAAAATATGCAGAACTAGTTTTGATCAAGGAATATTTCCCAAACCCGAAATATGAATTTTATACGGCTATTGATCATTAACAAATAGGCAGAACTAGTTTTGCGCATCTTGAAATACACAGAACTAGTTTTGCGCAACTTGAAATGCATAGGACTAGTTCTGTATATTTTCTGAATGACCAGCACAAATTCTGCTTGTTCCATTTAATCAGCGCCAGCGACGGACTCAAATAAATATAAAGTTGGAGAAGTTAAATATATTTCAATGAATACCAACAAATAATAAATCGCCAACTGAGGCTGGTTTAAATTTTTTATTTGATTGTGTGAGCATCAAATTGGCTTGTGCTTCCAAACGTCTTTTTGCGTTTTCACGATTCGTACTTATATTGCAGGAATGTTGGCAAATAAACCTAACCTAACCTAAACGATAGGTTTTTGCTGGTTTTTGACACAATGTATAACGAATGTTCACTTTGGTTGTCATTCCGTACCACAGAACTAGTTCTGTGCATTTTAAGTTGCGCAAAACTAGTTCTGTGCATTCCAGGATCCGCAAAACTAGTTCTGCCTATTTGGTAATGCTCAATAGCCGTATAATTATTTCGGGTTTGGGAAATATTCCCTGCTCAAAACTAGTTCTAAGCCCCTTGATTTCTATAATAAGCAAAGCAATGTTCGGATGGACCTAAAAAATGTATTATGCCGCTAGGCTTTTTATTCACTGGTCAATGGACAGCCCATTATGAATACAACAAATTTTTCAGTTTTACAACCCCCACCCCCCCACCACCCCAAATTTACCCCCGCCACCACCACCACCACCAAAAAAAGTAGAAAATGGTTAGGGACCCCTAATACGCCTAAAAAAGGAGTTTGAGGAATATTTGAATCTTTTTTTGCTAATTACTCCGCCTCCCCGTACAACGATTTCCAAAATTATAGGAATATTTCCTACTACGATCCCACAACAGATCGCTACCCAAATTTTAATCACAGTCCATGCAGCGGTTCCTGAGATTAGGATGTTAGAAAAACGCCAACAGACAGACAGACAGACACACAGACAGACCGACGGAAAGGAGTGACGTGGATTTTCGTTATGTAGACATCATGAAACGCCCAAAAAGCATATTATCTCAAGATCGAATATTTCGCAATACTCCCCTCACCTATTGGTGTTGGAAGTAAAAGGAAAGTCCAGTCATCACCAGCGGTATCTAATAGTAGAATGTTTCATTTCTCTGCTGGGCCTTCAGCCCCAGTCACGTCTAATCCTATATATACATCCAATCTTTCTAACAAAGACGACATCATACAAATATTTTCCACACTGTTTGTGAGTCTGATTAATCGTTCAAATGGTTTCGGTGAACTCAAAAATATTGAAATTGAAGTGCTTAAAGGCGAGGTCTCCTCTACATTAGATAATCTCCAATCCACTACCACATTTTCGAACGTTCTGCCGTGGCAAATAGAAATAGCTTGATTGAGTTTCTTCACAATAATGACATAGATATTGCACTTGTTAGCGAAACTTGGTTCAAACCAGACCAAGTAATTAAAATTCACAATTACAGTCTTGTAAGGAAAGACAGATACGATGGTAAAGCACGTGTTGCCATACTTGTCAAAACGGGAATACATTTCAACGAACTAGAATTTGACAACGATTATAATGAAGATATCCTGGGGTGTGGTATAAATATAAAAAAAAACAGTAATAATGAAATATCTCTACTATCGTTATTCAGAACTACAAATATCCTGAGTAATATGTCTGTCTGGCAAGCAATTTTTTCCAAGACTAATACTCAATACGTGGAGGCGACTTGAGGAGAATACAGCCGGTGAGCAACTGACTGATTTATGCGAGACGGAAGGATTGATTATTATGAATGATGGTAGTCATTATCGGTCCTAATAAAAAATTTGGTGTTCCTCTACCCCATCAAAAAAGTAGACAAGGACTAGGGACCTTTGAAACATCTAAAAACGAGGTTTGAGCGATTTTGGAATTTTTCGCTTTTTGTTAATTTCGCCAGTGACAAGAATTCCAACAACGATACACTGATGCCATTTCAACCATGGTAGAGATACGCTGTCACAATTTTGTCAAAATCAATCGTAGTTTCCAAGTTACATGGGCGTAGGGATGTGGCGACCCCATCGCCTAGAGGTGATGGTACACCTGGCACCAACGATGGTGCATCGTGTACTATTAGCTCTGCAATCAGCCAAAGGGGGGAGAAGTGGAATCACTTAGCTTCGCCCACGGTGCAATCACCACCACATCCGAATATTTCCGGGAAACTAGAAATAGGTTCCCGAAAATAGGCGACGCCAAATGGCATCATGGCTCATGTTCCGTCGCTGGGCCGATGTTCCCGGTTACCGATAAGTGACAGATTGAATAGATTTGAAGTTAAAAATGCTCAGTGGCTCGTCCAGAATCAAAAGATCCCGGAGGTAAAATACCTGGCCGTTCGGATCTCCGGGTGCCAGGTGGTCCGGGGGGAACATTAAGCGAAGTTCGTTTAAAAACTTTTGCTGCCACTCCTCATCAGGCTAACAACACAAGCCCTCCTTCGCAGCAACTTCGCACTGACGACAGGCCCAAAGGCCAGAGAAACGTGTCCAGAGCCGATTTTACAAATATACGAGGTCTTGCCTCCAACATAAACTCTGTCCATCAACATCTTCGGGCAGAGAAGCCACACATTCTGGCTCTCACGGAAACTCAAGTCGGCTCTTCGTCAATGGATAATTGCTTTAGATATTTCGGATATGACTTATACACCCGATTTAGACGTAGGTTTGGCGTATGTGTGTACGTTAAATCTGGGCTTTCTTGTCATCGAGAGGAAGAGCTCGAACTGGAAGGATTTGACATCATATGGCTTAAAATGTCCTTCCAAAACCATTCCAAATTCATATGCTGCATCTATAGGCCACCAAGTAGTAACAACTGCAAAGAGCTATTCGAGAAGCTTTCAGCCACTGTGGACGCGCTGCAGTCAGGTCATCCTAATTCAGAGATAGTCTTTCTGGGCGACTTCAACGTTCACAACTCATACTGGCTCAAACACTCGAATAAAACGGACGACAAGGGTCGTGAAGCTAAAGCCTTTGCTATGAGCTGCGGCTTGGAGCAGATAGTTAAAGAACCAACAAGAATCCCCAGCCACCACGGAGATTTTGCCAGTCTGCTGGACCTATACCTAACAACTACCCCAGCAATTTACACAGTGAAAGTAACCGCTCCACTAGGATCGTATGACCATAACACCGTCTCAACACTATGCAGGATGCGTTCTCCAGATCCCCACCATACAATGCCTCGCCGTGTCTGGCATTACGGATCAGCAAAGTGGGACGACCTAAGGGAATACTACCAGTTCTTTCCCTGGCACGACGTCTGCTTCAAGTCACGAGACCCATCAGCTTGCGCCCAAGAAGTAACAGAGGTATTAACGTCCGGCATGGAAGTCTATATTCCACATGTCGTCAAGCGTGCCTCCAAAAACAAGCCATGGTTTAATCAGCGTTGTAGAGATGCAGTTACCTCTAAAAACCAACATTACAGAGAATGGAGGAAAAATCCAAACGCCGAGAACCACCACAGTTTTACCGACGCCAGAAGCCACTGTAAACTCGTGATTGACAACTGCAAGGAGGAACACAACCAGAAAATTAAGAACAAGCTCCTCTCATGTCCTAGTTCGTCCAGAACATTCTGGCTGTAGCTAAGGCTGTTAGTCAGAACTTTTCCTATTCCTCAATACCACCCTTGACCAGAGAGGACAAGTCCATCGCTTCTGCTCCTAAAGAAAAAGCAGTCATCTTAGGGAGGCATTTCGCAGCCAATTCTTTTGTAGACTTCCAAGAAAGCAATCCGACTACTAACATAAACGTAAACTCGAGAATGGCAGAGGTCAAATTTCAGCATCGAGATGTAAAAAGCATCCTCCAGAAGCTAAACACGAATAAAGCTACTGGTCCTGACCAAATTCCAGCCATTGTCCTTAAACGCTGTGCCGCTGAGCTTACACCTATTCTTTGCAAGCTCTTCAAAGTATCATATCAGCAAGGCGTGTTTCCCGCTTCATGGAAGATTGGCTGCGTACAACCCATCCCTAAGAAAGGCAAAAAAACCGATCCCACAAACTATAGACCTGTGGCTCTTCTCAGTATCATGTCCAAGGTTATGGAGACTATCATTAACACACAGATCCTAGATATGCTTGGAAAATAATAACATCATAAATGATCGCCAGTATGGCTTCCGTAAGCACAGGTCTACGGGTGACCTTCTGGCCTATGTCACTCACTTGTGGAACAGAGCAATTGAAAACCATGGCGAATCCCGTGCTGTTGCGCTTGACATATCGAAGGCTTTCGACAGAGTGTGGCATGAGGGACTTCTAGTCAAGCTTGCTGCTTATGGACTACCACCTGGCCTGCGCCAGTGGCTGAATAGATTTTTGGACGACCGATCTCTGCTTGTTGTAGTCGAAGGCTGTTCATCAGACGTATTTTCAATAAACGCCGGTGTTCCTCAGAGATCTGTTTTACCCCCAACACTGTTCCTGCTGTACATCAACGAGCTGTAGGAAATAACATCCAATCCAATCTACAGCTTCGCAGACGGCAGTACATTAATATCGTGCATGGAACCAGGCAAGCCATTATCATCCCAGGAGACGGTACGTCGGCGACGGCAGCATGCCACACAGATCAACGCAGATATCAAAACAAATGTCAAGTGGGGATTAGTAAATAAAGTACAGTTCAGCGTACAGCAAACCCAGGCAACAACGCTTACAAAGAAATCTCACATTGGCTTACCAACAGTGGAAATGGATGGTAACCCCATGGACGAGTCACCTTCCGTTAAGCTTTTGGGGGTCAACATCAACAACAACATGTCCTGGCACGACCACGTCGTCAGTATTGCTAAAACTGCATCCCAGAAGCTTGGAGTTTTGTACCGCTGTAGGAAGCTGTACACACCAGAGCAACAACTGCTGCTCTACAAGGCACAGATCCGACCATCGCTGGAGTATTGCTCCCATGTGTGGGGATGCGCTCCCAAGCACTCTCTAAAGCTTCTGGACACCATCCAGAAGCGAGCAATTAGACTAATCGATACGTCTAATCTCACAAAGGATATCCATAGCCTGGAACATCGAAGAAGGGTGGCTGACCTGTCCCTGTTCTACAGATTCTATCACGAAAGATGTTCGAGTGAGCTCTCCCAGGTAATAACAGCAAAGGCCGTCCGAACGAGGAACACTAGAGAGGCTCTGCGAGCTCATCCTCACCAGGTCGAGGTCCCTACTCCACGAACCAGACTCCTCCAGCATTCCTTCTTTTGGAGAACTTCGACGCTGTGGAACGAGCTGCCGGGGCATTTGTTTCCCGGCGGCTACAACCTGCAGCGTTTCAAATCTAACGTGCACCGACACTTATCCTCTCGCAGCGCTTCTACAGCGACATAGGCTTTTAGCTTTTTGCGGGAGGCTGACCATAAAAAAAATGTTATATGATTATAATATTTATCAAATTACTCCCCAGATATAAAATTCAAAGGCAATATTCGGATAGGTTTAAAAAGCACACGATACCACCAAAATCAATTTTTTCAGCGCAGAATACAATTCCCATGCAATTGCACTTGCCACCCCCATCACATTCAAGTAACGTCTGAAGGTGTTATGGCCGGGTAGCAGGCCCTCAAGGCCGGATTCTTTCCTGTGAGAGACAAACAAGTTCTCTAGCTTGAGGAGATCTCCACAGATTCCTTTCCATCTCATAAGTTGTTGATTTTGCAACCACTGTTTTCGTTCTAGTGGTATATGTTGCATTACCCGCAGCTGGCTCAGGACCCAGGAAATTATTCCTCGACCCTCGCCCTGCGAGCGCGTTCGCCGTTTCATTACCGCGAAAATCCAAGGCCTTTTTACATCACAGAACAAGCCTGGGTGTAAACCTAGAAGCACTCATTGATTTTAATGCTGCCTGGCTATCAGAGCAGGTAGTAATCCACCTCCTAGGCTCCCGAATTTTGTGAATGCGAGAGGTACAAGCTAAAATTGCGCATATTTCCCGATATTGTTGCAAGTAAATATTGAACATTTTCCGTTTGATGCGTTCGAGTAAATATAATAAAAACATCAACTTTCACAAATTCGTACATAAAAGCTTTTATTGATCATATTGAAAAATATACACATCATACATCTGTATGATTTACCCTTCTAGTCAACTTATCGGTAGCTTTAAAAACACTAAATTCATACACATATGCTTTAGCAAACACAGAAAATATAATTAAAAAGTACATGTATTCCGCAGCAAAAAGCAACCCTTAAATAGTCACAATATAATTATGTGTGTAAAGGCTATATCGGATGCACAGTTGGCTGTGGTTGCCCATATGTTGATGGTTGTGCCATGTGCGTAACGTATTATTTTTGTGTATATTATACAGTTTTTATTCTGAGAGCTTCCACTGGACGCATCGAAGTGATCAGGACCTTCCAAATCGCCAAAGGCGAAGTTTAAGCTGTTTTCATATGTTTAGTTCACTGACTAGTGCTGCGCTGTCGCGAACCCAATTTCTAAAAACCATACACATTTTCAATTTCATTGAAATGAATTCCACGTTACACAATACAGAACGATCAAAAGCAATACTCGCATGTACACATCAGAAAACTCTAAGTCCCTTGGTTTCTGTAACAGGCAAAGCAATGCTCAGATGGACCTTGAAAGGTGTATTATGCCGCTAGGCCTTTCTTTCACAAGTCAATGGTCAGCCAATTCACCCCCCCCCCCCCCATCCAAAAAAAGTAGAAACTGATCAGGACCCCCTTAAAAGGCATATATAAGAAGTTTGAGCTGTTTTTATATTTCTTGGTTTTTTATTATTGCTGCGCCGCCACTGACCCGATTTCTACAAACCATACGCGTTTTCCATCCTCGCTACCGTAGCATTTTGTCCAAATTTCATTAACATCAATTCAGCGATTTCCAGCTAGGAAACACACAAAAAGACACAAAATATTGCACAATGACCGAAATCACAAACGAATTGTCATAAAAGGAGTCGCACTGCCACTTCTGACGGTAATTATGTTTCTCGAAAAGAACGAGTAGGCCATCTTGCCAGATTGTACTTAAATTACTAGACATGTAAACTTGTCATAAATTAATCCTGCTACGTACCAGATGATGCACCCTGAACGTTGGTGGGTACGTTGACTTTACACAACGTATCTATCTGTCTAACAAGCCTATTCCGGCAACAACGTATGAATGTTGGTCTGGACTTTTACTTCCCACACCGATAGGTGAGGGGAGAATTGTGATCGCGAAAATTTTCGATTTTGAGATAATACGCTTTTTGGGCGTTTTATGATGTGTACATAACGAAAATCCACGTCACTCATTTCCGTCGGTCTGTCTGTCTGTCGGTCTGGACTTTTTTGTAACTAGCAGTGTCTATTCATATTCGTCGACGGCGACGGTGGTGGTTCGGATGGACCTAAAAAAGTGTATTATGATGCTAGATCCTTCTTTCATAGGTTAGTTACGTTGTTGTTGTATTACGAATACAAAAAAATTTTCAGTTTTACCACACTCTACCCCCCCCCCCAACCACCCGAATTCACCCCCACCCAAAATATAGGTAGGAAATGATCAGAAACCTCTAAAACGCCTAAAAACGAAGTTTGAGCTGGTTTTATATTTCAGTTTCACCTCCCACACCAATAGGTGAGGGGAGTACTGTGATCGCGAAAATTTTCGATTTTGAGATAATACACTTTTTGGGCGTTTCATGATGTCTATATAACGAAAATCCACGTCACTCAATTCCGTCGGTCTGTCTGTCGGTCTGTGTGTCTGTCTGTCTGTCTGTCGGTCTGTCTGTCTGTCGGTCTGTCTGTACGCGTTTTTCTGTCCTCGTAATCTCGGTAACCGCTGCATGGATTATGATGAAATTTGGGCAGCAATATGCTGTGGGGTCGTAGTAGGTAATGCTGATATAATTTTGAAAATCGGAGCATTGGGGGCGGAGTAATTAGCAAAAAACGAAAAATTTCAAATATTCCCCAAACTTCTTTTTTAGGCTGTAACGGTTCACCCGTTTTCAAAATTATTTTTATATTATTTACTTGGCTACCATATACAAATAGTTTACAACTTCCATTTTTAGCAACTGCTTCCTCATTATACTAGTACATTTTTATAACTATTTTGCTTCTCACCTCTACCTTTTTCCCATCTCTACTTCCTTCAGCTGAAAATAGTACTTTATTATACACACTGCGCAAGTGCGCCAAATTTTGGGAAAATCTAATGAGTGGGGGGGTATGCTCTCTCTCTACCGACGTTATGTTCTAGATGAAATGTAATGGTTTATTCCTTTTGCTTTCTGAACTCAAACAGTAAAGACATATAGAGTAGCTATGTCTCTCTAAGATAATTTTTGTGTCTGTGCCATAATGTGATAGCCAAGGTAAGGGATTCATATCCCCAATACAAAATCATAACGAGCTATGGTTTCGCATATTTTTAGTGCTTTTGCTTTTTATTTTACAGCTATGTGTAGGAATGAGATTTTTCCTATTCATACATTTTTTTTCCATGAACATATGATGGCGAACATTTTAATCTTTAAATATCAAGTCAATCATACACTGCATATTTATCAATTATCTAACAAAAGAGTCGCTGAACATTATTCTTGTTTCTGGCCATATATTTTTGTGTTACGATGCCTTATCTTGTGTGTATTTAATTTTTCACATTTTTTTTATGACATTCCTTACGTAAAAATACCTAGCACTCAGATTTGCTAATTGAGAACGCAATGATAAGATCTGTTGGACATTTTTGTAATTTTGTTTTACAAGGCGTGAGGAAAAGTTTGTAAATTTTTGAACATACTTTGTACATTTATTTAATTTATCACTATATATCTGAAAATATCCGGTAGGACTGAAAATACAAAGCATTTAAGTATCATTTTTTTAACTATTGCTCTATCTATTCGCTCTTGTAATTATCTATATTTTCTTTTTTGATCTTTACCATGTGAGCATTTGAAAGTTATCTGCTTTTTGGCTTTTTAATACCCCCATGCTACTTCATAGATTTGTTTCTGAAGTATATGAATGCAATTTATCAAAATGTAAGAACGCATGAAGATCCATACTTCAGAAACAGATCGTGAAGTCCTGTGAAGTTCTCCATAAGGTGCTAATACCAGCCATAACTCTTTCACAGGAAGACCACCTTTTTTTCGGGGTGCCAACATCAAGACAGTTTTTTTTCGGGGTGCCAACATCAAGACACCTTTTTTTTCAGGGTGCCACCATCAAGACCACTTTCTTCGGGGTGCCACCAAGGAAAACCACACTTCTTTGGAAGGGCACCACACCTCTTCCATGCCACCACCATGAACACTTTTCCGGGGTGACACCACCTGAACTCCTTCTGAAGAAGCCAGCCCTTTGGAGCACCACCTTCTCTTCAGAAGGGCACCACGAGGACTTCCCTCCGAAGATGAGTAATCATTTAAAAAAAAAAGAATGTACTGCATTCATATACACTGAAATAAATCTTTATTAAACCATTGTTGTCCTATTTTTCATTTCTTGGCGGCTAGCTAGACTCACGCACACACGCACGCACCCACATACCCTTGTCTCATGCGAACCAATTGAGCTGCTGGTTGCTATGAAAAATTTTATTGTTACAAGGCGTTTTAGGTGTTCCTGATCATTTTCTTCTTTTTTTGGGTGGGGGTGGAAATTGGGGTGGTTGAGGGTTGGGGGGTTGAAAAATTGAAAAATTTGTTGTATTCATAATAGACTACCCTCTGACCTGTGAAGGAAGACCTAGCGACATAAATAACTTTTTTAGGTCTATCCGAACATTGCCTTATGCCTATTACAGAAACTAAAGGACTTTTTTTTCCAATGTATACATACGAGTATTGCTTTAGATCGTTCTATATTATGTAACGAAGAAACTGTTGGATTGACTTTAATGAAATTTTGACACAGTATTACTACCGTGGCGAGGATGGAAAATGCGTATGGTTTTTATAAATCGTGCCAGTGGTGGCGCAGAAATAATAAAAAAACTAAAAATATAAAAACAGCTCAAACTTCGTTTTTAAGGGGTTTTTTTTATTGGAAATAAGGCATCGACTGCATGGTCATTAGCCATATATCTTTTATCAACTATTTTGTACTGAGTGATTTATAATGTTAGGTAATGAGCTTATGTTCGTTGGTTTATCGGAGGTCTTCCAGTTTGAAAAAGAGTCCAGTTATTTTAAGGAAGGTGATTAATTTTCTTATTTCAGTCGGAACGGTGGTTAAAATATTCAGATCATTCGGTAGTCGCATCATGTTCCTTAAGTTTGTGTATAACTGACAATCATAGAAGATGTGCCTTATTGTAAGGGTGACTTGACACTGTTCACATATAGGAGGGTTCTGACCTAGAAGTAGGTATGATGAGGTAAGATGGGTGTGACCTATTCGGATTCGGGATACTATCACCTGCTCTCTGCGTTGGAGTGAGGTGCCTTCATGTTTGCCATTCTTAACCGAATTACATATCTGACGAAGTTTGTTATTGGTGTCTCTGTACCATTCATCTTGCCAACTTTCTTGCACTGTTTTTAAGGAAACACTTTAGGTCATCTGCTCTGACTACTCGATGTGTAGATGAATTCCTTGGTGCACTACGAGCTGCTATATCAGCTTGTTGGTTGCCAGCTATTCCAATATGTCCCGGTGTCCAAATAAATATAACAAGCTTACCTTGCTGTCGCAGGCTGTGGTGGAGTTGTAGAGTTTTCTGTACCAAGGGGTCGGTGTTAAAAATATTTTTAAGGGATTTCAATGAATTAAGAGAGTCTGAGCATATTGAGTACGTCCCTATTTCCCAATCTTCTATGCGCTGTAGTGCTTGGTATATAGCGAAAAGTTCAGCAGTATACACAGACGCTATAGGATTCATGCTCCATTGCCAAACTTCGTCTTGAGATACTACTGCAGCACCCACACCGACGTCAGACTTAGATCCATCAGTGTAAAGCACTCTGCTCGTTTCATAGGAGTCTATACGATACATAAAATAAAATAAAATGCTTCGAACAGTTGATAAGTATACGGCTACATTTGTTTTTTTTTTTAGAGGTTCCTGATCATTTTCTGGGTTTTTTTGGGTGGGGGTGAAATTCGGGTGGTTGGGGGGTGGGGAGTTGAAAAACTGGAAAAATTTGCTATATTAATAATAGGCTGTCCGCTGACCTGTGAAGGAAGACCTAGCGACATAAATAAACTTTTTAGGTCCATCTCAACATTGCCTTGCCTATTATCGGAACTAAGGGACTTAGAATTTTCTGTATACAGGGTGAGTCAAGCTCAACGCCTCGGACTCTTGTGACCAAACGATACCACTTTTCGAAAAATCGACTTTGCAGGTATCTGTAGGTTGAGCTGGGCTACATTTTAAAAATAATGACTTTTATACAGGGTGTCTAATAAAAGCGTGACATATCAAAGTTACGTTTTTTTAAATGGAATACCCTGTATATTATTGCATATTTAGATTCCTGGGTGCATTTTAGTGTGACTCTATGTATCACACATGGTACTTTAAGCGAACCGTTTAGGTGCAAATCACAATTTTGGGTATAGGTAGATGTCACAAAAAATTGAATATCGCAGCTATTATAAATCTTAGAGGGCTGTGACCTTGCCGTGTTACTAAACATGAAGTCTGTCAGCTTACGTTAGACGGTCGAGTTCGAATTACATTTGTACTTGGAGAAATCGGTAGATCAATTAAGGAAGCTTCAATCAAAGGTAACTTGATTTTTTCAAATGGGAATGCATAATTTTTTTATACGATCAAATGTGCAATTTGATAGGCTTTCTGATTATATCAGGTTGTGAATATCAATCTATGGTAGTTTTTATTAGTTTTCGAGATTTCAATCAAATCAGTGTTTTTCAATTTCCCTACCTATAAACAAACTAGCAGGCCATGAAATATAAACAAAATCGTATTCAGATGGAAGGAAACAATTAACTTAGCAAAAAGATCCAGCAGAACTAGAGTAAAAGAACAAGATTATAAAAATTCCCTACAACAAATCAACTCTAACCAGAAACAACGGCGGTAACATGTCTAACGTTAAAGAGAAGCTGGAGTACGACATAAAGGGATAATTTTTACAGCCTACTAGCGACTGCAATGTACTAGAGATTAAAAATTTCCAAAATCACTAAACACTCTGAAATGAAAGCAAAACTTTCAGCGATCGTTGCCGTCAGTCTTCAGAACGCAATTTCATATTTAATGGTATAAAACAGTAGTCATTTGCGTCAAAATCAAAAGTAATGATACCTCTCACTGTCGTCCTTTAAATTTTTCATTCTTCTTTTCATTCTTCTTCATTAGAAAGGTCGCAAAAAAGGAATACTGACAAATCATATTTTAATTTTCTGCCAGCTAAATTATGTCTAATAATTTGAGCAGATTTTTAATTTATTCTTCATTTTCGGCGATCTTCCTTAGGGGTATTGAAGAACTTGCAGAACTCCAGTCAGAGGTATCGGTTACTATTTTTTTAAATCATGAAATGTGAAATTTTATTCTGAAGCTATTAAACTGCCAGCAACATTACGTGGTAGATTTCCTTTCATTTCAAAATTCACAATGGTTTTGTGAATCGTCAATCTTTAGAATATTGTAGTAGCCGGTATGCTGTGAAAAATACCCATTTCTGTCGCATTCCAGCTGCTTTTTGACCTTAGATGTGTTATGTCTGCTATTTCTGGTTAGAATTGATTTGTTGTAAGTCATTTTTATAACTTTGTCCCTTTACTCTAGTTCGTCCGTAACTATCTGCTAAGTTAGTTGTTTTGTTCCATCTGAACAGTTTTTTGTTTATATTTCATGGCCTGCTAAGTTGCTTATTAGGTAGGAAAATTGAAAAACTCTGGTCTTACTCAAAATTTGAAATTAAATCAAAACTACCAGAGACTGATATTTACAACCGCATATCATTAGAAAGCTTATCAAATTGCACATTTGATCGTATAAAAAAAATTATGCATTCCCATTTGAAAAAATCAAGTTACCTTTGATTGAAGTTTCCTTGATTGATCTACCGATTTCTCCAAGTACAAATGTAATTCGAACTGGACCGTCTAACGTAAGCTGACACATTTCATGCTTAGTAACACGGCAAAGTCACAGCCCTCTAAGATTTATAATAGCTGCGATATTCAATTGTTTTCTGACATCTACCTATACCCAAAATTGTGATTTGCACCTAAACGGTTCGCTTAAAGTTCCATGTGTGGTACATAAAGTCACAGTAAAATGCACCCGGTAATCTAAATATGCAATAATATACAGGGTATTCTATTCAAAAAAACATAACTTTGATATGTCACGCTTTCACTAGACACCCTGTATAAAAGTCATTATTTTTAAAATGTAGTCCAACTCGACCTACATACACTCGCAAAGTCGATTTTTCGAAAAGTGGTATCGTTTGGTCACAAGAGTCCGAGGCGTTGAGCTTACCTCACCCTGTACATACTATTTTGATTTAGAGTATTTATTGCTTTAGATCGTTTTGTATTTTGTAACGTGGAAACTATTAAATTGATTCTAATGAAATTTTGACACATTATTATTATTACTGTGGTGAGGATGGAAAAAGCGTATGCTTGTTAGAAATCGTGTCAGTGGCAGCGTAGCAATAATCAAAAAACTAAAAATATGAAAACAGCTCAAACTTCGTTTTAAGATGTTTAAGGGGTTCTTGACCGTTTTGTACCTTTTTTGGGTGGGGGTGAAATTGGGGTGGTTAGGGGGGGGGTGGCGGCGGCTTGTAAAACTGAAAAGTTTGTATTATTGATCATAGACTGTTCATTAACCTGTGAAGGAAAGACCTAGCGGCATAAGACAATTTGTGGGGGGGGGGGGGGTACTGGCGATGATTTTGTTGTAAGGGGATCTCAGACTAAAGCTTCATGCTATGGGAAAATAATAAACTGGTGTCACCGTAATGTGTGGGAAGTACAGAGTCAATCAACTTGACTTCATTTTTTTTATTATTACTATTACATCCTCGCCGCGGAATTTCATAAAAATCAATCCAATAGTTTCCACGTTACACAATACAGAACGATCAGAAGCAATATTCGCATGTACGAGTATACATCAGAAAAAGTCCCTTGGTTTCTGTGATAGGCAAGGCAATGTTCGAATCCATATGGAAACATGCTCTGACTAAACTACTACCTAAGAAGAGCACACCTAATAGTTTTAATGACTTGAGACCCATTAGTATATTGCCTAAAGCCTTAAAAGCTGAAAATGATTCTTTGAAATCTGCTGCTGTTCCTGCTAATAATTTTGATTTTGAGGAAATCGTTGATGAGATCAATCAGCGTAACGCTCGTAAGCGCAGTATAGTTATATTTGGCTTACCAGAGCAGAATAAAACTGAACAACCACAAGTTAGATCAGAAAAGGATAGAGCCGAGGATAGAGCAGAGGTCACAAAAATTCTGAATTTGTAGATCCGAATTTCCAGATGCAGAATGTTACATCAGTCAGACTTGGGCAGTTTGACGCCAGGAAAAAAAGATTGGTAAAGGTGACATTGCATGATGAGTTACAGGTTGTGAATCTCATCAAAAGAGCTAGCAAGTTGAAGAATAGTGCTTACAAAAACATATCCCTATCATTCGACCGTACTCGTCGGCAAATTGATCACTATAAGATATTTGCAAGAAGAAGTCAACGCAAGAATCGTAGATAGTCAGAAGAAATTCAGAAGAGGTATATTAACGGAACTCCAAGAACAGTGAAATCTTTAAACTGAGTACCTCCAGCAGTTTCAGTAGTATGTGTTCAAAAGACCGTAAATTTGAGTTAGTTAATAAAGAATCTGGTGGTAGTGTACTTTTAGCGGTTAAGGAAGGTATTAATTCTGAGATTGTTGATGTATCTGCATTTGATCTACAATTTTCTTATATTGATTTGCTAGTTGTAAGGTTCAATGTGACATTTAAGAATGTTTTTGTGGCTGTCGTTTACGTACCCTATAAAATTGCAATTAATGATTTTTACTACGTTCCAAAATCCCATCTATCCAGTGAGCAGATGAATTTCCGAGGATAGTCACGTGATTCCAGATGTTAGGGATCTTGGAATATTTATGAAACGGCAAAGATCTTTTTTTGACAATTTTGACATATCACATAACTGTGCTGTTTTCTCAGAGTCAGAGTGTCAGAGTAGTCGTAGCCGTTAGAATGTCAATGCATACAAATAAAGCAGAATAGGTTATGTTAAGTTGTTAGCTGTCAAGTGAAAAATATCTCTTGACAGTTGCTATGTTCCAAAATCCCATCAAAGACCTCGATTTACTCTGTAGCGTTCCAGTATTCACTCAACATCAAATTGTCAACAAAAATATGTGTTCTGTTATTGCATTTCCGAGGCCATGGATGTCATCGTTTTACTCGGAAATCAAATTGAGATTTTAGTGATCTTTGTGTCAAGACTGTCAAGAGATGTTTTTCACTTGACAGCTAACAACTTAACATAACCTATTCTGCTTTACTTGTATGCATTGACATTCTAACGGGTACGACTACTCTGACACTGTGACTCAGCAGAAAACAGCACAGGTTATGTGATATGTCAAAATTGTCAAAAAAAGATCTTTGCCGTTACATCAACATTCCAACATCCCTAACATCTGGAATCACGTGACTCAAGAACCTTCTTATCGATATCTCACCATACACTGTGGAAGAATTTACCACAAGTTTGTCTATACCAAGTTAGTATCTGCGTTATATATTATATGTCTGTATGTCTGTATATGCATATATTTCTGTATTTATATCTTTAATTTACGTGACGCTGCCTATCTACTTATTGTAGCTAAAAGGTATAATAAACATGAATGAATGAAATACAGATACTTTAGATTCGAAAACACGCATCATCAGAAATTTTTTAGACGTTTTCAATTATACACAATCAAACACTGTGCTTAATCATCTGGGTAGATCACTGGGCCTAGTTATATCACAGCTACCCTGTGCGGTTGAACGGAATGATCTACCTCTTGTACCTGAAGGTAACCACCATCCAGCTCTAAGGATAAATTTGAATCCAGTATTTGTCAAGGAGCCTAAATTTGAATTTCATCAACTTAAGAAAACATATACAAATATTAAACGAAAATCGAAGTTCAGAAAAAAATTTATCAGATTTGGTAGGGTGGCTGACCATACTGAATTTAAACGATTGTGGCAATTAATTAAACTTCAAATCAAACTAGCATATGACCAGTATATGGACAATATTCAAAGTTCTTTTCTGTTTAGTCCAAAAAACTTTTGTTCAAACATTCACTCAAAAAACAAGACATCAAGGATTCCAGGTGTAATGAAATTCCAAGATTGAACTTTTGACCAACCTCAGGACATAGTTGATGCGTTCGGTGATTTCTTCAGCAGTGTTTATGTATCCCCTAATGAAGATAAACATCTTAATTGTCACAAACACAGCAATTTATATTTTCATTTTGATCCCACGCAGTAAGAGTTGTCATAAAATCGTTGAAAGATAAAATGACCTCTGGTCCGGATAGTATCCCATCATTTATAGTAAAGGATTGTGAGGAAGTATTTGCTGGAGTTCTGATAAGGCTTTTCAATATCTGCTTGTCAACTAAAAAATTTCCAGATATCTGGAAAGTAGCAAAAGTCTGTCCTACATTTAAAAATGGGGACCAAACACACATTGCTAATTATAGACCAATTTCTGTATTATGCATGTTGTACTGTATAACCGCATATACACTGCCATCCATCGCCAGCTTTCAGTATATCATCACGGATTTGTTGCTAACCGATCAACTAATACAAATCTTTTCATAATAGCGCAGTACATATCTGAAGCAATGGATAATTACAGACAAGTTGACGATATTTATACCGATTTTTCGAAAGCCTTCGATAAGATCAATCATGAGTCTTTGTTGAATAAGTTGAGCACCTTTGGATTCTCAGATGATGCCAGGGAACTGATAAGATCTTATCTAGTCAACCGTAAGCAGTTTGTTACTTACAGTGGCTTCCAATCCAGAACCTATGTGGCACACTCTGGAGTTCCACAAGGCTCTAACTTGGGACCACTACTCTTTTTATCAATGACCTGTGTGACTCAATTCAATGTGAACGACTTTGCTTTGCTGATGATCTGAAGATATACTCAGTTATAAGTAGTATTGATCACTGCGTGTTTCTTCAAGCTCAACTTAATGCTGTGCAAGCATGGTGTATTGAAAATAAGCTTCAGCTCAACACAGATAAATGCAAAATAGTTAGTTACACTAGGAAAAAAAGCAATTGGGACTATTCTTATGCAGTTGGAGATTCAGTATTACAAAGATGCACCAGTGTTAATGATTCAGGTATAATATTTGACAACAAATTAACTTTCAATGAGCATATATCCAAAAAAACATCGGGGGTAATGAAAACCTATGGATTTTTAGTTAGAAACTGTCGAAATTTTTATAACATCAAAGCAATAAAATTATTATATTTCACATTTGTCAGGTCTAAATTGGAGTATGGCAGTATTATATGGAACCCTTATTATAACTGCTATAACCTCATTGTTGAAAGCGTACAACGGAAATTTTTTTAATTTCTTTGTTTCAAAATTGACGAAATTTATCCTATGAGGAATATTAGCAATGATGAGGTTTGTAATCGTTTGGGATTTTTAACACTGAAGGAAAGAAGGAGTTTGGCTTCGTTAACTTTTGCGTACAAACTAATACATAATTTAGTTGACTGTCCTCCTATCTTGGAACAAATTAAGTGTACCCTCTTTCCTGTCTCGCACTCATGAAAGGTTTAGACCGCCGTAAGCAAGAACAAATATTTTACTTAAGTCACCATTAAATGTTATGTGTTATAACTTAAATAGAATTGGAGTTTACTGTGACATTTTCTCGTCTTCTCTTCCTTGTCTCATAAAATCAGCTATTACCTATTTTGACTGAGACATCTATCTATTTATGTATATAGCCGTGACGCACCTTTCAATAATTGTACCATTTATGTTTCCTTTTTTTAATATTTTTTATGTTATACTTTATATTTATTTTGTACTTTTAATTTACATTATCATCATCGTCATGAAATCAGTAATTACCTATTTTGGCTTAAACATCTGCCTATTTATATACCCGTGTCGCACTTTTCAATAATTGTACACAATTTATGTTTTGTTTTTTATGTTTACTTTACATTATTTATGTTGTACTATTAATTAACATTGTCCTGTAAATGGGAAACTGTTGGACAATAAAGCTAGTATTATTATTATTATTATTTATTACTTCCCTTTTTATTGGGTGGGCAGTAATAAATCTACAAGAAGAGTCGTAAAATTATTACTAATTATTATTCTGATTTGCTGAGTTCATCTCGCATGATAGCGGTAGCAACAAGTGGTGACGGGCTGTACCAAGTCAACACCTGAATTATTACTGGTCTGAATTTAGGAAGGATATCACAATACTACAGGTCTTCAGGATGACAGATTTTTGGAATACTTTGTGTAATTTTTCGTCCAGACCTAGCTGGTGCAGGTGTAGTGTGAATGTGTTAGGTGTAAGGCCTGATACCGACATGATTAGGGGGACAATAACAACTTTGTTTTGTTTCCAGAGTCGTTTTACTTCTATGGCAAGGTCTGTGTATTTAGATATTTTCCAGCGTAGGTGGTTTGAACATTCGTATCATTAGGAATAGCAATATCTATTAAATAGGTAACTTTGTCTGCCTTCGACTGAAAAACTACATCTGGTCTATTGGCTGGGATAGTTTTGTCTGTGTGTATTTCGACGTCCCAGTATAGTTTGTAATGATTGTTGTCGAGTACTGATGTCGGTGTATAATTATAGTATGGATCTGCGTTTTCGATTAGTTTGTTATTGGTGGCTAGGGCTTGGTGTATGATTTTGGCTGCAGAGTTATGTCTGGCCGTGTACTCGGTTCCAGCGAGAGTTTTGCATGCACTTGTTATGTGATCTATTGTTTCCTTCTGTTGGTGTCATTTTCTGCAATTATCGTTGGTTACGGATGGATTATGTATTTTTTGTAGTTTCTCGTCGCAAGTCCTGAACAGCAAGCATAAAACCCTCCGTTTCTGGAAAGAGCTGGCCATCCTGCAGCCAAGTGTATGACTGTTTTTCATTTATGTGATCTTGTGTGATTAGGTATCTATGTTTGCCGTGGAGTGCTTTCTACGACCAGGTGTTTATTTTTTCTTGTTGTGATTCTATGGGATTGTGTGTGTCTGCTGCATGGTCTGGACTGGAGAGGGTGAGTGGTGTATAGTTCTTGTCTGCTTTGACTATTGCCCTATGTAAATTCGTTTGTTTACTTTGAACGAAATGTCTGAGTGTTTTTATTTGTTTACTATTATTACCTTATCAAACGTTTTTAAGAAGTTCATTTATAACTAGTTATATGACTACGTTACCTAGTGAGCCAGTGATTGCTCAACACACGATGCCGACGTGAGGAGTAGTCACTGGGTAATGGAACAGCAGCTCGGTGTGTCGGAAATATAATTATAGGTAAATCAACAAAAATCGAAACATTCTTGGCTTTCAGATATTTCCTGACTGATATCTACTTTTTTGATGAGGATGGTGTGGGGATAGAGGAACTCCAAATTTTTTGTCAGCACCGCTAGTGTGTGGGAAGTACTGAGTCGATACACTTGGCGCCATTTTCTGCGGGCGGGCGGGCGATGATTTGTTTGCAAGGGGATCTCGGAATATCGCTTCACGCTATGGGGAAATAATTAACGGGCATCACGGTAATGTGTGGGAAGTACTAAGTTAATCAACCTGAGTTCATTTTTTATGATTAAACACACCCCCCTTAAACCCCACACACACTTGACAACCGGACCACCCATTACATGTTCGTGCAGCTGTGATTGGCTGCTATCGGTTGCTAGGTAGGTACCGTTCCCTATTTATTTGTAAAAGTTAGGGCTCCGCCCCCATAATAACGAGACTTTTGCGCAGCTGAGTGAAAAACAGAACTTATAAGCATACCAACACAAATCGCAAATTGTCATTAACAGTAGGTCCGTTGAGTTGGACAGTTTGGCAAGTTAGTGTTCTGCTGTGAGCAACCTACTTATAAGGTACAGTAGCACTTTTTCTTGATTCCGATATGTTATTATTATGCTCATTCACTTCTCACATAATTGGGCGGGAATTTAGTCCTCAAAAATAATTTCGACTTTTACTTCTCACACCGATAGGAATAAGCACCAGGAATAATGTCAGAATTTACTTTTACTTCCCACACCGATAGGTGAGGGGAGTATTGTGATCGCGAAAATTTACGATTTTGAGATAATACGCTTTTTGGGCGTTTTATTATGTCTACATAACGAAAATCCACGTCACTCATTTCCGTCGGTCTGTCTGTCGGTCTGTCTGTCTGTCTGTCTGTCGCTTTTTTCTAGCCTCGTAATCTCAGCAACCGCTGCATAGATTGTGATGAAACTTGGGCAGCGATATGCTGCGGGGTCGTAGTAGGTAATGTTCCTATAATTTTGAAAATCGATGCATGGGCGGCGGAGTAATTAGCAAAAAACAAAAAAAATTAAATATTGCTTAAACTTCGTTTTTAGGCGTTTTAGGGGTTCCTGATCATTTTCTACTTTTTTTGCGTGGGGGTGAAATTGGGGTGGTTGGGGGGTGGGGGGTTGTAAAATTGAAAAAGTTGTTGCTTTCATAATAGACTGTCCACTGACCCATGAAGGAAGACCTAGCAACAGAAATAACTTTTTTAGGTCCATCCGAACTTTGCCTTGCCTATTACAGAAACCAAAGGAAGGAATATTTTCTGGTGTAAACATACGAGAGTATTGCTTTAGATCCTTCTGTATTGTGTTACGAGGAGACTGTTGAATTGATTTTAATGAAATTTTGACACAGTATTACTGCCGTGGCGAGGATGGAAAACGCGTATGGTTTATATAAATCGTGCCAGTGGCGGCGCAGAAATAATAAAAAGACTAAAAATATAGAAACAACTCAAACTTCGTTTTTAAGCGTTTTAGAGGTGCCTGATCATTTTCTGCGTTTTTTTTGGGTGGAGGTGATATTGGGGTGGTTGGGGGGTGGGGGGTTGAAAAACTGAGAAATTTCTTGTATTCATAATAGGCTGTTCACTAACATGTGAAGGAAGGCCTAGCGACATAAATCAACTTTTTAGGTCCACCCGAACATTGCCTAGCCTATTACGGAAACTAACGGACTTGGAATTTTCTGTATTCATGCGAGTATTTATTGCTCTAGATCGTTTTGTCTTTTGTAACGTGGACATTATTAAATTGATTCTAATGAAATTTTGACACAGTATTATTACCGTGGTGAGGATGGAAAACGCGTATGTTTGTTAAAAATCGTGTCAGTGGCAGAGTAGCAATAATAAGAAAACTAAAAGTATGAAATCAACTCAAACCTCGTTTTTAGAAGTTTTAGGTGTTCCTGATCATTTCCTACATTTTTTTGGGTGGAGGTCAAATTGGGGTGGTTGGGCGGTGGGGCGTTGTAAAACTGAAAATTTTGTAGTATTGATAATAGGCTGTCCATTGTCCTGTAAAGGAAAGACCTAGCGGCATAAGACAATTTTAGGGGGGGAGGCTGCCGATGATTTGGTTGCAAGGTGATCTCAGACTAAAGGTTTATGCTATGGGAAAATAATAAACTGGTATCACAGTAATGTGTGGGAAGTACTGAGTCAATCAACTTGACTCCATTTTTTTCTTTTTACTTTATACCGTTTGGCCTATTCATTTAGTTATTGGAAAGTTTTCACATAGGAGCAAAAATACTGTAGTATATTTTTTCGATATTATTTTTAGGTACAAGAATTCTCAAACATTAATAAAAGAGTATTTTGACCAAATCTTTTGCAGCAGCTTGTTTTCACAGTATTTCATTATTAGGCCTCTAAATGCTACCAAACGATCCGATTGAACTTGATTTCCTTTGTAATTTTAAGTCAGAGATATCAACAAACTTTTTTAGTACCCATGAATTGCATGAATTGCAGAGGCATCCGATCAAAGCAGGTTTGTAGCTTCCTTTTTTGCAGTGTAGGGTTTTCAAAGGAGAACATCTCTTAATAACAATTATGCATCGAAGTGTTAGATGTGCTGAATCATTTTTCATAGATCTTGGTCCCTTCTGTAAAAAAAGGAGTGCCCTAATAATTGGGGGTGTTGGAATACCTTCGATTAATTTGAACATTTATAGAAACTGTAAATTACAATTATTTAATGCTGCTATAGTTAGCGAGCAGCTGTATGCGAATGGTTGCAAGATTGGATGACTTATTATATTTATTTACGAAATAAGTGTCACGATATAGCTGTTTTGCTTGCTTCTGCTATGGGAAATTTTTCTTTTTTTCTAAGATTATGTTTATCAACTGCTTAGAATATCTATTGTTCTTAATAAAACATCTATAATTCAAATTAACGACGTTCGCTTCTTTTAAAAAGACCAAGTTCAATTGTACGACTGATTTTACCCTTGATGTCAGGTCAGGTAAATATTGATTTCAAATTTTTTGTCGTCCTGAAAACCTTAACTTTAGTTTTATTCCTTTAATGTAACTACCATAGGAGATTAAGATCACAATTTATTCAGAAGGTTGATGTGGATTATTAGACGTTTTCTTGCAGCAATAAACATGTAATTAAAGTTTTTGTTTTTGTCTAAGCGTCCGGAGTAATAGTTTTCTCGGTTCAGAAATTACGGAGTCCGGCCCAGGAACGGCAAACACGGGCAGCTAAGGTAGCTCGCTTTCAGGAGTCAAGTCCAAGCCGTCGCGTCGCCGTCGGTGTCGAAGGATTCGTTTGCAAAACGCGCGTTCGCAGATCAAAGGTACCGTTTTTGAAATTCGCCACGGGTCTAATACATACACCGTGCCGACAAGCATACAAAACAGATCAGTAAAACGACAGCCGACTGACCCAACAGCCAGATTTTAAACCGACGAAAATGGTGATGTGGATTTTCGCGACGTAGACATCATAAAAAGAGCAAAAATCCAATTACCTCAAAATTGACAACATTGAGATTGATATTTGTGAACATTGTGGAGTCGAAGCTGACATTGTGCACATCGATTTTGGTTGCATTAGGTATATATACAGGGTGGTCCAATAAGCGCGCGGTGCTTCCTAGCGGCCATACCGTTTAAATTAGACGAAAATGTTTGGAATAAAAACGTTTATTTTCAAATGCTCTACATTTAGAAAATATTTTCAAAGATGGCGGACTTCCAGATATACGGGAAGTAGGCATCAACTTCCTTATTTTAAATAGAATGCCCTGTATATTATTACGTTTTTGAATTCAGCATCGATTTTTAGGTCCAGTTTATTAACCATTGCTTATGTCTACGAAGCCTATTTTCGGAGTTATTCAGCAATTTTTACAAAATTTGACGTTTGTAGTACTTTACAAGAAACGTTAATATCTCGGAAACTAAACGCGATAGAAAGATGCGGTTTTCGGTTTTGAAACAATCTAGGAACGTATTTGTGTTTCAGTAAGATGGTTGTTTCAAGAGAACATTAAATCAATAGACTAGCAATTTTCAACTTTGAACAGCTAAAAACGTTAAATTTTTTTTTTTTTCAAATGGGATGGTATGATAATTTTCACATCGGTGGATGCGAAATTAAATTCTCTTTCACATTTATCTAGGCACATGTGGTTCTATCTTTGGTGGTTTTGAAGATATTTACAGTTTTGTAATTATGGCGTAGAAATTGGAAAAATCGTAAGTGGCGTGGCTCGCAGACGAAACAATTGGCAGGAAACCTTCCGTCCAAAGTGTTTTGACCTCTAATACTACAATGTGTTTTTGCTCCATCTACCTGTAACCACAATATTCATAAAAACTCCAGTGGTAAATTTTCCAACAGGTTTTCCAAATTTTCATTTAGTAAATTTTAGAAAACATTAGTTTAATATGCAGTTTCCAATAATACCCCCCAAATGCTCAGACTCCATGCTGGTTGTCAACAAACCTCTCAAAATTTGGATTTACGTCGGTATAAAAATTCAAATTATGCCAGTTTACATGGCCGTTAATGATAACGCTGTAGCTACATTTCATAAAAAAGAAAATGAAAGAATTTCATAAGAAATGTAGCTTCATTCGTAAACAACACACTGTTGAAAAGGAGTGCATCTTCTTGGACTCGAGCACGACTCCAGTAACAGAAATTCATTCAGTTTTCAAAGTCTTGTCTTTCAATTGCTAGATTTAGCTGTACCTGATAAGGATGCTATGTACTCCGTTAAAATCATGTTCACAGATGTTTGACCAAAGCCCAAATAGCGACTAATTTCTGCTGTAGCACTGCTATGCGGATCTTCAACTACAATTGCGAGAATGTCAAACTCACTATCTTCATGTATTACTACTACATGTTTCCTTCTCTCATATTTTACTCCCAGGTAAATCCAAATTTTCAGAAGTTTGTTGACAACCAGCATGGAGTCTAAGCATTTGAGGCGGTATTATTGGAAACCGCATAATAAACTAATGTTTTCCAAAATGAAAATTTGGAAAACCTGTTGAAAAATTCACCATTGGCGTTTTTAAGAATAATGTGGTTACACTTAGATGGAGCAAAAGCACATTTTAGTATTAGAGGTCAAAACACTTTGGATGAAAGGTTTCCTGCCAATTGTTTTGTCTGCGAGCCACCTACGATTTTTCCAATTCCTACGCAATAATTACAAAACCGTAAATATCTTAAAAACCATCAAAGATAGAACCACATGTGCCTAGATAAAAGTGAAAGAGAATTTAATTTCGCATCCACCGATGTGAAACTTATCATACCATCCCATTTGAAAAAAAAAAAGTTTTTAACGCTGTTAACTTTTCAAATTTGAAAATTGCTAGTCTATTGATTTAATGTTCTTTTGAAACAGTGATCTTACTCATTTCTTGCTTGTTTCAAAACCGGAAACCGCATCCTTCTATCGCGTTTAGTTTCCGAGATAATAATATCCTTTGTAAAGTACTACAAACGTCAAATTTTGTAAAAATTGCTGAATAATTCCGAAACTAGGCTTCGTAGACATAAACAATGGTTAACAAACTGGACCTAAAAGGTGATGCTGAATTCAAAAACGTAATATTATACAGGGTATTCCATTTAAAATAAGGAAGTTGATACCTACTTCCGGTATATCTGTCCGCCATCCTTGAAATTATTTTCTAAATGTAGAGCACTTGAAAAGAAACGTTCTACAAACATCTAGAAGAGCATGGTTTATCTGAGCAGTTGACCTTCTCCTTCTTAAGGTCTAATGGGTTGAAGTCGGAGACTAGGAGCTCTATAAAGGCTTGCCAAGACGGTGTCTTTAACACCTTAGTATACCGTAGCCGGATTATGGGTGCGATATCCGCTGTAGAGCTTGCCTGCAGGCGCCAGAGACCCTTACGCACCTCTTGTCGGCGTGTAAGGTGTACGCTGGCACAGCCTACGTCTATCGGCACAACGCGGCTCTACGGTGCTATACTATCACTTAAGGCACTCATACGGTATAGATGAGACACCGGTGCTGCCATACGCTCCAGGGGACATTGAGTCCGTTGTGGAGAACGAGAGATGCCGAGCTTACTCTAACTACTCATTCTCCACGCCCGAACTTACATGCAAATAAGCCCGACATAGTCCTCCTCGACTACCAACAGAAGACGATGTTCGTTATCGAGTTCTCGGCACCTGCCGAGGGGAACATCGTCTCTAAAGAGGAGGAAAAGCGGAGCAAGTATCAGGAGCTCCTCGGATAACTTCGCAAGGCTCTGGCCGGACTACACTGTGAGTTTGCTAGTAATGGTCATTGGATCCCGAGTATGAGGGATACGCTGCTCTCTGCACTGCACAAAATACCGGTGTGCCGTGAGGCGGCGCACATCTTAGCCGCCAGAATGCAGAAGGCAGTCATCCATGGGTCCCTTCGTCGGCTTAGGACGCACGATTCGCGGACCCAGTGATTGCTCACCTCACGGTGTGAGGAGTAGTCGCTGAGTAATGGAACAGCAGCTCGTGGTGTCGGAGCCCGGGTTGCACCTTTTTGGTTTTTTGTTTTATATACATACAGGGTGAGTTTTTAGTAGGTACTGGCTTGGTCGATAACTCCACTACTGTAGAATATAGCGAAAACAGTTATACATAAAAGTTGTAGCCACGGATATGCTCCTTGCTCAGCAAATATTTTGATTTATACAGGGTGATCCATAACTACGTGGTGATGCAAACATATATTTTTTTAAATGACACACCCTATATGTTATCCCATTTTTATATTCTACTAATAATTGGTATAAGGTATTATAACAATATACAGGGTATTTCAAAAGTTATGACCATGTTTATATCCAAATCGCTGTCAAACGAACGTACTGTATATGAAAAAGTAATGAATTAAAAATTGATTGTTTTTTTTACATGAAAAGATTAAAAATGTCCTCTACTTTTAAAATCGGGTATATAAAAAGCCCGCGACGCATATTCGTATGCAGGGTGATGTAGAATGCAAAATCTAGATTTTCTCTTTTTTTTTAATGTAACCCTCATTTATCTTTCTATAACACTTGTTGTACCTACGTCCATCAGTTTCCGAGATATTTCGATTTTTCGGTAAATTTAAAATATAGCTTCTATTTGTGTACTGAAATTTATTTATTTTGAGAATGTAGTATCGAATTTGTTTTTTATTTAACGAACAACTAAATTATAATGTCATAATAGTATTTGATAAAGTCAAAACCCTGAATCATCGAGAAACTAAAGTCAAGTATGCTGAGGAAACAATTTTGTAGGCATGATGCATAATTATCAAGCAGATTTATCAGATGCGCTTTGAAAAATTGACAGTTTTCATAACTTGCTCAATAATTCCGTACTGTGTGAAAAACGAGCTTTAAAAATTAATTTTTTCATTTAGGATATTTAGGAGAATCTTCTCTTAGGAGAAATTGCCTACTTGCCTCTAGAATATATCAACTAGGAACAGCAATATCCAGAACGGAGGCACTCTAAAACTAATGCATTTGAGAGATTGAAGAATTGCTTTATTTGGACTGTGTCGTTCAATATTTCATAGCCTACCTGATAAATCTGCTTGATAATTATGCATGACGTCTATAAAATTGTTTGCTCAGACTTGACCTATAATATCTCGTTAATTCAGTGTTTTGACTTGATCAAGTACTATTATGGCCTTATATTTTAGTTGTTTGTTAAGTAAAAATAAAATTTGATAGTATTTTCTCAAAATAAATAAATTTTAGTAAACAAGTGTTATACAAAGATGAAAGAGCATATCAAAAGCAATTCTTTGGTATAATAAAATATTGGGGGTTACATTTAAAAAAAGAGAGAAAATCTAGATTTTGCATTCTACATCACCCTGTTAACGAATATGCGCCGCGGGCTTTTTTGTAGCCGATTTTAAAACTAGAGAATATTTTTTATTCATCCGTGTAAAAAATTATTTTTGATTCATCACTTTTTGATACACAGTACGTTCATTTGGCAGCGATTTGGTTATAAAAATGGTCATAACTTTTGAAATACCCTGTATAATGTAACAATACCCTATACTGGAAGAATGAAAACCATTAGTAGAATTTGAATATGGAATAACATATAGGGTGTCTCATTTAAAAAAATGCATGTTTGCATCACTACGTAGTTATGGATCACCCTGTATAAATCAGAATATTTTCTGAGCAAGGAGCTTATCCGTGGCTACAACTTTTATATGCAACTTTTTTCGCTATCTTATACAGTAGTGGAGCTATCGACCGAGCCGGTACTAAAAACTCACCCTGTATTTACCGGGTTATTCACTTGATTCGACACGGAACATTATGGCTGAAGTATTTGATGAAAAATAAAATAATAATTTCTTATCGTTAGGGACCCTTTGAGGCTAAATTTTAAATATATTTTCGTGTTATACAGGGTGTCCCCAAAACACGAAATGTATCATAGTTATGTTTTTTTTAAATAGAACGCCCTATATATTATTGCATACTCAGCTTCCTTGGTGAATTCTAGTGGACGTAATGTATCACACATGGGACGCAAAGCGAACCGTTTAGGTGTAAATCACCATTTTCGGTATAAGTAGATGTCAGAAAAAAATTGAATATCACAGAGATTATAAAATTTAGAAGGCTGTGACTTTGCCGTATTACTAAGCATGACATGTGTCACCTTTTATGTTAGACGGTCAAATTTGAATTACGTTTGGGCTTGGAGCAATCGGTCGATTAGTTAAAGAAACTTCAATCAGTGATAACTTTTTTTTCAAATGGGAATACCTAACTTTTTTTATAAGATTAAACGTAAAATTTGATAGCTCTTCCAATGATATAAGGCTTTCAATGTCAATCTCTGGTAATTTTCATTTAATTTCAAATTTTCGATCAAATCGGTGTTCTTCAATTCTCCTACCTATAAGCAACCTAGCAGGCCATGAAATATATACAAAGACGTTCAGATGGGAGAAAACAAGTAACTTAGAATAAAGGATGCAGATGCAGATCAATTAGAGTAACGGGACAAGATTATAAAAGGTTCCTTAAAACAAATCAACTCTAACTAGAAACAACGGCGGTAACATATCTAAGATCAAAGAGAACCTGGAGTATGACACTAATAGATATTTTGTACAGTGACGCAATGATAAGGAAAGATACTATATTTACTCTAATTTACACCCCCAAAATTATAATTCGCTACTGATGCCCAGTTCCGATATATTTGCTTGTCTTAATCGTCGTGGGACACCCTGTATATGTACTTATTAAAGTTGACCTCTGCATTAAAGCATCTTACAGTGCCGTGAATAACGCAAAAGGTGTATATGTATTTGTGCATGAATTTACACCGTTTCTGGCTGATGGGGGACCTGGAGTATGACACTAATAGATATTTTGTACAGTCTACTGGCTACTGAAATTTCCCAAAGAATTAAAAATACTGAAATCAAAGAAAAACTAGCAGCGATTGTTATCCCAGCATGCAATTATCAATCACATGTAATGGTATAAAAAATTAGTAATCTGCGTCAAAGTAACGATACCTCTGACTGGAGCCCTTCTATTTTTTTTTCACTATTAGTAAGATCGCAAAAAAGGAATACTTATAATCAGATTTAAATTTTCTGCCATGTAAATTATGCTTTATAATTTGAACAAATTTCAATTCATTCTTCATTTTCTGCGATCTTGCTAATAGGTACCTCCTGAAGAATTTACAGCGCTCCAGTCAGAGTTATCGATACTTTTGATTTGTCAGAATAAAATACTTTTTTATACCATTAAATGTGAAATTTTTTTCTAAATATAATAATATAAACTGCCTACAACAATCGCTAGCGGTTTTCTTTTCATTTCAAACTTTTTAATTTTGGAAACTAGCAATCTCTAGTACATTGCCGTAACTAGTAGGCCGTGAAATATATTCACTTCTGTCGTACTCCAGCTTCTCTTTGACCTTAGATATGTTACCGCGGTTGTTTTTGCTTGTTGTAAGTAATTTTTATAATCTTGCCTCTTTAGTCCAATTCATCTGTATTTTTCTGCTAAGTCAGTTGTTTTCTTCTATCGGAACAGGTTTTTGTTTATATTTCACGGTCTGCTAAGTGGCTTATAGGTAGGAAAATTGTAAATGACCGATTTGATTGGAAATTTGGAATTGAATGAAAATGACCAGAGACTGATATTCACAACTTTATATTATTAGAAAGGCTGAAAGGCTATCAAATTTTACATTTAATCTCATAAAAAAAATTATGTATTCCCATTTGAAAAAATCAAGCTATCTCTGATTGATGTTTCCTTAAATAATCGAACGATTTCTCCAAGCACAAACGTAATTCAATTTTGGCCGTCAAACCTAAGCTGACGCATTTCGTGCTTAGTAATATGTAAAAGTCACAGCCTTCTAAATTTTAAAATTTCTGAGATCTTCTGTGTTTTCTAACATCTACTTATACCGAAAATGGTAAATTTACACCTAAACAGTTCACTTAAGTCCCATATGTGATACATAAATTCACAATAGAATTCACCAAAGATTCGGAATATGCGATAATATATAGGGTGTTCTATTTAAAAAACAACTCTGAGACGTTTCGTGTTTTTGGAACACCCTGTATAACATGAAAATATTTTTAAAATGTAGCCATAATCCATCCGAAATTATTATTTTCTTTTTCATCAAATACCTTAGCCATAATGCTCCGTGTCGAATAACGTGAATAACCCGGTATATACCAGTAACAAACTATACCAAAATCTTATTTAGTATCGTTTACCTGGCCCGTTCAATACTGCACATCTCTTGTATTTGGGAAGAGTTGATACAATTTCGTGCTTGATCATATTCTTGAAAAATTCTGGTCAAAAAATTGAGCTGTTATCTATATTTTCCCTCTGTGTCAAACCTTTGTTTACTTAACATCCCTCAACCATGGCCCAAGTCTTGTTTGTCTTAATAGAAATGCCTTAAAGGGCCCTTAGGCGAGAAGAACATGTGACCCAGTTCAACCCTATCCTGTTCCCTACCCATTGTAGTGTTATGGTACTCTTCTGTAGGCTTTTATAAACATGTTAGGGATAGTAAGAATATTTTTGCGCTAGCATATCTGAAATTATTGTATAAACATTTTTTGGCATGCGAGATATACAGGGTGTCCCACGACGATTAAGACAAGCAATATATCGGAACTGGGCAGTAATAGCGTATTATAATTTTGGGGGTGTAAATTAGAGCAAATATAGTATCTGTTCTTATTATTGTGTCACCCAATGAGGTATTTGTTTTTGGTCACGTGACGTCCGATTCAAAAATTTTAATGGGACACCCTGCATATTTGTGATTTTTTGTGTTCCTCCCGATAAAACAATTCCAACAAACTAGCACACTAAAATAATTAATTCGAGAGCTACAGGTACTTAAAGGACTGTACCACTTACCATTATGAAACACTACCAAAATAATTTAACTGTACAATTGTACTAGATCTATTACAACTTGCCCATAGCTATTACACTATTACTACAATAGCGAAGATTCCGAAAATCTATTACATTTTAAAAAATTCACAGATTTCAAAAAATATTTCAAAAATTTTAAAATCAAAATCCTGGCTATGGTCTTGGGTTATGCGACACCTATAACCAGGAAGCGCACCAGTCGGGAATTACTAATCTCTCATTCATTTACACCCAATCTCGCGTACTGTTTATTTTATAGTAATTTGTAATTTCTAAATTTCTTGAAAAGCAGTTCAATCCTCACTATAAGTTGCCAGGTTCCCAGGATGAATCCCGAAAGCTTTAAGGGATGATTTCTGGCACCGACTTATGTTATAATATGTTTGAATTATATGTTTATTCTTAATAGCTAAAAAGTTGATAGATGGCGAAGTGGTTAATGTGTGGCCGCCCTTACCATATTCGTACTGTTCCTACCTCACCTGCGACCTGCTGAGGTAAACAATCTACAAAAAATTTAAAAAAGACCTGTTAGCGTAACTGTACTAAACGGTCTTCACCCTTTTTTTGCCGTAAAATCGAGTGTGTTATAGAAAGTGAAAGTGATGAAATAAAGTATAGTTTCAATCGTCTTTACAACAAAACTTCAAACGTTGTAGCAAATGCGAATTTCGAAATAATTGCTTTTGATATCGGCATCACATTTCGAAACCGCTATTTTTTTTCGGGATTCGTCCTGGAACATGGTGTATAGTGAATAGACAAAAGGTTAGGGTTCGATGCTATCAAGAGTGTCGATAAGGGGGGGTAATTACCCCCGACCCCCTGCCCTAGAATAATAAATAGTGCCTAATCTACCATAAAACAGGTACGGTTATAATCTACTACTTATGTGCTTCGAGTCAGGCACGTATAGACGACAATCCACAAATACCCCCCCCCCCCGCGAATAATATTTTGACGCCCTAGATGGCGCGCAACTTCGGATCTATTACAATTTATTTCAATCTATTACATTTTCTAGTACAATTATTGTCTTACCCCAAAAGCACAACGCTGGTTATAATCAATGGTAGAGGTGCCATTCTTTAAGTACTTGTATCTCTTGAATTAATCATTTTAGACCCCAGGTATACTAGTTTATTGGAATTGTTTTATCGGGTGGAATACAAAAAGTTACAAACGTACAGGGTGTCCCATTGAAAATTTTGAATCGGACGTCACGTGACCAAAACCAAATAACTCATAAAGTGACGCAATGATAAGGAAAGATACTATATTTACTCTAATTTACACCCCCAAAATTATAATTCGCTACTGATGCCCAGTTCCGATATATTTGCTTGTCTTAATCGTCGTGGGACACCCTGTATATGTACTTATTAAAGTTGACCTCTGCATTAAAGCATCTTACAGTGCCGTGAATAACGCAAAAGGTGTATATGTATTTGTGCATGAATTTACACCGTTTCTGGCTGATGGGGGACTTGTTCCTAGTGCCATAAAAAAAGGTCCAGCCGAACATTACAGAAACCAAGACACAGAATTTTCTGACGTATACAGGGTGTCCATTTGGTGTATGTATAATTCTTGGATCTCTCAAGGTAAACCTGGTAGAAGAAAATATCAAATGCAAAAGTTATTTGGATAGCTTAAGGCGCAAAGTGTTTTGAGATATAGGTACAGGGTTTTGCGAGAAAGCAGGATAGTGGTCAACCGGATTTTTTTATATGGAACCATAAACTTTTTTAAGCTCGTTCAGTCTCCGTCATTGATCTGTATTTAACCCTAAGATATTTCTGGGATAGATTGCGACGTTGCCAAGTTATAATTTAATTTCTATTAATTTCTGGTAATACGTCTAAATTGATATACATATTCCTTTATTACAATAATATTATACAGCGACTTACAGCTTAACAAGTACAGCAAGAGACTTGGGAATTTCGCCGCTGTCTCACACGCACACGTTATTTCATATCCTCTCGTCTTTTGTTCCTTGTCCATTTCATATTTCTCACGGCTCTTGTTACACTTGTCAGACTGTACATGAATGTTAAGTGAATATCATTTTGGATGTTACTAACCACGTGCATCTACAGGGTGTTTTCGGGAGAATTTTAAATTACATGGTAACCTGAAAGTCATTTCAGTCTGTTTTATTTCCCACAGCGATAGGTGAGGGGAGTATTGTGATCGTGAAAATTTTCGATTTTGAGATAATTCGTTTTTTGGAACTACATAACGAAAAACCACGTCACTAGTTTCGTTTCGTTTTGGTCGTGTACATTAAATTTGTCAAAAAAGTTTCAAGTTCATTTTAGTACAATGAAAGTTAAAATCATTATTATTTTCACAACTAAGCTCATTACTGTCTAGAACAAAATTTTTACTACTGAAATATTAGTGCCTTTGTTGTTGATATTTGAATTAATGCTACCATTTACATTAATGACCAATAAAGTACTGGGACAGTTTGGACACGTATGTTGAGTATAACCTTGTCTACCGCAACTAAAGCATTTTTTTATTTTTAGTGTACAATGCTTTGCTAAATGATTGTCTCCATTACATTCGATGCACTTTCTATTTGCATATGGCTATTTCTTGGTAAACTCTGATGTTGGTCTACTATGTGAATTACAATGTGCTTGGCCAAAGTTCCTGCCTATACTAAAATCCCTAGTTCTATTACTACTATAATCCCTACGTGTATTAAATATTACTACTATTAAATAAACAATAGTATAAATTTTATACTATTATCCCTATACTTATATTCACTGTTGTCTCTAAATCTATGCTGATTTTATTCAAAGTGTTTATTGTGTTCTCTTCCAAAACTATTGTCACCACATGGACGACGTTCGTATCTATCCCTACTATTAGATCTGTATCTATTTTCAAACGAATTTCTATCTCTATGTGTGCTATTTCTAGAATCTCTCATATTTAAATTATCACTATTTGAAACTTTACTACTGCACGAACTAACAAAACTATCCCGTGATCTACTTTTTCGAGTATCTCCATATGAACTATTTTTCGAGCTGGCTGAACCTTTATTTTTCTCCTTTGTCCAAAGTGAAACGAAAGCCACTGATTTAACTAGCTCTAAGTTATCAATATTTTTCTTTACTGAACCTTTATCCCTTGTATACTCTAAATCTACCTCTATAGACTTAGAACTTACCGATGGTGGAATGAAACTCTCTACCTTGCGCTTGGTATCCTCGATTCTCCTACAGATATTAATATGATGTTCAGTAGTGTCGATATCTACTAAATCTAACCTAATTTGATGTTCTTGAAGGATTCTATCGCGAATAGTCTTTAATTTCATGTCTTCCTCAACACTTGTAACGGTTCATCCGTTTTCAAAATTATTTTTATATCATTTACTTGGCTACCATATACAAATAGTTTACAACTTCCATTTTTAGCTACTGCTTCCTCATTATACTAGTACATTTTTATAACTATTTTGCTTCTCACCTCTACCTTTTTCCCATCTCTACTCCCTTGAGCTGCAAATATTGCTAATTGTACACACTGCGCAAGTGCGCACAAATTTTGGCTAACATCTGATGAGTGGGGAATATGCCCTCTCTCTCTCACTACCGACATTAACCTCTATAAAATGGGTAGCGATAGATCACTCATCCTTTTTAAAATAAGCAGTTAACAGCTAACGTAATTATGTCTCTCTAAGACAATCTTTTGTGTCTGTGCCATTATGTCTTAATCAAGGTAATCATAACGATTTAATTGCTAAGGTTTCCCACATTTTCATTGCTTCTGCATATTTATCTTATCTTATCTTGTGTAGGAATGTGATTTTTCTGATTTATACAGTTCTTTTCATGAACATGTGATGGCGAACATTTTAATCTTTAAATATCAAGTCAATCCTACACTGTATATTTATTAATTATCTAACAAAAGAGTCGCTGAACACTATTCTTTATTTCTAGCCATATATTTTTGTGTTACGATGCCTTATCTTGTGTGTATTTAATGTTTCACATTTTTTTTATGACATTCCTTACGTAAAAATACCTAGCACTCAGATTTGCTAATTGAGAACGCAATGAAAAGATCTTTTGGACATTTTGGTAATTTTGTTTTACAAGGCGTGAGGAAAAAGTTTGTAAATTTTTGAACATACTTTGTACATTTATTTTATTTATCACTATATATCTGAAAAGATCCGGTAGGACTGAAAATACAAAGTATTTAAGAATTTTTGTTTTAAACTATTCGCTCTTGTATATATCTATATTTTTTTTTAATCTTTACCATGTGAACATTTGAAAGTTATCTGCTTTTTGGCTTTTTATTTCCCCATGCTACTTCATAGATTTGTTTCTGAAGTATATGAATGCAATTTATCAAAATGTAAGAACGCATGAAGATCCATACTTCAGGAACAGATCGTGAAGTCCTGTGAACTTCTCCACAAGGTGCTAATACCAGCCATAACTCTTTCACAGGAGAACAACCCTTTTTGTTGGGGTGCCAAAATGGACGAACATTTTTTCTTGGTCGGGGTGCCACCATGAAGACCACCTAACCTTTGGGGCACCACCTGAACTCCTGAAAAAGCCAGCCTTCTCTGGAGCACCACCTTCCTTTCGGAAGGGCACTACTACGAGGACTTCCTTCTGAAGTTAAGTTCTTTTTTCTTAAAAAAAAATAAAATGTACTGCATTCGTATACATACTAAAATAAATCTTTATTAAACCATTGTTGTCCTGGTTTTCATTTCTTGGCGGCTAACGAGACTCACACATTCACGCACACATGCACGCACCTACATACCCTAGTCTTATGCAATCCTACTGAGCTACTGGTTGCTATGAGTAATAAAAGTGTTGGCTGGTCGTTCATGACCAAGCAACATTTTTATTGTTACAAATTGGCGCTGCCAACGTGTGGCCAGACATGGGTATGTCTGGTATTGTGCGTTGTGAGTCTTGGAGCTGTCTTGAAGTGAAAATTGGACAACCTTTTTCAAAATTCCATTTCGGCTCATTGACTCAAAATTCCATTTAATAATTTTTTTTTGATGCAGTACTTTCATTTGGCAAATATATTTTATTATTTAATTTTCTTTAACTATTATCAGCTTATATTTTTTTTATAGTTTTCAGGGTGATTGTTTGTCCAAATTTTCTATTTTCAAAATTTTTTTATTGAGGCATATTTGAAATTATTTGAATTTTTCTAGTGATTTTTGTCTAGTAGTATATTTTATTTATGACTGAGATTTGATTTCCTAATGCGTTATTTTTTGTACTGTCTTGAGACATTTCGCGTATGCGTTAATTTATAAATCTGAGCGTATGTTGTAAATGTTTCTCTAAGATATCTGGCGTTTGGATATTATTCACAGGTCATAAACACATACCTACAGTTTTTTGTATGGTTTGCTTTTTTTTTTGTAGCTATATATTTTGTGTGGTATTTGGACAACAATTCACTACATTTTTCCTTGGTAATTTGTAATTTAGGTACACTTATTTAGTAACTCATTTATAGTTCAACATTTTTATAAGCTGACTTTAGTTTTTTTTGTTATTTATAGAAGGGTGGTTATATATGTGCAATTATATACTTGCACATATATTTAATTTCCTAGATTGACACATAAATTGAGGCACACACACATATAAAGTATATTAATACTTAAAAAAAAAATTTTTTTTTTTATTTTTCATTAAGCAAATACTAGTCCTTGATTTTTTTTTTGTTATGATTGTTTTTATTCTGGAGTTTTATCGACATGTGTAGTTGATTTATCTGACAAATATTTTTGATATTAGAGCATTCTAGTCTCTATTTTGTTTTGATTGATAAGGGCAGTCATATTTGTTGAGGTCAGATAAATAATTTTAATTTTTTTAGTATCACTCCAGAATACTAGTTTCCTTTTCGAGAACATACATGCCCAAGTAGTTTTTTTTGGTGAACTGTTTGATATTTTTAGTATTTTTTTTTATCTTGTTGGGTTTTGACTTGTCCTTTTTCTACTTAACCTCACTTAAACACAAAAATGCCTCTCACTAAACTGAATGTTAATGACTTGATGTCAAGTGAGTTGGCATATGAGATAAAGATTAGAGGCTTGGAAGTTCCTAGCACTATGGACGATAAGCGAAAAGTTTTGCGTGGTCTGCTATCACAAGAGCAGCACGGTAGAAGTTTTTCTGAAACTTCAGTTTTAATTCCCTTTGATGAGGATAAAGATGATATCATACTCTCTTTCAATAAACTTGAAGATATGATATCTCAATTTTCTAGTGGCTATGATTCAAGTGAACATCGCAGGATTTGTACTCGATTGTTGCACTTAGCAAATAGAATTGATCGACTTGCTCCTTCTTCTGATGAGGAAGTGACACAAAAGTCTAGGTTTAAAACACAGCTCGTGATTGCTGAATCAAATCTTTTGGCCAAGCTTGAACCTCCCACAGGACATTCATCACCAGTTCCCATGCCTGTGACTGTTAATCCAACACAGCCTATGCAAACGCAACCTGTTACTACTGTAGCAGCTTCTTTGCCTCCCTTGGCAATGAATCCTCAGCCTTATTCTCCTGCTAGTTTTTCTCAACAGAAGAAAATTCCTATTTTTAAATGGGGGATTAGGAAGTTCAATGGCAAAACATCTGTCATTGAGTTTCTTGAATTGATTCAGTCTCTTATGGCTTCTCGAGGTTGTAATGAGATGGATCTATATGCTGCTGCAGGTGACCTTTTTGAAGGCATAGCGTGGACTTGGTGGCATAATGGTTCTGTTAGGGGTGCTTTTCATGATTGGGGTGATTTGGTGCGTCAATTAAAGGATGCTTTCCTTAGAGACAATTACGACATCAACTTGATTGATGAAATTCGTAGACGCAAACAAGGTCAGCGTGAACCTGTCATAACTTTTATTGCTTTTATGGAGTCTCAGTTCAATAGACTCACCAGCAACCCATTCACTGAAAAGGACATGGTTAACATCATTCGTAGAAACTTGTTGCCTGATTATGTTAAGTCACTAGCACTTCATGATATCTTGACGTTTGGACAATTAACTTCATATTGTAGGAAGTTAGAGGACTCCTTTCTGACATGTCAGCCTGTCAGTAGATCCGACTATAATCCTAACAATGACACATCTTCCCCTGTTCCTAGAAAACCAGTAGTTTGCTGGAATTGCGAAAAACTTGGGCATTCCTCACAGCAATGTAGATCTCCCCGTATTAGGTTTTGTTATGAATGTGGCATGAGAAATGTCACAAAATCAACTTGTCCCTCTTGTTCAAAAAACGTACAGAGACAGGAAGTTCCCGCTTTGACTCCTGGGCCTTCCCATGTACAGAACAAGGGAGTCACCTTTTCGGATCCCAATACGAAGGGCAAAGCCACTCCAGGGTTGATGATCAAATCACAGAAGTAGATAATGCTAGGGATTTTCATGTTGATACACCTGACTTAGATTTTGGTAAAGATTTTTCAGACATAGATACTAGGGAACCACAAGTGACTTCTAATGTCAAAGTTAAAAATTCTGTTGAACCTTTATTTGTGAGTAAGAACAATGATAATCGTCCATATCTTTCAATTAGTATAGATAATGAAAATGTTACAGCTTTGCTTGATAGTGGTAGCAACGCTAATATTCTTGGGTCATCTGGACTATATTTATTGAGAAAATTGAATCTTAAGATTGATTATAACACAGCTTTACAACTGACTACAGCTGATGGTCAGATTCAAAATACTTTAGGTTATGTTTACTTTCCGATCACTTTTAATGGTGAAAATCATAAGATTAAAGTTTTAATTGTCCCAAGCATTTCACATAAGCTGATTTTGGGAATGGAATTTATTTTGCAGTTTAAGCTAAATATAAATTTTGGAAACTTCAGTTATGACACTTGTGCTGTAAATTTTATTCAAGGGATGGATCAATTGTCTGATAAGCAAAAGGAACAGCTATCAGAAGTTATTGAACTTTACAAAGATATTGCTCCCTCTGATAGCATTGGCTGCACTCACTTATATACTCATCATATTGATACAGGTGATGCCAAGCCTATCAGACAGAGACAGTATCCTCTTCCATACATGATGGAAAAGGCTCTTCACAAAGAGATTGATGAAATGCTTGCGATGGGCATTATTGAGCCTTGCCAGAGTGCATGGAATTCACCTTTGTGGCTTGTGAGCAAGAAAGATGGCCCCTACAGAGTCTGTTTTGATGGTAGGAAGCTAAATTCTGTCACTGTACCAGATGCTTATCCACCTCCGTTGATAGAGACAATAATAACTAGAGTCAGGGATGCTAAATATCTATCATCAATAGATCTAAAATCTGCATTCTTCCAAATTCCATTGGATGATGAATCAAAACTAAAAACAGCTTTTTCAGTCCGTGGAAAGGGAATGTATTGCTTTCGCAGACTCCCTTTTGGTTTATCAAATAGTTCAAGTGCCATGTGTCGCTTGTTAGACATGGTTATTGGTCCTGATCTTGAACCTTATGTATTTTACTATCTAGATGATATCATAGTAGTAAGTGCTGACTTTTCTATGCACCTTAAAGTTCTTAAAGAAGTGTACATACGTTTGAAAAATGCAAACTTAACAGTAAATTTTGATAAATGCCACTTTGCTCGTTCATCTCTTACGTTCTTAGGCTATGTTGTTGATGAGAAGGGTCTTAGAACTAATCCTGAAAAAGTATCAGCCCTTTTATCCTACCCTACACCACGGAATACAACCGAAATTCGCAGATTGATTGGCATGTTCGGTTATTATCGTCGTTTTCTCAAAGACTTCAGTACAATAGCTTCTCCAATTACAGATCTATTAAAGAACCGAAAGAAAGGTCAGTCTGTCGCTTGGACACCCGAAGCTGCTGAGGCTTTTGAGAAGATCAAAGGCTTGCTGACTACTGCTCCCATTCTTGCTAGTCCAGACTTCACTAAGCCCTTTTCCATTGTCTGTGACGCTTCGGATTCTGGAGTTGGTTGTGTACTTTTCCAGGAGGAGCATGGTTTAGAACATCCCATAGCGTATTTTAGTAAGACTCTCAACACGGCCCAAAGAAAATATTCCACCACAGAAAAAGAACTGCTTGCAGTTTTGCTAAGTATAGAACATTTTCGTTGTTATGTTGAACATACAAAATTTAACGTTATCTCTGACCATTCATCTTTGCAATGGATTCAAGGTCTTAAAAATCCTTCACCTAGATTATCTAGATGGTTATATCGCCTTTCACCATATAACTTTAAAATCATCCATCGCAAAGGCAAAGAAATTCCTGTTGCCGATGCTTTATCTAGAGTACATGAAGATATAGATGTTTCAATATTAAATTTAAATGAGTTAACTCCAGATAAGTGGTATCGAAAAATGATTAGCAAAGTCAATAACAATCCGGATTTATATCCATCCTTTAAAGTAGAAAATAATGTTCTTTACAAACATATTTTATCTGACGATCCTCTTTCAGAGACGTATACAGATTGGAAAATAGTTGTACCAACACCTAATAGGTTAAAACTTTTAAAATTATATCATGATGATTCCACTTCAGGTCATTTAGGAGTATTCAAAACGCTATCTAGGTTATCAGCTCTATATTATTGGCCAAAAATGAAACAGTCAGTTAGAATATATGTGAATTCATGCAAAATTTGTGCTCAGTGCAAACCAGGTAATTTACCCCAAGCTGGTTTAATGGGAAAGTACAGAGATATCAAATTTCCATTTCAAATGATATCTGCTGATCTTTTAGGACCATACCCTCGTTCTAAAAAGGGTAATAGATTTCTTCTGGTAGTTTGTGACTGGTTTACAAAACTTGTTTTAGTACATCCTATGCCTAAAGCCACATCAACATCCATAGTTAAATTTCTAGAAAATCAAGTATTTCTCATTTTTGGAGTTCCACAGATCATTGTAGTTGATAATGGACCTCAATTTGTCTCTAAAGAATTTAAAGCTCTTGCTAGCTCTTATAATGTACAGAAAATCTGGTATAATGCAAGGTACACTCCTCAAGTTAACCCTTGTGAAAGAGTGAATAGGACTATTGTCACTGCAATTAGATCATACATAAAAAGTTCTCACAATACCTGGGATCAGTCTATTCATCAAATAGCCCAGGCAATTAGATTAGCAAAGCATGAAGTTACAGGATATTCACCTAGCTATTTAAACTTTTATCGAAATGTGCCAGTTGATGGATCATTTTATGGAATCATTGCCGATGATGCTAAGAATGACGTTAATATCAGCCAAAATGTTTTAGATCCAAATTTAGTACAAAAGATACCTGAGATTTATTCTAAAGTTCAAGACCGAATGCGACGTTCTTATGAAGTCAACAAAAATCGTTATAACTTACGAAGGAGAGATCTTAGATTCAAAGTTGGTGATAGAGTTTTGAAACGTAATTTCATTCTTTCAAAAGCTGCTGATAATTTCTGTGCGAAGTTAAGTCCAAAGTTTATCCCCTGCATTGTTTATAGAGTAAAGTCACCTTTAGTTTATACATTGAAGGATTTGGATGGTAATATTATAGGAGATTTTCATGTCAAAGATCTTAAACCTGACAATAGTTTAGATATTAATGATACCTATATGGGTAATAATTCAAGTGATAGTTCTGATTCAGATGGTGATTGAGACTGGCTCAGAAAGTGATCAACACTATTCTTTGTTGTTGTTATATAATGATTAAGAATTCTGATTATAAGTCCCTGTTACAAAAATTCATGCGCCCTGCTGTACTGGGCGCGGACGCTTAATGTTTGGAGGGAAAATGTACCACCATTCTCACTTCAAGCATTAGTATCCAAAAAGAATTAGCCAGCGCCGCTCAAAAATTCTAGGCAGCAGTAAGAGTCTGCTGATAGATCTCCTTAGGACACTTAAAACCGTTGTTTATCAACCTTATGTATATCACAGTCCCAAAAATTCATGCGCCCTGCTGTACTGGGCGCGGACGCTTAATTTTTGGAGGGAAAATGTACCACCATTCTCACTTCAAGCATTAGTATCCAAAAAGAATTAGCCAGCGCCGGTCAAAAATTCTAGGCGGCAGTAAAAGTCTGCCAATAGATCTCCTTAGGACATTTAAGACCGTTGCTTGCGACCTTCTGAAAAGTTATAGTCCAAAATTTTTGATATACATACTATTGTGACAATTATACTTTAACATCGATTTCCAAATTCTGATCAAACTTAAATTTAACCGTACTGAACATTTGTGAGCACACTTAAATTTTCACTGATATTTTTGATAGTTTTTACAATTTTGATTAATTGGTTTAATTCGTAGTATGATTTTATTGAATTTTGTAGTATACTGTAACATGTTTTCAGAAATATTCTTTGTTATGGATTTTTTTTTCCGAATTTTGTGTTATAGAGACTGATGTAAGTCCTATGACGTTTCTTGGATCGAAAGCGCTTTTCTTGTATGCATTTTCTGTTCACTTGTCTGTCGTAATATGCATACTTATAAATCTGGCGTACTTCGGGCAGCTCTTGAAACCTCTGGCGTAGAAGAAACACTTTTGATATGGTACATTGTAATGTACTTTGTTTGTTGGTAGATTTCTGAAATCCTATGTTCATTTATGCCATGTCATGTCATTTCAACTTTATGTAAATTTTTAAATTTTTACTTATGAATAAGATCATCCCTGATTGTTGCTGTCCTCTTTAGTTATCCTGGTATGCGTTTCTATAAATCTGCAGCGTACTTGAAATAGCTTTTGTAGGTTTGCGATTTTCATGTGTGATTTGTTTTCATGGTACTTGTTCAATGTTCATTATAGTAGATTTCTTATGACTTTAAAATCACTTTAAGATTTACGGCTTTAAAAAAAAAATTCACTTAGCTCTCATGAACGAAATTACCCCTGATTGTCTCTATCCTCTTTAGTTATCCTGGTATGCGTTTCTATAAATCTGCAGCGTACTTGGAATGACTTTTGTAGGCCTGAGATTTTCATGTTTAGTTTCTTTCATATGATCTGTTTATCACAGTTTAGTTTTTTTAAATCGCTTTAAATTTATAACTTTACGATTTTCGCTTTGCACTCATAACTTCATATGAGTTTGTTACAATTTTAGTAATCTGATATTTGATAGACTGAGATTATGCTTAACATTTCTTGCCATTTTGCATTTAATCTTCGCTTTTTGCTTATTCGAAATTTTAATCGATTAAGATCCTTGTGCTGACATGCTCACAAATAGTTAAAGCTTTTGATTTCTATTGTATTTGCTCATGCAATCTTTAATAGTTTTTCCTGATTAGATCTTAAACTTACACTGATGTTTGAATTTTTTTTTTTTGAATCAATTTATTAATGAACATTAGATTTGTGGTAGCTATTTCACTTAAATAATTTTGCCTATTTTAAATTGTCACATGATGTATGAATTTTTCCTTGGATGTACTTTTCTGAATTCAGTATGATGTATAATTTTCCCTAAAATTATTTTTGAATCCAATTTGAGGAACAAATTTACCCTGAATTTTCTTTTAAAATTTAATATGATGTGTAAACTTTCCCTGAATTGATTTTGGAATTTAATGTTGTTAAGCCTTTGTGAATTTATTCTTTTGAATCTAATATGACACAACACTTCTCTGAATTTACTTCGTTGTTTGTCACTTGAAAAACTTCATGTATCTGACTTCGAAATGATATCACTCCAGCACTTAAGATGTTTGATTACATTTTTCTTTGTAGTCTTATTTTAGACTGCTGGCGCCCAACTTTTTTTTTGCTGATCACTGAATCACAATGCTATTTATCGCATCAGAACATTACTGGATTATAGTAAGATCTTTTATCGAATCAGAACATCACTGGATTACAATTTTTTTTTATTAAATCAGAACATTACTGAATTATAGTTAGTACTTAGAAAATATTTTGATCAAAAATTTAATTTTTTTTTGGGTTTTCATAGAAACACGTATGGTGTTACAATTTTTTTTCATTTAATATTTCATAAATAGAAATAGTTTGGCTTTATACTTATACTTTAGAGATCTGAATTTTCTCTTAAGTCTGTTCAGTGGAATATTTTACAATCTTTTGTTGAGAACATTAAGGGTATCCCAGTTTCTTTTGAGTAGTACTTACGGTTGCATAGGGTATTTAGATTTTTTATAGGCAACAACCTTTTAGTTATTTTAGAGGCCGTTTCAATGGCACGTGTTGGCGAGTGTCAATACGACAATCTTTATTGATACTGGACCTGGAAGGATAGTTGTGGGGGGTGACAAAGGGTAGTCAAAATTCTCTGAGGAGACTTGACACACACCTGATGTCACTACTGCAATATATCTGAGCTCCTTCTTCAGGTCGTATGCGGCAGAGCGCCAGCAGCATTATTGAAATGCTAACCCATTCATTGAGTCGCCTGGAGGCAAGCTTCACTTGTCCTCTTTTCAGTCTAGTGACTACTATAAGTTCACTCTTGCTGTTGCAGGCTGCAAGTAAAACTGTTTTTTTTCTTTTTTCCCTGCCCTAGAGTCTTCATGACTTGGTTCACTTGTTGTGGGGGCGTGGTAGCTTCTGCAGTCCTCAGCTGACAGACGACTGGTGGATGTAGGAAGATTCTACGGCGCAGTTTTAAGATCTATCAGCGAAACGAATCTTCCTAGCCAGTTGGGTACTCTGGATGCTGCTGCATCCTTTACACCTCGTGTAGCCGAGTCTTGAAACTCTTTGTCTTTTGTCAAAGTTTTGACGAGTTCTTTTCTTTAGGTCCTAAGTATATTAGGGTTTGATATGTTGCGTACATTTGTTTTTTTTACTTCACAATTTATTACCTTCATTGTGTAGTACATATTCAGTGCAGCTTCACTGTACTTTTAAGCGAGTTGGTGCTATAGCCATCCCTCTTGTTTGGTAGACTTGAGGCTATCTCTTTTTCTTCCCATCTCTCTTCCAACATTTTTGTTTTCTACCTGCGTCTTCTTGCTCTTTCATGCACCTTGATAGACTTTGTAGGTTGTAGATTACTACAATTTCTTGAGATTTGCATGGGGAAGCACGAAAACATAATCTGACATTGTTATCAGGACAAATGATTGATTTTGATCCCTCAGTGATAACTTTAACTTTACTCTCTTTTAAAAAAAAAAATTCTCGAATGCTTCTCAAATTTTTTTTTTCGTTAAGTGGGGCCGAGTGTAACGGTTCATCCGTTTTCAAAATTATTTTTATATCATTTACTTGGCTACCATATACAAATAGTTTACAACTTCCATTTTTAGCTACTGCTTCCTCATTATACTAGTACATTTTTATAACTATTTTGCTTCTCACCTCTACCTTTTTCCCATCTCTACTCCCTTGAGCTGCAAATATTGCTAATTGTACACACTGCGCAAGTGCGCACAAATTTTGGCTAACATCTGATGAGTGGGGAATATGCCCTCTCTCTCTCACTACCGACATTAACCTCTATAAAATGGGTAGCGATAGATCACTCATCCTTTTTAAAATAAGCAGTTAACAGCTAACGTAATTATGTCTCTCTAAGACAATCTTTTGTGTCTGTGCCATTATGTCTTAATCAAGGTAATCATAACGATTTAATTGCTAAGGTTTCCCACATTTTCATTGCTTCTGCATATTTATCTTATCTTATCTTGTGTAGGAATGTGATTTTTCTGATTTATACAGTTCTTTTCATGAACATGTGATGGCGAACATTTTAATCTTTAAATATCAAGTCAATCCTACACTGTATATTTATTAATTATCTAACAAAAGAGTCGCTGAACACTATTCTTTATTTCTAGCCATATATTTTTGTGTTACGATGCCTTATCTTGTGTGTATTTAATGTTTCACATTTTTTTTATGACATTCCTTACGTAAAAATACCTAGCACTCAGATTTGCTAATTGAGAACGCAATGAAAAGATCTTTTGGACATTTTGGTAATTTTGTTTTACAAGGCGTGAGGAAAAAGTTTGTAAATTTTTGAACATACTTTGTACATTTATTTTATTTATCACTATACAGGGTGGGCCAATAGTGCGTGGACGGAGGATTGTGGGCTTAATAAAAAATATTTCAAAAATCTGTCACTTGATCATGGTAGAAACCCTTGAGGGCTATGACGTAAAATTATTTTCACTCAAATTTTGACGTTTATACAGGGTGATTCATATCAAACTTACATTTTTTAAAATGGAACCCCCTATATATTATTGCATATTTGGATTCCTTGGTCAATTTTAGTGTGATTTTATGTATCACACATGGAACTTTAAACGAACCGTTTAGGCGCAAATCACCATTTTTGGTATAAGTAGGTATCAGAAAAAAATTGAATATCGCAGCGATTATGAAACTTAGAAGGCCGTGACTTTGCGGTACAACTAAGCATGAAATGCGTCACCTTAGGTCAAACGGCTAAAATTGAATTCTTTTTGTACTTGGAGAAATCAGTAGATTAATTAAGGAAACTTCAATCACAGATAACTTGATTTTTTCAAATGGCAATGCCTATTTCGGTTTAAAAAATCGAATGTAAAATTTGATTACCTTTCTAACGGTATAGCATTCTCGATATCAATCTTTTTTGGTTTTCATTTTATTTCAAATTTTCAGTCAAATCGGCGTTTTCCTATTTTCCTGCGTGCAAGCAACCTAGCAGGCCATGAAAAATAAACAGAAGCTCGTTAATATGGAAGAAACCAACTAACTTAGTAGAAAGATGCAAACTAACTGGAGCAACGAGGCAAGATTATGAAAATTCCTTGCAACATATTAGCTCTAACCGGATACAACAGCCCCAAGATATCTAATGTAAATGAGTAGCTGGGCTATGACAGAAGTATTTGTTTTTCACAGCCTACTAGCTATCGAAGTCTACTAGAGCTTGACAACTTTCCAAAACGATTAAAAATTTTGAAACAAAAGGAAAACTACCAGCGATTTTTGCTTACAGTCTAACATGTTTAGAATTTCATATCTAATGAGATAAAAAGATTAGTCACTTCCGTTTAGTTAAGTCAAAAGTGAAATCTCCAACTGGAGCATTCTGAACATCTATTGAAATAATTGCTAGAATTTTTTAATTACGCTATGCTGTAATTGTGTTTATTTCATGTAGTTTTCTGCAAACTAAATTATGTTTTACAATTCAAACAGACTGCAATTCAAGTTTCATTTTCCGGGATTTTGCTAATAAGTAGAAGTACCTACTGAAGAATTTGAAGGGTCCCAGTCAGAGGTATCATTACTTTTGACTTACGGAAATGGCTACCTTTTTATAGCATTAAATGTGAAAATTTATTCAGGAGACATAGATATTATACTGCCAGCAACAATCACTAGTAGTAGTAGTTTAGTTTTCCTTTGATTAAATATTTTTTTACTGACGTTGGAAATTGACTAATAGCTAGTAGGCTGTGAAAAATGAGCGTTCTTGTTACCGCTATTGTTTCTGGTTAGAGCTAATATGTTGTAAGAAATTTTCATAATCTTGCCCCGTTGCCCTAGTTAGTTTGCATCTTTCTACTAAGTTAGTTGGTTTCTTCCATATTAACGATCTTCTGATTATTTTTCATGGCCTGCTAGGTTGCTTGCACGCAGGAAAATTGGAAAACGCCGATTTGACTGAAAATTTGAAATAAAATGAAAACCAAAAAAGATTGATATCGAGAATGCTATACCGTTAGAAAGGTAATCAAATTTTACATTCGATTTTTTAAACCGAAATAGGCATTGCCATTTGAAAAAATCAAGTTATCTGTGATTGAAGTTTCCTTAATTAATCTACTGATTTCTCCAAGTACAAAAAGAATTCAATTTTAGCCGTTTGACCTAAGGTGACGCATTTCATGCTTAGTTGTACCGCAAAGTCACGGCCTTCTAAGTTTCATAATCGCTGCGATATTCAATTTTTTTCTGATACCTACTTATACCAAAAATGGTGATTTGCGCCTAAACGGTTCGTTTAAAGTTCCATGTGTGATACATAAAATCACACTAAAATTGACCAAGGGATCCAAATATGCAATAATATATAGGGGGTTCCATTTAAAAAAATGTAAGTTTGATATGAATCACCCTGTATAAACGTCAAAATTTGAGTGAAAATAATTTTACGTCATAGCCCTCAAGGGTTTCTACCATGATCAAGTGACAGATTTTTGAAATATTTTTTATTAAGCCCACAATCCTCCGCCCACGCACTATTGGCCCACCCTGTATATCTGAAAAGATCCGGTAGGACTGAAAATACAAAGTATTTAAGAATTTTTGTTTTAAACTATTCGCTCTTGTATATATCTATATTTTTTTTTTATCTTTACCATGTGAACATTTGAAAGTTATCTGCTTTTTGGCTTTTTATTTCCCCATGCTACTTCATAGATTTGTTTCTGAAGTATATGAATGCAATTTATCAAAATGTAAGAAAGCATGAAGATCCATACTTCAGGAACAGATCGTGAAGTCCTGTGAACTTCTCCACAAGGTGCTAATACCAGCCATAACTCTTTCACAGGAGAACCACCCTTTTTGTTGGGGTGCCAAAATGGACGAACATTTTTTCTTGGTCGGGGTGCCACCATGAAGACCACCTAACCTTTGGGGCACCACCTGAACTCCTGAAAAAGCCAGCCTTCTCTGGAGCACCACCTTCCTTTCGGAAGGGCACTACTACGAGGACTTCCTTCTGAAGTTAAGTTCTTTTTTCTTAAAAAAAAAATAAAATGTACTGCATTCGTATACATACTAAAATAAATCTTTATTAAACCATTGTTGTCCTGGTTTTCATTTCTTGGCGGCTAACGAGACTCACACATTCACGCACACATGCACGCACCTACATACCCTAGTCTTATGCAATCCTACTGAGCTACTGGTTGCTATGAGTAATAAAAGTGTTGGCTGGTCGTTCATGACCAAGCAACATTTTTATTGTTACACACTGAATGATAAATAATCTATTAAACAAATGAGTCATATAACTAACATAGATAGCTATAGATTCAGTTTCATCCTATGTTCTAAGTTTTATCTGTTTCCAAATTTTTGAATCACCATCTCCAAGAAATTCTTCCTTGAGAAGAGTAGTCAGAGTTCTCCAATCATTAATCTTATGCTTGACTGCACGATAGTACACCGTGGCATCACCCTCAAACAGGTCTGCAGCACTTTTAAATAATTGATCTTTAGATACAATGTGTTCCGCCATCATATCGGCAGACTTTGAGGTACGAAAACACAATTGAAGTTAAAGGAGAAAAAAATGCGGAAAAAGGGATCAACCTTTTATTTAATTTTTTATTACATTCTCAATTTCTGTATCACAACTCCATGGGTTCGCGCACTTGTACCGCCATAGCTTGATTATTTATCGACCGATTTACGAATTTTTTTACTCATTTTATAGGAGAATAACTAGGTATATCAACTAAGGCAAAAAAACGATATCTCATAATTCCTAAGGCCAAAAAAATTCACCAAACTAAAAAAATTCTGATGCGCTTGTATCGGTTAATTTAAAATAATTTGAAAAAAGCCCTATTAGTGCCTATTTTAAAGACAGTTTAATGCTTAGCAAGATGTTTCCTGTCTAACGACACGCAATTCGTTTATATAGCACTAAAATTATCAACGGAATAGTCTTTTACTTCCCACACCGATAGGTGAGGGGAGTATTGTGATCCCGAAAATTTTCAATTTTAAGATAACATGCTTTTTGGACGTTTTATGATGTCTGCATAACGAAAATCCACGTCACTCATTTCCGTCGCTCTGTCTGTCTGTCTGTCGGTCTGTTGGCGTCTTTCTAGCCTCGTAATATCAGCAGCCACTGCATGGATCTTAATGAAGTTAGCAATATGTTGTGGGGTCGTAGTAGGTAATGCTGCTATAATTTTGAAAATCGGTGCATAGGCGGCGGAGTAATTAGCAAAAAACGAAAAAATTCAAATATTCCCCAAACTTCGTTTTGAGGTGTTTTAGGTGTTCCTGATCATTTTCTACCTTTTTTTGGGTGGCGGTGGAATTGGGGTGGTTGGGGGGGGGGGGGGCTGTAAAACCGAAAAGTTTGTAGTTTAATAACAGGCTGTCCATTGACCTGTGAAGGAAAGACCTAGCGATATAAGACAATTTGGGGTTTGGGGGGGGCGGAGGCTGGCGATTATTTGGTTGCCAGGGTATCTCAGGCTAAAGCTTCATGCTATGGGAAAATAATAAACTGGTATCACCGGAATATGTGGGAAGTACTGAGTCAATCAACCTGACTTCATTTTTTTTATTATGACTAATTTTGAAATAAACGAGAATTTGCTATGCACGTTGTCTTTATTGGTCTTCGGTACAGATTATTACTTAAACGTAATTTACATGAACAAATGTGATTATTTAGTATTTAAATTAATTAATTAAATTGTCAAAATGTCCGCCATTTTCATTTAGGCACGCTTGACTTCTGAAACTAGTGCTCTGGGTTGATGTTCCAAACAGGACGCGCTAGCAAAAATGGCAGCAGATGGATGGAGCCCCAGCTCACTTTGCCGTACAGACGATATTTACATAAATGAAGCTCAACCACGTTGGATTAGTACACAAAGACCAGTGTTATGGCCACCACGGTCACCCGACTTGACGCCGTTGGATTTTTATTTATGAGGACACATGAAGCAACAAGTTTATGCGGTATCCATCGACAACCGTCACCGTGTGCAACTGATCGATCGGATTATGATGGTTGCTGAACAAATCAGGACTGATCAGAGGCAATTAGGGTAAACGGACCGGTTGTCCGGCCGCCACCAGTTGTCGGCCACTTCCACCGAAATTCAAATATAATAGATATACGCACAATTAAACCTCGTATATACAGGTATATTTCTGTTCCTTGCATATCTGAGATTTTCGGTGTGTAATGCGCTGACGTGTGAAAGGAAGCATCAGTATTCAGAAAATATTCAAAATGATAGTTACTTTGAGGTAAGATGAGGACAACTGAATATGTGCATTTTATTCAGTGAAAAGGTCCCTAGGAAATACTTTGAGGTAAGATGAGGACAACTGAATATGTGCATTTTATTCAGTGAAAAGGTCCCTAGGAAATAGTAATTATTTTATTGATTTCATGCTTAAATGCATGTTTAGGTATGTTAGCTTGAAGGATGGTGATTAAAGATTAAGTTTAAATCGATAAAATTTAGAAAAACAGTGTTTTATAATAAAATTCGGGATGGCCGGTTAACTGGTTCGTCAAAATGAACATAAACCTTCTCTCGGCCCGGGAGGCCGAGAAATGGTTAAAATCAACGACAATATTCTATCCTTTTTCAATATATCAGGCGCTTCCCATCTAAGCTGTATTGTTTCATTTGATTATTTACTATTGCAAGATAACTGAGACCAGTTTTCGGCCGTCATTTTATATGAAAGGTGATAGCCTACACAAAAAATAATTTTTAAGAAAATGCTACGGCCGAGAACCAGCCTCCTCTCGGCCACTACTTTTTAAATACACGATAAATAAAATGATTATTTTTTTTGATGTCACACAAGAAAACCAATCGAGAGAAACCGCTCTCTTCGAGAGATGCTTCGTTCGGAAGCATTATAAAAGTAGTTCCATTAAGTAAACAATCAGCATTATGAACAAACAATACAATGTTTCACTTTGGATACCATGCATTACCAAGTTATAGATTTGAACATTACTTAGGATTATTTATTATAACAAAAATAATACCTGTGAATAGGCGAATTATTGGCAGATATGGGATACCAAAAGTAGTAGCTCTTGATAGAGGCTACATATGGTAGATTTGCCGATTTGCTTAAAAAGACAAGGTCCACAACCAATTATGACTTTTGAAGGCGAAAATCGATTTGCTGAAATGGATAACAGAAATAGCGAAGTGTGGTTTTCCAATAACCAAAGGTATTTTAATTGATACAGTTACTATAAAATTGCACATACTAGTGGTACGCTCGCTTACAGGCCAAATGGTATAAAAATTTCTTAAAGCTTCATCCAAAATCTCAGCACGAAGCTGAGGATACTGTACATCATTTTTGGAAAAAATCTACTGTATTGATATATGGGAAGATTCCAGTAGAATATTCAATGCAGATGAATCAGATCAGATCAGAATTAGATTTGTCCTAAACAGATAGCCAATCTAAAAAAAATCACTGAATTTGGGTTTTCTTAAGAACATGTTGCAAACATAGCGAGTACCTGCTATTGTTTATTTTTTCTTAGTCTTACCTATTTATTTTTACCTGAGAGTCGATTTTGTTCCAGTTTTAATAAAAACTAGTTTATATCATATATAAAAATGATCGTTTTCTTTAGATTTTCCGATATATCTACCTATTTGGGTATGGTCAATCTCGTATCATCAAAAAACGAACATCTGAATATCATAGGGCCGAAAAAAACCATTTGTCAGCCCCGGGGCCGAGAACCAGCAAATACATGGCCGACAATTTGCACTGAACGGCCGATATCAGGCATATATTGCATGTTTTCAAAAAATGTTCCTTACAAATTTTATACATGAAAATCCCACATTTTTAATATATTATTATCACAAAATATACCATAGGGTAATATTTTATATGTTCCAAACTCTGCTAAACTGAATCATTTCATGTATGTAGCTACTTTAATCTCGATATCTGGTTAAACGACCGACAACAGGTACATTCACCCATGTTTGTACGGGTGTCATGGCCACTCCTTAAATTTACAATAAACATATATACACCACTTCTTTCGTCTGGTTTGACAATATTTTGTTCTTGACAAGATTGCCCATGACGAACAGTGAATATTCAATAGTTAAAATGAGGAGAGGAAGAGTTTTTTATTTTACACCTACAATATACCGAGGAATCTATCGCCGCTACTGGTTTACGAACCACGCCCAGTGACTGACATTCCACGACAGTGGCAGGCGGTGCCAAACGATTCACCGGGGGACGATTTATAGGTTTTAAATCTCGGTAGAGTAACAGCTCTGTACGTACTGCTAAACTGGTAACTAGTGTATATTTATTATTTGTTGCAACACAGTCGATGAATGAAGTTTGCAGCTTGAGACGAAGTCTGAGATCGAAATAAATATGTTTTTGAATGTTTGAAGTTGAAGTCAGATTACAGATTCCAATAAGTAAGTACCTAATCAAATATGTTTCGTTGAAAAGATCTCTTCAATCGAAGGATGGCCCAGTGGTTAGAAAGTCCGCTAGTTGGATCTGACTTACGGCTGTGCGGTTTACAGCTCGGCATCTGATATGCAGATAGGTTTCCTACAAAGGATAGAGAATAAGATTTTAAGGTTAATAATGAGCACCGAGCAAAGAGAAACCAATGAACAAATCAAGGAGCGACTGCGGATCTATGATAGAAAATTCATAAACAATAGGAAAGTTCTGCACGAAAGTACCAGAAAATTTTACAGATATTCAGTGCAAAATAGCCCACCTACTGCCAATATCCCAATGTCCCATCTGGATGGGGAAAACCGGAAACATGGTCTAATCTACGACCTTATTCTTATAGAACCCCTAGTGTAAATATGTATTATACGTTCTGTAAATAATGTAAATAGTGTAAATAGCTAGATTTAGGGCATAACACCGAAATAATTTTTTTAAGTGGGTTTTTATCATTTTCCCGCAAAAGAATATAACCTTTTTACCAGAAAAAATGGTGCTAAAGGATGAATTGCTTTGGTTAACTAACCATATGGGGTATATCAGACTTATCACATGCCAGGAGGTGATAAAACTTACACTAGCATGTCAAATAGGTATTATTTGTTGTAAATACAGCCTACCACCAGGCATCCGAGGGAGCACAACTGAGTTATGGGCTCAGTTCCCTTGGTTAAAATGTGAGCCCTAGGGCCAATCCCATGTATTATAAATACCACGACAAATATTATAATAATAATTAATCAATAAATGTGTTAAAGCTAAAAGCTAGCGGATCTCAGGGTCTTTGGTTCGAAACCCAGGCCTTCCAACCTTTTTTATCAAAAAATTTAATGATGTGCTTTTTGCACTTGTTACGCACATTTTTTCTACGATCAACATAAATATGTTTGAATCAAATTTTGTTAGACATATTACTAGCATTGCACAGTGCTTGTTAAATTTTTATGAAAATTTAATATTGTTAAGCTTCATTGCCCAAAGTTAAATAAATAATAATACCAAGTGATAAATAGAATGTGATTACGAGTTTGAGTTACTTTTTTACATTAAAAAACTTAAAAATGAATAAATTGAATGGATGAAGCGATTTTGTTTTATTAACCAACTATTACATTTAAAACAAAAATTAATGGCGATTGATATTGACGGACAAACCTCATTTCTGTACTTAGTTTTTGCACTGTGCAGTGCAAGTAATATGTCTAACAAAATTTGATTCAAACACATATTTATGTTGATCGTAAAAAAATGTGCGTAACAAGTGCAAAAAGTTCATCGATAAAATTTTTGATAATAAAAATTAAAAAAAAAGTTGGAAGGCCTGGGTTTCGATCCAAAGACCCTGAGATCTAACCACTGGGCCATCCTTCGATTGAGGAGATCTTTTCAACGAAACATTTGATTAGGTACTTACTTACTGGAATCTGTAATATGACTTCATCTTCAAACATTCAAAAACATATTTATTTCGATCATAGACTTCGTCTCGAGCTGCAAACTTCATTCATCGACTGTGTTGCAACAAATATACACTAGTTACCAGTTTAGCAGTACGTATTTTCGCGATTGGCTGGGAATCTAGTATCGGAGTAGGACGTCGTTGGTCAAAGGAGCATCCTTACCGCCATGGTGACGTCACGCGGGTTCGGGAGCCGTCGGCGTGTTTTCGGTACTCGATTCAAAAACCCATTTTTATTTTGATATAACTTTTGAATTATTGCGAAAAAAAAAGAAAACAAAATAAAACTTATATAATGATCTTTCCATTTATCACAAAAAAAGTACCTTTTTTCTTAATTCAAAACCTCAGTTGTATTTTCAGTCCTCAAAGTTTGTCGACATGATGGCGGATATATCCCTACCTAAACAAAATTGATCAACTCATTCAAAAACGGCATTTCAACTTATTGCATCATTACTCCCTGAATCTTTCAGACCAAGTGTTTTAAAGTTTACTCTAGGAAGATATTTGACGTACCTACTTGTAGTTGACTGTGCAGAAAGAGCGTTATCTCTTAGCATTTGTTGAAAAGCAAAATCTCCTGTAGCAATCCCTGGATCTGGATTTGGAGGTTCTTTAGATTGGAACTCAACAATTTTAACATCAATGCTAACAATTTAGACCTACATACTGTCTCTGACTCATCCTTTCAGTACTGCCAATCAAGCGGTTGAACTTTGCCTTTTTATTACCGAAGTGGTGAAATCTTGACTCAATGAGGCTTGTAATTCTGTCAACTAATCATTGCAAATTTTCAACTCACTAGTGCTATCAAGTTTATAGTTGATTGTGAATGACTGAAGCTCACTTTCTAAGCTAAGTAATTCTCTTTACCTACCCATTGGTATTGCCCTGAGACAAAACACCACGTAAAACAATCTCGTACTCAAGCTCATCCCTATTCCCGATCAGATGAAATTTTTGGCATGTTGAACTATATTATGTAATTAGAAGGACGTAACAGGAACTCAAAATATGTAAGCAAATTGTTCTCAAAGCTCAGTCTGTCGCTGTGATACAGCTGTTTTGCAAAAATTGAATATAATGCTGTTGTTGGCACGTGAACAAAAACAAATAAAAGAAATATTCTGCAAAACTTGGGTCAAATACAGTGGCGTAGCTGGGTAACCAAGGGCCCTGGGGCAAGTTAAAAAATGGAGCGCCACTGCTATGTAAACTCATCAGGTTTTAACAAATAAAAATATGAAATATACAAATAGAAAATGCTATGCTTCTTAAGCTATTTTTTGCACTGCAGGGCAGGTAATAAAAATATTAAACATTAACAACATAAATTATGATTAATATTTGGTGTAGGTTTGGCTAATAAAACGAAATAGAAAGATTCAAGGGTTTATTATATAAAGGTCGGGCCTACCAGCTGACTAAATAATAATTATATTTACAATTTTTTCCTAGCTTTAGTTTGCGCAAAATATCAATGACTTCATTTAAATCCAGGCTTGATGTGGTTTTGTTTTCAATTGCTCTTAGCGATAAGAGTCGGAGTCGAGTTGGGCCCAGGCGTAGGGATGTGGCGACCCCATCGCCCAGAGGTGATGGTGCACCTTGCACCGACGATGGTGCATCGTGTACTATTAGCTCTGCAATCAGCCAAAGGGGGGAGAAGTGGAATCACTTAGCTTCGCCCGCGGTGCAATCACCCCCACATCGGAATATTTCCGGGAAGCTAGAAATAGGTTTCCGAAAATAGGCGGCGCCAAATGGCCTCACGGCTCATGTTCTGTCGCTGGGCCGATGTTCCCGGTTACCGATAAGTGGCAGATTGAATAAATTTGAGGTTAAAAATGCTCAATGGCTCTTCCAGGGTCAAAAGATTCCGGAGATAAAATACCTGGCCGTTCGGATCTCCGGATGCCAGGTAATCCGGGGGGAACATTAAGCGAAGTTCGTTTAAAAAATTTTGCTGCCACTCCTCATCAGGCTAACAAAAGGCCGTCATTCGCAGCAACTTCGCACTGACGACAGGGCCGAAGGCTAGAGAAGCGTGTTCAGAGCCGATTTTACAAATATACGAGGTCTTGCCTCCAACATAAACTCTGTCCATCAACATCTTCAGGCAGAGAAGCCACACATTCTGGCTCTTACGGAAACTCAAGTCGGCTCTTCAACAATGGATAATTGCTTTAGATATCCCGGATATGACTTATACACCCAATTTAGACGTAGGTTTGGCGTATGCGTGTACGTTAAATCTGGGCTTTCTTGTCATCGAGAGGAAGAGCTCGAACTGGAAGGATTTGACATCATATGGCTTAAAATATCCCTCCAAAATCATTCCAAATTCATATGCTGCATCTATAGGCCACCAAGTAGTAACAACTGCAAAGAGCTCTTCGAGAAGCTTTCAGCCACTGTGGACGCGCTGCAGTCAGGTCATCCTAATTCAGAGATGGTCTTTCTGGGCGACTTCAACGTTAACAACTCGTACTGGCTGAAACACTCAAACAAAACGGACGACGAGGGACGTGAAGCTGACGCCTTTGCTATTAGCTGCGGCTTGGAGCAGATAGTTAAAGAACCAACAAGAATCCCCAGCCGCCACGGAGATTTTGGCAGTCTGCTGGACCTATACCTGACAACTACCCCACCAATTTACACAGTGAAAGTAACCGCTCCACTAGGATCGTCTGACCATAACACCGTCTCAACACTATGCAGGATGCATTCTCCAGATCCCCACCATACAATGCCTCGCCGTGTCTGGCATTACGGATCAGCAAAGTGGGACGACCTAAGGGAATACTGCCAGTCCTTTCCCTGGCACGACGTCTGCTTCAAGTCACGAGACCCATCAGCTTGCGCCCAAGAAATAACAGAGGTATTAATATCCAGCATGGAAGCCTATATTCGACATGTCGTCAAGCGTCCCTCCAAAAACAAGCCATGGTTTAATCAGCGTTGTAGAGATGCAGTTACCTCTAAAAACCAACATTACAAGGAATGGAGGAAAAATCCACCGCAGTTTTGTCGATGCCAGAAACAACTGCAAACGCGTGATTGACAACAGCAAGGAAGAACACAACAAAAAAATTAATTACAAGCTCCTCTCATGTCCTAGTTCGTCCAGAACATTCTGGTCTGTAGCTAAGGCTGTTAGTCAGAACTTTTCCTATTCCTCAATACCACCCTTGACCAGAGAGGACAAGTCCATCGCTTCTGCTCCTAAAGAAAAAGCAGACATCTTAGGGAGGCCTTTCGCAGCCAATTCTACTGTAGACTTCCAAAGAAGTAATCCGACTACCAACATAAACGTAAACTCGAGAATGGCAAAGGTCAAATTTCAACATTGAGATGTAAAAAGCATCCTCCAGAAGCTAAACACGAATAAACCTACTGGTCCTGACCAAATTCCAGCCATTGTCCTTAAACGCTGTGCCGCTGAGCTTACACCTATTCTTTGCGAGCTCTTCAAAGTATCATATCAGCAAGGCGTGTTTCCCGCTTCATGGAAGATTGGCTGCGTACAACCCATCCCTAAGAAAGGCAAAGAAAAACCGATCCCACAAACTATAGACCTGTGGTTCTTCTCAGCATCACGTCTAAGGTTATGGAGACTGTCATTAACACACAGATCCTGAAATACCTGGACAATAATATTATCATAAATGATCGCCAGTATGGCTTCCGTAAGCACAGGTCTACGGGTGACCTTCTGGTCTATGCCACTCACTTGTGGAACAGAGCAATTGAAAACCATGGCGAATCCCGTGTTGTTGCGCTTGACATATCGAAAGCCTTCGACAGAGTGTGGCATAAGGGACTTCTAGTCAAGCTTGCTGCTTATGGACTACCACCTGGCCTGCGTCAGTGGCTGAATAGCTTTTTGAACGACCGATCTCTGTTTGTTGTAGTCGAAGGCTGTTCATCAGATATATTTTCAATAAACGCCGGTGTTCCTCAGGGATCTGTTTTATCCCCTACACTGTACCTGCTGTGCATCAACGAGCTGCTAGAAATAACATCCAATCCAATCTACAGCTTCGCAGACGACAGTACATTAATGTAGTGCATGGTTAGGCAAGCCACTATCATCCCAGAAGACGGTACGTCAGCGACAGCAGCATGCCTCACAGATCAACGCAGATATGAAAACAATTGCCGAGTGGGGATTAGTAAATAAAGTACAGTTCAACGTACAGAAAACCCAGGCAACAACACTTACAAAGAAGTCTCACATTGCCTTACCAACAGTGGAAATGGAGGGTCACCCCATAGACGAGTCACTTTCCGTCAAGCTTTTGGGGATCAACATCAACAACAACATGTCCTGGCACAGCCACGTCGTCAGTATTGCTAAAACGGCATCCCAGAAGCTTGGAGTTTTGTTCCGCTGTAGGAAGTTGTATACACCAGAGCAACTACTGCTGCTCTATAAGGCACAGATCCGACCATCGCTGGAGTATTGTTCCCATGTGTGGGGATGCGCTCCGAAGCACTCCCTAAAGCTTCTGGACACCATCCAGAAAAGAGCACTAATCGATACGCCTAACCTCACAAAGGACCTCCATAGCCTGGAACATCGAAGAAGGGTGGCTGACCTGTCCCTGTTCTACAGATTCTATCACGGAAGATGTTTGAGTGAGCTCTCTCAGCTAATAACAGCAAAGGCCGTCCGAACAAGTAACACCAGAGAGGCTCCGCGAGCTCATCCTTACCAGGTCGAGGTCTCCAGTCTCCTCCAGCATTCCTTCTTTTGGAGAACTTCGAATTTGTTTCCCACCGGCTACAACCTGCAGCGTTTCAAATTAACGTGCACCGACACATCCTCTCGCAGCGCTCCTACAGCGACATAGACTTTTAGCCTTTCCGGGAGGCTGACCATAAAAAAAAATTAAAAAGATTATTTCTGAATAGTAAATAATTTTTTATTATTTTTAATTTGCTAGATAATCTTTCAACATTCAGCATCACTGTCATTTGCAACAAGTAGGTACCATCCTAGAACATGAAAGATTTACTGATACTGATCGTATCTACTGATTGTTAATCGACGAAAAGACAAACGTATTGAATGTCTCTTAGAGGCGCAAAGTAAGCAAGCGTATTGGAAAGAGTAAATGTGAAATTAATAAATAATAATAATAATAATATTTATTTGCATTTTCAAATATAAATATAATCTTAGGAAAAATAAATAATTAGCAAATAAATATGATTACTCACAGAAAGCAAAGAGCTTGTGCGTGAGTTTACATCTAAACTAATTGTAGAAAAAATGGATCAAGTAACTTTACACATGTGCCCACACATTCTCAAATACACACAACACACACACACAATCCCACACACAGACATATATGTAATAATTAAAAAAAAATGTTTACATTAAGGGCCTCAATGTCTATACACATACACATACAATTGACCGCAGTCCATATACATTAATATGCACTGAAAATCAATTTACTAATAAAATATCTATACAATACCTATATAAGAGCTAAGTAATACTTAGTATTTTCACAACATAGATGTTATCAAATTATCCACAGTTAATTTTGATGCTAATACTTATTTTGGTCATGACATTTGCACAAAATAGATTTCCTTCAAGTTGAATACTACTAGTAATAAATGTCCTAGAGATCTCGAAGGTTACACAATTTCATTATTATAATAAATGTTTTTTATGTCAACATATTGATGAATCGTCTGCCTTGGTAAGTTGGCTATCCAATTCTTAAGCCTTTTTTTGAATAGAGTTATTGAATGTAGTTTTTTAAGTTCTTCTGGTATTAAGTTATAAGATCTAGGTCCTAGGAATACGAATGATCTCTGCATCATGTTTTTCTCTGGCTTTGGTACCTCCATTATATTTTTATTACGTGTACTGTAATTGTGTTGAATATAGTTTTCATTGTTTTTATTTTTATATTGAGAAACTATTATCTTATCGAAGTACTGTTGCCTTATGTCAAAGAATTTTACTTCATTGAAAAGATCTGTTGATGGGTAGCGTGAGGGCTTATTATATATTGTTTTTAAAATAATTTTTTGGGTAGTCTCTAATAGTTTCATATGCGTAGGATTAGCCCCTCCCCAAGCAGTAATACCATAGTTAATATGACTCTCTATCAGCAGGCTGTATATAATTTCTAAAGATTTAGTGCTCAAAAATGATTTAAGGTATCTGATCTTAGGAAGAATTGATCTTAGCTTCTTTACTGTGTGTTGTATGTGTACGTCCCACCTCAAGTGACGATCTACGTATAGTCCCAGGTATTTAAGGTATTCTGTGGAATTCACCACTAATTGTTCATCGTTTTCAGATTGTATCAAAAGTGCGTTATAATGTGGTAATGAGTTTATACTGCTAGAAAATGGGATGAAGGAAGTCTTATTGAAATTTATTGTTAACGACCTATGGTCAAACCATAATTTGATGTGACTAATATCATGTTCAGATTCCTTCTTAAGGCTTTCCCAAGTATTTGAGGTATGTATGATGACAGTGTCATCAGCAAAACTAGTTATAATTCCCTTTGTAGTTTGTCTATAAAGGTCTGCTAGATATATATATTGAATAGTATTGGGCCCAGAACGGTACCCTGAGGAATCCCGTATTTAATTATTTTATAGTTGCTTACACTGTCATCAATTCTTACACGCTGAAATCTGTCAGTAAGGTAACTGGACATTAGGTTAAATTCGTTACCTCTGAATCCAATATTGCCTAGCACATCCAGCAGAAGTTTATGGTCCACGGTGTCAAACGCCTTTGCTAAATCAATGAAAGTACATATACATGGAGAGCTTTCATCTGTATACTTGGTTATTTTGCTCAATACGTGTTCTATTGCATACTGAGTCGATTTTCCTGTTATGAATCCAAACTGTGTTTCAGATAAAATTTTATTAGATTCTAGGTAGCTAACTATTCTTTTCTTTAGTACCTTCTCGAAGATTTTTGACAACGATGAAACAAGGGATATGGGTCTGTAATTGGATAGATCTAGTTTGTCCCCCCCTTTGTATACTGGTGAAACGGAACTGAGCTTAAATATTGATGGAACGTATCCTTCTATAAAACACCGATTAATCAAATAACAAAGTGGTCTAGCTATTTGTTGCGCAATTATTTTTAGCGCTTCAGCCCGAATCCCATCAATTCCTGGCGATTTTTTGTTTTTGAGTGATAAAATAGTTGATATTATCTCTGTCTCATTTGTTTCTTCGAGGAAAAAAGAATTGCATGACATAATTTTATTAAATTTCGTAGAAGGTTGTTTATTTTTTATACTATTAGCAAGATCCTCACCGACGCTGCTATAGAATTCTGCGAAGTTATTGACTATTTCGTGTATATTAGTTGTCAGGTCACCTTGCAATGATTTTATTTCTTTTATAGAGTTACCTTTGTTTTCCGAATTTGTAATTCGTTTGATAGTTCTCCATAGCGTGGAACTATCACTACCATTTTTATTTATTTCTTCTTCACAATATTGTCTTTTAGCAATCTTGATGAAATGTTCTACTTTATTTTTTATTTGTTTGTAATTTTTGTTGTTTTCAGTGTTAGGGTTCCGCTTCATAATTTTATACATTTTGCTTTTTTCTTCGATCATTTTCAAAATTTTATTTGTTATCCATGGACTTCTTTTAATTTCGCTACGTTTCAGTTTGACTTTATTTGTACTTATTTGGATTAATGTTTTAATTTTTTCTACAAATATATTTGTTGCTGATTCCAATGTGCCAGACGTATATACTTCTGTCCATTTCTCTTGTGACGTATTTGATAATAGCTTACTTCTATCGAGGTAATGTTTAAACTTTGGACTGTTATTATGTGGATTTTTTTCTGATGATAAAATTTGAACAATGATGGGATAGTGATCGGAGATATCGTAATGCATTATAATAGGCATATATTGAAGCGACAAACTAAGATCTTTTACAAATATATGGTCGATACAAGATTTTGTTTCCCCTTGTACACGCGTATAGCCATTTATGTAAGGTTCAAATCCTAACGACCCTAAGATATTTAAGTAATAGTTCGAAACCTCAGAATTACTTGATATATCTATATTCATATCTCCAACTAGTACCTGAACATTGGTTCTGGTTTGGTCCAGGTAATTATAAAGATCACTGACGAACGTTTTAGGACATGTTGAGGGCGAACGATACACAGCCGTTATAACTATATTCTTGTCTATGAAATTTGTTTTGATCTCAATTATTTTGATGCCAGATAAATCCACAATTTTATATTGGTAAGGAACGTCTTTTTTAACATATACAAGCACACCGTCGTTTTGATTTAAGGTTCCATGGTTATATAAAACACTATAATTTCGTATACTCAATAAGGATAAATCTTTTATCTGCCAACATTCTGTTAGTACAATAAAATCGAAATCATGTCCCGTCTGCTGTAGAAAAATATTCAAATAATCTAGGTTTTTACTTGCGCTTCTTATGTTGACGTGAAATATTTTCATGTTAGTATGGGTAGTAGTTAGAAATTCTGTAAGATGCGAAATCTCGTCGGTTACATTTGTCTTAGCTGTTTGTATTTCAAAGTCTCTTATATAGGTTTCCATAATTTTATTAAATTCTTGTATCTTATACCTAGGAATGTATTTTGTTTTTTTTAGTAAAACAGAATAAATGAATCAAAGTGATCAGAAATGCTTAAGGCTAAGTTAAAATCCAGTAGAATGTCGGTATATCAATATGTAAAATAATTCAAACACAAATACTATATAACACAAAAGAAAAAATTTTCACAAATTTATTTCAAATTTTTATTTTCTAATTTTTTTTGCTGGCGGAGTGTCTATCTTTCCTGAGCCGCAGGTTTTATTTTTTGAATTTGCTCTTGTATTAATGGCTGAGCCAGAACAAAAAATGGGGTTAGTATTAGACGCGCATCTGTTCTCACCGGTTATCACACTGTTCTCAGTATCTTCTTTGTCCAATTTCTTAGTACTTCCACCGCTTCTGTCTTCTAGCCCGTTGGTGTCTTCTGATTCTTGTTCTAGCTGCTGAACGGTATATTCGTCTCCGTTTACCAGTAATTTACCTTTTTTGATTTGTACATTTTGTCTTTTTTCCTTCGCAATCTTGAAGTGTTCATAAAGAGTCTTCTTTTCTTGTTGTTGCTCTTTTGTAAGATCGTGTGTAATACTAATTCCGCTTCCCTTTAGTTTGTAGCTGTTTTTTAATATCTTCGACTTCGTAAGGTTTCTTGTTAGTTCAACTATAACTGGTCTAGGCCTATTTTGATGTACTTCGCCTATACGATAGATGCTGCTTATTTCACGCTCATCTATTGAAATATCCAGTGTATTTTCCAGTAGTATCAGAAGCTGTTCAGTCGTTGTCTCTTTGTTCTCCTCTGACCAGCCAAATATAATAAGATTGTTTTTTTTCAGTTTCCAATTCCAATGAATATTTTCTATGTACTAATTATCTCCTGTCGAAAACAAAGTATCTGTCCCGCCGCCCATGCTTCTCAAGGAAAACGCCGATTGCCGGTGAGGACTTTTTAGGTGATTCAATTCACAATAGTTAAACCACCTTAAAACCAATAACTTCGACTCCTTAAACCAATGGCGCTCCCAGTGGGAAGGTTTTGCAGAACACCACTCACGATGCGCATTTATGGGGGCAACCTTACTTCCAGGATCAGAACTACCCCGGAAAGAGTGGGTGAAACTTAATAGAGTCCGAACAGGCCACGGCAGATGTGCCGACTCCCTTTACAAGTGAGGCTATGTGCAAGCTCCCTTGTGTGACTGTGGCGCGCCCCGCCAAACTATAAACCATATTACGAGCGAATGTGAACTGCGTGCGTCTCAGGGATCGCGAGTAGAGTTCTTCACAGCCACACCGTTGGCGCTGAAGTGGTTGAAAGAACTGGACATCAACCTGTAAATACCAAAGACTATGTATCTTAGTTTGTAGCTATATATATATTTTATTATAGTCTAGGTTATAATAGCTTTTTTTAATCTATATTTACTATTGTCATGTTTTTGAGCCATACGATAAATAAAATAAATAAGTTAAACCATACCTACACCTGACTTTGTTTGGTCTCTGCGTAACCAGACCTGACAGACCGATCGACCGACACGATCGCAACTAAGAGCAAAGGTCCACTGGACCGCTCTGACAGACAATGACGAAATGTACCACACCTACTGGAGGTGACTTGCATTGTTTCACGATATTTCGCATCATACAGTGAGCAGCGGCCGAAATATATAGATTCGACACGATTTATTGACCTAACGGAGATCAATATGAGTGGTAAAGTCAAATAAAATTGAACCACTATATTAACAAGTACAAGAAAGGTTATTGACATTAGCTTACTTACACCTGCTACAGCATTAATTTTTTAACCGTTCTCAAAAAAATCTTAACTCGAATTTACAATAAAACGCACACATCACTATCCGTCAAATTGACAACACTGCCAACCTACAGAAAGAATTTAGGGGAATTCCCTAGGCATAACTTTTGAATTTCCCTCTACTGAGTTGTCGTGATTAAAGTGGGGTTGCAATATGTCATATTTATTTTAAAATGGGAGAAGTTTCCAAAAGTTAGGGTCGATCGCGATTTCTGGTAAGGATTCGAGGGCCCCGGGGCACTGCCCCGCCTAGCCCCTAAGTAGCTACGCCACTGGCCAAATAATATTATCACTATTCTGCAAAACTTGGGTCAAGTAATATTACCACTAGTCCTTTAAGGTATTGTACACGTCAGAAATATGCTGTTTACATTTTTTGTGCTCCTATCGAGTGCCGACACTACAAAGGACCCATTAATCCTTCACAAGACACCCGACGGGTCGAACGACCGTTTTTCCTTTCGGCACTTTTTTGCTGCGCTGTTATGCGGTCATTAGTGTGGTCAAAATTGTATATGTCTGTGTATAATCAGATGGTAATATACAATAAATAGATCAATTTATTTTGTTTTTATCTATTGCAAATTGGTATTTTCGATTATTTTGATCTACTACCACTTTTTGAATTATTATAATATATATTTTGTGTAGATAATTACGGTTTTATTATTACTCATGTCTACATAATAACGTAACTGCACTATAGAAGTATCGACACTGATTAAGACCTGAAAAAAAGGAACAACTCATATAACTTCTACAATAGGTATTTTTCGATGTCCTGACTTGCAGCTGACTTCGAAGCATAGACAGTCCTTCAGACAAGCTGTGTCCAAGTTAGACTATGGTGAAGATTGACTGCAGTTTCTTTGAAGGTTTTACCTGTTAAACAATAACGTAACGTAAGCAATGGCAATGCAAAACAGACAACTTATAACTCTGTTACAATTCGAATGTTATTTCCCATGCACTTGATTTAGATACAGACTATTCAATATTGTTTTCTACTAGAGCACTATTTTGTATCTATATTCGTCTGAAATAGGAGTCGGTAGTCAAGTAAAATCAATTTTCTTCTTAAAAATCGTTGATTCTGCCATTCTTCCACCTTACCCACCATTATTTACGCAAATGGTCATTGACCCGGAAATGGTTACACAATTCTCTTTATTTACTTTTCCCATTTCGTTTCTAGATCCTGACGTACGAGTATACCTAGCAAATCTGATCCCTCCGTATGAGGACGACGGATTTTCTAACAAAGCTCTGTACCTTCTAACCAACACTCTAGAAAAGCGTGACTACAAGAATATCGTATTGATCGGAGACGTCCATCTACAACTCTCGAATACTCTCTGAGAAACGAAGAGGAGGAGGTTGTACTGTCTGATCAAGATTTCCAGCTGCGAGACAGGTTAACTGTACAGATTTGGCGGTTATAGATTTGAACCAGCTTGACAACCGGCACAAGATGTGCACCGAAGCAGGCGAGTCCATGAAAGCTGTGAAGGTGGAGGAAATTATACCGCAGTGGGCGTGTTTGGATATGGAGACGGTGCAGGAGGTCACTTTCTCCGCTGCAATTTCTCCTGACGAGATGTATGTGCGATTGAATGTTTTCAGCGATTTGTAAGTATGAATCTCAACGGCTGTAATATCTACAAATCATTCTTTACAGCTTTTAAACTGATTCCTGTGACAACAAAAAGCCGCTTTACAGTTCGCAATTTTCATTGCCAGCAAACATCTTTTGTGATTTTAGGGTGACCAACTACAAGTATGATTCAAGTTCAATTTTTTTTTCACAAGTTTGGTTGCTCTGCTTGCAAGGCAAAATTGTACCATGAAAATTGCAGACAATTGCAAACTGTAAAGCGGCTTGGCGCCATATTCATAGTCGTCCCCTGAGTAATATTTGAGGTTCCCTTAAGTAACACTCAAGGGATACTTGAGGGATCCTCAAGTGTGGCTTTCCTTGTGTATCTGTTTCCTAGACAACATCGACGATATGGCGGGATTCTTTTAGCGACGTTGTCATATTTCAAGTATAAATCAATTTATTATGTCTATGCTAACGCATTTTGATGTTTTCTGTTATATCTTTTTATTTTGTGCCGGTATTTCGTGTTTTGTGCCGAACATTTTCCCGGATGTGGCAGAAACTGGCAACACCGTACTCCAAAATTAACCTAAAAAATCGCCTTGACTGCAACGAAATGCCATGTTGACATGATTGTCATGTTGACATTTCGTTTCTTGAGTATTACTCAAGGGAGCCTTACATAAGGGACTCTCAAGTATTAAGGGACCCTTAGATATAGACTATCAATACGACCCTTAGACACATCACAGTCTACTCACCAAATTGATCTTTTCCAAACTCGACACGTATTTTGCTAAACTGAACCAAAAGTGACCCTAAATACAATGAAAACCTTCACTAAATCAATGAACATTCATTATTTTTGAGCCGAAAGGCGAGTTCATAAATATAATGAAAAGTAATTCACTATCTCTATAATAACCATTAAGTTCATTAGATCGATGAACGCTATTCATTGATACAGGGTGTCCCACGACGATCAAGACAAGCTATAGTATCGGAACTGGGCAGTAGTAGCGAATTATTAATAATTATGGGGGTGTAAATTAGAGCAAATATAGTATATTTTCTTATTACTGTGTCACCCAATGAGGTATTTAGTACTTAGTTCATCAGAAACTTACTTAGTTCATCAGAAACTGTTAAGAATTTAGGTCTCTATATGGATAATGAACTCAAGTAGACTTCGCATGTAAATAAATTATTACAAAAAAGCTATTTAATGTTAAGAACTTTGTACAGACATAAAAATGCATTCAACATAAACCTTAGATTACATCTTTGTGACTCTCTTATTTCGTCAACAGTATCTTATATGGATATAGTTTACTGGCCCGCTCTCACGCAAAAAGACAAATGCAGTCTACAAAAGCTTCAAAATTCATGTATCAAATTCTCTTACGATTTAAGAAAATATGATCACTTTAGCGAATTTTTCAAACAATCCAACTGGCTAAATCTTGACGAACGCTTACTATATTTGCTTATATTTGCTTACTTTAGTGTATAAAATAGATAAAAATAGAATACCTAGGTACCTCTATGCTAAATTAGTCAAAAGTTCTGATACTCATAGTCTCAACACTAGGTACCGTGCCGGAGTCGGTGCAAATACTTGCGGCGGTGACACTCTTTGACCAATTCTGCCTCTTGGACGTGACGCTGCGCCACTCCAAGGTAGGTATAAGTATCTCCGGCATGCAGTTGTCGCAAGATGCTCCCATCAATGAGCTGCCCCTCATCTCCACTATCTCCGCAACGTTCTCTTTTGAGATGAACCATGGCACATTTGTCTGTTCCGAACTCCATACCAATAGCTTGACTGTAATACTGCACTACCCTCAGCGACTGCTCTAAATCGCGTTGTCCGGAGGCATAGAGTTTCAGGTCATCCATGTAAAACAAGTGTGTGACCTTGTGCCTCCGGTAATTGGGCTTGCCACAGCTGTATCCCTTAGTATTTTTCAGCGCTATGGACAAAGGCAGTAGCGAGATGCAAAAGAGCAAGGGACTCAAGGAGTCTCCTTGGAAGACGCCTTTTTTAAATGATACCAACTCTGTCCGAACCCTAGTTTCACCCGATGTTATAGTGACGCGGGTCTTCCAGAGCGGCATCAGTTGTTGCATCCCACTACTTGATCACCTACCGAAAGACATTCCAACAGCCGCACAATCACTTCATGAGACGTAGGGTAAAACCCCCAATTGTTGGCACTTTAAGGTATCATTCCTCGAAGATAACGATAACTGCTTCCACAAATGCAGGAAATGTATGATTACTATGATTATATTGCCAGAAATCACTGTAGCTTTGAACTGATGTGAAATAATTTCGCAACAAGCTGAAAAACCAAAGAATAACACAAAAAATACAAACCATTGCAAATTCCGTATTATTGGCACCCTTTTCCCAATGGTTGGCACTGGCTGGTGCTAATTATTGGCACTACGCTTTTTGTATTATAGGCAGTGGTTTAAAATAGATATCAGATTGATTTTAACTTTTGTATGAAGAAACAAGTGTAGTTATTACAAAAACTTTAATCAAAAAAGTTCAGTACAGGTATCTACAAAAAAAAAGAATATTCTGAGTACCAAATTAAGCCAAATCAGATTCACAGCGTTACTACCAGTGCTGCACAAAATAAATCAGTAATACAGTAATGATTATTGCCGGATAAATTGTTTCGGTTGATGTTTAAGTTCTCTCAAGTTTTCTATTCTTCTTAGAGTTTTCTTATGCCTTGCACATATCTGTTTCGCAGACTTTTTTTCCTTTTGGAGCGTTTACGTCTCTCAGGTTTGGATTGCACTTGAAGCATGTTTCGTCCCCGTTGAATAACCCTTCTTATTTTAAATACCTTTCGATACCCATGAACCAGCCTCTGATGTTCTTCTCCGCAACGCAACAAAAACCGGACGTTATTCCTTCGAAAAGTACTTCATTCAGCTATGGACGGCATTTGAACCAATCCTCACCTGGACCGTTTCTCTGATTCCTATTCATGAGCTCTTTATCTGACACCTGGAGGTCGACTGGACGCCTGGACGCCTAGGAAACCCCTTTCTGTATTTTTTCAAGATCCAATTCACAATTCTAGCTTCTCCAACATATACTAGGTAAGTAGCTCTTTTCCATAATTTTGAAGTTGTATTCCAGTCTAAACTTTAGGATTGACCTATAGGTATCCCAAAATTTTTGGGTACAGTTTTTTTTTGCTTTCCTGTACGCAGGAAGTGCTAATGTAAATCAATTTGCTTATGCGGTTCACAAAGGATTGGTTTGTCGTAGAAGCCAATAACAGAATTCTATTTTTGATCTGATATTTATCCTTGGGCTAACAAATAGATTTGGGACTGCCTAGTGTTCCAATTACTGGCACCTTGAAATGCTACGTACTAGCTGATATAATTTAGCAGTTCAATCACAAAATAGCTATTTTAGATCTCTGACTATTGTTAAAAATCATTCATGTACTTGTATTGGCTGTAGTAGAATTATTTAACTATCTGACTACTGTGTGTGTTTCACACCTAATTTGCAAGCACATATCAAGCACAAACATGGACAAATGACAAATTTACCTTTTTCGCTAGCCTCCCAGGCCATTATGATGAACGTGAAAACGATCTTGCTTTAGTTTTAAGTAATTATAGTGTATTGGAAGCTACATAGTTGAAAAAAAGGGCAGTGGTAAGTATTGGAACGTTATTTAGTCCACAGTCCTAAGATCTTGGCACCCCATGACAACATTACGCGACTTCGCAAAAATAGTTTACAATCGTTGGCACACCGATTTTTACTAAAATAGAAGACCAAAAAAAAGTTGTACATGGTAAATATACTTAATTGGACCTTACACGATCGATTTCTGTCAAAAATGCAGGTGTATCACCAGTTGTTCCGAGATAGAGGGTGCTGTTGTAATACCTCTCGGTCTAAATTTCGAGCTAATTCTGCAGTCTTTCACGTGATATCCTCACTTCTCTGCTGACAAACATCTACTGGCGAGAAAACATTTTTAATAGAAATTATACCAATACTACCATATACTGTTGCCGTTTCGACTAGTAGTACAGCAATTAGCTGCCGCTGTCTGAAATTCGTTAAATTCTACAAAAATTGCGTAAGATGCCAACAATTAGCGAGGTGCCAACAATTGGGGGTTTTTACCCTAGTGTCGAATGCCTTCCGATAGTCGATTCAGGCCATGGAAAGGTTTCGCAGGTACTGCGCACGGAGTCCTGTGCGACACAGCGGTCAATCAACAGGTTATCCCTGCAGCCAACTACTCCTTTCTTAGACCCTCTTTGTTCGTATACGCTGAGAAGTACGGGATTTACAGCTTGAAGGATACGCATGTACAAGATTCTGGTAAAAAGCTTGTAACATGCGTTCATTGACCTGTAGTTTTTAGGATCAGACAAATCTCCGGTCTTCGGGAGAAGCACGGTTCGAGCCTCGACAAACCAAGCCGGAATTCGCTGCTCCTGATTTAGCCACGAGTTAAAAACTCTAGCTAAATGCCGGTGGCAACTGGGAAACTTTTTCAACCAGTAGGTGTTTATGCCATCCGGACCAGGAGCTGCGAAACTCTTTGCGCCTCGTAAGGCACCAAGAATTTCTTCCGTGTTTATCGGGTGACGCAGTACATTCAAGTTTGGAGTCCTCTCACAAACGGACTTGAACTGCGCCAAGGCCGGAATGTCTGCTTAGAGAGGTTTGCCCCTCCAGAAAGTCTCCACGCGATCAGCAGTTGGCGGCTGCTCTATGGCTGGTGGTGGCTGTTGGAAGAGACGAGCTCGAGCAGGCTTTCCGGAAAACATTCAGTTTTGTTCCAAACCTCTCGCCCGCTTCACCAGTGATCGTTTAGCAGCGATTAGCGTCCGTATCCTGTCAAGACAATGCTGCTTGACAACAACCAGTACCGCTTGACTGAGCGTGTGATGGTCGCGCCTTAGCTCTCGAGCTATCTGGCGCACGCGGCGCGTAAAAGGCCTACCGGCCGCTCTATATTCGATCGCACACTGTATACGGGATACTTCTTTGCGAGCCAACTGGATTTTTGCTTCCATTTGGTGCACCCGCCTTTGTGCTCTCTCCACAGGAGAGTCTCTCACTCTCCCCTGTCCAGTCAGCCTCAAAGCCGCAGCGTAAATTTCGCAATTGATGCTCCAAATGCCAGAGACCTCCGATGGACGTTCACTCACCGTCTCATCCTCTCTCTTTAAATCGGCCAGCTTGAAGGACCTCTTGTTGTTATGCAAGGCCCTTCGGTCACTGAAATTGCCAGGTGAAACGGCTTCGTCGATTTCCCTCTCAGCGGGCCTTACCGGCGAACTTTCAGCCTGGTTAACAGGCCTTTCACTCGCCGAAGGGGCAGGCTGAGCTGGAGCACGAACGTATCCCTGCCACCGAAGGTAAAATACCTGGTTCCGCAAGCTCTGGGAGGTAATTGTGCTATGCTCTGGATGCACTTCACACCACCTACCATGCATGCGGGACATGTATCCCCTACGGCGCGGGCTACTCCTCTCGTACAAGCTCAGCAGGTCATCCCTCAGTTCCGTCATCCACCTAAAACGGTCCATGTCCTTGCCTGTGTCATCAGGGCGATCCGGGGCACCGCCACCTTGCCCAGAGCCGGCTTCCGATACCGGCCTGGTGTGGATGCTCTTCTTCTGAGGCGGTCGAACCAGAAGGTAGGGCCCGTCTGGTGATTAGCTTCAGGGCTCCCAGGCCACATTTCGGAGGCAGCCGACCAAATTGCCTCCTAGGGATGCACCTGTACAGGTTGCCGGCCGGCTTTCATCTCTGGCTTGGATTAACCTCGCGGTGTCGCCACGCACCGAATAGCCGTTTGATGTTGGTCGGCTTCCTGGGGGCGCATTTTATACCTACTGCCAGGTTTGTTATCAGCCGCCCCTAACTTGGAGTCAAACGCCGTCGGAAAACCGTCCTTAACATAGGTCCAGCCACTTCCTCACTATGGTGGTTCATACGCCTGCTTTCACAGCCGGTGACCACCATAGGCCCTTTTAAGGCAAGGACTACCATTGTTTTAGTCGCCTCTTACAACAGGCAGATTAAACTCTGGGACCATTCTGAACCCGAGACCTAGACGTATACAGGGTTATTCACGTTATTCGACATGGAGAATTGTGGCTAAAGTATTTGACAAAAAAGAAATTAATAACTTCGGATGAATAGAGACCCATAAAGGCTACATTTTAAAAATATTTTCATGTTTTACAGGGTGTCACAAAAGCACGAAATGTATTAAAGTTGTGTTTTTTTAAATGGAACACCCCGTATATTATTGCATATTCAGATTCCTTGGTGAATTCTATTGTGACTTTATGTATCATACATGGGACTTAAATCGAACCGTTTAGGTGTAAATCACCATTTTCGGTATAAGCAGATATCAGGAAAAAATTGAATATCGCAAAGATTATCAAATTTGGAAGGCTGTGACTTTGCCATATTACTAAGCATTAAATGCGTTAGCTTCGATGAGACTATCAAATTTACATGACGTTTATGCTTAGAGAAATCGGTCGATTAATTAAGGAAACTTCGATCAGCGATAGCTTGATTTTTTCAAATGGGAATGCCTAATTTTTTTATACGGTTAAACGTAGAATTTGATAACCTTTCTAATGGTATACGGTTATGAGTATCAATCTCTGGTAGTTTTCATTTAATTTTAAATTTTCAAACAAATCGGCGTTTTCCAATTTTCCTACCTATAAGCAACGTAGCAGGCCATGAAATATAAACAAAAACCTGTTCAGGTAGAAGAAAACAACCAACTTAGCTGAAAAATACACACAAAATAGACTAAAGGGGCAAGATTATAAAAATTACTCACAACAAACAAGGTCTAACCAGAAACAACGGCGGTAACATACCTTTGGTCAAAGAGAAGCTGGAGTATGGCAGAAATGGATTTTTTCACGGCCTACTAGCTACTGCAATGTACTAGAGATTGGCAATTTCCAAAACCATTAAAAATTTTGAAATAAAATAAAAACTCCTAGAGAATATTGTAAGCAGTTTATTATTTTCATAATAAAATTTCACATTTAATGATATAAAAAAGTATGCAATTATGTCAAAACTCAAGTCAAAAGTACCTCTGACTGGAGTACTGAAAATTCTTCAGTACCTATTTTAGCAAGATCGCAGAAAATGAAGAATGAATTAAAATTTGTTCAAATTATAAAACATAACTTAAATGGCAGAAAATTTAAATCTGATTTTTGCAGTATTCCTTTTTTGCAATATTGCTAATAGATATTGAAAAATGGAAGGGCTCCAGTTAGAGGTATCAACTTCGACGCAAGTTAGTACTTTTTTACACCATTACATATGATAGTTGCGTGCTGGAGCAACAGTCGCTGGTTGTTTCTGTTTCATATCAGGGTTTTTACTGCCATACTCCAGGTTCTCTTTGACCTTAGAGATGTTATCGCAGTTGTTTGTGGGAGAGTTGATTTGTTGTAAGGAATTTTTATAATCTTGTCGCTTTAGTCTAGTTAGTGTGTATTTTTCAGCTAAGTTAGTTGTTTTCTTCTACCTGAACAGGTTTTTGTTTATATTTCATGGCCTGCTACGTTGTTTATAGGTAGGAAAATTGAAAATCGCCTATTTGTTTGAAAATTTAAAATTAAATGAAAACTACCAGAGACTGATATTCACAACCTTATATCATTAGAAAAAAAAAAAATTAGGCATTCCAATTTGAAAAAATGGAGTCACGTTGATTGACTCTGTACTTCCCACACATTACGGTGATACCAGTTTATTATTTTCCCATAGCATGAAGCTTTAGTCTGAGATCCCCTTGCAACAAAATCATCACCAGTACCCCCTCTCCCCCCCCCCCCCACAAATTGTCTTATGCCGCTAGGTCTTTCCTTCACAGGTTAATGAACAGTCTATTATCAATAATACAAATTTTTCAGTTTTACAAACCGCCACCCCCCCTAACCGCCCCAATTTCACCCCCATCCAAAAAAGGTACAAAACGGTCAGGAACCCCTAAAACGTCTAAAAACGAAGTTTGAGCTGTTTTCATGTTTTTATTTTTTTGATTATTGCTACGTTGCCACTGACACGATTTCTAACAAGCATATGCTTTTTCCATACTCACCACAGTAATAATAATGTGTCAAAATTTCATTAGAATCAATTTAATAGTTTCCACGTTACAAAATACAAAACGATATAAAGCAATAAATACTCGTATGTATGAAGAAAGACAAGGCAATGTTCAGATGGACCTAAAAAGGTTATTTACGTCGCTAGGTCTTCCTTCACAGGTCAGCGGACAGCCTGTTATTAATACAGCAAATTTTTCAGTTTTTCAACCCCCCACCCCCCAACCACCCAAATTTCACCCCCACCCAAAAAAATTTCAGAAAATGATCAGGAACCTCTAAAACACTTAAAAACGAAGTTTGAGCTGTTTTTATATTTTTAGTTTTTTTATTACTTCTGCGCCGCCACTGGCACGATTTATAAAAACCATACGGATTTTCCATCCTCGCCACGGTAGTAATACTGTGCCAAAATGTCATTAAAATCAATTCAACAGTTTCTTCGTACGATCTAAAGCAATACTGGTATGTATACATCAGAAAAAATTCTAAGTCCTTTAGTTTCTGTAATAGGCATAAGGCAATGTTCGGATAGACCTAAAAAAGTTATTTATGTCGCTAGGTCTTCCTTCACATGTCAGTGGGTAGTCTATTATGAATACAACAAATTTTTCAATTTTACAGCCCCCCAACCCCCAGCCACCCCAATTTTCACCCCCACCCAAAAAAAGTAGAAAATGATCAGGAACACCTAAAACGCCTAAAAACGGAGTTTGGGGGATTTTTGAAATTTATCGTTTTTTGCTAATTACTCCGCCGCCAATGCACCGATTTTCAAAATTATAGCAGCATTACCTACTACGACCCCACAGCATATCGCTGCCCAAATTTCATCACAATCCATGCAGCGGTTACTGAGATTACGAGGACAGAAAAACGCGTACAGACAGACCGACAGACCGACCGACAGACAGACAGACACACAGACAGACATGCCGACAGACAGACCGACGGAATTGAGTAACGTGGATTTTCGTTATGTAGACATCATGAAACGCCCAAAAAGTGTATTATCTCAAAATCGAAAATTTTCGCGATCATAATACTCCCCTCACCTATCGGTGTGGGAAGTAAAAATCAAGTTATCGCTGATCGAAGTTTCCTTAATTGATCGACCGATTTCTCCAAGCATAAACGTAATTTAAATTTGACAGTCTTATCAAAGTTGACGCATTTTATGCTTAGTAATACGGCAAAGTCACAGCCTTCCATATTTTATAATCTCTGCGATATTCAATTTTACTTCCCACAACGATAGGTGAGGGGAGTATGGTGATCGCGAAAATTTTCGATTTTGAGATAATACACTTTTTGGGCGTTTCATGATGTCTACTTAACGAAAATCCACGTCCCTCATTTCCGTCGGTCTGTCTGTCTGTCTGTCTGTCGGTCTGTCTGTCTGTCTGTCTGTATGTCTGTCTGTCTGTCTGTCTGTCGGTCTGTCGGTCTGTCGGTCTGTCGGTCTGTCGGTCTGTCGGTCTGTCGGTCTGTCGGTCTGTCGGTCTGTCGGTCTGTCGGTCTGTCAGTCTGTCGGTCTGTCGGTCTGTCGGTCTGTCGGTCTGTCGGTCTGTCGGTCTGTCGGTCTGTCGGTCTGTCGGTCTGTCGGTCTGTCGGTCTGTCGGTCTGTCGGTCTGTCGGTCTGTCGGTCTGTCGGTCTGTCGGTCTGTCTGTATGCGTTTTTCTGTCCTCGTAATCTCAGTAACCGCTGCATGGATTGTGATGAAATTTGGGCAGCGATATGCTGGGGGGTCGTAGTAGGTAATGTTCTTATAATTTTGAAAATCGGTGCAGGGGCGGCGGAGTAATTAGCAAATAACAAAAAAAATTAAATATTCCTCAAACTTCGTTTTTAGGCGTTTTAGAGGAGGGAATTTTTTCTGGTGTAAACAGACGAGAGTATTGCTTTGGATCCTTCTATATTGTGTTACAAGGAAACTGTTGAATTGATGTTAATGAAATTTTGACACAGTATTACTACCGTGGCGAGGTTGGAAAACGCGTATGGTTTTTATAAATCGTGCCAGTGGCGGCGCAGAAATAATAAAAAATATTAAAAAGATAAAAACAGCTCAAACTTCGTTTTTAAGCGTTTTAGAGGTTCCTGATCATTTTCTGCGTTTTTTTTTGGGTGGGGTGAAATTGGGGTGGTTAGGGGGTGGGGGGTTGAAAAACTGAGAAATTTCTTGTATACATAATAGGCTGTCCACTAACCTGTGAAGGAAGACCTAGCGACATAAGTCAAGTTTTTAGGTCCATCCGAACATTGCCTAGCGTATTACGGAAACTAAGGGATTTAGAATTTTCTGTATACATACGAGTATTTATTGCTTTATATCTTTTTATATTTTGTAACGTGGACACTATTAAATTGACTCTTGTTAAATATCGTGTCAGTGGCCGCATATAGATATATATATATACACAAGCGTTACAGGCCTTGCAGACCCTTGGCTTCTATCTTCTCTACTATTCGTTTCCAAGTCTTCCGACTAGTGGCATTTCTCTTCCAGTCCTTTCCACTTATCTCTTGTATGTCTTTCTGTACTTCTGTCAGTCATTTTTTCTTTGGTCGTCCCCGTCGTCTTTTCCCTCCTTCTCCTAAAAACGCTACCCTTTTGGTACTTCTCTGTTCTGGCATTCGAATAATATGTCCCAACCATCTAGCTCTTTGTGCCCGGACTTTACTTGTTATGTTAGGTCCTCCATATAGTTGTATTACTTCTTTGTTTGTAAGTCTTCTCCATTGCCCCTCATTTGTTTTAGTGCCCCCAAAGATTCTCCTCAATATTTTTCTCTCCCAGATTTATAGCATTCTTGCAGCTTCTTGGGTCATTGTTCCATGTTCCATTAACAAAAAATCTCGGAAAGATTGTTAAAATTTTTCAACTTAACGCTGAAGGTCTTAGCAGAGCTAAGTGTGATTACATATTATCAAAGCTCTTGCTAGACAATAATATAGACTTGGCCATTATCCAGGAAACTCACATAGAAAACGAGGAGCAACAACGTCAAAGAGGCAAAATTCATGGATATGATCTACTTGGAGCCACCTATCATCGTCTTGCAACCTATGTCCGGAATGACATTGGCAACGCTAACCTCGTTTCCTGCACAACTTCAAACATCGAACAGATAACAACAAAAATAGGAGACATCACCATAGTCAATGTGTATAAGCCACCGCAGCAATCTTGGCCTGATAATACACTAGAGGTACATCAACACCCTGTGGTATACGCCGGTGACTTCAATAGTCACCACACTACCTGGAAATACCGGAGCACAGACGAAAATGGAGAACACCTGTTAGACTGGGCTGATTCCAATAATTTCAACTTAATTTTTGACCCCAAAGGGCGTAAAACCTTTCAGCTGCATGGAACACCGAGTCTAACCCAGACCTGTGCTTCGCATCAGTTGACTCTCAAAATCGTCAAATACCGGTTTCAAGGAAAGTTCTGGACGATTTTCCGCACAGTCAACATCGTCCGATTATCCTCGAAGTTGGAACCCAAATTCCAATCGTCCGCTCTACACCAAGACCGAGATGGAATTTTGGAAAAGCCCAATGGGACAAGTTTGCTGCGCAGCTGGACTCAGCCGTTCGATGGATCCCCCCAAAAAGTAGCAGCTACGACAGATTCATTAAAGCTGTTATAACAACAGCTAAAAGGTGCATCCCCCGAGGTTTCCGAAGAGAATATGTTCCGGGATGGAACGATGACATAGAGAGGCTTTATCAAGAGTTTAAGAACAGCGGAGATTCTGAAATAGCTGATGAACTCCTTCACTCTCTAGATGCAGAACGCTGCAAAAAATGGGAACAAGCAGCCAGTAACATGAACTTCAAAAAGTCAAGTAGGAAAGCTTGGAGCCTTCATAGGAAACTAGGGAGCTCTAACCCACCCACACGCCAAAATAATGAAATATCGGCTGACCAAATCGCAGCACGAGTTGTAGCGCTCTCTAAGGTCCCAACTAATAGACAGCACTGTAAAGATGTTAAGAAACAACTGAAAGAACATCGTCAAGCAACATTAGCTCACCCTGTATACTCCACACCATTCACTGTTGAAGAAGTAAATAACGCCTTGGAAAACACTAAGCCTGGCAAAGCCCCTGGATTTGATGGAATTCACCCTGAGTTTCTCAAAAACTCTGGGAAACATACCAGAATGTGGCTGAGCAAATTTTTCAGTGACATCTTACAAACAGGAAACATACCAACGAAGCTTAAAAAATCAAAAGTTATTGCAGTGCTGAAACCATACAAACCAAAGAATCTACCTGAGAGCTATCGGCCTATATCCCTACTGAGTTCATGTTATAAACTTCTTGAAAGGATGATACTAAATCGGATAGGTCCAACAATACTGGAACATATTCCCATTGAACAGGCTGGCTTTAGGCCACACCGTAGCTGCACGGATCAGGTACTCAGCCTAACAACCCACATTGAGGCTGGGTTTCAGAAACGGCTGAAAACTACGGTAGTGTACGTCGACTTGACTTCAGCATACGACACAGTTTGGAGGGAAGGCCTTCTTTTCAAACTCCTGAAAGTAGTACCGTGTGGCCGAATAACGTCGCTATTAAACAACATGCTTTGCGATAGGCACTTCCAAGTAATAACGGGTGACAGCAGAAGTAAAATGAGGCACCTAAATAATGGTTTACCCCAGGGCTCAGTTCTTGCTCCAGTCTTATTCAACCTATACATTTCTGATATACCCAACACCATTTCAAAGAAGTTCATGTATGCCGACGATATTGCTCTAGCCGCTCGTAGTAATACAATAGAGGAGGGCAGTAGTATCTTATCGGAAGACCTCAGTGTGATGGGAAGATATTTTGCAGACTGGAGGCTGATTCCAAATATGATGAAAACTGAAGTGTTATGCTTTCACCTCAATAACAAGCAAGCTAGAACTGAACCTCAGGTATACTTCAATGACAACTTAGTGCGCTACAATCCTCACCCAAAATACTTGGGGATAACAATGGACCTAACATTATCATTTAGAAAACATCTAGAAAACACAGCAGCAAAGCTTAGCACCAGAAACAATATTATTCATAAATTGTGCGGTACCAATTGGGGGGCAAACGCAACCAACCTCAGAATATCTGCCCTCAGTCTTGTTTATTCTACTGCTGAATACTGCGGCCCAGTATGGTTAAACAGCCCTCATGCAAAAATGATTGACACCAAATTGAATGAGACAATGAGAATAATTAGTGGCTGTCTAAAAACTACCCCCCTACCGTGGCTGCCCGTTCTGTGCCATATCACTCCTCCTCATATTCGTAGACAGGATAAACTGGTGAAGGAATACAACAAAATACCATCCAATCCCCAACTTCCACTGCATACTGACCTAGATGATGCAGATCTTCGGAGGTTGAAATCTAGAAATCCCCCATTACCATTTGCAGAACGGCTCTTGCGGGATGGCTTCCAAGTTGATGAGCACTGGAGGAGGGATTGGGAAGTCCAGAAGCCGGTACAGGCTCCACCAACTATGTACCCCACTTTAACCCTGCCAGGAATGGAATTGCCTCGCCATACATGGAAAACCCTTAATCGAGTCAGAACGTCGCATGGCATCTGTCGTGACTCGTTCTTTAAATGGGGGATATCTGAATCACCGTCCTGTGACTGTGGAGAGCCCCGGCAGACTGTTCAGCATATTGTCACCGAATGCCCGATTACCGCATATGCTGGACAACAGTCGGATTTCTTCGAAGCCTCGAAGTCTGTAGTTGACTGTATAAATGGTCTTAATTTTAAAATCTAAGAACTATTTATTTTTTGTTTGTTTTAAATTTAATATTTGTATTTTATTATATTGTTTAAGACTTATTACCAATTAACCCATGTAGCCATACGCTAAATAAATAAATTGTTCCATGTTTCACACCCATATAAAACTACCGGTCGTATTACTGTTTCGTAAACTCTAATTTTGGCCCTCCTTGAAACTTCTTTTGCGTTTAAAATTTTCGATAGTGACCCAGCTGCTCTACTACCTCTCAACATCCTCTTAATCATTTCACAGTGTTCTTGACATTTATTGGTAATTGCAATTCCTAGATATTCAAACCCTTCTACCCTTTCAAATTTATATATTCTAGTCTGTGTTTGAAATTCTATAAATCTTTGGTTTTCTAATACATCAACCCGCATTTCCATGTATTTGGTTTTTCCTTCGTTTATTGATAGCCCAAATTTTCTTGCCTCTTCTTCAAATCTTCTAAATACTGCTCCCAGCTGCCTTTTTGACCTTTTCAGGATGACTACATCGTCTACATATGCAATGCACTGTTCTTTATGATAAAAAACTAGTCCACATCTCTGTACTTTGCTGTTTCTTACAATTTGTTCTAGTACTAGGTTGAATAAGTCTGTGGCTAATCGATCTCCTTGCCTCAATCCTTTCCTCGTCATAATTTTATTTGAGACTCTGCCGTCTAATAAAACCTTGCTATTTGTATCTAATAAAGTCATTCGTATTAGCTCCACTAATTTATTTGGAATTCCTAACTCTATAAATGCTTTATAAAGTTTTTCTCGTCTGATGGTATCGTAAGCCTGTTTGAAATCTATGAACAGCAGATGTAGTCCCAAATTTTGCTCGTAACTATTTTGTTGTATGGATTTTAGGGTAAAGATTTGATCAACTGTCGACCTTCCAGCCCTGAATCCCCCTTGGTAGTCTCCGATGACTTCTTCTTCATATTCTTTCAGTCTTTTGCGTATCAGATTTGCCAAAATTTTATACGCTACATCTAACAACGATATCCCTCGGTAATTTTCGCAAAGTGTTTTGTCACCTTTCTTGAAGATTGGGCATATCAAAGCAGTCTTCCACTGGTCTGGAATTTTATGTTCTCTCCATATTTGTTTGATAAGATGGTACAGCTTCAGTAGTAGTTTCTGTCCTCCCAATTTCCATATTTCAGCCGGTATGCCGTTTTCACCCGGACTTTTATTGTTCTTAAGTTCAGCTACAAGTGCCTTCATCTCTTCATACGTTGGTTCTTCCACCTCATCATCATTTTGCTGCTGGTTTGTTATTACTTCATTTATCTGTTGTTCATGCTCAATTTCCCCATTGAGTAATTTCTCAAAATACTCTGCCCATCTCTTCACTTTATCAGCAGTCTCCCCAAGAAGTGATCCATCTTTGTCTCGGCAATAGAATGACTTATTTGGCGGTTTCTTCATCTTTTTTGCATCTTGATAGAAGCTTCTCATGTTTTTTGTTGTATAATTATTTTCTAATATTTCTAGTTGTTTTGTGAAGTAATCTCTTTTTTTTCTTCTGCAAATTGTTTTCACTGCTTTCCTTCTATTGTTGTAATTTGCTACTGTTTCTTGTGTTCTGTTACTGTCCATTTCCTGTTTGGCTTTATTCCTCTTTTCTAGGGCTTCTCTGTAACTTTCGTCAAACCAATCGTCTCTGTGTTTTTGTTCTATATTACCTAAATGTATACAGGATGATTCTAATATTGCTTTTTGTATTTCTTCCCATTCTTCATCTATCGTTAGATTTACTAATTCGTCTCGGGTCAGCCGCATTTCGATCTCTCTTTGTAGCTCATTTCTCACATTTTGATCCTCCAGCCTCTCTATGTCGTATCTTCGCCTTAATTCGTTTGTTTTTCTTGGCTTCGGTATGTCTTGCTTTAGTTTCGCTACAACTAAGTAGTGGTCGCTATTAGCATCCGCCCCTCTATAAGTTCTACAGTCCGTGATGGCTTTGGCATGTTTATTTTCAATCATTACATGGTCAATTTGGTTTTTGGTTTTTCCATCGGGTGATATCCACGTCACCTTATGTATGTCTTTATGATCAAAAGATGTGCTGCATATTTTCAGTTGTTTCTCCATTCCCAACTCGATCAACTTACATCCATTTTGGTTCGATGTTTTGTGAAGACTTTTTCCACCAGTCATACTTTTAAAATCCTCTTCTTTGCCTATTTTTGCATTAAAATCTCCAACTACGAGTTTTATATCATATTTGGGTATTGCTTCCAGACTTTTTCTAATAATTCGTAAAATTCATTTTTTATTTCCAGATCCTTTTCTTCAGTTGGTGCATGTCCATTCAGTAAGCTAATTTTTCTATATTTACCACGCACTCTCAGGTAGCACATCCTCTCTGAAATCGCTTTAAAGTCCACAATCTTGTTAGCAATTCTTTTGTTCACTATGAAACCCGTTCCAAAATATCTATTGTTATTACCACTTCTGAAAAACATGTATTTCCCTATCCTCATAATTTCATTTCCTGCTTGCTTAGTTTCTTGTAATGCTAGAATATCCAAATCATAATTTGTCATTATTTCTGTCAAATGTTTTAACGCTCCTTCTTCAAAGGTACCCCTCACATTCCATGTACCTATTTTTATTTCATCTTTTTGTGTAGTAATTTGTTTTATCGCATCCATATTCATTGCCAAAATTTCATTGTTATTGGTCCCCGTCGATTGTTTCACCTCTAAGTGCTTGGTTGTTGCAGCTTTCCTTCTGTACGGTCCCACGTCCATGTTTTGCCGTCTATTGTTATTTTTCCAAAACCCCTGTTTGACCAATTTTCCCTCGGGTCTAGCTTCTACTGCCATTTTTCGTGTTTCACCTTGAATCTTTTTTTCCTGTGTCGTTAGCTCATGATTTATATATATTATTCCCTCTTTATAGTCTTTCAGTTTCTTCTGATTTTGCATGATTTTATTTTTTTCCTCTTCACTTTCCAGTTGGATTAGGCATGTTGTCTCCCCTAATCTCATAGCAGATTTAATTCCAGCTTCAATATCTAATATTTTTTTAAACGCTTTTTCCATTTCTGTTTTCAATGTACCAGTATCCTGCTTGTTTATTTTAAGGCCTGTAACCACAATATTATTTTTTGTCTTTTCTTTTTCTAAAATATCCACTGCGTTACTGAGCTCTCTCAACTCCTTTTTTGTGTTTTCATTTTCCTTTCTAATAGCCTCATTTTCGTTCCTCAACATTTCATTTTCTTTTCTTAACTCCATGATTTCTTGCGTAAATATTTTTTGTTCTTTTTTTATGTCTTTAACGTCTATTGCTAGTTGTTGTTGCAGTATTTCCATCATTCTATCTGCCTTATCAGTTTCTTTCTTCACTGGTGTTCTAATAGTTTTTCTTCTCTTCTTCTCTTAGATATGTCACTGTTATCATCCTCATCTCCTAATCCCCTCCTTCTTTTCCCTTCGTCCGTTAGCTCGTCTGATGACATTCTGCAATTTGATCTTAAGACTGCGAAAAGAGTTTCGTCCACCTCTACGGTTCAGAGACTAACTCTTATCAGTCCAGATCTAATTTAGCCGGTATCCCGAAAAATTTTACAATCCGGCAACTCCGCAATAAAATCTTCGTAGTCTGGGTTAGTTATGTACGACGGGTACGATGGCGCAAAAAAGCGATTCGCTGATAAGCACATTTATTTATGTTTTCAATTACCTGAATGCAACGAATTCGAATAGGCTAGAAGAAGCAAAGCCCATGCGCTAACAGGCATGTGAGTGTATCCATGACCCTGGTGTTATTATTTACCACTTGTTTACAAAGACGATGTTATTGTTTACAGAAATTGACAGAAATCCGTTGGATTTAAAGAGCTTTTATTATACAGACATAGACGTACGTTACATTATTTTTGAGGGAGTGATGGTCAGCGTGTGACGAAAGAGCAGCTCGGCGGGCAGTAGCCCGGGCTGCACATTTTTCTTCTTTGTTCTATGTAATAATAATAATAGTAGTAACAAGATACGTTGAAGGGATAAGCATGTAGCGGTGTGGCTATAAGATAATGACGATTACGTTGAGGAAATAGAAAAGAGAAACTGTTACAGAGTGATACGAAGAAATGAAAGATGCCAGATCTTAAATACTCGTGGTATAGGATTTACGACCAATCGCAGCCAGTCCAAATTTATTGGACTATTTATGTACCATACGGGTCCACTAATTGTTTGAATATTTAAAAGGGAACTACAAAACTACTAAGTACTTACATTGGGGTGCATTAAATGAAAACTTACACTGAACTTTTTCAATATATTTCAATATACATATTTCTATTACCAGATAATGTTCAAAATAAACTTAAATACAACAGACCTACAAAAAAAAACAACTTGAAGAACCCATCTATTTAGTGATTATGATTTGGTATTTGAAAGAATTTGGCCCTGTACATATATAAAAGGGAGGTTTTATCACCTTTGTCAGGCTTCCCACCTTCGGAGTGTATGATTCTTACATTGGAGCAACAGGCAGTGCAGTAATAAATTTGCTGTATTACCTATTATTGCCTTAGAAACAGAGACACATTAACTATAATATATGGGAACGGGTACTTATGAGCATTATGTATCGCAATCTTCCCAATTTCGAGACTATCATTACAGATCGAAACATTTTGAAGAAGGGAACCTGCAACAGGTAACCGTCTGGTACACAAATGAACAATAAAGTTTGAAGACAAGAAACGTATAAAATAAATTTATTTAAATTCTATTTTTATAAATTTATCATATTTAGCATAAATTGTTTACGGCGCAAAATAAATTTTTTTTGAATAATTCATTTTACGTAAAACTGGAAAAACAAATTTAAAGTGACATTAACTTCGAAATGTTTCTTATTTAATCAAATATCAAATCTCAGTTTTATGAATCGCGGTTAGCTAAAAAAACTGCATGTTCATGAGAATTAGCTGGAATAGAAACGTAAACGAAATGGAAATACATGAATATAATATTCTCTCGCTCCATGAGCTACACCCCTTTTGAGACGTCACTGGCATTTCTTACCCGATGAAAGGTTTGCAGGCATCACTCAAAACAAACAATAGAACTCAGCGAGTCCGCTACCTGTCGTCTGGTAAATAAAGGGTGAAAAAGGAAAGGGTCATGGTACCTGTGCATTGGGATTTCCGTTGATGCGACGTTGTCACGTTTTTTCAGAAATATTGGCTTGACCTAATTTAGTGGAAACCGAAATGGGGGTGAGATTGGTTTGTGTGTGGACGCCACTCCCGGGCCGCTGAAAAACTACTATGGTATTTTTAAGTTTCAGTAACTAACCTAACTTAACCTCACGGGTTCAATTGTTGAGGTTAAAATGGTTTAACTGGGGTTTAGTCAATTGTTAATCGGCTCGTCTCAGTCCATGCTCTAACAGGCATGTGTATATTGGCAAAGCCCAGTTGTTATTATTTACTGTGTTCACAAACACGATGTTATTTTTTTACAGAAATCTGCGGGAAATAAATTTTGTGGAATTGTTAAAAATGATCTTTTAATACTTTATGCACCGTTAAAACCCAAATTTTACTCTAAACTATAACAATGAACCCGAAACGATCAACCTAAAAAACAAAAAACTAAATACAAACAGACTAGGTAGGTACGTCTTGATACACATTACACAATTAAGACTTACTTTTTTCGATTTTGTAACTCGCTTATTTTTCAGTTTTCGGGTAAGTTATTTGAAAAAGTTGTTTATTTTAACGACTTCTATGTACAGTTGACAAAGAAGTATCACCCTGTATAATAACAATACATTGATCAGGATCTTCCTTTGGAGCAAAAGTCTATTTTGTGATTTTCCTCACACGCTTTTTTCAACTTTACTATTACTGCAATGACTGCAAAATATATATTGTCAGTTGTCACAGCTAACGAAAATACAATGGTTTTACAGGGAGACGATCTGGCAACGTGGCCAAGTTATCCTTTGCTATTTTTTGCTTCCGATCCTCTACCAGCCTAATTGCCTGCTACGAGCATCAAGCTGCTTGATAAACACAATGGTAAACACAATATTTATAATATGCTTGAGATAGCGGGTCCAAACAAAACCCTTGTTTACTGCTTCTACCTATTCGAATTCGTTGGCACCAACCCTCTCGATTGTAGTTTCTGCGGTATCCGTCCCACCATTCTCCACATAATCTGCGAGTGTCCATCTCTTCGTCCCCTGCATCAACTGTATGAAATACCTCATGACGCACATAGTTGTTTTAATAGCCCCGATAAGATTAAGAACATTCTGCTGTACATCAAAAATTTGGGACTCTATTGGAAATTGTAAAGCAAAACTCGCAATACTGTAAACAGTGATAACGGCAGCCAATGGCCAGAGTAGTCGACGCTGCGCATAAAAAAATACGCTTACAAATTTAATCAGAGCTAGAAAATTGTCATATTATCAAGATAAAATCATGAATTATACCAATAATACACAAAAGCTATGGAAATGTGCAAATAACGTTGTAGGTGCACTCTGGTAAAGTGATTGGCAAAATTATGTCTCAAAGCCAAGACATGTTGTACGCTAACTTAGATATTAGTAATGAATTTAACCGATACTTTTGTTCTATTGGTAAACATCTAACAGAAATAACTAAATCAAGTATCCGATACCTAGACACTCAAACCACCAGAGTCTCAAACTCCATTTTAGTACAAGAAATCACTGAACAAGAAGTAATTAACTCAATAATGCTATTGAGAAATGGCAAAACACCTGTAATAGACAATTTAACCGCTGAAACACTCAAAATTGTAACACATCTTTTTTCGGAGTCATTTACTAAAATAATCAACTGTTGTCTGGAAAAGGGTATTTTTTCATACATACTCAAAAGCGCGGCAGTGAAGCCTGTACATGAAACTGGAGATGAATATAATTTATCCAAATATAATTATAAGCAATAGAACACAAACTGTTCTGATAAATAAGTGTTCTAGTACTTCATTGCCCATAATATGCGGTGTTCCTCAAGCAACGCTACTGAGACCATTATTTTTCAGCATTTATATAAATGACCTATTTTCGGTTGATGTGAGTGATGTAGTGAATTTTTCAGACGATACAGCTATAATATTTTCTGCTGAAAGTTGGGAAATATTAAAATCAAAGGCTGAAACTGGTTTTAGAAGAATATTCAACTGGTTCAGTAGTCGACTATCAATCAATTTCAACAAAACTCACTTTGTTCCATTCGCGTCGTACGCAAACGGCTTACCAAAATACACTAGCTTACAAATTAGTTGTAGGCATATCAATGGTCACCAGTATCAAGTACTTAGGAATATATCTAGATTGCCATATCAAATGGAAGGAGCATACAGAATATGTTGTCAAAAAGATACGTTACGTTATAAGTAAATTTAAACTGCGAGTTAGTGTGGGTCGCGGTATGTAGAAATCATATAAACGCAATAAAATATTATATGAAGTTAAATTTACTTATCCTAGTGAATTATTATTTTCTCAAACAAAATTTCTAGATATCCGCTAAACATTTTTCATGTCTAGGTATTTACCAACATAAAAATAAATCAACCTTGACAGAACACAAACATAAATATGACATAAGATATAAATCTAATGTTGTGTTTACCAACGAGTTCGTAGTTATACATTACTAGAAATATTCAGTTCACACTTTATCCAAATACTATAGAGTATAGAGAGTTTGTAAACTAGCCAAAAACTCCAGCCAATTTGTGTAATTCTTCTGTGATTTGTACTTATCAAAAATTGGAAAAATGTACTGTTTACGGATAAGACTAGGAAGCCGGATGGACAAAACTACGTCTACGGAAGGGTCGGAGAACGATTCGCCAACTGCAACCTCATACAAACCGTTCGTTTTGGAAGTGGGGATTTAATGCTCTGGGGAGATATTAGTTGGGAGGGACGCACCGAACCCGTGGAAGTGGTTGAACGACTAGTGACTTGTATATCGAAAACATCCTGCGAGATCATGTTTTGCCATATTTCGCCCATATCGGATACATAGTGACTAATTATACCTTAATGACCGAATTCAAAGATTGGGTTGTCCACCAAATAGCTCCAACCTAAATCCTATTGAACACATCTACATGATGACACATGATCTACGTATGGGCTTATCTTAAACGCAGCATACGAAGAAGAAATCCCGTTTCACGTATAAAAGAACAGCTCAGGATTGCTGCTCAAGAGGAGTAGAACGCGAGTCCTCAAGATTATATCTATGCCGAGAAGAATATAAGCAGTAATTAGAGCTCGAGGAGGGAACACTCGTTACTAACTATGCTCTAATTTTAATCAACGCCTAATTAGTATTTAAGTATAACGTAACTCTCCTCAATTTTCACAACATTCAGTATAATAATTTTAAAGATTGTATTCTGACAAAAATAAAGATTGGGCATTGACATCTGTTTATAACAAACTGCTTTTGTAATCATCATCATAGTCGCAATGTCTTAACAGACATGTTGTGAACTCGTAAAATGCATTAAGTCGGAGCTAGAGTATTGCCGAGACGAATATTATCAATAGCTTTGAGCACCGTAGCTCGCCATCGTTCGCGATGTACTGTCAGTTTAGTGGCGCTCTTGATACTCATATCCAGCAACTGTTTCGTCGTATCCACCCAGCGTGTAGGGGGACGGCCACGGTGCCGCCCACTCGGAGCACGATCCTGAACTGCAATTTTGTCCATATTATCGCCTCTGTGTATATGAACGAAGAATGTAAGCATTCTCGTCGACACAATGGAGGATAGTCTCTTTGGATTACCGAGCTCATCCAGTATGGAAACGTTAGTTCGATGGGCGGTATAAGGAACTCTCAGCATTCTCCTCCATGTCCACATTTCAAAAGCATCTATGCGAGCTCGACCTGCATTTTTAACAGTCCAAGTTTCCGAGGCATACAAAAATATGGAGAACACAAGAGACTGAATCAGCGACATTTTACTATTTTGTTATAGCTTTAGTGATGTTATGGTCACGCCGTATTTTAGTAAGCTTTGTCATGGCCACACGTGTCTGTTGAATGCGCCGTCGAATCTCATTTTCACAGCTACCCGAATTGTCAATCAAAGAACCGAGGTACACAAAACTTTGAACTACTTCACAATGGCCTGCTGCCTTTATTTCCCGATGATTATCTTGCTCTCTATCTTCGATCATAACCTTGGCTTTGATGTAGTTAATACCAAGACTATATGCTGCACTGTGTTGTCCTAAGATGTTTAATAGGGCTGCTAGTTCTTCCTGAGAAGCAGCAGTAAGGGTTGTATCGTCAGCAAATCTTAAGTTAGATATTTTGCTTCCGCCAATAGTTATACCGCCATTCCGGTTGTTCAATACCTGTCTCATCACAAATTCAGAGTAAATGTTCAATAACATCGGAGATAATACACATCCCTGACGAACTCCTTTTCTGGTTGCTGTTTGACCAGACAGGTTACCATTAATTCTTACACGAGCCGAGCTAGACTCATAGAGTTGCTGTATGAGAAATACTAAGGGGTAAGGAACTCCCATACAGATAAGGATTTCCCGCAGTTTAAGCCACCTTACGTTATCAAACGCCTTAAAATATGCCAAAAAGCAAATAAAAAGTGGAAAATAATGCTCTCTGGCTTTTTCAATAATTTGTCTTAAGTTTAGGATCTGTTCACGCGTACCGCGTCCTTCTACGAAACCTGCCTGCGCCTGAGAAATTTGCCATGAATAAAAACCCTCCAAACGAGATTGTAAAATATATATAGTAGAATCTTGCTTGCATGAGAGATTAACGAAAGTAGGCGATAATTGTCTGGATTTGTTGGAGATCCCTTTTTAGGGATAGTGTTTAAATGACTGGATTCACCACAATTTATTTTTACAATGAAAAGTTTTAATAATAGTATTGTTCATGACTGTATATGCCAAAATCCAAAATTATCGCGACTACAATTCTTCCCTCACTTACTATGTGAGAAGAAAAATGTAACAAAATTCATATATCTTTCATGAAACCATAGACCGCATGATTGTGCTAGAAAACGATCAGATATGGAGCTGAAACGGCGTTGAGTTCACCAAGCGCCTTTTTCCATTATAAGTGCGTCACTGCAACGTTTGATGGCGAGAGTGGTAATACCATTAGACGGTTCAAAACCAGCGAACAGCGTGACTTGGAGGCCAACCTAATCTATTGCAGTCCCAGTTTCGCCTTGTCTCTTTGGAGGTGCCGCAAAATAATGGAAATAGAGAGGTCCCGAAACTTTCCCAAGTTACTTTGTAATATTTGCTGTACAGACCCCCCCTCCCCTCACCTGTGGGTGTGGGAATTAAAAATGTATATTTACATCAGCAAGTAATCATGAATCACCTTATACAAAACAAAATATTTTCTGAGCAACGAGCATATTTTTGGCAGGGTGAGCCAATAGCAAGTGGACGGAAGATTGTAGGTTTACTAAAATATATTTCAGAAATCTGTCACTTGATCATAGTAGGGAGCTTGACAGCTGAACGTGAAACTTACATTTTCTTGAGTAGAACCCCCTATATATTATTGCATATTTGGATTGCTTGGTGAATTCTAGTGTGACTTCATGTATCATTATATGGAACATTAAACCAACCGCTTAGGCACAATTCTCAATTTCTGGCATAAGTAGGTATCGGAATAAATTGAATATCGCAGCGACTATAAAACTTAGAAGGCCGTGACTTTGCGGTGCGACTAAATATGAAATGCGTCACCTTCGATCGGACAGTCAAATTAGAATCTTTTTTGTACTTGGAGAAATTAGTATATCAATTACGGTAATGACTATTTTTGTTTATAGGGTCAAACGTATAATTTGATTCCCTTCTAACGATATAGGATTCTCAATATCAAACCTTTTTAGTTTCATTTTATTTCAGATTTTCAGTCCAATCGGTATTTTCCAGTTTTCCTACGTATGAGCAAACTGGCAGGCCATGCAAAATAACTATTGGCCCACACTCTGTACAACCTTTTTCGCTATCTTTTACAGTAGTGGAGTTATGGACCGATCCGGTACTAAAAACTCACCCTGTTATATGATAAGCCTGAGGACCGTAATCATAGTCATCCCTTAAGTAATACTTAAGGAGGGAGCCTCAAGTGTGGCTTTCCTTGTGTATCTGTTTCCTAGCCAACATCTATTATACCTATGTCCACGCATTTTGATGTTTTCTGTTATATCTTTTTGTATTGTGCCAGTATTTCGTGTTCTGTGGCGGAAATTTTTCCGGATGTGACAGAGAGTGACATCCCCGTACTCCAAAATTAATCTACAAAATTGCGTTGACTGCAACGAAATGTCACGTTGACATGTCATGTTGGCATTTCGTTACTTAAGTATTAGGTACTCAAGGGAGCCTTGCGTAAGGAACCCTCAAGTAGCCGTCGAAACACGAAACCTTATTTGAGGGATCCTCAAGTATTAAGGGACCCTTGAGCACATATGCTGTGTCTTAAGTATCGACTATGAATACGACCCTGAAGCTTATAAAGGGTGATTCAATAGGGGTTTCCACATCAAAATGATGAAAAAAACTCGGAAGAATAGAAAAATATACAAAAAATTTTATTTGCCATTTTAGATTAGTGTATTACAATCAGGTATGGAAGATGATATCATGCAAATGACCCCCGCGACTCATGTGGCATGACGTAATTCGTTTATTGAAATTGCCTATCACTTTTTGACACAATTCAGGTTCTATGCCGGCTATTTCGCGTCTAATCTCCTGTTTCAGCTCTGGAACAGTGTTTGGTTTATTTTTATACACTCTGCTTTTTAGATACCCCCAAAGAAAAAAATCTAGGAGAGTAAAGTATTAACTAGAGTGCGGTAAGGTAAGAGGTAACGTAAGACGTAAGAAAATAAACCTGTGGAATCAGATGAGAGTGTTTATAGTCGTAACGTAAGAGGTAACGCAACACTCTCATCTGATTCCACAGGTTTATTACCTTACGTCTTACGTTACCTCTTACCTTACCGCACTCTAGTTAATCCCTAAGATCACATGATCGCAGCGGCCAATTGATATCGCCGTTGCGTGAGATAATTCGACCTGGAAACTTAGGTATTGGCTAGAGTGCGGTAAGGTAAGAGGTAACGTAAGACGTAAGAAAATAAACCTATGGAATCAGATGAGAGTGTTTATAGTCGTAACGTAAGAAGAAACGTTACGACTATAAACACTCTCATCTGATTCCACAGGTTTATTTTCTTACGTCTTATGTTACCTTTTACCTTACCGCACTCTAAATAATCCCTTACCGCACAGCAATTGCATCGTTTCTCTGGATGTGCGACAAGTGGCGCCATCCTGTTGGAACCAAAAATCTTCAATGTTCACACCTTCCAACTGCTCCCAGAAAAAAACAGATATCATGTTTTGATAGCGAACACCATTAACCGTAACAGCGTTCTCCGCATTATCCTCGAAAAAAAAGGGCCAATGATTCCTCCGCACCAAGAGGCGCACCAAACAGTCACTTTTTGAGGATGCATTGCTTTTTCAACAATCTCTCTTGGATTTTCTAATCCCCAAATACTAGCATTGTGTTTGTTTACAAAGCCACCAACGTGAAAATGTGCCTCATCGCTAAAGATGATTTTTGTTGCAAAATGAACCCCTTGTTCTCGTATCCATTCTGGAAACACGCGTCGCTGTTGATGATCTCGAGGTTTCAACTCCTGAGTTATTTGGACTTTATATGGATATTGGGTGTAGATGCAAGTCTTGTGTTAAAATTCGCTGTGTGATTGAATACGTAAGGCGTAAGGCCCACTTGTTGTGACCGGTGACGAATCGATGTCTTTGGATCTTCGGCTACACTTTCGCGAACAATGGCAATATTTTGATCTGACCTACCTGCACGAGAACGTTGAGGGACTTTGAAGTTAGTTACAGATCCAGTTTGCTCGAATTTTTGAACCACATTCCAAATTGTCCTCTCAGAAGGTCGATTTTGTGCGCCGAAAAATTCACGTAGAGCCCGAAATACATTTTTTCTTGATCGACGATTTTCATAATAGGCTTGCACCATTTTTACACGTTGGTTAGTCGTATATTGCTCCATGACTAATTTTGTTTATGTTTTGAGGTTAGAAATCTCATATGACAATTAACAAATACAGTGGCGTTTCAAAAATATTTCAGATTGTAATGTGGAAACTCTTATTGAATCACCCATTATAAATTACCAGCCAGCGGTGAAATTTTGATACTATCTTTTTTCAGTCAGCGACTACATTATGAGTGAAGAGAGCTTCGACCTGATTCTGTGCGTCAAGCAAGCGGAGAATGAGACCGACGTGGTGACCGATCCTTGGGAGTACATTTCCTGCTACTGGGGACCGCAGACCCAGGAAATGGAGATTGCCGTCAGTGTGACCGTCATCAACTGCATCATCTTCGTTACCGGCCTGCTGGGCAACATCGTCGTATGCATCGTCATCTCCAAGCATCCGTCACTCAACTCACCAACCGATTACTATTTGCTGAATCTTGCTATCTCGGACATTACGCTGTTGGTATTTGGTAAGTTTGTAAAATAGATGAAAATTTCATGACATCTTCAGATTTCACTTCCCACACCGATAGGTGAGGGGAGTATTGTGACCGCGAAAATTTTCGATTTTGATATAATACGCCCTTTGAGCATTTTATGATGAAAATCCATGTCACTCGTTTGCGTCGGTCTGTCTGTCTGTCTGTGCGCATTTTTTGTTATGGGTTATGCTGTGGGGTCGTAGTAGGTAATGCTGCTATAGCTTTGAAAATCATCGGTGCATAGGCGGTGGAGTAATTAGAAAAAAATAAAAAATTCAAATATTTCTTCAAACTTCGTTTATAGGCGTTTTAGGTGTTCCTGATCATTTCTACTTTTTTTTGAGTGGGGTGAAATTTGGGGTGATTGGGAGGTGGGAGGTTGTAAAATTGAAAAATTTGTGGCATTCATAATCTAATCTTCATCAAACTATCCACTGACCTGTGAAGGAGGACCTAGCGACATAATAAACTTTTTTATGTCCATCCGAACATTGCCTTGCCTATTACAGAAACCAACCAAATAAAACGGGCAAAAAGCATATTATCTCAAAATCGAAAATTTTTGCGATCACAATACTCCCCTCACGTATCGGTGTAGAAAGTAAAATGGACTGTTTTACCGTTAAATTTTCTTTCAGCTTCTATAGAGTGTTCATCACTCTCCGCTCTAAATAGCAAAGGAGTTGAAGTTGGGAGCAATTTGCTCCCTCAAATTGTAGGAGCAAAAACGGGTCGTTTGTTTTGGATTTCAGCATTTTTTCACTTATTTTATTTATACTGCAGCCCCAGTTTCGCCTTGTCTCTTTGAAGGTGCCGCAAAATAATGGAAACATATAGCAAATTTCTGGAACATATTGTTAGGGCGAGAGGTCCTGAAACTTTCCCAAGTAACTTTGTAAGATTTGCTGTACGACGCTATGGTTTCGAGCTGATGTTTGGCACTATTTGCGCTTGCGCAGGAATTTTTTTTATAAAATACGAGTATATACACGGTCTTTCAAAGAAAGGTGACCCCGTCTCCAGGATAGACGAAACTGGAAAAAAATTGGGCTTTGCTAAGAAAAAAATTTGCGTAGCGCCCTCCGTATTCAAAAAAAAAACATTAAATACATTTCTTACGATTTTGCTGAATCTACTGGCAATATTGTAATGAAATTTCATATGAATATGTTTTGGAACCTAATACATCCCACAAATTTGATTTAATATCTGACTCTCATAGAAGGAGCTAGTTCGTACAGTTCGTACCAAGTAGTATTGAACATAACTTTTTTGACGTTAGATTTATTAATTAAACTTTTAAGTGATCTTAAAACCATTTAATTCTACACAATAAAGGTGCTATTGGTAAAATGCAGATACAGTGTACCGTTTTCGGAATATTTGGACATTGAGATTGACTGCAGAATGAGGGGGTTAACCACAGCATTTGATAATTGGGGGTTTGAATTAAATTCCCAACCAATCATGAAAATAGTTACTTGTAACTAGTTTATATTTGTTGCAACACAGACGATGGATAAAGCTTGCAGCGCGAGACGAAGTCTACGATCGAAATAAGAATCTTTTTGAATGTTTGAAATTGGATTACAAATTCCAGTAAAAAAGTACCTAATCAAATATGTTTTGTTGAAGCAACCTTTTCGATGAAGCCGTGATGGTGTAATGTCAGCACAGAGTCAGCCTTCCGACCAGACAATATCCGCGTTCGAGCAGAGTGTTGGTTCGAAACCCAGGCCTTGCCACTCTTTCTTTTTTGTACTGTACTGTACTGATAATTCTACTTTTACTTTCCACACCGATAGGTGATCGCGAAATTTTTGTATTTTGAGATAATTCGTCTTTTAGGTGTTTTATGATGTCTACATAACGAAAATCCACGTCAGTCAGTCGGTCTGTCGGTCTGTCGGATTATTTGGTTGCAAAGTGATCTCAGACTTCATGCTATGGGAAAGGCATAAACTGATATCACCGTAATGTGAGCTGAGTACTAAGTCAATCAACTTGACTTAATTTTGGTATTGCAATCAGAGCAATTGACGTTTGATATCGACAGACAAACTTTATTTCGACAGATTTTTTGAATTCTCCATCGCTTCCGGTATCCAGTTTTAGCACTGTGTAGTGCAAGTTACTGTGCTATACAGGGTGGCCAATCGGGTGACGATATTAATTTTTTTTAGATACCCCGTACGGCGACCTATTCAAAACACCCCCATGTATGTGTAGTGATTATTGATAGTCTTCGAGTTATGATTTTTTTTTTGGAAAATTTAAAGATTTTTCAGTGTACACAAGTACATTTTGGGCCCAAAGTTTGAAATCACTGTTTTTAGTCAGGAGATCAAAACTTTCAAAATAAAATTAAAAATTCGTATGCCTAGTTCGGGAGCTCCAAACTAATCTTAAAAACTTTGCAAGATATCACACTTTCGAAATAATAATGAAAAAATAGCACTTATGTTGGCAGCTTGCTCGGTACGTGACTGTTAAAGGTAAAAAAGTGATAATTCACGAATTTCCAAAATGATTTAAAAAACTATTATTTTATTTTATTATGACAAATTAAATAAAAAGAACTCGTAACAACTAACAAACCCGATAATCATTGATGTTTAAATGACTTTTAATAATTGTAACAATAAAAATGTTGCTTGGTCGTGAACCACCAGGCAACACCTTTATTACTCATAGCAACCAGCAGCTCAGTAGTTTTGCATGAGACTAGGGTATGTAGGTGCGTGCGTGTGTGCGTGAATGCGTGAGTCTAGTTAGCCGCCAAGAAATGAAAAATAGGACAACAATGGTTTAATAAAGATTTATTTTAGTATATATATGAATGCAGTACATTTTATTTTTTTTTTAAAGAACTTATCTCGGAGGGAAGTCCTGGTAGTGCCCTTCTGAAAAGAAGGTAGTGCTCCCGAGAAGGCTGGCTTCTTCAGAAGGAGCTCAGGTGGTGGCATGGAAGAGGTTGTCTTGACGGTGGCACCCCGAGAAAAAGGTGGTCTTCATTGTGGCACCCCGACAAAAAGGGTGAATCTGATGTTGGCACCCCGAAAAAAGGTGGTCTTCATTGTGGCACCCCGACAAAAGAAGGGTGGTTCTCCTTGATTAAGACATAATGGCACAGACACAAAAGATTGTCTTAGAGAGACACAATTATATTAGTTGTTAACTGCTTGAGTTCAGAAAGCAAAAGGAATAAATTAGTGTCCGACCGAACATTCGGTTTCGGTTTCGGTTTCGGCCTAGTTTCGGCCAAAAAACGGGTTTCGGTTTAGTATCGGTTTCGGCTGCCATCCAGCCGAAACTACGGCCGAAACCGAAACTAAATTCGATGGATTTGGCGCTGCGATCGGACGCCTTCGGAGCACTAATCTTCAAGAGAAGAAGTGTCATTTTGCTGGGTAGATGATCGTAATAACTTATCACTGATTAAGAAGCCTACTTATCGGAGCCAAGCTTGCAAAGAAACGCAGATATTACTCTCACTAGAATTTCAGTCCATTTCTGTCTTTGAGAAAGGTTCCCCTAAAATTCACGTCTGCCTTACAGACGACTGTTTCCTGTTTCCACTGAACAACTACTTAATGCTACTAAACAGCTAATTGATAACAGTGTCATAAAGATTGACCAAAGTTTGGAATGTTATCTAGTAGATACAATATATAATATAAATATAAATAGTTGATATTTGGTTCAGATTAACTTCTTATTTCAAAAAGTATAAATAAGTTATTTGAAATAAGGTGTGATAATGCTGATGAAACGTTACTCATTTTTATATCCACGAAAAAATTACTGACGTTGTGACGTTATATTGATGTTTCGGTTTCGGTTTCGGCCGAAACTGAGACGGAGGCCGAAATTCGGTTTCGGTTTCGGTTTCGGCCGTAAAAAGTAGTTTCGGTCGGACACTAGAATAAATCATTACATTTTATCTAGAAGCTAACTTCGGTAGACGAGCTCATTAGATTTTCCCAAAATTTGGCGCACTTGCGCAGTGTGTATAATTAACAATATTTGCAGCTCAAGGAAGTAGAGATGGGAAAAAGGTAGGGGTGAGAAGCAAAATAGTTATAAAAATGTACTAGTATAATGAGGAAGTAATTGCTAAAAATGGAAGTTGTAAACTATTTGTATATGGTAGTCAAGTAAATAATATAAAAATAATTTTGAAAACGGGTGAACCGTTACATAACAAAACTAATAACCGAATTGTGATTTTTGACGTGTTTTCGCTATGTACTATTGAACTTCTGCTAAATTAAGTTGTATGGAAAGTTAACCAAGGAAGAAATAATAAAACGATAATCTGACTTTCAGAATTACCTGGTAGCGTAGCATACACCGTCCCTTTCTTTCCGAGTAGCTTTTTACGATCTCATGTCGACGAAACGCAGTTTTGTTTTCACTAATTTTCCTTTTACAGTCCTCTAATTTTTATCTGAGCTCTTCCACGGTGTTAAGGGACTATTTAGAGGGCTGTAAGGTAAGAAGTAACGTAAGACGTAAGAAAATAAACCTGTGGAATCAGATGAGAGTATTTATAGTCGTAACGTAAGAAGTAACGCAAGACGTAAGAAATTCATTTCTATTAATTTCTAAAGTGACGGGACATGAATTGAGAAGCGATTTCGGGTGGAAGTCGGCCAGGATCGCTAGACATCGTGCTTAAAACACGCGGGAATTTAGAAATATGGTTGTGAAATACTGCTTACCTCGGAAATAAACCAAATTCATTTTTCTTACGGCATCGGGTGAATTCGGCTATGGTCGCCAAAATGAATGCAATCGCCATAGGCTGGAGTTGGACATGTGATCAAAGATTTGAATCACCGACGGGTGATTTGAAACGACTTTTTGCAAAAAACGTTTGCACTCCAAGGCGTGCAGGCCCGAACCAAGTCGTGCAGGACCGGCCTATACATTATTACATGAACAACGAAAGGAATGATTACGTTACACCAGGCAGACTGCACTAGAGAGACTGTTTCACAGCTATAACATGATTTGCAGTATTAGAAAATATTATCTTAAAAAAATACATGGAACCAACATATAGGTAGTCCCACAATCATATACAATTTTTTAAACTGCGAAAATATTGCACTCAGCCCAACTTAATAGTGAACTAATAAGTTAGTTGTTGCTGAATAGCAGGTATTATCAAACGTATAAGTATTATGTATCAGAAATCGATTTTTTGTCAATAACTCACCTGCACTGCGTGCTTGTTCACATTCAATTTTGCCAGAGCAACCTATATTTCAATCAACCCAACAACTACACAGTTTGCTTTTGGGTTTACAGTGTAGTGAACATATTTTGGGCATACCTCTTGCACAATAATATGGTAAAGTAAGCATGTTCAAATTTGTAAGAATATCATATATGAACAATGCTATAACCTCATAGGTATGACTTCAAAGTGACTGTTCAGGAAGGTCTGAAAACCTTACTCAGGCCATCGCAAAAGTTTTATAGACAAACGTTTTTAGGATTCTCCCATATGTTAATGTTTTCATACAAGTTGTAACATATATAACAGGCCACTTGTTTCCAATTCAGCTGTTCAAGAATAACTTGCCAGCTGCACCTCCACTTTAAAGTCTTGACATACTCTATAAAAGTTGTATGCTCTATTACAATTAATAATGTAATGTAATGTGTATGCTGTTATGAATATGGAATATGTGTTCATTTGAGAGCATTATGTGGTTCTAAAGCTGACAAACAGGGATATGTATTTTTTTTATTTTAAAGGGTGTATCAATAAATCATCAGCTGCACTGTACACTTGTTCAGATTCAATATTGCCACAACAAAATACTTAAACCAACTCAACAACTACACAATTTTGTTTTGAGTGTTAGTTATCACCTTTGTAATTTGTCATAATCATATAGCTAAGCAATATGCTTACTTCATAGGTATGACTTCAAAGTGAGTGTTCGAGTGTTCTGAATGGGTTGAAAATCTTACTCAGGCCACAGCAAAACTTTTATGGACACAAACATTTTTGGATTCTCCCATATGTTACTTTCACTTGTTTCTGATTCAGCTTTTCAAGAATAGCTTTACAAAATTGCCAGCTACATCTCACAGTTCAAAATTTTGACATACCTTTTGTATCTGTAAAAGCTGTGTGCTATTACAGTTAAATGAGTATTTGTTAATTTAAAAGTTGTATGGTGTTATGAATATGGACTATTTGATCATTTGAGAGCATTATGTGGTTCTAAATTTGACAAACAGGGATATGTGTTATCGCATCTGTTCAAAGATAAATGAATCTCGAAGTTGGCTTTGTAGCGACAGCAACCAATTAGTTATTTTATTGTAAATGTTAAGAAATAGATAAGTAAATTTTAGGCTCTGTAGCAACAGCAACCAAGTGTTTTTGGTCAACATTCACTTATTCACTAGCACACTAAGCTGCCCCAGGCCAACCTATAACAATACCCAAGTTTGACTAGAATATTTTCAATAGTTTTCTATTGCCTCTGTTCTGAGTCACAATATTTTAATATTTTCATGACATGGCAAAAACAATAGTTTTAGAAATGGTAGTTTTGACCTGTTTATAAAACTAAAAAATGGAGTCAAGTTGATTGACTCAGTACTTCCCACACATAACGATGATACCATTTTATTATTTCCCATTGCATGAAGGCCATGAAGCTATAGTCTGAAATCTCCTTGCAACTAAATCATCGCCCACCCGCCCGCAAAAAAAACATCCAACACAACAATGCTCGTAAATAGTTTCTTACGTCTCCCTCTCCAGGAAATATGCATTAAAAATCAATTGAACAATTTTCACGTTACGCAATCTAGAACGATCTAAAACAATACTTGTATGTATACATCACAAATACTCGTGGTCCCGTGGGTTCTATAATAAGCATGCAACGTTCGGATGGACCTAAAAGGTGTATCACGCAGCTAGGTTTTTCATTCGCATATCAATGAACAGTCCATTACGAATACAACAAAATTTCCAGTTTTACAACCCCCCAACCACCCCAATTTTCACCCCCACGTTTGAGGCATATTTGAAATTTTTCGTTTTTTGCTAATTACTCCGCCGCCTATGCACCGATTTTCAAAATTGTAGCAACATTACCTACTACGACCCTACACCATATCACTACCTAAATTTCATCAAAATCTATGCAGCGGTTACTGAGATTAGGAGGCTAGAAAAACGCCAACAGACAGACAGACAGACCGACAGACCGACAGACCGACAGACCGACAGACCGACAGACCGACAGACCGACAGACCGACAGACCGACAGACCGACAGACCGACAGACCGACAGACCGACAGACCGACAGACCGACAGACCGACAGACCGACAGACCGACAGACCGACAGACCGACAGACCGACAGACCGACAGACCGACAGACCGACAGACCGACAGACCGACAGACCGACAGACCGACAGACCGACAGACCGACAGACCGACAGACAGACAGACAGACCGACAGACAGACCGACGGAAATGAGTGACGTGGATTTTCGTTATGTAGGCATCACAAAACGCCCAAAAAGTGTGTTATCTCAAAATCGAAAATTTTCGCGATCGCGGTATGGGAAGTAAAAGTATGTCATACAGAGAAGGCTACATCCTTGCTTTACAAACATATACATTTGGGCCAAATACTCTTAAAAAAATCACATCACAATATGTACAAAGTCCTTTATAAACAGTCAAAACTCGAATTGTAGATTCTATTTCTATAGATGCTTCATGAAATTTGTTTTAAGTCACTGCAACAGTCACTGTCCTTACATTTTACAGTGATGGACAGCGATAGATATGTACACTTTCTACTTGGGAAGAAATATATTCACAATTGCCTATTTTGTAATTTTATTGGAAAACTGCCTTAACATTCCAGGTATGTGTATGCGTCAATATCTTCTATGGAGTACACTTGATTAAACAAAGTTCAACGCTACATCCTATGAACAGCTGCACTGTCCACTAAATATACAGGGCACGCCTCACGAGGGACAGTCATTCAAAATTGTTGGACTAGATATTGCAGCTATGACTCCTATGAGGCATGTATAGCTCTTCGAACTATACACTAGTCAGCACCCATTGCCACCTGTAAAAAGCGGTTTTCTTTAGAATCCAGAAATTCATTGTATTTCAGACTATAGCGCCTTACCTCTGTCCAAAACCCCTATGCACTTCAACAAAGTTCCAGTAGTAAACAGGTTACAATAAACAATCAGAGATAACTTTAAACAATTAACAATATTGCCCTAGGGTCATTGACATTCGAAATAACCATAAAAATAAAAAAAAAACAAAACAATCATAAAACATCTCTCCAAGAAGAAGCTTAAAACATATAGCCCCATCTATGAGTCACATACCAAACTTGGCTACCCTTGTCACCCGTCTGTCACTTAAGCCGTAAACCGCTTACAGCACTATAGCATACCCACCTTTTTCTTATTCTTACGTAAGAAAATAAACCTGTGGAATCAGATGAGAGTGTTTATAGTCGTAACGTTTCTTCTTACGTTACGACTATAAACACTCTCATCTGATTCCATAGGTTTATTTTCTTACGTCTTACGTTACCTCTTACCTTACCGCACTCTTCGATAATCCCTTAAGTCTGGTTGCTTGACTGCCGCTTATATAGTAAGTGTGCCCTCTCTCGTTCATTCTCGGCGAATACTCTCCGCCTTCTAGACAGCTCGCTGCCATAAACACGGATCGAGAAAGAAGTTTTCTAGATCTCACGAGGTGCGTAGAGAGCCGGCCTGGCAGAATATGTACATTCAACGTCCTATGAATAATCAAAATATACATGTCCAAACTGGAATATCAAATGTACATTCTGTGGATGTACATATCCATATAGTGTTATGTGGGTACTCAGAGGCATTAGAAATGTTAGGGACTAAATAGAGTGCGGTAAGGTAAGAGGTAACGTAAGACGTAAGGTAATAAACCTGTGGAATCAGATGAGAGTGTTGCGTTACCTCTTACGTTACGACTATAAACACTCTCATCTGATTCCACAGGTTTATTTTCTTACGTCTTACGTTACCTCTTACCTTACAGCACTCTATTTTATACTTTACGCTCAGGAGGATTAACTTGACTTTTTTACAAAGTGTTAGGTACATCAGGAATGATTTTAAAAGAGTTTGGAAACGGTGAACTATACCATTTGCAGCAGTAGTTTCAAAAGGATCAAATTACATTTCTAAAACGTCAACTGTAAATTCAAACTGGTATAGCTATGAATTACACATTGTTCCCGTTTATCAGTGTACTCAGAGATATGTATAATGCGTGAGTATTGTCAAATTGGTTACAGTGGAACGGTTTCAAATAAACCCTTGCCGGAATGCTCTATATTCTTTTGTACAAAACTATTTCAAATAATTTGGCGAAGTTTAAAAGTATATAGGGTGGTTCAAAAAAAGGTCTCTAGGATAGGTAGAGAACTGAAAAAATAATTGGAATTTGCTTAGCAAAAAAATTTCGTAACGCCATCCGCATTCAAGTCACAGCAGGGGACAGAGCGTTGACAAAAAAAAATTATACAACTTTTTACGATTTTGCCGAAACTACCGGCAACATTGTGATGAAATTTCACAGCTAGAACCTAGACATCCTAAAAATTTGTCTTTATACCTGACTTTCATAGATTGCGCTAGTTACACGGTTCATACCAGGTAATATTGAGCATAACTTTTTTGAAATTAGATTTACAAGTTAAAATTTTAGGTGAATTTTGAACATTATTCAATTCTACACCAAAAAGGAACTCTTGGTAAAACTCGATACTGTGCACCGTTTTCGGAATATTTTGATTTGAAAATTGTGAAGTAATATCCGATGCGAGTATAAAGTACCTAATGATAAAGTCATTAGTTAAACAATTAATTATGAAATAGAGTGCGGTAAGGTAAGAGGTAACGTAAGACGTAAGAAAATAAACCTGTGGAATCAGATGAGAGTGTTTATAGTCGTAACGTAAGAGGTAACGCAACACTCTCATCTGATTCCACAGGTTTATTACCTTACGTCTTACGTTACCTCTTACCTTACCGCACTCTATTTAGTCCCTTAGAGTAAGTATTCAAAATGTCCTCCGTCTTCACGAATACACAAGTCTATCATTATCTCTAAAGGTACCATTAATCTTCTAAACGGTTGGGGATCAGTTTTTAGTATAAATTAGAGTGCGGTAAGGTAAGAGGTAACGTAAGACGTAAGAAAATAAACCTGTGGAATCAGATGAGAGTGTTTATAGTCGTAACGTAAGAGGTAACGCAACACTCTCATCTGATTCCACAGGTTTATTACCTTACGTCTGACGTTACCTCTTACCTTACCGCACTCTATTTAATCCCTTAAGGTTACTGAAGGGACATTGAATTTTGTCCTCCAGTTCTTGACGTGAATTTGCCTCTGTAGCATAGAGTTTTTCCTTAAGAACTCTGTAGTCCAAAGGATTACAATCGCATGACCGAGGAGGCCAATGAATCATAGCTTCTGCATCTCTACCAATCCACCGATTCCACAAAAAAAAATATTTTGAAAGCATGGCATGATATGATAAGAAACTTGCATTATTAATGATTGGAAATATGAACAGCTCAATATGCAAGATATCCATAGTATAATTATATATAATTACTGTTATATCTGAAAGTTACTATGGTCACATTCTACCCAGACAGCACAATATATTCTAGGAACATTCTAAGAATCACCATTTTGGAACATTATATCATTCCATGAAAAGTCCATGAATATATAGATTATCTGACGAACATTCCAGGAATGTGAAAATGGGAATCCAAAAAATGTGCATAGGTTATTCCCTCAGAATATTCTACGATTATTATTAAGATGTATGGGATATTGTACGAAGATTCCTGGTATATCTTTGAAGAAACATACATAGGTTATTCCCTCAGAATATTCTACGATTGTTATTAAGATGTGTCAAATATTGTAGGAAGATTCCTGGTATATCTTTGAAGAATATATGTTGGAAAGAAACTAATGCCTTTTATCACTTCATTTCATTTATTTGTAGGTACCTAACGCGAGTAGTATAGATATATAACCTAGTATCCGACTTTCATACAGTGCTTTGGCCAGCATTGGTTTAGGCACACGCTAATTATAGGGGTTAGATCTCTATTTATAACCGTATAAGTTTAATGTACACATTAAAAAAAACATTCCATTGCACGGAGTCGTCCTCCCATATTATCCTGCAAAATAAAAAAACCCGTTTAATTTTAAAGCATACGATGTACATTCTAATACACTTCATTAACTACAATGATAATTTTCAATCAAAATGTTGTACTTTAATCAATTTTAGTACCTACATTTAGAGCAAAAAGTGGGGACCACGTATGAGAATAAATACTAGAAATTCATAGACACAAATATAGCAAATGTCTTGTTAGTGGTTGTTATTATATATTAATTAGGGTAGGTACCTACGACAAGTAAGACTAGAACATAGAGATTAGACTGAACAAGAGAGTTGCTACCACATGGTGCTACAAAGTCGGTAATTTATAGAAACAAAATAGTTATACTCACTCTCTAGTCGCTCCTAGATGAAGTTATAATCTAAATAACAAATAAAATCACGTTCGAGAACACAGGATAACTATCCAATTATCGCAGGAGAAAAATGCACAAGCACGAGCAGGCACCACCGACCACCGCCACCGTAACAACTGAAGCTAACCTCAAAATTCTCAAACCTAACCTAACCTGCAACGGTGCCACGCCTACATCAAGAATCATACCAAAAGGCATATTCAAGGATTATTCTTTAGATAATATTAATTTATGAATATTATCAGAATATTTTTATCGACACGTTCATGGAATAATCATGACGTAATACTCCTAGTACATCCTGATGGGAATGAAACCAATAGAAACGTCCATAGAGCATTCTGTTAATGTTCTGAATATTCTCCATCTATTTTGGATTAAATAAGAATATTCCAGGAATATATTGTGCTGTTTGGGTGATAGATGCCTGCCTACTGAATTTAGTTGTTTACCATGGCTTGTTTGTTCCAGGACTTCCGTACGATGTGATATTATTCTGGCATCAATATCCGTGGCTGTTGGGAACAAAGGCTTGTCAATTCAGAGCGCTTGTTTCAGAAACGTGAGTTGTACATATAGGCTTAATGCCTTTTCTTGTTTTCTTACCCAAATGGCTAGCAATTATAACATTAACTTTTATAGTTTGAATTAGAGTAATCAGCTGAATGTGTTCGTGGGTTCGTGCTGAATGAGTAATTTCTTAGGCTACGTTTTTCCTACAAATTCGCCAGCCGCGACTGGGTAGCTTCTACCAGTTCGCTAGACCTCGGCTAACGTAAATTAAATACAACTGTTCTTCTACAACCTCGCGAGTCGCTGCTACCAACGATTTTTCGCCAGTCGCTGGTCGTCAGCAGTTTGACTCGCCTGAAGCCGGCGCCACATATGCGGTACTTGGCGAGTCACGAACCCCGATTAATTGCTACTCGGCTATGTGGCTGCAGGATTTTACCCGAGTACTCGCCATATGCCGAGCACCGAGCATTCAGCCGGCGCCATAGCCGGCGCTACACATGTGGCATTTAGGGAACAACGAACAGCGAATATTCGCAATTCGGCAAACGCCTACTGTGTGGCTGGAGCAGTTTGTGCGAACGGTCGGAATTTGCCGAACACAAATAAGTACCCGAATACTGACACAGAAACAGGAACAGGGCCGGACTAGAGAATTAAAAACTTTATTCGCATTGTTTATTTGTTAGCATGTTAGCATTTTTGAATTCTGTGTGTTCAAAAACCCCCAAGTATTGAATTTCACCGCCCCAGATGTGACAGTTTTGGAAATATTTAAGCCTTCCGGTACTGCTTACTGAGAAGGCGGTGAGAAACACCAGTTGAAACTTGTTCATGCTGTAAACCATTATTAGGGAATACTTCTATATTAAATAAAATATGCAGTGTGTTCTATTAATAAAAATCGCGGATATTTGTTTGTAAATTCAGACAAATAATTTATAACTTGGCAATGTCGCAAACGCGAAAAAAATTACAAGGCGAGATAGGGTATTAGTAGATATTTCGATTTAAAATAAAACGTACAGGGTGTTACATTTAGAAAAAACAAAGTAAAATGACCTTCAAATTACCGTAATTTAAAATTCTACCAATAACACCCTGCACGTTGCTGGTGTCATCCAAAATAATATTTATTTAATATTTAAGTAACTCGCTGTATAATATTTTTGAGAAAAGTTAAAGGAATATATCAATTTGGAGGTATTACAAACTTGCGACCTTGCAAATCCGGAAATTAATAGAAAATAAATTATAACTTGGCAAGATCGCAATAATATTTCAGGGTTTAATAGAGATCAATGATGGAAACTAGAAGAATTTAAAAAAAAAGTAATAGTATCATATAAAAAAATCAAGTTGATCACTATCCTACTTTCCCGAAACACCCTGTATATTTCAGAATATTTTTAGGATATGCAAAACTTTGGTGAGAGCTTTACAAACTTCGGGGACGATTTCAGAAATGAGTTGATGTGATATTTTGAATAGATATTGAAGGCTTTGATAACTGTCGCCGATCGCTAGAAATCGAAGCGCCAGAGCTAGTCGTTCTTTAGCAGGAACAGCTTTTCTCCATTTTGTGTCTTTTTTTGATATCAGTGGTCCTGTTTTGCTGAGTAGATATTCAAAATCTTCGGAAGACATTCTGCAAAAATTTTCAAAAAATCCAGACGGTTCTTTTAATAAATCGGCAACTAGGTGTGGTCGGCGCCATACCTGAAAATGTGATTAACATTGTGGTTTGACGTTATTGCTAATTATTTTATTACCTCTCTCGGCTTCTATTTAATGAGACCATCCACCATCGCCTCCTTCTTGGTTGATTTTTTCTTTTCCTTATTAACATATAAGCACTACACATAACAAAACCAGCACTTGCTGCCACGACTATATCATTATTATTTTCCATTGATGATGACGTTGATTCTACTGTCGATAAATTTTAATAATAAATAAGTTTCAATTTGCTACGAATATTCGGGCTTTCCCATTCCCTTTCTTCTCGAAACTAAACATAGCCAACTACGCACATGTAGGGCGATACGTGCACGCTACTCGGCGAGTAAGGTTGAAAAACGGCGAGTATTGATACTCGGCAAGTACCCGCATATGTGGCGCCGGCTTGAGAGCAGTGCAGCGTTCTAGTCGCAGCGAACTTATGAATATTTCTATTAAATTGACATCTAATAATGAGTGTATTTACAATAGAAAATGATGAAACACTTGCTTATCTTGTTAGTAACAACCCAGAACTATATGATTGAATATCACGTTGTATCAGATTTAAAATATAGTTAAACTGATACCGCGAAATTCTGAGGAATTATTCAAATTTTGCTTTATCATCTATTAGATGCTTTTCAATTAAAACCTGAGAACTGGGAACTAAGAACCTTCCATTTGCCTGTTTTCAGTTCTTTCTGCCTGTGCCTCTTATTTTGTAGTGCCAAATGTAAAATTAAACTTTCCAAACTGATACCGTGAAATTCTGAAGAATTCTTTAAATTTTGTTTCATCATCTATTAGATGCTTTTCAATTAAAACCTGAGAACTGGGAACCTTCCATTTGCCTGCTTTTAAATATGGCCAGTTCTTTCTGCCTGTGGTTCTCATTTTGTAGCGCCAAGTGTAAAATTAAACTTTCCTGTTCGGCCTGATAATGTAATAACATTAAGATAACTGTCATTTTACTAATATTTATTTTCAATATGCTACTTTTCCGTTCACTAGAACTTTGAAGAATATTAAATATTGTAAATATACACGACCCAGGTAGTGGCTACCAGAGACCAGCGAATCTGTATGAGAACATAATAGTCATGGCGATTCGGTAGTAGCTACCCAGTCGCTGCTACCAAAATTTGTAGGAAAACATACCTTCAGAGTATGAGAGCTGCAAACTGTTCGCACCATGAATTGAAGGGTAGTCCTTACAGGAAAAAACCTCAATTTGAAGGTGGCACTGATCCACAAATGGCATTAAAAAATAGATTTCAGCTTTAAACTCTTTGCAAAAAATTTAAGTGTGTCATAGATACTTGACTTGGTTACACTCATACTACACCTTTCCCAGCTGTAGTTTCTAAAGCGTCAAGAGGCCTTTACGGAAACACTGATCTGGATCCGGATAGATCAGTTATACGTCAAACAGCTGTTGAGGGCTGTTCCAAATTACGGTTCTATCACCGTCCCAGAACTGATTTCATCATGCCCCGCCCATTTTACAGTTCTAAAAACACACAAAATGGGCGGAGGATGATGAAAACAGTTCTGGGACGGTGATAGTACCGTAATTTGGAACAGCCCTCAACAGCTGTTTGACGTATAACTGATCTATCCGGATCCAGATCAGTGTTTCCGTAAAGGCCTAAGGTGATAATACGGTCAAGTTAATTTTCCAATTCGTCAGTTGTAAATTCAAACTGACAGGTATAAATTACACCTGTCAGATTGAATTTACAATTGACGATACCTGTCAGTTTGAATTTACAATTGACGAGTTGGAAAATTAACTTGACCGTTTTGAATTATCACTTGACGGCGTTGACGTTTTAGAAAAGGTCTAGTCAAGCCTCGAGCTACCAGATTGGACTATCTCTCGCCAATTGCACCAATGCTTCGTGCTTTAATCAAATTTTTTATTTATTTCTAAATAAAGTACATAAAGTATTGTTGATAGGTAAGAATCTTAGTTATGACTTTGACATTAATTTGGTTTTTGGAAATAGTTTAATGTGCGTTCCAGGGTGGTCTATTCGGCAGATCCAATTTTGGATCGCTCTTTCTAGAATTGAGAGCGATAACGTGCCAGATCTTGCCAGTACACACACGGTGCGAAAACTACTAGACTACAATTTCAAGCAGGGCTGCCACCTCGTTGACCTCGTTCTAACCAGATGTCCGTAGGCGTCGCCAAAAAAATCCGTAGAAATCCGTAAATATTAGGAAATTAACATATCATTTCTATTATACAGGACCAAAAAAGCTTTGTGGGCGTCGACATTAATTGGATTAAAATATCAAAATCAAATGCATCTAAAAAATCCGTCAACTTTAAAGTTGAATCTGAGAATCTGTAGGCACGTACCAAAATCCGTAGAACTGCGGATAAATCCGTAGGAGTGCTAGCCCTGATTTCAAAGACTAATGTAGGTTTCTAAATTATGGTCTACATCTGACGGAATCTAAAGCCTCGTGTCCACTAGCAAATAAAATTGCTAGAGTTACTCTCACAAATCACTGGCGTAGCGTGTGCACGACGTCATTAGAGAAATATTGCAGCAAAATTACTTGCACATATAGGACTTGCGACTTGCTGAGAGCTTGTAGTGTACCCGGTTACTCTCAGGAAATTAGTTTGCCACAAACACTTTGAGCCTGTTTCGCAAGTCTTGCAGCAAGGAGTGTTGTAAACCAAATATGGAGAATTTCAACTGGACGGGAGAAGGCGTGTCTTTTAATTGATAATTTTGAATTATATCCTGAATTATGGAATGTACATACTCCACAACTTAAGGACAGATTCAAAAACCAGAATGCATTATAAAAATTGGCCGACTTATTTAATACTTCTACAGCGGAAATTCAAAGGAAACTACATAACTTGAGAACGCAAGTTTACCAAGAGAGAAGAAAAATTCAAAAAAAAAGTGGGCAAGGGACTAAAAAAATATATAAGAGTACTTTGGGAGTTCTTTGACTCATTAAAGTTCATGTATCCCTAGAGTAATTCTACGCTGAATCCACTTTCTCACCCAACAATTTCTCCGCCTTTTACTATCTTTCTCTTGTTTTCTTTTTTTAATTAAATATATCAGAACTACCGCAGCAGCTACAGATTTTGCATACGACATCTTATCTATAGTGTATACGGAATCAGAACAATCAAGCCTAAGTGGAATTGCGAAAGCAATTTTGTAGATTAAATTTGCGAACAATTAAAAGATAGTGTAGACAAACAAGCAAGTACTTGTTGCAAAAGCTATCGCAAGTCACTTGCAAGTGGACACGAGGCTTAACCGGTATAATATTCAAGCAGCTGCGGTACTCCGGCATTTAGGCTCTGCATGGCTCTGCCTACGCGGGCTGTTCAGTCATAAAAAGAAGTTCGAGGTATCTAAATACTGCAGGAATCAGAAACGCCCCCATTATCCCCTAAAAGACGCCTACGATAATTCTAAATTACTAGAGGCTTCCCTCGTTTGAAACTCGCTGTAATTAATATCTGTTTGCTTCGTATTAAATACCAAAAAATATCATTGATTTTAATTAGCATTTACTTTGCTCAAGGGCACTCAGCGGGAACGAATGCTTCCACAAAAAGAGGGTCTCTCATTTATAAGCCCCCGTTCACATCGGACGCGCCTCGCATGGAGCATCGCGCTTTGCTTACCGCCTAGCGTAAAGCGAGGGGAAACCAACCCATACATTTAGATGCAGCCGTTCACATTGGGCGCATAACGTAGCGCTAGGCAAAGCGCGATGCTCCAAGCGAGGCGCGTCCGATGTGAACACGGACTAACGCGTGCCTGTGCCATAGGACAATTAGATAGCATTCGTTTGACTCGATATTTCGCCACGGATTTCCAAAAATTTGGAAGACAAAACGTTCAATAATAAAAGTTGATACTAAGAACTAAGAAATATTTTGTAGTATTAGTTGTTGAAGTAGTAGTGATGTAGTGATGGGGAGGCGAAACCGGGCAATTAGACCACCTTTGGCCAAGCAGCAGATAGCCCCCCCCTCCCGAAGTTACAAAATATCTTAGTGATTTATATATTTCTAAACTCTTGAAACTTCTATGCTACAATTACTAGGTTACGAGCTTCGAGGAAACCGTCTCAATAAAGTTTGGAGATGGTCAATTATTTATAATTATAAAGTTGAACAAAAAGTTTAGGGTTTCTAGGTATCCACTATCTAAGTTCATTAAAATCAAATAAACAATATTAACAATTATTTTTACTAGTACTACTAACTAGTGTTGAAAAGCTAGATGTACTAATTTGCAATTTATGCCAAATTTCCTTGTTTTGTCGGTCTGTCGGCCTGTCGGTCTGTCTGTCTGTTCATGCTTTTCTACCCTCGTAACCCAGAAACCTCTGCATGAATTGTGATGAAATATTGGAGCATCGATACGCTGTGGAATCCTAGTAGGTAGTGCTGCTATAATTTTGAAAATCGCTGCAGGGGCGGCGGAGTAATTAGCAAAAATCAAAACAATAAATATTCCTCAAACTCCGTTTTTAGACGTTTTAGGGGTTCCTGATCATTTTTTACTTTTTGGGTTGGGGGTGAAAATGGTGTGGTTGGAGGGTGGGGTGGGGGGGTTGTAAAACTCAAAATTTTGTTGTATTTATAATTGGCTGTCCATTGACCTGTGAAACAAAGACCTAGCGGCATAATACCATTTTTTAGGTCCATCCGAACATTGTCGTGCCTACTACAGAAACCAAGGGACTTGGAATTTTCTGCTGTATACATACGATGTATTACTTTAGACCGTTCTGTATTAAGTAAGGTGGAAATTATGGAATTGATTTTAGTGACACATTTCCACAGTATTATTACTGTGGCGAGGAGGAAAAACGCGTATGGCTTTTAGAACTCGTGTCAGCGGCGGCGCAGCAAGAATAAAAAATGGAGTCAAGTTGACTGACTCAGTAATTCCCACACATAATGATTTCATTTTATCGTTTTCCCATTTCATGAAGCTATAGTCTGAAATCCCCCTTACAACCAAATCATCGCCCACCCTCCCGCAAAAAAACGTACTGTACAAGAGATGGTACAAAAATGGCGGCCGGTACAAGTCACGCTGGCCTGAGCTCCGTGTGTAAACGGTGTAAATCAAAGATTTCCAGTGGTTTAAAATGTGTTAAATGTGGCAGTGTGTTCCATTCCAGTTGTGCCCGCCTGAGCAATGTAAAAATAACCAGTGAAAACGCAGTACTGTGTTGTGAAAATGAAAATGTGAGTAACGACTGTGACGCGGCGTTTTATGACGCTATTGACGACCTAGCGAGCGAAAACAAGAAAATAGATGTTTCTATTCTCAATTATGTGATCAAACAAAAAGATGCCTTAATCAATGAGCTGCAGGAAAGAATAAAAGTTTTAAATAATCACATTGAATTACTGATAAAGGTGCAAGATACTCCGATGCCCACGACAAAAAGTAGCGACAAAAACCTGGACCCGGCCAACGACCCGGCCGAGCATGCCGCAGACGGTTTTAAAAAGCCAGACCAAGTAAACAAACAAAAGGAGTGCGAAAACAAAACATCAGCTTTTAAAAGTAGCAGAAATCAGTGTGATAAAATGATACAAAAACGTGTAATTTCAAAAAAAGAAGTAGCGCCCACGATCATGGAAGTATGTTCAAATGCTACCATGGAGCGTTACATTAATATTAATAATGATCAAATTAATCCTGCAATTTATTTATTATTTATTTTATTTATTTTCGTATGGCTTACATGCAGCGTACATAACATAGATACAGGTATATAATAACCAATAAGTGATAGCACAAAGAAAAAAAAAGCAAACATCACAGAAAAAAAAATTACACATGAACCTAACTAAATATCTATATCTAAGTTCCTAATCCAGTCAAGAGCTGCATCGTCAGCTTTCATAAGGTCGCTCCAACTTCCCCGATAAGAACGCAGGGGGCATTCATCCCTAATCTGCCTGATTGTCTGGTTCGGAGCCCCGCAGTCACAGGCCGGAGACTCCGTGGCACCCCACTTGTGAAGTGAGTCCGCGCACCGGCCATGTCCAGTGCGGAACCTGTTCAATTTGACCCACAGCTTTCTGTCGAGTTCAGTGCCAGCAGTGTTATGGGTATACCCTCGGAACCACTCGCGCTCCTCAAAATTTTCAATACGTTGGCATTTCTGATCCCACAGGTCCCTCACTTCGATATTACTGGCATTCAGCTGTTCTGCTTGCCGTACCGGGGGGTTCCGTGAGCGGAGTCTATTTCGTCGTAGGCTTGGTATGTCTTCCTGTATGGGTAGGTCCAGGTTCTCTTGTAGCTTGTGGTATTCCCTAAGCAGGGCCTCGCTCCTACGAATTGCGGGTGGGTATATGTTGCTCAACAAAGGAAGCCAGTAGGTGGGTGTCGGTCGGATTGCTCCAGATATCAGGCGCATAGTGTGGTTCAGCTGGACGTCGACCAGATTGGTGTGGCAGCTGTTTAGCCACACCGGGGCACAATATTCGGCTGTAGAGAAGACCAGTGCAATGGCTGATGTGCGCAGTGTATCTGCTGAAGCTCCCCATGTCGTTCCACATAATTTTTGAATAATATTGTTACGCGTCTTTATCTTGGCAGCAGTATTTTCAAGATGTTTTTTGTATGAAAGGGTGCGGTCGAGGGTGACACCAAGGTACTTCGGATACTTGTTATGTCGAAGAGTGTTTCCATTAAGCTGCACTCTCAGCTCTGTACTAGCTTGTTTGTTGTTCAGGTGGAATGCGCATACTTCAGTTTTACTTGCACTGGGATTAAGTCGCCACTTTCCAAAGTAAGAGCCTACAACGGCCAGATCCTCCGTGAGAATTGTCTCCGCTCGTACGAGATCTTTGGTTCTACAGGCAAGAGCGATGTCGTCCGCGTAGCAGAATTTCTTGGACCTGGTGTTGGAGAGATCGGAGATGTACAGGTTAAAAAGTAGGGGAGCTAGTACGGAACCCTGTGGTAGGCCATTACTCAATTTCCTCTCCCTGCTTACGTTCTGTCCCATGTAAACGCGGAAGTACCTATTGCTCATCATGGTGTTAAGGAGAGTTACAGTTTTTCGACATCGGGTTGTTTTTAGTAATTTATATATCATGCCCTCTCTCCAAACTGTGTCATATGCCGCGGTTAAATCTACGAATGCGATACATGTCTTCTCGTTTTCCTGGAAACCAGCCTCTATGAAGGTTGTTAAGGCCAGTACCTGGTCGCAGCAGCTTCTCTGTGGTCTAAAACCTGCTTGCTCAACTGGGATATGTTCCATGACGAGGCCGCTAATTCTGTTATAGATGAGCCTCTCCAGAAGTTTATAGGTACAGCTCAGCAGGGAGATAGGTCTGAAGCTTTGAGGAAGGTCAGCTGGTTTGCCTGGTTTCAAGATTGCCACTATTTTTGTTCTCTTTAGCTCTTTGGGCAGTAATCCGTTATCTAGGATGTTAGAGAAGAAACGGACCAGCCATTTTTTTCCACCGTTGCCCATGTTTATTAGAAATTCTGGATGTATGTTATCCAGGCCAGGTGCCTTGCCATGTTTGGTGTGCTTCAGAGCAGCATCCAGTTCATCCAGCGTAAAAGGCGAAGAGAAATTGGATTCATCTGGGCACTGGGCTTTTAGAGAGGTGAGCTCTCGTTTTATTCTAGAAGTATGTTGTCTATCGCGGGGGGCTCTGGAATTCTCGACTATATGATTGGCAATTAGGTTACCCGAGATATCAGGCTTTTGGCGAGGTTTGTCGGCGGCTCCGCCAACTTTACGCAGGAGACTCCATGCCTTTCTGCTCGAGTGTTTGAAGTCAGCACTCTCCACCGTCTCGCACCAGCGCACCCTTCTAGCAGCGTCAAGGCTCAAGAGGAGGTCGTCCGCAATGTCGCTGTCGCCAGATTTGCTATACTCTTCATAAAGTTGTTCGCAATGTTCATTCCATCCCGGTATATATTCTCTTCTGTATCCACGGGGGATAAACTTCTTAGCAGCAGCTAGAACAGCCCCCACACATCGAGAATAGTTCCCTATTTCTGGCCGAATAAAACAGATGTATTTATCTAGGTGGTCAGCAAAACTCCGCCAGTCAGCTTTGCGGAAGTTCCATCTGGGTCGCGGGACAGATCTTGCTATTGGGACAGAGAGTCCCACATCAAGGATCACAGGCCTGTGCTGGCTGTGTGGGAAATTTGGTATGACTTCCCTGGATGCAGGCATTGGCTGACCCCTACTGTCTCTAGACACAAAGCAGAGGTCCGGGTTGTAGTCTCTCCGCCAAGCGGCCGATCTGAAGGTTCCCAGATCCTTGGCATCGTGAACCAGGTACAGGTTTGTGTTTTCAGCCCAATCATTGAGCGCAATACCACACTCGTTGTCACGTGCATAGTTCCAGTGCCCATGATGACTATTGAAATCTCCAGCATATATCATAATCGACTGTACTATATCCGGTAACTGTCGTTCTCGAGTGGCTTACATAAAATTACGTTTTTCGTGTAGTAAAAAGTGAAAATAAAAATCAAGATCTGAATTACGTATAAATTGTGATGTGTATTATGCAAGGATATATTCGTCATATATGAGATACACTTAATTAGGAAGAATTAGGCAGAAATGGTGTGGCTAAGAGCTGGGACGAAGCAAGCAAATTAAGTAAGAAAAACTGAAAACAAATAAAGGTAGAAATTATTCAATAGTCCAGTCATATTACGGTTCATCAGAAACAAATCCACGATGACAGAAAGGGATATTTCAAACAAGGAGTTGCTTGATAGGTTGCTCAATGTTGTTAAAGCAGAATGTGCTTTGGTAAAAAATGAAATAAAAACCGAAATAAAAACAGAAAACAATAAAATAATAGAAAACATGTCTTTGTTCTCAAAAAAACTTCAATCACTTGAGGACAAATATAAGACATTAGAACAAGGTTACACTCAATTAGACCGACAAATAAGAAAAAACAACATACTGATCTTTGGTTTTACTCTACCTAATAAAGATAACGATCTTCTATCCAATACATTAGAGCAAATTAAAAAATACCTGTCCGTGGAAGTTACCGAAGCTGACATTAACAATATATATAAAATCAAAGTCAATCAAGGCTGGGCTATAAAACTAGAATTTATTAGCTATTTAAAGAAGCAATCAGTCATGAGAAATACTTTCAAATTGAAGGGAACGAGGGTAGTGTTTGTGCAAGATATGAACTACCAAGACAGACAATCCAGAAAAATACTGCAGCAACATTACAACGAAGCAAAAGCAAAAAAAATGTATACCAGAATTAAAGGCAATAAATTGCAAGTCAATGATGAATTTTACACTGTTGAGCAGTTACAAGATCACAACAAAGATGCATACGAAACGGAAGACGACGAAGAAGAGAAAGATTTCGATAAGAAGACGTCTCCAACAAAAAACAATACATACTTTGAAGATAGTCTTAAGAACTATCATTTGGAATCTCCTATACAAATACCGTTTTCAAATTTTTTGAATACTGGTACGCATACTCCATCGCGTGAAGATATTAGTACTTCTCAAACAAAAGACAGTGAATGTGCTAATGCTGAAAAGAAGCAGGGAACAATGGAAGAAAAACATAAGAAGATTACAAGAAGTAACTCCTCTTCATCAGCCTCTGGAAGTTCTAAGATGATCACTAGAAATAAACAAAAATAATCGTTACGATGTTTCAAGTAATGTACTCTGATTAGTTGTTCAAATGTAAGTAGTTGCATGACTCATTACCTCTTTACCATAGGAAATACAATTGCAATACTCCGCTACAGCTTTTATCCTCACCATGGTATTTGTATTCTTATCGTATTTTATTGTATTTTTTTTTTAATTCTTCTACAATCACAAAATCACAACTTCCGCATACATAAATTTTAATGTTACTCTTATTTAACTCACTATTAGTTTAGTATATATTTTTCTTTGTCTGTGTGTTATTTTTTTTTTCTTTTTGAACGCAATGGAAAACTATGTTAAGCAGTTTGACCTACAGGAAATTTGTACTGAAATTGTATGTGATTTTGGGCAATGTAATCAAGTTTTCAAAATAAATAGGCTAAATAGCAACTTCTCGATTATACACAACAATATTCGTAGTGTACAAAAAAATTTTGATGAATTTAAAGTAAATCTAAGTAACTTTGAGAATTTACCAGATTGTATTGTCTTAACTGAAACTCATATAATTGGAAACACTGATTTATATTTATTAGAAAACTACAAGTCTATTTATAGCGGATCACATTTAAATAAAAACGACGGGACTCTAGTATTTCTAAAAAGCAGCATACCACACTCATATAATATACTAACACTAAATGGTACAACGTTTATAATTGTTGAGTTTGACTTTAATTGTGAAAAGTTTCTTCTTTACGCTACCTATAGGTCACCATCCCTGAATCCTGATCAGTTTATATTAGATTTACAATATATATTATCCCAAAACAGAAAAAATCAAAAATACGAACTATTCTTAGGAGACATTAATATAGACATAATCAAAAATAACGAAACATCTACCGAATATCTCAATGTTTTATATAACTTTGGATTTGTTTCTATGATAAACTGTCCTACTAGAGTGCAAGCATTGTCGGAAACATGCTTAGATCACATATTCATGAAAGCGCCCGTTTATGAACTTTCTTTGCCCTTAGTAATTACATCGAATATCACTGATCATTATACAACCTGCTTACAAATAAATTTTACACAAAAATATCAAAATAGTATTAACAACACAAACAACAAGTATGTATCATACATCAACTACAAATTGCTAAAGGGCGAACTCCAAAATGTGAGCTGGGAATTTATATACAATAGTGATGGCACAAATATAGAAAATTCCACAAATATGTTTGTAAATATCCTGAGTAACAAGATAAAAACTTGCACTAGGTACAGGAAAATTCCACGTTATAAATTAAGAAGAAAAAAATGGATTACAAATGCTATAATGATTTCAGTTAATAAGAAGAATTCACTATATCTTCAAACTAAATCACAGCCTCACAACCTAAAGTTAAAAGAAGAATATGAAACATATAAAAAAAAACTGAAACACATTATCGAAGCTAGAAAAAGAGATTACTATAAAGAGATCATTGAACAAAATAGTTTAAATAGCACAAACTTGTGGAAGCTAATGAAAGAGATAAAGTGTCCAGATAATAACAAAGATATGGTTCATAAGGTTATGCTAGATGATAAAAAAATTATTACTGATAATGAAGAAATCGCTAATACATTTAATAAATACTTTATTAATGTGGGGGAACAACTAGCGGAAAAAATAAAAACACATCCCCATCACATGATAAAAAAGAAAGTTCAACCAAATTCTCTTTTTATGATGGAAACTAACGAGCAAGAGGTGAAACAATTAATTTGTACGTTGAAAAACAAAAAAGCAACAGGAATTGATAATATTAAGTCAGAAACAATTAAAGCTATATCTGAATATATAAGTGCACCCCTAGCTCACATCATAAATGTCTGCATCAGAACAGGTGCTGTTCCTTCGCACTTCAAAACATCTGTAGTAAAACCAGTCTATAAAAAGGGTGACCACCAGAACATGTCAAATTACAGACCGATATCTCTTATAACCAACTTCAGTAAAATATTTGAAAAAATAATTAAGATTAGACTCGATAACTTCATCATGAAATTTAAAATAATAAGTCATTCTCAGTATGGTTTTCAAGAGAATCGGTCAACAGAGGATGCTATTGCAAATCTAATAACAAGTATTTATAAAAACTTGGACCAAAAATTACCATCTTTGGCTATTTTTCTTGATTTGGCGAAAGCGTTTGATACGGTATCGTTCCCCATATTACTCGAGTCTTTACAAGATATTGGTGTAAGAGGAGTACCTCTAACTTTATTCAAAAATTATTTGTATGGTAGAAGACAAAGTGTTGAGGTAAATGGGACTGTTAGCAAGTTTCTTACACCAAAATTTGGAGTCCCACAAGGAACAATTTTAGGCCCCATACTTTTTTTGGTATATGTAAATGACTTGCTTGGTGTAGATTCGGCAGCAAAAATAATATCTTTCGCTGACGACACAGTTCTCTACTACTCTGATACTGATTGGGAAAGTTTAAGGATCAAAGTGGAAAATGACTTCTCTAAATTGAAAAAACATATTGACAATAAATTGCTTTCTATAAATTTTGATAAAACCGTTTTCATACCCTTCCATATATATAAGAACAGTGGTCCTACCTATAACACCTTGAATCGAAATGCTGACAACAATGTTATATCAATCAAATCTTCTCAATCGGTAAAGTACTTGGGCATATACATCGATAGTCAACTTCGATGGGATATTCATATAGATTTTGTAATAAGAAAACTACGCTCCATTATATACGTTTTTCATCTTATTAAAACTGCGCTCGATAGTAAGCACTTAAGAATACTGTATCAAACTATCGTTGAGCCTCATATATCGTACGGTATCGTCAGCTGGGGGAGTGCATTAAAGACGCATGTAAACCCATTGCAAATACTTCAGAAGAGATTTTTTAGGATTCTAGTCAATAAACCACCAATGTACCCTAGTGCGAACCTCTTCCAGGAATGCTGTGTCTTTAATATAAGAAAACTGTATTTCTTCAAATGTTGCTATTACTTATACAGAAATAAACAGCTACTTAAATGTTTATGTCACAGTTATGTAACTAGAAAAGTCCAATCAATATATGTTACCAACTTCATGTCAAAATCCATAGGTCAAAGAAGCTTGACATTTTTAGGAATAAAACTGTACAATTTATTGCCATCTAATCTAAAGAGTTTAAATTCACAGACTCTATTTAAGAAGGAATTGAAGACATTTGTAAAGAGTTTTGATTACAACAAACTACTACAAATTGTTGAATAACAGGGGTAGGCATTTTTTTCCATTGTGTGTGTCAATGAGTTTTTTCTGTGTATAATAAAATAGGTATCAAAAATGTTATGTGTTAAAAGTGTCGTAGTGAAAATTTAACGAACTTTCAACCTCAAATTTTAGATAATGTGTATGTATAAGTGTCCATATTTTTATGCCTGTATTTATGTAAGCCATCTCTCAAAACTATTTTTAACTTCAATTTATTTTGCCGGGCCATATCTATTTATTCGTATATTAAATATTGCTATTGCTATTTTTCACATCCACATACAGTGTCTATTACACTCAGTGGATCTCCTCCGTTTTTTTGATAGCAAAGATATTTTTTTTTATTTTTTTTATTTCTAGTTTTGAAACTTATTTCTGTCAAACATTGTATCTTTGCCAAATAAACATTATTATTATTATTATTATTATATCGATGGGTGGGCAGTAATCGGCAGGACGTTCGGTGGCCATGGCACATTTGGTGGTTTGTAAATATTGTGTATAATGGTTTCCTTCAATTGTATCGAGACATAATGGATCTCATTTTCTGTATTGGCTGAGATAAGGCTGGCATGCTCGATATTACTCCTCACGTAGGTGGCAACACCGTACACACCGTGGCATGTGGCGCCCAGAAGATCGTAGCCATGGATTCTGCCTCTCCTGCGCAGGTCTTCCAGAGTCGGAGCGTGTGTTTCCTGGATTAGGACTACGTCAATGTCATAATCTAAAAGGAGCTTAGATAGATATTCACTTTTAGCTCGACTAATGCCTTCTACATTTAAATGGCATACTCGAACTGAAGTGCCAAGTTTTTTAATTGCAATTGATCATAGCGAAGAAAAATGGCAAGAAGTTAGACCAAAACATAAAAGACGGAATATTGTCGTAGGAAAAAATGAAAAATCGGCAATAAAGAGTACACCGAAAATCACATATCTTCATGTATACAGGGTGTCACCCAATACCACTGCAGATGACATGCTAAGTATGCTGAAACCCCAGTTCCCTGAGGCTAACAGTGAGCTGTTGAACACAAAACATCCAGAAGAATATGCATCCTTCAAAGTGGGGTTATATGAGTCCCACTTCAAAGCAGCGATGGATCCTGAGGTTTGGCCAACAGGTACATACGTCAACCGTTTTTTAGAGATTCGTCGGAGGGTGAGCAACACAGTGAATTAATAGACCATAACTTAGATTTAGTAAATATAAATACAAACACAAACGAATCCTTAATAGAAAAAAATAATTCAGTGGTGAATATGTTTAGTATCAACATCCAGTGTTTGTCAAATAAACTTGATATTATTGAACATTTCATCGAACAGGGCGAGTTTAAATTCCTTCTGTTCAGTGAACACTGGCTAACTAAGGACGCAATCGATTTTGTGCATATAAAAGCGTTTAGATTAGTGTCAAAGTTTTGTCGCTCAACCCATATTCATGGGGGGTCAGCCGTTTTTGTTCATGAAAGTGTGTATCATTTTTGTAAACCAGTGAAGTTTTTAAATGTTATGTCCATTGAAAAAATTTTAGAATGTGCTGCAGTTTCCTATAAAAGTCAAATGTGCATAATAAATATTTATAGACCTCCGTCGCGGGATAATAATGACACAGACCAATTCTTCCATCAATTGTCTTCTGTTCTATCGAAGGCAATAGTTAACTTTAAATATATTATTCTCTGCGGTGATTTGAACATAAATCAATCTGACGATTCATTGGAAACCAAAAATTTATTTGACATATTAAGGTCGCATAACCTAGTATCGTTAGTTAAAGAGTATACTCGCATATTCCGGACTGTATCTTACACAAGTTATTCATCCATAGATTATGTTATAACCAACATTCCTGAGTTAGTAGCTACAAATAATATAGACCCTGGTTTATCTGACCACTTTGGACAGATAACCACATGTCCCCTACCTCTTTCTGGAGAGAAAAATTTAAACCATCGAAAAATCACCTATCGCAAAATAGATGAATCTTCAATACAAAACTTCAGGGCCGAACTTTGTATGTCTATTAAAGACTGTCCTGCTTCCGAAAATGTGAATGTGTACTTTGATAATTTTTTTCAGACTTTTCTTTGGTGTTTTAATACCAATTTTGAAAAAAAATCAATAACTGTCTGTGATACTTCATACAATAAGAAAATTAAACTATCAAAAGCATTAAACACAAAACTCAGTGAGTTAAGGGAAATGAACTGGCTACGTAAGCGTATCTATGACCCCGACTTAGAAAACAAGTACAAAATACTGAAAAAAATAGTAAACAAGGATGTAAAACTCGAGAAAAGAAATTATTACAGAAAACTAATCAATAACTCCTCGAATAGCAGTAAGACTTTGTGGAAATTAGTAAATTCATTGAACAACCGAAATTCTAAAAGCAATTTAATTAATGAGATTGAATATGAAGGCTCATCACAAGGAGCCGCCAGAAATAGCAAATCTTTTTGGAAAGTATTTATCTACTGTTATAAAAGAGAAGATGGATTTGCATTTCACTACATTATCAGACTCGTGTACCACTAGTAGTCGAAGCTCGTCTTCGTCCATGTTTTTCAGCCCAGTTATTCAGGAGGATGTTGTAAACGTTATCAATAGTTTGCGTAACAAAAAGTGCACAGGTCCAGATGATATACCTTTATCGATTGTTAAAGAAAATGTGGACGTCATAGCACCAGTACTAACTGACATAATAAATTTATCAGTTATTCAAGGAGTATTTCCTTCAACCCTTAAATTGGCCTCAGTTATATTAATACATAAAAAAGGAGATCCCTGTAATGTTGAAAATTATAGATCAATAGCTCTGCTGAGCATTTTTTCTAAGATTATCGAAAAAACTATCTCCATAAAAATCGAATGCTTCTTGCAAGTTAATAACATCTTGGCTGATTGTCAGTATGGTTTTCGTGCAGGACTGTCCACTGAAGCCAATACTATTGATTGTATACAGCATATTTATGATATGATTGATGTCGGTGACTACACTGTTGCTATATTCTTTGATTTGAGTAGGGCCTTCGATACGGTTACTAGCAAATTTGTTTCAGATAAGCTCCAAGCTATGGGCATACGTGACCCTATAAACTCTTGGTTAACATCTTATTTAGACAACAGAAAGTTTTATGTAAAAATTTGCGATGCGAAGTCAGAGGAGTTTGAGCTAAGTTCAGGGACCCCGCAGGGTAGTGTACTTGGTCCTCTAATCTTTTTGCTTTTCATAAATGACCTGCCTGATCACCTAACTGTGGGAAAACCTTTTTTGTATGCTGATGATACCTGCATCATTGGTTCAGCTTCTTCTAAAGATGAGCTCACTTCAAAAATTGATATCACAATCAAAGAGTTCCAGTCCTGGTGTCAGAAAAACCGGCTGTTAATTAATTCTGGTAAAACTATAGTAATCGAGTTCCATCATAAAATGAAGAAACCGTTAGAACTTTCATTCGATATAAGTGATGTATCTATTAAGCCTTCTAAATGCACAAAATTTCTTGGTATTGAACTAGACTCATTTTTAGTCTGGGACGAACAAGTACATTGTGTTTGCTCCAAACTTAGCAAAAGCCATTACATTCTAAATAATCTTAAGGAAATACTGGATATAGAATCTCTTTTAAATATTTATTATGCAACAGTGTACTCCGCTATTTCTTATTGTATTGTTGTTTGGGGTCAAGCTAGAGATATTCAGCGTGTTTTGATATTACAAAAAAGAATTATCCGTTTAATGTTCAAATTACCTTATCGACAATCCTGCCGCGAAACATTCAGGCATTATAAAATACTAACGGTAACTAGTATTTATATACTTAAGGTTTTAACTTATATTTTTTGTAACAGGAGTAAATTAAAAAGGCACAGTGACAATCATAAATATAATACTAGGAAGAAAGATGACCTGGTTATCAACAAATATTATCATTCGTATTACAAAAAATCACCTCTTCATGTAGGTTGTTTCCTCTTTAATTTACTGCCACTACAAATTAAGGAAGCTGCATGTGTTAATTATTTTAAAAGAAAAGTTAAAGAAATTTTAATTAATGAATGTTTTTACACTATTGACGAGTTTGTGAGTTTTCTAACAAACTGCGCTTAGGCATACTATATTTTTTTAGTATTGTAAACTTATCGTATCATTCTTCATATGATTCATAAATTATATGATGATATATCTGCTCTTGACGTGTTCAATATCATTTTTGTGATGATCCTATGAATAAAGATTATTGTATTGTATTATTGTATTGTAACACAAAACTTTCGTAAATAGTTTCTTGCGTCTCCCTCCTTAGAAACTAGGACGCCACAGTTTTCATTCTGCATGCTTCAACTGAACGATGTAAAACGATCAGGAGCCTCTAAACCGTCTAAAAGCGAAGTATCAGCTGTTTTCATATTTTTAGTCTTTTAGTTATTGTTGCGCCGCCACTGACACGATTTTTCAGATACTGGCGCGTTTTCCACTCTCGCCGCGATAGTCAATTCTTTGTCGAAATTTCACTAAAATCAATTCAATCATTTTTGCTTTACGCAATATACATAAAACAAAATTAAGCAATACTCGTATATATGTATACATCACAAAACTGTAAGTCCCTTTTGGTTTCTGTAATAGGCACGGAAATGTTCGGATGGACCTAAAAAAGTGTATTATGCCGCTAGGTTTTTCATTCACAGGTCAATGGACAGCCCATTATGAATACAACAAATCTTGCAGTTTTCCAACCCCCCACTCCCTAACCACCCCAAATTCACCCCTACCAAAAAAAGTAGAAAATGATGAGGAACCCCTAAAACGCCTAAAAACAGAGTTTGAGGCTTTTTTATTTTTTTAATTTTTTTTTTATTATTGCTGCGCCGCCACTGACACGATTTTTCCAATACATACGCGTTTTCCATCCTCGACGCGGTGGTAATGCTGTGACAAAGTTTCATTAAAATCCATTCCATAACTTGTACGTTACTCAATACAGAACGATCTAAAGCAATATTCCTATGTATTTATCAGAAAATTTTAAGTTCCTTGGTTTCTGGAATAGGCAAGGCAATGTTCGGGTGGGCCTAAAAAAGGATATTATGCCGCTAGGTCTTTCTTTTACAGATCCATGGATAGCCTATTATGAGTACAACACATTTTTGAGATTTACAACCCCCCACCCCCCAACCACCTCAATTTCACCCCCACCCAAAAAAAAGTAGAAAATGATCAGGAACCCGTAAAATAATAAACGAAGTTTGAGGAATATTTAATTTTTTTTGTTTTTTGCTAATTACTCCGCCGCCCCTACACCGATTTTCAAAATTAGAAGAACATTACCTACTATGACCCCACAGCATATCGCTGCCCAAATTTCATCACAATCCATGTAGCGGTTACTGAGATTACGACGTTAGAAAAACGCCAACAGACAGACAGACGCACAGACAGACAGACCGACAGACAGACCGACGGAAATGAGTGACGTGGATTTTCGTTATGTAGACATCATAAAACGCCCAAAAAGCGTGTTATATCAAGATCGATCACAATACTCCCCTCACCTATCGGTGTGGGAAGTAAAAAAATGGAGTCAGGTTGATTGACTCAGTACTTCCCACACATAATGTTTTCATTTTATTGTTTTAGCATTACATGAAGCTATAGTCTGAAATCCCCTTACAACCAAATCATCGCCCACCCACCCTCAAAGAAACGTATTGTACAACACAAAGCTTTCGTAAATAGTTTCTTGCGTCTCCCTCCTTAGAAACTAGGACTCCACAGTTTTCATTCTCCATGCTTCAACTGAACGACGCAAAACGATCAGGAGCCTCTAAACCGTCTAAAAGCGAAGTATGAGCTGTTTTCATATTTTTCGTTTTTTTTTTATTATTGTTGCGCCGCCACTGACCCGATTTTTCAGACACTGGCGCGTTTTCCACCCACTCTCGCCACGATAATCAACTCTTTGTCGAAGTTTCATTAAAATCAATTTAACAATTTTTGCTTTACGCAATATACATAGAACGAAATTAAGCAATACTCGTATATGTATACATCACAAAACTGTAAGTCCCTTGGTTCCTGTAATAGGCAAGAATATGTTCGGATGGGCCTAAAAAGGCTATTATACCGCTAGGTCTTTCATTCACAGGTCAATGGACAGCCCATTATGAATACAACAAATTTTTCGGTTCTCCAACCCCCCACCCTCCAACCGTCCCAAACTTACCCCTACCCAAAAAAAAGTAGAAAATGATTAGGGATCCCTAAAACGCCTAAAAACAAAGTTTGAGGCGTTTTTAGTTTTTTACTATTGCTGCGCCGCCACTGACACGATTTTTTCCAAAACATACACGTTTCCCATCCTCGCCGCGGTAGTAATACTGTGTCAAAATTTCGTTAAAATCAATTGAATAATTTTCGCGTTACGAATATAGAACAATCTAAAACAATACTCGTATGTCTGTATCACGTCTGTATACATCACATATTCTAAGTTCCTCGGTTTCTATAATGAGCAAGGCAATGTTCAAATGGACCTAAAAAGTGTATTATGCCGCTAGGTTTTTCATTCATGGGTCAATGGACAGCCCATTATGAATACAACAAATTTTGCAATTTTCCAACCTCCCACTCCCTAATTCCCCCCTACCAAAAAAAATTAGAAAATGATCAGGAACCCCTAAAACGCCTAAAACCAGAGTTTTAGGCTTTTTTATTTTTTTTATTTTTTTTATTATTGCTGCGCCGCCACTAACACGATTTTTCCAATGCATACGCGTTTTCCATCCTCGACGCGGTAGTAATGCTGTGACAAAGTTTCATTAAAATCCATTCCATAACGTTTACGTTACTCAATACAGCACGATCTAAAGCAATATTCCTATGTATTTATCAGAAAATTCTAAGTCCCTTGGTTTCTGGAATAGGCAAGGCAATGTTCGGATGGCCCTAAAAAAGGGTATTATGCCGCTAGGTCTTTCTTTTACAGATCCATGGATAGCCTATTATGAGTACAACACATTTCTGAGATTTACAACCCCCCACCCCCCAACCACCCCAATTTCACCCCGACCCAAAAAAAAGTAGAAAATGAAGCCGTAAAACACCTAAAAACGAAGTTTGAGGAACATTTAATTCTTTTTGTTTTTCGCTAATTACTCCGCCGCCCCTGCACCGATTTTCAAAATTGTAAGAACATTACCTACTATGGCCCCACAGCATATCGCTGCCCAAATTTCATCACAATCCATGCAGCGGTTACTGAGATTACGATGTTAGAAGAACGCCAACAGACAGACAGACGTACAGACAGACAGACAGACAGACAGACAGACAGACAGACAGACCGACAGACCGACAGACAGACCGAGAGACAGACCGACAGACAGACCGACAGACAGACCGACGGAAATGAGTGACGTGGATTTTCGTTATGTAGACATCATAAAACGCCCAAAAAGCGTGCTATCTCAAAATCGAAAATTTTCGCGATTACAATACTCCCCTCACCTATCGGTGTGGGAAGTAAAACTAAAAACCTAAACATGGGGTTGAAATTGGAGTGGTTGGGGGGTGGGGGTTGTAAAACTTAAAAAGTCTTTGTGCTCACAATAGGCTCTCGATTGGCCTGCGAAAGAAGCACCTAGAGGCATAATACACTTTTGTTTAGGCCGATCGGAATATTGCCTTGTCTATTACAGAAACCAAGAGACTGAATTTTCTGATGTATACTCATACATACGAGTATGACCTTTAGAAATCGTGTCAGTGGCGGCGCAACAATAATAAAAATTTAAAAAAACTAAGAATATAAAAATAGCTCAAACTTCGTTTTTAAGCGATTTAGGGGTTCATTATCGTTACGTTTTATCCAGTTGAAGCTTGCAGAATAAAATCTATGTCATCCTAGTACCTACAGGGATGCACGAGACTATTTACGAGAGTTTTTGTGTTGGATGTTTTTGGTTCTAAAGGAATCTCAGACAATAGCTTCATGCAATGAGAAAATAATGCAATGATATCACCGTTATGCGTGAGAAGTACCGAGTCAATCAACTTGACTCCGGCCAACTGCTGATCGCGTGGAGACTTTCTGGAGGGGCATTTACGAACAGTCCAAACCTCTCCAAGCAGACACTCCGGCCTTGGCGCAGTTCGAGTCCGTTTGTAGGAGGACTCCAAACTTGAATGTACTGCGTCACCCGATAAACACGGAAGAAATTCTTGGTGCCTTACGAGGCGCAAAGAATTTCGCAGCTCCTGGCCCGGATGGCATAAACACCTACTGGTTGAAAAAGTTTCCCAGTTGCCACCGGCATTTAGCTAGAGTTTTTAACTCGTGGCTAAATCAGGAGCAGCCAATTCCGGCTTGGTTTGTCGAGGGTCGAACCGTGCTTCTCCCGAAGACCGGAGATTTGTCTGATCCCAAAAACTACAGGCCAATAACATGTCTGAACGCATGTTACAAGCTCTTCACCAGAATCTTGTACATGCGTATCCTTCAAGCTGTAAATCCCGTATTTCTCAGAGTATATGAACAAAGAGGGTCTAAGAAAGGAGTAGCAGGCTGCAGGGATAACCTGTTGATTGACCGCTGTGTCACACAGGACTCCGTGCAGTATCTGCGAAACCTTTCTATGGCCTGGATCGACTATCGGAAGGCATTCGACACTACGTCGCATGAACTGATTGTGCGGCTGTTGGAATGTCTTTCGGTAGATGATCAAATAGTGGGATGTATCAAACAACTGATGCCGCTCTGGAAGACTCGGTTCACCATAACATCGGGTAAAACCAGGGTTCGAACAGAGTTGGTATCATTTAAAAGAGGGGTCTTCCAAGGAGACTCCTTGAGTCCCTTGCTCTTTTGCATCTCGCTACTGCCTTTGTCCATATCGCTGAAAAATACTAAGGGATACAGCTGTGGCAAGCCCAATTACCGGAGGCACAAGGTCACCCACTTATTTTACATGGATGACCTGAAACTCTATTCCTCCGGACAACGCGATGGAGTTCGGGATAGACAAATGTGCCATGGTTCATCTCAAAAGAGGACGTTGCGGAGATAGTGAAGATGAGGAGCAGCTCGTTGATGGGAGCATCTTGCGACAACTGCATGCCGGAGATATTTATACCTACCTTGGAGTGGCGCAGCGTCACATCCAAGAGGCAGAATTGGTCAAAGAGTGTCTCAGCCGCAAGTATTTGCACCGACTCCGGCAGATCTGGTCGTCAGAACTGTCCGGCAAGAACAAAGTCGCTGCCACAAACATGCTTGCGGTCCCACTGTTGTTATACAGCTTTGGTGCTATCCACTGGAAAGTGGAAGAGCTGCGACAAATCGACATAAAGACCCGCAAAAGGATGAATATGGAGGGAAGTCTACATCCTAGATCCTCTGTCCCGCGAATATACCTCCCGCGACACCTGGGAGGGCGTGGACTATTGAGTTTGGAGCGTCTGCACAACAGAGTAGTACTGGCCACTGCCTGCTATGTTACGACGAGCACCGATCCCCTGATCCGCTTTGTGCGAGAGCACGAGATTGCGGGTAAAGGAGCCTTCCTTTTTAAAGCAGCAACACGGGCAGCCGAAGAACTTAGTCTCACGCTCGACTTCACGCGGAGGTGTCAGCAGTCCGTTACGGAACTTGCTCCCGCACAATTAAAAACCCGGATTAAAACTGCTGAAGTCCAATTGCTTTTAAGACTTCACAAAGATAAACCAATGCACGGAATCTTCTACAAACATCTAGAAGAGCATGGTTTATCTGAGCAGTTGACCTTCTCCTTCCTAAGGTCTAATGGGTTGAAGTCGGAGACTGAGAGCTCTATAATGGCTTGCCAAGACGGTGTCTTCAACACCTTAGTACACCGTAGCCGGATTATGGGTATGGATGTGCCCGATATCCGCTGTAGAGCCTGCCTGCAGGCGCCAGAGACCCTTACGCACCTCTTGTCGGCGTGTAAGGTGTACGCTGGCACAGCCTACGTCTATCGGCACACCGCGGCTCTACGAGTGCTATACTACCATTTAAGGCACTCTACGGTATAGATGAGACACCGGTGCTGCCGTATGCTCCAGGGGACATTGAATCCGTTGTGGAGAACGAGAGGTGCCGAATTTACTGGAACTACTCATTCTCCACGCTCGAGCTTATACATGCAAATAAGCCCGACATAGTCCTCCTCGACTACCAACAAAAGACGATGTTCGTTATCGAGTTCTCGGCGCCTGCCGAGGGGAACATCGTCTCTAAGGAGGAGGAAAAGCGGACCAAGTATCAGGAGCTCCTCGGACAACTTCGCAGGCTCTGGCCGGACTACACTGTGAGTCTGCTAGTAATGGTCATTGGATCCCTAGGTGGTATGAGGGATACGCTGCTCTCTGCACTGCGCAAAATGCCGGTGTGCCGTGCGGCGGCGCACATCTTAGCCGCCAGAATGCAGAAGGCAGTCATCCATGGGTCCCTTCGTCTGCTTAGGACGCACGATTCGCGGACCCAGTGATTGCTCACCTCACGGTGTGAGGAGTAGTCGCTGGGAAATGGAACAGCAGCCCGGTGTGTCGGAGCCCGGGTTGCACCTTTTTTTGTTTTTGTTTTGTTATATATATATATATATATATATATATATAGATAAAATAATATATTATGTTTGTTACCCATTTATTGCGTTATTAACAACAATACTGTTTCTTTCAGTGCATCGAACGGGTCAGTGTTGACAGTAGTGACGTTTTCAACAGAACGCTACTTGGCCATATGTCACCCCCTGTACAAACTGGCTATCACCAGCCTACAGAGAGCCAGACGAATAATACTCACCTTGTGGCTAATTTCCTTCGCTTGCGCCATGCCCTTCGCTATTTGCAGTGACGTCCATTTACTGACTTATCCAGAAAATGGCACCTACCAGATACCGGTAAGCATCTACAAGTATGAACGTTCCTAGACTGCATGACAAGCGATATGGATGAGTTAGGTAGCACTGCATACCAATCAGCAGAATATCTCAGGGTACCGGCTCAAATCATCTCTCAAATCATTGAAGCCTACCATCTCTCCCCAACCCGATTATACTAAAATCAATGCTACTAAAAATTCCATTTTCCTAAAGCCAGTGACTGATGGAGAAATTTTAACTTACCTGAAAGAAATATATGTTAAACATTCAAGTGGTGACTACGAGATACCGCATGTTTTCTGTTTTTCAAAATGGCATCGCTGTTAAAAAAGGGCCTGGTTCACCCTCATTTATAAAACAGGTGATAAATCATTTGTATCAAACTACCGGGGTATAGTGATCATCCCTGCTTTTTCAAAAATTTACGAAAAAGCCTTTAGCAATAGATTAGTTAGTTTTGCAAATGATAATGACATTATCAGTCCATCTCAGTTTGGCTTTAGATCTGGACACAGGAGGACGCAGCTCTATTACTATATTGACTTGTAGAATTTTGAAGAAAAGAATAAAACAGCAGGTATTTTTTATGACCTTACCAGAGCCTTTAAAATGATAGACCATCGTAAATTATACCGCTATGGAGTCCCGGATGTTGCCCTAGACTGGTTGAGCTCATTTCTAGCAAACAGAACGTAAATTGTGCTAATAAGCATTAACCAGGAAAAAATCGAATCTAATAATAAGACAGTCTCTACAGGCGTTCCGCAGGGAAGTGTATTAGGTCCTGCATTCTTTTATCAATGATTTAATATCCTACTGCCCAGATATATTCCCAGTATTGTTTGCAGACAATACTATGTTCATTATAAGTTCAAAAAACTTCAACGACTCAAATAATAAATCAACCATAGCAAGTGCAAACATTCACAATTATTGTGAAAAACATGGGCTCATTCTTAATACTGCGAAGACGGAAATACTATTATTCAACGCCAAACCGGTTGACTTTAGCTCGTTAGTGAAGTGTAACAAGAATATCATAACTCAAAGCAACACAGTTAAGTTTTTTGGATGATATATAGACCAGCTATCCTGGAACTATCAATTTGATCACATTTGTAAAAAAATGTCAACTTAACACATTCGGGTCGCGAATGAGTACAGAATAAAAGGACGAAATAAAAATGGTTCTTACTCTTCCTTCTTCAGTCCAGGGTCTAAGCGAATCGCCTGTTTCTTTTCTTCGTCCTGGACTTTTGCAACCTAATGAAGACTTTTCGCATGCAATTCTGACTACTCTTCGTCCATGCTACTGATGTGTTCGTTCCATTCCTTTTCTCTGCCTTGTATCCATTCTTTGATGTTTTCTTTTTATGTTTTCACTTCTCTCTCTATCCAAAAACGTGTTTCCAGTCATTCTACGAAGTAATATAATTTCAGTTGTCTCTAATAGTTTCATTTTGTCATAGCTGATCTTACTATTGCTTTGTAAAATACTTTGGGTTATATTTTTATTGCATCATGGTGCGTTATTCAAACATTCTGCTATTCTTACTGCCCTCATAATTTGTTCTGCTATGAAAATGGTCACCAATGAAATAGCAATCTTTTTTACATCGGTAGAGGCAAATATGATGTCATATGCGGAGGTACTGTTACGAGGCAGCTCCAGCTTTGATTTAAACACTATTTTTGTTAAAATATTTACGACAGGTCTATTAATTGTGAAGGGCAGTTTTTAAATGGTAAAAATCGATTCTGTAGGAACCCTGAGCAGTTAGTTGAGTTACAGTAAAACTCGCGATGTCCAAATTAACTGGGCCTTCCGGAAAATTCCGATTATCCACTAACAGAGTGTATATAATTTTTCAATTCAAAATCACTGGGATCTCTGGACACTCGCATCCATGTGATGATAATCAACATTTAGGTTTACAAGCTGTGAGCATGTTCATTTCAGTTCTTTGCATCACTGCGTTTGTTACCAACTATAGTGACAAATTTGTTTCGACTGCCGCGTTCTTTCGTATCTCTGCCTTGTGGTATGAACTGCTTTGTTGAGGTTTCGTTTCCCATATTACGATGAAGCACGACAGCCGAAAAGTTGGCAGCCCAATATTAGTTGAGGTAACAGCTTGAGATTGGTAAAATAATAATAATAATAAGGGCCGGTAGTACAATGGAAGCTAAAACTTCGGTTTAAGGTAAGCCGACGTTAAATCACGTCAGTTGCAAACTGTCCGTTGTACAATGCTGGCTTAGCCCCCACTCCAAGCTTAAAACGAGCTTACGTCAGCTGAAGCTTAACCCGAGCTTAGCTGAGGTTTAAACCTAACCTGATATAAGTGACACGATTTGCCAAGGGGCAACCTTCAGATTTCTTGTCACTTTATTAGGTTATATTTTGTGAAAGATTTGTATCTAATTTAACGAAAACAGCACATAAGGGATCAGAGACCGAAACGGCCGTTGCCCGAATTTGACACAAACTGTAAGAAATGTCTAACCAAAAAGGGTAATTTTTCAGATGATCACGACAGTACGTATTGCTTCATTGGTGCCAACCGTGGTGAATTTTATTATCAACCAGGTTTGACCAGGGGTGTGAAAGTCAAATGAGGACCCTGTGTTAGCGGCGTTAGCGCTAGCGGCGTTAGCGCTAAGCCACCTAACGCACCTAGCGGCGTCGCGTGATAATTATTGGTCACGTGTCACGTCATCAGCCAAACAGATTCCTAGATGCATCAATTAGAAGTGGCCCAATTGTGACGCCTAACGTCATTTTGACAGCCATTGTCGTAACTGACATTGTCGTTGCCCGCTTTTGTGCATTTTGCATTACTTTTGAGACTTTCGTCTGCCTATTGTTGTCTATATATTTAGGAATGGGTTCTAAATATTTACGCCGTTGTCCTGCGCCAAATTACAAGAATGCGGATGCGCGAAGGTAAGTGATTTGCCTGATTTGTACCGCTCGCCTCATATTTGTATGTATTTTGTGTTCATTGTATATGAAATATACATAATATCATTTGAATGCATTACTAAACACTACTACTCATACTCATATAACTTTTCTGATACTGTTCACAATCACATACGCTGCCATAAAGGTGTGCAGCATTCCCTTTCTTTGGCAAACCACTGAATTGAAGGTGAGGTCTGATGGTCTAAAAATACATTTTTTTATTTCAGACATTAAAATCCATCTGATCAGCGTATTCGGAGACACTGGTTAGAACGGATTGGCAACCCAAACCTACAAATAATGTACAAACATCTTGCCTGCATCAATATGAATAGTTAAGGAATATTTACCTCTTTACTCTTTAAATTATATGCCATCAAAGGATTGCAATTATCATGAAATCGTGGTTCTAGTAAATAAATAAATAAATTATGCTCTACTCTTACACGGATTGTTTTTGTACCTTGTGTAGCTGATTTTATTTAAGCAATTGTCGCACTGAAATAAATTACAAAAGGGTCTGTTTTGCTTTGTTTACCAACAGGCTCATTGTAATAATAATTGTAATAATAATAATAATTCTTAAGACCTGTAATATAGTACGATCCTTCTTAAATTCCGATCAGTAATAGTTCAGGTGTTGACTTGGCACGACCCGTCAGCATCTGCTGCTACCGCAGTCATGCGAGAAAAGCTTGAAAAAAACATAATAATAATAATAATAAATAATTGCGACGAGGAACTACAAAAAATACATAATTAAAGATCCATCCGTGACCAACGATAATTGCAGAAAGTGCCACCAACAGAGGGAAACAATAGATCATATAACAAGTGCATGCAAAACCCTCGCTGGAACCGAGTACACGGCCAGACATAACTCTGCAGCCAAAATCATACACCAAGCCCTAGCCACAACTAACAAACTAATCGAAAACACAGCTCCATATTATAATTATACACCGACCTCAGTACTTGACAACAATCAATACAAACTATACTGGGACGTCGAAATACACACAGACAAAACTATCCCAGCCAATAGACCAGATATAGTTTTTCAGTCGAAGGCAGACAAAGTCACCTATTTAATAGATATTGCTATCCCTAATGATACAAATGTTCAAACCGCCTACGCTGGGAAGATATCTAAATACACAGACCTTGCCATAGAAGTAAAACGACTCTGGAAACAAAACAAAGTTGTTATTGTACCCCTAATTATGTCGGTCTCAGGCCTTACACCTAACACATTCACACCACACCTGCAGCAACTAGGCCTGGACGAAAAGCTACACAAAATATTCCAAAAGTCTGTAATTCTTAAGACCTGTAATATAGTACGATCCTTCTTAAATTCCGATCAGTAATAGATCAGGTGTTGACTTGGCACGACCCGTCAGCATCTGTTGCTACCGCAGTCATGCGAGAGAAGCTTGAAAAAAACATAATAAACACACCCCAACAATCGATACCAGAAATAGCTGATACACTGAAACAGAAACTTGCAGTTTACGCAGCTCGACTACGCAGATACAATGAATCCAACGAGAGAAAGAACGCTAATAATCTTTTCCAAAAAAGTGAAAAGCAGTTCTACCAGAGAATAACTGCAAACAACCAGGAAGCAACCACAGAACCACCAAGTAGACAAGACTTAACTGAGTTTTCGAGTAGCTTATGGTCAGAGCCCAAAACGCATAATCAAGACGCTCCATGGATCAGGCAAGAAGAGGAGAAGCACCAACATATAATGGAACAGGGTGACGTTATTCTTACACCAGAGGAAATAGCGGAAACAATAAAACATACTCATAATTGGAAGTGCCCAGGCGTGGATAATATACAAAATTTTTGGTACAAGCAATTCAGTTCAACATACGAAGTGCTCACAGACCAAATCAATAAAGCCATACTACAACCTAATAGGCTTCCTAAATTCCTCACACAAGGAATAACGTATCTTAAACCTAAAAACACAGATACCAAGAACCCTGCCAATTACCGTTCAATCACTTGTCTCTCCACCCTGTACAAAATCATCACTGCAAGAATATGTAGAAGGATTGAACAACACCTAACACAAAACAACATCCTCACTGAAGAACAAAAAGGATGTAGAAAACAAAGTCAAGGCTGCAAGGAACAGCTTATAATTGACAGTGTAATCATGGAGCAGACTAGAAAAGAACACAGGAACCTTCACACTTGTTTTATAGATTATAAAAAAGCCTTTGACTCTGTACCCCACAGCTGGCTAAAGAAAACTTTACAAATATATAAAATCAACTCAGGACTTCGTCAGCTTCTTACAAGAATCATGGAAACATGGCGCACCAACATACACCTCAAAACTCAGCACGGCCATATCCAGACGGATGAACTACACATAAGACGCGGTATCTTCCAGGGAGACTCTCTCAGTTCACTGTGGTTCTGCCTCTGTCTAAATCCGCTCTCCAATGCACTCAACAACACAAACTGTGGTTTCAACATTAGAAACGAGAAAGTTAATCAACATAAAATCAATCATCTCCTCTACATGGATGATATAAAACTATATGCAGCAACTGAAGTACAACTGAGAGAATTGCTCAGAATAACGGAAGTTTGCGCATCAGACGTAAGGATGGAATTCGGAATGAGTAAGTGCAAGGTGCTCCACATCAACAAAGGTCAGTGGAAGAGCCATCAAGAACGGGAAACCTTAACTGGCCGAACACTAGACAACATGGACAAGGGCGAAACATACAAGTACCTGGGTTTCAATCAAAGTGTTAAGATAGACCACTCACAAGTCAAAGAACAACTAATACAAGAGTTTAGAGACCGCCTTATTAAGCTATTAAAACAAAACTAAATTCCAGAGATCTTACAAAAGCCATTAACACATTCGCGATACCGGTCATCACATACTCCTTCGGCATCATCAAGTGGTCGCACACTGACATAGAAAACATCCAAATCCTCATAAGGACAGAGCTCACGAGGCACAGAATGTCACATCCGAACGCATGCAAAGAAAGGCTTACCATAGATAGAAAACAAGGGGGCAGAGGAATTATAGATATACAGTCACTCCGCACAAAACAAATAAAAACACTCAGACATTTCTTTCAGAGCAAACAAACGAATTTGCATAGAGCAATAGTCAAAGCAGACAAGAACTATAGTAGTATAGATATGCCGATTCTGATCCTCCCGAGGTCATTTGAAGGTCATTTAAATGGGGTGTGGATAACCCTGAGATGTGACGTGGGCTTTTCTTATAGGTGCCGATTCTGATCCTCCCTGAAGGTCATTTTGTAACGTTGTGTTTTCAAATGTGATCGTATCTGAAGGGCTTGTTTCAGTGGGGTGTTGGGTAACCTTGAGTTTTTTCGGTTTACAATGTGCCTATAGATAACGATTTTGAAATATTTGTTGTTAGTGTTTGAATTGGTTGTTTGTGTAACCTTGAGTTTTTTTTATGTTAGTGTATAGCTGCTTATTTTGAACGTCCTTGAATGTGACTATTGACTGGATAACCTTGAGATTTGACGTGGTGGATAACCTCGAGATTTGACGTGGGGCCAATTGCAATCCTCCCTGAAGGTCACTCAGATAGGGTGTGGATAGCCTTGAGATCAGTTGTATGATTTTCTTACGAGGCTTGATGGTTTTGAGAAGAATGCACGGTGACGTATTTTGACCTCGAAGGTATCTGTATAAATAGTGTAATAACGGGCTAGTGATCAGTAAAAGTCGAGAGACGATCAGAGTATAGTCCCGAAGTATATTGTGTACAGATATAACTTGGTGAGCACCCTTTTTATATTATTTATCCAACAGTAACATTATTTGTTTTTTCTTTAAACAATGTCTGTCGCTACCTCTGAATTGCATGAAATTAACAATAAAATCAACTGTGAACTCGATAACAAAATACTTTTCAGAACTTTATCTTCACTAACTGTAAACAAAGCCCATACAATTAAGAATCTGTCACCCGTCAAATCAAAATTTGGTGAATGTCTAGTAGCAACACTATTAGAAGATGATGCTAATGAGTTCAAAGTATGGTTACCTAAAAGAGTATCGGAGCATATGTCTGAAGCAGTGATTAAAGAGATAAATGAATCTCAAAATAAATATTCACTAACATATATTGGTCAAAGTTCACCTAAAACACCAGGCGCGCGCTCCAAATGTTTGATGAAATTTGATTATATTCAACAATAATATATTTGATGATGAGGTAGTACAGATTGTGTTGGGTATAAATAATATAATGGTTACTCCCATGTATTGGACCCGCGATATGTAGAAGGTAAATTCGAGATAAAAACATTTATTTGCACCTAGTTGGTATTAGACGTTCTGTTTGTTTCAGAAGCAGACTAACTTTTCATTCCCATTATACAATGTGGATGCAGTATTCAGCAATGGGGTGGCCTGAAGCAAAAGATCTACGTACAGCCATCCAGAGAATTGCATGTCAATTGGTAGATTTGATTTTCGATGAGGAACATTCCACGGTCTATGACTTGAGTATCTGCTGGGATGATGAAGAGGTCGAACGGAAGAGGATGCTAATCAGGAAATATGAAGAAGGGGAAAAGTTATGCAGACAATATTTACGTGAAGAATGTACCATCGATCAACTATGTGATGGGATGATTAGTAATGAACTCAAACCATTTTTGTATGCAATAGAGGAATATTTACCTCAACATATAATTACCAAATATAGTTTCGTAGATAAAGAATGACATTTGTACGCATCCGGCTCACTTCTGTATCATTTATGCATAAATAAAAAAACAAATGTATTAAAAGTGTTTTATTTTTGCCATGACAGCTATAATAAAAATCAAAATACATTTAATATGAATGAATAAGTCCATTCTGAATAGATCCATCAAAAGCGTTGTAACTAATACAAGAATCGTGAATGATTAATGCATACACTTTAGTGTTAGCTGGGAAAGAAGATTTTCTGGTTTCAAATTCCAACGATATATCCACAGTTGACAGCTGAAGGTTATCAGGTTGATGACTGCAGTCGATTACAAATAGTGGGTTATCATTGAACTCCTTAATATTGAATAATGGTTCTGCCATTCCCTTGTTGTAATACGCACTTTGGAAGCTCTCAAATGCATAGTAAGCCGCAGTGTTTAGCTTCTTCTCAAAATCCAGGTTCCACCTTTCATATGGGTATACCTGGTTATTCAGCTTCAATCGAATCGAGTTTATGTTGGCATGAATGAACTTAGTGATGTCCTTCTTAGGATCTTCTGCTAATTTTGAGTCTTGAAATCCAACGATAACAAACAAAAGCCTCTCTAGCTTGTTGGTTGTTCGAATTGCCCAGACGTCTGTTGATGTTGAGCGAAGTGATGGTAGTTCATACAAATCCCAAGAGCGAAATGCCACCTTAATCCTTGAACTCAAACTGCTTTTGTTCAGTCTCTGTAGAAGTTTGACCTTGTAGCGGTCTTCAGGAACAACCTGTTGGACTTTCCATTCAATCTTTGATATTGATAGCTCTGCGTCACATTCACCGACAAAGCAGTTCTTAAAGGATCTTGCAATGACTAATACAAGCTCTTGTTTTATGTTTAGAATTCCTTTTTTATAGTCCTCAGCAAATCCCATTATATGTTTTAGAGGTATTCTACCACTGAAGACCTTACTAGTTGAATCCCATATCGCTGAATTGTCTTCATTTAAGCCCCATCCTATACATAATAGTGAATGGGCGGCACTTTTACCATGAGAGATCATTGTTTTCATTGTTGACGTTATTCCAGGATTTCGTACAATGACAACTTTTTCACCACCCATATGTAGAGAAATTTCATCAAACAGAAAAGACAGAGCATTGTTAGATAGATAGCAGGACTTCGTGGCATCACTTGGAGTAAACGTTCCTTCGATGAAAATGTAACTGTCAGCAATATTTAAAATGAGATCTTGGAAGTTGATTGGTATATGAACAATGTCAGAATTCTTGAAATATGGTGAACCATACGGCTTGTATGTGTATTCATGTAAACTTGCTAAGGAGTGATCCAAAATCGGTTCCTCAAAAACATCCAGCTTCTCACTTGATACGTGCAGAACCATATTTTTCAGTTAGCTTTAGTCCTATAGACTCCAGAAACTTACGATTTTGTAGTGATAGCTTCGACGTTGTGCCTTTGGCAGCTGACGAATGACGAATAAGGTTATTCCTATGTGTTCTTCGTATTTTATGGTTGTTTGTAAGGGCTTTATCGACTTTTTTCAATTGTTGTGCACCTATGTTGTATAGAAAACCTATCCTATTCAATTGTGGAGTTTGCTCAAGCTAACCGACGCAATTCCAATTTAACGATAATTTTTTCACCACGGAAGTTAATCAGATTTCCCTCGTCATCCAAAATTTTCAGTGTGATGTTATCGATAAACTGACGACCACTAGGCATAACGCTCATATATATTACATTCTGTGGCTCCTTTGTTAATTTGAATCCAGGCTCAACGTCTATGTCGAATTCATACAGAGTGTGCATTTCACTTCCATTGTGGTAGGCGCCAGATATCAATCCGCAGTCGACCTTTATTAGTCTGACTGTCGTTATATTAACTGGTAAGGTTGATATATGTTTTTTGTTGCATTCGAAAACCTCCGGCTCAAATCCAATCAAAGATGCAATTGAGTTAGGGAAAGATAAATCAACATCATATATTGAATATAATTCACATTTCATTGTATTGTTGTTGGCCTTCAGACAAAACAGCTCGTCAGTTGTAACATTATGTTTGTATCGAACTATGGACTTTATTATCTTTTGTAGATATATGTTGAGTTCATCGATTTCGTAGGTGCCTGGTGGAATATATGTAATATTCATCTGAGAATCATCTGAAGGTTGTTTAAACACAATTAGATTATTACCCTCATGAACATTGAATATTGAGTTGTAGGAGTAAAAACCTATTAGCCCCAATCCGTACTGCGCATTGGTATCCAGCTCTATTGGCGGATAAAAACTAGCAGACAGCACACTGTCATAACCCGTCAAGGTAAATGTATAAGACATGACTGCGGTGATACAAAAAAATAACACTTTTATATATTCAAAATTTTATTGATTACAACACTTGTTTGACTCATTACTGCTTGTCATAGAGATATCTTGCAAATTACAGTAACAACAAAATATTTTTCTTGGTGGCGGCCCGTCTGCTTCATCTCCGTTCTGGTGTGTATTATAGTGCTCCCAACAGAACTGGAATCGTTGTATATCCACATCTTCCTTCAAATGCAATGGCAGTTTGTTCCATACAAGTGCTATTTCGTTAGGTGTACATACCATCAGTACTTCTTTGGGTATGTGGGCAAGTTCTTCTTGTGTCATGTTCAACAGGCTTCTTTCTCTTGAAAATGCTTTAAGGGAATTGCTCATCTTTTTAAGTGTTTCACGATCCATTTTTCACAGATTTTTGCTTCTCTTCAGAAAGAAATCGTAGACACAGGTGCCCGCACCAAAAGGTATTGAAGTTCTGCTGTCGTCTGTGATTATACAGGATCTGAATCTTCTTAGATTTTTTGAGGAAATATTTCACCAGTTCGCTGGTTGGCGGTAGGTTGCCGAAACTGTCATAATAATATACCACCACTCCGCGTTTTATATATGAAACCCAGTGTGACCCATCCCCACTCTTGCTGTCTAAATTAATGATGGCTGACTCATTCCTCAGTGGACCTTGCTTAGGCAGATCATCGCGCATAAAAATCCCTCTGAAATATGGTATTTCTAGCTTTTTAGCGTAATACACAAGGTCATTATCTGTAAGCGGTCGTTGGGGTAGGGTTTTTAAAAGTTTTTTGAAGTCCTAGGTTTAACAAACAAACCAAATCCTTTGCGGTATGGTTTCAAATATATACCGTTTCCAATTTTACTTATACCAGAAGTAGATGTTGAATCAGTTGTATTCCTTTGTCGTGCTGAATTAACTGCTTTAGAGGACCTAACAATATTTGCAATACCCCCAGCGAGATTACCTAATGCTGAGAGACCGGCAAAAATTGGAATCAAAGGAAGAATTCCACCTACTTTGGGGATAGGTATAACTCGCGGAAGACGAATATGCCGTTTGCCCCCAATGGACTTGATATACTTCCGGGAAGCTAATAATGCAGCAGATGTTGCTTTTCTTAGCACACTGTTATCTTGCTTGTGGTTCTAAAAATGTTTCATATTTTTGCGAACTCTGTTTAGTATTCCTGAACCAAAGTGCACCTTCTTTATAGCCTTCCTCATTTTCCTACGTATATTATTTTTATTCTGCCCTCGTCGACGTGATGCATAACCCATTCCTGCACGATGTTTTACACCTACTAATTTCCTCGATTTTTCACGCATGCATTTCTTCTTATTCCGTCCACGTAGTGTTGCAAGACCCATTCCAGTGCGTCGTTTGACCTTCATAATATTTGTAATTAACCAAGCAGCTGCTTTTTCTCCAAGGTTCGCGTCAGCTGATTTGACTCGTTTCCAAGCTTCTTGCTCAAGTTGGTAGTCAGCTTTATGTCTTGTAGCTAAATCGGATTTGCGGTATGCAAGGTCGTGTTGTAAGCAGGCCGCGTCTAATCTATTTATTCCTTTTTGGCCTAGTGCGATCCTTTCTTCCAATCGAGTACCCGGGCCGCAATACTGATAAAAAGGCAAATGTGCTTCGAATGGCAGCTTATTTATCAACTTATTAACAATTCCACCACCAGTTTTGGAGATGCTACTACACCTTCTCTCAAGAAGTAGCGGCATTTAAATAAAACACATATAAACAACTGCAGCTTATATATGGTCAAGTCGTTGAACGATGAAGGTGACAAAACAGGACCAGGAATTAGACATTAGCAATATAGATGTCAATGTTACTGATCCGGAAAATAATACTTCTCGTCGTCGACATGGGGTACTACTACCATCAACAATTCGATGTATTATAGTTGGACCATCAAACTGTGGAAAAACCAATGTACTAGTATCTCTCCTGTTACATCCGAATGGGCTGTTTTTTGAGAACTTATATATTTTTTCAAAATCGCTCAACCAACCCAAGTACGCATTCATTGAAAAAGTAATGAGTTCGATAGATGGACTAGGATATTATGCATTTGCTAATAATTCCGAAGTTCCACCACCGTCAGAAGCCAAACCAAACGCAGTTTTTATCTTTGATGATGTGATATGTGAGAATCAAAATGCTATACGAGAATACTGCAGTATGGGGCGACACAAAGGTGTGGATTGCTTTTACTGTGTGCAAAGTTACAGTTGGGTACCGAAAAGAGTGATTAGAGACAACGCAAACCTGATAGTTTTGTTTAAGGTCGATAATACAAATTTATCACATGTTTTCTCTGACCATGTGGCTCCCGATGTAACTTTTAAGCAATTTCAAGATATATGTGCAATATGTTGGAGGGATAAATATGGATTCCTAGTTATCGACAAAGATAGAGAAATAAGAAACGGCAGGTACCGGAAGGGATTCGATAGCTTCATAAATCCACTGCAAGACTAATAATATCATCAATTGAATGTGAGACTGCAATCAGCATACATCACAGTGGCAACATTACATATACCAGAATGAAACAACAACAGAGCAATGATGAGGTAGCTCTAAAAAAAGAATTAGTTAATGCAACAGAGTCAGTGCGGAGAAAATTCAACTATGTAAGGAAAGCCCGCGAAATCGGTAACACTTCATTGGAACAGATATATGAGCCTATTACAAAACAGTTGAAGACAATAGCAAATGCATCCAATCCTACGCTACCGAAACAGCCAATTCAAAATGTTGGTCCTACGAGCACTCCTAAAAAACCACCATCTACATATCCAAATCAAACCCTTCCCTCTACTAGCACACCAAAAGAGTCGAGATTCGAAGATTTGACTTCCGCTGCTTTTTCCGGTATAACACCAATAAAGGAGTTACCTGATACACCATCATCAATTAATGAGAGGGAAAGAGATTCAGTCACTCAGTATGTATCTACAGCTAATTCAAGTGTGGATAGAGAGGCAGTTGCTGAGGTGTTGAAAAGTCATATAGATAATTTGAGAGCAGGACATCCGGCCTATGGAAGTGTTTATAATGTAAGGATCGACCCACAATCACAGAAGCTGTTAATGGGTGTACATGAAGTGGAATTTGATGATAAGGCGGTTCATTTATCATCGGGTGATAAGACTAGTAAATTCAAAATATCCCCACACCTACTAGATATGATGTTTGTAGGAGATACACGAAACTCCGACTCGAAAACTCTACACACATTCAGGTCCATATTGAATCTAACTAATGTACTTCGCAAAGATTACACACCTCTTAATATTTACAATGTCGACGGATCTGAGTATTTCAATAAATTATTTAATATCCTATCTACATCATCCCCCATGCATTTGAGAGCCAGAGTTGGTAGGGGACATACACAAATGAAGATACCTAAGTATAAGATATTTAACACTAATAAACGCGACTTTGTGTATTGGAACGACATCAACGAGCTGATTGATCGATTGAAATTGCTATACAGCTCAAAACCGGCTGGTCACACAAACCACGATAACGAAATTTTATCTATAATAGAAGAATTGCGTGAAGAGGGCGTAATACGCTAATTTTGGGGTATATATTTGCAAGTTGAAAGATCCCACTAATAGTATAACGCTTTCGTAGCGATGCACAATACGATAGATAAGTTTGGTCGTCGCAGTTCTAAGCATACGACTGTACGTGGTATTCCAGGTATTGGTTTTAAACTTACACAAACTGGAAATTATGATATCAATGGAAAGCAGTTAAAGAATGTTGGTGATCCTACAGATGAAAATGACTCTGTTCATATAAAGTATGTTGAAAAAAAACTAAAAAGTACCACTGATATGCTTGAAAGTATGGTGAATAGCAAAACGCTAGAATTGAGTGATGGCCTTGAGAAAAAGATTGATGTATTAACAACCAATTTGATATCCATTTTAGAGCAACTAGAGGTTGTATATAATTTTTGCCAGAAATTAGCTAGTGAAGTCAAAAGGGAATTCGATGTTGAAGGTGGCCCTGTTTTACCAGCGTGGCTTGCAGGCTACACTTTAAATCAACTCATGATTAATGATCAGTTTCTGTTCTACAATCACCTGAGTCAGACCTCTACATGTAGATATGTCAGTTAACAGCGCAACAAAACGTGGCATAGCAGAAGAGTTACACAGGGCAGTTCGGAAGAACTTTCGCCGTCGAAAAACTATCATAAAAGGTTTCGCTGACTTATGGCAAGCTGATTTAGCGGAAATGCAACCTTTCCATAAAGAAAATAATGGATATAGATACATATTGGTAGTCATTGACTGCTATTCTAAGTTCCTATGGTGTAGACCAATCAAGAAGAAAGATATGGTAACGGTAACGACAGCAATGGGCGATATCATAAGGGACGCAGGATATTATCCAATTAATCTACAAACAGATAATGGAACCGAATTTTACAACAGAAAATTTTCTTCTCTCATGAACAAGTATGGAATTAACCATTATTCCACATACAGTACAAAGAAGGCCGCAATTGCTGAAAGGGCTATCCGTTCGCTAAAGCACCTTCTGTTCAAAGAATTTTCCGCAAGAGGAAGTTACACATGGATCACTATTTTGGATGATATCACTAACGTATATAACAATAGAATACATCGAACAACTGGATTGGCCCCTATTGAAATTAATGTTCACACTCGATTGAGTGCGTATCGCAATCCAAAGGTTGCTGGCAAAAGCAAACTTAATCTTGGAGACGTTGTGAGAATAAGCAGATATAAAGGTGTATTTGAAAAAGGTTACACTCCGAATTATTCCACGGAGCTCTTCAAAATACGCAAAGTTAATATTACAGATCCGGTCACATATATGCTAGAAGATATGGATCGGCGACCAATAAGCGGTTGTTTCTATGAAGCTGAGCTAAGAAAAACACAGTTTCCAAATGAGTATTTGATTGAAAAAGTCTTAAAAAGGAGAGGAAACAAGCTCTTTGTAAAATGGTTAGGTTTCCAAAAGAACAAGAATTCCTGGATAGACGCAGCAGATGTACTGTGATAATTGATATGACGGAGCGCAGACTATGTTTAGCAGTAATAATTTCAATGTGTATATTTGTTTCGATACTTTTGGAAATAAAATAGCAGTTTTTTCAATTTACTTTTATTATTTAATTCTACCCTAATCTCTAATACATAAAATACACCTAACCTAAGTAAAAATTATTTAGTTATATTGTTGAAGCGCACCACCTCGCTTCTCCTCCACAGCTTTCTCTCCCTCTTGGAGAGGCAAGGGGGAGGATCCCGGATTACTTCTCTGTTCTGGAGATTCGGCCTATACGTGGGATAATCATCATTATCCCAGTTTTCTGAAACAATAGAAAATATGGTTTTGTAATTTATGTGAATGTGGGTAAGATTCAGAAGGTTGAAAATCTATGTGGATGTACTGAAGAATTTTTGTGTGGCTTGATTTATTTAAAATTTAGAGTTATACAATATGATTGTATCAGTGCAAAATTAATACAATGATGTTTAGTAGAGATCAATTTTCTGTGACTTCTAGGATAAAGATGTGCAAGGTATATGAAAAAAGAAAAAAAGTTTTTGTCGCAGAAACGAATTATGTACCTTCAGGCTGAACCTCTCCGGCTTGCGAGGTGATGCTGTGGTGGCGTGGTAGGCACGTTCTTGGTAGGCAGCACGTTCTTGGCACACCGCAGGAGGTGCATTCCCATCGACGTAGGTTTGACCCAATGCGCTGCAACACGTGGACATTGGACTAGTCCGTACTTCGATGGGTCCTGCGGTGGCGTGGTGGGGTTGCTGACCTCGGCTTCCTTATGGCTTCCTGTCTGGGTGGATGGCTCTGCAAATAAAGAGATATTTTGTAGAACAACTGTAACTTTTGGATTATTCTGTTATAAACTAGTTGTCATTTGATAGCTTGCTCGTGTAGGGATATATAGTGAAATGAGGTAACTTACCTTTACTCAGATAGGTAGCAATATATTGTGGCCAATTCACCGGACCACAACCCCGGAAACGGCAAACCAGCAAATGGTCCCCAATTGTCCCACGCCGCACCTCATGTTCACCATCGTAGGGGCAGGGGATCAACTTCCTCGAATACTCCATTTTCAAAATAGTAGTAGTAGCGGTAGTATAGTAGTAGTAGTAGTAGTAGCGGTAGCAGAACTGCACTGAAGAACTCTCATTTCACCATCATATTTATACAGTTCCAGGTAGGTAAGCCTCCCTCCTCTACTGTCTTCCCCCATCAGTGTATATCGTTAAAGAAAGCAAAAAAAAGAAGATCCGCCTACTTGCCAGCTGGTGTACGTAAGATTATTAGTGGAAATAGAGAACATTTCGCTATACGCGCCGACAACGCATGCGCGCATTGATATCAGCCACTTCGAACGCGCATCGTGATTGACCGAACTGTGAGTGAATCCGCCCGTAAACGCTTATTGGTTGTGATACATTTCAACCAGTCCTCTCATTGGTCTATTACAGTGTACATCGTTAAACAGCTGCACTTACACCACCCATATTGATATTTCAATGGTCCCCTATCAGATTTTACTACTGCCATGTAGCATCGATATCGGTGGCTTCTAACGGACATCGTTATTGACCGAACTGTAAGTGAATCCGCCCATAAACGCTTATTGGTTGTGATACATTTCAACCAGTCCTCTCATTGGTCTATTATAGTGTACATCGTTAAACAGCTGCACGTACACCACCCATATCAGTATTTCAATGTTCCCCCTCTTAGATTTTACTACTGTCGTGTAGAGTGTTTTCTGTATAAATACAAGTCTACTTTAAATGGTTTATCAGTTCTACAGTCTTCAAAGAATCATACTGTTCCGTAGAAAACACTACATATTACGTACATCATCATGGCCAACCAACCAACAAAGAACGAAGACGCTATTAGTGGCGATTGCTTGCAAGCCATTCTGGAGGAACTGCAGAGTGACGGGGTGCAGTTTACACAGTTGGCAGTAGAAGTCCAGGATGAACTTCACGAGTTTATTCATGTGGAGCAGCCAGACCGGAGAATCGCGGAGGATGCTAATGCGGTGGTAGAAATAGATATGGATGTACCAAGAGCATCAACAGATGCAGCGATAGCATCAACAAGTGCAGCATCGATGCCGCCAGTAGTTGGAGATGGAGCGAGAACATCAACGGGTACAGCGTCAACAGTGCCAGCAGTGAGAAAGTCGAAACAGGCAGCATCCAAACCAGTTAGCAACATTTTAAGAGAAACACTACTTAAATCGAAGCAACCTCCAATGGACGACTTCGACGAGAAGAGGGATGCGTTGAGAAGTAGTATTCAGCGAATTAAATCTGAAATAATAAGTGCAGAAAAGAAATTGGCAGAGGAGATGGCCCATTGTGACAAGCTTCAGGCAGCCCAGGCAGCGGATGATGAAAGAATAAAGCAGTTAGATGAAGAAAGAAAACGTGTCAAGGAGTGCAGAAATAAAAGGAAGCGACAGTTAGATGATTGTCAGAAGAGGATTGATACTCTTAGTATGAAATCTGAACAGAAAAGGACAAAATTGAATGAAGAAAAAGAAACTGTTTTATCTTTTTTCGATGTATAAAGTAATGTTCATCTTGAATAAAATAAGTAATGAATGAAATAAAAAAGAAACAATATTTTTTCCTTTCTATATCCATCCCCTCATATAATAATACAATTACTTGTTCTATCAATAAGCGCTCAGTAACTTAGTAATTGGTGATACTTGAAAATAGTATGAAGCATGAGTGCCAGTGTGCTAACAGAAACGGTAAATGCGCCTTGAGCGTTTGTGAGATTATTGTGTCTTGGTTTGGGGCACGCATATAAGTACCCACCCACCAATGCCATCGACGTTCCATCCAATAACACACTAAGTTTACTTCTAAAGATGTATAGATGAAGAGGGGAGGAGGTATGGAGGGGGCTTTAGTGTGGGGAACTAGAAACATAAAAACGAGAGTTCTTGTCAATGAAAATCATACTGTACAATCAAGTGACGAATTAACACATTTAGCAGCGAAATGACTACAGAGTCAAACGGACCTTGCGACTCAACGTCTTGGTTAGATGACGACAATGATAACTCCAGCATATGGAGTATCGAGACTGCGGTTCCTGATGGTGAGTTACCCGACCAATCACATTGGGCGGTGGCGAGGTCACCGATGGACGATGGACCGTGCGACTCCACAAGACAGCCACTGGGGTTCCTGCTGTTTACAATTGACAGCTCATCTGATAACAGCGACGATGATGATCCTGATCGTCCGGATGGTCCAGAAAACCAGAGAGTGGAATTACCTTTTCCTGTAGATAGCGAGGAGGAGATATGAGGCGCTATTTTTGTGAATTATAAAGAGATTTTTTGTTTGTATCAACCAATAAACTTGTTTTTTTTTTAAATCGCACTTTATTCAAAAACCTTACCACCGTGACAGAAAAAAATTCATCGAGCGTGGGCGGCTTCACCAATGAAGGATCTTTCTAAAAATTTTATTTAGTGGTGTACTTTTTTATCAGTCTTACAATTTTGTCTATCTCGATTTTTTCATGCTTCTAACGTTTTTTTTTTCAGTCTTTTTTCTGAAAAAACTACCGTTTTGAAGGACCCTTGAAGATCACATTTGCCCCTCAAAATGCGTCAAAATGGGCCTCCGCCGAGCCTTTGTATGCGCGGCGAGATACCACCGCCCGTGTCGATGTTAGTCGACGGCGCAGCAGCATTCGTAGTAGCCACTTTCTCACTGCTACTGCTGCTACTACTACTACTACCACTACAACCACTACTGCTAGAGCTGCCGCTCTCCTTAGATGCCGAAGATGCTAGCGATTCCTGGGACGGTTCGGTCGCTAGTATCTTCGGTGTCCTCGGTGTAGCTGGCAGCTTACGGGATGGCGTCGGTGAGGGTGTACGATACCGCTCCGGGGTTGACGGTCTTTCATCGGGCTCTGAAGGTGCCTTCGCTGATAATTCTACTGGAGCGGTGACTAGCAAATTTTCATGAACCACAATTTTTGCTTGACACCGTTCCGGTGGAGTTATCGACGACGACACCACACCAGGCTCCTCAAGTCCAGCCAACACCCGGATAGGTGACTTGCGAAAACAACTTGGATCCGTCGTTATCGGGGCCTCGTTAAGAAACGAGAAATCCACTGTCGACTCCGGTGCAGCAACTGAAGTGAAAAGAAAGGGCTCATATTGCTGGTATTGAGCCGCGTAAGTCTTGTATGCTGACTTACACGACTTCATTCTAGCACCCTCTTTTCGCTTCTTTTGCGGCATCGAAGTCGACGGTCGGCTTTCCTTCGTCTTCCTCAAAGGCTTTGATTGCTTCGCAACCAATTTATTTTCGGAAGCGCTACCTTCCTTCTTCTGGCGTTTTGTGCCAGTCGTTACCTTCACCGGCGCCGTCCTTTTCCTAGTGGTCGGGCTTGGCCCCGCCACGGAGGCGGATGGTTGCGGTGCTGGTCGCTTAGCTGGTGAAGGTTGGAAGTCGTCATCGTCGGAATGGTACAGGGCATCGGTGGTCATCTGTAACAATAAAAGAAAAAATGCTTAGAAACGTATATCATTGCCAACAGTTGGCAGAGCAGTCCCTCAAATTATACCCAAATTATTTATACTTACATTCATCTTTGCAGACATCTTCGAATTAGTCGCTTGTTGCTGAAAGGTGGCTGTAGCTGCTTGTCTGTTATCGAAAGCTAAACAGAATGACCTCTCCTGGTTCCGACCAGCAGTTTTATGCCTTAAACTCCTCCCCTAATCGCTTACTGATCGCCCTCTCCCCATTTTTGATTGGTTAGAAGGAAGAGTGGGATAGAGGTATCCGCCCACTACTTTAATAGGCCGAATCGCTTGAGTGGAGGGAATGAGGGACAGCCCCCAAAACCCTGCCATATCTACTGCCATGTTGCCAGACGTTTTCGGTAATCCCTGTGTTTCTTACACGTCTGGCTGTAACGACATTTCTTGAATAAGGTTAATTTTTATACTTCGAGAAATGAATTAATTTTGCTAACAAATCTTCAATATGAGCCACCCTATACACTTTGGCATGTATCGTGGTATGTATTAAATGAAACAGTCTGATATTTTTCTGATGAATATATTGGAATACTAATACAACCTATTCAACAAAATAACATTAGTAATGTAACTTGGAATTCAAAAATATTGGTCGTCTTGTAGTAAATGAAGATTTCCTTTCTGCTCTTTGATGGTTGAACGGTATCTCCTTATCCACAAATCAATCATCGTGCAAACACTCAAGGCACACCTACCGTTTCTGTTTTGGGAGTGATAATTACACCTTATTACATCATCACATATTGATTCTCTGTTCAAGTTCACGTTAAGCTGGATATCATTGTCGGTCTCCAAATTCACTATCTCCACGCTTTCTAAGCTCAGCTCAGCAACAGATTTGAGTAGATAGATATATTTTTGATGGCCCTTCAGAAAGACTATATCACCGTTGTTAACGTGATGCTTGATTATTTTCATTATTTGGTTAGCATCTGTATTTCCTGCTTTGTATCTAATACCATGATTATACTTTTCCACAAACTTAACAGTTCTCTGGTCTTTCACGTTCAGTCTACTGAAGTGAACCATAGGTTTAACAATGTAATGGTACAATATTCCATCTTTCTTAAATGCTACCTCTTTTGGAACAAATTTTGATTCGATATGATATCCTTGAATATCTACAACAACTGTAGTCATGTCGTTTGCCACTGAATATGATGTTGGTGATGAGTAGTGTCAGTTTAGGCGCAAAAGTTGAAATAAAATGGCCAACTTTATTCTTCAAGCATTTATTCAATACTATCCTACTTTACAAGCGTACAGTAACTTAAATCTAATATCTAGAAACTTCGGCTAACATTAATTGTATAAGTAGATCTAAATTACCATCTTCAGGAGCTTCGCGCGTTGTCATCTCATTAATAGCATCGATAGCATATTTTACATTCGTTGTGGGGTCTGTTTGGTAAAATTCAATGTCAGAGTGCCCCCAGGGTAAAGTTTTTGTTGTATTTGGAATTATAAACCTTTTATCATCGTTGTGTGCTAAAGCTACTTTATTTTTGACTTCTGTATATACATCATGCAACCTACTTTTGAATGTATTCATTTTTCTTAAAATCAGACCACCATTCTCTATTATATGCTTATAATCATTACCACATAACTGATTTTGTATTACTGCTTTTTTAACACCCTTTGCTTTTTTCATTTCTCCCTTAACTGACTTGATATAGTATGCTTTCGCACCTGTTCCGTAAAAACTTATTATAGGGTCTTCTGGAAATTCGTCTTTCATTTTACCCAGAATAGAGTCATTGACTGGAATTTTGAACTCATTGTTTTGTTTATAATTTGAAGTATCAAACTCGCTGATATTATTTCTCATAAATTCATAGAAGTCGTCTGTATGAGTTTTCAAAATTTGCGAATCTGTATCACAGTAAAGCATAGATACTTTATCGTTGAACTGCTTTTTAAGAAAACCATAAAAAAAATCATACATTACTATTTTAGATATGTCTAGTATACAGAATCCCACGTATATTGGCTTGAAATAATGTACCCTAACTTTTCCTAAATGGATAGCTGCAAGATTTTCGTTAAATATGGAACAACTCTTGAAATTTGGACGAGCTACTAGTGCTCCCACACCGATGCTATTACGATGATTTTCCCAATGTGTGACCAACTTTATATCTCTTCTATTATCTACATTTTCCATAGTTTTTCCAAAGATTGCATTGTTTAGAAGCTTATAGAAGTCCCTTTCAAATTTATTATTTGCTTTATTACGCATTGTCGTATTGAGATCGATATACTCCTTCAACCAAAACGATTGTTTGAACTTAAGGATCCTGTGAACCTTGGTTACTTGCAAACCATACCTTACAGCTTGTTGAAGGACGCGATAATGTACAATATATTTTTTCTTGTCGTACAGATTTGGGATTAGTTTCGGAATCTTTGTCTTGGCATTTGGTGGGATAATACTTTCCACCAAAAACGGAAGGTCGCTATGTGAATCGTGTAACCCTTCAGGATATCGCACATCAACCTCCAAGACATAGCCATTCTCACCGTCTATTTTGGCATTTTCTAAATCGAATGTAGATATTTCCGAATCCCCCATCCATTCGAAACCCCCAGTTGGAAGAGGTGATGACATAGCATGCCCGTAAAGATTCGTGGCGTCGAGATATGATATAAATGTTGACTCTTTAGATGGATCATAATTTGGTAAATATTTATTATTTGCTTCGTGCATTCTATCGCTGCATTGACTTATCCCCCCGCGAATACCATTCTTAAAGAACCCAATCATATCTATGTCCGTAAGGAGCTCAAGGCTAATTTTGGTATACTTTAACATCGCATCCCAAGACAATCCAGGGGTTGTGTAGTAGTGTGCTGGATCCAATTTGTAAATATTCATACTATTCCTCCTGAACCTTTCAAAGACATCACACAAGAGAAGAACATCGGTCCGTAAATAAATATCAGAATATTCACCCAGATTCCTACAGTTAAACGTTCTCCATACAGTTATTGCCCTCGCGTATTCCTCCTCAGATATATCTTTCTCATTTAACTTATCATAAAACTCTGCCTTTGATGGTAAATATTCCTGGTCCAGTTTCTTTACATCATCCACATAATTGTAAGGAAATACACCTTTCTGTCTAATTAAATTAAAAACTCTAGGATCTGAAAAATACTTTTTACTCTCCAGAAAATCCCTATTAGTCAAACTGTCTGATAATGCTTGCAAAGATCCAGGTAGAAAACCACAACTATCGATAAATCTCATTTGTAAAAACTTCCTCCTTATTCTACCGGTTCGGTCCACATAGTCATGCATATACAGACTTTTTGTAAATGAAATGTATTTTTCCTTATTCTGGGCTACCACGTCTATCTTATCTCCATGAGAAGATAGTTGTTTGATAAATAGGTGACAATCGTACCCACTTAAATTGTGCGTTATAATTGGTATAAAATTTGGTAATTTGAAATTTAAATTACATTTCGAATGTGCAGCCCCAAATCTAACTTTACCAGCTATGTGGCAGTGATCGCGAACTTTAATATCGGATCCTGAAAATGGCTTCTCACAGATGTTACATTTCGTTGAAGTGTCAAACTCAATCTGCTCTTCCGGCGTTAAAGGGATCATGGGAGTTACATCTTTCAAATATTTGAAATATAGTTCTTTAAGATCAGCTTCTAGCCTTGTCACGAATTCTTTCGCCGCGTCTTTACCTCGATACAAGACGAATTTGGATAAGTCAGAATCAAATGAAGATTTAATAAAATATGAAAATGAATATGGTTCATGTGTGTGGGTTTCGTTTGTATACGAATATTCTGGGTTGGGTTCACAACTATCGATTGGTTTTAATAATGACTCAGAATCCGCATACACCACAAAGGGGACCGGCATTTGCTTTTCAAAATTCTCGAATTTAAGTATGTTTTCTGGAACCTGATTACCAAACTTATCAGTTCGTAGTTTCTCTGTGGGTGTTATTGTGAATATATGATTGCAATCGTTCCTTTGGTGAATATCTAGATATGCCTTAGTTGAAAAATATAACAAACAACCATCACAAAAGTACCGCTTATGTCCGTTTGAACTTAACTGATTTGCAACTAATCGCGAAAGATCTCTTATCCAACAATAGTGACCATTCCCTTTATCATCCGTTAAATAGAGCAGATTGACATGTAAAGCTAATTTCTTCTGAGCATATCTCAATGGACCAACTATTTCATATGTGACGTTACCATCTTTGATTATTTTTTCAATCCCATACACATTTATAGAGATATTATTATTTCTCTCGAACAATGAGATATCTTTAAGAGTAACGGGAAAGTTCATACCATGGACATTCAAAATGGTTGAAAAATGCGGGTAGGACGACACTTCCACTACTCGGGTGCTTGCTGGTAGTAGCGCTGATGTGACGGCCCAAGCGAAACAACACTGGTCTTGATTTCGCACATTTATCACTGCCTTCTTCTTCTCTATAAAGTATGGTAACTTTATATAAGATGATCCACCCAATGGTGAAAACTTGTTAATGTTCACTTCAGCATAAAGGATACATTCAATCGCCCACCCTGAAAAAAACAACAAAGGTTACTATCTTAATTTATGCACTTCTCTAAATATTTAACATACCAGAATCCTTCTCCTCAAACTCAGATGACTGGGATGTAATTTCATCAGCAAATTGTTGATAGACGTCAGACAGCTCTGTGCTTTCGTCTATTACTTTATTAACCGTATTGAAGGATTTGATATCTGCTACATCACTCGTCTGTAATACGTACTTCCCGAATACTTCCATGTTCACTTTCAGAGCTCTGTGCACTCGAAGTTTCTCTTCTATTACATCTAGCGTATTTTGCTTAATATTTTCGAAAAACTCTTTAAAGTCGGTGTACAATTCTGATGTGCTAAATCTATAGCTGGCAATTCTACATTTGAATGCACTTTTAATAAGTCTCACACCATCACTGATCGGGATCGATGAATTTGTTCTATGTTGTAATGTCCTTGCATGAGCAGCCATTCGATTGTTCGGAAGCGAAACATTGCAGCAAGGACATATCATATTCGGAGGTGTACTATCCAATTTAATTTTTTTAGCTGGTGGTCCATTTGTGGGATTCACACTGCAAATATTTCTCTTATGCCGACGCAAATTGTCCGAACGCGTAAAAAGTTTACCACAATCACTACATGTATGCATTTTATTAGAGTATATGTTAGTCACTGTGAGTCAGGCAACTGTAGCATCGATGCTCGAACCTCCTCGATTTATAGCTAGATCCTCAAGGGCATCGTACCCCCACCTCCGGTTGCTTGCTTATGGTGGCAAGGTCTGACGTTAGCAGAACACGTTCTTCTGTGAGGTCAAGCTCAAGGCTATTCCCACCCCAGTTGAATGACTTTAAGGGAGCATCACTATCAAGCCTCATAAGAAAAATATACAACTGATCTCAGGGCTATCCACACCCTATATCAGTGACCTTCAGGGAGGATTGCAATTGGCCTCACGTCAAATCTCTAGGTTATCCACCACGTCAAATCTCAAGGTAATCCAGTCAATAGTCACATTCAAGGACGTTCAAAATAAGCAGCTATACACTAACACAAAAAAAAACTCAAGGTTACCCAACACCCCACTGAAACAAGCCCTTCAGATACGATCACATTTGAAAACACAACGTTACAAAATGACCTTCAGGGAGGATCAGAATCGGCACCTATAAGAAAAGCCCACGTCACATCTCAAGGTTATCCACACCCCATTTAAATGACCTTCAAATGACCTCGGGAGGATCAGAATCGGCATATCTATACTACTAACTATACACCACTCACCCTCTCCAGTCCAAACCACGCAGCAGACACACACAATCCCATAGAATTACAACAAGAAAAAATAAACACATGATCGCAGAAAGCACTTCACGGCAAACATAGATACCGAATTACACAAGATCACATAAATGAAAAACAGTCATACACTTGGCTGCAGGATGGCCAGCTCTTTCCAGAAACGGAGGGTTTTATGCTTGCTATTCAGGACCAAGTAATTGCGACGAGGAACTACAAAAAATACATAATTAAAGATCCATCCGTAACCAACGATAATTGCAGAAAATGCCACCAACAGAAGGAAACAATAGGTCATATAACAAGTGCATGCAAAACCCTCGCTGGAACCGAGTATACGGCCAGACATAACTCTGCAGCCAAAATCATACACCAAGCCCTAGCCACAACTAACAAACTAATCGAAAACACAGCTCCATATTATAATTATACACCGACCTCAGTACTTGACAACAATCAATACAAACTATACTGGGACGTCGAAATACACACAGACAAAACTATCCCAGCCAATAGACCAGATATAGTTTTTCAGTCGAAGGCAGACAAAGTTACCTATTTAATAGATATTGCTATCCCTAATGATACGAATATTCAAACCACATACGCTGGGAAGATATCTAAATACACAGACCTAGCCATAGAAGTAAAATGACTCGAAACAAAACAAAGTTGTTATTGTCCCCGTAATTATGTCGGTATCAGGCCTTAAGCCTAACACATTCACACCACACCTGCACCAGCTAGGCCTGGACGAAAAGTTACACAAAATATTCCAAAAATCTGTCATCCTGAAGACATGTAGTATTGTGAGATCCTTCCTAAATTCAGACCAGTAATAGTTCAGGTGTTGACTTGGCACAGCCCGTCACCACCTGTGGCTACCGCTATCATGCGAGATGAACTTAGCAAATCAGAATAATAATAATAATAATAATAACCCCCATCAGGTGCTAGAACGTTGACGCTCGTTTGGGGGCTTAGAAAGTGACTTTTTGATGGGCAAGCTATGTCGGCTGATGGTTCATCGGAGGCTTTGATACCACCGCGGAATTATGCCGACAGGGCTCGTGATCAAAAAGTCACTTCAACCAAGGCTAGCACACTCAGGAAGCTGTGGGCTAGGTAGACTTTACGTACCCTACCAAGCACAAAGCTCCCGTCCCCAAGCTATCCTGACCTCGGTCAGATAGGGATTTGGCAAATCCGGGTAGAAATGCCACAGAAGGCTGAGCGCCGGTCCTTCTGTCACACACCGTTATTGCGCCCCACACTTCAACGACCTCAGCAAGGCGTGGCTGGGGAACGTTGTGAGGGGTACGCAACCGGGGGGCTTGCCTTAACCGGCCGGCCCGTGAGGAGAAAACCTCAACAAAATCCGACAGTAAAGTCGCAAATCCTCCGGAGCACCTTGGGCCAACTTCGGAGTAAATATAAGTCCCTTCTCTCCTGGAATGGGCGTCACCCGGGAGAGCGACACTTAGATCGTCCCTACTCGTGGGAACACGATGGATAAAGTTAGTTTTTCAAATAACCAACGACGGCCTAGGGTACGTCGATTAAACTCACCTGAACCCCAAAACCAAACACCACAACCAATAGCACACAACCCAACTGCGGATGTTTTGCCGGTACAGCCGGCAACCACCAAAGCTGGTAAACCAAGACAGCGCTTACAGTGGACTACTGAGATGAACAAATCTGTAATGCACTGTTACTATACCGCCACAAAACTAGAAACCATCTCTACAGGCTACAGACATGAGCTACACAGGCTGTTTACAGCACAATACCCACACCTCTCAACACGTGTAACCGAACAAAGACTGATTGATCAAAAACGAGTCATAACTAAAAACAACCGTCTTACCCCGCAAGAACTACAAGCTATTAAGAGCCTTGTATCCAACGAAATAAATACTGTCCCACCAAATGACTCGTTAGCGGATGAATCAACCACAGAAAGGCAAAATATTCATTCCCAAAATAGCCAGACTTCAAATACAGACACAACCAATGACACCAGCATACATTCAGATATGGACTCAGAACATGAGCACATACCAGATACACCAGACCAGACATCAATTAACCTACCCCTCACAGCCACACAAAGCCAAAAGGTTACGCCACCGCCTTCCATCACACAATCCACAGAACAAGTGATGGACACACAATATAACAAATGGTGTGGCACCAATCCTGCGCTGCGAGATCCTTTGCCCAGACTGATTTTTAAAAACAACACCCAACAAATATTACACACAATAAATTCCAACATAATACCACAATTCTTAACAAACGTCAGTAACCTAGAGGACATCCATACCGTTATATACGCTGCAGCAGCAACAACACTCACAGTAAACGGCCAAAGACTTCCGAAACGGTCTAAAGACCACACAAGCAACAGGCCTAAACCTAAATGGCAAATACGAATCGAAAATAAAATTTCCGCAATCAGAAAGGATTTGGCACACCTCGCACAATACACTAACAACAACAACCGTTCAAAACGCATCCAGACAACAATAGATATACTCAAATCCAAGTCACCCCAAAAATCGATACCAGAAATAGCTGATACACTGAAACAGAAACATGCAGTTTACGCAGCCCGACTACGCAGATACAATGAATCCAACGAGAGAAAGAACGCTAATAATCTTTTCCAAAGAAGTGAAAAGCAGTTCTACCAGAGAATAACTGCAAACAACCAGGAAGCAACCATAGAACCACCAAGTAGACAAGACTTAACTGAGTTTTGGAGTAGCTTATGGTCAGAGCCCATAACGCATAATCAAGATGCTCCATGGATCAGACAAGAAGAGGAGAAGCACCAACATATAATGGAACAGGGTGACGTTATTCTTACACCAGAAGAAATAGCGGAAACAATAAAACATACTCACAATTGGAAGTGCCCAGGCGTGGATAATATACAAAATTTTTGGTACAAGCAATTCAGTTCAACATACGAAGTGCTCACAGACCAAATCAATAAAGCCATACTACAACCTAATAGGCTTCCTAAATTCCTCACACAAGGAATAACGTATATTAAACCTAAAAACACAGATACCAAGAACCCTGCCAATTACCGTCCAATCACTTGTCTCTCCACCCTGTACAAAATCATCACTGCAACAATATGTAGAAGGATTGAAAAACACCTAACACAAAACAACATCCTCACTGAAGAACAAAAAGGATGTAGAAAACAAAGTCAAGGCTGCAAGGAACAGCTTATAATTGACAGCGTAATCATGGAGCAGACTAGAAAAGAACACAGGAATCTTCACACTTGTTTTATAGATTATAAAAAAGCCTTTGACTCTGTACCCCACAGCTGGCTAAAGAAAACTTTACAAATATATAAAATCAACTCAGGACTTCGTCAGTTTCTTACAAGAATCATGGAAACATGGCGCACCAACATACACCTCAAAACTCAGCACGGCTATATCCAGACGGATGAACTACACATAAGACATCTTCCAGGGAGACTCTCTCAGTTCACTGTGGTTCTGCCTCTGTCTAAATCCGCTCTCCAATGCACTCAACAACACAAACTGTGGTTTCAACATTAGACACGAGAAAGTTAATCAACATAAAATCAGTCATCTCCTCTACATGGATGATATCAAACTATATGCAGCAACTGAAGTACAACTGAGAGAATTGCTCAGAATAACGGAAGTTTGCACGTCAGACGTAAGGATGGAATTCGGAATGAGTAAGTGCAAGGTGCTCCACATCAACAAAGGTCAGTGGAAGAGCCATCAAGAACGGGAAACATTAACTGGCCAAACACTAGACAACATGGACAAGGGCGAAACGTACAAGTACCTGGGTTTCAATCAAAGTATTAAGATAGACCACTCACAAGTCAAAGAACAACTAGTACAAGAGTTTAGAGACCGCCTTATTAAGCTACTAAAAACAAAACTAAATTCCAGAAATCTTACAAAAGCCATTAACACATTCGCGATACCGGTCATCACATACTCCTTCGGCATCATCAAGTGGTCGCACACTGACATAGAAAACATCCAAATCCTCATAAGGACAGAGCTCACGAGGCACAGAATGTCACATCCGAACGCATGCAAAGAAAGGCTTACCATAGATAGAAAACAAGGGGGCAGAGGAATTATAGATATACAGTCACTCCGCACAAAACAAATAAAAACACTCAGACATTTCTTTCAGAGCAAACAAACGAATTTGCATAGAGCAATAGTCAAAGCAGACAAGAACTATACACCACTCACCCTCTCCAGTCCAAACCACGCAGCAGACACACACAATCCCATAGAATTACAACAAGAAAAAATAAACACATGGTCGCAGAAAGCACTTCACGGCAAACATAGATACCGAATTACACAAGATCACATAAATGAAAAACAGTCATACACTTGGCTGCAGGATGGCCAGCTCTTTCCAGAAACGGAGGGTTTTATGCTTGCTATTCAGGACCAAGTAATTGCGACGAGGAACTACAAAAAATACATAATTAAAGATCCATCCGTAACCAACGATAATTGCAGAAAATGCCACCAACAGAAGGAAACAATAGATCATATAACAAGTGCATGCAAAACCCTCGCTGGAACCGAGTACACGGCCAGACATAACTCTGCAGCCAAAATCATACACCAAGCCCTAGCCACAACTAACAAACTAATCGAAAACACAGCTCCATATTATAATTATACACCGACCTCAGTACTTGACAACAATCAATACAAACTATACTGGGACGTCGAAATACACACAGACAAAACTATCCCAGCCAATAGACCAGATATAGTTTTTCAGTCGAAGGCAGACAAAGTCACCTATTTAATAGATATTGCTATCCCTAATGATACGAATGTTCAAACCGCCTACGCTGGGAAGATATCTAAATACACAGACCTTGCCATAGAAGTAAAACGACTCTGGAAACAAAACAAAGTTGTTATTGTACCCCTAATTATGTATTATATTCCAAAAGTCTGTAATTCTTAAGACCTGTAATATAGTACGATCCTTCTTAAATTCCGATCAGTAATAGATCAGGTTTTGACTTGGCACGACCCGTCAGCATCTGTTGCTACCGCAGTCATGCGAGAGAAGCTTGAAAAAAACATAATAATAAGGAGGCAGAGGGATTACAGATATACAGTCGCTTCGCACAAGACAGATAAAGACACTCAGACATTTCTTCCAAAACAAACAAACAAATTTACATCGAGCAATAGTAAAAGCAGACAAAAACTATACACCACTCAACCTATCATGTCCAGACCGCGTCGCAGACACACACAATCCCACACAATCACAACAAGAAAAAATAAGCACCTGGTCGCAGAAACCACTCCATGGCAAACATAGATACCGTATTACGCAAGACCACATAAATGAAAAACAGTCATACACCTGGCTGCAGGATGGCCAGCTCTTTCCAGAAACTGAGGGGTTTATGCTTGCTATCCAGGACCAAGTTATTGCAACGAGAAACTACAAGAAATACGTAATTAAAAATCCATCCATAACAAACGATAACTGCAGAAAATGTCAACAACAAAAGGAAACAATAGACCACATAACAAGCGCATGCAAAACTCTCGCTGGAACTGAGTACACGGCTAGACATAACTCAGCAGCCAAAATCATACATCAAGCATTAGCCACAAAAAACAAGCTAATCGAAAACTCCGATCCATATTACAAGTATACACCAACATCAGTACTCGAAAACGATCACTACAAACTATACTGGGATGTTGAAATACACACAGATAAAACCATCAATGCAAACAGACCAGATATAGTATTTCAGATAAAGGCAGACAAAGTTACCTACTTAATAGATATTGCTATTCCCAATGATGTGAATGTTCAAAACACCTACGCTGGGAAAATATCTAAATACACTGACCTTGCCATAGAAGTGAAGCGAATTTGGAAACAAGATAAAGTTATTATTGTCCCCCTCATTATGTCGGTCTCAGGCCTCACACCGAACACATTTACACAACACCTACAACAGTTAGGCCTGGACGAAAGTTTACATAAAATATTCCAAAAGTCTGTAATCCTTAAGACCTGAAATATAGTACGATCTTTCCTAAATTCCGACCAGTAATAGTTCAGGTGTTGACTTGGCCTAGCCCGTTAACATTTGTCGTCACCGCAGTCATGCGAGAGAAGCTTGAAAAAACATAATAATAATAATAATAGCCGCGAGGGGTTGCTAGATCCTCTCAGTGGCGCCTCCCCAAGGTGGCGGATAGGGGAATGCCTCCCAGATATGGGTGGCCCCCATCGGGTGCTAGAACGTTGACGTTCGTTTGGGGGCTTAGAAAGTGACTTTTTGACAGGCGAGCTATTTCGGTGGACACCAGCAGGGTTCGTGATAAAAAAGTCACTTCAACCAAGGCTAGCACACCCAGGAGGCTAGGCGCTCGGTAGATTTCACTTACTCTACCTAGCACCAAGCTCCGTTCCTCAAGCTATCCTGACTTCGGTCAGATAGGGGTTTGGCAAACCCGGGAAAATATGCCACAGAGGGCTGAGCGCCGGCCCTTCTGTCACACACCGTTATTGCGCCCCACACTTCAACGACTTCAGCAAGGCGTGGCTGGGGAACGTCGTGAGGGGTAAGCAACCGGGGGGCTTGCCTTAACCGGCCGGCCTGTGAGGAGAAAGCCTCAACAAAACCCGACAGTAAAGTCGCAAATCCTCCGGAGCACCTTGGGCCAACTTCGGAGTAAATATAAGTCCCTTCTCTCCTGGAATGGGCGTCACCCGGGAGAGCGACATTTAGATCGTCCCTACTCGTGGTAACACGATGCATAAAGTTACTTCTAAAAATAACCAACGACGGCCTAGGGTACGTCGATTAAACTCACCCGAACCCCAAACCCAAACAGAACAGCCCAAAGATCACAACCCAGCTGCGGACGTTTTGCCAGCACAGCCGGCAACCATCAAAGCTGGTAAACCCAGACAGCGCTTACAATGGACAACTGAAATCAACAAACATGTAATGCACTGTTGCTACACCGCCACAAAACTAGAAACCATCTCTACAGGCTACAGACATGAGCTGCACAGGTTGTTTATAGCACAATACCCACACCTCGCAGAGCGTGTAACTGAACAGCGACTCATTGACCAAAAACGAGTCATAACAAAAAACAACCGCCTTACACCCGAAGAACTACAAGCCATAAAGATTCTTGTATCCAATGAAATAAATACTGCCCATCCGAATCACCCGCAGACCTCAAACAAAACCACAATCGACAACAGTAGCATACACTCAGAGACAAATCCAGAACATGAGCACACACAACATATACCAGATACCGCTGCCCAACCTAGTGATTCGGTAGCTACTGAATCAATCACCGAACGGCATGCCATTCGTACCCGAAATAATCGACCCCCAAATACAGGCACGATCAATAACACCAGCACACACTTAGAATTGGATCTAGAAAATGATCATACACCAGATACACCAGAAACAACATGCACTAACTTACCTTCCACAGCCACACAAAGCCAAAACATCACTGTACCACCTGCCATCACACAATCTGCCGAACAAGTGATGAACACACAGTACAACAAATGGTGTGGCACCAATCCTACATTGCGAGATCCCCTGCCCAGACTAATTTTTAAAAACAATACTCTACAAATATTACACACAATAAATGTCAACATAATACCACAATTTTTAACCAAAGACAGTGACCTAGAGGACATCCATACTGTTATATATGCTGCCGCAGCAACCACACTCACACTCAACGGCCAAAAACTCCCAAAACGATCTATAGCCCGTACAACTGAAAGATCTAAACCTAAATGGCAAGTAAGAATTGAAAATAAAATCAGCACAATCAGAAAGGATCTGGCACACCTCGCGCAATACACCAACAATAACAACCGCTCAAAGCGCGTACAGACAACAATTAATATACTCAAATCCAAGTCACCACAACAGACAATACCAGAAATAGCTGATACCCTTAAACAGAAGCTCGCAGTCTATGCTGCTAGACTCCGCAGATACAACGAGTCTAACGCCAGAAAGGATGCTAACAATCTTTTTCAGAAAAGTGAAAAACAGTTTTACCAAAAAATAACAGCCGACAACCAGATAACAGCAATAGAACCTCCTAGTAAACAAGAGTTAACTGAGTTTTGGGGAAGCCTATGGTCAGAACCCAAAACACATAATGAAAACGCTCCATGGATCAGACAAGAAGAGGAAAAGCATCAACATATAGTAGAGCAGGGAGACGTTATCCTTACACCAGAGGAAATAGCTGAAACCATAAAGCATACCCATAATTGGAAGTGCCCAGGCGTGGATAATGTGCAAAATTTTTGGTACAAGCAATTCAGTGCAACATACGAAATGCTTTCGGACCAAATCAATAAAGCCATACTCCAACCGAATAGGTTCCTCACGCAAGGAATGACGTATATAAAACCCAAAAACGCAGACACCAAGAACCCTGCCAACTATCGCCCAATCACTTGTCTTCCCACCTTGTACAAGATCATAACCGCAACAATATGCAGAAGAATTGAACAACACCTCACCCAAAACAATATCCTCACTGAAGAACAGAAAGGATGTCGAAAGCAAAGCCAAGGTTGCAAGGAACAACTTATAATTGATAATGTCATCATGGAGCAAACCAGAAAAGAACAAAGGAACCTTCATACCTGTTTTATCGACTATAAAAAAGCTTTCGACTCTGTACCCCATAGCTGGCTAGCGAAAACTCTTCAAATATATAAAATCAACCCGGGGCTACGTGAGTTTCTTACAAGAACCATGGAGACATGGCGAACCAGCATACATCTCAAAACCCAGAACGGCCATATCAAGACGGATGAGCTACACATAAGACGCGGCATCTTCCAGGGTGACTCGCTCAGTTCACTGTGGTTCTGTCTCTGTCTGAATCCGCTCTCCAACGCACTTAACAACACAAACTGCGGTTTCAACATTAGACACGAGAAATTAAATCAACACAGAATCAATCATCTCCTCTACATGGATGATATAAAACTGTATGCCGCCAATGAAGTACAACTGAGAAAGTTAATCAGAATAACAGAAACTTGCTCGTCAGACGTCAGGATGGAATTCGGACTGAGTAAATGCAAGGTTCTCCATATCAACAAAGGCCAATGGAAGGACCACCCCCAGCAGGAAACAGTAGCTGGCCAAACACTAAACAACATGAACAAGGACGAAACTTACAAGTACCTGGGTTTCAATCAGAACGTTAAAATAGACCACACACAAGTCAAGGCACAACTAACCCAAGAGTTCAGAGACCGCCTTATTAAGCTACTAAAAACCAAATTGAATTCCAGAAACCTTACAAAAGCCATTAACACATTTGCGATACCAGTCCTCACATACTCCTTCGGCATCATTAAGTGGTCACACACTGATATAGAAAACATCCACATCCTCATACGGACAGAACTCACCAAACACCGAATGTCACATCCAAACGCATGCAAAGAAAGGCTCACCATAAACAGGAAACAAGGAGGCAGAGGGATTACAGATATACAGTCGCTTCGCACAAGACAGATAAAGACACTCAGACATTTCTTCCAAAACAAACAAACAAATTTACATCGAGCAATAGTAAAAGCAGACAAAAACTATACACCACTCAACCTATCATGCCCAGACCATGTCGCAGACACACACAATCCCACACAATCACAACAAGAAAAAATAAGCGCCTGGTCGCAGAAACCACTCCATGGCAAACATAGATACCGTATTACGCAAGACCACATAAATGAAAAACAATCATACACCTGGCTGCAGGATGGCCAGCTCTTTCCAGAAACTGAGGGATTTATGCTTGCTATCCAGGACCAAGTTATTGCGACGAGAAACTACAAGAAATACGTAATTAAAGATCCATCCATAACAGACGATAACTGCAGAAAATGTCACCAACAAAAAGAAACAATAGATCACATAACAAGCGGGTGCAAAACTCTTGCCGGTACCGAATACACAGCCAGACATAACTCTGCGGCCAAGGTCATACACCAATCATTAGCCACAACAAACAAACTAATAGAAAACTCAGATCCGTATTACAATTACACTCCGACATCAGTACTCGAAAACGATCAATACAAACTATACTGGGATGTTGAAATACATACAGACAAGACTATCCCAGCCAATAGACCAGATATAGTTTTCCAGTCAAAGGCCGACAAAATTACCTATTTGATAGATATTGCCATTCCCAATGATGTGAATATCCAAAACACCTACGCTGGGAAGATATCTAAATACACGGACCTTGCCATGGAAATAAAACGACTTTGGAAACAAAACAAAGTTACAATTGTCCCCCTCATTATGTCTGTCTCAGGCCTCACACCAAACACGTTTACACAACACCTTCAACAGTTGGGCCTGGACGAAAAGTTACACAAAGTATTCCAAAAGTCTGTAATCCTGAAGACCTGTAATATTGTGCGATCCTTCCTAAATTCCGATCAATAATAGTCCGAGTGTTGACTTGGCACAGCCCGTCAACACTTGTTGCTACCGCAATTATGCGAGAGGAACTTAGAAAGTCAGATAATAATAGCCGCGAGGGGTTGCTAGATCCTCTCAGTGGCGCCTCCCCAAGGTGGCGGATAGGGGAATGCCTCCCAGATATGGGTGGTACCGGGGAAATGAAATACCCGGGGCGGACCAAAACTAGCACAGTGGAATAGCGTCTGCATCCAGAGGATCGGCTATTCCACAACTAATAGGACACGACGGATCTCCATGTGAGGAGCGGTACTCCGACAGCGTCTGTTCTTCATGTTAGAAGCGGCTGTTTTCATAAACCCCCAGGAAGCCGTCCAACATCAACAGGCTATTCGGTGCGTGGCGACACCGAGGGGTATACCGAAGCCAAAGGATGTAAGTCGGTCGGCAACCTTCACAGGTCCATCCTCTGGAGGCAATTTGGACGGCTGCCTCCGGAAATGTCGGCTGCGGGCCCTAAGGCTAACCACCTGACGGGCCCTATCTTCGGGTTCGACCGCCTCGAAGGAAAAGCACCCACACCGTGCCGGTTTCGGAAGCCGGCGTTGGGCAAGGTGGCGGTGCTTCGATTTGCCCTGATGACGACCCCCGCAATGACATGGACCGTTTTAGGTGGACGACGGAGCTCAAGGATGACCTGCTGAGCTGCTACGAGAGCAGTAGCCCGCGCCGTAGGGGATACATGTCCCGCATGTATGAGAGGTGGTGTGAAATGCACCCAGAGCATAGCACGCTTACCTCTCAGAATTTGCGAGATTATGTATCGTACCTCCGGAGGCAGGGATATGTTCGTGCTCCAGCTCAGCCTGCCCCTTCGGCGGACGGAAGGCCTGTTAACCAGGCTGAAAGTTCGCCGGTAAGGCCCGCTGAGAGGGAAATCGACCAAGTCGTCTCACCTGGGGATTTCAGAGACCGAAGGGCCTTGCATAACAACGGAAGGTCCTTGAAGCTGGCAGATTTAAAGAGAGAGGATGAGGTTGTTGGTGAACGTCTATCGGAGGCCTCTGACATTTGGAGCATCAATTGCGAAATTTACGCTGCGGCTCTGAGGCTAGCTAGACAGGGGAGAGTGAGAGACTCTCCTGTTGAGAGAGCACAGAGACGGGTGCGCCAAATGGAAGCGAAAATCCAGTTGGCTCGCCAGGAAGCATCCCGTATCCAGTGTGTGATGGAATATAGAGCGGCTGGGAAGCCATTTACGCGCCGAGTGCGCCAGATAGCCTACGGGTTGAGGCGCGACCATCATACACTCAGTCAAGCGGTACTGGTTGTTGTCAAGCAACACTGTCTTGACAGGATACGGATGCTAATCGCTGCCAAGCGATCGTTGGTGGCGCGGGCGAAAGGTCTGGAACAGAACAGAATGTTCTACGAAAGACCTTCTCGCCTTTTCCAACAGCCGCCTCCAGCCATAGAGCAGCCGCCAACTGCTGATCGCGTGGAGGCCTTTTGGAGGGACGCTTACGAACAGCCCAAACCTCTCTCAGCAGACACTCCGGCCTTGGCGCAGTTCGAGTCCGTTTGTAGGAGGACTCCTAACTTGAATGTACTGCGTCACCCGATAAACACGGAAGAAATTCTTGATGCCTTACGAGGCGCAAAGAATTTCGCAGCTCCTGCCCCGGATGGCATAAACACCTACTGGTGGAAAAAATTCCCCAGTTGCCACCGGCATTTAGCTAGAGCTTTTAACTCGTGGCTAAATCAGGAGCAGCCAATTCCGGCTTGGTTTGTCGAGGGTCGAACCGTGCTTCTCCCGAAGACCGGAGATTTGTCTGATCCCAAAAACTACAGGCCAATAACATGTCTGAACGCATGTTACAAGCTCTTCACCAGAATCTTGTACATGCGTCTCCTTCAAGCTGTGAATCCTGTATTTCTCGACGTGTGTGAACAGAGAGGGTCAAAGAAAGGAGTAGCTGGCTGCAAGGAGAACTTGTTGATTGACCGATGTGTCACGCAGGACTCCGTGCAGTACAAGCGAAACCTTTCTATGGCCTGGATTGACTATCGCAAGGCATTCGACAGCACGTCTCATGAGCTCATTGTGCGCCTGTTGGAATGCCTTTCGGTGGATAATCAGATAGTGGGATGCATCAAACAACTGATGCCACTCTGGAAGACCCGGTTTACCATAACATCAGGTGAAACTCGGGTTCAGACAGAGTTGGTGTCATTGAAAAGAGGTGTCTTCCAAGGAGACTCCTTGAGTCCCTTGCTCTTTTGCATCTCACTTTTGCCTCTGTCCATAGCGCTGAGAAATACTAAAGGATACAGCTGTGGCACGCCCAATAACCGGAGGCACAAGGTCACCCATCTGTTTTATATGGATGACCTAAAACTTTATGCCTCCGGCCAACGCGAACTACAACAATCGCTGAGGGTGGTGCAGGAGTACAGTCATGCTATAGGAATGGAGTTTGGGACAGACAAATGTGCATTGGTTCATCTCAAGAAAGGACGAAGCGGAGATAGTGGAGATGAGGAACAGCTCGTTGATGGGAGCATCTTGCGACAACTGCATGCCGGAGATACTTATACCTACCTTGGAGTGGCGCAGCGTCATGTCCAAGAGGCAGCATTGGTTAAAGAGTGTCTCCGCCGCAAGTATTTGCACCGACTCCGGCAGATCTGGTCGTCAGAACTGTCCGGCAAGAACAAAGTCGCTGCCACAAACATGCTTGCGGTCCCATTGTTATTATACACCTTTGGTGCTATACACTGGAAAGTGAACGAGCTGAAGGAAATCGACACGAAGACCCGCAAAAGGATGAATATGGAGAGAAGCCTGCATCCTAAGTCCTCTGTCCCGCGAATATTCCTCCCGCGACACCTGGGAGGGCGTGGACTATTGAGTTTGGAGCGTCTGCACAACAGAGTAGTACTGGCCACTGCCTGCTATGTAACGAACAGCACCGATCCCCTGATCCGCTTTGTGCGAGAGCACGAGAATGCGGGAAAGGGAGCCTTTCTTTTTAGCGCAGCGAAACGAGCAGCCGAGGAGCTCAGCCTCACACTCGACTTCAAGCGGAGGTGTCAGCAGTCCATTACGGAACTTGCTCCCGCAGAATTAAAATCCCACCTTAAAACTGCCGAAGTCGACTTCCTTTTAAGACTTCATAAAGATAAGCCAATGCATGGAATCTTCTACAAACATCTGGAAGAGCATGGCTTGTCTGAGCAGTTGACCTTCTCTTTCCTAAGGTCTAGTGGGTTAAAGTCGGAGACTGAGGGCTTTATAATGGCTTGCCAAGACGGTGTCTTCAACACCTTGGTGTACCGTAAAAGGGTTATGGGTCTAGATGTACCCGACACCCTTTGTAGAGCTTGCCGACAGGCGCCAGAGACGCTTATGCATCTCTTGTCGGCGTGTAAGACGTACGCTGGGACGGCTTACGTCCATCGGCACAACGCGGCTCTACGAGTGCTCTACTATCATTTGAGGCACTCATACGGTATCGATGAGACACCGGTGCTGCCATACGCTCCAGGGGATATAGAGTCCGTTGTGGAGAACGAGAGATGCCGGATTTACTGGAACTACTCGTTCCCCACGCTCGAGCTTGTACAGGCAAACAAGCCCGACATAGTCCTTCTCGACCACCAACAGAAGACGATGTTCGTTATTGAGTTTTCGGCGCCTGCCGAGGTGAACATCGTCTCTAAGGAGGAGGAAAAGCGGACCAAATATCAGGAGTTGCTCGGACAACTGCGCAGGCTCTGGCCAGACTACACTGTAAGTCTGCTGGTTATGGTCATTGGATCCCTAGGTGGAATGAGGAATACGCTGCTCTCTGCACTGCGCAAAATACCGGTGTGCCGTGCGGCGGCGCACATCTTAGCCGCCAGAATGCAGAAGGCAGTCATCCTTGGGCCCTTCGTCTACTTAGGGCGCACGATTCGCGGACCCAGTGATTGCTCACCTCACGGTGTGGGGAGTAGTCATTGGGTAATGGAACAGCAGCCCGGTGTGTCGGAGCCCGGGCTGCACTTTTTTGTTTTTAACATATATATAAACACCCGCGAGGGGTTGCTAGATCCCCTTAGTGGCGCCTCCCCAAGGTGGCGGATAGGGGAACACCTCCCAGATATGGGTGGTACACGGGGAAATCAAATACCCGGGCCGGACCAAAACTAGCACGGGGGAATAGCGTCTGCATCCAGAGGATCGGCTATTCCTCAATAACTAGGACTCGACGGATCTCCATGTGAGGAGCGGTACTCCGACACCGTCTGACTCCATGTTAGGGGCGGCTGATAACACACCCGCAGGAAGCCACCCAACATCAGTAGGCTATCCGGTGCGTGGCGACACCGCAGGGTATACCGAAGCCCAAGGATGTAATCCAGCCGGCAACCTTCACAGGTGCATCCTCAGGAGGCAATTTTGACGGCTGCCTCCGGAAATGTCGTCTGGGGGCCCTAAGGCCAACCACCTGACGGGCCCTATCTTCGGGTTCGACCACCCCGCAAGAAAAGCACCCACACCGAGCCGGTTTCGGAAGCCGGCGTTGGGCAAGGTGGCGGTGCTTCGAGTTGCCCTGTTGACGACCCCCGCAATGACATGGACCGTTTTGGGTGGACGAAGGAGCTCAGGGATGACCTGCTGAGCTGCTACAAGAGCAGTAGCCCGCGCCGTAGGGGATACATGTCCCGCATGTATGAGAGGTGGTGTGAAATGCACCCAGAGCATAGCACGCTTACCTCTCAGAATTTGCGAGATTATGTATCGTACCTCCGGAGGCAGGGATATGTTCATGCTCCAGCTGAGCCTGCCCCTTCGGCGGACGGAAGGCGTGTTAGTCAGGCTGAAAGTTTGCCAGTAAGGCCCGCTGAGAGGGAAAGCGACCAAGTCATCTCACCTGGGGATTTCAGAGACCGAAGGGCCTTGCATAACAACGGAAGGTCCTTGAAGCTGGCAGATTTGAAGAGAGAGGATGAGGTTGTGGGTGAACGTCTATCGGAGGCCTCTGACATTTGGAGCATCAATTGCGAAATGTACGCTGCGGCTCTGAGGCTAGCTAGACAGGGGAGAGTAAGAGACTCTCCTGTTGAGAGAGCACAGAGACGGGTGCGCCAAATGGAAGCGAAAATCCAGTTGGCTCGCCAGGAAGCATCCCGTATCCAGTGTGTGATGGACTATAGAGCGGCTGGGAAGCCTTTTACGCGCCGAGTGCGCCAGATAGCCTACGGGTTGAGGCGCGACCATTATACACTCAGTCAAGCGGTACTGGTTGTTGTCAAGCAACACTGTCTTGACAGGATACGGATGCTAATCGCTGCTAAGCGATCGTTGGTGGCGCGGGCGAGAGGTCTGGAGCAGAACAGAATGTTCTACGAAAGACCTTCTCGCCTTTTCCAACAGGCGCCTCCAGCCACAGAGCAGCCGCCAACTGCTGATCGCGTGGAGACCTTTTGGAGGGACATTTACGAACAACCCAAACTTCTCTCAGCAGACACTCCGGCCTTGGCGAGTCCGTTTGTAGGAGGACTCCTAACTTGAATGTACTGCGTCATCCGATAAACACGGAAGAAATTCTTGACGCCTTTCGAGGCGCAAAGAATTTCGCAGCTCCTGGCCTGGATGGCATAAACACCTACTGGTGGAAAAAATTCTCCAGTTGTCACCGGCATTTGGCTAGAGTTTTTAACTCGTGGCTAAATCAGGAGCAGCCAATTCCGGCTTGGTTTGTCGAGGGTCGAACCGTGCTTCTCCCGAAGACCGGAGAGACATTCACACCACACCTGCACCAGCTAGGCCTGGACGAAAAGTTACACAAAATATTCCAAAAGTCTGTAATACTTAAGACCTGTAATATAGTACGATCCTTCTTAAATTCCGATCAGTAATAGTTCAGGTGTTGACTTGGCACGACCCGTCAGCATCTGTTGCTACCGCAGTCATGCGAGAGAGGCTTGAAAAAAACATAATAATAATATTCTTTATTCCAGGAGACCAAAAACATGGTATAGGAAGCGTCAAGTATGCTGCAAGATCTCAAACGGCAATATAAGCTATACACATACACATTAAAATTATTTACATTATACACTTTGTCCACTTTCTAAAAATTCACACACATTATAAAAACATTTGCTTATGAAGAATTCTTTCAATTTTGACTTAAAACAGTTCAAGGAATTAACATTTCTTATACTAGGGTCAATTTTATTATATAATTTCAAACCAATGTAATTAGGGTCTTTTTCATACATGCTTAATTTATGTGCTGAAACTGTCAGAGCAGAACAGTTGCGTGTGTTGTGTTTGTGAAAATCAGAGTTTTTAGGAAATGTGCTGACATTGTTCTTGACGTAAAGTAGTAGTTCTAGCATGTAAAGACACGGAACCGTTAATATTTTGTATTTTTTGAAAAGTTGCCTACATGGTGATCTTGAAGACGCATCTGCAATTGATCTTATAATTCTTTTCTGTATTATAAATATTCTAGAAATAAGACTTGAGCTACCCCAGAAAATAATACCATATTTTACCCTTACCTACAAATTGACCATAATAAAATGCTAAAACTATGTTTCTATTGCAGGTTTCTGTAAGCCTTTTAGCAACATAACAAATAGAAGATAACTTAGTACATAAACTATTTACATGATTAGTATAATTCAGAGAATTATCCAGATTAAGCCCTAGGAATTTTACTGCATCAACCTGCTGTATCGATTTGTTATTAACTGTAACTAGAAAGCTTTCTTGTCTACTACTGACACGTGGCGTGAAATTCATAAAGACTGTTTTTGAAGTATTTAAACATAAATGGTTGGACGAGAACCAAAGTTTGAATTTATCTATCATCAATTTTAATTTTTGTACACATTCGTTATGAGTTTTACAATGGCATTGGAAACTGTTGTCATCTGCATACATGACTAAGTCATTAGTAACGTAAGAAAGATCATTAACAAATATAAGAAATATCAAGGGACCTAATATAGAACCTTGCGGTACATCTACCTCAACCTGGAGAGCCTCAGAATGTGCACCACAGACATCAAGAAGTTGTTTTCTGTTGCTTAAAAATGTTTTTATCAAGTCTTTAACTTTACCTCGCAAACCATATCTATACAATTTATTCTGCAGAAGATCATGGCTCACCAAATCAAACGCTTTACTCAAGTCCATAAACAGTGCTGTACATTTATGACCTTGGTCCATTTCTTTATAAAGTTTAGTGAGAAACTGTAGTATTGCAGACTGAATGCTTCTGTTTTTCCTGAATCCATGCTGGTTGTCTGTTAGTACTCTATTTATGTTCAAAAAATCCACTATTCTATTAAATATTACCCTTTCAACAACTTTAGAAATATATCAGTGAAAATCGAAATAGTATATTGTTCAGTGAGGGATAATGATAGTAATAACACAATTAGGTGAAGTTAGCAGCACGAGTCATAGCCGAGTGTAATATACTATCTACGACCATAGCATTAAATATAGTACTTGCAAATGAAATCCGAACACCTAGAAAAAAGCGATATTTGCATTGAAGCTTTGTACACAGCTTGGCCGTCTCAAGTACACATGTAACACTTTTTGTTCATTCAGACGCTATTTAGGTACCTACATGGCACTTCTAAAAAAACTCTAGACCTGTAAAAACAAAGCATGGCCTTTTGTCGATTCAAATTCGATGCTATCGGTTGCAAATATAGCGAGGGACCAGTTGGCTGTTTGAGGAGATGCCCCCTAGAAAACGACAGTTCCAGTTTACGCAGTTAATCCCCTTTGAACGGGGTCGGATTGTAGGCCAACGAGAACGTGGTTCTTCTTTCAAAGCAATTGCTGTAACAGAATGCGATCCACTCGAGCTGTTGCTGACGCTTGGTAAGCAGCTATAGGGAGGCCCATTCGAATCCGCACGGTGTACCACAGATTGAATGAAATAAGTTTAGGTTCATATCGTTCGCATCTAGTGCTTCCACTCACTGCAACTCATCGTCGCCAGCGGTTAGATTGGTGCCAATAACACCGACAATGGCATGCTGAGTGGCATCAGACGACCTTTTCCGACGAGTCCAGGTTTTCAGGCGCATCTATGAAAATAACTCTTAATGCACCGATCAGAATATCAACATCTGATTTATTCGATTGTCTTTTATCTTGCCGTTCTTTCAATTTAGCAGCTTGATAGCTTTAATATGATGGTCGCATCGAATTCAATGCAAATTTCTTGCTTTAGACACTCTGACTGTGTTATCGACTAGCACTGCTGCAACCTAAAACTAATGAATAGATGCTAAAATATATTTGACCTTTATGGTGATATCAAGAAAGTATTCACAAATACTTTCATAGGAGAGGATCGCAGTATATCCGTAGTTATAGATTACAGCGCTTGGTACCCTAAAAAATTGTTTAAAACAGCAGTTTTATGTCATATAAGTAGGCAAAATAGCAATCTGACATTATATTTGAGATGTTATCACTGCTTGCTTATAGATTCTTTTGTCACCACAGCCACTTAGCTGCATGTTGTGATATCCCGGTTTCAAGAAAAACTACGTAATATCTATATATCTATCAACGTACTGGCAATAACTGACGATAGTATGTCTAGCAGACCTCCATCGAGTGGAAGAACGCATGTGCTCTATAAGGCTTAGTTCAGATGACGCGCGTTCGCTTGACGCTTGTTTTGAAAATACACCTAATTAATTCAAGCTGTTCACATGGACGTGCGCACGACAAATTCTACGCGCGTACGACGCCACTAAACTCAGAGAATCTCAATACGCGCGTTGGTCAGCGGCGACGCGCGTATTAAAATACTAGACGTTCCCATTGCCTGTTCAGTTGGCACGCGTCTTTTCTAGCGTTCCGTCGACATACCTGGTGTTTCTTTGCAAAAATTTATTTCTCACTTATGCTATTGAAATGGAAACAGGAGAATTATTCAATACAGATGTTTTCGATGATGAAATTGAGAAGAGGCCTACGATTTGGGACATGCATGCTAAATTATATTCAAATAAGCCGGCAAAAAAGAACGCCCGGGAGGAACTGGTCCTAATGTTTTGCAAATCCGATGATAAAAATTTAGGTTCGTGATTTCGCAGGCTGGGATACAGTGTAGAATATAAACTTGTAGAAAGTCTATTCCTTAAAATTGGCTGAATCCAGTGTGTCCTTTCCCTCCTACGTTGTTTCCTTCTTCTATATGCTATCCAAACACAAACAGCTTCTCCTACATCCATTCTCGTTAATAACAACAAATAACTGACACTCGATTGCCTAGTCTCAGTCTATATAAAAGTTGTACGAAGTCCTACGCATGTCATCTGAACACAGATGCAACAAACGTGCGCCACGTCTACGCGTCATCTGAACTAAGCCTAACGAAAACTAACTTATCTGATCTATACCTATCCAGAGATTCTCAGTGTCAAAACAAAACAAAAGGTGCCGGCCACTGGCTTCTTTACCCTATGTATGTATGTACATGTTTTGACCAAAGTGTACCATCTCACCATGGGCGACGTTGTTGTAAATTTTAGGGAGGGGGCAAGGACATGGGTGAGATGATATAAATTCAGCCGGTCCAAACAAGGTCACATGATTCATGCAGATAAAAAAACAAGATTTTTCTGCTGGGCAACGAGAAAATAAACTAAAATTTATGAAATATACATCCATTGATAATATAGGTACAAAAAACAAGAGCAACCGGTACATGCAAATATCAAAACAAGCTAAAAGATACAGGTACAAAAGGAGGTCAGATTATGCATACAAAAATAAAAATCATATTTTTTCTGCTGGAAGTTCAACAAAAAGATAGACAGAAATTTATGAGATATAAATTTTGTTGATGATATAGGTACAATAAACAAGAGCACACGGTACGTACGAATATTAATACAATTTAAAAGATACAGGTACAAAATGAGGTCAAATTAATTCAAAAATTAGAAAAATATTTTTTCTGCTGGGCAGTTCAATAAGAAAATAAAGTGACATTTATGAAATTTACATTTTATTGATACAAAACGAGATCAAATTATGCATGCAGAAATTAAAACACCTTAATACAAGGCATAATAACCTATACAAAAGGAAAGCGTTATATGTGAAGCTTGAAATGAAGGTTACTATTTCATAGATGTTAGCTGTTCAGTTTTTGTATATTTGAACAAATGGAGATTCAAGAGCTAACAGTGGTAATTTTCTATGAAAATGCAAATTTCAAGTTATGTCCCTCCGAACCAAAAACGTCTATAATTGAAGTAATCTATAGAAAATTAGTCAGTTTTAGCACATTACCTTCCTCTAAAGTATATTTGTATAAGTATATTCAAGCACTTATTTATCAACTTATCCTTAGAAGGACCTTATTCCAACACTATATAATACAGACTATTACGGAAATAAACATCTTCTACATATGTATATCATTATATTTGGCCGTTGCACAAACTTTAATATTTTTGAAAATCCAACTTTTTATAGAAAACTATTATATTGGGGAATATTGAACTACCTCTTAGTTCAAGATTTACAAAGAATTAAATTTGAATAGCTCCACTCGCACCACAATCAATGTTGCGCTATCACAAATATTCAAATAACAGTACAGTAAAGTAATGGTGTTCAAAATAATAAGCCACAGCCAGCAAAATATCCTTAAATATAAGTTCCACTATGTTTGTGCCTGTGCCTTGTGCCGATTTTGGAATACTGACGCAACGTGTCACAATATGGAAATGAATGCGATGATTAATGTAAATAGACGTCATTATTCGGCAATGTTCGTCAGATCTCTATGCCATTCAGATTTCCAGTGTAAGCATCAGTATGCGGCTGTATTGACAAAGCTTTGGAAATAATTTAGAAACTTGGGAGAAGGGAAAACACAACCGATTTCATAAATGCCAAAAATATATTATGCAACGTCCTGGGGGGGGGGGCAGGTGCCCCCCTTGTCCCCCCCAAACGACGCCCATGCATCTCACAGCGAGGCGTATATGTGCTTCGATAGCGCCCTCAAGTGGATGAAGCGGTTAATGTAGAGCTTGTTAAACTTAATGAGGTTTGTTCTATGTGTGACAGTTCGTTTTTCATTATTACCAGTCTATATCCGATTATCCGAATTTTCTATTATCCGAATCCATCCCGCTCCCGGGTTCCAATTATTGATTCGGATAATCGGCGCGGCGTTCCACTGTACGTAGTTGTCGATTCAACCTGTATGTAATACATAGTAGTTGTCCTCTATAATCGAGAACTTGGTGGATGCGATGTCGTTTGTATGTAATTAATTCATGACACTTTCACCATTTTTTGAAGTCAATCTGCAATTTCTGGTATATCTAGAGCCGATTTTATCAACAGGCGCATTTTAACAAAGGCTCTGACCAATCAGAGCAGCCCGTTCAAGAACATGCATCTGTCAAAGTACTCTGGAAACTATTGATTTCTCTTGAAGTTTACCTCAAAAAGGTTAAAAATGACATGCTTTATATACAATCGACCATTATGAACCATCTAGTATCTTTTCCAGTCTGATCTTCCATCCTAAATGGGTGAAAAATTGCATTTTCTTGTTTAACAAAAAGTTTAGCAATTGCTAATTTCAACCAATCAGATTCCGCAAAAACTATACATTTGATCGCTGGTTTTTTCTTCTGCTAAATGATAATGATGACAAAAAATTAGGGTTTTGAATAATTTTGTTTTTGATAAGTGGAGAGATCAAATATAAGTTTTACAACAAAACTGTTTTTGTTTTCTTTTTTTCGCAATAATTCAAAAGTTATATCAAAATAGAAATGGGTTTTTGAATCCAGTACCGAAAACACGGCGACGGCTCCCGAGCCCGTGTGACGTACTTCGTGAAAATACTTGTAACAGTTGTAACTAAAATGTACATTTGTTGCAACATAGGCGATGCATGAAGTTTGCAGCTCGAGACGAAGTCAACGATGTAATAAATATCTTTTTGAATGGTTGAAATTAGATCACAAATCCCAGTAAAAAAGTACCTAATCCCAAATCAAATATGTACCGTTGAGGCGATCCCTTCGGCGAGATGGCGGGTGGCCGAGTGGTATGATGTTCGACAACGCTTTCCTATTTTCGTGGTCATGGGTGCTGGTTCGAGACCCAGCCCGTGCACCTGCAGCCTCTTCTTGACGTCGGTGGAGGACTACCTCTTCCTCTTGGACTAGCAGGGTACCATGTCTGAGGTCAAGTTGGAAGAATCCATAGGTGTCCATGATGTCCATTCCAACTATCACCTCGTTCTCGATGTCGGCTACCAAAACTCGATGCTTGATTTTGGTGTTCCCAAACTGGAGCTGTATGTCGGCTTCTCCATGGATGCTTACGGGCTCTCCGATAGCAGTGCGAAGCCGCCATCTTGTTGGCCTTACATCAGCACTGTTCTGGAGCACATCAGGTCGCACGATGGTCTTCGTCGGACCCGTATCCAGAAGCATCAGCTTCTGCCTGCCGTCCACGAAGCCATCCACATACAAACTGGTCGCCTGCTGCGCAACGTAGGCCACACAAGCATTTCTTCTGGACGCGGGTGGAGTATTGCCTCTTCTCTTCGGCTCGACTCAGCATCGGATCTCCTTTCTTCTTTAGACGGGCCTCACTAATAACCCGCCGCAGTTCCTCAACTAGGGCCGCCACATCTGTCCTACCTTCACACTCCCGAACTCGAGCCTGGCACTGGTAAGACTTTTTCACTGCCTCAAATTCTAAAGCTCTGGCTAGCGCATCCACCAGACGTCCCGGATGTGCGAGACGCATTTCGGCATTATGAAGACCACCCACAAATGCCTCTACAGCTAGTCGCTCCATTAGATCTTGTGGAGCGGTCGGATATGCCAGTCGAACCAAGCGGGCTATATCTGCTTCAAATTCCTGCAGCGTCTCGTTTGGTCGTTGGGAGCGATTCTTCAGCTGAGCGTGGAAGACGTGATCGAATCTGGCTTGACCAAACCTCATTTCGAGATGCCTGACTAGCTGTTCGTAGTCCCCCCGTTCTGCCGGTGATAGCGTTTGAAGAACATCTGTAGCTTCACCTCTCAGTGCTAACGTCAAAGCTGTTGCCTTTTCACCAGGTAACCAACCATTTGCGTTCGCGGCCGCTTCAAACTGGAGGAGGTAATTCTACCAGGATGTTTTCCCATCGTACTGAGGAGGTTTCAATCTCGGCTTGCACCGATCTCCTGCCTTCAGGTCACTTGGTGTGGTTACGCTTGCAGCCTGAAGCTCCATTCGCAGTTTGTCCATCTCTGCGTCCAGGCGTCGAACATTGTCTCGCAGATCTTCTTTTTGTTTTTCCAATCCCCTCTTGAGATCCTCGTTCTGTTTTTCCAATCCCCTCTTGAGATCTTCTCTTTTCTCTGCCGTTTTCAATTCTAAGACATCAATTCTGGTGCCGATTCTTTCTTTAATGTCCTTTTTAAAAGCAGTAATCTCGCTGAGAGAATATTCGATTTTTTTGGAGCGTTTCCGACTGTCTGGAGATTGCTTCGATTTTTGCTTCGAGCGACAGTCGAGCAGATTCCGACTGTTTGGAGCTTGCTTCGATTTTTGCTTCGAGCTTCTTGGCCCACTCGACTCAGGTGACTCGAATTCGAAGGTATCCTGATCCTCACCCTCTTCAATCATTATTTGTCGGAGTCGATCCTGTAGAAAGGCATTCGGCCCGCTGCTATCGGCACCGCGTTCATCGAGCTCTCTCCTTAAATCCACAACCCTCAGTTCACTGAATCTCACCATCTTGACAGTTTATTCACTTAACTGTCCGTACCACGTTGCCCAATCAATCAGTCAACCCCACACCTGACACCACTGTTACAAGTCTTTAGTCCGATTGGGCACCAAAACACTTGGTACGGATTTAACTATCTATTTTCACTAACTATATACACTACGCCTGGCCTAATACTTAACAGTCTAATTTATCTAAAGTCACCACACTAATTTATATTGGTCCTTAACTTCACCTATTTATGTCACAGTTCATTTATTCCGCGCGCGACACTGGAACGAATACTACCGAGCACTGACTGCTGCACTCTATTGACAGTAACTGTAACTGTCCTGGCCTAACTGTTGCTTATATAGATGCCTGCTGAACGCCGAGAACCGTAGCGCGCCGCTACCGTTGGTTCTGGAATGCTTCTGGACGTCTGAATTCTAGATCTCACGTAAATCGCTCAGCCGTCCAGGGCCAGACTGGCACAATATGTAAAACGATGTAGCTAATACAACCGTTTTGGAGTTTCTAAGTTACGAATCAATAATAGAAACGTATGATGCATAATACAGGAATGTAACAGCAATATGAAATACTAACACTTAAAAACACAAAAATACATGTATCAACCTCCTTAAAGAAAAAATGTTTTATCAATAGCAAATAATACAGTAAAAAATACGTTTTTAAGCTAATTCTGTAGCAGTAATATGTAAAGCAATGAGCATGCTGCTAGGAGCAGAGAAGATAGTTAAGGTTGGTCGAATAACACCTTTTATACTGTAGATAAATATATCACTAATCACAAGCTTGAGTGTTGGCTCCTGAGAAAACAGAAACAATTATAATGCAGGGTTTGAAGAGCAAGAGAGCTAATGTGGTCTTCCAACTAAACAGAATACTCTCTGCAAAGGAGAAGGAGAAAATATCACAAGCTTAGATGAAGGTAAGAAGACATTCCTAAATGGTATAAGCATTATCTCATCTCGCGCCGCGAAGAAAGATAGAGCAGAGATAAGAAAGTGGGAACGGGTTTTAGCCGGTCGGGCTATGGTGGCATGTTGAATGGACGTGATTGCGTCCATGGGACATGTGATCAGAGAACTCAAGTTGGTTCAACGTCGGATGGCCAAACTCTCTCGCTTCTTCTGGTGTGCGAGTGCATTTGTCCTTGCGATCAAGCCAACGTCCTAAAGCCTCTAAAAGAAAAGAAACTACCTTTAATGCCACTGTCACTATTACTAGTGCGTACTCCGTAACCATTCTCAACAGATTTATTGTTCTTTCCTTGGTAGGAATCGAATATTTTCGGGAAAATAGAAGAGAAAATTATTTTCGGATATGCTACTGACTGACGATGAAAATAAGCTACGCACTTGATTTAGATAGCACAAGATACCTAAAAACATGCAAAAGCAAACTTGGAAAGTAAAAACTAGAAAGCTTTTCGTAACGCTACACTCATTCTGCCACTTAAAATCAAAATATAATTCTTCGCTTTAAACTGTAGGTTACGCTCTTTACTTTTTTTGAAGCAGATACGTACATAAACATAATGTTTTACCAACTGCGACGTTACAAAATATGTCGTTAACTAACTATCTATGAAAATCACATAAACTCAAACGCAGTAAGCTTTGTTACAGCATACAAAATGTATCATTAAAAGTTTGTCTACTTAAAATCAAGGGTATATCAAATCAGGTACCGTTATACAAAAATGTTACACATCTATTTAACAACGAGTAAAATTTTCGCTGTAATGAGCACCGTTTGCATATTGCAGCTTTGAGTACTAATGGATTAACCAAGCTTACATGAGTAGCTTGGTCAAAGCTTTATATAGACGTAGCGACGTCGATTGGTTTCCCTACACGATGGGTGGTAAAGCTTTCGCTGCCTAGCGGCGTAAAGGCGGTAACATACGCCGACGATCTGGCACTTGTCCTGGCAAATGAAGAGACAGAGCAGTAAGGCGATTTTGTAACTTTCGCTATAGTAACGAAAGCAGACGAAAGCGAAGCTAATCATTTACAAAAACGATTTTTGACGGCATTCCATAACCAACGCTTAACGTGTCGTTACGCTTTCGGCATGGAACTCGATGACTCACGAGCATTCACGAGTTGGCTTAAATATCTCTGGATGAGACTCCTGCGAAATTCAGCAATGCCGAATATCGCGAAGGATTAGTTTCTTCTCTTGGAAGCATTGCTGGTAATTAACTGTACAAATAAATTTAAGCGGATTGTCACTTTGACACACAGCAATTAGAACATCAAAACTTGACAAGCGAGATCCAAAATCTTTCGCTGTCGCTTATAACGTTCGTCTGCGTTCGTTATATCCGAGTCGGAACGAAGACATTTATGGAATACCGAAACGAGCGAAAGCGTTGGAAGAATGTCGCTATCGCTTCGTTTAGAGTTACAGAATCGCTACACAGGTCCACAAAGTAAATGCATCGCTGTGCAAGATTGGCAAGTGGATGTGTAGCGGACCTTGGGTCATGTTCGGCTATACCCCTCATCACTTACGGGTGGTACGCCCATGGTTATTGTCTAGCCTGCACATGTAAGTTTTTCCACGAAGGAGGTATTGGCAAACGAGACCGGTGGTACGGTCTGTTTCTTGGGCCGCGAGGCCGTACAGTGAGGTTTGCTATAATGGCGGCCATATTAGTCCTTTCAAGTGTTGATTAACTGAGTGATATGGAGTAGTGCAATTAAAATGGGATATTTTACACATGGTGAGTAACCGATCTTAGAATATGTTTTATCGTTGCACATTCCCTATAGTTCATGTTTGATTGCATCATTTTTTGTTCACTCCATTCTTTTCGTATTGCACGACCAGCGTCGATAATTTTTGAAACAAAAAAAAATTACAGTAGGATGAAACCCATCAGAAAAAGAAGGGAATATGATAAGAATGAAAGGAAAAATAAATTACGGTCGATTCGAGATCGGGAAGTGGGAGGGGGTGAGTTTTTAAGGGTAGAAAGTGGTTTATCTTGATTTCTGGCAAAACTACAAGTCCTATGAAGAAAAGTTAAATGGCAAAGTTGTAGGTAATAAAAACGTCTACAACTTTTGTATTTCGAATTTTTTCACATCACCTCAAAATTTTGGTAAAAAATTTAAAAAACCAAGTTCTTGGTTTTTTATTTTTATCTTTTTCAAACATAAAAAATTTTCTACGAAATTTGGTGAAAACTTACCTTATTATGTCCCAGATACACTGTAAATTATTTGTTTAAAAATATTCATTTTTTCGCCTTATTTTAACTTAATATCAAAAATGCACCCCAATTTTCAATCGAAAATTCTTGCATCAAAACATCAGCTTTTTTCGAAAAGTTTGGGAGCTTTTTATTCACTGGAGTCTCTGTTTTCTGATGGTGTAAAAAAAATATACATTACTATGGAAAATCTTCTCAGAAAATGCAAAAAACTGAAAAAAACTCAAATTCGTAATTTTTTTTACTCACTATGTACAATTTCATCAAAAATATGTGATTGCTGCAATTTTTTTAGTTGAAGGTTTATTAATTAAATTCGAATTACATTCATGTCATAGAAAATTTCAAAAAATATAAATATACATGTAAATCGTACTATTGAATTTAGATACTTAATTCCGATTACGTTATTCATTATATTTTTTTTCGAAAACGTTAATCTTGTCATTTATAAATATCTTATCTGAAATTCCCATTAGTTATTCATTATTTTTTGTCTCTTTGAAGGCATTTCTTCATCGTTGGATTCGATAAACCTTTCTATCTCTAGTTGATCGTCGAAATCTTCAAGACAAATCATCTTCGTCTCCAATATTATTCCCAGTCTGCATTGGTTCTTCATCCACAATTTCATCTGAATCATTTATTTTCTCGTAGATTTCTTCTTCCATATTGGAGCAATTTTCAGAACCATCGCAATTAGTGCATAAATTTGTGCATTTTAAACCATGTTTTCGGCAGCCACATTTTAAACTGGTACATCCAGTTTCACAGCTGCAGCAGATAGTTTTGAGCAATACTTCCGGAATTAAATCTTTTTCTGTAAATTTGGGCATAATGCCACGTTGATGTTGCTTCCAACCCCAATCTGTTGCTGTCAATTCATTACCCAACCAAGTTTGAAGCTGATAATATGCTCTGTAACAATGTTGTTCTGCTGCTCCTTCTGTCGGTGGGAGGTTTGCCAAAATGAAGGACGATTTAATTTTTGCCAATTGATATTTTTGAAGCCTTAGTTGATTCAGTGTTATTTTTTCTTTTTTATATTTATAAATAGACTTGATTAATTGTAATCCATTTTTTTAATATTTTCTTTACTTGCATCTTTCTTATAAAAAACATCGGCCAAATTTGACAAATTTTGCGCGTCTAATAATGAATTAACGACACTTTTCTTTCATTTTCCGGCAAATCCAGATGTTGTATCGCAACCAGAAAAACAATGCAGAAATGCAACAATATTTTTGAAGGATTCATGTTTGAAACTATTAGACGTGAAAAATAGAATAGAAATAGGCATCTACAAATATTATTTAAAGAAGATTCTACAACTTTTTCAAAATATTGTAGATGTCTTATTAAATATTAACTTATTTGTTTGTTAATTATAGTAGGATATTCCAATTTGCAATTTTTCCGTTTATCAATGTAACATGAAATCTCACGTTTTTTAAGTAAATAAGTGTAAATTTTAACAAATAGCTCAAAATTGTACATAGTGAGTAAAAAAAATTTTCGAATTTGAGTTTTTTTTTCTGTTTTTTGCATTTTCTGAGACGATTTTCTATAGTAATGTATATTTTTTTCACACCATCAGAAAATAGAGATTTCAGCGAACGAAAGGCTCCCAAACTTCGAATAAAGCTGATATTTTGACGCGAGAATTTTCGACTGAAAATTGGGGTGCATTTTTGATCTTAAGGTCAAATAAGGCGAAAAAATAAATATTTTAAATCAAATAAATTACAGTGTATTTGGGACATAATAAGGTAAGTTTTCACCAAATTTCGTAGAAAAAGTTTTTTTTTTGAAAAGGTAAAAGTAAAAGACCAAGAACTTGGTTTTTTGAATTTTTCACCAAAATTTTGAGGTTATGTGAAAAACTTGAGAATACAAAAGTTGTAGATCTTTTTATTACCTACCTCTTTGCCATTCAACTTTTTCCCACAGGACTTGTAGTTTTGCCAGAAATCAAGATAAACCATTTTCTTCCCTTAAAAACTCACCCCCTCCCACTTCCCGATCTCGAATCGACCGTAATTTATTTTCCCTTTTACTCCTATCATATTTCCCTCCTTTTCTAATGAGTTTCATCCTACTGTAATTTTTTTTCACGTTTTATTATCTTTGAAGGCTTCGGCACTGGTCTATAAAGCTGATAACCTTGATAGTGTTCTGAATACTCCTAAATGACCTAAAGTGGAATCATCATGATACAATTTTAAAAGTTTCGACCTCTTAGGTGTTGGTACAACTATTTTCCAATCTGTATATGTCTCTGAAAGAGGATCGTCAGATAAAATATGTTTGTAAAGAACGTTATTTTCTACTTTAAATGATGGATATAAGTCTGGATTGTTAGTGACTTTATTAATCACTTTTCGATACCACTTATCTAGAGTTAACTCATTTAAATTTAATATTGAAACATCTATATCTTCATGTGCTCTAGATAAAGCATCGGCAACAGGAATTTCTTTGCCTTTGGGATGGATAATTTTAAAGTTATATGGTGAAAGGCGATATAACCATCTGGACAATCTAGGTGAAGGATTTTTAAGACCTTGAATCCATTGCAAAGACGAATGGTCAGAGATAACGTTAAATTTTGTATGTTCAACGTAACAGCGAAAATGTTCAATACTTAGCAAAACTGCAAGCAGTTCTTTTTCTGTGGTGGAATATTTTCTTTGGGCCGTGTTGAGAGTCTTACTAAAGTACGCTATGGGATGTTCTAAACCATGTTCCTCCTGGAAAAGTACACCACCAACTTCAGAATCCAAAGCGTCACAGAAAATGGAAAAGGGCTTAGTGAAGTCTGGACTAGCAAGAATGGGAGCAGTAGTCAGCAAGCCTTTGATCCTCTCAAAAGTCTCAGCAGCTTCGGGTGTCCAAGTAGTGGACTGACCCCTCTTTCGGTTCTTTAATAGATCTGTAATTGGAGAAGCTATTGAACTGAAGTCTTTGAGGAAACGACGATAAAAGCTCAACATGTCCACTAATCTTCGAATCTGAGTTATACTAGTTGGCGTAGGAAATGACAAGAGACAACTGTACAAGAGTCATAATTGTAATTTCCAAAATCTCTGGTATTATTTATTTCTGTGATTTGATCATCAACCCTGGAGTGGCTTTGCCCTTCGTATTGGGATCTGAAACGGTGACTCCCTTGTTCTGGACATGGGAAGGCCCAGGAGTCAAAGCGGGAACTTTCTGTATCTGTAAGTTTTTTGAACAAGAGGGACAAGTTGATTTTTTGACATTTCTCATGCCACATTCATAACAAAACCTAATACGGGGAGATCTACATTGCTGTGAGGAATGCCCCAGTTTTTCGCAATTCCAGCAAACTACTGGTTTTCTAGGAACAGGGGAAGATGTATCATTGTTAGGATTATAATCGGATCTACTGACAGGTTGACATGTCAGAAAGGAATCCTCTAACTTCCTACAATATGAAGTTAATTGTCCAAACGTCAAGATATCATGAAGTGCTAGTGACTTAACATAATCTGGCAACAAGTTTTTGCGAATGATGTTAACCATGTCCTTTTCAGTGAATGGGTTGCTGGTGAGTCCATTGAACTGAGACTCCATAAAAGCAATAAAAGTTATGACAGGTTCACGTTGACCTTGTTTGCGTCTACGAATTTCATCAATCAAGTAATAGTAATAGTAATAATTTATTCATCCATTCAGACCTACAAAGGTATTGGATAAGTCATAAAAAAGAAAAAGGTAGAAAATACACTACAATAGAAATACAACATAGAAATATAAAAACGCTGGTAAAAAAGTACATATAGACAAACAGACAAGATAAGATTAAGTAACACTATGAGACTGTGTAATAAAATCTATCACAGAGTAGAAACATTTATCTAATAGGAAGTTCTTCAGTTGTTGATTGAATAAACGTTCACCGGAGATATTACGTATATTCGCAGGTAAAGAATTGAGAATTTTATATCCCACATAAAAAGGACTACTTTCATATAAGGCTGTATTATGTTTAATCGCTCTTATTGAAGCGCTGCCACGAGTAGGATAGGTATGCAAGTCAGAATTCTTTTCATACGCATTTAAGTAACGCCTTGCAGATATTGCACATTTATAGACGTATATAGAGGGTAACGTTAATAAGTTATATTTTTTTGAAATATGTCCGACATGACTCATTATACTTCAATCGAAACATAACTCGTAAAATCCGTTTTTGTGCAATAAACACTCTAGCAGCAGAGGGTGAATTACCCCAGATCGTGACGTGATATGACAGGTGAGAATATACTAGAGAATAGTACACGTTTATCAATTGGGAAATATCTAGGCAACTCCGGAGCTGAAGAATAGCATAGTAGCTCTTACTGATTTTCTTACAAACTAGCTCAGTGTGAACTCTCCAGGACAAGGCTTCATCTAAATTCAAACCTAAAAATTTAGAAGCTTCTGAGAGGCCCACGGTGTCGGTATTGACCTTGATGTAAAAGTTTTTCTTATTCAGGCGACATGTTCTAGTACCATTGAAAAATTGCATAGAGATTCTTTTGCTCGAAGTGACAATCAAAGCGTTCTTTAAGCACCATGATGTAAATTCTGAAGCTATAAGATTCAATTTTTGGCTCAACTCTTCTACAGTTTCTGCATCAGCAGCAATTGTGGTGTCATCAGCATATAAAACTAGACAATTAGAAGTTATGTGTGATGGTAAGTCATTAACAAAGAGTATAAATAGTAGTGGCCCTAATATTCAACCCTGTGAAACACCTCTGTGAACATCATACTCATCTGAAAGATAACCGTCTATACTAACAACATATTTTCTATCACTAAGGTAAGACATTAGCCATTTTAAAAAATTACCCCTAAATCCTAGAGCATACAATTTACTTTCGATTATACTTAGCTCAATGGTATCGAACGCTTTCGACAGATCGAAGAAAATGGCTCCAACTAACCTTTTATTATCTAGATGGTCATAGACATATTTGATGAAATTATATGATGCGCTCTCGGTAGATTTATTGGGACAAAATCCATTCTCGCATAATATTTTATACTTATAAATGTAACTTATCATACGGTTGTATATTGGTTTTTCAAATGTTTTGCTAATAACTTTTGGAACTGTAATGGGACGATAGTTATCTAGACAGCATTCATCACCTTTTTTGAAAATCGGGACCAATTTGCCTATTTTTAATGTTTCAGGGAATACTCCTTCAACAACTGATTTATTGATTATGTGAGCTAATATATCAGACACTTCTAGGGCTATTTGCTTAAATATTTTCACAGGTAGATGGTCTACTCCAACAGAATTGGAATTTTTAATAATAATATCAACAATTTCGTTTGGAGTGACTGGGTCAAAATAAAAAGAATTACTTGATGTTGTATGCATTCTAGTGTGATTATTAAAAGTAATGTTCCCAAAATGTTCATGGATCGCGTTCTCAGTAACACTAGAAAAATGATTGCCGAAACTTTCCGCAATTTGTTTTTTATCACATATAATGTTTTCACCTATTTTAATCTGCCTTGGTTTATTGGACACATGCTTACCCGTTGTTTCTCTAACTACATTCCAAATATATTTTTGTTTATCTGATCCAGTTTTGCTATTCAGACTTTTCTGATAGTGAGATTTTTTTGTAGTTTCAAGCTTATTTTTGTATTCAGTCTTTTTTTGTTTGTAATAGTTTGTGATATTTTCGCTGGGGTTATGTTTCATCATGCAAAATAAATTTCTCAATTCTTCCCCTGCCAATAATATATCCCTTGTTACCCATGACTTCCTAACTTGAGTTTTGTTTATTTGTTTACAAATTATTGGGCATATCAATTCAACCGCGTCATTAATAACGTTAACAAATCGCTCAACCGTTGTGTTAATGTCAACACCTATATATGTAAAATGAAACATATATGGCCTATTAAAGTAAAGGCTGAGTCGTTCAAGGTTTAACGACGATAGATCTCGAAAGGTGATTGTCCTGTTTTGTCTTGTCTGTTTTTCAACATCACTACAAATAATAAATTGGAACAATTGCCCTAAATGATCTCCTAAGTTAAGCATTAAAACATTTTCTGAACACATCTGATCTGGAATGTTCGTAAAAAAATAATCTATTTCCGTTTCACTTTTCCTTCCATTCTTATCAATGTATACACGAGTAGCATCCATATTTTTTATAGCTATATTATAACTGGTAATCACATCTACTAGAATATCCTGATATGATGATGCAACAAGATAGTTAATATTAAAATCGCCGCACAGTATCAAGTAGCTTTAATGTTGACTACAGTAGTCTAACAGGAGAGAAAATTTCTGCATAAAATGATCAATAGAGCCACTAGGTGATCTGTAAATTGATATAATGCAATATTTTGATTCACTTACTTGCAATGTTATACCGCAACACTCAAAATTAATATCCTCAGAAAGATTGTCAACATAAGTTATTTTACTGAATGTAACAGTATTACGGATCAGAATAAGTACTCCACCATGTATGTGGTCTCGTCTAGGGTATGAATTAGCTATTATATTGTTGTCAAAGTTGAGAACCGTAATATTGCTTTCATTACAAAAGGGTTCTGTGATACACATTATATCGGCAACTTCAACTTGTTCCATCTTATTCATAACAGACTGACAGTTCACATGTAGTATTCTAAAATTAATGTCAGAGTCACTGCTAAAAAGGCCGACTAGAGTCTAAAGATTCAGTATTTTGGAGTGACAGTTTGCTACCGAAAAACCGTTTCACAGCATGATACTACGACTTTAGAAGGTATGCTCACGCGCATGACGTCTTCCGTCTCGCTTCCACCTGTGACGTCACCGTGTGACAAACGGGGTTTGTTTACTCGTTTAGTTACAGGCCATAGCCGAACATTTTCAGTTTATTTTCTTGAGTTTACTCATTTATCGTAGTAAAGTTTGATAAAACATTAATTATTTGCGATTCTGGAGTTTAACACATATTTGAACAATGGTTTATTGTGTGGTTGGGGGATGTAATAATAAAAAAGTAAAAACTATTCGTCACACTACCGCTACTTGGGATGGTTTGGAAAATTTGGCAGGTTTCATTGCATTTAAGTTGAAAAATAAGGAGAAACTGGGTTATATCCCAGATTGCACAGATACTTCTCTCAGTTGGGTCGACCATTTAACAGAAGGTGGACTACAAAAACATACAGATGAGTTCCTGGCAAAATGTAATGAGCATGTAATGAGCTCGGCCATATGTTTTCCAACTATACTGGAAACGCTTTGAGAATTGAAAAAAAACTATCTTGCGAATTTAAACAAATTATCAGACAATGTATATGTGACTGATGAAGCAAAGATGAGCTTGTTTTCTAGATGCAAAATGTATTTCAGAATACGAATTCTTGATAGGGGAATTAGAGAGACCTCGAATATTAGAAAACTGAAATTCACTAACATTGTAAAATAGTATAAAGTAATAAGTATACAGGGTTCTGCGACGGTGTATCCAGCGTTCCTAGCGCCTTTCCTACTTGGAATAAAAAAAAAGCTACATAAAATAAAAATGCGCTAAAAGATGGTTGGAGATTTACAGGTTGCAGAACGTATTTTGATATTCCATTTTCAGTTCATATAGAGAAAGGCTAGTTCTATATGCTCTTATTCACCCCTTTTTCAGTTCTTATTGTCTGTCCAAGATATATTTCCCCATAGACTCATATATACAGAATCAATACCTAACTACCTAACTACAACACAAGCTAGCAACAAATATACCCAGGCCATCAGAAACCATCACTACAAGTGGAAAAAACTTTTTAATTCAAACATATTATTAAACAGATACATCGTGTGAAAACATTTTGAAAAAAAAATTGAGGAAAACCTGTTATTACTAGGAATCTTTAGTATACGAGGATTCACCTGTACTAACTAAATACAATGCCCAGAAAGATATTGTATTGTTGTATTGTGATATGTTTTTATTTTATGTTTAACATTTACGCGGTTGACATCATATATTTGAATAAATAAAGAATAAGTAAATTTGGTAATGTATTTTTCCACCAATCATTAGCAGAAAAAAGTCAATATTCATTCGCCATAAACATAATGCCATTATGTTTGTTCATGATTTTTAAAAACCTCTAATGACAAAATCATGTTATTTATTTCTTGTCTACCTTTCATTAAGAGAATTGTACAGTAAATACATATGCAAATTGGCTTGAAGAGCTGGTGACGCAACATCATAATCTATGTATAAAAAATAAGAACGGTAATCAAAGGCTCCTGAATGGAGTATATAAAAATTCCACCCCCTACCCGAAAAATTTTCCCACAAAAAGATGGTTTCACTAGGCACTCCAATCAACCCCTTATATGAGATTTCAGAAAAATACGTCCAGACCGCTCTGGCTCTGTTCTTTTTCCACAATGTAAATTTTTTTTGAGTACATAGATTCAAATTTTTGTATCTGAAATTCAGAACGCTCGGAACTACTGCAAACGGGTCAGGCGTCGATTAATATCAATTCTCTGTATAACTATTTCACCAATTTTTTATTCAGATACAGAGCAATATGTATCGTTTATATTATACTGTGCATGAGCTATTTTCATTTTGTATGAATATTAAATATCTAAGACAGATATAACAGGAAACGAAATAAAACTTTCAAAAATCAATGCTTTGGCGCCATGTGCTTGTACACCTTTGTCACACGGTGACGTCATGCGCAGACCGGTTCGAAATCTGTCCGCCAAGTGATCATATCTGTCAGTGTCGTAGTATCATGGTTTCACAGTAACACCTACCGGCCAATAGTGTGTAGATTGCGTCTTTAAGTTTTACATCTGCATCTACACGGTAAGAACGATAATATCCTTTGGTATTTAGCTGAACAACATTGAAGTTGTATCCAGGCGATTTTCGCTCCAGATACGATTTAACGACATCTTCTGTGGAGTTTGGTTTACACTTCCCGACATAAATCCACAGCCGTTTGGTTGCTCCTGCGAAGCCGTCGTCGGCCTCCGTATTGGATGTCCCCACTATCTGGTCAGCCCTCCTACGTGTCTGCTAGCTCGCTTGCGTTGGCGTAACTGACTCCACTCATTCTGTGTGTTAATATTGATATTTTCTTGTACATTGTTTTCTGTTTGTTCAGTTTTTTGCTGGGCTGTGTCAATTACCGTACCGGCTGAGCTATTTAGTTCGTCGATATTTAACCCGTAACCGGTGACGTCGATATTTAAGGAATCGTCGAGATTATGCTGTATGGAATTAGTTTTGCTCAGCGCGTCATTCAATTTTTGATTTGATTGTCTCAACTCACCACAAAGTACCTTCAAACTGTGCAGTTCGTTTTTCATTTCTTCAAATTCCCTCAGAAACATAGCCGTCTGCTGACTGATAATATCAGATATAAATTGCTTAATGTCTTTTGGAAGGTTAATTGGTATATCACTTTTACTGGTGGTTGCTTTTGTTCGCGTCACCATTGGTAATGTTTAATTACACCACTATACGGGTACCGTACACAATGTACACTCAAGTTGATGTCGTAATTGTCTCTAAGGAAAGCATCCTTTAATTGACGCACCAAATCACCCCAGTCATAAAAAGCACCCCCAACAGAACCATTATGCCACCAAATCCATGCTATGCCTTCAAAAATGTCACCCGCAGCAGCATATAGATCCATCTCATTACAACCTCGAGAAGCCATAAGAGATTGAATCAATTCAAGAAACTGAATGACAGATGTTTTGCCATTGAACTTCCTAATCCCCCATTTAAAAATAGGTATTTTCTTCTGCTGAGAAAAACTAACAGGAGAATAAGGCTGAGGATTCATTGCCAAGGGAGGCAAAGAAGCTGCTACAGTAGTAACAGGTTGTGTCGGATTAACAGTGGCAGGCACGGGAACTGGTGATGAATGTCCTGTTGGAGGTTCGAGCTTGGCCAAAAGATTTGATTCAGCAATCACAAGTTGTGTTTTGAATCTAGATTTCTGTGTCACTTCCTCCTCAGAAGAAGGAGCAAGACGATCAATTCTATTTGCCAAGTGCAACAATCGAGTATAAATCCTGCGATGTTCACTTGAATCATAGCCACTAGAAAATTGAGATATCATATCTTCAAGTTTATTGAAAGAGAGTATGATATCATCTTTATCCTCATTAAAGAAAATTACAACTGAAGCTTCAGAAAAACTTCTACCATGCTGCTCTTGTGATAGCAGACCACGCAAAACTGTTCGCTTGTCATCCATAGTACTAGGAACTTCCAAGCCTCTAATTTTTATCTCATATGCCAACTCACTGGACATCAAGTCATTAACATTTAGTTTAGTGAGAGGCATTGTTGCGTTTAAGTGAGGTTAAGTAGAAAAGGGACAAGTCAAAACCCAACAAGATAAAAAAAAATACTAAAAAACTACTTGAGCATGTATGTTCGCGAAAAGGAAACTAGTATTCTGGAGTGATACTAAAAGAATTAAAATTATTTATCTGACCTCAACAAATATACTACCCTTATCAGACCTTCAAATAAAACAAAATAGAGACTAGAATGCTCTAATATCAAAATATTTGCCAGATAAATCAACTACACATGTCAATAAAACTCCAGAATAAAACAATCATAAAAAAAAGACTAGTGTTTGCTTAAGAAAAGATCAAAAAAAATTTTTTTTTTGAAATATCAATATATTTTATATGTGTGTGTGCCTCGATTTATGTGTCAACCTAGGAAATTAAATATACAGGGTTATTCACGTTATTCGACACGGAGCATTATGGCTAAAGTATTTGATACAAAAGAAAATAATAAGTTCGGATGGATAGGGACCCATAAAGGCTACATTTTAAAAATATTTTCATGTTATACAGGGTGTCCCAAAAGCACGAAATGTATCAAAGTTAGGTTTTTTTAAATGGAACATCCCATATATTATTGCATATTCTGGTTCCTTGGTGAATTCTAGTGTGACTTTATGTATCATATATGGGATCTAAAGCGAACCGTTTAGGTGTAAATCACCATTTTCGGTATAAGTAGACATCAGGAAAAAATTGAATATCGCAGAGATTATAAAATATGGAAGGCTGTGACTTTGCCGTATTACTAAGCATAAAATGCGTCAGCTTTGATGAGAGTGTCAAATTTAAATTGCGTTTATGCTTCGAGAAATTGGTCGATTAATTAAGGAAACTTCGATCAGCGATAACTTGATTTTTTCAAATGGGAATGCCGATTTTTTTTTACACGGTTAAACGTAGAATTTGATAACCTTTCTAATGATATAAGGTTGTGAATATCAATCTCTGGTAGTTTTCGTTTAATTTTAAATTTTCAAACAAATCGGCGATTTTCAATTTTCCTACCTATAAGCAACGTAGCAGGCCATGAAATATAAACAAAAACCTGTTCAGGAAGAAGAAAACAACTAACTTAGCCGAAAAATACGCACTAACTAGACTAAAGAGACAAGATTATAAAAATTCCTTACAACAAATCAACTCTCCCAGAAACAACTGCGATAACATCTCTAAGGTCAAATAGAAGCTGAAGTATGGCAGTAATAGATATTTTTTACAGTCTACTGGCTACCGCAATTTACTAGAGGTTAAACATTTCTAAGACAATTAAAAACCCTGATATGAAACAAAAACAACCTGCGACTGTTGTTCCAGCACGCAACTATCAATCATATGTAATGGTGTAAAAAAGTACTAATTTGCGTCGAAGTCGATACTTCTTACTGAAGCCCTTCTATTTTTCAATATCTATTAGCAATATTGCAAAAAAGGAATACTGACAAATCAGATTTAAATTTTCTGCCATTTAAGTTATGTTTTATAATTTGAACAAATTTTAATTCATTCTTCATTTTCTGCGATCTTGCTAATAGGTACTGAAGAATTTTCAGAACTCCAGGCAGAGGTACTTTTGACTTGAGTTTTGACAGAACTGCATACTTTTTTATATCATTAAATGTGAAATTTTATTATGAAAATAATAAACTGCTTACATCATTCTCTAGTAATTTTTATTTTATTTCAAAATTTTTAATGGTTTTGGAAATTGCCAATCTCTAGTACATTGCAGTAGCTGGTAGGCCGAAAAAAAATCCATTTCTGCTATAATCCAGCTTCTCTTTGACCAAAGATATATTACCGCCGTTGTTTCTGGTTAGACTTTGTTTGTTGTGAGTAGTTTTTATAATCTTGTCCCTTTAGTCTAGTTCGTGTGTATTTTTCAGCTAAGTTAGTCGTTTTCTTCTACCTGAACAGGTTTTTGTTTATATTTCATGGCCTGCTACGTTGCTTATAGGTAGGAAAATTGAAAATCGCCGATTTGTTTGAAAATTTAGAATTAAACGAAAACTACCAGAGACTGATATTCACAACCTTATATCATTAGAAAGGTTATCAAATTCTACGTTTAACCGTATAAAAAAAATTAGGCATTCCCATTTGAAAAAATCAAGTTATCGCTGATCGAAGTTTTCTTAATTGATCGACCAATTTCTCCAAGCATGAACGTAATTTAAAATTGACAGTCTCTTCAAAGTTGACGCATTTTATGCTTTGTCATACGGCAAAGTCACAGCCTTCCATATTTTATAATCTCTACGATATTCAATTTTTTCCTGATATCTACTTATACAGAAAATCGTGATTTACACCTAAACGGTTCGCTTTAGATCCCATATATGATACATAAAGTCACACTAGAATTCACCGAGGAATCTGAATATGCAATAATATATGGGGTGTTCCATTTAAAAAAACATAACTTTGATACATTTCGTGCTTTTGGGATACCCTGTATAACATGAAAATATTTTTAAAATGTAGCCTTTATGGGTCTCTATCCATCCGAAATTATGATTTTCTTTTTTATCAAATACTTTAGCCATAATGCTCCGTGTCGAATAACGTGAATAACCATGTATATGCAAGTATATAATTGCACATATATAACCACCCTTCTATAAATAACAAAAAACTAAAGTCAGCTTATGAAAATTTCAACGTATAAATGAGTTACTAAATAAATGTACCTAAATAGGAAATTACCAAAGAAAAATGTAGTGAATTGTTGTCCAAATACCACACAAAATTTATAGCTACAAAAAAAGAGCAATCCATATAAAAAACTGTAGGTATATGTTTATGACCTGTGAATAATATCCAAACGCCAGATATCTTAGAGAAGCATTTACAACATACACTCAGATTTATAAATTAACGCATACGCGAAATGTCTCAAGACAGTACAAAAAATAATGCATTAGGAAATAAAATCTCAGTCATAAATGAAATACACTAATAGACAAAAATCAATAGAAAAATTTAAAGAACTTCAAATATACCTCAATAAAAAAATTTTGAAAATAGAAAATTTGGACAGTCACCCTGAAAACTACAAAAAAAATATAAGCTGATAATAGTTAAGGAAAATTAAATAATAAAATATATTTGCCAAATGAAAGTACTGCATCAAACAAAAAAAATTATTAAATGGAATTTTGAGTCAATGAGCCGAAATGGAATTTTGAAAAAGTTATCCAATTTTCACTTCAAGACAGCTCCAAGACTCACAACCCCAGACATACCCACGTCTGGCCACACGTTGGCAGCGCCAATTTGTAACGATCAAAATTTGTTCATGTAGCAACCAGCAGCTCAATCGGTTCACATGCGTGCGTGCGTGTGTGCTTGAGTCTATCTAGCCGCCAAGAAATGAAAAATAGGACAACAATGGTTTAATAAAGATTTATTTCAGTGTATATGAATGTAGGGATAAATGATATTGGTCCCTTGATAATTGAATAAAACCTTTATTAAACACGACACGTTTACAGCGTCTTTTAGTTTTTGGTTATGTTATAATCGCCTGCGCTCGTCTTTACGTCTCTAGAGTTTAGCGTCGGGTTGGCCGTCTTCTGCCCAACTGCCGGGAACAGGTGGTTGCGTTGCCCTAGAAAAGCGGGATGCGCGCGTGCGCAAATAATGTGTGTTCTAGAATAAATACAGTGTCGTACTAACAATAAAGGCGAAACGAAAAGGGTTTACGTATGCTGAATAAAATTAAGAAAAAAAAAGAATACTTGTATTCCAATCCTACGTGAATGCAGTACATCCTATCTATATATTTTTTTAAATAATGATTACTCATCTTCGGAGGGAAGTCCTCATGGTGCCCTTCCGAAGGAAAGGTGGTGCTCCAAAGGGCTGGCTCCTTCAAAGGGAGTTCAGGTGGTGTCACCCCGAAAAAGTGTTCATAATGGTGGCATGGAAGAGGTGTGGTGCCCTTCCAAAAAGTGTGGTTTTCCTTGGTGGCACCCCGAAGAAAGTGGTCTTGATGGTGGCACCCCGAGAAAAATGGTGTTGATGGTGGCACCCCGAGAAAGGGTGGTTTTCCTTGATTATCACATGTTGGACACACACAAAAACTATCTTAGAGAGCCATAGCTACTCTAAATGTCTTTACTGTTCGAGATCAGAAAGAAAAAGGAATAAACCATTACATTTCATCTAGAAGCTAACGTCGGTAGAGAGAGCATACCCCCCCACTCATTCGATCTTTCCCAAAATTTGTGCGCACTTGCGCAGTGTGTATAATAAAGTAATATTTTCACCTGAAGGAAGTAGAGATGGGAAAAAGGTAGAGGTGAGAAGCAAAATAGTTATCAAAATGTACTAGTATAATGAGGAAGCAGTTGCTAAAAATGGAAGTTGTAAACTATTTGTATATGGTAGCCAAGTAAATAATCTAAAAATAATTTTGAAAACGGGTGAACCGTTACAATATTTTTCCATTACAGCTGTATTAATATATAGATATATATATAGATTTTATATATTATTCTCACCTTAGGAACCTTCATACGATAATAATACTGTGTCAAAATTTCCTTAGAAGCAATTTAATAGTGTCCATGTTACAAAATACAAAAAGATCTAAAGCAATCAGTACTCGTATGTATACAGAAAATTCTAAGTCCCTTAGTTTCCGTAATAGGCTAGGCAATGTTCGGATGGATCTAAAAAGATGATTTATGTCGCTAGGTGTTTCTTCACAGGTTAGTGGACAGCCCATTTGAATACAAGAAACTTTTCAGTTTTTCAACCCCCCACTCCCCCAACCACCCCAATTTCACCCCCAACCAAAAAAATGCAGGAAATGATCAGGAACCTCTAAAACGCTTAAAAACGAAGTTTGAGCTGTTTTTATATTTTTAACTTCTTTATTCTTTTTGCGCCGCCACTGGCACGATTTATAAAAACCTTTTGTCTGAGCTCCCTTGCGACGCCAGCGCCCCCCCCCCTAAAATTGTCTTACGTCGCTAGGCCTTCCTCCACAGGTCAATGGACAGCCTATTATCAATACTACAAACTTTTCAATTTTACAACGCCCCACCCCCCAACCACCCCAATTTCACCCCCCACCCAAAAAAAGGTAGGAAATGATAACCCTTAAAATATCTATAAACGAAGTTTGAGTTGTTTTCATACTTTTAGTTTTCTGATTATTGCTACGCTGCCACTAACACGATTTTTAACAAACATACGTGTTTTCCATTCCCACCACGGTAATAATACTATGTCAAAATTTCATTAGAATCAATCAATCAAAAAAACCAGGTTACAAAATACAAAATGGTCTAAAGCAATAAATTAATACACATATGTATACAGAAGTCCCTTAGTTAATAGGCTAGGCAATGTTCGGATGGACCTAAGAAGGTGATTTATATCGCTAGGTCTTCCTTCACAGGTTAGTGTACAGCCTATTATGAATACAAAAATTTTAGAGTTATTCAACCCCCCACCCCACGCAGAAAATGGTCAGGAACCTCTAAAACGCTTAAAAACGAAGATTGAGCTGTTTTTATATTTTTAGTTTTCTTATTATTTCTGCGCCGCCACTGGCACGATTTATAAACCATACGCGTTTTCCATCCTCACTATGGTAGTAATACTGTGTAATTTTTAAAATGTGTGTAATTAATTAAAACTAATTCAACAGTTTCCCCGCTACACAATATAGAACAATCTAAAGCAATACCCTCGTATGCTTACACCAGAAAAAATTCTGTCCTTTGGTTTCTGTAATAGGCAAGGCAATGTTATGATGGACCTAAAAAAGGCATTGATTTCGCTAGGTCTCCCTCATAGGGCAGTGGACAGTCTATTATGAAAGCAACGAATTTTTCTATTTTACAACCCCCACTCCCCAACCACACCAATTTCACCCCCACCAAAAAAAAGTAGAAAATGATCAAGAACCCCTAAAACGTCTAAAAACGAAGTTTGAGCAATATTTATTTTTTTTTTGTTTTTTGCTAATCACTCCGCCGCCCATTTTCAAAATTATAGCAACATTACCTACTACGACCCCACAGCATCCATGCAGCGGTTGCTGAGATTGCGAGGCTAGAAAAAAGCGACAGACAGACAGACAGACAGACCGACGGAAATGAGTGACGTAGATTTTCGTTATTTAGACATCATAAAATGCCCAAAAAGTATATGATCTCAAAATCGAAAATTTTCGCGATCGCAGACTATAGCTTTATGCGATGGGAAAAAATAATATGGTATCACCGTTATGTGTGAGAAGTGGGAATCAATCAATTGACTCCATTTTTTACTGTGCTGTTGATTTTTTTTATAACTGAGTAGACCGCGTAGGCAGAGCCTAAATACCAGAGTACCGCGGCTGCTGTGACAAGGTTATGTTAGGGAAAGTTTCTTAACGCGGGATTTGAATGAGCCAATACCCGCAGATCCAATAAATACATCTCCTGGCAGTCCATTCCAAGCCTTAAGAATAGTGAATCTTGCACGTGCGCGGCTCCTCTTCATCTTGCCAAACAATACTTCATCTTGTATATTGTAAGTAGCGAAATCTAGAGTTGCAGCATGACTGAAACCCAGATAGCCACCAAAAAGTTCCTAGCATCGGAAGCTAGCTGTCTGCCAACAATTCGCGTCGCGGCAAATCCGTAGCCGGTGATTCGAATTGACGAGGACTGTGTTAATGAAGACAAAAAGAAACGCGTCCTATTCCGGTAGCCAACTTCCAAACATAATCCGATTGTTAAAACTACAGGGCACCGGCGGCATCGCCTGGCCGCCAATGTCAAATCACCTCCACGAGTTGTGCAACTGCAAAAATCCAGCGGGCTTCCGGGAATCCAGGCACTATTCTCCACCTGCCGGTCGCGCCAACGTGAATGCGTTACGAATGGAAACTGGAATAATGACCAACTTTCTACATTTTGTTGTTTTCACACGAATTATGAAATGGCAAGCGACGAAACACTTTTTAAAAAACGATTTTGTTGAGAAGGAAGCAAATGAAACCCACGTAGCAAAAGTATATGCAATGTACATACAGTGGATATCAAATCAGTGGATATGTATAGCCACAAATGGAGCAACAATGTCCAATGGATGTCAAATAGACATCCATATACATTTCATGTACGTTTGTCGAGAACTTCCACATCCTTAGCATGTCCATTGAATTTACGTCTAATATAGATGATATGTAACATAGACCAGGTATGAACATGTATATTCATAACATATACCATGCATATACTTACATACCAAAGTATACACAGTCCACATCCATGATATATCCTTTAAATGTACATTCAGGTACTTTTAATGCACATGCATAGTGTATGAAATTTCAATGTAGAGGCAGAAAAATAAACAAACCTTATACTTTCATTATGTATTGTTTAATTCATTTTCTAGTTACAAAAATAATATTTGGTAAAATCGATTATTGTGATTGTCATCTCTTTCCTATTGAACGGCATGTCTAAAATCACAAAGAAATCAAGGTTATAAAATTTTGTAGGTGGTTTGCACCGCTCACGACTTATCGTCAAACGCTGGATGCGAGTGTTATCAGTAGCCAGAAGATAAGTAACATTGCACATTATTTGACTAGATCAGGTAATCAGGCACAACCAACACCAGCACACACACGCTAACTACGACTAAGGACGCGAACGGCGGAATGGCTAGAAATCAGCAATGGCGGCACTAGTTGTCCTTCGCGCAGGCGTAAACTACTAGATGTATATATGATACTTAGACCAACATCTTATGTATATTCACATATGAATATACCTACGTGAATATATGTATATATTATATTATACTAGTGTATATCATTTTTCATATGTATACTCAACGTCCTATGAGTATTCAAAATACATATGTTCAAAATGGAATATCTAATGTACATTCTGTGGATGTTCATGTTCATATCCATATAGTGTTATGTGGGAATACTGGTCAACGGAATATGATGTACCCTCATATTTATAACCTAGTCTAGACAATGATATCATGATGCAAACCTCAGCGTCTTTACAAGTCTAGACCTGAGATATGCAGTGCCGTGATTCACTTAGTCAAATCAATACACAAGAGTTTTCCAAATGATGTGCGGCGAGATTCCAGAAGTCCAAATCTTTCAGTCCCAAATTAGCATTTCTTTTTCAAATAAAACTTAATTCCTTTTTACTTCCCACACCGACAGGTGAGGGGAGTATTGTGATCGCGAAAATTTACGATTTTGGGATAGTACGCTTTTTGGGCGTTTTATGATGTCTAACAATAACGAAAATCCACGTCACTCATTTCCGTCGGTCTATCTGTCTGCTTGTCGGTCTCTCGGTCTATCCGTCTGTCTGTTCGCGTTTTTCTAACCTCGTAATCTCAGTAACAGCTCCATGGATTGTGATGAAATTTGGGTACCTGTCAGCTATGGGGTCCTAGTGGTTATGCCGCTATAATTTTGAAAATCTATGCATTGGCGGCGGAGTAATTAACAAAAAAACAAAAAAATTTAAATATTCCTCAAACTTCGTCTTAGGGGTTTCTGATCATTTTCTACCTTTTTTTTGGGTGGTGGTGAAATTGGGTGGCTGGGGTGTGGGTGTTGTGAAACTCAAAAATCTGTTGTATTCATAATAGATTGTCCTATAAAAGAGAGTCCTAGCGGCATAATACCCTTTTTTAGGTCCATTCGAACATTGCCTACTGCAGAAACCAAGTGACTTGGAATTTTATGAGTATACATGTGAATATTGCTTTAGATCGTTCTGTATTGAGTAACGTGGAAATTATTAAATTAATTTTAATGAAACTTTGACATATATAGTATTACTACCGAGCCAATGATGAAAAACGCGTATGTTTTTTAGAAATCGTGTCAGTGGCGGCACAGGAATAATAAAAAACCAAAAAATTAAAACAGCTCTACTTCGTTTTTAGGCGTTAGCGTGGTCTTTAAATTTTTTGTATGGGTGCTGCGAAATTTATTGTATTCACAATAAGCCGTCCACTGACCTGTAAAAGAAAGACTTAGTGGCATAATACACTTTTTTAGGTCCATTTCCTACGGGAGTGAAATGATCCACAGCCACAAAACTACGAACGGTGCGGCGCGTCGATAAAGTCGTGCGCGCATATTAGTACAGTCAATTTTATCAATTAATAACTGGGTAGCTAAAATAAACATTAATAAAGAAATAGGATTACCACGGTAACCAGTAATATCATCATGCTAGCGGAGTTGATTGTTCGCCCGTAGGGGGTGCGGCAGGGGTGCATTTTTAGGTACATATTAGCGAAATAGTATATCGGACTGACTTCAATAATTTTTTTTCACGATTTACTGACGATGTCACAAATTAATTTCCATTGCATACAATTACCACGGCAACCAGTAATATCATCATGCTAGCGGAGTTGATTGTTCGCCCGTAGGGGGTGCTGCATGGGTGCATTTTTAGGTACATATTAGCGAAATAGTATATCGGACTAACTTCAATAATTTTTTTTTCACAATTTACTGACGATGTCACAAATTAATTTCCATTGCATACGATTACCACGGCAACCAGTAATATCATCATGCTAGCGGAGTTCATTGTTCGCCCGTAGGGGGTGCTGCAGGGGTGCATTTTTAGGTACATATTAGCTAAATAGTATATCGGACTAACTTCAATAATTTTTTTTCACAATTTACTGACGATGTCACAAATTAATTTCCATTGCATACGATTACCACGGCAACCAGTAGTATCACCATGCTAGCGGAGTTGATTGTTCGCCCGTAGGGGGTGCTGCAGGGGTGCATTTTTAGGTACATATTAGCGAAACAGTATATCGGACTGACTTCAATAATTTTTTTTCACGATTTACTGACGATGCCACAAATTAATTTCCATTGCGTACGATTACCACGGCAACCAGTAATATCGCCATGCTAGCGGAGTTGATTGTTCGCCCGTAGGGGGTGCTGCAGGGGTGCATTTTTAGGTACATATTAGCGAAATAGTATATCGGACTGACTTCAATAATTTTTTTTCACGATTTACTGACGATGTCACAAATTAATTTCCATTGCATACGATTACCACGGCAACCAGTAATATCATCATGCTAGCGGAGTTGATTGTTCGCCAGTAGGGGGTGTTGCAGAGGTACATTTTTAGGTACATATTAGCGAAATAGTATATCGGACTAATTTCAATAATCCTTTTTCATGATTTACTGACGATGTCACAAATTAATTGCCATTGCCTAGGATTACCACGGTAACCAGTAATATCATCATGCCAGCGGAGTTGATTGCTCCCCCGTAGGGGGTGCTGCAGGGGTGCATTTTTAGGTACATATTAGCGAAATAGTATATCGGACTAACTTCAATAATTTTTTTTCACAATTTACCGACGATGTCACAAATTAATTTCCATTGCATACGATTACCACGGCAACCAGTAATATCATCATGCTAGCGGAGTTGACTGTTCGCCCGTAGGGGGTGCTGCAGGGGTGCATTTTTAGGTACATATTAGCGAAATAGTATATCGGACTAACTGCAATAATTTTTTTTTTCAGGATTTACTGACGATGTCACAAATTAATTGTCATTGCATACGATTACCACGGCAACCAGTAATATCATCATGCTAGCGGAGTTGATTGTTCGCCCGTAGGTGCTGCTGCAGGGGTGCATTTTTAGGTACATATTAGAGAAATAGTATATCGGACTAACTTCAATAATTTTTTTTCATGATTTACTGACTATGTCACAAATTAATTTCAATTGCATACGATTACCACGGCAACCAGTAATATCATCATGCTAGCGGAGTTGATTGTTCGCCCGTAGGGGGTGCTGCAGGGGTGCATTTTTAGGTACATATTAGCGAAATAGTATATCGGACTGACTTCAATAATTTTTTTTCACGATTTACTGACGATGTCACAAATTAATTTCCATTGCATACGATTACCACGGCAACCGGTAATATCATCATGCTAGCGGAGTTGATTGTTCGCCCGTAGGGGGTGCTGCATGGGTGCATTTTTAGGTACATATTAGCGAAATAGTATATCGGACTAACTTCAATAATTTTTTTTTCACAATTTACTGACGATGTCACAAATTAATTTCCATTGCATACGATTACCACGGCAACCAGTAATATCATCATGCTAGCGGAGTTCATTGTTCGCCCGTAGGGGGTGCTGCAGGGGTGCATTTTTAGGTACATATTAGCTAAATAGTATATCGGACTAACTTCAATAATTTTTTTTCACGATTTACTGACGATGCCACAAATTAATTTCCATTGCGTACGATTACCACGGCAACCAGTAATATCGCCATGCTAGCGGAGTTGATTGTTCGCCCGTAGGGGGTGCTGCAGGGGTGCATTTTTAGGTACATATTAGCGAAATAGTATATCGGACTGACTTCAATAATTTTTTTTCACGATTTACTGACGATGTCACAAATTAATTTCCATTGCATACGATTACCACGGCAACCAGTAATATCATCATGCTAGCGGAGTTGATTGTTCGCCAGTAGGGGGTGTTGCAGAGGTACATTTTTAGGTACATATTAGCGAAATAGTATATCGGACTAATTTCAATAATCCTTTTTCATGATTTACTGACGATGTCACAAATTAATTGCCATTGCCTAGGATTACCACGGTAACCAGTAATATCATCATGCCAGCGGAGTTGATTGTTCCCCCGTAGGGGGTGCTGCAGGGGTGCATTTTTAGGTACATATTAGCGAAATAGTATATCGGACTAACTTCAATAATTTTTTTTCACAATTTACCGACGATGTCACAAATTAATTTCCATTGCATACGATTACCACGGCAACCAGTAATATCATCATGCTAGCGGAGTTGACTGTTCGCCCGTAGGGGGTGCTGCAGGGGTGCATTTTTAGGTACATATTAGCGAAATAGTATATCGGACTAACTGCAATAATTTTTTTTTTCAGGATTTACTGACGATGTCACAAATTAATTGTCATTGCATACGATTACCACGGCAACCAGTAATATCATCATGCTAGCGGAGTTGATTGTTCGCCCGTAGGTGCTGCTGCAGGGGTGCATTTTTAGGTACATATTAGAGAAATAGTATATCGGACTAACTTCAATAATTTTTTTTCACAATTTACCGACGATGTCACAAATTAATTTCCATTGCATACGATTACCACGGCAACCAGTAATATCATCATGCTAGCGGAGTTGACTGTTCGCCCGTAGGGGGTGCTGCAGGGGTGCATTTTTAGGTACATATTAGCGAAATAGTATATCGGACTAACTGCAATAATTTTTTTTTTCAGGATTTACTGACGATGTCACAAATTAATTGTCATTGCATACGATTACCACGGCAACCAGTAATATCATCATGCTAGCGGAGTTGATTGTTCGCCCGTAGGTGCTGCTGCAGGGGTGCATTCTTAGGTACATATTAGAGAAATAGTATATCGGACTAACTTCAATAATTTTTTTTCATGATTTACTGACTATGTCACAAATTAATTTCAATTGCATACGATTACCACGGCAACCAGTAATATCATCATGCTAGCGGAGTTGATTGTTCGCCCGTAGGGGGTGCTGCAGGGGTGCATTTTTAGGTACATATTAGCGAAATAGTATATCGGACTGACTTCAATAATTTTTTTTCACGATTTACTGACGATGTCACAAATTAATTTCCATTGCATACGATTACCACGGCAACCAGTAATATCATCATGCTAGCGGAGTTGATTGTTCGCCCGTAGGGGGTGCTGCATGGGTGCATTTTTAGGTACATATTAGCGAAATAGTATATCGGACTAACTTCAATAATTTTTTTTTCACAATTTACTGACGATGTCACAAATTAATTTCCATTGCATACGATTACCACGGCAACCAGTAATATCATCATGCTAGCGGAGTTCATTGTTCGCCCGTAGGGGGTGCTGCAGGGGTGCATTCTTAGGTACATATTAGCGAAATAGTATATCGGACTGACTTCAATAATTTTTTTTCACAATTTACTGACGATGTCACAAATTAATTTCCATTGCATACGATTACCACGGCAACCAGTAATATCGTCATGCTAGCGGAGTTGATTGTTCGCCCGTAGGGGGTGCTACAGGGGTGCATTTTTAGGTACATATTAGCGAAATAGTATATCGGACTAACTGCAATAATTTTTTTTTCAGGATTTACTGACGATGTCACAAATTAATTTCCATTGCATACGATTACCACGGCAACCAGTAATATCATCATGCTAGCGGAGTTGATTGTTCGCCCGTAGGGGGTGCTGCAGGGGTGCATTTTTAGGTACATATTAGCGAAATAGTATATCGGACTAACATCAATATTTTTTTCATGATTTACTGACGATGTCACAAATTAATTTCAATTGCATGCGATTAGTACGGCAACCAGTAATATCATCATGCTAGCGGATTTGATTGTTCGCCCGTAGGGGGTGCTGCAGGGGTGCATTTTCAGGTTCATATTAGCGAAATAGTATATCGGACTAACTTCAGTAATTTTTTTTTCATGATTTACTGACGATGTCACAAATTAATTTCAATTGCATACGATTAGTACGGCAACCAGTAATATCATCACGCTAGCGGATTTGATTGTTCGCCCGTAGGGGGTGCTGCAGGGGTGCATTTTTAGGTACATATTAGCGAAGTAGTATATCGGACTAACTTCAGTAATTTTTTTTTCATGATTTACTGACGATGTCACAAATTAATTTCAATTGCATGCGATTAGTACGGCAACCAGTAATATCATCATGCTAGCGGATTTGATTGTTCGCCCGTAGGGGGTGCTGCAGGGGTGCATTTTCAGGTTCATATTAGCGAAATAGTATATCGGACTAACTTCAATAATTTTTTTTCACAATTTACTGACGATGTCACCAATTAATTTCCATTGCATACGATTACCACGGCAACCAGTAATATCATCAGGCTAGCGCAGTTGATTGTTCGCCCGTAGAGGGTGCTGCAGGGGTGCATTTTCAGGTTCATATTAGCGAAATAGTATATCGGACTAACTTCAATAATTTTTTTTCACAATTCACTGACGATGTCACAAATTAATTTCCATTGCATACGATTACCACGGCAACCAGTAATATCATCATGCTAGCGGAGTTGATTGTTCTCCCGTAGGGGGTGCTGCAGGGGTGCATTTTTAGGTACATATTAGCGAAATAGTATATCGGATTAACTTCAATAATTTTTTTTTCATGGTTTACTGACGATGTCACAAATTAATTTCGATTGCATACGATTACTACGGCAACCGGTAATATCATCATGCTAGCGGATTTGATTTTTCGCCCGTAGGGGGTGCTGCAGGGGTGCATCTTTGGGTACATATTAGCGAAATAGTATATCGGACTAACTTCAATAATTTTTTTTCACGATTTACTGACGATGTCACAAATTAATTTCCATTGCATTGGATTACCACGGTAACTAGTAATATCATCATGCTAGCGGAGTTGATTGTTCGCCCGTAGGGGGTGCTGCAGGGGTGCATTTTTGGGTACATATTAGCGAAATAGTATATCGGACTAACTTCAATAATTTTTTTTCACAATTTACTGACACAATTTACTGACACTTGCATAGGATTACCACGGTAACCAGTAATATCATCATGCTAGCGGAGTTGATTGTTCGCCCGTAGGGGGTGCTGCAGGGGTGCATTTTTGGGTACATATTAGCGAAATAGTATATCGGACTAACTTCAATAATTTTTTTTCACAATTTACTGACACAATTTACTGACAATTGCATAGGATTACCACGGTAACCAGTAATATCATCATGCTAGCGGAGTTGATTTTTCGCCCGTAGGGCGTGCTGCAGGGGTGCACATTTGGATGCGTATTTGCGTAAACGTGCGACGGCAGTCGCGTGTTACTGAATGGAAGGTGTTTTTCCTAACTTGACAAACCGAAACTTAGGGAAGCCAGTTTATAAACTCAACATATAGGTCATACAAACTTCTAAACAGTATCTTAAATGAAACAATGCAACTAACTGTCGAATTACAAATTTTAGCTCTTGCTCTAAAAAGTTCAGGAATATTAATTTTTTAGGGAAGTATTGCCATATTATGCGGAACCATACATCCCTATTTATTTTACAAGATGGAATGGAATGCCGGCACTGTCGGTGGACAAATGTCTGCTGTTGGGCTATTTTATGAGGCAGTGGATCAGGTCCCGGCAGCCGGGACCTGAAAATTACAATCAAAATCCCAGCAACCGGGATTTTTTACATTTTAATTCGAAATCCCGGCATCCGGGATTTTGACTGTAATTTTCAGATCCCGGCAACCGTCATTTTTTACTTTAGAAAAGTACTGCCGGCACCCTACATTTCCACATAAGAAGTTTGAGGTTATCTTCATGCTCTGTTTACCTTCAGTCTTTGGTGAATGGTGTTTTTAGTTTTAACCTCGGTTTTACTATTATTACTGGTGAAAATGAAGCTTAGAGATAAGTTTAATTCATTTGAAGTTTTCATAAAGGAACTAGAAGTACATAAGAAGCAAACACAAATCGAATACTGGATGAGAGACAATAGAACTTTTAGGTACTTCTGTGAATCTAAAGTATTATATATACATATATAAATGGGGGGCAAAAGCTAAAAAGAGTAACAGAAAGACAAGGTAATAATTCTATAAGCAATTATTATACTAATTTCATCGAATTAATGGGTATACCAAAGAAAAGCGATTACAAAAATCCTTTCATCAAATTTAATTACAATGAAAAAGAATAACTATTATTGTCCGGGATTATCAAAGGCACAAATAAAGTTGACAAGACATCCTCACCTAGTTTCCTTATACAGGACTACGATATAAAAGAAGCAGATCTTATCAACAACAAGGTTATTGAAGAGTCAATTGTGATCGTTTTTTATATTCAAAGATATTTCACAAATGAAGCATGGAATACTCTAGAGTCCATCATTAAAAAGAAAAAAGAATTGAACCAGTGGATATGTGCTGTTTGTAACCATGATCTCAATGAAAGTTTCATCAGATGTAGTAGCTGCTTGAATCGGTACCATTTGATGTGTTTCTCTGGCAAGAAGACCTAAATAGAAGTATTGGTTTTGTCGGATGTGTTAGTTTAATAAACAAAGAATAAATGTTATAAAACTGTATTCATATGTTAAATAATAATAATAACTAAAAGTTTGTATTCTGTAAATGAAATAAAAACGTACTATTTTGTACAAACGTGTTAAATGTAGTCATTTGTGTAACTAGTGTTATCTTTGTCTATGTAACGTAGATTTTCATTTGTTTATTCTCCAAAGATAATGCATATTTTCACTATGACACTAACAATGGTTGTTTGGTTGTTTTTTTTTCATGTAAGTACAACTTACAATAATATTAAGAATTGCAAAATTTTTGATGAAATAAACGCACTGCCGGGATTTATTTTCTGATGTAAAAAGTCTCGGCAGCCAGGACCTGAAAATTACAATCAAAATCCCGGATGCCGGATTTCAAATTAAAATGTAAAAAATTCCGGTTGCCAGGACTTAGATTGTAATTCTCAGGTCCCGGCTGCCGGCACCTGATCCACTGCCAATCTGTAAATAGGATTTTTTTTCTGTCTGCGAAGTGTAGGGCGCACGGTATACCAGACGAACCATAATTGAAGGGTTTAGCATATGTTTTGTGGGTTTAGCAGTTAAGCAGAACAACGGTTGAATTGTTATTTATATTAAATAAATGGGTTACCTCAGGATACTTCAGTGATTATCTTTGTAGATCTATAAAATTGATTCTGACGATAGTATCTCAGACATATTTTATGGATAAATAAATAATATGAAGGTTTCTAAAGAGTGCATACCATTATGATATTACCGGTTACCGTGGTAATCTTATGCAATCGGAAATAATTTGTGACATCGTCAGTAAATCGTGAAAAAAATTATTTCAAGTTAGTCCGATATACTATTTCGCTAATATGTATCTAAAAATGCACCCCTGCAGCACCCCCTACGTGCGAACAATCAACTCCGCTAGCATGATGATATTACTGGTTGCCGTGGTAATCGTATGCAATGGAAATTAATTTGTGACATCGTCAGTAAATCATGAAAAAAAAATTATTGAAGTTAGTCCGATATCCTATTTCGCTAATATGTATCTAAAAATGCACCCCTGCAGCACCCCCTACGGGCGAACAATCAACTCCGCTAGCACGATGATATTACTGGTTGCCGTGGTAATCGTACGCAATGGAAATTAATTTGTGACATCGTCAGTAAATCATGAAAAAAAATTATTGAAGTTAGTCCGATATACTATTTCTCTAATATGTACCTAAAGATGCACCCCTGCAGCACCCCCTACGGGCGAACAATCAACTCCGATAGCATGATGATATTACTGGTTGCCGTGGTAATCGTATGCAATGGAAATTAATTTGTGACATCGTCAGTAAATCATGAAAAAAAATTATTGAAGTTAGTCCGATATACTATTTCTCTAATATGTACCTAAAAATGCACCCCTGCAGCACCCCCTACGGGCGAACAATCAACTCCGCTAGCATGATGATATTACTGGTTGCCGTGGTAATCCTATGCAATGGAAATTAATTTGTGACATCGTCAGTAAATCATGAAAAAAAATTATTGAAGTTAGTCCGATATACTATTTCGCTAATATGTACCTAAAAATGCACCCCTGCAGCACCCCCTACGGGCGAGCAATCAACTCCGCTAGCATGATGATATTACTGGTTGCCGTGGTAATCGTATGCAATGGAAATTAATTTGTGACATCGTCAGTAAATCATGAAAAAAAATTATTGAAATTAGTCCGATATACTATTTCTCTAATATGTACCTAAAAATGCACCCCTGCAGCACTCCCTACGGGCGAACAATCAACTCCGCTAGCATGATGATATTACCAGTTACCGTGGTAATCCTATGCAATGGAAATTAATTTGTGACATCGTCAGTAAATTATGAAAAAAAATTATTGAAATTAGTCCGATATACTATTTCGCTAATATGTACCTAAAAATGCACCCCTGCAGCACCCCCTACGGGCGAACAATCAACTCCGCTAGCATGATGATATTACTGGTTGCCGTGGTAATCGTATGCAATGAAAATTAATTTGTGACAGCGTCAGTAAATCGTGAAAAAAAATTATTGAAGTTAGTCCGATATACTATTTCGCTAATATGTACCTAAAAATGCACCCCTGCAGCACCCCAGCACAATCAACTCCGCTAGCATGATGATATTGCTGGTTACCGTGGTAATCCTATTTCTTTATTAATGTTTATTTTAGCTACCTAGTTATTAATTGATGAAAATTGACTGTACTAATATGCGCGCACGACTTTATCGACGCGCCGCACCGTTCGCAGTTTTGTGGCTGTGGATCATTTCACTCCCGTCCATTTCCTTGCCTATTACAGAAACCAGGAGAATTTTCAGATGTAAACATTCGAGTATTGCTTTAGAAGGTTCTGTATTGTGTAATGTGGAAACTATTGTATTGATTTTAATGAAATTTCGACACAGTATTGTTACTTTGGCGAAAATGAAAAACACTTATGGTTTTTAGAAGTCGTGATAGTGGCGGCGCAGCATAAATCATAAAACTAAAAATATAAAAAAATCCCAAATTTTGTTTTTGGGCGCTTTGGGGGTACCTGATTCGTTTCTACGTTTTTTGGGTAGGGCCGACATTGGGGTGGTTTGGGGGGGGTGGAGAGCTGTGGAAGCGGATACTGTGTTGTGTTCATAATAGGCTGTACATTGACCTGTGAAAGAAAGACCTAGCGGAATAACATATTGTTTCGTGGACAGGCGAGCGATGATTTCGTTGCGGGAGATCTACTATAGCTTCATGCTATGGGAAAATAATAAACTGGTATCACCTAATGTGTGGGAGGTACTAAGTCGATCAGCTTGACTTCATTTTTTCATTCTTCTGCTGCTGATTCACCGTATATTAGCGTTATCATTTCGAAGGCAGTTGTTTTTGAAAGTCCCAAATTTGAAAATACCCGCTACAAAAAATACCTGCTTTTTGAGTTTTTAAAGCTTTGAAGTATAAAGTAAAATATTTTTTATCGATAAGAATGATACTGTTATCAGTAAGAGGTTTGTTTTGGTATATGGTAGTAAACTCGGACACAGAACTCATCACTGCCTGTAGTTACAACAATGTTCAAAACGAAGAGGCCCCTAAAACGAGACATTGATTTATGACACTGGATTATACACTCACGTGTATCTGATGTGTGCGAAGTCATTTATCACTCTCGGCATAGGCGATATACACCAGACATTATAGGTATATATTTAATACTACAGGATAATTAGAATGCGTATTTTTGAGTCGCTTTGTATTATCGAATAATGAATATTTCATATTAGATATTAGAATAAAGAAGGAAGCAGATGGCGTTCCATTTTACTCCACTACTGGACCATCTTTATATTCTTGCGTATCCATAACATGGATGAAATCAAAAATATATATAGGATGAGGTTTTACTAACGGATCGATCGATAAATCCATTACTGCAGTAGACAGCGATAAAAGTTATAGTTAAGGATATGCTTCTTGTTCAGAAAATATTTTAATTTATACAGGGTGATCCCTAGACCATAACTGCGTAGTGATGCAAACATACATTTTTTTAAATAAGATATACCCTATATATTATTTCATATTTAGATTCTACTAGTGATTCTCGCTCTTAAAATATACGGTATTGTAACATTATATAGGGTATTTCAAAAGTAATGACCATTTTACTTCCCACACCGATAGGTGAGGGGAGTATTGTGATCGCGAAAATTTTCGATTTTGAGATAACACGCTTTTTGGGCGTTTTATGGTGTCTACATAACGAAAATCCATGTCACTCATTTCCGTCGGTCTGTCTGATTGTCTGTGCGCGTCTTTTAGCCTCGTAATCTCAGTAACCGCTGCATGGATTGTGATGAAATTTGGGCAGCGATGTGCTGGGGGGTCATAGTAGGTAATGTTCTTATAATTTTGAAAATCGGTGCAGGGGCGGCGGGGTAATTAGCAAAAAACAAAAAAAATTAAATATTCCTCAAACTTCTTTTTTAGGTGTTTTAGAGGTTCCTGACCATTTTCTACTTTCACTTCCCACACCGATAGGTGAGAGGAGTATTATTGTGATCGCAAAAATTTTCGATTTTGAGATAATACGTTTTTTGGGCGTTTTATGATGTCTACATAACGAAAATCCACGTCACTCATTTCCGTTGGTCTGTCGGTCTGTCGGTCTGTCTGTCTGTCTGTCTGTACGCGTTTTTCTAGCCACGTAATCTCAGTAACCGCTGCATGGATTGTGATGAAATTTGGGCAGCAATATGCTGTGGGGTCGTAGTAGGTAATGCTGCTACAATTTTGAAAATCGGTGCATAAGCGGCGGAGTAATTAGCAAAAAACGACAAATTTCAAATATTCCCCAAACTTCGTTTTTAGGCGTTTTAGGGGTTCCTGATCATTTTCTACGTTTTTTTGGGTGAGGGTGAAATTGGGGTGGTTGGGGGGTGGGGGCCTGTAAAACTGAAAGATTTGTTGTATTCATAATAGTTGTCCATTGACCTATGGAAAAAATACGTACCAGCGTATTTTTTAAGTCCATGTGAACATTTCCTTGCCTATTACAGAAACCAAGGTTTTGTGATGTATACATATACGAGTATTGCTTAATTTCGTTCTATGTATATTGCGTAAAGCAAAAATTATTAAATTGATTTTAATGAAATTTCGACACAGAATTGACTATCGCGGCGATAGTGGAAAACGCGCCAGTGACTGAAAAGTCGTGTCAGTGGAGGCGCAACAATAATTAAAAAACTAAAAATATAAAAACAGCTCACACTTCGCTTTTAGACGGTTTAGAGGCTCCTGATCGTTTTGCGTCGTTCGGTTGAAGCATGCAGAATGAAAACTGTGGCGTCCTAGTTTCGAAGGAGGGAGACGCAAGAAACTATTTACGAGAGTTTTTGTGTTGGACGTTTTTTTGCGGGAGGGTGGGCGATGATTTGGTTGCATGGGGATTTCAGACTATAGCTTCATGCAAAGCGGAAAACAATAAAATGAAATCATTATTATGTGTGGGAAGTACTGAGCCAATCAACTTGACTCCATTTTTTATATCCAAATCACTGTCAAACGAACGACTGTACCTATATTGGAAACTAATAAAACAAAACGCAGGCAAAAAAAGTCGACGACGTAGCTTGAAATAGAAGGCAAAATCTAGATCAATTTTTTCTTTAAACGTAACCCCCCCCATATTTTATTATACCAAAAAATTACGTTTAATATGCTCTATCTTTGTATAGCATTTCCTTTACTTACGTTCATCAGTTTCCGAGATATTTCGATTTTTTTGCAAATTTTAAGTATACCTTCTATTTGTATACTAAAATTTATTTATTTTGAGAAAGTACCAATCAAATTTTACTTTTATTAAACGAATCCCTAAATTAGCGAGATAATACAAGTCAAACATGCCGGGGAAACAATTTTGTAGGCGTGATGCATAATTATCAAGCGGATTTATCAGGTAGGCTTTCAAAACGCCACAAACTATCAAACAGCACTTTTAATGCCAAAATGAAGTTTTTCGTAAAAAACTAAATTAAGTTTTTCGTAAAAAACTGAATTAGTTTTTTCAGCGTATACGCTTATGTTGCCTAATAGTTCTGAACTATAACTAGTCGGCATAATTTCCAGATGACTACAGCTGATTCGTATGCAGCGCTGTCTTAATAATGTCCAAACGTATCAACGGAAACCACCTAGGAATGATTTATTATTATATGCATTCACCACAGCTGTTGGAGTCTAACAACTAATTAAAATAGATTGAAATAATAAAATTTGTAAACGTCTTAAAGAGTCTTCACAACAAAGAACTGGAGTCTCTGCACTTCCCACGCATTGGTACTTATTTTCAAACAACCTGATGTTGCTTATAGCATACTAAATTAGTAAGAACCCTTCACTAGCATTTCGGTTATATCTCTAGATTTTATAAAAATACAAAGTGTTTATTAAAAATTAGTTATACCATTGATTAACGTATTGTTAGTTATACTTATTGTTTGAAGGCTAGTCCAGGTAGTAATTTTTGTTATTTTTTTAGAATTCACTTTACCACCTACATAATTCGGTGATTATGAAAGCGTTAAGAACACAGGATATTAAACGGTGTTGTTAATACCTCTGAGACGGAGAACCAGGAATGCATCAAGTAGTTATGCTATGTCGCTTCTGGACCACTTTCAGATTTTTACCATGAAATTTCCCCAGATTCTAGGGAAATTGCAGTGTTTTCACTCAATTTTAATCTTGTAAATGTTGTAATTTTTCTCAGATACTAGATCGGTCTATTGTTTATGATGCCTGCATGCAGCGGACTGTCATCCGCAAAACTATGGATTGGGTAAGTAGTGCTAGAGAGTAGATCAATAATGTGAAGCAGAAACAATGTCGGAGCCAATACCGATCCCTGCAGAACTCTAGCATTGGTACTATGGAAAGAGGAGGAAAAGCCGTCTACCACGACAGAGACTTCCCGACCTGTGAGGAAGTCTGCGAGCCAACCACAAAGCTTAACAGGGAGCCCGTAAGACGAGAGCTTGTTTGGAAGAGCTGCATACCACAGTTGATCGAATGCCTTGGAAATATCGAGAGCAACGACGTGAACCTCGCCAAATGGCTGGATGAGTTTGCTCCACACATGTGTGACGTAAGCCAGGAGATCTCCAGTTGATCTTTAGTAGTGGCTCCGTCCAGCGATAATGCCGATTTCCTAAACTCTCATCAAAAAAAAAAAAAAAACTTATTGGTTGTCTGACAAATGATAAAGGGCTGCAAAGGTGTAGATTTCCAGACCCTGTATCCATCAAAACTTTTACTTTTACTGCAATGAAGTATAATACTACTTAGCTAACTCGTTGGAAATGTGCTTTTCATACAGGGTGTCCCAAAAAATAGTGTCAAGCGGAAGTCCAGAGATAGAGCACACCTAGAAGTATCTGAATCACCCCCATATATGTTATGCAATTGTTTGTAGTTTCCGAGTTATGAATTTTTTTCTGAATTTCAGAGAATTCTCTACCTCGACAGCTTAAAACTGTTCCAAAAGAAAAATTAAAAGACTATTCCAAATTCTCTTTTTTGGTAATTAATCTCCAAGAGCTTACTGTTCATACATAAAATAATCGGCTTCGTAACTTTGGTGAAAGTCATAAAAATTTTAGTGTAAAGTGAAAAATTTACGATCTGATAATTATGACTTAAATCTTCGACTCGCAATTAAAAATCCAAAAAGGTGATTTCATGATCTCTAAGCAGGTCTAAAAACTTCTTCAGACACTCAGCTATCAGAATCATTGAAAAAAAGTAGGACTAAATGGGGCTACTTTCGCTCCAATTGACCTTCAAAGACAAGAGGCGAAGATTTCTTGAAATTAGCGATGTGTTTTTCAATTCATCAATAACCCATGTTAACGCGTTAATAGCAGATTGATTGTCAGTACCGCAATAATAAACGTTAAAAACGTTGCATAAATTAAACATTTATTAAAAATGATCCTATTTTTTCCTAAAAAAACATCAACAACCGCATTCTTCAAAACCGGTTTTTACCTGAGCGCCAACAAAGAGAGCTAACGCTAACGCAGTAAACGATGGCGATGTTAGAAAGAGATAGCTATGATATTGCTGATGATGTCTTTTCAAAATGTGTCATTGCATAGGTTGTTTTCGTTCTCTTTATTCAGTCGTCCGCCTGTCTTTGCGGCTTTAAAACGATACGCTTTTGTTTAGATTGGTGTTGTTTCTGTTGTCTGACTACTTGGCTATTCCTACGGACCTTGAGTGCACGACAACTGAATTTAAGGATGCTGTTTTCTGCAAGAGACTATGCAACAAATGGATAGGTCGTGGTGGACCCACTGAATGGCCACCACGGTCACCTGACTTAAATCCGATAGAGTTTTTTTTGTTTGAGACTACTACTACAGTTCATGCTAAAGAGTGTCGAAACGTCAGCGAATTATGCAACAAATTAACACAGGCTGAAGAAACAATAAAAAACAATCGGAGAGCTTTTGTTAATTTTAAAAACAATTTTTTCATAAGATGTAGATTATGCACCGAATAAGAAGGTAGACATTTTGAAAACTTCTTGTGAAATTTAATAAACTTAGTGGAGAAATTTGATAATTTCGTTTCATTTTACAATTTCCCATTTACAAAAAAGAAGTCGTATACTAAAAAAACTCTTAGCAAAGTGACACAGTTGGTCATCTATCGATATTCTGGTCGCACTGAATGTTTTTTATTGCGGCACTGACAATCATTCAGCTATTAGCGCCCTAAACTTAGTTATTGTTTCATTTAAAATCCCATCGCTAATTTCAAGAAATCTCCACCTCCTGTCGTTGAAGGTCGATTGGAGACAAAGTCGCCCCATTAAGTGCTCTTTTTTTTAATGACTATGATAGCTGAGAGTCTGAAGAAGTTTTTAGACCTACATAGAAATCATGAGATCACCTCTTTAGATTTTTAATTGCGAGTCGAAAATCTAAGTCATAATTAACAGAACGTAAATGTTTCACTTTTACACTATAATTTTCATGACTTTCATCAGGTTTACTAAGCCGATTCCTTTATGTATGAACAGTAAACTCTTAAAGATTAATTAGCAAAAAAGCGAATTTGGAAAAGTCTTTTAATTTTTCTATTGGAACAGTTTTAAGTTGTCAAGGTAGAGAATTCTCTAAAATTTAGAATAAAATTCATAACTCGGAAACTACAAAAAATTGCATAACATATATGGGGGTGATTCAGATACTTCTAGGTGTGCTCTATCTCTGGACTTCCGCTTGACACTATTTTTTGGGACACCCTGTATAGTGCGTGAGGGGCATTTTCAAAGGCTAAAGAACAGTATTAAATACTCTCTTACCTTACAAGTAGATCGTTTCGAACAGGGTCACTCATGACATTTTTCCACCAGTTTAAATTTTTAACGGCTTGGGGCTTTTTATTCAGCGAGTTCGACTAAAAGAGGGAGCAAGCAGAAGCAGTAGCGAAAAATTCAATTAAGGAACATAATTGTACGATTAAACGAACTTACCTAAGTGAAGTTTAATCCTAATTATATTTCAGCCTCGTCGAAGTAACTAAGACTAGATGTAGTATCTTCGATTGGCTTCAGCGCTCACACCATTTCAAAGAAAACTAAACACGCCCCCTCTCTCCTCCCCGCGCCCAGCACCCAACTCGTCCGTGTTATCATCTCATTCCTGTTTATAGTATTGTTGCAACTATGTGGGGTGGGGAAGGGTGGGATGTTATTTACTTCGACGAGGCTTCATATAATTAGGATTAAACTTCACTTAGGTAAGTTCGTTTAATCGTACAATCATATTTCAACCTCGTCGAAGTAAATAAGACTAGATGTAGTAGTTTAAAGCAAGTTGCAACAAAGAGAGAGAGAAAGAAAAAAGAATTAATATGCAATTGGGCAAAGACAACAATTGTTTATTAATAAAAAAGGAAATATATATGTAAATGTGGATATAGATATGCACATGAGCATTAATAGGTAGCATATGAATAGTAAGAACTAAGATAGGAAATATATTATCTATTTGAACAACCCAAAGAAAAAACTAGTAACAAACAAAAAAATGACTTTTCCGACAAAGGAAAAAATTATATATACATGTATACCCTACTAGGAGGCCAGTACCGCATTGGCAAAATCCAACTGATCGGTTATTAATGGTTTATTATAAAATACTGCAAAGGTTTTAGATTTTTCAGTCCAACCGGCCGCTGCTCGAATAGTACCATAACTAATTCCTTTTCTGTTAGTAGCGAATGTTGACGCGTGTCTGGTGCTATGAGCGCCAAACATACGTATGTCTACACCACTTTTTTGTAAAACCACCTTTAGCCATCTGCTAATCGATTGCGTAGATGCGGCTCTGTGTGGTTTTTTAATTGTGATGAATAAATTAGCCGTAGAAGCACGCATATCTTTAGTGGTTTCGAGATATTGCACTAAAGATTTTGCTGGGCAAATGCTGGGGTCATTGGTATAAAACGGCAAAATTCATACAGGTTGGGGTCTGCGGATGTTTGACGTCTTTAGTCTTTTTTTAATTCTAATCTCTAGTTTTTCAGGAAAAGTTACAATGTCATTGATGTCAATATTTGCCAAAGTCTGCACTCGTTGGCCTGTAGCTAATGCTAACAGGATAGCAGTTTTTTGGGTTAAATGCTCTAAGTTAAGCGAACTTTGCGATATTCGCGAGATGTAGTTTAGGACGATTGCTGGGTCCCATGTATTATTATATTTTGGCAAAGGAGGTCGTAATGAGCTTGAACCCTTAAAAAATCTTTTGCATCGAAAATCTTCGGATAGACTTGGACCAAGAATTTGTGCGAGTGCAGCTCTGTATGAATTGAGGGAACTGAAAGAGCAGCCGCGATTAAATTGTAAAGTTAAAAATTTTAGAATTAAAGGTACTGCTGGGGTATACATGTTAACGTTTTCGGCTTTGCAAAACTCCCACCATAGCCGTAGACCAACATTGTACTGCGCGATAGTGGAGTCTGTTATTGATGCCAGACATACGTTCAATGACTCCTCCGGGACACCACCCAGCTTCAGCGCCTGGATGATACAGTTGCGGCCACCAGGGTAATGCTCTTCCAGAGGGGGTGTGGTATGCTGTTAAATGACAACAGTGTTCTATCAGGTTTAAAAATTATTGGTTGGCCTTCTAATAGCGAAATGAAAAGAGGGTACCAAGGTTGGGATTTCCAGAGTGGCACTACGATGATCCCTCTACACTGGTCTGAAATGACTTTTTGTAAAACCCGTAGTATGAGTGAGAAAGGGGGGAAGGCGTAGAAAAAATACGGCTTCCAGTTTATGGTAAAGGCATCGCTGGCAATGCTCTCTGGGTCCCTTAACTATGACACGAACGCTTTACATTTCGTATTGTTTCTGGAGGCAAACAGATCTATGGTGGGTGTGCCAAACTCTTTTCACTATTCTTGAAAACCCCTTCTTACTTAAAGACCACTCGGTTTCCGTTCCCAAATTACGTGACTCTCGATCGGCTTCTTTATTTTCGTTAGTGCTGATGTAGGACGCATATAGAAATAACTTGGGTTGTTCACACCATTGCCATATGAGGCGTGAAAATTTATTTAGTTTAGGGTGTTGAATGCTTCCCATCTTGTTAATATATGCGATAGCTGTTGTGTTGTCGATTCGGTACAAAATATTACAGTTATAAAGGTTGTTTGCAAAGCATTTTATCCCAAAAAATGCGGCTAAAAGTTCTAGATAATTTATGTGCAGTTCTTTTTCTATGTCCGTCCAAAACCCCCGAGTTGTTTTTCCCTGACAGTTTACACCCCGTCCCGTTTTGGAGGCATCAGAGAATATTTCTAGGTCAAAACTGTCAATACGAATATGGGTCAGATAGGTTATTTAACCACCATTGAAAATCTGTGGCGAGGTGACGTGATATCTGCATTTTTGCGTTGTAATTACCCCCTGAATGGAGCAATGCAAGAAACTTTTATCTTACGAATAATTTTGTAGAGAGCCACGCGTATTTTACCCCCGGACATATAGAAACTAGTTTTCCCACAAATTTTGCAAAATCCCTAATAGAGCAACTATTTATGGTGGAGAACTTTTCCACTAAGGCTATTGCATTTTTCCTTTTGTCCTCTGGGAGCGACACCCACATATTAACTGAGTCGTAAAGGAAACCAAGATATTGAATCTTTTGAACAGGAGTCAATACACTTTTTCTGTAATGGAAACCAAGTGAAGAAAGGAGTTTTCTAGTACAAGCTATGTTCTCACAACATTCGTTGTACGTAGTGCCTAGCAATAGAATGTCATCTAAGTATATAACAGAGATATAACCTCTCGCTCTGAGGTATGTCATAACAGGTTTCATTAGTTTTGTAAATACCAAAGGGGCAACATTTAGCCCAAAAGGCATACAATTATATTCATAAATATTGCCTTCAAACTCGAAGAAGAAACTTTTTGTGTGTAGAATGAATGGGTATCAGAAAATAGGCATCTTTCAAGTCAATTGTGCCCATGAAACAATTTTTCGTTATCAATTTTATTACAGTGCGATGGTCTTCCAGTTTGAAATGTCTACATTTCACGAACTTGTTCAATTCTTTAAGATTTAGAATGAGTCTATTGGTACCGTCATTCTTGCGTCTCTATATTCGAAAGAAACTGATTTTTGCAAGGTTTTACTAGACTAACCGCTCTAGAAAGTAGCAGTTCATCAATGCAAATTTGTATCGAATCTTTTTCACTAGATGACCAATGCACTTTTTTATTTTGTTGTTGTTGTTGTGGAAGAGATATGAAAGGTATTTTCAAACCTTTTAGCCAGCGTAACGCAAAGTTGTTTTTGAAAACCAATTCCCACTGATGCACAAAATATTTAAGTCTCCCCGTACTAACCGCAATCGGTGCTAACAATTCATTCTCCCGCGCTGTTGCTTCAGCTGTGGTTTGGATTTGTGTTGAACGGGAACTGTTTGGTAGTATCGGCTTCTCTCTCGAGTTGTTCCCTTCTGCCACCGAGATGGAGCTCTGTAGTTTAAAGCGCGGGCCGTCACAGGAACTCGTTGTCGAGATGAAGTAGGGATTGTGTGGTGGGCACCAAGTTGTTTTCGTGGTTTTTGCTTTCAGAATTTTCCCGTAATCTTGTAGTCTGAGGTTTTATTTGCTTTCATTTTTTCATCTAAATTTTCACCAAAGAGATATGTATCTAGAGGGACTTCTTGAGTGACTTCTTGAAATTCCTTCGAGAGATTTATGGAAATGAGGTCCCTGCGAGTTGTATTTTGTGAGTGCCATAAATCTGCTAGTAATCGGCCAGTATTGTTAAGCAGTTCAATATATCGCCTGTCTCCCCCCCCCCTCTTCGGCCAGAATCATACTACAGACTTGACCAACTCCAGCCAAGCTGGCAGCAACTACATTTTGCCACTTTGCCAGTCTTTCATCCCTGGATAAGTCGGATGGTGAAAGTGCTTTTTGTACGACAGCATTGAGTCGTGGTGCAGACACAATTTGAAAATTTTCTGGTGGGGGGAGTTTGGAAAGCAGGGAGGATCTCTCATCATCGGAGAGACCCGCGTTTAAAACAGTTTTCCAACGAGAAACTAAATCTTCATGGATCTTTGGGCCCGTTAGTGTCGGAGGAGTGCTTTTCTTTCCCAAAATCTCGAAAATATCTTCGCTTAAGGGTGCAGAGGAGAGGGGAATTTCGTCCGGCATTCTCGGTGCTGAATCATTGTCTGGAACAACAGTGAATATTGTCTCAATAAAAATAACAATTTAAAATGAATAAAGATATGCTCATTGATATCAGTGCCTTTTTTTTGGGAAAAATATATGTACATTGATGTTTATGTGTAGGCTCATTGCTGCACGTAGGAGCTTTTCAGTAGCTCCGTGTAATGGAAAGAGCACCATAAAACAAAAAGGAACGTGCCAGATCAGTCTGGGCAAAAAAAATAAACAGTATAGGCTCATTGGTATATATTTTTGTAGGTGAGTGTTCATTAACTCAATAGCGGTGGACGGTACGTTTCTTCCTATATCCCTCTCCCTTGCACAACACATGACAAAACCGGAATAAGAGAATAAAAATGCCTACCTGGTCTTGGAAAATCCTCGGGACCAACATCCGGGGAAACGGATGGCGATCGTGACCTGCGACTTTGTCGCGTCCTAGGGATTTCCGTGGCACGGTTCTGGAAATGTCGGAGCGGGAGTCGGAGTGGGAACCACTTCGCTAACGCGAAGATATCTGAGAAGACGACGAGCTCGATGGAAGGCGTCGTATTCTAGATCGGGATCGACCTTGCTGTTCTATGTTTGGCAGTCTAAAGTGTTCAGGAGCTTCCTGAGTTTTTTAGTGTCTGTGTCACGTGAACTATGGCGAGCCTCCCCACGACGTTTTCTACTGTTTTTGGGCATGTTTTTACGATCCGAATCGTGAAAATCCGATACCGGGAGCCGCACTAGAACGCACCTGGAGCACAAAAATCGTAGCGTGAACGTGTAGCGCTGACACACCAACAAAGTAGAGGTGAGTCGATTCCGAAGGAATGGTTCCATAGGAACGATACCGTAATAGGAATCAAAGGAATCGATTCCGAGGAATCAAAGGAATCGATTCCCCTCGGAATCGATTCCGACGGTTTGGAATTGGAATTGACAAATCCGCGCACGGACTCGGACTCGGACTGTCGATGTTGGTGTCGGTTAGCCAAACTTACTAGTGAATCGTGTTGTCGATTCCATCGCGTTGTACCGGAATCATGAACGAGATGGACAAAACAATTCATGGAATTCACGCCTGACGCTGCTGTAGTGCGGTGTAGTTATTTCTGGAAATTCCATTACTTTTTCTTTGTGAAGTACCTTGTAGAGAGATTTTAAAAGCTCTTCTTCAACTTGCAATGTATGCTTGTTGGTACGGGTGGAATCTTGCTACTCAATTTTTTTGATGTCAATCACGATAAGCTGAGCTATATGTGCCGTCATTCTAAATCCAATATGGTGGACCATAAGATGGTGGAATAGTAAATTTTAATGCATTTGTACAATATGGGTATAAAATTAAAGGGGTTGTTGAGAATAACTCGAAAAAGAATGTGACTTCATTTTAAATCTAATATGGCCGACCATCCAAGATGGCGGAATAGCTATTTGTAGGCACTTCTGCAATATGGGTATGAAATGAAGGGCTTACCGAGAATATAATTAGAAAAATATTCTGAAATCAGTCTTAATCCAATATGGCGAACTTTTGAGGTTTTTTTATGCTGTCCTATAATATTAGTATTAAGCGAACGGTTCGCTGAGAATAAAATTGCATATTAATAACTGAAAAGTAATAAATGAATTAAAAGAAAAACTTTTTAAAACAAACTTTTATTTAAATGCTCTAAAAAGAAGAAAATTAAATTTTCCTTTCAAATTTTAACTACCAACTTATACAGAACGTATATGATCATAAGAGACTATCGTAACGTTTGCGTAAGTACTAATTTATTTTGTTAAACTGAAATTTTGAAACAATTAAACTTAGGAGATTAGTTACTCAAATAAATAGGTACTAGTTGACTGACACAAGTAAATTAAGCGACAAGCTTTTGTGATCATATAAATTGTGTATGATGAGGCTATAAGTTGATAGTAAACATTTTAAAGGAAATTCTTATTTTCTTCTTTTTAGAGCATTCAAATAAAAGCTTTTTTAAAAGTTTTTTCCATTTAATTTATTTAGGTATATTCTTTGAAGAAGCTTTGTTACCAATGTAGAATGATATACTCTTTTATGATAACTCTACAAACTGTACAAATAATAGTGAAGAACCACAACCTTATATATATTTGATAGACATAACGTAAAATAATAATTTCTGTCGATAAACTAAAACTAGGATTTATTATGGATTGAACAACAATAAAATGCGAGAAATCTAAATCGAAAAATTTTTTTTCCAGACTACGAAAAGTCGCTCCAAATCGGTTTATTTTTGTTAAATCGCCGCTACGTCTCAACATAATAGAAAAGTCGCTATTTTCGTGACAAGTCGCTACGAATGGTAACACTGCTGTAATGGACTAATGGAATCGTGAACGTAATGAACGAATTGGAGTAATCGATTCCGAAAAAGGAATCGATACCATGGACATGGAGTCGATAACAAGGATTCGTAAATCTTCGAACGAGTCCGCGGTCGGAATCGTGAACGAATTGAAGGAATCGATTCCGAAAGAGGAATCGATACCGTGGAATCGAATCACCAAAAGGAACGATTGAGCCCCGTTCTACAACAAAGAATGAGATGATAACACGGACGAGTTGGGTGCTGGGCGCGGGGCGGAGAGAGGGGGCGTGTTTAGTTTCCTTTGAAATGGTGTGAGCGCTGAAGCCAATCGAAGATACTACATCTAGTCTTATTTACTTCGACGAGGCTGAAATATAATAATAATCATACTTGCGCTTACTTCTAAGCTGTGATCTGAATGCCGCTCAGGATATCATCAGTTTTAAAGGGCAGATATTGCGAAGACTTTTTCTGCACGTAATCGATGGCATTTATATAACATTGATAACAAGGATTCCAAACAGTTGCACAATATTCAAGCTTCATCCTGAAATAGGCTAAGCAAAATATCCTAATTGCTGTTAATTCAGTATTAATTCTACAATTCATAATAACTAATTCTAAATATTTGGTTGTATTGTCAATTATTTTAAATATATGACCTTTTCATATACTCATAAATTAATATTATGGTATTTTTTCAGGAATCTGCATTCTGTGGCATGATAGCTCAACCAAAGAATATACCAATGACAGAAATCAGCACTGTGGCATTCTTTATCCTACCAATGATCGTTATAATTTACCAGTACATCAAGATGGGCATCGCGATTCGACAAACCGCCATCGACAGCTTCGAAGAAGGCTCGGTACACGGAAGAAGGAAGAAGGGCCAGCAGACTAACAGGACTATTGTTAGGATGTTATGTGAGTATCTTCCTTCAAAAGCTTTGCAAATCTATTGATTTAATGTGCTTTTGAAACAGTAATTTTACTCAGACATAAGTATGTTTCATGTCCTTCAGTACCAGCCGCCACTGCCAAGGAATCGATGGACGAAAACTTCTAAAAGGCGTGAGTCACCTAATTGGGAGAGTTGGCAATTACGACCTTACTTGTAGTTGACTAATTAATAAGAGAAGGCAGTTTGTCGTCCGCCGGTTATGGTATATACAGGGTGGTCCAATAAGCGCGCGATGTTGAAAACGTTAAACACTTTTTTTTTCAAATGGGATGGTATGATAAGTTTCACATCGGTGGATGCGAAATTAAATTCTCTTTCACTTTTATCTAAGCGCATGTGGTTCTATCTTTGATGGTTTTCAAGATATTTACGGTTTTGTAATTATTGCGTAGGAATTGGAAAAATCGTAGGTGGCGTGGCTCGCAGACGAAACAATTGGCAGCAAACCTTTCATCCAAAGTGTTTTGGTCTCTAATATCAAAATGTGCTTTCGTTCCATCTAACTGTAACCACATTATTCTTAAAAATTCCAGTGGTGAATTTTTCAACAGGTTTTCCTAATTTTCATTCAAAAATTTTGGAAAACCTTAGTTCAGTATGCGGTTTCGAATAATACCACCTCAAAGACTCCATGCTGGTTGTCAACAAACCCCTCAAAATTTGGATTTACGTCGTATAAAAGTGTAAAATATGCCAGTTTACATGGCCGTTAATGATAACGCTGTAGCTACATTTCATAAGAAACTACAAACTCAACTAATAGATTTTACAATAATTTTAAACCAAACATAGACTTAAATAATAAAACGGGCTTAGTCTACCAAATAGGCTGTCAACATTGTGATGGGGTATATATTGGACAAACAAAACAATATTTAAAGAATAGAGTTTATAGTCACAGGTATGATACATTGAACGGAAAAGAATCAACCGCTTTAAGTAAACATACATATGAAACCGGACACAAATTTGATTTCCAAAATCCTAAAATTCATGCACAGGAAAAAAATTATTATAAAAGAAATATCAAGGAAATGATTTATATTAAAAATAATGATAAAGCTATAAACTTTAGGTCTGATGTTGACAGGTTAGGAAATATTTACAATAGCTTATTGAAATGAGGTTTCTGCATCTTATCTAAATTAATAAATTCATTAATACAGATATGTACGTTAGGTTACCACCCTACACCCACTCTCTAGCTTTTGTCACCACCACTTTCTAAACATCTGGTCTTATAATTCCAAACTTTAAGGTCATTCTGTTCCCTGAATCCTCAGGGACGGTTTCGCTTAAAAATATGTAACAAACTAAAGCAAAATGTAAGTAGTGTTTTTATTTTATCTTCCTTTTAATCACAAAAAAAAAATTTTTTTTCATTTTACATTGTTCTGTTATATATATTGCTAAGTAATGTTAATTTTCATTTTTACTAGATGTTTTCTTATATAAAATATCAAAATATATATATATATATATATATATATATATATATATATATATATATATATTTACAGCGGATCACCCAGCGTCCGGACCAAAAGCGTTGTACCCAGCGTCTGGCGTATATAACTGTATATAAGTAAGTTTCAGAAACAGGTCGCTTGGCGTCATAGTTCACCGTTAGCTCCACTGGGCGTCCATATTTTTTATGCTTGTCTATTAATAGAATTTATATACAGACTTTTTGTAAATTCAGCGTTGCTGTTACTAGGCGTCCACCCTTAAATGGCTTATTTTAATGTTTGTTCCACGAGGCAAGGGTTCTGAGATAGCCGTTAGAATGAGTGGAACTTTGAGCGTGTTGACTAGAAGCGTAATGGCTAATGAGAGAAGAGTCACTGCCCAAGAACTATGATACAGCTATGCAGTAATAGTGGTACAATACTACAGGGTGTCTCAAAACGACCCGACTATTTGAGGTAGGGAAAAACCAAAACCGGCTTATTGTAAATACCATTGATTAGTGCCAATGGAGAGATGAGAGAAGAAATTTTACTTTTTCAAAATAACATTCTTTAAATGACGCCCATTTTGTTGAAGGCGTTTTTCAAACCGTGCGTGCACATTTTATCAAGAACTGTTCCAAGGAGTTGCTGAGTTGCTATCGATCTGATGCTTTCTTCAATATTGTGGCAACTAAACATGCATCCTGGCAACTAAAAGTGCAATATCTAACCAGTGTCCTTACCGAGCGAGCGGTGCGGGCTTACTCCCTCCACCACGCTTTATTTGCGTCTCGTGCACTCTAAGTGGTTGGACCGTTTGATAATGTGCATAAACGCTTTGAAGAATACCATCAACAAAATGGGCGTCATTTAAAGAATGTTATTTTGAAAAAGTAAAAAAAGTAAAATTTCTTCCTTTATCTCTCCATTTGGTTTTTCCCTACCTCAAATAGTCGGGTCCTTTTGAGATACCCTGTATATGGTTACGGAGATTTGAGCACAGAAAATCTATAGAGCTTTTCATTGCGTACTGCAACTTAAAATAAAGTCACTATAGCCCAAATATTGCCTTTGAGTGTATTATATTGTGGGTACACTACGCTTACACGGAAATGGAATATACTGAAGAATTGCATTAGCATATTATGGAGGAAATGTGTTCATAGGCTTTTCGGTATAGCCTAAACGCTCAACTCCTGTTCTGTTCTTAGCATGCTATTAAGTACTGTACCCATGCAAGAAACAAATCTGCAAGTACGTCGTGAGCAGAGAATATTTGATAGCTGGAAAAGACGCTGTTATCTCAAGGAATTTCGGTACTATGCACATTTCAAGGGCAAGATTCGGCGACAGACGCTGGGTAAACCGCTGCAAAACACAAAGAATATGATGATACTAAAAATAGATTTACTTTACAATAGGGGAGCATAGTAAACCTGCACACTGGATTTTTTATGAAATAAACAATGACCTTTAACATTTTATACGGTCTTCCCTTCTGGACACCCCCCATTTATCTCACAAATTATTTTATGTTCACAAAAAGGCTTATGAGAGTTGAATGATTATTTATATGGATGTCGAGGGTGAACAAAACAAAATTACAGCATGTACAGGAAAGTGGGGCGCAATTAAAACAGATTCTTTAGGTGCGCTGCCCTGGATAATTTCATACCATTATATTATTTTATATTTACAGTATAATCTTAATATGTGGCGTTATCAAATTTTTTAGAGGTGGTCGATAGTTGGGTAAATTAGAAAGGTATCGAAAAAAGTTTAACAGGGGTTTGTAGGAGCAGTCATCAGCAGTCTCATTTTTAATTATACACAGTGACTCCATAAATTCGGCAAACCAAAGTTGTATTTGTTACATGAATCAAGCTGCATATTACTGATTTTCACGTAAAACATAAAGACTGGAGTTTGTCTATTTCGCTCCCAGATCATATGAAAATCTCTAAGAAAAATTCAAACTTTTAAAATAGTTTCTTTTTGACAAAAACTGAGAACTTCTGAAAAAAACGTGAAGTTTAGAAACTTTGTGAAATAGTTATTATGAAATTTTCGAAAAAAATTTGACTTTCTAAAGAACTATAAAATTTTCAAAAAAAAAAATATAAAAATTTTGAGATATCCGACTTCAAGATAATCACGTGAAATTTGAGTTTTTTGGAAAGAGTTGGATATTCAAAACAGAAACCTTAAGAAAATTATGATCTTCATAAACGAGATGATTCCAAAACAAGTGAAAATTTCGACCAATTTTGCAACTTTTCGAAATTTTGAAAAATAAACATTTTAAATTACTAGGGTACTTGCAGAAAAAATATTGTGTCATTTACGCGTTCCTCAGAGCCTAGTAAACATGACAAAATCACTTGTTTGGTTTTTTGGTATCGGCTGTGAGAGATATTCCAAAAATTATTTCAAATGCCGGAAAATGCCGCGCAAACAACCTCTGACGTCAGTGATATCCTATAGTGATGGGATGTAAAGTATTGATATTCGATATCGATAGCCAATGCTAACCTAACATTTTGACATTGATCATTATAACCACAAAACAGGCACACACAAAAGTACAAAGGTCAAAAGAATAAAAGTTAGGCTAGATTACTAATTCACCTTGTAGGGATGGGCTTGATTTAGATTCTAACTTTGAATTCATTCATAGTGGGATGCGTCGAAATAAAATGATGGCTTCGATTAGTTGCGAATCTCGGTCACAAACAGGATGAACTGTGATACCTATCAGATATAAAAATGTATTGCAACAAAAATGCTAGTGGGTTAATTGCCTGTTTCAAATATGTTTAAGTATTAATAAATTGAGTCGCATTGTTTCATCTCTAGTCGCATGCGCAGTAGGCAAACCACAAAGAAAATATGGTTGCGTTCGAGCAGCTGATATGATTTCGTTTTGCATTTTGCATCTCGCAGTATTACTCAATGAGGAACTACGGCTGTAGTAGGATAAAAGAGAAGTCTTATTTCATTTGGGAATATGTATACCCATATAACAAAACTCTCTCGTAAATTAAATTATTGATATATGGCCAACGCAAATATTTAAAAAGAAATTTGGCAACATCAGAAATAGTTTGCAGTTGAATCTCACTGACCTGCGCTGTAGCAGTATCGATTGTCGATATCGATAAGATACCTGTGACGTCAGCCCTTGTTTTAAGTCACGTGGAAAAATTTGAATATATCCTTATTTTATTTTCCAAATATCTTTTTTTGGCCGTCCGTAAAATCATGTTTTTTGTTTCCTACTGCTTCTTGATATGGTTCTATTTACGCTATGTATACTCCCGAGGCGATTTCACGACCTCTGTAAGTACCCTAACGATATTGTCAAAAATTACTCACATTTTGATTGTTTTTTGTATTTGAAAAATGTTTACTTTTTCAAACCAATGACCCTTTCGATAAAATTCAAACCTTTTGGAAAATTCCGACATATTTATAACAAAAACAAACAAAGAAGCAGGATTTATTCGAAAAATGAGGTTTTTAGAATGAACGAGTTTTTAGACCAATTTTGGAAATTTCAGAAACCTCAAGATGCAATAAATATTTTGTAATTTTACTAGTCTGCATCTTTTTACTAAGTTAGTTGCTTTCTTCCATATTAACGAGCTTTTGTTTATTTTTCATGGCCTGCTAGGTTGCTTGCACGCAGGGAAATTGAAAAACGCCGATTTGACTGAAAATTTGGAATGAAATGAAAACGAAAAAAGATTGATGTCAAGGATGCTATATCGTAAGAAAGGTAATCAAATTTTAGATTTGATTATTTAAATCAAAAGAGCATTCCCATTTGAAAAAATCAAGTTATCTGTGATTGAAGTTTCCTTAATTTATCCTCTGATTTCTCCAAGTACAAAAAGAATTCAAATTTAGCCGTCTGACCTAAGGTGACGCATTTCATGCTTAATCGTACCGCGAAGTCAGGGCCTTCTAGGTATTATAGTCGCTGCGATATTCAATTTTTTTCTGATACCTACTTATACCAAAAATGGTGATTTGCGCCTAAACGGTTTAAAGTTCCATGTGTGATACATAAAGTCACATTAGAATTGACCAAGGAATCCAAATATGCAATAATATATAGGGGGTTCCATTCAAAAAAATGTAGGTTTGATATGAATCACCCTGTATAAACGTCAAAATTCAAGTGAAAATATTTTTACGTTATAGCCCTTAAGGATCCCTACCATGATCAAGTGACAGATTTTTGAAATATTTTTTAGTAAGCCCGCAATTCTGCGTCCACGCACTATTGGCCCACCCTGTATGTATCATCTAAATCATTGTAAATCTTGATGGCATTGTAGGTGTATGATCTGCGATATAGTACAGTTTTATACATGGGTATCTCTAAAATTGATGTCTAAATTACTACGTCTAAATACAAATTTTTCGTAAAGGGGGGGAGCGAGAAGAAACAATTTTATGTGTAAATGTTGCTAAGTAATATTTACACGCATTTTCTATGCCTAACCAACCATGCTGATTTCTCTTCAAAGAGATATGATCGTATTTTTTCAAAGAAAATACAACACATGTTTTGCAGTTTTTGTAATCTGTTCTTAGTAACCGAATCTAAACAAGAGTAGTATACATTGCTACAATAAAATATGCTAGGAAATATGAGAGACTCACATAGTTTTTTCTTATTTTAAAATTCAAAATTGAACGATTTACATATAAAGACTTCAAATTAATATAACATTTTTTCAAAACATTTGACACATGTTCTTTGAAACGCAGAGTATCAGTATCAATGGTCAATCCCAAGTTTTTGGCAGTATTTACTATATTCAAGGAGTCGTTGTTAATTTTGACATCAAAGTGATTGGTTATAAAAGGATGTTTAGGGCCTGGGCAAAATAACATTACAGAACACTTGTCTTTATTAAGTTTCAAACTATTATTTTGAGAGTAGTTTGCAATGGCATTTAGATCATTATTAATCTGAAGGAGTGCACTATCCATGGAGTTGGTGTTGAAGCTTTTGTAAATTTGTGCATTGTCAGCATAACACATTACTGACGATTTTTCTACGGAGTTGGACATATCAATTGTGTAAATTAAATACAAGAGTGGTCCCAGAACTGACCCTTGAGGAACACCTGAGGATATTTCAATTGGGTTGGATAAACAGCTATCAATCATTACTGATTTCCACGTAAAACATGAAAACTGGAGTTTGGTCTATTTCGCTCCCATATCATATGAAAGTCTCTAAGAAAAATTCAAACTTTTAAAATAGTTTCCTTTTGACAAAAACTGAGAACTTCTGAAAAAACGTAAAGTTTTGAAACTTTGTGGAATAATTATGAAATTTTCGAAAAAGATTTGCCTTCCTAAAAAACTATAAAATTTTCAGAAATATATAAAAATTTTGAGATATCCGACTTCAAGATAATCACGTGAAATTTTAGTTTCCTGGAAAGATTTGGATCTTCAAAACAGAAACCTTAAGAAAATTATGATTTTGGTAAACGAGATGCAATTTTGCAACTTTTCGAAATTTTGAAAAATAAACATTTTAAATTACACCAAATTATGATATTGTCGAAAATTACTCACATATTGATTATTTTTCGTATTTTAAAAATTTTTACTTTTTCAAAGCAATGACCCTTGGGATAAAATTCAAAACTTTTTGGAAAATTCCGAGATATTTATAACGCAAACAACCAAAGAAGCAGGATTTATTCGAAAAATGAGGTTTTTTGTATAAATGAACTTTTCGACCAATTTTGGAAATTTGAGAAGCTTCAAGATGCAATAAACATTTTGAAATTTTACTAGTCTGTGATACTCTCGGAAATAACCGATGTTAAGAAACATTTCGTGTAAACAATGGGACGTTTCGTGAAAAGTTATGAAATTTTTGAAAAATTCAGACTTCAAAACATTAGATTTTGGAATAAAATTTTTGGAAGATTGCGTCTCGCCTTTAGAGAATTATTTCGACTAGATGAAATATTTGAAAGCTACTGATAATCGTAGTAACCAATTTTCAAAAATCTCATATCCGACACAAGAATAGCAATATTAGTTACAGGCACTGCAGTTGCATAAATCAATGAATCGAACTACATTTCTCTTTTAAACTTCATAGAAGTAAAACATAAAACTGTTATCTATGCACATTTGTTCGTTATTATTCCGAGTAAACCTAGAGTTTAGCTCCAACGGTAGCTACTGAATTAAATCCAAAACAATCCTCCAATGTATTAGGAGAGACAATACTCAATGACAACAAACGACGGCAGTCGCCGAGTAAACCGCTGCAGTGTACGTAGTATAGTTATTCTAAAAATAGATTAATATAAAAAATTGGCGCCGGGTAAACCCGTGCACTGGATTCTGTATACGGCGCCGGGTAAACCCTTGCACTGGATTCTGTATATGGTAAGTATATAAATGAGGACCCCCAGCGCAGCAGGTGGTAGAAGCTTGAACTTCGATTTTGTACGCAAATCAGTATTAGGTGCCAGCGGGCGTCCAGCCGATTTTAACGGTTTTGGAATCTACACATGTTATAAGTATCGAAAACAAGGTTGTAAGGGGGTGGTTACTGGGCGTCCGTATATCCGGACGCCCAGTGACCTCGGACGCCGACTGAACCTAAGATTTTGCATTGGAGACGCACAGTTGTACCGTGTAGATATATATATATATATATATATATATATATATATATATATATATATATATATATCGTCTGGGTCCGGGTTTAGAATGTTCCCAGGGTTTAATCTGCCTGTCGTAAGAGGCGACTAAAAGATTGGTAGTCCTTGCCTTAAAAGGGCCTATGGTGGTCACCGGCTGTGAAAGCAGGCGTATGAACCACCATAGTGAGGAAGCGGCTGCACCTATGTTAAGGACGGCTTCCCGACAGCGTCTGACCCCAGGTTAGGGGCGGCTGATAGCAAACCTGGCAGTAGGTATAAAATGCGCCCCCAGGAAGCCGACCAACATCAAACGGCTATTCGGTGCGTGGCGACACTGTGGGGATAACCCAAGCCAGGGATGAAAGCCGGCCGGCAACCTCTACAGGTCATCCCTAGGAGGCAATGTGGTCGGCTGCCTCCGAAATGTCGGCTGGGGGCCCTAAGGCTAACCACCGGACGGGCCCTACCTTCTGGTTCGACCGCCCCAGAAGAAGAGCACCCACACCAGGCCGGTATCGGAAGCCGGCTCTGGGCAAGGTGGCGGTGCCTCGGATCGCCCTGACGACGACACACGCAACGACATGGACCGTTTTAGGTGGACGACGGAACTGAAGGATGACCTGCTGAGCTGCTACGAGAGCAGTAGCCCGCGCCGTAGGGGATACATGTCCCGCATGCATGGGAGATGGTGTGAAATGCATCCAGAGCATAGCACAATTACCTCCCAGAGCTTGCGGAACCAGGTATTTTACCTTCGGGGGCAGGGATACGTTCGTGCTCCAGCTCAGCCTGCCCCTCCGGCGACTGAAAGGCCTGCTAACCAGGCTGAAAGGTCGCCGATGAGGCCCGCTGAGAGGGAAATCGACGAAGCCGTCTCACCTGGAGATTTCAGTGACCGAAGGGCCTTGCATAACAACAAGAGGTCCTTCAAGCTGGCAGATTTAAAGAGAGAGGATGAGGCGTTGAGTGAACGTCTATCGGAGGTCTCTGACATTTGGAGCATCAATTGCGAAATTTACGCTGCGGCTCTGAGGCTGGCTGGACAGGGGAGAGTGAGAGACTCTCCTGTCGAGAGAGCACAGAGGCGGGTGCGCCAGATGGAAGCGAAAATCCAGTTGGCTCGCCAAGAAGCATCCCGTATCCAGTGTGTGATGGAATATAGAGCGGCCGGTAGGCCTTTTACGCGCCGCGTGCGCCAGATAGCCCGAGAGCTAAGGCGCGACCATCACACGCTCAGTCAAGCGGTACTGGTTGTTGTCAAGCAGCATTGTCTTGACAGGATACGGACGCTAATCGCTGCTAAACGATCACTGGTGACGCGGGCGAGAGGTTTGGAGGAAAACAGATTGTTTTCCGAAAAGCCTGCTCGTCTCTTCCAACAGCGACCACCAGTCATAGAGCAGCCGCCAACTGCTGATCGCGTGGAGACTTTCTGGAGGGGCATTTACGAACACCCCAAACCTCTCCAAGCAGACACTCCGGCCTTGGCGCAGTTCGAGTCCGTTTGTAGGAGGACTCCAAACCTGAATGTACTGCGTCACCCGATAAACACGGAAGAAATTCTTGGTGCCTTACGAGGCGCAAAGAATTTCGCAGCTCCTGGCCCGGATGGCATAAGAGTAGTTCCAGTAAATTCGGCACCTCTCGTTCTCCACAACGGACTCAATGTCCCCTGGAGCATACGGCAGCACCGGTGTCTCATCTATACCGTATGAGTGCCTTAAATGGTAGTATAGCACTCGTAGAGCCGCGTTGTGCCGATAGACGTAGGCTGTGCCAGCGTACACCTTACACGCCGACAAGAGGTGCGTAAGGGTCTCTGGCGCCTGCAGGCAGGCTCTACAGCGGATATCGGGCACATCCATACCCATAATCCGGCTACGGTATACTAAGGTGTTGAAGACACCGTCTTGGCAAGCCATTATAGAGCTCTCAGTCTCCGACTTCAACCCATTGGACCTTAGGAAGGAGAAGGTCAACTGCTCAGATAAACCATGCTCTTCTAGATGTTTGTAGAAGATTCCGTGCATTGGTTTATCTTTGTGAAGTCTTAAAAGCAATTGGACTTCAGCAGTTTTAATCCGGGTTTTTAATTGTGCGGGAGCAAGTTCCTTAACGGACTGCTGACACCTCCGCGTGAAGTCGAGCGTGAGACTAAGTTCTTCGGCTGCCCGTGTTGCTGCTCTAAAAAGGAAGGCTCCTTTACCCGCAATCTCGTGCTCTCGCACAAAGCGGATCAGGGAATCGGTGCTCGTCGTAACATAGCAGGCAGTGGCCAGTACTACTCTGTTGTGCAGACGCTCCAAACTCAATAGTCCACGCCCTCCCAGGTGTCGCGGGAGGTATATTCGCGGGACAGAGGATCTAGGATGTAGACTTCCCTCCATATTCATCCTTTTGCGGGTCTTTATGTCGATTTGTCGCAGCTCTTCCACTTTCCAGTGGATAGCACTAAAGCTGTATAACAACAATGGGACCGCAAGCATGTTTGTGGCAGCGACTTTGTTTTTGCCGGACAGTTCTGACGACCAGATCTGCCGGAGTCGGTGCAAATACTTGCGGCGGAGACACTCTTTGACCAATTCTGCCTCTTGGATGTGACGCTGCGCCACTCCAAGGTAGGTATAAGTATCTCCGGCATGCAGTTGTCGCAAGATGCTCCCATCAACGAGCTGCTCCTCATCTTCACTATCTCCGCAACGTCCTCTTTTGAGATGAACCATGGCACATTTGTCTATCCCGAACTCCATACCAATAGCCTGACTGTAATCCTGCACTACCCTCAGCGACTGCTCTAAATCGCGTTGTCCGGAGGCATAGAGTTTCAGGTCATCCATGTAAAATAAGTGGGTGACCTTGTGCCTCCGGTAATTGGGCTTGCCACAGCTGTATCCCTTAGTATTTTTCAGCGCTATGGACAAAGGCAGTAGCGAGATGCAGAAGAGCAAGGGACTCAAGGAGTCTCCTTGGAAGACCCCTCTTTTAAATGATACCAACTCTGTCCGAACCCTGGTTTCACCCGATGTTATAGTGAACCGAGTCTTCCAGAGCGGCATCAGTAAAGTTGTTTGATGCATCCCACTATTTGATCATCTACCGAAAGACATTCCAACAGCCGCACAATCAGTTCATGAGACGTAGTGTCGAATGCCTTCCGATAGTCGATCCAGGCCATAGAAAGGTTTCGCAGGTACTGCACGGAGTCCTGTGTGACACAGCGGTCAATCAACAGGTTATCCCTGCAGCCAGCTACTCCTTTCTTAGACCCTCTTTGTTCATATACGCTGAGAAATACGGGATTTACAGCTTGAAGGATACGCATGTACAAGATTCTGGTGAAGAGCTTGTAACATGCGTTCAGACATGTTATTGGCCTGTAGTTTTTAGGATCAGACAAATCTCCGGTCTTCGGGAGAGGCACGGTTCGACCCTCAACAAACCAAGCCGGAATTGGCTGCTCCTGATTTAGCCACGAGTTAAAAACTCTAGCTAAATGCCGGTGGCAACTGGGAAACTTTTTCAACCAGTAGGTGTTTATGCCGTCTGGGCCAGGAGCTGCGAAATTCTTTGCGCCTCGTAAGGCACCAAGAATTTCTTCCGTGTTTATCGGGTGACGCAGTACATTCAAGTTTGGAGTCCTCCTACAAACGGACTCGAACTGCGCCAAGGCCGGAGTGTCTGCTTGGAGAGGTTTGGGCTGTTCGTAAATGCCCCTCCAGAAAGTCTCCACGCGATCAACAGTTGGCGGCTGCTCTATAACTGGTGGTCGCTGTTGGAAGAGACGAGCAGGCTTTTCGGAAAACATTCTGTTTTCCTCCAAACCTCTCGCCCGCGTCACCAGTGATCGTTTAGCAGCGATTAGCGTCCGTATTCTGTCAAGACAATGCTGCTTGACAACAACCAGTACCGCTTGACTGAGCGTGTGATGGTCGCGCCTTAGCTCTCGGGCTATCTGGCGCACGCGGCGCGTAAAAGGCCTACCGGCCGCTCTATATTCCATCACACACTGGATACGGGATGCTTCTTGGCGAGCCAACTGGATTTTCGCTTCCATCTGGCGCACCCGCCTCTGTGCTCTCTCGACAGGAGAGTCTCTCACTCTCCCCTGTCCAGCCAGCCTCAGAGCCGCAGCGTAAATTTCGCAATTGATGCTCCAAATGTCAGAGACCTCCGATAGACGTTCACTCAACGCCTCATCCTCTCTCTTTAAATCTGCCAGCTTGAAGGACCTCTTGTTGATATGCAAGGCCCTTCGGTCACTGAAATCTCCAGGTGAGACGGCTTCGTCGATTTCCCTCTCAGCGGGCCTCATCGGCGGCCTTTCAGCCTGGTTAACAGGCCTTTCAGTCGCCGGAGGGGCAGGCTGAGCTGGAGCACGAACGTATCCCTGCCCCCGAAGGTAAAATACCTGGTTCCGCAAGCTCTGGGAGGTAATTGTGCTATGCTCTGGATGCATTTCACACCACCTCCCATGCATGCGGGCCATGTATCCCCTACGGCGCGGGCTACTGCTCTCGTAGCAGCTCAGCAGGTCATCCTTCAGTTCCGTCGTCCACCTAAAACTGTCCATGTCGTTGCGTGTGTCGTCGTCAGGGCGATCCGAGGCACCGCCACCCTGCCCAGAGCCGGCTTCCGATACCGGCCTGGTGTGGGTGCTCTTCTTCTGGGGCGGTCGAACCAGAAGGTAGGGCCCGTCCGGTGGTTAGCCTTAGGGCCCCCAGCCGACATTTCGGAGGCAGCCGACCACATTGCCTCCTAGGGATGACCTGTACAGGTTGCCGGCCGGCTTTCATCCCTGGCTTGGGTTATCCCCGCAGTGTCGCCACGCACCGAATAGCCGTTTGATGTTGGTCGGCTTCCTGGGGGCGCATTTTATACCTACTGCCAGGTTTGCTATCAGCCGCCCCTAACCTGGGGTCAGACGCTGTCGGGAAGCCGTCCTTAACATAGGTGCAGCCGCTTCCTCACTATGGTGGTTCATACGCCTGCTTTCACAGCCGGTGACCACCATAGGCCCTTTTAAGGCAAGGACTACCAATCTTTTAGTCGCCTCTTACGACAGGCAGATTAAACCCTGGGAACATTCTAAACCCGGGCCCAGACGGGGAATATATATATATATATATATATATATATATATATATATATACATTTCATCTACTAGACACCATATTTACCTGTTTTTATAATTCTTTATAGACACCTGACGATAGTTTAGATATAATAAACCGAAACGTCGTGGAAAGGAAAATTGTTTCATTTAATTGACCGCAATACCATTAGAAAAAACCAAGTTTGAAATCTACGGTCACGGAAATATAAAATCATAAGAAAGAAAATGAAAGAATTTCATAAGAAATGTAGCTTCATTCGTAAACAACACACTGTTGAAAAGGAGTGCATTTTTTTGGACTCGAGCATGACCCCAGTTACAGAAATTCATTCTGTTTTCAAAGTCTTGTCTTTCAATTGCTTGATTTAGCTCCACGTGATGCTATATGTACTCCGTTAAGATCATGTTCACAGATGTTTGACCAATACCCAAATAACAGCTAATTTCTGCTGTAGCACTGCTATGCGGATCTTCAACTACAATTGCGAGAATGTCAAACTCACTATCTTCATGTACTACTACTACATGTTTCTTTCTCTCATATTTTACGCCGACGTAAATCCAAAATTTGAGAGGTTTTTTGACAACCAGCATGGAGTCTAAGCATTTGGGGTGGTATTATTGGAAATTGCATAATAAAGTAATATTTTCCAAAATTTTCTAAATGAAAATTAGGAAAACCTGTTGGAAAATTCACCACTAGAGTTTTTAAGAATAATGTGGTTACAGTTAGATGGAGCGAAGGCACATTTTAATATTAGAGGTCGAAACACTTTGGATGAAAGGTTTCCTGCCAATTGTTTCGTCTGCGAGCCACGCCACCTACGATTTTTCCAATTCCTACGCAATAATTACAAAACCGCAAATATCTTGAAAACCATCAAAGATAGAACCACATGTGCCTAGATAAAAGTGGAAGAGAATTTAATTTCGCATCCACCGATGTGAGACTTATCATTCCATCCCATTTAGAAAAAAAGTTTTTAACGTTTTCAACTTTTCAAATTTGAAAATTGCTAGTCTATCGATTTAATGTGCCTTTGAAACAATGATATTACTGAAACACAAGCACGTTTCTTGCTTGTTTCAAAACCGAAAACTGCATCTTCCTATCGCGTTTAGTTTCCGAGATATTAACTTTTCTTGTAAAGTACTACAAACGTCAAATTTTGTAATGAATAACTCCGAAAATATGCTTCGTAGACATAAACAAACTGGACCGAAAAATCGATAGTGAATTCAAAAATGTAATAATATACAAGGTGTTCCATTTAAAATAAGGAAGTTGGTGATTACTTTCGGTATATCCGGATCTCCGCCATCTTTGTAATTATTTTGTAAATGTAGAGCATTTGAAAAGAAACGTTTTTTATTTAAAACATTTTCATCTAATTTAAACGGTATGGCCGCTAGAAAGCACCGCGCGCTTATTGGACCACCCTGTATAGATAGATAATATTTTTTGTAAAGTACTATAAACGTCAAATTTTTAATGATTGCTGAATAACTTCGAAAACAGGCTTCGTAGACATAAACTATGATTGACCAACTGGACTTAAAAATCAACGCTGAATTCGAAAACGTAATAATATACAGGGTGTTCTATTTAAAATAAGGAAGTTGATCCTTACTTCCGGTATATCCGGATGTCCGCCATATTTGAAATTATTTTCTGTAAGTAGACCATTTGGAAGGTTTTTTATCCGAACTAATTGCCTTCTAATTTAAACGGTAAGGCCGCCAGAGAGCGCCGCGCGCTTATTGGACCACCCTGTATATACCATAACCGGCGGACGACAAACTGCCTTCTCTTATTAATTAGTCAACTACAAGTAAGGTCGTAATTGCCAACTCTCCCAATTAAGTGACTCACGCCTTTTAGAAGTTTTCGTCCATCGATTCCTTGGCAGTGGCGGCTGGTACTGAAGGACACAAAGGCACGTGCTCGCCCAACCGCTCAGAAAAATGACAATAAATTTAATTATCATTCAGTGCTTTATTGCTTTATTATTTTTGCGTTACACCTATGCATATACAGTAATGTTTATGTATTTTTAACGAGCAGGCAACAATCTTGGGGTTGCAGCCGTAGCAAAAATGGTGAGGCCAGAAGAAAATGAAACTAATTGTTCATGCTGAGCTTTCAGGAATGTTTATTCCCATCTTCAGAGCTTGCTGCAATGTATGTGCTTAAGGCAACAATACATAATTGTGAAAAAGAAAGATAACTTACAACGGAAGATTTCGTCTTCAGGAGTCACAATCTCAAAAAACTTGAGGAAACGCCAAAAAACAGCAAGTTAACACACAAAACAGGTCACTAGGTTAAAAATTGATCAACCAAGGGTGAGAATAATTAAAATGGTAAAAACTTGTGTAATATCACATTATGTAGGAAGATTTGATGAACATCGTGCAAAATGCAACATGTCCGCTGGATACGGTAACCTAAATGTAGTATGAAGCCGAAAAGGCGGCAACAGGTAGAATGAAGAACTGAAATAGATGTATCAATGACAAGTGAAAATCTAGAAACAATACCAACATTATGCTAGATAGTGGTTCCTAACTTTTTCAATATTGTTACCCCTATGACCTATGAGGAAAACTGATTTTACCCCCCTTTAAAATTTTATCAAAACAAACAGTACAAGCAAATACAACCATCTTTATTTACCATAATTTGCCCAACAGCCTTACAATTTTAACTAATTTATATTGTATAAAAAATGGATTAATAATACCCAGTTACACTGACTAGTAGTGAAACTAATTCTAACATAAAAAAACTAGTGAATGTTGGCTTAATGTGAAGGTTGGTATTGTTTTGCATTCACAAGTTTTTTAATGTTAGGTTTAGTTTCACGTAAAGCGCATCTCAAGTCATGTTCCACACTGAGAGATTGCTGTATTTTTTCTGTATTTTTTTTATTTTACGATCCTAATTATTAGGTTCCTCGTTACTGTAAGTGACATAGGATTTAGTTACTACGCAAACGCAAAAATTTGGAGAGGGAACCATAGGTGGCTCGTTAATTAATAGATTAAGGTATATTGTTAAACCCATATCGAAATTTGCATAATTTTAAACAATTAGGATTTTGGCGTTATTAATGTAGAGTAACAGTGGCAATGGAGAACAAAAGGGAAAAAAACCGCACAACGGTGCAAATTAAGTCGGGAGGATGAAAATAATTGAGACATGGCCAGAAAGACCAATAAGGGAGAACGAGGTGATTTGTTAAAATCAACCTACTTAAAAAACTTTTGTATACGCTAAATTTACTAAAATTAGTTTAAGGGGGAAAATCTTATTATGATAATGGCAATGGAGAGGGGCAAAAAACCAGTATAGGTTGGAGTAATAGAGTAATGTGAAAAAGTACCATTGAAAAGGTAATTAGGAAGAAAATTTCCCCGAATTCAACAACCCTGTTTTAGAAAAAAGGAAAAAAGAGAGAACCCAGCGAATGAGACTTGGCCAGGGCAGATGAGTCCAACAGAAATACACCTCCTGGGATATCCGTAGCAAAATATTAAAGGGAGGAAATAGAGATATTAGCGAGCTCCGTATGATCCCATCTCACTCATCATCTCATACATACATCTCAGTCCCTCATTCTACCTGTTGCCGCCTTTTCGGCTTCATACTACATTTAGAGGTTACCGTATCCAGCGGACATGTTGCATTTTGCACGATGTTCATCAAATTTTCCTATATAATACACATAAACAACACCTCACATAAACAACACCTCACGCAAAACAACATCCTGACTGAAGAACAAAAAGGATGTCGAAAGCAAAGCCAAGGTTGCAAGGAACAACTTATAATTGATAGTGTGATCATGGAGCAAACCAGAAAAGAACATAGGAACCTTCATACCTGTTTCATCGACTACAAAAAAGCCTTCGACTCTGTACCCCATAGCTGGCTAGCGAAAACTCTTCAAATATATAAAATCAACCCGGGGCTACGTGAGCTTCTTGCAAGTACCATGGACACATGGCGAACCAGCATACATCTCAAAACCCAGGACGGCCTTATCAAGACGGATGAGCTTCACATAAGACGCGGCATCTTTCAGGGTGACTCTCTCAGTTCACTGTGGTTCTGTCTCTGTCTGAATCCGCTCTCCAACGCACTTAACAACACAAACTGCGGTTTCAACATTAGACACGACAGATTAAACCAACACAAAATCAATCATCTCCTCTACATGGATGATATAAAACTATATGCCGCCAATGAAGTACAACTGAAAGAGTTAATCAGAACAACAGAAGCTTGCTCGTCAGACGTCAGGATGGAATTCGGAATGAGTAAATGCAAGGTTCTCCACATCAACAAAGGCCAATGGAAGGACCACCCCCAGCAGGAAACAGTAACTGGCCAAACACTAAACAACATGAACAAGGACGAAACTTACAAGTACCTGGGCTTCAATCAAAACGTTAAAATAGACCACACACAAGTCAAGGCACAACTAACCCAAGAGTTCAGAGATCGCCTTATTAAGCTACTAAAAACCAAATTGAATTCCAGAAACCTTACAAAAGCCATTAACACATTTGCGATACCAGCCCTCACATACTCCTTCGGCATCATCAAGTGGTCACACACTGATATAGAAAACACCCACATCCTCATACGGACGGAACTCACGAAACACCGAATGTCACATCCAAACGCATGCAAAGAAAGGCTCACCATAGACAGGAAACAAGGAGGCAGAGGGATTACAGATATACAGTCGCTTCGCACAAGACAGATAAAGACACTCAGACATTTCTTCCAAAACAAACAAACAAATTTACATCGAGCAATAGTAAAAGCAGACAAAAACTATACACCACTCAACCTATCATGTCCAGACCACGTCGCAGACACACATAATCCCACACAATCACAACAAGAAAAAATAAGCACCTGGTCGCAGAAACCACTCCATGGCAAACATAGATACCGTATTACGCAAGACCACATAAATGAAAAACAGTCATACACCTGGCTGCAGGATGGCCAGCTCTTTCCAGAAACTGAGGGGTTTATGCTTGCTATCCAGGACCAAGTTATTGCGACGAGAAACTACAAGAAATACGTAATTAAAGATCCATCCATAACAAACGATAACTGCAGAAAATGTCAACAACAAAAGGAAACAATAGACCACATAACAAGCGCATGCAAAACTCTCGCTGGAACTGAGTACACGGCTAGACATAACTCAGCAGCCAAAATCATACATCAAGCATTAGCCACAAAAAACAAACTAATCGAAAACTCCGATCCATATTACAAGTATACACCAACATCAGTACTCGAAAACGATCACTACAAACTATACTGGGATGTTGAAATACACACAGATAAAACCATCAATGCAAACAGACCAGATATAGTATTTCAGATAAAGGCAGACAAAGTTACCTACTTAATAGATATTGCTATTCCCAATGATGTGAATGTTCAAAACACCTACGCTGGGAAAATATCTAAATACACTGACCTTGCCATAGAAGTGAAGCGAATTTGGAAACAAGATAAAGTTATTATTGTCCCCTTCATTATGTCGGTCTCAGGCCTCACACCGAACACATTTACACAACACCTACAGCAGTTAGGCCTGGACGAAAGTTTACATAAAATATTCCAAAAGTCTGTAATCCTTAAGACCTGTAATATAGTACGATCTTTCCTAAATTCAGATCAGTAATAGTTCAGGTGTTGACTTGGCCTAGCCCGTCAACATTTGTCGTCACCGCAGTCATGCGAGAGAAGCTTGAAAAAACACAATAATAATAATAATAAGCCCCCATCAGGTGCTAGAACGTTGTCGTTCGTTTGGGGGCTTAGCAAGTGACTTTTCGGTAACCGAGCTACGTAGGTTGATGGCTCAGCTGGCTTTAATGTCACCTCAGAGCTATGATGTCTGCGGGGTTCGTGGTCAAAAGGTCACTTCAACCAAGGCTAGCACACCCAGGAAGCTGGGTGCTCGGTAGACTTTACATACCCTACCTAGCACAAAGCTCCTTCCCCCAGGCTATCCCGACTTCGCTCAGATAGGGATTTGGCAAATCCGGGGAGAAATGCCACAGAAGGCTGAGCGCCGGTCCTTCTGTCACATACCGTTATTGCGCCCCACACTTCAACGACCTCAGCAGGGCGTGGCTGGCGAACGTTGTGAGGGGTACGCAACCGGGGGGCTTGCCTTAACCGGCCGGCTCGCGAGGAGAAAGCCTCAACAAAACCCGACAGTAAAGTCGCAAATCCTCCGGAGCACCTTGGACCAACTTCGGAGTAAATATAAGTCCCTTCTCTCCTGGAATGGGCGTCACCCGGGAGAGCGACTTTTAGGTCGTCCCGACTCGTGGGAACGCGATGGATAAAGTAACTTTTGCAAAGAACCAACGACGGCCTAGGGTACGTCGATTAAACTCACCTGAACCTCAAATCCAAACCCCAGAACAACCAATAGCACCCAACCCAGCTGCGGATGTTTTGCCGGTACAGCCGGCAACCACCAAAGCTGGTAAACCAAGACAGCGCTTACAGTGGACCACTGAAATGAACAAATCTGTAATGCGCTGTTACTATACAGCTGCGAAACTAGAAACCATCTCTACAGGCTACAGACATGAGCTGCACAGGCTATTTATAGCACAATACCCACACCTCGCAGAACGTGTAACTGAACAAAGACTCATTGACCAAAAACGAGTCATAACAAAAAACAACCGCCTTACACCCCAAGAACTACAAGCTATAAAGAATCTTGTAGCAGGCGAAACAAATACAGTTCAACCGAATAATTCGTTAGCTTCTGAATCAGTCGCGGAGACACAACACATACATACCCGAAATAACCAGTCCCTAAACACCGATACGACCGACAAAACCAGAAAAAAAAATCCGGTGTCCAACGAAATAAATATTGTTGAATCAACTACGGAGACACAAAACATTCAGTCTCCAAATAACCATACTCCAAACACAACCACATTCAACAAGACCAACATACACTTCGAAACTAATCCCGAGGATGAGCATACACCAGATACACCAAACACAACATTCACTAACTCACCTTCCACAACCACACAAAACCGAAACATTAATCGACCACTTTCTATCACACAATCTGCCGAAGAAGTGATGAACATACAATTCAACAAATGGTGTGGCACCAACCCTACACTACGAGATCCACTGCCCAGATTAATCTTTAAGAACAACACCCAACAAATATTACACTCAATAAATGCTAACGTAATACCACAATTTATAACAAACGACAGTACACTAGAAGACATCCATACTGTTATATATGCTGCCGCAGCAACTACACTCATACTTAACGGCCAAAAACTTCCAAAACGGTCTACAAATCGCACAACCGAAAGATCTAAACCTAATGGCAAATAAGAATTGAAAATAAAATTAGCACAATCAGAAAGGATCTGGCACACCTCGCGCAATACACCAACAATAACAACCCTTCGAAGCGCGTACAAAGAACTGTTAATATACTCAAATCCAAGTCACCACAACAGACAGTACCAGAAATAGCTGATACCCTTAAACAGAAGCTTGCAGTCTATGCAGCTAGACTCCGCAGATACAACGAGTCCAATGCCAGAAAGGATGCTAACAATCTTTTTCAGAAAAGTGAAAAACAGTTCTACCAAAAGATAACACCCGACAACCAGATTGCAACAATAGAACCTCCTAGTAAACAAGAGCTAACTGAGTTTTGGGGAAGCCTATGGTCAGAACCCAAAACACATAATGAAGACGCTCCATGGATCAAACAAGAAGAGCAAAAACATCAACATATAGAGGAGCAGGGAGACATCATTCTTACACCAGAGGAAATAGCTGAGACGATAAAACATACCCACAATTGGAAGTGCCCAGGCGTGGATAATATACAAAATTTCTGGTACAAGCAATTCAGTGCAACATATGAAATGCTTGCGAACCAAATCAATAAAGCCATAATCCAACCCGAAAGGTTTCCCAAATTCCTAACACAGGGCATAACGTATATAAAACCCAAAAACGCAGATACCAAGAACCCTGCCAACTACCGCCCAATCACATGTCTCCCCACCTTATACAAGATCGTCACCGCAACAATATGCAGAAGGATTGAACAACACCTTACGCAAAACAGCATCCTTACTGAAGAACAAAAAGGATGCAGAAAACAAAGCCAAGGTTGCAAAGAACAACTGATAATTGATAGTGTGATCATGGAGCAAACTAGAAAAGAACATAGGAGTCTTCATACCTGTTTCATAGATTACAAAAAAGCCTTTGACTCTGTACCCCATAGCTGGCTAACTAAAATTCTACAAATATATAAAATAAACCCAGGCATTCGTCGGTTTCTTACAAGAACCATGGAGACATGGCGAACCAACATACACCTCAAAACTCAGGACGGCTATATCCAAACGGAGGAGCTAAACATACGACGCGGCATCTTCCAGGGTGACTCTCTCAGTTCACTGTGGTTCTGCCTCTGTCTAAATCCGCTTTCCAATGCACTTAACAGCACAAACTATGGTTTCAACATCAGACACCAGAATGCAAATCAACACAGAATCAATCATCTCCTCTACATGGACGATATAAAACTATATGCTGCCACCGACGTGCAACTGAGAGAATTACTCAGAATAACAGAGGTTTGTACGTCAGATGTCAGGATGGAGTTCGGGATGAGCAAATGCAAGGTGCTACACATAAACAAAGGCCAATGGAAGAACCATCCCGAACAGGAAATAGTAACCGGCCAGACGTTGGATAACATGGACAAGGAAGAAACGTACAAGTACCTGGGTTTCAATCAGAGTGTTAAGATAGACCACACACAAATCAAAGCACAACTTAGACAAGTATTTAGAGACCGCCTCATTAAGCTTCTGAAAACAAAACTGAATTCTAGAAACCTTACAAAAGCTATTAATACATTTGCAATACCAATCCTCACGTATTCATTTTGCATCATCAAGTGGTCGGTCACTGACATAGAAAACATCCATATACTCATACGAACAGAACTTACGAAACACAGAATGTCACACCCCAACGCGTGCAAGGAAAGGCTCACCATAGACAGAAAACAGGGAGGCAGAGGAATTATAGACATACAGTCACTTCACTCAAGACAAATAAAGACACTCAGACATTTTTTCCAAAGCAAACAGACAAACCTACATAGATCAATAGTCAAAGCAGACAAAAACTATACACCACTTAACCTCTCTTGTCCAGATCACGCAACAGACACATACAATGACATCCAATCACAACAAGAAAAAATAAACACCTGGTCGCAGAAAGCACTTCACGGCAAACATAGGTACCGTGTCACACAAGACCATATTAACGAAAAACAGTCATACACCTGGCTGCATGATGGCCAGCTGTTCCCAGAAACGGAGGGCTTCATGCTTGCCATTCAAGACCAAGTGATTGCTACACAAAACTACAAAAAATACGTAATTAAAGATCCATCCATAACAGACGATAACTGCAGAAAATGTCACCAACAAAAGGAAACAATAGATCACATAACAAGCGGGTGCAAAACTCTTGCCGGTACCGAGTACACAGCCAGACATAACTCTGCAGCCAAGGTCATACACCAAGCGCTAGGCACAACGAACAAACTAATAGAAAACACAGATCCATATTATAATTACACTCCGACATCAGTACTTGAAAACGATCAATACAAACTATACTGGGACGTTGAAATACATACAGACAAGACTATCCCAGCCAATAGACCAGAGATAGTTTTCCAGTCAAAGCTCGATAAAGTTACATACCTGATAGACATTGCTATTCCCAATGATGTGAATATACAAAGCACCTACGCTGGGAAAATATCTAAGTACACGGACCTTGCCATGGAAATAAAACGCCTTTGGAAGCAGGACAAAGTTACTATTGTGCCCCTCATTATGTCAGTCTCAGGCCTTACACCAAACACATTTACGCCACACCTACAACAGTTAGGCCTGAACGAACGGTTACACAAAACATTCCAAAAGTCTGTAATTCTGAAGACCTGTAACATCGTACGATCCTTCCTAAATTCAGATCAGTAATAGTTCAGGTGTTGACTTGGCACAGCCCATCAACATTTGTTGCTACCGCAATTATGCGAGAGGAACTTAGAAAGATGAATAATAATAATAATAAATGCCTTTATTTTTACCTCAGCGAAGTCAAGCATTGCTTCTCTACTTAACTGATATTACACAAGTTTTTACCATTTTAATTATTAATCTCACCCTTGATTGATCAATTTTTAACCTAGTGACCTATTTTGTGTGTTAACTTGCTGTTTTTTGGCGTTTCCTCATGTTTTTTGAGATTGTGACTCCTGAAGACGGAATCTTTCGATGTAAGTTATTTTTCTTTTTCACAATTATGTATTGTTGCCTTAAGCACATATTTATATTGTAGCAAGCTCTGAAGATAGGAATAAACATTTCCGAAAGCTCAGCATGAACAATTAGTTTTATTTTCTTCTGGCCTCACCATTTTTGACGGCTGCAACCCCAAGATTGTTTCCTGCTCATTAACTAGTCAGACTACCCTTCCTCTCTCAATATTTTTAACTGTACACTGATTGTCAACAATGCCTTCGTGGCCTGGTACCATACTGGTACCCAACTGAGATGTACAGCGTTACGTGAAGCTAGTAAGCTGAGAGTGTTGAAAAAGTCTCATACCAGTTTTGATGTAGCCTGCTCTAGGAGTCCAAGGCCTATTTGAACAAATTAAGATACCTAATGATTTGTCTAATTTTGTCGAAAACGACCGCTTTTGACAAAAAGCTTACTTGCAGCGTTCGTTGTGCTAGGCTTCTTCTTGTGCTGGTGTCCCTTTCACACCCAAAGGCTGCTCTCTGTGTACCTGAAAGACTACGAATTCTTCGACGAAATGAACTACTGGATGTACATCACCTCCGGCATATTGTACTACTTTTCTTCGACGCTCAATCCAATACTCTACAATGTGATGTCCGACAGAATGAGGAGCGCCTTCAAAGAGGTATGTATGTCATAATAGTGTTACAAGTCTTTAGTTCGATTGGGCAAGAAAACACTTGGTACAGATTTAACTATTTATTTCCACTAACTATGTACACTACGCCTAGCTTAATACTTAACAGTCTAATTTATCTACAGTCACTGAGTCACTACACTAATTAATTTTTGTCCTTCACTTCACTAATTTATGCGACAGTACATTTCGCGCACGCCACTGGAATATCACGTATCCACCGACTACTGCACTCTGTTGACTCTGTTCTGTACTCTTCCTTGCCTGCCCGCCGGCGCCGCTTATATAGATGCCTGCCGAGCGCCGAGAACCTTCGCGCGGTGCTACCGACGATCGGATTCTAGTTTACCTGTTTACGTCAGAGACAGGCCCGGACTATATTTACTGGGTAAGGCTTTCGCGGCCATCGTCCAATGAGTTTGTGGTTCTTGGGTTTTTAGGCCGGCGTCGTTTAGCGTTAAGGCTTGACGTTTCGCCGCCACGAGTGGATGGCATCTTCAGAAGCTATTTCACTTCGGCGACTTCCAAATACTGACGGCTGGTAAATCTGCACTTGTATTTATACCTGTTAACGGTGACGTGGCCCAACCGGGTGGGATTGGTAGCCCCGCCCCCTTGCGATGTTACAGTGTCTTCAGGTCCTTTAGGATGGGTACTCATGTCCGGTTGACTTTCCGTATTTCTCCTTTTCTATTGAAATTATTGTGGAGTTTTTGTATTTCGATCTTCTTTGGCAGCTTTGAAAAGCGCTCAATACAAGCCCAAGATATGGCTCAGATACGTGGACGATACGTTCGTCATTTGGAACCACGGAAGAGAAAAGGTAGAAGAACTTCTAGAACACCTGAACAGGCGTCCATAAAGAGATCCAGTTCACCATGAAGGTAGAAGAAAACAACTGGCCTGATGTTTTTCTAACAAGAAATGGAGCTACATTAGGATACAAGCTATATAAAAACCAACTCATACTGACCGGTACTTACATCGAACCACCACCCATCTCAGCAGTACGGAATTATTAGAACTTTGACATAACGGGTCAGAAAAGTGTGCGAACCAGGGGAACTCGACACCGAACTGGAACATCTAAAGAATGCTCTTAAGGCAAACGGTTATGCAGAAAAAGAAATAACAAGAACAATGAGAAAAAATAGGGCAAAACAAAAACCTGAACCGATAGCAAAAGCTTTTCTATCCTATGTGCCTGGAGTAACAGACAGAATAGCAAAAACGTTACGAAAAGAAAACGTCGAGACCACCTACATGCCCACAAGAAAGATACAGGAGCATTTGAGAACGGTGAAGGATAAAAGAGACCCACTCACAATACTAAGAGTTTATCGCACATGTGGGAGTGTATACATAGAAACAATGAAGCGATCGATAAACACAAGGATTGCAGAGCATAAGGCTAGCTGTCGACTAGGTTATACGGACAAATCAGCGGTAGCCGAACATGTGATTAAGGAAGTAGGCCATAAGATCAAGTTTGAAGACACTCAGGTTCTTGCCGCAATGTCTTCATACCATGCCAGACTTCACAGAGAAGCCATCGAAAAACAAAAACATCATAATAATTTCAATAGGAAAGAAGAGACACAGAAAGTCAACCGGACACGGATAGCCATCCTAAAGGACCTGAAGACACTACCATATCGCGAGGGGGCGGGGCTACCAACGCTACTTCGTTGGGCCACAAGTCAACCGGACATGGGTACCCATCCTAAAGGACCTGAAGACACTGTAATATCGCAAGGGGGCGGGGCTACCAATCCTACCCGGTTGGGCCACGTCACCGTTAACAGATATAAATACAAGTGCAGATTCACCAGTCGCCGAAGTGAAATCGCGTCTGAAGATGACATCCAATCGTGGTGGCGAAACGTCAAGCCTTAACGCTAAACGACGCCGCCCTAAAAACCCAAGAACCACAACATCGTAAAATATGTAATTCGCTATGGAGTGAGCAGGTATCTCAATCCCCCAATATGTTATATAAAAGGATGCATCTGATTCTGCCGGTAAATGATAATTCAAAATGGCCAGGCCAACTTCAAATGGTCAATTCTGATTCCAAATATTCAGTTGAATATTCAAAACCGTCAAATGTAAATTATGTGAATTACAAGGTGTCGTTTTTACAGTTTTGGGGGGATTTGAATAAAATTTTGTTTTGTAATAAATGGAACGATCATATATAAGTTTTATAACAAAATAATTTTTTGTATTTTTTTGTAATAATTCAAAAGTTATCAAAATAAAAATGGATTTTTGAATCTGGTACCGAAGACACGCTGACAGCTCCCGAACCCGTGTGACGTCACATTGTATTCCTTCCACCAACGACGTCCTACTCCGACAGTACTCGTAGTTTTTATATTACCAGCAAATCGTAACTAGTGTACATTTGTTGCAACATCGACGTCGACGACGAATGAAGTTTGTAGATGGAGACGAAGTCTATGATCGAAATAAATATCTTTTTGGATGTTTGAAATTAGATGACAAATTCTTGTAATAAAGTGCCTAATCAAATGTTTCATTGGAGCAACCTTTTCGGTAACACCATGATCGCGCACGTCTTAGATAATCAGCCTTGCGACTTGACAATGTCCGTATTCGAACGGGATGTTGGTTCGAGGACTAGGCTCGGCCTTGCAACTCTTTTGTTTAGTTTTTTTTTGTTGCAAAAAATTTATTGATATGCTTTTTGCACATGTTACACACACTAGTTACAAACACCGACGATATTACCAGTAGCTATTTTCACGATTGGCTGGAAATGTAAAATCTACTATCGGAATAGGACGTCGTTGCTGAAAGGAGTACAATGTGACACCATACTGGTTCGGGAGCTATCTTCAGTACTGGTTTCAAACATCCATTTTTATTTTGATATAACTTTTGAATTATTGCAGAAAAAGAAAAAAATGTTTTGTTACAAAACTTACATCTCATCTTTCCATTTATCACAAAAAAAAAATTATTCAAAACCCCAATTATATTTTATGATTACAGCAAACGCGTATCTAGGATTTGGTTTTGGGGGTGCATATTTCATATTTGCGGATTAGATTTTTTGGACAGCATTCTATAACGTTACAGGGGAAAAGGGTCCAGATTAGGGTTGCCACCTTTAAATTTACCTTCGTCGCGGGGAGAGGGAGTGCATATTTGCGGATTAGATTTTTTGAACGGCAATGTAGAAAGTTTCGGGGGGGAGTCCGGGTCTCCTGGACCCCTCTCCTAAGTACGTGCCTGGATTACAGGTTATATGCGGCGTGAAGAGGAAGGGAAAGAAACGAATGACTTGGAGTCGAACTACAACCAAAGAGACCGGTGACGTATGTATATCCACACTCCCCGGGAAGACGAATGGAGACTTCTTCAGTAGCGGACAATGGAAGTGCGGGATGATGAGGCGATACCACGAGATGACGTTGACTACTAGCTGCAGAGGAGAAACGACTGTTTAATCACAGACATGTACGGCCGAAGGTCAAAATGGTTGTTTATTATGCACGGTAACGGCCAAAATGGTTAGTTATTGTGTACCAAATTGATTGGTGATGAGTCTGTTTCCTTGAAAGCGTTTGGAGCTAGCTTGGAGATGAAGTATACTTTCTTATCTGATACTTTAGACTAGCTTGACGTCTATTTGATAGGTATCAGCTGACGAAGAAGTGCATCTCAAATTTAATTTTTTAGTAGTGGTCTGAATTGGCAATCCTGGAAGTCAGGACTGTATTTGTAATATTTTTACTGAATATCTCATTGCAAAAAAGTAATTACTATTTTTGTGAACAAGAAATTGATTCAATATCTAAAAATTCACAGCAAAAATGCTTGAAACAAATACATTTTTTCGTTAATATAATATTAAGCGTCAATAACTCGTCAGTAGCTGTACGAGCACCGAGTGCAGCCCTGTACGTATGCCGTCAATGCATGTGTCAAACTTCATTGTGGGGGATTTTTAGTTATGACACGGCTGACAGTCTGGAGCCTCTAAAGTATTGGGTAACAGGGTATACCATGAAGTAAAGCGCTTTTGAGGTCAATTTTTAACTTTGGGATAAAGTTGCCAGACATAACATCACAGCATAAAGAGTATGCTGTGATAATGTTTAAATCGACAAATGACTCGGTTATATGGTACCTAGGGGTCTATTCTGTAACAGCATGGTTAAACATAACACGTATGGTTAAAATAACTAACGCCCATTATAACCATCATAGGTATTCTGAAAATAGAGAGCTGGTTAAAGTTATAACCGTCAGTGGTTAAAATCGGCGGTTTAAATTGTACATATAACGGCAGGGCTTTTGGGTAGCGTTATACACCTAATCTAGAAGAAAAATTGACCGGAATGACTGCTGTACCAATTTGTTTCATGATTACAAATCAAGAAGCGGTTATTCAACGAAAGCAAAAGTAAATTGGTTTGCAACTGATACAACTATGAAGTAAATTTGTTGTTGGTAGGATACTGGCGAACCGCAACTTGAGAGATACCAGTGACGTCTTTCAGCTCCCTGAAGACACATTTTTTGTTTCATCTCAACAAAGAAGCTGCACAGTTTCTATTTCAGACTTCACTTTGGCTTATGCAGGAAAGTGTAAGGGGTGACTGCAATGGCCAAGTATTTACAGGTACTCTGCGCGCTTAAATTTTTCGGACCTGGTTGCTACCGACTAGACACTGGAGCAACATCTCACTGTGCAGGTGGGCACAAATACATGAAATCATTGCTGATACTTGTTTTTTTTTTTGGTGAGCGATCCCGCTTTTTTCATTTTAGAATTTCAGCAAAAAAAAAAACAACCTCACACCCACTTGCCTTCAATGAAATGTCAACATTCGACAGGGATGCCTTGAGAAAACTTGTTGGCAGACATTTAGAAAACATCACTACTGAATAAGATTTCTACTATATAAAATATTTCATACACAATAGTGAGTACACCCCACATAACAAAAGTATATACAATGTACATACATTGGATTTCGAATCAATGGATATGTATATCCACAAATAGAGCAACAATGTCCAATGGATGTCAAATAGACATCAAAAAAATATAAATTTCATGTACGTTTGTGGCGAACTTTCACATTCATGGTATATCCATAGAATGTACATATGTACGTCTAATGTACATGCATAGTATATGTAACATAGACCAGGTATGGACATGTATATTCATAACATATACCATGTATATACTTATATATACTAAAGTAGCGGGTAATCGTAATACTAAAGTATATACAATGTACATACAATGGATATGTATATCCACAAATGGAGCATGAACGTCTAATGGATGTAAAATAGACATAAAAATATTTAAATTTCATGTTCGTTTGTCGCGAAATTACACATCCATGGTACATCCGTTAAATGTACATTCATGTACTTTTAATGCACATGCATAGTCTGTGAAAGTTCAATGTAGAGACAGAAATATATACAAACTTTATACTTTTATAACGTATTGTTATTAATTCAATTTCTAGTTGCAATAATTACTTAGCAACATCGATTACTGTGATTGTCATCTTTTTCCTGTTCAATGGCATGTCTAAAATAACAAAGAAATCAAGGTTATAAAATTCTGTAGGTGGTTTGTTCCGCTTACGATTTCCCGTCAAACGCTAGATGCGACTGTTATCATTAGCCAGAAGATAAGTAACATTGCACAATATTTCACTCGATCAGGTAATCAGGCACAACCAGCATCAGCACACGCACGCTAACTCCGACGAAGGACGCAAACGACGGAATAGCTAGAAATCAGCAATGGCGGCACTAGCTGTCCTTCGCGCAGGCGTAAACTACTACATGTATATATGATACATAGACCAACGTCTTATGTATATTCACATATGGATATACCTACGTGATATACACTACTGTATGTCATTTTTCATATATACATTTAACGTCCTATGAATATTCAAAATATACATGGTCAAACTGGAATATCTAATGTACGTTCTGTGGATGTACATATCCATACAGTGTTATGTGGGACTACCAGCTGCATTTTTCCCACATGCATAGATACCGTGTGAAGCTTTAGTAAAATAACACTGTTTCATCAAATTTCACACTGTCTGTGAACAGTGTCAACATAAGACATGACAACATCGCATACATATGTGGTTGCTTGTATACTAATCTTTAACGGCACCAGTCTCGCATAAACGCCCGGTTAAATTTTATGTTTACCGAATACCAATGATGCTTGAATTTTTAACCTAGCTGTTGTAATTAACTGTTTAGCGACCCTGTTTAAAATAACCAGAAATTTACAGAATAGACCTCCTATACCGTTTGCTTAAACGGTTTGTGGGTACACACTGCAAAAGTATTGATGTTAGTATAAGTCGTCAATGTTATCTCAATCAGTTTATCAGCTAACTTCAAAGAGATTGTAGCCAGACTGTAAAGTAAATCTTTTTTTTTGCCAAAAGAGAAGTAAACTGAACGAGGTGTAAACAATATTTTTAGGCGACTGTCTTACCAGGTATATGTCATCCTACCAGTGGCGTATATAAGGGGGGGCCCCCCGGGCCCTCCCGAAACCAGCCACGCGTTCAGTTTTGATGTCTGGAAGAGGCTGAAGTTAGAATTATAATACACCAGTATTATAACGTATGAAAACTTTTCCGATGCCCCCCCCCCCAAATCGATTTCTATATACGCCACTGCATCCTACATGTTATTTCATGTTTAGATTCTACATTCTACTAATGATCGCAGCTCTTACAGGATGAGGTATTGTAACACTTATATAAAAAAAGTGATAAATCAAAAATTATTTTTTACATGGTAGGATAAAAAAATATCCTCTAGTTTTAACGCCGGGTCTAAAAAAAATACGACGCATATTCTTGTACAGGTAGAATGCAGAATCTGAATCTTCTCTATTTTTAGATGTAAGCCGGCATACTTTATTATACAAAAGAGTTCTTTTTAATATGCTCTTTCATCTTTGTATAGCATTTATTATACCTACGTTCATCAGTCTCTGAAATATTTCGATTTTTCTACAAACCTTAAATATACCTACTATTTGTGTAATGAAATTTACGTTGAGAAAATACTATAGAATTTTATTTTTATTTAACGAGCAACTAAAATATAAGGCCATAGTAGTATCTGATGAAGTCAAAACCCTGAATGATCGAGATAATATAAGTCAAGTATGCCGAAGAAATGATTTTATAGACGTGAGGCGCAATTATGAAGCAGATCTATCAAGTAGGCTTTGAAATATGGACCCAGTATGAATAAAACCATTCTTCAATCTTTCAAATGCATCAGTTTAGGGTACTGTTAATAGTTGATATATTCTAGAGGCAAGAAGGCATTCCACAAAGGATCTCCTAAATATCATCTATTCGTTTTTCCATAGAAAATATAATTCTTAAAGCTCGGCTTTCACAGAGTACGGAATTATTGAGAAGGTTACGAAAACTGTCAATATTTCAAAGTCTACCTGATAAATCTGCTTGATAATTACGCATGACGTCTATAAAATTATTTCTTTAGAATACTTTACGGATATTCTCTCGATTATGCTGGGTTTTGACTTCATCAAATACTATTATAGGCTAATATTAGAGTTGTCCGTTAAATAAAAATAAAATTCCATAGCACTTCCAAAATAAATTCCAGTACACAATTGGAAGTATATTTAAAATATGGCGAATTAAATTTAAAAAACATCTAGATTTTGCATTCTACCTCATGCTGTATATGAATATGCTCGTCAACTGTTTTTACAGCCGGTTTTAAAAATAGAGGATATTTTTTATCTTGGCATGTAAAAAAATAATGTTTGACTCATTAATTTTCAATATACAATACGTTCATTTGACAGGTATTTGGATATAAAGGTCATAAATTTTGAATTACCCTGTATAATGTTCTAATACCTCATCTTGTAAGAGCCACGATCATTAGTAGAATCTAAATATGGGATAATGTATGCTTGCATCACCACGTAGCTATGAATCATCCTGACTGCGAATATTATGGATAGATGTGGGGAATGACGCCCGCTCAAAATACAATAGAGAGAATTTGACTGAAAATACTCTAAATAAACCAGCAACATATATCGCCTGGATGCAGTATTATTAAGGTTTCGAAACAAATTAATATGCTATCCTAGGCAAATTCTTAGATAGATTCCAGATATGGAGCTGGTAGTTAAAGTTATTATCTATTTCGTTGTAGGCTGTGGCAATTAATTATTTACTTACATTACATTTAACTATGCCTATCGCGGGAAAAATGGGAGAAGGATATATGCTGTCCCATCTCGACCTACCCATCTTAGATAAATAAGCTTCTGCTAATTTTGTATTTGTATTTAATCTAGTGGCGGATCGCCTTAAGGAGCCAGGAAGCCATGGCACCATCACGATAAATCGAATGCCAAACTTTTTTTATGCTACTTTTAAATATTATATAACATCCTATTTTTTTTTTAATTATTATTTAGCAAAAATTAAAAATTCACAAAAATCAAATATATTATTCTAATTTTTCACCAAACACGCCCAGACTATTAGTGTGAAAGCATGGCGTGCGGTGTCGGAGCCAAATAGCCAGCGGCACCAGTTCTGCTATATACAGGGTGAGTTTTTAGTACCGGCTCGGTTGATAACTCCACTACTGTACAAGATAGCGAAAAAAGTTGTATATAAAAGTTATAGCCACGGATATGCTCCTTGCTCAGGAAATATTTAGATTCATACAGGGTGATCCATAACTACGTGGTGATGCAAACATGCATTTTTTAAATGAGACACCCTATATATTATTCCATATTCAAACTCTGCTAATGATTTCCGTTCTTCCAATATATGGTGTTGCTACATTATACAGGGTATTTCAAAAGTTATGATCATTTTTGTATCCAAATCGCGGTGAAATGTATGTATATGTATATCAAAAAATGGAGTCAAGTTGATTGACTCAGTACTTCCCACACATTACTGTGATATCAGTTTATTATTTTCCCATAACATGAAGCTTTAGTCTGAGATCCCTTGCAACCAAATCATCGGCAGCCTTCCCTCCCCTAAAACTGTCTTATGCCGCTAAGTCTTTCTTTCAGAGGTCAATGGACAGGCTAAAACATCTAAAAACGAAGTTTGGGTTGTTTTCATACTTTCAGTTTTTAGATTATTGCTATATACGCTGCCACTTACACGATATTTAACAAACGTACGCGTTTTGCATCCTCACCACGGTAATAATACTGTGTCAAAATTTAATTAGAATCAATTTAATAGTATCCACGTTACAAAACACAAAAAGATCTAAAGCAATAAATACTCGTATGTATGTATACAGAAAATTCTAAGTCCCTTAGTTTCCGTAATACGCTAGGCAATGTTCGGATCGACCTAAAAAGTTGATTTACGTCGCTAGGTCTTCCTTCACAGGTTAGTGGACAGCCTATTATGAATACAAGAAATTTCTCAGTTTTTCAACTTCCCACCCCCTACCCACCCCAATTTCACCCCACCCAAAAAAAACGCAGAAAATGATCAGGAACCTCTAAAACGCTTAAAAACGAAGTTTGAGCTGTTTTTACATTTTTACTTTTTTTTATTATTTCTGCGCCGCGATTGGCACGATTTATAAAAGCCATACGCGTTTTCCATCCTTGTCATGGTAGTAATACTGTGTCAAAATTTCATTAACATCAATTCAACAGTTTCCTTGTAACACAATATAGAAGGATCTAAAGCAATACTCTCGTATGTTTACGCCAGAAAAAATTCTAAGTCCTTTGGTTTCTGTAATAGGCAAGGCAATGTTCGGATGGACCTAAAAAGGCTATTTATGTTGCTAGGTCTTCCTTCATGGGTCAGTGGACAGTCTATTATGAAAGCAACAAATTTTTCAATTTTACAACCCCCCACCCCCCAACCACCCCAATTTCACCCCCACCCAAAAAAAAGTAAAAAATGATCAGGAACCTCTAAAACGCCTAAAAACGAAGTTTGAGGAATATTTAATTTTTTTTGTTTTTTGCTAATTACTCCGCCGCCCCTGCACCGATTTTCAAAATTATAAGAACATTACCTACTACGACCCCCCAGCATATCGCTGCCCAAATTTCATCACAATCCATGCAGCGGTTACTGAGATTACGAGGACACAAAAACGCGTACAGACAGACCGACAGACAGACCGACAGACAGACAGACCGACAGACAGACAGACCGACGGAAATTAGTGACGTGGATTTTCGTTATGTAGACATCATGAAACGCCCAAAAAGTGTATTATCTCAAAATCGAAAATTTTCGCGATCACAATACTCCCCTCACCTATCGGTGTGGGAAGTAAAAGTAAGGAATCAAAAATTATTTTTTTGACATGAATAGATCAAAGATATCCTCTAGTCTTAAAATTGACTATAAAAAAAGCCCGTGACGCATATTCGTATACAGGGTGATGTAGAATGCAAAATCTAGATTTTTTCTCTTTTTTTAAATGAAACCCCCAATATTTTATTATACCAAAGAATTGCTTTTAATATGCTCTTTCATCTTTGTATAGCACTTGTGACTGCTGCATTCGTTAGTTTCTGAGATATTTTGATTTTTCTACAAATTTTAAGTATGCCTCCTATTTGTATACTAAAATTTATTTATTTTGAGAAAATACTATCAAATTTCATTTTTGCTTAACAAACAACTAAAATATAAGGCCATGATAGTACTTGATCAAGTCAAAACACTGAATTAACGAGATAGTATAGGTCAAGTGTGCTGAGAAAACAATTTTATAGACGTCATGCATATGTATCAAGCAGATATATCAGGTAGGCTGTGAAATAGTAAACGACACAGTCCAAATAAAATGATTCTTCAATCTATCAAACGCATTAGTTTTAGAATGCCTCCGTTCTGGATATTGCTGTTCATAGTTGATACATTCTAGAGGCAAGTAGACAATTTCTCAAAGATATTCCTAAATACCCTCAATGGAAAAATTAATTTTTGAAGCTGTTTTTTCACACGGTACGGAATTATTGAGCAGGTTATGAAAACTGTCGATTTTTCAAAGCCTACCTGATAAATCTGCTTGATAATTATGCATCACGCCTACAAAATTGTTTCCTCGGCATACTTGACTTTATTATCTCGTTGATTTAGGGTTTTGACTGCATCAAATAGTATCATGACCTTATAATTTAGTTGTTCTTTGAATAAAAAACAAATTAGATAGTACTTCCTCAAAATAAATGAAATTCAGTAAACAATTAGAAGCTATATTTTAAATTTATCGAAAAATCGAAATATCTCGGAACCTGATGAACCTAGGTACAACAAGCGCTATACAAATATGAAAGAGCATATTAAAAGCACTTCTTTGGGATAATAAAATATTGGGAGTTACATTTAAAAAAAAAGAGAAAATCTGGATTTTGCATTCTACATCACCCTGTATACGAATATGCGTCACGGGCTTTTTTTATAGCCGATTTTAAGACTAGAGGATATTTTTAATCTTCGCATGTAAAAAAGATAATTTTTGACTCATTACTTTTTGATATACAGTACGTTCATTTGACTGCGATTTGGATATAAAAATGATCATAACTTTTGAAATACCCTGTATAATGTAACAATAGCCTATATTGGAAGAACGGAAATCATTGGTAGAATTTGAATATGGAATAATATATAGGGTGTCTCATTTAAAAAAATGCATGTTTGCATCACCACGTAGTTATGGATCACCCTGTATAAATTAAAATATTTTCCAAGCAAGGACCATATCCGTGGCTACAACTTTTATATACAACTTTTTTCGCTATCTTCTACAGTAGTGGAGTTATCGACCGAGCCGGTACTAAAAACTCACCCTGTATATGTTGTAGACCGATGCCGAATTTGGCCCGAGGCCGAAATAATTTTCGCGATCTGTCCAAACTAGATTTGCCAGATGCCGAAATAATGATACGTATAGGCATATGACCAACGTATTTCGGCCATGTCGCGAAATGCGCATTTCTACATTACGCCGTTGCCAATCAAGGCATAAATAAACAACATAAACTCAATTTATTATTTTTATTTATTCCGACAAGAAGTACTCGAATGACATTTACATTACATTTTATCTTACTCAGTACACATTTGCATTATTTGTTACCACATTGTTTACTACGACAGTTGCATCGAATAAAACCTTGTGAAGAATCAGATTCCTTTGCGGCAATTCTCCCCAAACTGAATTTTGTATTAACTGGGATATCTGAGGAAGCCGCAATAAAAAAAATATTAAAAAAATATATGCCCACCTGTATTATTGATATTGATTCATTTCTTGCGTATAGTTTTTTTTTAACGCCAGTTGATGTGCCAAGTTGGTACAAAACATCTTTTTCTGATAAAACAACTGCCAAAATATTACGAGTAGCTAAGCGTCCTCTGTCCACATCAGGAATTAGGTGTATTATGTTTCGATCGGCAACGGCGTAATACACAAACGCGCATTTCGCGACGTGGCTGAATTGAGTTGGTCAGGTGCCGAATCGCTCACTGTTTCGGCATCTGGCAAATCTAGTTTGGACAGATCGCGAAGTGTCTAATTATTTCGGCCTCGGGCCGAACTTGGCATCTGCCTCCAACATATCATCGAGCCGAAAGGTTAAATAAAGTCATATTAATGTTATGCGCAGAGCGCGATTTTAATAGAAAAAGGAGCCAGGTAAATGCTGGCTCACCAAGACTAGATCTTGTTGTCATTGTCGATTGGGAATATTCAGATTAACTTCTGCTGTCGTTTCGCGCCCCGACGTGAAAGTTGCAAGTTATTTTAATAATATCTAGTGGTGACTCGTCATAAGTGAGGAACTATTCCAAAATGAATTATATATTAGCGATCTTTTTTTAAAGCTGTTTTCCACATACTCGATTGAGGAAAAAATTGAAATCAAGGAATTGGAAAGACCGCTTCCCGATTTAGATATTCAAATAACGCAAAATGTGTCTAGTTCGTCGAATATGTTAAAAGCCGAATACGGAAGTTCAATCGAAACATGTACAATAAAAACAATTGAATTTGTGGATGTCATAAGAAAAACGCACTTTTTTGTTTCCCATGTGTTTTGTTTGGTGGCGATCCTACCTGGATGAAGAATGGAGTTACCGATTTAGTGCATATCCATGGAAAAATTAAAACGCATAAAAATTCCAGGGTGCATGTAAATAATACGTTTAGCTTTGCTTTGCTTGGAAAATCAAATGTACTTTCTCAGTTAAATTCAGCCTATAGAGAATCGATAATATAACAAAATGAACAAGTTGACAAAAACCGTTACTTTTTAAATATTATAATTAAATAGTATTCGATTTTGCGGTGCTTTGGAACTAGCATTACGTGGTCATAATGAAACAGAGGAATCAGCAAACAAAGGATTATTCTGAGAACTAATAAGCTTTAGTTCTCAGTTAGATAGGGACTCAAAGGATCATTTTAGCAAAGCAACAATATTTAAAGGAACCTCTAAAAAATTCAAAATGAGTTGTTGGACTGTATGCTTAGTTTTTCATGAAGAGGTGACTAGAGAATTAAATAAAACTAACTTTGTTGCCATCATCAATTTTAACGAACACGTTATTGACATTTTTGCAAAAAATAAGGAAAGACGGTTAGATTTTACATACCGAGCAATTTAAACGTGTATTTTTTGTTTTTGTGTATAGGCTATATTCAGATAAAATTTTGGGTAAGTGTTTTTACTGTTGTTTTATTACATTTTTTAAGGTGCCGATAAATTTAGGTTATTTTTTATATTTTGGCTCCACGTCCACGTGTCTCTTAAGTCACGAGCCGCCACTGATTAAATCACAACCAACGTCTCAAACAATAATCACTTGAGGTGTGCAAGTTCAAAGATCAGTAAATTGCAACAATTGATGGTACTTCTGGTCTGGTTACAATCCTTTCAATATATTTACAAGCTGTGTTATGAAAGTTGCACCGCAAAATTTGGTGCCAACTTTATATATTGATATCTCGATGTTCTAAGACTGTTATATGTAAGTACTTCTTCACAATTCCACATTAATATACTACATATGTCCATAACTCTTGTAATATTTTTTATAAGATACCTAAACTAAGTTCTATAAATTGAGGAATTTCTCAAGCTAACGCCCTTTCTTCTTTGTGTTCTCCCATTTACCTTCCTTTTTTACCTTCTATATCTTTTTGATCCTGGCTAGGGGATGTTTGATGATATCGCGCTTTACTGGTCCATTTATTGAAATCAATATACATACAGTGTGATCAACTTACTCCGAAGTTTGATACAACTATTGTAGGGGTTGAAAATGGGGTTAAACATAATTGAAACGGATGTCATAGTTGGACTTTCCAAGAATGTATAAAAAGCGTTAGGGCCTGGCCACATCTCCACGTCACGACGTCGTCAACGTGGAACGGTGCGGTGTCGCTGCAGGGTACGTTGCCACGACGTGCTAGTTATGGTACGGCAACGTCGCTGTGGAACGCCACGTCGAACGTCGTCGCCGACGCGACGTGTGGCTAGTAGGCCCGATTTTATCAACAGGCGCATTTTAAAGAAGGCTTTGACCAATCAGAGCAGCCCATTCATATGCATGTTCTTGAATGGGCTGCTCCGATTAGTCAAAGCCTTTGTTAAAATGCGCCTGTTGATAAAATCGGGCCTACTAGCCACACGTCGCGTGGGCGACGACGTTCGACGTGGCGTTCCACAGCGACGTTGCCGTACCATAACTAGCACGTCGTGGCAACGTACCCTGCAGCGACACCGCACCGTTCCACGTTGACGACGTCGTGATGTGGAGATGTGGCCAAGCCCTTATCCGTTTTAAACAGTATGAACTATTTTTTGACGATCTCTAACGAAAATGTAGTGAAAATAGTGAAAAATCGAACATTATGCTCAAATTTCTCATAAATTGCCCAGCAGAAACCGATAACAGTATTTTTTGTTTATCTACAAGAATTTTCCATCAAGTTCCGATCGGTTTCGTCGCGATTTTTTATTTTCATTTCAAAAAAACAGAATTTTTTGGAACATTAGCTGGTAGGTAGGTATACTAAAATACTACCGCATTTTCAGTCGGTGACTTAACGATCATTTTTCACGTTCTAACACTACCCCCTCCATCTCCAATCCCTCCCATTTTGGGGTTATGGTGCAAAGACAAAAAAGTTTCCAAATTGCCTCTAGAAATCAAATACCATCTGGTTTTTTGCTGGAAACTAAAATTACGCGTCATTGCCTTAACAATGACGTCGCTGTTCTCTTCATGAAATGGACTTTACTTAATCGCATACTATTTTCAAACGTCCTTTATGTCAGTGGCGGATTTAGAGGGGGGCGTACGCCTCCTCCTAGCGCCCTATGGAAGCATGTTATATTTGTAGAATTACCAAAAGGTAACCTTTTTTTTTTGCTCCCCAGACCGTGGCAGCACTGGTCCGCTCCCATAGATCTCAGACCTGTAATGGAAACACGGAATATTTATTTAAATAGGAAAAGAAGTTGGTTTGATAGCTTTTTTGCTCTTCAGAAATTCGACCACGACATGCAAGGTCCGCCCCTCCCTAGAGGAAACCCTAAATCCGCCACTGCTTTACGTACTTAATATCTAGCGAACGCCAATCCATAAATGTATAAAATAGGTCAGATTTGACGAATTAGAATTTTAAGCTACTCTGTAACTTCACAATCAACAATGTTTTTGAAATTCGTCACTGTACGGATAAATATCTGTTTCTTCAGTTGTTCACTGTGCGACTGACAATTATAGTTAATTGTTAGATAATAGTTAGTTATAAGATATAAGACTAAAACTATTTTAGACTACGATACTCTTTGAACAAGATTTGTTTCAATTTCTTGAACAAGAATTAGATTAAAAAATAGTTTAATAGAATATTTTACCCGTATTATAACCACTACTTACATGGTCAAGAAATAGATCAAATTTGTGACCTTGAAGAAATTCGTGAAGAAATTGGCAAATTAGAACATGTTCTAATTCATTCACATTTTTTGGGGAATTCTAAGGATATTTGGGTCTACCGAAAATTCTCAGAAATCCTAATCGTGATAATATTAAAACCGTAAGAAAAAAACAATCGCATACTTGATGTGGTTGGAGACAAAAACACTATTCGTTCCATACACCTATATTTCTATTTAAGATAATCTTACAAGTGTTACAATTTTAAACGTAGGCCACAACGGCTTAAAAACGTCTAATCAAGAACGTTAAACTTCCCCTGTTGCCCCGACAACCGGAATGTCCATCCCATATACCGGGTGTTACAATAAAACCATCACATACTGCGTGAATTTCATGGATTTCTAGAAACTTACATTAGAACTTGTATCCAATGACGAAACAGTTACCAGGCTTCTTCTGTTCCTAAAGCGGCCTATATCGACTCCTACGTTTCACGATGCACGTAGCAGCGTGTGTAGTACGGAATCACGTATTTGGCATCAGTTGCGGCTTGCAGCGATGCGATGCAGAGTCTGGAATCAATTTTGGTCGGTGAGCTACGACCCCGAGTCGGTGACGCTGATGCAAGTTTCAAGTGTTTCAACGTGTATAGCATGCAAAGAAATAACTCCACCCCACTATTCTTGTGCTGCATGAAACGCGCATAAAATATCAAGTCGAATCAGACATCGCAACAGGTTTCGATGTGAGTAGGAACTTATGCAACTGACGCAAGTTTCATGAAACCTTGAGTCGATTCAGGAATCGCAGCATGCATCAACGTCTGTAGGCCACTTTAGACATACAAACTTGTATTTTAGGATCTAACAATAAAAAGGATCTTAAAATACCTAATTGTGCTGTGCAGCTAATGACCTCAGTAGTTGAGGCTGCAAAAAAAATCTTATTTGATTAGAAAGCATAACATGCCTTGTTTCTCTTAACAATTACTAACAGTTACTTTTTGTAAGATAAGGTCATTCATACAAAAACTCTCTATTTTTCTATTTGCGACTTATATTAAGTCATCTTCAGGCAACTAAAACAATTGATGGTGTAGGCTATTAATACACAAATACACAGATTTACTTAAACTTATTTGTGTATTAATAGCCTACGCCATCAATTGTTTTAGTTGCCTGAAGATGACTTAATATAAGTCGAAACGTCGCAAACAGAAAGATAAGGAGTTTCTGTATGGATGACCTTATCCAACAAAAAGTAACTAAAGTTCATCACAGTAGGTCAAAATCCTTTACAAACTGATTACTAACAGTACCTGAGAAAATTGGAAAATATCTCGAAAACGATTCGTCATAAGAAAAAACTAAACAATACTTTTCCAAAAGGCATATGGACAATCGAATAATGTTATTGTTATTTGCAACAAAGTCAGTGGCGTAGGAGTTTTTTTAAAATGTAATTGTATTGTATTTGTATATGGTCTCTGTCACTGGTTTTTCTAATTTATCATACTATCTCCTAATAATGGACGATATTTAACTTATCCTGTGTGCCAAACTTCAGATTTTTCTAAGTAATTGTTTAGGAAATATTTATAATAATATACCTATACAATGTGTCCGGTCATCGGTGTCGGAGCCTTTAAGGGGATGAAATACAGTATTTCTATCGACAAATCACCCCCCATAAGTAGCTTTTCTCTCACCATAATTTTTATTAGCCAGCAGCCATTTTGTTTTTTTCAATCCAAGCATGACTGTTGTACTAATTTAGCCTAGTTACCCACATAAAGGTCCCAGAAACACAAAATATGTCTCATTCGATAGCGAAAAATAATTATGTGATTTTATTCGTTTTTTTTACAATGTTAGCTTTTTCAAAAAATTTGAGCTGTTAACCGGTATTTTTTTATTTCTAAGCAATAGTACCCACATGATGTTTCCTAAAAAAAATAACTGTACATCTTAGCCCTAAGTAAAGTAGTTTAGAAGCTATGATGGCATGAATATGACCCTTTATTGTCTAATTTGGCAGTTTCGAAGGCAATAAAACAAAATACTTAGTGGTCACGACATTTATTTTGGGAAAAAAGAAATAAGTGTTACGAGTTACGACCATTGTTCGCAATGTCCCCCTTGGTGTTGCATACATGCTGTTGCTCTGAACTGACACATGTTACGTAGAGCGACTGATCATCGCTTTGTCATTTCGTAATTTCATTTCCGACTTAAATAATTTTGCTAGTAAGCTCTTCGCGTGTATTTGGCACGTCGCTGTCGACATAAATGTTCTGTTTCATAGTCGGTGCATGCTACCTTAGGCTCAAGGAGGACTTGAGGACGACTTGAGGAAGCCTCAGCGACTATAAATTGGATTTTGTCGCCAAGGCGTCCTCTAGCATCAAGGCGACCTTGAGTCTCCCTCAAGGAAGGTTTATAAATACGGGCCTAGGTAAAATAATATGACATTATAATTATATAATGCAGTACCAGCCCAATAAATGTAAACATACCTTAAAGTATTCCTACATGACAATAGGAGCAAACTGGAGGTGTTTAAAATAATTTCTAAAAATATGAAGCCCAACTTTACTATTTATAGACACCTTATTTGAAAGATCCCATATATACAGTATACTGTTATTTTCAAATGTACCCCAGCAGGTAGCACATAGGAATGAAATTAGAGGTTTTACAATACCATCAATTTTACTGCAGAGGAATGCTCGAATACACTTACCTGTAAAAGGTCAAGTTAGGGTGCCGATAATCCCATTTTTTGCATATGTAACAGCGTCTACCCATGACTATTTTCGGATCGTCAGCCTGTTTTTGGGGCCTATCAGGTAATTAAGCACTGAAACACACTCAACACACCAGAAAAATTTACACTCGAACACAAAACAGATACCTACGAATGTACGGTCTGTGTTACGATTATCTAGAATTTGAAATGTTGGAATTCACAACAGAACAATTTATACTCGAACACAAAATAGATTCGTCTACGGTCTGTTTAACGGTTCTCAGGAATTTCAAATATAATTGAAATTCACACCCGTTGACGTTCCCTGGGTCGCCGCCCCGCCGGTACAGGGTTGCCGGTGGAATAGCAAGAATTTCTCGCACCTTTGTCGAGTGGGTGGATCAACATAACCTCTTCGTTTAATGACGCGATGTTTGGGTCGAATTTGACCGTAAATTTACTTAGAAATTTGCCCAGTTTGGCAACCGTAGAAATCCCATGGCAACTAGCAATGAGAGCCAAGCGGCGTTGCCGGGTTGACATATAAAAATTTCCTTCATACTATCAAATATTGCAAAAGAGCGAAATTAGACTCTGATCCTAACGTTTTGCATATATAAAAATCATTACATCAATTCACTGTTCATGAATATATTATATTATTATATTAAATATGATATTTTGTGTTCATAATCTTGCTTGTTTCGCTGATGTTTTGTGTTCATAAGCTTGCTTGTTTTCTTAGTTTTACTTAGACAAATGCCTAGTTTGGCAACTTTGCAATGCGCTTAGAATGTGACTATGCGGCTTCAACGCGAAAAGTAAATAGCTGCATCCCCCTATTGTTTTAACGTCCTTGGTTAAATCAGTACAACATTCGTGCATCAATTAGACAAAAAAACGAAATGAATGCAATTTTATTATGGTGGGAGAAAAACTACTTTTGAGGGGTGATTTGTCGGTAAAAATCAACGTATTTTATCTCTCTAAAGGCTCCGACACCGATGACCGGATACATTGTGTATTTTTTTAAATTTGAACAACCTGTATCTCGAAAACGAAGCTGTCCCGGATATACGTATATTGGAAAATTGTCATTATCTTAACATTATTCTATGATGTCTTGAAGTTATGCCACTATAAAGTGGACCACCCTGTATATTGTTCAATAAAATGAAACAAATATTGTCAAAAAATAGTTCAGTCTAAAGCAGTTTTAGGGCCGGCTTCAGCGGTTCCTCATAAGTGTCAGATAGCTTATCTGTCAGATTGGCCATCAGGGCCAATTTCCCTGATAAGTGTCAGACAGCCTATCTGTCAGATAGGCCTATGCTATTTATGTGGCGTTATCTGACAAATAGGCTATCTGACACTTATCAGGGACCTGTGAATTCGGCCCTTAATCTCGTGAAAAGTTATCAACGCCAAACTTTTTTTCTTAGGCCATTGGCGATGGCCTTGTATTTAGCTTCCAGAGTGAGTTCCAAACTTGTTGTTTTTTGACCTCAAGTTTGGTTTTGATACTTTTTAGTGACGTTTTATATGTACGTAGTATTATAAAGATATACAGGGTACACAGAAATTCAAAATATTCTAGATTTTAGACGAAATTTGTAAAATGGCATTTTATGTGCAATTTGAAAATAAACCTGAGGCTTATACCTGGACATACAAGAGGAAGTGTGATTTTATCCACACTTCACTTCCCAGTTATACACAATATGAATGAATACGGTTGAGGAGCTGGATATTAAAAAGCATTTTGACTGACTAAGACATGATCTTCTATCTAAAATGGAAATAAAGTGTGTTAATAGACCGTCTAACATAGACAAGACCAGAAGTGTCACTAGACGTCGGTCCATTGAAGTACTTCTACCCTGTCGTGTACAATGCCTGAGAGCTAGCGAACTATTTTATTTAGCGTATAGCTTAAGGTGGGTATTCACTTGCAACAAAACACTCAGAACGAACCAAACGCGCCGCGCACGCTGTATCAAATTCGTGTAGTCAGTACGTTGCGCCGAATAGAACAGCACCCGCAAAACATTTTCGGAGGTCTGTCGGTAAACGGGACTTGCACAAAGCGATTTATTTTTTCGGCGGTGTTCGGTGAATACGGGAAATACGGCAGTTTTAGACGTTCGTCGTGTTTGTTGGTATTTCTAAGCCTAGCTATGGAGTGGACCAGAGAAAAGTGTTTGCAGCTAATTGACGAGTTTGAAAGGCAGCCTATGTTATAAAAATTTAAAGATATCTTTATTTTATCCTTAAGCCCTTGTATAGGTGGGTTGCAGGTTTCAATAATTATAACACCAATTCGTTGTTTGGAAATTTTAAATAAATATTTTATTATACAAATTAGATTAGTCTAGAATATTTTGAACATCTAATTTAAAACCATCAGTTGCCAAATAATTGCTGCGATGGTCTAGTTATTTAAAACATATATGTTTAAGTGTTTTATATCTAGAAACTCAAAAAAGAGATGTGATGAAATTTGGAGGAAATATATTCTTATGTGTATTCTTTTGATTTCTTTCTACCTCATCCTCTAACAGCAGAAATTTCTTGCAGCATGACAGGGCGGTTAAATGTTCTTACCTGTTTGATCCCGATACAAAATATTCAGCCATTAATTTTACGCTTTACTCAAACTTGACTGCCAATTTTCACAATCTGTTGTTTCACCAAAATCTTTCTGAAAAAGGAGTGAATCTAGCACGTAAAGCTGTTTTATCAGGATTCTAGAATTAATAAATAATCATAATAATAAGAGACCGCCTAATTAGATTACTAAAAACAAAATTGAATTCTGGAAATCTAACAAAAGCCCTCCAATTTGCGATACCGGTCCACACATATTCCTTTCTCATCATCAAGTGGTCGCACACTGATATTGAGAACATCAACATACTCATAGGAAAGGAACTCACAAAACACAGAATGTCGCATCCGAAAGCGTGCTTACCATAGATAGTAAACAAGGGGATAGAGGAACAATCACACACTATTACAACAAGAAAATATACCTGGTCACAAAAAGCACTCCATGGCAAGCATAGATACCGCATTACGCAAGAGCATATTAATGAAAGACAGTCTTACACCTGGGTGCAGGATGGCCAACTCTTTTCAGAGACTGAGGGTTTTATGCTTGCTATCCAGTAACAAGTAATTGCGACAAGGAACTACATGAAATACATGATTAAAGATCCATCCGTAACCGACGACAGCTGCAGAAAGTGCCACCAACAGAAAGAAACAATAGACCACATAAAAAGTGCATGCAAAACTCTCGCTGGAACTGAGTACACAGCTAGACATAACGCCAAAGTCAGCCAAAGTCATACATCATGCATTAGCCACAACAAACAATCTAATAAAAAGCACAGATCCGTATGACAATTACACAACGACATCAGTACTTGAAAACAATCAATACAAACTATACTGGGACGTTGAAATACATACAAGACTCTTCCAGCAAATAGGCCAGATATAGTTTTTCAGTCAAAGGAAGACAACTTTACCTATTTGATAGATATTGCATTCCCAACGATACGAATATCCAAAATACCTACGCTGGGAAGATAATTATAAGTACACAGACCTTACGATAGAAATAAAATGACTCTGGAAGCAAAACAAAGTTACTATTGTCTCCCTAATTATGTCGGTCTCAGGCCTTACACCAAACAATTTCACACCACACCTACAACAGTTAGGCCTGGACGAGAGGTTACACAAAATATTTTAAAAGTCTGTAATCCTGAAGACCTATAATATTGTACGATCCTTCCTAAATTCAGATCAGTAATAGTTCAAGTGTTAACTTGGCACAGCCCTTCAACATTTGTTACTACCGCAGTCATGTGAGAGAAACTTGGAAAATCAGGATAATAACAATAAGCGACCGAAGGGCCTTGCCCCTAGCATAACAACAAGAGGTCGTTCAAGCTGGCAGATTTGAGAGAGGATGAGGCTGTGGGTGAACGTCTATCGGAGGCTTGTGACATTTGGAGCATCACTTGCGAAATTTACGCTGCGCCTCTGAGGCTAGCTAGAGAGGGGAGAGTGAGAGACTCTCCTTTTGAGAGAGCGCAGAGACGGGTGCGCCAAATGGAAGCGAAAATCCAGTTGGCTCGCCAGGAAGCATCCCGTATCCAGTGTGTGATGGAATATAGAGCGGCTGGGAAGCCTCTTACGCGCCGAATGCGCCAGATAGCCTACGGATTGAGGCGCGACGATTATTAAATTAAGCGGTACTGGTTCATTCATTCATTTATTTATTTCCAATAGACGTTACAAACGTAAAGGAATCGTCATGATAAAACTTAAAACTAGAAATATAAAGAATTTCAAAAATACTATAGGGTCCTACAAGATACATACTTTTCTATACTATAGAAACAGTGATCAATCAAATAATCTCGTAGACTCCGTTTAAAACTGTACACTGTTGCACAGGATTTAATGCTGCCTGGCAGATGATTAACAATGTGTATACCTAAGTAGTTCGGAGAATTTTTACTGGAATTATATTTCCAAACAGGTAAATGAAAATGACTGTTTATTCTTGTGTCATGTGTGTGAAAGTCACTATTCAGAGAGAAATTGTTCTTATTTACGAAAATATACTTCGATATTTCTAATATATACAAAGACGGCAGGGTCAATATTCTGAAATATTTAAACAATTTCCTACCTGCCTGAAGGTAAGACACATAATTTGCTATGCATTTGAGAATTTTCTTTTGCGACACGAAAACCTGTTTACATCCAGGGGAGCTACCCCACGTACAGATGCCGTATCTGAGTCTTGACTCAATATGGCCGTAATACACATTTAGTAAATATGGTATGGAAAGAACAGTCCTTAAATTTCTGAACACGTACAAATACGATGATAATGTCTTTATTAATTGCTCACAATGAGAGGTCCAGCTCAAATGCTCGTCAATACATACTCCAAGAAATTTTGTTTCTTTCTGACTCTCTAGTATTGTCTCATCAATTTGAAAATTAAATTTATCTAACTTACGTTGGAAATTGTGAAATCTTGATACATCAGTTTTTTCAGTATTTAGAAGTAAGTCACGTGTGTTTAAAAAATTAATTAATCTCGTTAACGATTCTATACATTTTTCCTGAAGGCTAACATCGTCTTTTGATGAGACAAGTAGAGATATGTCATCTGCGCATAAGCTGTATATTGACTGGCAGGTAAATTATCTGTTTGTAAATTGATATATAAAAGAAAGAGGATCGGTCCTAATACGGTGCCCTGAGGCACACCCCTCTGCACTAGAATAGGTTCAGATCTGGCATTAGAGCATATACCATTATTTTCATAATTAATAATTACATATTGCATTCTATTCTGAACGAAGGATGTGATCCATTTTTGAGAAACACCCCTGATACCATAAAATTCCAAGATATTCAACAAGACTCGATGATCAACACAGTCGAATGCCCCACTCAAGTCACAAAAGATAGCTGCAGGACATTCGCCTGAGTTGACATATTAGCAGCATAGAAGGCGGTCATTGCTGTACTTGTAGATTTTCCTTTCTGAAAACCATGCTGCCTACAGGTGATTATATCAAACTTATTTAGAAAGTCCAATAAACGATCCAGAAATGCATCCTATTGAACAATAAGACCAGTAGCTCATCCTCCGTAAAAGGCTTCAGAAATAATGAGAACGCATTAAATTTATTTTTGTATTGCTTATCAGTTGGTTCTGTGTTACTACTGTTTTTTCGAATATTATCTATTTTTTTCTGGGTTTCGTCGATGAAATGTTTATTGAAACTAGAGACCAATACAGATGGATTCTGTACTAGTTTACCATCAATACTAATACAAAGATTTCGGACCTGAGATTTGTTGTTTGTCAGTTCGGATACCACACTCCACAATGCCTTTGTTTTATTTGAGATTGATGAATTTTTTTCTCGTAATATTGTTTTTTTTTGTGTTATTAACTAGTCTAACATGCCGTTTTTTAGCCTCTAAATAAAAGGCTTTCATCTGGGGATCAACCCTTGATGAGTAATAAAGTTCCTTTAAAGACATACTTGATACTTTAATATCATTATTTACCCATTTATTATTTTTATTAGCAATATACGTTTTTTTCACTGGAAAATGCAACTGAAAGTAATGCAGAAGTATGGAATAAAAGTACTCAAATGCCACGCTAAAATCACTGCAAGCAGACTCGTATATTGGTGCCAATCCATAGATTTCAAAGATGACTCAAAATTATCAATGTTAGCGGAACTGAACGACCTCCCTCCTTACCATCGTGATTTGCACCATCCAGAGAGAAACCATCTAATTCTAACAATACCATTCGATGATCGGATATGACAGTGTCAAACACATAGCATGTACCATGATACAACGACTTTAGAAGGTATGCTCACGCGCATGATGTCTTCCGTCTCTCTTCCACATGTGACGTCAGCGTGTGACAAACGGGGTTTGTTTGCTCGTTTAGTTACAGGTTATAGCCGAACATTTTCAGTTTATTTTCTTGAGTTTACTCGTTTACCGTAGTAAAGTTTGATAAAACATTAATTATTTGCGATTCTGGAGTTTAACACATATTTGAACAATGGTTTATTGTGTGGTTGTGGGATGTAATAATAAAAAAGTAGAAACTATTTGTCACACTACCGCTACTTGGGATGGTTTGGAAAATTTGGCAGGTTTCATTGCATTTAAGTTGAAAAATATTGATTACACATACTTCTCTCAGTTGGGTCAACCATTTAACAGAAGGTGGACTACAAAAACATACAGATGAGTTCTTGGCAAAATGTAATGAGCTCGGCCATATATTTTCCAACTATAATGGAAATACGAGGGTTGCTCTATACCTTCGGGTACTAGATGGCGCACCGGCAGAATTCCTTCTGTCTGCTCGTATAATGGAAATGCTTTGAAAATTGAAAAAAAAAACTATCTTGCGAATTTAAACAAATTATCAGAGAATGTATATGTGACTGATGAAGCAAAGATGAGCTTGTTTTCTAGATGCAAAATGTATTTCAGAATACGAATTCTTGATAGGGGAATTAGAGATACCTCGAATATTAGAAAACTGAAATTCACTAACATTGTAAAATAGTATAAAGTAATAAGTATACAGGGTCCTGCGACGGTGTATCCAGCTTTCCTAGCGCCTTTTTTATTTGGAATAAAAAAAAAGCTACATAAAATAAAAATGCGCTAAGGGATGGTTGGAGATTTACAGGTTGCAGAACGTATTTTGATATTTCATTTCCAGTTCATATAGAGAAAGGCTAGTTCTATATATGCTCTTATTCACCCCTTATTCAGTTCTTATTGTCTGTCCAAAATATATTTCCCCATAGACTCATATATACAGAATCAATACCTAACTGTAGTTAGGTATTGATTCTTGTGTTGTAACACAAGAGAGCAACAAATAATGTGCCCTATACCCAGGCCATCAGAAACCATCACTACAAATGGATCAAACTTTTTAATTCAAACATATTATTAAACAGATACCTACATCGTTTGAAAACACTTTGAAAAAAATTGAGGAAAAACCTGTTATTACTAGGAATCTTTAGTATATGAGAATTCACCTGTACTAGCTAAATACAATGCCCAGAAAGATATTGTATTGTTGTATCAATGTTTAAAACAAAAAGGTGCAGCCCGGGCTCCGACACACCGGGCTGCTGTTCCATTACCCAATGACTACTCCTCACACCGTGAGGTGAGCAATCACTGGGTCCGCGAATCGTGCGCCCTAAGTAGACGAAGGGACCCAAGGATGACTGCCTTCTGCATTCTGGCGGCTAAGATGTGCGCCGCCGCACGGCACACCGGTATTTTGCGCAGTGCAGAGAGCAGCGTATTCCTCATTCCACCTAGGGATCCAATGACCATAACCAGCAGACTTACAGTGTAGTCTGGCCAGAGCCTGCGAAGTTGTCCGAGCAACTCCTGATATTTGGTCCGCTTTTCCTCCTCCTTAGAGACGATGTTCACCTCGGCAGGCGCCGAAAACTCAATAACGAACATCGTCTTCTGTTGGTGGTCGAGAAGGACTATGTCGGGCTTGTTTGCCTGTACAAGCTCGAGCGTGGGGAACGAGTAGTTCCAGTAAATCCGGCATCTCTCGTTCTCCACAACGGACTCTATATCCCCTGGAGCGTATGGCAGCACCGGTGTCTCATCGATACCGTATGAGTGCCTCAAATGATAGTAGAGCACTCGTAGTGCCGCGTTGTGCCGATGGACGTAAGCCGTCCCAGCGTACGTCTTACACGCCGACAAGAGATGCATAAGCGTCTCTGGCGCCTGTCGGCAAGCTCTACAAAGTGTGTCGGGTACATCTACACCCATAACCCTTTTACGGTACACCAAGGTGTTGAAGACACCGTCTTGGCAAGCCATTATAAAGCCCTCAGTCTCCGACTTCAACCCACTAGACCTTAGGAAAGAGAAGGTCAACTGCTCAGACAAGCCATGCTCTTCCAGATGTTTGTAGAAGATTCCATGCATTGGCTTATCTTTATGAAGTCTTAAAAGGAAGTCGACTTCGGCAGTTTTAAGGTGGGATTTTAATTCTGCGGGAGCAAGTTCCGTAATGGACTGCTGACACCTCCGCTTGAAGTCGAGTGTGAGGCTGAGCTCCTCGGCTGCGCGTTTCGCTGCGCTAAAAAGAAAGGCTCCTTTTCCCGCATTCTCGTGCTCTCGCACAAAGCGGATCAGGGGATCGGTGCTCTTCGTTACATAGCAGGCAGTGGCCAGTACTACTCTGTTGTGCAGACGCTCCAAACTCAATAGTCCACGCCCTCCCAGGTGTCGCGGGAGGTATATTCGCGGGACAGAGGACTTAGGATGCAGGCTTCTCTCCATATTCATCCTTTTGCGGGTCTTCGTGTCGATTTCCTTCAGCTCGTTCACTTTCCAGTGTATAGCACCAAAGGTGTATAATAACAATGGGACCGCAAGCATGTTTGTGGCAGCGACTTTGTTCTTGCCGGACAGTTCTGACGACCAGATCTGCCGGAGTCGGTGAAAATACTTGCGGCGGAGACACTCTTTAACCAATGCTGCCTCTTGGACATGACGCTGCGCCACTCCAAGGTAGGTATAAGTATCTCCGGCATGCAGTTGTCGCAAGATGCTCCCATCAACGAGCTGTTCCTCATCTCCCCTATCTCCGCTACGTCCTTTCTTGAGATGAACCAATGCACATTTGTCTGTCCCGAACTCCATTCCGATAGCATGACTGTACTCCTGCACCACCCTCAGCGATTGTTGTAGTTCGCGTTGGCCGGAGGCATAAAGTTTTAGGTCATCCATATAAAACAGATGGGTGACCTTGTGCCTCCGGTTATTGGGCGTGCCACAGCTGTATCCTTTAGTATTTCTCAGCGCTATGGACAGAGGCAAAAGTGAGATGCAAAAGAGCAAGGGACTCAAGGAGTCTCCTTGGAAGACACCTCTTTTCAATGACACCAACTCTGTCTGAACCCGAGTTTCACCTGATGTTATAGTGAACCGGGTCTTCCAGAGTGGCATCAGTTGTTTGATGCATCCCACTATCTGATTATCCACCGAAAGACATTCCAACAGCCGCACAATGAGCTCATGAGACGTGCTGTCGAATGCCTTGCGATAGTCAATCCAGGCCATAGAAAGGTTTCGCTTGTACTGCACGGAGTCCTGCGTGACACATCGGTCAATCAACAAGTTCTCCTTGCAGCCAGCTACTCCTTTCTTTGACCCTCTCTGTTCATACACGTCGAGAAATACAGGATTCACAGCCTGAAGGAGACGCATGTACAAGATTCTGGTGAAGAGCTTGTAACATGCGTTCAGACATGTTATTGGCCTGTAGTTTTTGGGATCAGACAAATCTCCGGTCTTCGGGAGAAGCACGGTTCGACCCTCGACAAACCAAGCCGGAATTGGCTGCTCCTGGTTTAGCCACGAGTTAAAAACTCTAGCTAAATGCCGGTGGCAACTGGGGAATTTTTTCCACCAGTAGGTGTTTATGCCATCCGGGCCAGGAGCTGCGAAATTCTTTGCGCCTCGTAAGGCGTCAAGAATTTCTTCCGTGTTTATCGGGTGACGCAGTACATTCAAGTTAGGAGTCCTCCTACAAACGGACTCGAACTGCGCCAAGGCCGGAGTGTCTGCTGAGAGAGGTTTGGGCTGTTCGTAAATGTCCCTCCAAAAGGCCTCCACGCGATCAGCAGTTGGCGGCTGCTCTATGGCTGGAGGCGGCTGTTGGAAAAGGCGAGAAGGTCTTTCGTAGAACATTCTGTTCTGTTCCAGACCTCTCGCCCGCGCCACCAACGATCGCTTAGCAGCGATTAGCATCCGTATCCTGTCAAGACAGTGTTGCTTGACAACAACCAGTACCGCTTGACTGAGTGTATGATGGTCGCGCCTCAACCCGTAGGCTATCTGGCGCACTCGGCGCGTAAATGGCTTCCCAGCCGCTCTATATTCCATCACACACTGGATACGGGATGCTTCCTGGCGAGCCAACTGGATTTTCGCTTCCATTTGGCGCACCCGTCTCTGTGCTCTCTCAACAGGAGAGTCTCTCACTCTCCCCTGTCTAGCTAGCCTCAGAGCCGCAGCGTAAATTTCGCAATTGATGCTCCAAATGTCAGAGGCCTCCGATAGACGTTCACCAACAACCTCATCCTCTCTCTTTAAATCTGCCAGCTTCAAGGACCTTCCGTTGTTATGCAAGGCCCTTCGGTCTCTGAAATCCCCAGGTGAGACGACTTGGTCGATTTCCCTCTCAGCGGGCCTTACCGGCGAACTTTCAGCCTGGTTAACAGGCCTTCCGTCCGCCGAAGGGGCAGGCTGAGCTGGAGCACGAACATATCCCTGCCTCCGGAGGTACGATACATAATCTCGCAAATTCTGAGAGGTAAGCGTGCTATGCTCTGGGTGCATTTCACACCACCTCTCATACATGCGGGACATGTATCCCCTACGGCGCGGGCTACAGCTCTCGTAGCAGCTCAGCAGGTCATCCTTGAGCTCCGTCGTCCACCTAAAACGGTCCATGTTATTGCGGGGGTCGTCATCAGGGCAAATCGAAGCACCGCCACCTTGCCCAACGCCGGCTTCCGAAACCGGCTCGGTGTGGGTGCTTTTCTTCCGGGGTGGTCGAACCCGAAGATAGGGCCCGTCAGGTGGTTAGCCTTAGGGCCCGCAGCCGACATTTCCGGAGGCAGCCGTCCAAATTGCCTCCAGAGGATGGACCTGTGAAGGTTGCCGACCGACTTACATCCTTTGGCTTCGGTATACCCCTCGGTGTCGCCACGCACCGAATAGCCTGTTGATGTTGGGCGGCTTCCTGGGGGTTTATTATTATTATTATTATTATTATTACTATTTTAAAGAGAGTTGAGCCAACAATGGCTATGAACTCAGAAACTGTGAGAAAAAAAAGTAAAGGTACGGTGTACAACATTAAGAAAAAAAGAAACTTAAGAGCTAAGGGCCTTATCTAGGTTGTTCTTAAAACAGTTCACACTCCCGGAGTTCACTACATAGTCTGGCAAACTGTTCCAGTGTTCAAATATTCTGTTTGACAGAAAATGCTGTCGCACGGTTGTCTTGAAGGCTTCTTTTTGCAGTTTGTAGTTATGTCCTCGAAGATTGTTAGTGCTCAGTTTGTAAAGATGGGACAGATCCATGCCAAAGAGACCACGAATGGCTCGGAACGTGATAATCAGGTCACCGCGACGGCGTCGGTCAGAAAATGAAGTTAGACCGAATATTCTGAGCCTCTCGCTATAGTCCGGGCGAGTTGCGCCATACGGAATACGAGTCGCTCTGCGTTGCAGAGATTCCAGGAGGTCTTGATCGCGAACAAGGATTGGACACCAAACTGGCCCAGCAAATTCCAACAGAGGTCTGACATATGTTTTATAGAGTAGGCCACACGTCGAGGTGTCGCAACCATTAAACGACTTCTCTAGTAGGTAGATGAACCTTTTGGTTTTGGAGCATATGTGGTTCACATGGTCAGACCAAGTTAAAGTAGTGTTAATAATTACTCCAAGGTCGCAATGACTACTGACAGCGGGAATCGTCTCATTAAGGAGCGAGAAACTCATCATTGGGTTGTTCTTACCAATATGTAGAACGCAGCATTTAGATGCGTTCATGGGTAGGTTCCAATCCCTTGACCAATTTGCGATACAGGTGAGGTCGTTTTGCAAAGATTGTGCACAGGTTAAAGGGTTGGCAAAAAGTTTGGTATCGTCAGCATAACAGGAATAGGTCGAATTGAAGACGCTAGAGAGGTCGCAAGTATACAGGATGAACAACATTGGTGCGAGGACAGAGCCCTGCGGCACACCACTAATGACAGGTCTTCTAGAGGAAATATGGTTGCCAACATATTGTGATATGTTTTTATTTTATGTTTAACATATACGCGGTTTTGACATATATTTGAATAAATAAAAAATAAAAGAATTTGGTAATGTATTTTTCCACCAATCATTAGCAGAAAAAAGTCGATATTCATTCGCCATAAACATAATGCCGTTATGGTTGTTCATGATTTTTAAAAACCTCTAGTGATAAAATCATGTTATTTATTTCTTGTCTACCTTTTATTAAGAGAATTATACAGTAAATACATAAGCAAATTGACTTGAAGGGCTGGTGACGCAACATAATAATCTATATATAAAAAATAAGAACGGTAATCAAAGGCTCCTGAATGGAGTATATAAAAATTCCACCCGCTACCCGAGAAATTTTCCCACAAAAAGATGGTTTCACTAGGCACTCCAATCAACTTCTTATATGAGATTTCAGAAAAATACGTCCAGACCGCTCTGGCTCTGTTCTTTTCCCACAATGTAAATTTTTTTTGAGTACATCTCTATGTTACAAAAATTTGAATCTTCAAATTTTTGTATCTAAAATTCAGAACGCTCGGAACTACTGCAAACGGGTCAGGCGTCGATTAATATCAATTCTCTGTATAACTATTTCACCAATTTTTTATTCAGATACAGAGCAATATGTACCGTTTATATTATACTGTGCATGAGCTATTTTCATTTTGTATGAATATTAAATATCTAAGACAGATATAACAGGAAACGAAATAAAACTTTCAAAAATCAATGCTTTGGCGCCATGTGCTTGTACACTTTTGTCACACGGTGACGTCATGCGCAGACCGGTTCGAAATCTGTCCGCCAAGTGATCATATCTGTCAGTGTCGTAGTATCATGGTATGTACCATCATTTTCAAAATTCAAGAAAATTTGATCAACCAGAGTACATGTAGAATTTGTTACTCTTGTAGGCCATTTTACCACCGGTTGACAATTAAAACTCAGTGTAACTTCATATAAGTACTGTTAGAAGTCCTTAGTCCGATTGGGCACGAAAACACTTGGTACGGATTTAACTATTTATTTTCACTAACTATGTACACTACGCCTAGCCTAATACTTAACAGTCTAATTTATCTAAAGTCACTACACTAATTTATATTGGTCCTTAACTTCACTAATTTATATCACAGTTCATTTATTTCGCGCGCGCCACTGGAATGTCGCGTATTGTACTACCGAACACAGACTACTACACTGCACTGACTGACTCTAACTGTCTGTCTGTCTCTTGTGCGACGGCGCTTTATATTAAGCGCGTCATCTCTGGAACGTTCTCGGCGAACTCTCTGTGCCTCCTATATTAATCCTCGTTTTTGTTTATTTTTCTTGAAAAACATATTTTCAAATTTACTTTCCATTTCATTTATCATGGGTAATAATTGATCGTATTTATTCTTCAGTACTGTATAATGCATAGGAATAATTTTCTCTAAAGAGGAGTTCAGCTTTGTATACGTCTTTACTAAGTTATGTATATGCTTATCTAAGCATTTTGAATTAACATCATGTAAAAACATATGTTTTCTATCAACTATATTCGCTTTACCTAACTTAGGGCCGGTTGTACAATGCAAGCTTAAGCTTCGGCTTAAGGTAAGCCGACGTTAAACCACGTCAGTTGCAAGACGTCCGTTGTACAATGCTGGCTTAGCCCCCCACTCCAAGCTTAACACGAGCTTACGTAAGCTGAAGCTTAACGCGAGCTTAGCAGAGGTTTAAACCTAACCTGATACAAGTGACATGATATGTCAAGAAGAAACCTTCAAATTGCTTGTCACTTTATTAGGTCATATTTTTTGAAAGATTGTGTCTAATTTAACAAAGAGAGCAAATGAAAGAACAGAGACAGTAACGGTCGTTGCCGAAATTTGACACAAACTGTCATAAGTGCCTAACCAAAAAGGGTACTTTTTCAGATGATTATGTCAGTACGTATTGCTTCATTGATGCCAACTGATGAATTTCATTATCAACCAGGTTTAACTAAGCCGACGATTGTACAACGGGTGTCGACTTTAAGCCTGAGCTTAGCTAAGCTTAGGCTTAACAAAGCTCGTGCTAAACCCGCATTTGTACAACCGGCCCTTTGAGGGTAAAATACCGGGGGTATTGGATAACTCGGTAACCTTAACTTCACTCGCTATCAGTTTCCGAGAAGGACCAGGAAGATTTTCGTGGCTTTGATTGTCGTCCTGTAACAAATGAGGCTTCCTTAATTCCTTCATATGAACAATTTCTATTTTTCCTTTACTATTTCTTATTTCAGCTTTATTATGCTCTAAGATCTTTACGATAAGGTCCTATAAATTTATTGTGTTTTTTGCTCCTAATTTTTGGACTCTTTTTGTAAACCGTTTGATTCACTGTAAACTCTATACATTGGTCACCTTTTACGTTCCTTTTTTCTAAAACCTTTTCTTTATCCTTAATTAGTTCATTTTGAACCGTATCATATATTTGACTAATTTTTTGTTTATGATTCTGAAAATAGTCTGTGAAAATTTCTTTTGGTGTAAGAATTTCATCGGCATGTCTTGAATTAGTATGACCAAATACCAACTCAAAAGGAGTAAAACCTGTTGCACTGTGAATTGAACTATTATAGCCTATAATTGCGTAATCAATAAGATCATCTTCATTGGGATATTCTTCTTTTAAAATCGTTAAATGTTCAATAAGGGTCGAATGAAATCTTTCAACTATGCTGTTTGATTCATGATGCGTGATTTTAACATTTCCGTAACAGTTTGATTATTGAATTCTTTACCTGAGTCTATTACAATTTTATCAGGTGTTCCAAAAGAACCAAACTATTTTGTGAGCGTTTTGCATACATTAATAGCTGTTTTGCCAGTAATGAAAAATGCTTGTCCAAATTTAGAAAATGCATCTACTATTGTAATATACTGTTTTCCATTATAAAAGAATGTATCAACATGTATTGCTTCGAAGGGTTTCGTGGGCGTTTCCGTAAGTACTAAGGGAACATAATTATGGATTTTGTCTAGAATATTTGGCTCTTTGACAAATATCGCATGAATTGATATATCTTGTAATACTTTGTTTTATATTTAACCAATAATAATTCTTCTTTAATGTTTGCAGCGTTTCGTCAATTCCACGATGATTCTTTTTACTTCCCACACCGATAGGTGAGGGGAGTATTGTGATCGCGAAAATTTTCGATTTTGAGATAATACGTTTTTTGGGCGTTTTATGATGTGTACATAACGAAAATCCACGTCACTCATTTCCGTCGGTCTGTCTGTCGGTCTGTCTGTCGGTCTGTCGGTCTGTCGGTCTGTCTGTCTGTCTGTCGCGTTTTTCTACCCTCGTAATCTCTGTAACCGCTGCATGGATTGTGATGAAATTTGGGCAGCGGTATGCTGTGGGGTCGTAGTAGGTAATGTTCCTATAATTTTGAAAATCGGTGCATAGGCGGCGGAGCAATTAGCAAAAAACAAAAAAAAATAAATATTGCTGAAACTTCGTTTTTAGGCGTTTTAGGGGTCCCTGATCATTTTCTACTTTTTTTTGGGTGGGGGTGAAATTGGGGTGGTTGGGGGGTGGAGGGTTGTAAAATTGAAAAATTTGTTGCTTTCATAATAGACTGTCCACTGACCTGTGAAGGAAGACCTGGCGACATAAATAACTTTTTTAGGTCCATCCGAACATTGCCTTTGCCTATTACAGAAAGCAAAGGACTTAGAATTTTTTTTGATGTAAACATACGAGAGTATTGCGTCAGATCGTTGTAACGAGGAAACTGTTGAATTGATTTTAATGAAATTTTGAAACGGCATTACTACCATGGCGAAGATGGAAAACGCGTATGGTTTTGATAAATCGTGCCAGTGGCGGCGCAGAAATAATAAAAAAACTAAAAATATAAAAACAGCTCAAACTTCGTTTTTAAGCGTTTTAGAGGTTCCTGATCATTTTCTGCATTTTTTTTTGGGTAGGGGTGAAATTGGGGTGGTTGGGGTGTTGGGGGTTGAAAAATTAAAAAAATTCTTGTACTCATAATAGGCTGTCCACTAACCTGTGAAGGAAGATCTAGCGACACAAATCACCTTTTTAGATGCATCCGAACATTGCCTAGCCTATTACAGAAACTAAGGGACTTAGAATTTTCTGTGTACTATACGAGAATTTATTGGTCTAAATCGTTTTGTATTTTGTAACGTGGACACTATTAAATTGATTCTAATAAAATTTTGACACAGTATATTGTTACCGTGGTGAGAATGGAAAACGCGTATGTTTGTTAGTCAGTGGCAGCGTAGCAATAATCAAAGAACGCGACAAGCATGAAAGCAACTCAAATTCAGTTTTCAGATGTTTTAGGGGTTCCTGATCATTTCCTACCAGTTTTTAGGGGGGGGGGGGGTGGCAATTATTTGGTTGCAAGGGATCTTAGACTAAAGCTTCATGCTATGGGAAAATAATAAACTGGTATCAGCGTAATCTGTGGGAAGTACTAAGTCAATCAACTTGACTTAATTTTTTCCTTCATGATGATTTTTCATTAACATGATAAAATACATGTAATATGTGGCGTCTGTTAGATAATCTCTCATGAAATCAAATATTAATTTTTTGTTTACTTCTAAAGGTATGCTAACTTTGAGAATTTTATGATTTCCATAATTTTCTTTTTGTACTGTTATTTTATTTTGCCTACTTTTAGAAACATGAATTTGATTGAATTTATTATTGATTATATTATCTTGGATAGGGATACCACTATTTTCTAATTCTTTTGATAATGAACGCGGAGTTTCATCATCGGATCGATCAGGACGTCTAATCTCCACATCTTGAAGTATATTTATTTTCGGGGGTGATTATTTTTCGATATTTTCCGGATTTTGATCATAATTTGTAGTATTATTAGCGATATCTTCGAAGAATTTTAAAATAGCTTCGTCTACATCTCCAGGGTTGGCTACTGTTGATTCTGTTTCATGAATATTGAGTTGTACACGAGACAAGGCGTCTGCATTTGAATTTAACTTTCCCTTTTTGGATACTACTTTATAATCAAACTCTTCTCCATCTTACTAATTTTGAACTTGATTCTTTCACGTTGAATAACCAGGTAAGAGCACGACAATCTGTAACAATTGTAAATTTGCGACCAAAAAGATAAGGTCTAAAGTATTGACAACCAAATAGTATAGCTAACATTTCTCTTTCGGCTGTATGATATTTTTGCTCTGTTTCATTTAATGTACGAGAGGCATATGCTATGGGTTTATCTTGACCTATCGGTCCTTGACTTAAAATTGCACTAATTGCTACTGCACTTGCATCAGTAGTTAATATAAACTCTTTTGTGAAATCAGGATAGATAAGAATTGGATCATTACATAGCATTTCTTTGCAAGTATGAAAACTTTCAATAAAACTTGAAGTGTCGACAACTTTAGCATTCTTTTTTAAACAAGATGTTAGCGGTTTCATGATTTTAGCAAAATCTGGTATAAACTTTCGGCAATATCCAACTAATCCTAAAAATGATTGAATTTCTTTTTGTGTTCTTGGAATAGGAAAATTCCTTATGGCTTTCACTTTTGAAGGGTTCGGTTTGATACCTTCTGGTGTAACTATATGACCTAAATAATCTACAGATTTCTGTAGGAAGTTTGACTTATCTAATTGAACTTGGCTTCCCTCAATCTGTCAAAGACTTTTTTCAATTTTACAATATGGTCTTGAAGGCTTGTACTAAAGATGATGATATCATCAAGATAACAGAAACAAAATTCATTGATTAATCCTCTCAGCACATTATCCATAACTCTTGGGAAGGTAGATGGACTATTGTTTAAGCCAAATGGCATTCTAGTGAATCCCATTTACCATTTAATACAGAAAAGGCAGTTTTTGGAATATCATTTTCATCCATTTCAATTTGATGATATCCAGAGGCTACATATAAAGTTGTGAATTAGTTTGATCTTCCTAATTTATCTAGAATATCTGTAATACAAGGAATAGGATAGCGGTCATCAACTGTTCGCAAATTTAATTTTCGGTAGTCAATAACAATTCTCCATTTTTGTATACCTGACTGGTCCATTTTCTTTGAAACAATCCATATAGGGCTGTTAAAGGGTCTATTCGAAGGTTTTATTATACCTTGTTTTAACATCTCTTCAATTTGATCTTTTACTTCAGGTTTATGAACTTAGGAAATCTATAAGACTTTGTATAAATGGGGGTTTCATCGGTTAATCTGATTTTATATTTAACTTTGTTTGTAAAACTCAAAGGAATTTGTTCATTATAGAAAATATCTCGATATTCAAAAATCAATTTCCTAATTGCTCTATTTTCTTCTTCATTGCAATGTGATAAGTTGATATTTTTTAAATTGGCTTTTAGAATATTATCGTACTTTTTTGTGATAATCCTCAATATCTCTGTGGTCATCCATTCTTTCTTTGATTGTTTTGTTTCGTGACCAAGCATCTCTTCTGCGGTTTCTAGTAGGACTGTTTTAATGTTGCTCCATTGAACTTTGGGTCTCTCTGTTCTGTATTTTCACGGGTTGTATACCTTCTAGTTAAGTCTTGTCTCACTTCTTCTTTCTTCTCATTACTTTGAAGTAGGTTTATATTGTATCTTGTGTGATTTGTCTTATTAGTGATTAGTTTTCCCCTGTGTTGGAATCTAGCTATTAGTGGGTTGTGGTCCGAACCTATATCGGCTTCCGGATATGCTGCTACTCTTTTTATGCTATTCTTAAATCTGTTGTTAATTATAATGTAGTCTATTTGATGTCTTATGATGTTTTGAGGGTTATTTTGAGGGGATCTCCATGTATATAATCGTCTTTCAGGTAAATCATAGAATGTATTTTTAATTACTAGGTCTTCTTCTAAACAGAATTGGATTAACATTTCTCCTCTTTCCTTTTGAGTTCCAAGTCCATAGTTTCCCGTAACGCCCTCAACCTTTTCACGTCCAACTTTAGCATTAAAATCTCCTATGATCATATTTATTTCATGTTTCTTTAATGAGTTTAGTATATCCCTGAGTTCTTCGTAAAATTTTATTGCTTCATTATCAGGTTTGTCGGCTGTAGGTGCAACCTGAATGATGTTGATGTTTACGGGCTTGCAGTTGAATGGCATCAGCATTATTCTGTCTGAGTGAGGGACAACGTTTTTTATGTATTTCTTTAGAGGATCTTTTAGTAACATACCAACTCCATGTCTGTGTTGGGGGTCGTTATTGTCGTTACCAGAATAGTAAAGGGTGGCTCCGTTATACTGACAAGAGCCGTTGTTGGGCCATCTTATCTCACTGATTCCGAGTATATCTATGTTTAATCTTTTCATTTCTTTGACGGCGTTTGCTAGCTTTCCTGAGGCAAACAGGGTGCGTACGTTCCAAGTAGCGACTCTACTCTTCAGCTTTACTCAGTCCAGTCGGGGGATTCTCAGCACCCTCTGATGATTCAACATCTGCCCGGGACTAAGGGCCATATTTCCATTGTTTTCTGTCATAGTAAAGTTTTAGGGTAGCGATGAACAGATACTGTCCTGGGGAAGTAAATATCTGTGTTATAGTCGTAGGTTCCCGTTACTTTCGACTCCTGAAAAACATATTTACTTGTCTTTGATTTGGGGTTATACCGCCCATGCTCGGTCAGGGCCTCGTTTGTGTTAACAGGATTTACCAGCGAGAAGGTGAGGTTGACAGTTGAGTAGGAGAGGCTTTTTGAGACGCTTCACTACCCCATTAAAATCCCTGTACTGTGAATAATTCTCGTAATTAAAATCATAATTGTCTTGTAAATTATGCAATTCCTGACTTGTAAAATTTCTAGGGCCTGAATTTTGGAAGAAATTCCTATTTTGATTTCCTTTTGGAAAATTCGCATTTCTTGAACCACCAATTATTATAGCTTGTGATGTCCTCTCTCAACACCCGAAACCCCCATCAACGCACAAGCCGGAATAAACCAGGAAAAATTTTTTTTTATTCCGACTTGTAATACCAGCCGTCGCGTATTTTTTGGATTCAGGACTGGGAGCTGGGCTGTCATCCCCATTGTCACGGATTTTAAACCACCAATTATTGTAGCTTGTGATGTCCTCTCTCAACACCCGAAACCCCCATCAACGCACAAGCCGGAATAAACCGGGAAAAAATTTTTTATTCCGACTTGTAATACCAGCCGTCGCGTATTTTTTGGATTCACGACTGGGAGCTGGGGTGTCATCCCCATTGTCACGGATTTTGACCCACCAATTATTATAGCTTATGATGTCCTCTCTCAACCACCGAAACCCCCATCAACGCACAAGCCGGAATAAACCAGGAAAAAAATTTTTTATTCCGACTTGTAATACCAGCCGTCGCGTATTTTTTGGATTCAGGACTGGGAGCTGGGGTGTCATTCCCACTGTCACGGAATTTGAACCACCAATTATTATACCTTATGATGTCCTCTCTCAACATCCGAAACCCCCATCAACACACAAGCCGGAGTAAACCGGGAAGAAAAAATTTTATTCCGACTTGTATTACCGGCCTTCGCGTATTTTTTGGATTCAGGACTGGGAGCTGGGGTGTCATCCCCATTGTCACGGATTTTGACCCACCAATTATTATAGATTGTGATGTCCTCTCTCAACGCCCGAAACCCCCATCAACGCACAAGCCGGAATAAACCGGGAAAAAAAATTTATTCCGACTTGTAAGACCAGCCGTCGCGTATTTTCTGAATTTAAATCTGGGAGCACTGGGGTGCCATCCTATTTATCTTTTGTCTATTTACCATCCTATTTTAGCGCTGAATGTGAGGAACACATAACGTGTAAAACTAATGAAAAAAAAATTAAAAAACCGGCGACCTCAAGCTGACTACGCCCATGCATTCGCCGCGAATAGGCGAGTAGATCACTGAGCGAACCAGACAGCCGTTGTTGCCAGGTTGTATATGACCACTGAAGTAGTAGCCAGCTTTGGGAGCTAGCTTCACACGCATAAGTCCCACATCATTGGTGATTTATTTGTGAACTGTTGAAATCGTAACTCAAACGCTTGGCCTATGGTGGCAATCACATCTTTTGCTAGTCCTCCTCCACACTCCAATACATAACATTCCCTCAGCTCATTTTCATCTTTCGCTATATATCCTACAAAATCTAGGGTGTCAGCATCACCACCTGAAGCAAATAGAGTCGCGCGCCGACCGTCGCGAGTATCGGACGCAAGCGGACAGCTACGAGCGATAGCACACGAAAACCGACGAACACACGTTCGCGTGTAAAAACCGACCGTTGCGCTAGAGCACGTGGCGCGCGGTACAGCGGTCCCTCCAGCGGTACAGTGTACAGTAGAGCAAAAGCACAGGTGACAGGACACCGAAGTGTAAAGCGCGATACAAAAATATGGCTGACGAGCCAGAAGTGAATGAGGAGTATAGCGAAGAGGTAGGAGATGATGGAGAGGGGGTGAGGGAAGACGAGGTGAGGAGAGATGCTGTTGACCTCCTTACCCAAGAAAACAGAGCACTGAAGAAGCAGCTAGCAGAAATAACAAAGATGCTAGCTGCAAGCCAAGAAACTAATGAATCTCTCAGGAAGATGATCGCAGAGGTCTTGCAGAATCAAAGAGATGCAAAAAACCCTCGTCACTAAGAAATGGAGACAGCGAGAGCATCTCCCAAAAGAAAGAAGACCTCCTCTTCATCATCATCTGGTGAAGAGAAAACGACAAGGAAAGAGGTGTCACTAGCCAAGAAAAAGGCTACAGAAAATACTAATGCAGAAAAAAACGAGGAAAGTGAAGAGGTCACTACCTCCAAAGTTGGAGGAAATGCCGAAAGTAGTCAACAAGAGACTACCAACGTAGGCGAAGATAAAGAGGAAGAAGAAATGAAGAAACTATTGAATGCGAAAGCACTGAGACAAAAGGGCAAAGACCCCCACCTCTATACATCCACAAAGAAGAGCAGTGGATAGAGGTGGTAAACAAAAAGAAAATTAAAATGACCAACCCTGCCAGACTAACAAGGGTTGGCATAAAGATACAAACTAAGACTCCCGAAGAGTACAGGGAAGCAAGGAAGGTACTGACAGAAAGTGGGGTCGAGCACCACACCTACAGTCTTCCTGACGACAGACCACTAAGCGTGGTCCTCAGAGGGACACCAGTAGTGAATACATCACAAGAGATTGCCGAGGACCTGAGAGAAAAGGGGTTCCACCCAATAAGAGTAAACAGGATGGTCAGCAGGAGGACAAAGAAGGGCATCTACAAGATGACAGACTGTTGTCACATGAAGATAACGGTGGAAACATTGAGGAGGCGCGAGGGGCCAGGACAATGCTATCGGTGCCAGATGTTTGGCCACAGCCAAATTAAGTGCACTGGAGCGCCAAAGTGCGTACGCTGTGCCAGAGGACACAGGGCGAACGAATGCAAGATGTCCGAACTGCGGAGGGAGAACATCCCGCAAGCTACGAGGGATGCCCACACAGGCCCAAAGGAAGGCAAACGGGCAAGCCTAAAGAAGGCCCTAGGAAAATAATCCCCAGACCGGTGGTAGAAGGACGAAGCTTTGCAACAAGCGCAATGCCAGAACAGGCAAGAAGACCACCGGGGCCTTCAAAAGCTCAGGTGGATTATGCCACCTTAAGCGAGTTTACGCAGATCCACGCTGCAAACATGATGAATCTCATCATGCAGAATGAAAACTCCAAGAAGGCCTACTTCCAATATGGAACAGGTATACGGAAAGTAGTGAGCGACAACAAGACCAACTAAATCTCAAATGGCTATGCAACAATCCAACACACCGAAATTCCTGAAGATACTGAGCTGGAACGTTAACAGCGCAAAAGGCAAGAAGTATGAGATAGGTGAAATCCTAACACGAGGGAACTTTGATGTGATGGCATTGCAAGAAACGATGCTCTGTGAAAAAATTCACCATTGGACCATCCAAGGATATACAACGTACAGAAAGGACAGAAACGCGAGGGGGGGTGGAGTACTAATTGCAGTAAAAACCAACATAATCCATCACCAACTAGAGATACCAGAACTACAAACTGCCGAAGCGGTAAGTATTTCAATACAGACAGAAGCCTATGGATGGCTGAACATATCATCAATATACGTCCGACCCAATGCGACACTGCACCTAGGTGACATAACTAGAATAACGCAAATGGGAGAAAAAACTATAATTATCGGAGATCTCAACGCTAAATCGGGCAGCTGGGGATCACACACGACAAACACGCACGGAAGAGTGCTCTAGCTACTTCTAGAAGATCCAGACTACGCTATCCTAGGTCCTGAAGAACCAACCATTTACCCAGCAAATGGTGGAAAGGCTGACGTCATAGACATAGCGATCTTGAAAAACATAGATATGTCCTGCACTATTGGCACCACTCAGGAAGGAAGCTCTGACCACAACCCCATATACCTAGAAATAGGGGAGGGGGTAAGCTCAGATGCACACAGATGAACAAAAAGAGTGGACTGGCTGAAATTTGCACAGACACTGCGTCACCTTCTGGGTCCTGTACCACAATTAATGTCACCAGGAGACATTGAGCAGGAAATAGAAACCTTGGAGGAGAAGATCAAAATCGCCATACAAATAGCAGCGACAGAAGTAGACATCTCCCAGCCCAACAGACACAAGGATTTGCCCGATGATATAAAGCAGAAGATCTCCCACAGAAACAGAGCACGAAGAATAGCCCAAGAGACGAGAGCACCTGAACACAAGAGAGAGCTAAAAAGGAAATCTGATGAAGTCAGGAGAGCGCTCCAACAACATCATCAGAGACACTGGAACAGGAAGCTGGAGGAATTGTCCCCGTCTGACCCAGGAATGTGGAACCTCTAAAGGACCCTCAGAAAGAGAACTAAACCTCTCCCGGCCTTGCACGGTGAAAATGGCATAGTGTACACTACACAAGACAAGGCAGAGGCCTTTGCCGATTGCTTGGAATTGCAATGTAGACTGTACAGTCACCCCGACGAAGACGACGACTTTGTCGAAGAAGTGGAAAGAAGAGCCAGAAGAGCTTCCAGAGTCGCGGAAGGTGAAAACATGGTCCCTACCTCTCCAGGAGAAATAAGGGATACCATAAGGTCCGTAAAGACAAAGAAGGCTCCCGGAATAGACGGGAGAGGCAACAGAGTGCTGAAAAAATTGCCAAAAGAGGCGATTGCAGTGCTCACGGCGATAGTAAATGCAATACTAAGATTGCATTACTATCCCAAAAGGTGGAAAACGGCTGAAGTAATACTAATACCAAAGCCAGGGAAAGATCACCAATTTCCCCAAAACCACCGGCCGATTAGCCCGGGGGGTGTTCACTCTTATGGAGCCAAGGTGGCCGGTAATTTTAATTCCCCCCCAAATTGATAAGATGTCGCCAGGAACCGTTTGGTAGATAATGTGTATATGTAGTTGCCTGACATTCTAGTATGAAGGCGAAATTAACCTTAATAACTTTTGAAACTTTGAAATTATCAACTGTCATGTGAGCGTCACTGGTCTTGTTTTTGTGTATTTGTCGAAGTTTTTAGTGTTCTCACATTTCCAGTGAACTTTTTCAGTGTTTATCGGACTTTGTTTGTAGTGATAAGTGTTTGTTTGACTTTTTTCGCCCAAAAGTGACTACAAATAAGCAAGAAGCAGGCGAACTCATCGACCTTCCGTCGGTCCTGATAACAAGGATTTTTAATCCCAGTTTGTAAGTAAAATTATCATGCTGTAATGTAGATTTTAGATAAATAATAGGTTCATGTTAGTAAGATGAATATGTTCGTTCATCTCTGCAGCACATACATAAGTGCAGTTAAATGTGGTTTAGGATGTTACCAAAATGAGCAGTTTGTTAACTTTGGAAACTATTGAACGTAAAAAAAGCATCAAGTGAAAGAATGCCAAATATCAACTCTTTTCGAAAGAGGTTTAGATTCAACATATATGTTTTATACAATGCTCTGAAACCTACGCTTAAAAGCCACGACCCTAATGAATTTAAAAAAGTTTTAATTGAGAATTTATTATTACAATCATAACATCATAACCTGCCTTTAGATGACCCAACCTAGAAAATTTAGAAATCCTAGTCTTAGTTTAGATTTAAGTTTATTCTTTTTACTACAAAAAATCTTTATTTTGTGCAAGGGCTGAGTGGAAGAGCACTTCGTGTGAACTCCCCCTTGAGATTTCCCTTGGTATTTACTGTCCTGTATGTTTCTAGTTTCAGTTTTCATTTAAACTGATGGGAAATAAAGTTATTATTATTATCCTGATTTTCCAAGTTTCTCTCGCATGACTGCGGTAGCAACAAATGTTGACGGGCTATGCCAAGTCAACACCTGAACTATTACGGATCGGAATTTAGGAAGGATCGTACAATATTGCAGGTCTTCAGGATTACAGACTTTTGAAATATTTTGTGTAACCTTTCGTCCAGGCCTAACTGTTGTAGGTGTGGTGTAAAGGTGTTTGGTGTAAGGCCTGAGACAGACATAATGAGGGGGACAATAGTAACTTTGTTTTGCTTCCAGAGTCGTTTTATCTCTATTGCAAGGTCAGTGTATTTATATATCTTCCCAGCGTAGGTGTTTTGGATATTCGTATCGTTGGGAATAGCGATATCTATCAAATAGGTAACTTTGTCTGCCTTTGACTGAAAAACTATATCTGGTCGATTTGCCGGGATAGTCTTATCTGTATGTATCTCAACGTCCCAGTACAGTTTGTATTCACTGTTTTCGAGTACTGATGTCGGTGTGTAATTGTAATATGTATCTGTGTTTTCTATTAGCTTGTTTGTTGTGGCTAGTGCTTAGTGAATGACCTTGGCTGCAGAGTTATGTCTAGCTGTGTACTCGGTTCCAGCGAGAGTTTTGCATGCGCTTGTTATGTGGTCTATTGTTTCCTTTTGTTGGTGCCACTTTCTGCAATTGTCGTCGGTTATGGATGTATCTTTAATTATGTATTTCACGTAGTTCCTTGTCGCAATCACTTGGTCCTGGATAGCAAGCGTAAAACCCTCAGTTTCTCGAAAGAGTTGGCCATCCTGCAGCCAGGTGTATGATTGTCTTTCATTAATGTGCTCTTGTGTAACGCGGTATCTGTGCTTGCCATGGAGTGCTTTTTGTGACCAGGTGTCTATTTTTTCTTGTTGTAATTGTATGTGATTGTGCCCGTCTGCTGAGTGATCTGTGCGGGATAAGTTTAATGGAGTATAATTTTTGTCTGCTTTTACTATCGACCTATGCAGATTTGTCTGTTTGTTTTGGAAAAAGTCTCTGAGCGTTTTTATTTGTCTTGTGTGAAGTGACTGTATATCTATAATCCCTCTGCCTCCTTGCTTTCTGTCTATGGTGAGCCTTTCTTTGCATGCGTTTGGATGTGACATTCGGTGTTTCGTAAGTTCTGTCCGTATGAGGATGTGGATGTTTTCTATATCAGTGTGCGACCACTTGATGATGCCGAAGGAGTATGTGAGGACAGGTATCGCAAATGTGTTAATTGCTTTTGTAAGATTTTTGGAATTCAATTTTGATTTTAGAAGTTTAACGAGGCGGTCTCTGAACTCTTGTGTTAGTTGAGCCTTGACTTGTGTGTGGTCGATCTTAATGTTCTGATTGAAGCCCAGATACTTCTACGTTTCGTCCTTGTCCATGTTATCCAGCGTTTCGCCAGTTAATATTTCCTGTTCGGATTGGTTCTTCCATTGGCCTTTACTGATGTGGAGCACCTTGCATTTGCTCATACCGAATTCCATCCGGACGTCTGACATACAAACTTCTGTTATTCTGAGTAATTCTCTTAGTTGCACTTCAGTGGCTGCATATAGTTTTATATAATTCATGTAGAGAAGATGATTTATTCTGTGCTGATTGACTTTCTGGTGTCTGATGTTGAAACCATAATTTGTGTTGTTAAGTGCGTTAGAGAGTGGATTTAAGCAAAGGCAGAACCACAGTGAGCTAGGCGAATCACCCTGGAAGATACCGCGTCGTATGAGTAGCTCCTCTGTTTGGATATATCCGTCCTGAGTTTTAAGATGTATGTTGGTTCGCCATGTCTCCATGGTTCTTGTAAGGAACTCGCGAAGGACTGGGTTAATTTTGTATATTTGAAGAGTTTTCGTTAGCCAGCTATGGGGTACAGAGTCAAAAGCTTTTTTATAATCGATGAAGCAGGTATGCAGATTTCTGTGTTCTTTTCTGGTTTGCTCCATGATCACACTATCAATTATGAGTTGTTCTTTGCAACCTTGGCTTTGTTTTCTACATCCTTTTTGGTCTTCAGTCAGGATGTTGTTTTGGGTGAGGTGTTGTTCAATCCTTTTGCCTATTGTTGCGGTGATGATCTTATACAAGGTTGGGAGACAAGTGATCGGGCGGTAATTGGCAGGGTTTCTGGTATCTGCGTTTTTTGGTTTTACATAAGTTATTCCTTGTGTGAGGAATTTGGGAAGCCTATTAGGTTGTAGTATGGCTTTATTGATTTGCTCTGTTAGCATTTCATACGTTGCACTGAACTGCTTGTACCAGAAATTTTGCACGTTATCTACGCCTGGGCACTTCCAGTTGTGAGTGTTTTATTGTCTCGGCTATTTCCTCTGCTGTAAGAACAACGTCTCGCTGCTCCGCTATATGTTGATGTTTTTCCTCTTCTTGTCTGATCCATGCAGCGTTTTCGTTATGTGTTTTTGGTTCTGACCATAGGCTTCCCCAGAACTGGGTTAACTCTTGTCTGCTTGGAGGTTCTGTTGTTGTTATCTGATTATTTGATGTCATCTTTTGGTAAAACTGTTTTTCACTTTTCTGAAAAAGATTGTTGGCATCCTTTCTGTCGTTGGATTCGTTGTATCTGCGGAGTCTAGCTGCATAGACGGCAAGTTTCTGTTTCAGTGTATCAGCTATTTTGGGTATTGTTTTTTGTGGTGATTTAGATTTGAGTCTGTTTATTGTTGTCTGTATGCGTTTTGAGAGGTTGTTATTGTTGGTGTATTGTGTGAGGTGCGCGAGATCCTTTCTGAGTGTGCTAATTTTATTTTCAATTCTAATTTGCCATTTAGGTTTAGATCTTTTGCTTGTGTGGTTTTTAGATCGCTTTGGAAGTTTTTGGCCGTTAACTATGAGTGTGGTTGCTGCAGCAGCATAGATAACCGTATGTATGTCCTCTAGGTCACTGTCGTTGGTTAAGAATTGTGGTATTATGTTGGCATTTATTGTGTGTAATATTTGTTGGGTGTTGTTTTTAAAAATTAGTCTCGACACGGGATCTCGCAGTACAGGATTGGTGCCACACCATTTGTTATATTGTGCGTTCATCACTTGCTTGGCAGATTGTGTGATGGCAGGTGGTAGAGTGATGTTTTGACTTTGTGTGGGTGTGGCAGGTAAGTTAGTGCATGTTGTTTCCGGTGTATGCGGTGCATGATTATGTTCTGGATCTATTTCTAAGTGTATGCTGGAGTTATTGGTTGTGTCTTTGTTTGGAGGTTGGTTATTTCGAGTATGAATGGTATGTCCTGTGATTGATTCACTAGCTAACGAATCGTTAGGTTGGACAACGGCGTCTGGTCTATCTTGTGTATGCTCATGTTCTGGATCTATCTCTGTGGGTATGGTAGTGTTGTCGCTTGTGGTTGAGTTTGAGGTCTGCGGGTCATTCTGATGGGCAGTATTTATTTCATTGGCTACAAGAGTCTTTAAAGCTTGTAGCTCTTCGGGCGTCAGGCGGTTGTTTTTTGTTATGACTCGTTTTTGGTCAATGAGTCTCTGTTACACGTTCTGCGAGGTGTGGGTATTGTGCTACAAATAGCCTGTGTAGCTCATGTCTGTAGCCTGTAGATATGGTTTCTAGTTTAGTGGCGGTGTAGTAACAGTGCATTACAGATTTGTTGATTTCGGTGGTCCACTGTAAGCGCTGTCTGGGTTTACCAGCCTTGGTGGTTGCTGGCTGTGCCGGCAAAACATCTGCAGCTGGATTGCGTTCTATGGGTTGTTCTGTTTGGGTTTGGGGTTCGGGTGAGTTTAATCGACGTACCCTAGGCCGTCGTTGGTTGTTTTTGGAAGTAACTCTATGCATCGTGTTCCCACGAGTAGGGACGATTTAAAAGTCGCTCTCCCGGGTGACGCCCATTCCAGGAGAGAAGGGACTTATATTTACTCCGAAGTTGGCCCAAGGTGCTCCGGAGGATTTGCGACTTTACTGTCGGGTTTTGTTGAGGCTTTCTCCTCGCGGGCCGGCCGGTTAAGGCGGGCCCCCGGCTTGCGTACCCCTCACAACGTTCCCCAGCCACGCCCTGCTGAGGTCGTTGACAGAAGGACAGGTGCCCAGCCTTCTGTGGCATTTCTCCCCGGATTTGCCAAATCCCCATCTGACTGAGGTCAGGATAGCTGAGGGAAACAAGCCTTGTGCTCGGTAGAGTATGTAAAGTCTACCTAGCCCACAGCTTTCTGAGTGTGCTAGCCTTGGTTGAAGTGACTTGTTGATCACGAGCCCTGCCGGCATGACATCTCCACGGTGGTATTAAAGCCTCCGATGAACCATCAACCGACATAGCTTGCCCATCAAAAAGTCACTTTCTAAGCCCCCAAACGAGCGACAACGTTCTAGCACCTGATGGGGGAAAGTTATTATTATTATGTTTTAAACAAAAAAGTGCAGCCCGGGCTCCGACACACCGAGCTGCTGTTCCATTACCCAATGACTACTCCTCACACCGTGAGGTGAGCAATCACTGGGTCCGCGAATCGTGCGCCCTAAGTAGACGAAGGGACCCAAGGATGACTGCCTTCTGCATTCTGGCGGCTAAGATGTGCGCCGCCGCACGGCACACCGGTATTTTGCGCAGTGCAGAGAGCAGCGTATTCCTCATTCCACCTAGGGATCCAATGACCATAACCAGCAGACTTACAGTGTAGTCTGGCCAGAGCCTGCGAAGTTGACCGAGCAACTCCTGATATTTGGTCCGCTTTTCCTTCTCCTTAGAGACGATGTTCACCTCGGCAGGCGCCGAAAACTCAATAACGAATATCGTCTTCGGTTGGTGGTCGAGAAGGACTATGTCGGGCTTGTTTGCCTGTACAAGCTCGAGCGTGGAGAACGAGTAGTTCCAGTAAATCCGACATCTCTCGTTCTCCACAACGGACTCTATATCCCCTGGAGCGTATGGCAGCACCGGTGTCCCATCGATACCGTATGAGTGCCTTAAATGATAATAGAGCATTCGCAGAGCCGCGTTGTGCCGATGGACGTAAGCCGTCCCAGCGTACGTCTTACACGCCGACAAGAGATGCATAAGCGTCTCTGGCGCCTGTCGGCAAGCTCTACAAAGGGTGTCGGGTACATCTACACCCATAACCCTTTTACGGTACACCAAGGTGTTGAAGACACCGTCTTGGCAAGCCATTATAAAGCCCTCAGTCTCCGACTTCAACCCACTAGACCTTAGGAAAGAGAAGGTCAACTGCTCAGACAAGCCATGCTCTTCCAGATGTTTGTAGAAGATTCCATGCATTGGCTTATCTCTGTGAAGTCTTAAAAGGAAGTCGACTTCGGCAGTTTTAATGTGGGATTTTAATTCTGCGGGAGCAAGTTCCGTAATGGACTGCTGACACCTCCGCTTGAAGTCGAGTGTGAGGCTGAGCTCCTCGGCTGCTCGTTTCGCTGCGCTAAAAAGAAAGGCTCTCGCACAAAGCGGATCAGGGGATCGGTGCTGTTCGTTACATAGCAGGCAGTGGCCAGTACTACTCTGTTGTGCAGGCGCTCCAAACTCAATAGTCCACGCCTTCCCAGGTGTCGCGGGAGGTATATTCGCGGGACAGAGGACTTAGGATGCAGGCTTCTCTCCATGTTCATCCTTTTGCGGGTCTTCGTGTCGATTTCCTTCAGCTCGTTCACTTTCCAGTGTATAGCACCAAAGGTGTATAATAACAATGGGACCGCAAGCATGTTTTTGGCAGCGACTTTGTTCTTGCCGGACAGTTCTGACGACCAGATCTGCCGGAGTCGGTGCAAATACTTGCGGCGGAGACACTCTCTAACCAATTCTGCCTCTTGGACATGACGCTGCGCCACTCCAAGGTAGGTATAAGTATCTCCGGCATGCAGTTGTCGCAAGATGCTTCCATCAACGAGCTGTTCCTCATCTACACTATCTCCGCTTCGTCCTTTCTTGAGATGAACCAATGCACATTTGTCTGTCCCGAACTCCATTCCGACAGCATGACTGTACTCCTGCACCACCCTCAGCGATTGTCGTAGTTCGCGTTGGCCGGAGGCATAAAGTTTTAGGTCATCCATATGAAACAGATGAGTGACCTTGTACCTCCGGTTATTGGGCGTGCCACAGCTGTATCCTTTAGTATTTCTCAGCGCTATGGACAGAGGCAAAAGTGAGATGCAAAAGAGCAAGGGACTCAAGGAGTCTCCTTGGAAGGCACCTCTTTTCAATGACACCAACTCTGTCTGAACCCGAGTTTCACCTGATGTTATGGTGAACCGGGTCTTCCAGAGTGGCATCAGTTGTTTGATGCATCCCACTATCTGATTATCCACCGAAAGACATTCCAACAGCCGCACAATGAGGTCATGATTCGTGCTGTCGAATGCCTTGCGATAGTCAATCCAGGCCATAGAAAGGTTTCGCTTGTACTGCACGGAGTCCTGCGTGACACATCGGTCAATCAACAAGTTCTCCTTGCAGCCAGCTACTCCTTTCTTTGACCCTTTCTGTTGATACACGTCGAGAGATACAGGATTCACAGCTTGAAGGAGACGCATGTACAAGATTCTGGTGAAGAGCTTGTAACATGCGTTCAGACATGTTATTGGCCTGTAGTTTTTGGGATCAGACAAATCTCCGGTCTTCGGGAGAAGCACGGTTCGACCCTCGACAAACCAAGCCGGAATTGGCTGCTCCTGATTTAGCCACGAGTTAAAAACTCTAGCTAAATGCCGGTGGCAACTGGGGAATTTTTTCCACCAGTGGGTGTTTATGCCATCCGGGCCAGGAGCTGCGAAATTCTTTGCGCCTCGTAAGGCGTCAAGAATTTCTTCCGTGTTTATCGGATGACGCAGTACATTCAAGTTAGGAGTCCTCCTACAAACGGACTCGAACTGCGCCAAGGCCGGAGTGTCTGCTGAGAGAGGTTTGGGTTGTTCGTAAATGTCCCTATTATTATTCACAAACACAAAAAGTGCAGGCCGGGCTCCGACACACCGAGCTGCTGTTCCATTACCCAATGACTACTCCTCACACCGTGAGGTGAGCAATCACTGGGTCCGCGAATCGTGCGCCCTAAGTAGACGAAGGGACCCAAGGATGACTGCCTTCTGCATTCTGGCGGCTAAGATGTGCGCCGCCGCACGGCACACCGGTATTTTGCGCAGTGCAGAGAGCAGCGTATTCCTCATTCCACCTAGGGATCCAATGACCATAACCAGCACACTTACAGTGTAGTCTGGCCAGAGCCCGCGAAGTTGTCCGAGCAACTCCTGATATTTGGTCCGCTTTTCCTCCTCCTTATTATTATTATTATTATTAAAATTATCAGGTGTTTATTAGAATTGAGGAATTTATGTGGAATTTACATACTTGTTGCATTACACGTTCATAATTGAATATTATTTTTTTAGCAATACTAAGTTCCTGTACAACCTAAAGGCTGAGTTCATACTAGTCTACCAAATGCCATCTCATCACAAATGTGCAGTCAAGGACTTCCAGGATAGGGTCTCAGTGCGCCACAGATTTCCCGACCCTAGGAAATGCATGACTATCTTCAAACTATGGATGAACTGTGTTGGAAATGAAATACTTCAACATCTGAATCCAATATATTCATCCACTGAACAAATCATAGGTATGTTATTCTTCTTTGGCTATTATGAAACAATTAATAGTACATTATATTGCAAGGTGTAAAAGGCACTTATTATGTGTTGAGCTCAGAAGTGTAATTCCGAGGCAGCAGCCGAGACCATGTAACCTGAGCGAAACACATATTTTTTGAAAAATGAAAAAAAAAATAATTCAGAGGTGAGGATCGAACCTGAGACCTTCAGGCTTTCAAGCGTAGCTATTCATCTTTATTTTTTCAAATGCTTGACACGTGGTGTACAATCTCTTACACAAAAGTTAAGATTGGGTGAAAGAGATACCCAAGTCAAATAAAAGTGATATCTCAAAGAGAAGTAAAACGGTGATGTTTTGGAATCTTGTTGTTAGACCCTGTCTTTTTTCAGACACTTGTTTTAACTGTATATTGTTGTATGTAGCACTGGTTCTCTGGCTTAAAGGTTTCGTTTGTTTTTAGATCAACCTCCAACTTCTGCAATGCCACCAACACAGCCAGTAGTTAAAATGCCACTGATTGCCACCACCCCCACTACAGCGCAACAAAATCTGAATCAAGTGGAACAGATAGCGAAGTAATCTTCTAATCCATGTAAGTACACTAACCAGGCATGTATCCAGGATTTGGTTTGGGGGGGGTCCAGATTATGGCTGTCAATTGCTTGACCTTTGGGTGGGGGAGCAGACGGCATTATATGATGTTTCGGGGAGGGGGTCCGGACCCCTTGGACTCCCTCTAAATACGTGCCTGAGCACTAACTTTCAATGGGTGAATCAAACTTATGTTCCAAAAACTCTCATAACAAATGACAGATTCTATAAGCAAACCGTAATAAAAAAACATATGATGATTTACTGTATGACATGTAATACTGGCACTATCTGCATCATGTAAGAAGTATTAGTATTCTGTTTCAAGTTTCAAATATTTTAAAATATGAATTATTTTTATTTTTTTTTAATTCCAGGTTCCTCTAGATCTGGTTCAGGATTCTTGAATTATATGCCTGTGAGCAGAGAGTCGCAATTAAATCCAAGGGCTTAGGGGCTATACAGAGTAAGAAATCGTCTCTCCCGAGCAAATAGGAGATTAAAAGCTAGAAGATTGTTTGGACGTGCCCAGCAGGCAAGAGAAATATATCTCAAACACAGGAGGCACAGGAAGTAGCGATGTCTGACAGGAATTGAATCAATTTTATGATTCCTTCTCTCATGTGCCAATTCATTATTCATATTCCAGTTTTTAGTATTGATTCCGCCATTTAGAAAAAAATCCTAGTTTAATTTAATGCCAATCATTATATGATGTCTCGGGGAGGGGGTCCGGACCCCCTGGACTCCCTCTAAATACGTGCCTGAGCACTAACTTTCAATGGGTGAATCAAACTTATGTTCCAAAAACTCTCATAGCAAATGACAGATTCTATAAGCAAACCGTAATAAAAAAACATATGATGATTTACTGTATGACATGTAATACTGGCACTATCTGCATCATGCAAGAAGTATTAGTATTCTGTTTCAAGTTTCAAGTATTTTAAAATATGAATTATTTTTATTTTTTTTTTAATTCCAGGTTCCTCTAGATCTGGTTCAGGATTCTTGAATTATATGCCTGTGAGCAGAGAGTCGCAATTAAATCCAAGGGCTTAGAGGCTATATAGGGTAAGAAATCGTCTCTCCGGAGCAAATAGGAGATTAAAAGCTAGAAGATTGTTTGGACGTGCCCAGCAGGCAAGAGAAATATATCTCAAATACAGGAGGCACAGGAAGTAGCGATGTCTGACAGGAATTGAATCAATTTTATGATTCCTTCTCTCATGTGCCAATTCATTATTCATATTCCAGTTTTTAGTATTGATTCCGCCATTTAGAAAAAACATCCTAGTTTAATTTAATGCCAATCTTTGTAGCCAAAACTGGAAGATCTGCCTCGTTTAATTCAAGCAGATTAAAAATGGTAAGCCATGAAAGATACTTTATTATTAATAACTGGAATTTATTTGATTACTTTCGACAATGTTTAAAAACCGCGTAAATTTTAAGTTTATTAATTTATATAGCATTAACAGCTTTTTAACAACCTACTTTGAAATGACAATGTATCGACAATTTCTTGACTGCTCATCTGGTATCCTTTTCCTGTGGCCATCAAAATAAGGGCTTCCAAATGTTCTTTCAGTTTTTACATGTAAGGTTGTAAATATGTTCAAGAAGGTATGTTTTCCAGGCGGCCCCGATTGTTTTAAGGTGAGAACTGGAGTTTTTATCTTAAATGAAGTTGTTACATTTTAAACAAGGCCCGTTTTCAACGGGGTCTCAATTAGTTTATGACGGTACATATATGCCACTAAATGAGGTTTTCACACGTAAATTTGTAATTTTTTTTAATAAGGGCCGTATTTTATGAGCCTTGATTTCTCTGTCGTTGTAAAAGTATATGGATATTGCACCGAAAACAGTTTTGGCTCTCACTGTAAGAGAGCTTATCCAGAGCCTCTGTCTGTCCATCCGTCCGTATACAAAAGATAGCGAAAACTACACCTGTTAGAGGAAAACTAAGTACAGATTCGGAATCGACATGAAAAAACTAGTCCCGGAAGAATCTGGTCTTTTCACTATCGCTTCCGGTTCCACAGTGAGAGCGCCGTTTGGTCAACCTGGAGTTGTAAACATGTTAAACTAAAATTGTAAATATCTTCAACATGGGTCATTTTCACAAAGGGTCTCATTTACGTGCTTCAATTTTACGTTATTTAAATACTATTAACTGGATATGAAGAGTTTCAATTTGGCAAAGTCAGCATAAACAGGTCTTACGTGGAGTAAACACAATTATATTTAAAGACTTCATTGTTCTGTGATTACTTATTCATAATGATGTATGGATTATAATATAATGTTATATGTACCACAATGTTCAATTTAATATTATATCCATCCGAACAAGGGCCCTTCTACCCTACAGGCCTTCCAGTCAGTTGCCCGGTGGGCCTGTTTGAGTTTACTAAGCTTCTTGGCGTGTAAATTAATTTCGAAACCCTATTATATAACTATTTTAATGCATATGATCATTATTTTGTCATATTGATAAGTATTTCTGCATTTGCTTTTACCTAAACTATAAGTACGGGTATGTACAAGTAGAATATAAATGGCCTCATTTATCTGATTTTGTACATGCAATTAATTCTAACTTATGCACTGTATATTACATTACAAGTCAATAAACATTCATTCATAATTATTACTTCTTTTATTGCATAAAATATTTTGAACATTTCAGGTAATGCAACCAAATGTGAAAAGCCCCATTACATTCCCTACTCGAGCATTGTGGGAAAGGCCCATTCAGCTTTTATACCCCCCCAATCCGCAAGGGGGCGCAAAAACACGGCCCCTTCCAGTGTTACCAAAAAGCGTGTAATTACACCATTTGTGTGTATTTTTATTGCCTTGTGTGTATTTTTTGAACATTGCAAAAAGCGTATATTTTGTGTGTAATTTTGAAATTTGGCATTTACTCAATAAATGTAATATTATTTTTTAGGTTCACATAAAATAACTATTGTTTTCCTTTTTAAATGATTTATAATAGATAATGAATGTTGATTTTGTTGTGATTTGAGTTAGAATATAAATATATTTTTCCACTTCCAGGACATTTTTTCTTATTTTAACTACTTGTGACATAGGACGTACCGATTACGACAATTGACGGCCGATACAAGTCAACACAGAACGTGATAAAGTCATCCTCTGACTAGGTACTAGGTACTGACTACTAGGTAGGACTTGTACTATACTGTACTAATCACATTTGATTGACCAAGTGCATGGCCGCCTTTACTCACTAGGCCGGAGCATTGAAATATGGCAACACTGTTTGCGGGCCGAGCTTTTATTTGTTGTTGTCATTAGTGTATTCTTTCAGAGCAAAAAATATGGTTGGAAGGTGATTATTAATGTATTTCTAATTATTTACCTGCACAAACGAAACTATAAAGATAAAAAGATGCCTGCAAAATGCAATTGGGGCTTCCAAACAAGGACATACCAACATAACTTTCCAGAGTAACAAAGAAGAGTGGAAGGTGATTTTTAATGGGTTTCTACTGATTTACCTGCACAAATGAAACTATAAAGGTAAAAAGATGCCTGCAAAGTGTGTAGTACCAGTTTGCAATAGCACTTGGGGCTTCCAAACAAGGACTTACCAACATAACCTTCCAGAGTAACAACGAAGAGTGGAAGGTGATTTTTAATGGGTTTCTACTGATTTACCTGCACAAATGAAACTATAAAGATAAAAAGATGCCTGCAAAGTGTGTAGTACCAGGTTGCACTAGCAATTGTGCGTCCAATAAGGGACATAAACAGAAGTGGGTGAAAGGTATTCCTCGGAAGGGCTGGTTATATTTATAAGGATGAAGACAATAATTTATAAACATTTCAAAGGATAAAACCTATTTTAAACCACAATGTGGTACCTACAATGTTTTCTGGACCTCCCAAATATCACAGAAAAAGACAGTTAATAGAACTCATCTGGGCATGCCAACGAGGGCATGCATCTGGGCATACCTACGAAGAGCTTTGATAGTGAAATGGAATCAAGACCGGCAAGAATGGCTTCACAGTGGCCTAATAGTGAATTTTTCTAGCTCAAGTGACAATTTACAAAGTAAATTGAGTGTTCATTTAAGTGGAAGTGGAAGTGGCAGCAGGAAACAGGTTGCATTTATTTTTATTTTGTAGTGTCTCACTACAAAGAACCAGACATCGGATGTAAGTGGTATTAGTAGTAGTAGTTCTAAAAAGTATTTTTCTTAATTTATTAACCGAGATGAACTCTAATACATATAAAATGTAATAATTATTCTGAAACTATAGGGCCACTATTTGACAGCTACGCCACGTTGCCACATCTAAGGCTCCGGCCTAGTGTAGAGTCGGCCATGCCAAGTGTCAAGGTTTTGACTTGAGTTTAGTTTAGAGTATTGACCCATTTCCAACATTACATGCCAAAAATAAGGTCTCCTTTTACCTTATTTCAATGAAAATATCAAAGTGTGTAAAAATCGTGTATTTTTGAAATCATGTGAAACATGGCCGACTCTACACTAGGCCGGAGCCTTAGATGTGGCAACGTGGCTTAGCTGTCAAATAGTGGCCCTATAGTTTCAGAATAATTATTACATTTTATATGTATTAGAGTTCATCTCGGTTAATAAATTAAGAAAAATACTTTGTAGAACTACTACTACTAATACCACTTACACTGGGAGATGGATTCGGTTAATGGACTATTGCGTGCTTTATTACAATAAAAATTTCTGGTTTGTTTTTCAATTACCGCCAAAACATACTTGAAATTTGGATCGCAACTTTCGAGTCTTTCTCTGATCTGTAAATTAGTTTCTCTTCGCATTCATTATCATTCTCAAAATTTTATTTTCAACTCTTTCCAAAAAACCTAATTGTGTGTTTGACGCAGAACTGTAAGCCGGACATCCATATAACAAAGTTGGTCTTATAACCTGTGTATAGATGAGCAGCTTAACAGACGTGTGGAGTTTACTATTTTTACAGATCAGAGGATATAGAGTCCTTATCATGCCCGAAGCCCTCGCCCTCAATTTGCTGATGTGCGCTTGAAACGTTAACCTTTTACTTAGACCGACGTATTACCACAACGCTAAATCACCGATGCCAACCTTTTGTTGAACTTGGCTTATAAACGAATTGGAACGCGAACGCGGAACACAAATTTTAGTGAGGCATGAACAGGAAAATAACTGGTTCTGGAGCGTTTTTTTTTTTTGTTTTTAAATAAAAGATACTTAGCTATATGCATCTTCTCATAATAATTTACCAATTATTTCTTTGTTTCAATTTGTACTAGCTAAAAAATGAGCTATCGCCGTATGCTGCTAATGTTAAGTTTGCCACAACATGGGTGGTGGGCGGAGCTTCGTTCCTATTGTCACCACCACAAAACAGGTACGGTTAGGTTAGGTTACCACTGTTCTCATACAGTCACTGTAATCCGGCCTAGTGAGTAGAGTCGGCCATGGGTGATCTAGTCCATGGTAATCACTTGATTTTTTTATAAAAGGTTCTTTCCTTTTACATTTGCACTTACTCAGATCACTTAAAAATGAGTTGGCTCAGCTCAGTTGGAAACTTCAGATACTCAGATGCTTTAAAGGAACGTGTTTGTGCAGTTAAATGTCATTCCTCAAAATTTTGTAATATGCAATATGCTATGGTTATATTATCTGTCGATCCTTTCCATAACCTAGTTTTTTACGTTTTTCGTCACTCACCTTACACCATACACCATAAAACACAAAAAATACAATCCTAACCTCATTTATTTGACATCTAAATGATCTGAGACAAGTGATCTACCTTTCGAGCTTGTGCAGATGGGCTTAAGTGGGGGTAAAATATCTCACTTTAGTCTCAGATTCAGAAAAGAAAAGGAACGTACATCGAACTGAGTCATGACGTCACAAGTGAGATTTATCAGATAAATCAGGTATAAAAGGAAAGCGCTTATATTTTTAAATACCATTAAGCTAAATTCAGATGCACACGACATCCGACGATACGACGCGACGGTACGAAACTGCTCCTATTGGTTGAAATATTCAAAATGGATTGTCGGTGATTGGCGCCAAACTAAATGTCCGATGATTTTAACTTTTGTACGGCGGTCGGATAATTTTAATTCAGATGCATACGACATCCGACGATAGTGACGATACGACGGTACGAAACTGTTCCTATTGGTTGAAATATTCAAAATGATGTCAAACCAAAATATTTCAACCAATAGGAACAGTTTCGTACCGTCGTATCGTCGGATGTCGTATGCATTTGAATTTAGCTTAAGTTGAAAATATTTTAACTTTTTATCTGTGTCGTATGTAATTTGACAGCTGACAATCTCCATGAATTTGTATTCGAAAATGATAATTCAGGGAGCGCAATATGTAAATTCAATAAACATTTTACTTTTATCCCTCTTATGGATAAAAATGAAGAACGCGAAGAATTTGGGTTCGAGACATTTTTAAAAATAGAAAGAAGCAAGGAGCGTACCATAATCTGTTGCAGGAGATGAAGCTAACTGACACAGAAAAATATTTTAATTATTTGCGAATGTCAAGTAATCCATTTAAATCTTTGCTTCAAATTATTGGTCCACGCATGGCCGACTTTACTCACTAGGCCGGAGCATGAAATATGGCAACACTGAATCAGCGGGCCGAGTTTTTATTTGTTGTTATGTCATGTGTATTCTTCCAGAGCAGAAAATATGGTTGGAAGGTGATTATTAATGTGTTTCTAATTATTTACCTGCACAAAGAAACTATAAAGATAACAAGATGCCTGCAAAGTGTGTAGTACCAGGTTGCAGCCTAATAGAGGACATACCAAACCATGGCCCAACATAACCTTATTCCAGAGTAAAAAGACCGTTGCAAGGTGATTTTTAATGTGTTTCTACTTACTTACCTGCACAAATGAAACTATAAAGATAAAAAGATGCCTGCAAAGTGTGTAGTATCAGGTTGCAGCCCAATAGAGGACATACCAAACCATGACCCAACATAACCTTATTCCAGAGTAAAAAGAACGTTGCAAGGTGATTTTTAATGTGTTTCTACTTATTTACCTGCACAAATGAAACTGTAAAGATAAAAAGATGCCTGCAAAGTGTGTAGTACCAGGTTGCACTAGCAATTGTGCGTCCAATAAGGGACATAAACAGAAGTGGGTGAAAGGTATTCCTCGGAAGGGCTGGTTATATTTATAAGGATAAAGACAATAATTTACAAACATTTCAAAGGATAAGACCTATTTTAAAGCACAATGTGGTACCTATAATGTTTTCTGGACCTCCCAAATATCACAGAAAAATACAGTTAATAGAACTCATCTGGGCATGCATCTGGGGCATACCTACGAAAAGATTTGATAGTGAAAGGGAATCAAGACCAGCAAGAATGGCTTCACAGTGACCTAATAGTGAATTTTTCTAGCTCAAGTGACAATTTACGAACTAAAGTAAAAACAGGTTGCGTTTATTTTTATTTTGTAGTGTCTGACTACGATGAACCAGACATCAGATGTAAGTGGTATTAGTAGTAGTAGTTCTAAAAAGTATTTTTCTTAATTTATTAACCGAGATGAACTCTAATACATATAAAATGTAATAATTGTTCTGAAACTATAGGCCCGCTATTTGACAGCTAAGCCACGTTGCCACATCTAAGGGCCATATTCCCCGTATATATATATAAGCCAAGCATGTTTGAAAGCCTTTTATCGCGCTTAAGGTTAAGCGGTCAACCATGGCGGCTTAGCGACGCTAAGCCTGGCTTTACGGTGTATCCTAACCTACAAACTACAAATTCTCAGTACCTTGATCTTGATTTTGAGTATCTGTATTCTGTACTGATGCATGGTACTGATGTATGTGTGTCTGTCTGAGGACCTGTGAAATTAGTGAAATGAATATTTTATCAACAAACGTAGTTAAATGTAATAATAATTCCTATTTTACTACTATAATTTTTAGTCAAATGTACCCCTTATGGAGCCATGAAATTGGGCACTAAGTTTTTTAGTCATAATTATTCATAAATTTCAATATACTGAACGTAAGATGAAAATAATGGTACAAATCACAAGCGGTTTAACAACAAAGTATCGTCAACTTCATCAGAGACAATACCCAAACCTCATGAAAACACGTGTTATGTGAAGTGTAAAGGTAAACATAAACAAACCTATATCCGTACGAAATGACAATTGGCTGAGATCTCGTCTGACGGTTGATACATGAAACATAAAGTTTCTATGACACAAAACAACAGTGTGGTAAAAATAACCAAGGTTGCCAAACTTACCGGCGGCTTAACTAAGCAAAGCTGATGATATATCGGTGCATACAAAAATAACTTAAGCCAAGCTTTAATTTCAAGCCAAGCTTTCGTAAGCTTCGTTTAAACGGCTGAACGGAGAATATGGCCCTAAGGCTCCGGCCTAGTGTAGTGTCGGCCATGGTCCACGGCTCAGTAGAATTTATTGTGTTCGCGAACCTATTTCCCCTTCAGGGCAAACTTGCTTTAACTCTAATAGGTACCAACTATGAAAATACAAATTCCCCAAGTTTGTAACCAAATTTCGTACGAAAATTTCGGACTCATGTGAATGGATACATTTTAGATTATACGACAGAATCAGTTCGTCGTAGGTCGGATGTCGTGTGCATCTGAATTTAGCTTTACACCATACCATTAAGTAGCATTTATAGTGCGGTAAGGTAAGAGGTAACGTAAGACGTAAGAAAATAAACCTATGGAATCAGATGAGAGTGTTTATAGTCGTAACGTAAGAAGAAACGTTACGACTATAAACACTCTCATCTGATTCCACAGGTTTATTTTCATACCTCTTACCTTACCTCTTACGTTACAGCACTATAAATGCACCCTTCTGGACATACTCCACCTCCACTGCCATCTCTTGACCAACAGAATAACTCCTGCCGTCATGTCATAGTCGTTAAAGACCATAGATAAAAGATTTTTGGCTTGGGTTAGGTTAAAGTATAAAGTATCTTTTAAGTATTATTTAGAGTGCGGTAAGGTAAGAGGTAAAGTAAGACGTAGGAATAAGAAAAAAGTGGGTATGCTATAGTGCCGTAAGCTGCTTACGGCTTAAGTGAAAGTGACAGACAGGTAACAAGGGTAGCCAAGTTTGGTATGTGACTCATAGATGGGGCTATATGTTTTAAGCTTCTTCTTGGAAAGATGTTTTATGATTGTTTTTTTTTATTTTTATGGTTATGTCGAATGTCAATGACCCTAGGGCAACATTGTTAATTATTGTTTAAAGTTATCTCTGATTGTTTATTGTAACTTGTTTACTACTGGAACTCAGTGGACTGGAACTTTGTTGAAGGTCTGACGATCAATACGGTACCAGTGCATAGGGGTTTTGGATAGAGGTGAGGCGCTATAGTCTGAAATACAATGAATTTCTGGATTCTAAAGAAAACCGCTTTTTACAGGTGGCAATGGGTGCTGACTAGTGTATATTTCAAAGAGCTATACATGTCTCATAGGAGTCATAGGGCTGCAATATCTAGTCCAACAATTTTGAATGACTGTCCCTCGTGAGGCGTGCCCTGTATATTTAGTGGACAGTGCAGCTGTTTATAGGATGTAGCGATGTACTTTGTTTAATCAAGTGTACTCCATAGAAGACATTGACGCATACACATACCTGGAATGTTAAGGCAGTTTTCCAATCAAATTACGAAATAGGCAATTGTGAATATATTTCTTCCCAAGTAGAAAGTGTACATATCTATCGCTGTCCATCAGTGTAAAATGTGAGGACAGTGACTGTTGCAGTGACTTAAAACAAATTTCATGAAGCATCTATAGAAATAGAATCTACAATTCGAGTTTTGACTGTTTATAAAGGACTTGTACATATTGTGATGTGATTTTTTTAAGAGTATTTGGCCCAAATGTATATGTTTGTAAACCAAGGATGTATCCTTCTCTGTATGACAAACTTTTTAGTTTTATAAACAGGTCAAAACTACCATTTCTAAAACTATTGTTTTTGCCATGTCATGAAAATATTAAAATATTGTGACTCAGAACAGGGGCAATAGAAAACTATTGAAAATATTCTAGTCAAACTTGGGTATTGTTATAGGTTGGCCTGGGGCAGCTTAGTGTGCTAGTGAATAAGTGAATGTTGACCAAAAATACTTGGTTGCTGTTGCTACAGAGCCTAAAATTTACTTATCTATTTCTTAACATTTACAATAAAATAACTAGTTGGTTGCTGTCGCTACAAAGCCAACTTCGAGATTCATTTATCTTTGAACAGATGCAATAACACATATCCCTGTTTGTCAAATTTAGAGCCACATAATGCTCTCAAATGATCAAATATTCCATATTCATAACACCATACAACTTTTAAATGAACAAATACTCATTTAACTGTAATAGCACACAGCTTTTACAGATACAAAAAGGTATGTCAAAATTTTGAACTGTGAGATGTAGCTGGCAATTTTGTAAAGCTATTCTTGAAAAGCTGAATCAGAAACAAGTGAAAGTAACATATGGGAGAATCCAAAAATGTTTGTGTCCATGAAAGTTTTGCTGTGGCCTGAGTAAGGTTTTCAACCCATTCAGAACACTCGAACACTCACTTTGAAGTCATACCTATGAAGTAAGCATATATTGCTTAGCTATATGATAGTTTTCAAATTACAAAGGTGATAACTAACACTCAAAACAAAATTGTGTAGTTGTTGAGTTGGTTTAAGTATTTTGTTGTGGCAATATTGAATCTGAACAAGTGTATAGTGCAGCTGATGATTTATTGATACACCCTTAAAAATAAAAAAAATACATATCCCTGTTTGTCAGCTTTAGAACCACATAATGCTCTCAAATGAACACATATTCCATATTTATAACAGCATACACATTACATTACATTATTACATTATTAATTGTAATAGAGCATACAACTTTTATAGAGTATGCCAAGACTTTAAAGTGGAGGTGCAGCTGGCAAGTAATTCTTGAACAGCTGAATTGGAAACAAGTGGCCTGAGTGACGCCCTGTATAGGGCATTCTTGGTAAACGTCACTAATTTGCGCTCCAGAAAGTTTTTAAAATTGTATTGAGAAAACTAGCTTTTTTGAATGGAGATCGACTCTGATGGATCAACTGGGGATCCCACCATCCATCCCAGTACAGAACACCCGGCAAACACCCAAATAAGAAAGAAAAATGAAGCAAATTCACCAGCTGTCAAAACCGACGATGATGAAAAGTCACTGCTGTACAAAATCATCCAGGACCAGGCGAAGCAGATTGCTGAACAAACTACTCAAATTACCACCTTACAAAAACAGATTGAGGAACTGACCACCCAGGTGATCCTCCTTACTTCCCAACTAAGTCCTTCCTTTCCACTTGACAGCTCAAACACAAAAAGAAAACTTGACAGCCAAACGCCGACAAATAACTCTACTGCCACGGAGGACGAAAACAGCACTCAAGATGACGGATTTTCCACCGTTCGACGTCGTAAACGACGTACGTTCTCTAGACGACTATCCGCCTTTACCTTCAAAACCTGCTACTCCTTCTGATTCCCTATGTCCTACAACTAAACAGTCTCTTTTGCAACCTTCTGCTTCTATACAACAAAGCCATCCAGTCACATCTCCATTACATATGCAAAATACTGACGTGAATACTCATTTGGCTGGTGATATTACGTCTACACCAACCCGCGCAACCCAAGTGACACCGGAGCTGTCATCCAAACAACGTCGTGTCACTCCGATAGTCCTACGAGAGGTGACTGGTTGGCGGACACTTAATGGCAAATTTGTTAGTCTTGGCATCAAAATAGAACGTGCAGTAGCCGTCGATGCGGGGATTCGCATTCTTCCTAAGTCGGAAGATGACTACAGAAAAATCATTCGTTTGTTCAAAGAGGAAAACGTCCCACATCATACGTTTCCTCTTCCCTCTGAAAGAAATATCCACGCAGTTATCAGAGGAATCCCCACATCCTTTTCAGAACATGATATCAAGGAGGAATTAGAGCAGAAAGGCTATTCCCCTCACCATATTATCCGCCTCAAACGTAGCGGAGGCATGCCTATGCCTTTGGCGGTGGTGATACTGCCAAAGATAGAGAAGTCCCAGCAAGCATTCAATGAACACGAACTGCTGGGCCTAGCGATAAGAGTCGAAGTTCAAAAGAATTCTCGACTCATTGGACAGTGCCATCGCTGCCAGAAATATGGACACGCGCAGTCATATTGTACTGCGTCTCCTAAGTGTGTTAAATGTGCTCAGGACCACATGACACATTTGTGCCCTCTAACAGAGCAAGAGGCGCGCAAATGTGCAAACTGTTGTGAGGGGCATTCAGCGAATAGCCCGACATGTAGGTATACTCCTCGAAGGAACATCCAGGTTATCACTGAAAGGCGTAATAAATCCTATGCAGAAGCGGCCAATGTCACACCCTTGTCCGCCCCTCCTGCTCAAAGTTCCTCCTTGACTTCTCAAAATGTGGACCTAGCAACAGCGCTAAGGTCGCTACAGCAAATAATCAGTCCCCTGATTAGCGCCACTCAGGCTTTGCAGGCGATCTTTCCTCAGCCACTAGATGGCTAGGTATAGCAGTAGACAGCCTGCATTCATCAAAATTCTCTTTTGGAATTGTTTGGGCCTAAAGGACATCCCCAAAAGACGGGAATTTCATCAAGCTCTTTTGGATGAATGCATAGACGTAGCTCTGCTGCAGGAGACCTTGCTAGATCCTGGAGACTGCTTAGTTTTCCCGAATTACGATGTCATACGCGCTGACAGATTAACTGGACGCGGCGGCGGCTTGGCCGTGCTGGTGAAACGTGGTATTGATTATCATAGAAGCAGCAACGCTGAGATGCAAAGCATTGAAGCGGCTTCTGTTGTAATAAATATGGCTGGAGGTATCCCATTGAAAATCACATCGGTGTATGTCAGATGTGGTTCCAGGCTGCGAGAGGCTGACCTTGAAGTTCTACTGGACTGCTCGGGTCCTCTTATCGCTGCTGGGGACTACAACTGCAAACATCGCGCATGGCACTCAAGGCTTAACTCTACTTGCGGTGTTCGCCTATACAATCATGTGATGCGAAATGGGTGCCTCATCCACAGCACTGAGGAGCCTACGCATCACCCTTTTAACCACTTGCAAGCACCTGATGTTATAGATTTCGCAATATCTAGAAATTGTAGATTCCGTGTTACTTCTAGGGTCATGTATGATATTTCAAGCGATCATCTGCCTGTCATCTTGGAGGTGGGGAATGAACATAACTTGGAGGAGCAAACTCCTTCAAGAAAACGCGTTGATTGGGAGCTATACAAGTCTCTCCTCAGAGAGTTTCCCAGTATCCCGATCATAATTGATGAGAATGGAATTGATGCCGCTCAAGCGGAGTGGACAAGTTTCGTTCAAAACGCTCTACAACGCGCAGCGGTGCATCCTGTGCAGCGCCTGGGTAGACCTTTCCTTCCAACCGATATTCGACAAAAAATTTCGGATAAAAGATCTGCTATCAAGCAAGCAAAGAGGTCCTGTCATCCTGATGACATCCGTAGAGCGACGAATCTTGTCCATGAAGTGAGAAATGCACTCCACGAATTGCGCAACGAGCAATGGAACGAGTTTCTAATGGGAATGCTCGACTCAAGTGCTCCCCTATGGAAAGTCGCGAAAGCGCTCAGAAATGGCAAACGGGAAAAACTTCCCCATATTCATGGTCCTAGAGGCATGGTCTTTACGACTAGTGATAAGGTGGAGGTTTTTGCTGATGCTATGGAAAATCAGTTCTCACCCAATTATGATCTTGATAATGACCTCGATGAGGAGCGACAAATTGTAAGATCTGTCAGGAGGTACTTCAGGGCCAATGGTGGGGACGGTGACAATGCTTCTGATGGTGGATCCTCTTTCGAAGATACTTCTTCGGAAGATTCCTCCACAGAAGCTCTGCATAGCACAACAGAGGAATCACCAATGATTCCTCACTGCACACCAGCAGAGCTTCTCGGCCATATTAAAGACCTCAAGGTACGGAAAGCACCTGGAGAGGATCAGATCACTAACAAGGCGTTGAAGCTACTCCCGCCAAAAGCCGTGACATATCTGGTGGCAATAATTAACGCTATGCTCAGGACTCAATACTTCCCCAAGGCTTGGAAGGTTGCTGAAGTCATTATGATCCCAAAGAAAGCGGGTTCGATATTTCCCCAGGATTATCGTCCCATTAGTTTGCTGTCAGCACCTTCAAAGCTCGCCGAGAAAGTGATTCTCCGTCACCTTGAGAATTTTTCGTCGGATCATAACGTGATTCCTGACGACCAATTCGGATTTCGGTCTGAACATAGCACTGAGCTGCAGGCAGTCAGACTGGTGGAGCGTATAACCGGGGGATTTACCGAAGACAAGAGCACTGGTGTCTTACTTCTAGATGTATCGAAAGCCTTTGACAAAGTATGGCATGAGGGCCTCCTCTATAAGTTAATCCAAAAGGGCTTTCCTTTTTGGCTCCTAAAACTGTTGAAATCCTTTCTAGAAGGAAGGAAATTTCGGATCAAAATTGACAATGTGTTGTCGACAATACGGCCTGTCAAGGCCGGTGTTCCTCAGGGTTCGGTCCTTGGACCAATACTTTACTCTTTTTTCATTCATGACGTCCCTAGTCCCAGCAACTGTGAAGTCTATCTCTATGCTGACGACACCGCACTAGTGGCCCAGTCATGGTCTAGCAACCTAGTCCATGACAGGCTACAGACAGCGGTGGATGAAGTACTAGAGTGGGCGGATCGGTGGCTTATCAAAATCAACCATTCTAAAACGCAGGCTATCTACTGTACCAAAAAGCGTCGCGGCACCCCGCCAGAGGTCTCCATTAACGGTACTCTATTACAGTGGAGCTCTTGCGTCAAGTACCTTGGTGTCACCCTAGACAAGGGTATGACATGGCGAAACCATACTGAGATGGTAAAAACAAAATTCCAAATTACATTTCGACAGTTTTATCCTTTGCTATGTAGAACTTCAAAATTAAGTCTGGTTAACAAAATTCGGCTGTACAAAATTATTATTAGACCTGCAATTACTTACGCATGTGCGGCTTGGTGTTTTATAGCTAAGACGCACATGCGAGCTTTGCAGGTACTCCAAAGTAGGATCCTGAGAACTATTGCAAATGCCCCTTGGTATGTTTCAAACGAGACCCTGCATAAAGATCTTGATATTCCTTACTTAAAGGACTATATCAAAACACAGGCGCAGCGGCGCTATGAACAAGCGGAATCGCATAGCAACCCTTTGCTGCGTGACTCAGTGGACTACACGGTCGAGCAAGTCCGCAAACATTCCAGGCCGCGGCTCGCACTGTAACCAAAATTAAGTCGTGGAATTTTAGATCATATAAATTCCCTTTTTAGCAATATACGATCCCAACAAAATTGTGTTTGGAGCATCAAAATTAATTACCCTAGTTATTTTAACGATGCCTATTTTAACAGTTGCACTTATCAGCTGTGCTCTTCTTCTTTCTTCCTCTCTTTCTTCCTCCCTTTCTTTTTTTTCTCTATAACATTGTCTGGTTTCTGGGTGACCAGGCCGACAGGATGACAAACTGACTGACGAACTGTGACATAAAGGCAAAGGTCCTCCGGACCGCCTTGACAGTTAACGACGAGTAGTAGTACAAGTGGCCTGTTATATATGTAACACCTTACAACTTGTAGGAAAACATTAACATATGGGAGAATCCTAAAAACGTTTGTCTATAAAACTTTTGCGATGGCCTGAGTAAGGTTTTCAGACCTTCCTGAACAGTCACTTTGAAGTCATACCTATGAAGTTATAGCATTGTTCATATATGATATTCTTACAAACTTGAACATGCTTACTTTACCATATTATTGTGCAAGAGATATGCCCAAAATATGTTCACTACACTGTAAACCCAAAAGCAAACTGTGTAGTTGTTGGGTTGATTCAAATATAGGTTGCTCTGGCAAAATTGAATGTGAACAAGCATGCAGTGCAGGTGAGTTATTGACAAAAAATCGATTTCTGATACATAATACTTATACGTTTGAAAATACCTGCTATTCAGCAACAACTAACTTGTTAGTTCACTATTAAGTTGGGCTGACTGCAATATTTTCGCAGTTTAAAAAATTGTATATGATTCCATTATACAATCAGTTAAAGTATACCTAGCATCATACTAAAACTGTACTAAGGGCTCTGCGTTTTGTTAGGCGGAATGAGCTTGTATATCTACATATATATACTCATATCAATGGAGTACTTAACTCTACATCATTAGGGAAGGAGGAACTCCTCAAAATCCTCTTCATGTATACACAGAATATAAAAATCAGTAAGATAACTCGAACAGCTCAAAAAAACTAACACATAAAGAGGTGGCGAATTACAAAGCTGATGGACAAGGCAATGGACAAGAAATTGCTCTATTAGGAAGGAATAAGGAAAAATATAGTAAAATACAGTTAGGAAAATGTAACAGGAATGACCTTAATAATCAAAAAGCGGACTACCGACATAAAGGAATGCGAGGAAAAGAGTGCAAAAATCGGAAAATAAAAGATAGCAAATTGTTAATCGGTACTTGGAATGTGAGAGGAACTTACACAGCAGGAGCCCTTAGACAGGTAGTAAGAGAAGCTAAGCAGTACAAGATGGACATTGTTGCCCTACAAGAGACAAAACAATCAGGAACAGATATTGTAAATATAGATAGTATGATTTTATTTAAAAGTGGTGGAAGAGACCGTAGGATGGGAGTGGGATTTCTTGTAGAAAAAACTATTAAAAAGAGCGTGATGAAATTCAGTCCTATAACAGACCCAATGTGCTCTATAAGATTGAGAGGAAAAGATAGAAATATTACTATTATTAATATACACGCCCCCTCGGAAGACAAACAGGAGGACGAAAAAGAACTGTATTATGAGATGTTGGCGAATGAGTATGAAAAAATACCGAAACGTGACATAAAAATTGTAATTGGGGATTGCAATGCTATGATAGGGAAGGAGATTATATATAGAACAATAATAGGGACTCACAGTAAACGTGACTTGTCGAATGACAATGGGCAGCGATTGATTAACTTTGCAGCAGAACGGGATATGGTAATAAGGAGCACACAAATTGAAAGAAAGGAAATTTATAAAGGAACCTGGAAATCCCCCAACGGAAGAGTAGTAAATCAAATAGATCACGTGCTGATAGAAAGAAAACACCTACACAAAATTACAAATGTAAGAAGTATGAGAGGAGCTGAGGCTGACTCTGATCACTTCCTCGTTAGAGCCACATGTAAGAACCTATTAGAGAGTTCTGGGAATTTTAAGAAGAATGTAAAGAGAAAAAGGAAATATGATATAGAAAAGTTACAGGAGCTAAGAACACAAGACGAGTACCAACAAGCTATATATAAAAGATTAGAGAAAACGTGCCCAGTAGAAGAAATCGATGATAAGTGGACGCAGCTATAACAGATAATAGAAGATACAAATGAAACTGTAATACCATCAACAACAATGCAATCAAAGGGAAAAGACTGGTATGATGAAGAATGCGAGAAATGTGAAGCAGAAAAAAAGAAGTTAAGGTTACTTATGCTGACAAATGGCAGTGATCTAAATATCGAAAACTACAAGAGAATCAGAAGAAAAATGAAAGAATTATGCAGAAAAAAGAAGAGACAATATAATGAAAACGTCGTAAGGGAAATAGAAGAAAAGTTTAGAAATAAGGAGATTAGGTCTTTCTACCAAGAAGCAAAGAAAATGAGGAGAGGATATTGTAATAGGCAAATATTTTTGAAAAACAAAGATGGAACGTTAATAGCAGACAAAGACGAAATACTAGAAACGTGGAAAGATCACTTTGTTAACCTGTTGAATGAGGAAGAGATAGAAAATCAAGAAATTCAATTAGTGACGGACGGTGACGCAGATAGTTTGGAAGTTCCTACATATGAAGAAATAGAAATCATAGTACAAAACATGAAGAACAATAGAAGCCCTGGAGAAAGCAATATAACAGCAGAAATGTTAAAAGTTGGAGGAGAAAAGCTTAGAAAAAAGATCCACGAAATGATGAGAGAAATATGGCTAAAAGAACGAATGCCGGTAGACTGGTCAAATGCTTTAATATGTCCAATATATAAGAAGGGTGACCCAACAATATGCGAAAATTATAGAGGTATCGCCCTTTTAGACACATGCTACAAGGTACTGGGACAGATAATAAGAAAGAGGCTGGACGGTTATGCAGAAACAATTTTAGGGGAATATCAGGCTGGATTCAGAAGCGGCAGGAGTACGACAGATCAAATATTCGTTCTCAAGGAACTACAAATAACAAGCTATGAATATAAAATGGAACTACACGTGCTTTTCATAGACTTTAAACAAGCCTATGATAGTATAAACAGAGAGAGAATATATGAAGCAATGGTGCAGCTAGGAATTCCAGGAAAACTCATAAGGCTAATAAGAATGACATTACAAAAAACCAAGAACAAAATTACATGGATGGGAAGTGAGTCACAGGAATTTGAAGTGAGAAAGGGACTCAGACAAGGCGATCCTCTATCGACGATACTTTTTAACTTGGCGCTTGAAGCAATAATTAGAAGAAGCAAAATCAAGACGAATGGAACCATATTTAATAACAAACACCAATGTATAGCATATGCAGATGACCTAACACTAGTAGCAAAAACAAAGAAAGAACTAGAGAAAATTACGGCAAGGATAGCTGCGGAAGCAAGGAGATTTGGAATGGAGATAAACCAGAGTAAGACAAAATATATGGTCATGGGACAAATAGAAAAAACTTCTGATGGTCAATCGAACCTAACTTTTACGGCCAATAACATGAAATATACTTTTGAAAGGACTACGCAATTTATGTACCTAGGGGTAATCATAGAGCAAAAAGGACAAGAGAAACAAGAAATACAGGCAAGGATCATCAAAGGAAACCAGAAGTATGGAGCCCTGAAAAATCTTATGAAATCCAAATATGTATCCAGAAAGAGAATTTATACAACTGTTATAAGACCAACAGCGACGTATGCTTGTGAGACGTGGACTATGAACAAAGAGGAGGAAGAAAAAATTATAAGATGGGAAAGAAAAATGTTGAGAGCTATTTATGGAGGCGTAAGAACAAACGAGGGATGGAGGAGAAGAACAAACCAGGAACTGGAAGACGTGTATGAGAACCCCAATATTATAGCAGTCATCAAAGCGCAGAGAATAAGGTGGCTGGGACATGTGGAGAGGATGAATGGGACGAGAATGGCAAAACTAGTTCTCAACCGGAGACCAATAGGGAAAAAAAGGAAGGGTAGACCAAGGGAGAGATGGCTGAAGAAGGCAGAAGATGATTTAAAGAAAATTAATGTCAAACAATGGAAAGAGAAGACGGCAGACAGGAATAGGTGGCGTGGAATAGTCCAGGATATACTCAGAAATAGGTGGTGAAAGTATCCAAAGACAATTCTAAGTTATATAAATTTTAGCGGTATAAGATCAGACTGTACTCATTTCTGCCCTAGGCCTTCATGGCCTGTTGTGCAAACTAATAATAATAATAATAAAAAACCTCAGCAAAATCATGACTAGAAAATTGTGGGACTACCGATATGTTGGTTTCATGTATTTTTTAAAGATACCGTAAAGACAGAAAATGTGCTTTAATTAACTTGTCAACAGGTGGTGGTGTAGCATTAGCAATTGATGCATCATTTAATTCTGATTGTGTGGATACCTCTCAATTTGACAACAACTTTCCAGAAATAGATTTTTTAGTTTGCAAATGTTCTATCTCTCATTGCACTTTGTATATTGCTGTCATATATATACCACCGCATACTTATGCTGATAGATTTGAACATTTTTTCGACATGTTGGAGAGTTGGGAATTGTTAAGTGCTAAAAGCGTTTTGGTGCTGGGTGACTTTAACTGTCCTAATATTGTTGGTAATAATTTAAAGGATGCATAAGTCCGTTCTATTATAAATTGGTATAGTTTTTGTAATATGAAACAGTATAATGGTATTTTGAACCAACATAATAGACTACTTGACTTAGTAGTAAGTAACATAGATTGTATTGTTTCTAGAGATTACAGCCCTATGATTGACGAAGATACTTATCATCCCTCATTATCAATTTCGCTTAGTATTTTGTGTAAAAAGAAATGTAATTTTAATATCAATAGTGAACAGAAGCGCTATAATTTCAGACGAGCTGACTTTTTTTCATTATACAATGACTTATTGCATATTAACTGGGATTTCATGAATGATGCAAAAGAGGTCAATCATGCAGTGGATTGCTTTTATACTAAGCTTTATGAATTACTAGATAAGCACGTTCCACTTTATAAAATATATAAACGTAAATACCCCGCTTGGTACACAAGTGATTTAATTAAATTAGTGAAGCAAAAGGATAAAGCCCACAAAAGATTCAAACGAACTGGATATCCTGCTCACTATCAAGAGTTCAGTAGGCTGAGACGGATTTTCAAAATAACAGCTAAACAAACATATGATAAGTATCTTCAAAATATTCAAAATCAGCTTAAAAATGACCCTAAGTCCTTCTGGTCTTTCATACATAATAAGAAGAATACCTCCAGGATTCCAAATAGTATGTTATATGGGAATGACTCTATTAACAATCCACAAGACATTGTCAATGCTTTTGCAAATTTTTCTTCTAGCGTATACTTGGTACCAGATGATAGTGATGTAGAACATAACTTTGACTTTAGTTTTAATTATAATGACCTGGTTGATATAAGTTGTGAACCAATATCGGATGAGGAAATATTTGATGCTGGCAGAAAGCTAAAAAATAAATTGACTGCGGGGCCTGATCAAATTCCGTCTTTTGTTATTAAGGATTGTATTAGAACTTTAGCATATCCATTGCGCATTCTTTTCAATATAATTTTGAAATCAGGCGTTTTTCCTGATAAGTGGAAGGAGGCCAAGGTATGCCCCATTCCAAAATCGAATAATCATAACATAGTAAGTGAATATCGTCCAGTATCTATATTGAATAACTTTGCAAAGGTCTTGGAGATTATTATGTATAACCGCATATACTTGTCTACGAAAAATCATATTTCGATCCATCAACATGGGTTCATCAAACAACGCTCAACTCTCACTAACTTAATGGTATTCGATCAATATTTGTGCGAAAATTTGGATAATAGAGGACAAGTGGATGTGGTGTACACAGACTTCTCCAAGGCCTTTGACAAGGTCAGTCACTGTATTTTGCTTCAGAAATTGAAACATATGGGCTTCAACAATTCTTACTTAGCACTTTTTAATTCTTACCTGTCTGGAAGAAAACAGTATGTATTTTATAATGGCTATTGTTCACATGTTTACACTCCTACTAGTGGTGTTCCACAAGGGTCAAATTTGGGACCTTTATTGTTTATCCTATTTGTTAATGATTTATGTGATTCTTTGACCTGTTTTAAGTTAATGTTCGCAGACGATCTAAAGTTTTATTCAGCTATCTCTTGTTTAGAGGACTGTATTACTCTTCAGGAACAGATAAATGTTGTCCAAAGGTGGTGCGTAAATAACCAACTGAGTCTGAACGTGGCCAAATGTAGAAAGTAACATTTTCTAGAAAAGCTAGTCGCATTTTATACAATTAATCGTTGGAAAACTGTATTCTTCCTCGCAGTGAACTTGTAAAAGATTTAGGTGTCTACTTTGATCAACAACTATATAACATTCAATGATCATATACATCAAATAGTCACGAGTGCTTATCGAACCTATGGCTTTCTTATAAGAAATTGTAAGAACTTTGGCAACATTTTGACACTAAAAAATTTATTCTTTAGCCTTATAAGATCTAAACTCGAATACGGATCTCTTATATGGAATCCAATTTACAAGCAATATATTGACATTATTGATAAAGTGCAAAAGAAATTTTTGAAGTTTTTGTGTTTCAAAGTAGATGGTATATATCCTGCAAGAGGTTCGGACTATGGTGATTTGATTAGAAGATTTGATTTTCAGTCCTTAGAGCAGCGTCGAAACCGAATGTCAGTCCTGATTTTATATAAATTGTTGCATGGACATATAGACTGTCCGTTGTTACTATCACAAATTCAGTTTTCTGTCCCAAGATTGACGTCACGTTACAGTGTTCCTTTCGTATGTCAAAGAGGTCATACAAATTTAATGTGTAAAGCGCCAATTACTCATATGTGCAAGGCCGCTAATAGTATAGCTTACGCGTGTGACATATTCTCTGGTAGCTTAGGTGAGATGAGACACACATTGCTCATCTCTGACATGATATTTTGTTTTTTCTCTGAAACCTCATGGTTACCTTTTTTTATGTTAATTGCTCTGTTAATAGTGTTAAACTGTTGGGCAATAAAGGCTTATTATTATTATCTGACTTTCTAAGTTCCACTCGCATAATTGCGGTAGCAACAAGTGTTGACGGGCTGTGCCAAGTCAACACCCTGACTGTTGCTGATCGGAATTTAGGAAGGATCGCACAATATGACAGGTCTTCAGGATTACAGACTTTTGGAATACTTTGTGTAACTTTTCGTCCAGGCCCAGCTGTTGAAGGTGTTGTGTAAACGTGTTTGGTGTAAGGCCTGAGACAGACATAATGAGGGGGACAATTGTGACTTTGTTTTGTTTCCAAAGTCGTTTTATTTCCATGGCAAGGTCCGTGTATTTGGATATCTTCCCAGTGTAGATGTTTTGGACATTCACATCGTTGGGAATGGCAATATCTATCAAATAGGTAATTTTGTCGGCTTTTGACTGGAAAACTATATCTGGTCTATTGGCTGGGATGGTCTTGTCTGTATGTATTTCAACGTCCCAGTATAGTTTGTACCGATCGTTTTCGAGTACTGATGTCGGAGTGTAATTGTAGTATGGATCTGTGTTTTCTATTAGTTTGTTTGCTGTGGCTAGTGCTTGGTGTATGACCTTGGCGGCAGAGTTATGTCTGGCTGTGTATTCGGTACCGGCAAGAACTTTGCATCCGCTTGTGATGTGATCTATTGTCTCTTTTTGTTGGTGACATTTTCTGCAGCTGTCTTCTGTTATGGATGGATCTTTAATTATATATTTCTTGTAGTTTCTTGTCGCAATAACTTGGTCCTGGATAGCAAGCATAAATCCTTCAGTTTCTGGAAAGAGCTGGCCATCCTGCAGCCAGGTGTATGACTGTTTTTCGTTTATGTGGTCTTGCGTGATAGGGTATCTATGCTTGCCATGGAGTGGTTTCTGCGACCAGGTGTTTATTTTTTCTTGTTGCGATTGTGTGGGATTGTGTGTGTCTGCGGCGTGGTCTAGACATGATAGGTTGAGTGGTGTATAGTTTCTGTCTGCTTTTACTATTGCTCGATGTAAATTTGTTTGCTTGTTTTGGAAGAAGTGTCTGAGTGTCTTTATCTGCCTTGTGCGAAGCGACTGTATATCTACAATCCCTCTGCCTCCTTGTTTCCTGTCTATGGTGAGCCTTTCTTTGCATGCGTTTGGATGTGACATTCGGTGTTTCGTGAGTTCTGTCCGTATGAGGATGTGGATGTTTTCTATATCAGTGTGTGACCACTTGATGATGCCGAAGGAGTATGTGAGAACTGGTATCGCAAATGTGTTAATGGCTTTTGTAAGGTTTCTAGAATTCAATTTGGTTTTTAGTAGCTTTATAAGGCGATCTCTGAACTCTTGGGTTAGTTGTGCCTTGACCTTTGTGTGGTCTATTTTAACGTTCTGATTGAAGCCCAGGTACTTGTATGTTTCGTCCTTGTTCATGTTGTTTAGCGTTTGGCCTGTTACTGTTTCCTGTTCGGGGTGGTCCTTCCATTGGCCTTTGTTGATGTGGAGGACCTTGCATTTACTCATTCCGAATTCCATTCTGACGTCTGACGAGCAAACTTCTGTTATTCTGATTAACTCTCTCAGTTGTACTTCATTGGCGGCATACAGTTTTATATCATCCATGTAGAGGAGATGATTGATTTTGTGTTGATTTAATCTCTCGTGTCTAATGTTGAAACCGCAGTTTGTGTTTTTAAGTGCGTTGGAGAGTGGGTTCAGACAGAGACAGAACCACAGCGAACTGAGAGAGTCACCCTGGAAGATGCCGCGTCCCATGTGTAGCTCATCTGTCTTGATATGGCCGTCCTGGGTTTTGAGATGTATGTTGGTACGCCATGTCTCCATGGTTCTTGTAAGAAACTGACGTAGCCCCGGGTTGATTTTATATATTTGAAGAGTTTTCGCTAGCCAGCTATGGGGTACAGAGTCGAAAGCTTTTATTTTTTTTTTTCTGTGTCATCGGCATCGACTACTTTGGTCATTAGCCTCGTGTTCTGTGTAGGCTTTGTAACTGATTTCCCGGCGCCACTTAGGAACAGCACTGTTAATTAGAAGCCAACAGTGAATGCTCAGGTGGGGATTCTCGCTGAGCTTTTATGGATATTTATTTTTGGTTGAAAAAAACCAGAAATAAATTTCCGCCTCTAACGAGAATCGAACCCGGGACCTTCCGGTCACAAGTCCTCGACCCTAACCACTGGGCCAACCCACCCCCCGAAAGCTTTTATTATTATTATTATTATTATTATTATATTTTCTAATACTGCAAATCATGTTGTAGCTGTGAAACAGCCTCTCTAGTGCAGTGTGCCTGGTGTAACGTGTAATCATTCCTTTCGTTGTTCATGTAATAATGTATAGGCCGGTCCTGCACGCCTTGATGTGCAAACGTTTTTTGCAAAAAGTCGGTTCAAATCACCCGTTGGTGGTTCAAATCTTTGATCACATGTCCAACTCCAGCCTATGGCGATTGCATTCATTTTGGCGACCATGGCCGAATTCATCGGAATTCACCCGATGCCGTAAGAAAAATGAATTTGATTTATTTCCGAGGTAAGCAGTATTTCACAACCATATTTCTAAATTCCCGCGTGTTTTATGCACGATGTCTAGCGATCCTGGCCGATTTCCACCCGAAATCGCTTCTCAATCTTCTCATTTCATGTCCCGTCACTTTTAGAAATTAATAGAAATGAATTTCTTACGTCTTGCGTTACTTCTTACGTTACGACTATAAACACTCTCATCTGATTCCACAGGTTTATTTTCTTACGTCTTACGTTACCACTTACCTTACAGCACTCTAAATCATCCCTTAGAGTGCGGTAAGGTAAGAGCATAGAGAAAACAAAACATATGCTATCTCTGGGTAAGAGGTAAACTGGGTATGCTATAGTCTTTGCTATAGTGCCGTAAGCGGCTTTACGGCTTAAGTGACAGACAGGTGACGGGGGTAGCCAAGTTTGGAATGTGCCTCCTAGATGTTTTAAGCTTCTTGGAGAGATGTTTTATGACTATTGTTTTGCGTTTTTATTTATATGCAGTGTTATCAGATTTAGCAGAATTAGGTCCAAAATTAAGGGTCTAGCAGATTGTCTCGCAGAATTGAAAATATAGCAGATTTTAGCAAAATTAGCAGGATTAGACTTTAACAAATTATCTGCGTTTCACTTGGGTAGTCACGCCAGAAATGATAAAAAACTTTACCATTCATAAATAATGTATGATTTCTTCTTGCTATGCTGGCAACTTTCAGTACAACTTAACGTGCTCGCCCACTTAGGCGAAGCGTCGCGAACGGAAGCGGCGTGAAGAAAATTGTGGATTTGACGCCAGAGAAGTTTACATTAGGTTATATGGCAGCCCGCCCACTCAGGCGACGCGAAGCGAAGAGGCGCGTCGTTTGACGCGCGAATTCTCCTCGGACCAACTAGGCGTCGTTTCTCTTGACGCTTCGCTTCGCTTCGCCTGAATGGGCGGTACCAGGCGGCGCGCCGCGGCGAGAAGATCCAAATATTTCTTGATGCCTCTCGCATTTTTGCAGTGTTTAGCAGTATTTGGTAGGTGCTAAATTGCAGTCTCTGGTTGTGATACAAAGGTAATTTAATTACCCAGGATTTTCTTTTGTTTTTTTTCTTTTCTTCTTCCATGGCGGCAATTAAACTCAATACAACGAGTTCCTCTTCTGATGAACGGCTCATCGAACCTCACTAGACAACGTACCTCGTTCAACTGCTTACAAACAAATAGAATTCGCGTCGCGCCGTAAATTATGCGACGCGACGCTTCGCCCCAGTGGGCGGACATCGGTCAAATGACGCTTCGCCTCGCGCCGCTTCCGTTCGCGACGCTTCGCCTAAGTGGGCGAACACTGGAGCGAGGCGGCGCGAAGCGAAGCACGGCTTTTAGGGCGCGACGCGAATTTTATTTGTTTTTAAGCAGTTGAACGAGATACGTTGTCTAGTGAGGTACGATGAGCAGTTCGTCAGAAGAGGAACTCTTTGTATTGAGTTTACTTGCCACTATGGAAGAAGAAAAGAAACAAAAACAAAATAAAATGCTGGGTAATTAAATTACCTTTGTAAATGAAATATGGCACGTAGGGTGCCAAATTTGAAACAGGGGACATCCAAATGTCAAAATTCCGTGGATTCAATTTTCCGACAATGAGGTTAGGAACTGATTGACAGAGAGTGGGAGGAGCTGAAAAAGATGTTCTGTGGCTCTGTGGTGCCTTTGTTAATCGTTTTGTGTTATTAATTGTTTATATAATAAAATAGATGGTATTAATGGAAATAAAAAGAACAAGTTATAATAAATCAATGGACGGGTTTATTGAAATAAAATACGTAAAGTTTGTCCTTGAAGGATCTTTTCTTAGAGCTGAGAGTGTGTTGTCACCTAACTATGATACATGATCTTAACTATGATGGCAAGTACGATGACATGCATGAAAGGAAAAGGATGTGATGGGGGCCCCGTCTACTGTCGGTTAACTAATAAATGGTGAGTACACTGTAATAAGTCTTATAAACTATGAATATAACTTAAATCATTGTATTCTAGGGCTGGCTCCTGAAGAATTATAGCAACTATGAATAAATGTTATCTCCCACCTGTATTACGAAGTGTGCTTACTGATCACCAGGTCCTTCTTAACTTCAGTAACTAAACATCTATATACGGGGAGAGGAAAGTGTTCCCATCAATCGTAACCAGTGTAGTGTACGTGGGGTACTGCGTCTCATCCAACGTAGTATCGGAGATATGTGGTATGAAGCAATGCCAATCCAGCAATATTGGCTCAGTTGATCTTAATTTCTGGCATCAGGTAGTGCAACTCGAGCAGAAGAGGCAGTTGGTGTGAAAGGCGAAACAGGATATACGATCACAACATAAAGAAGCAGACTTGAAGTGGACTTAACATAAAGAGTAAAAGGCCTGTGGACAAAACACAAGCATTAGCTGACTGAAAACAGGTAAGTTCTCAATATTTCCAGGATATTTTAGGTAAAAATGAAAGATTGAAAGCGAAATTCTGTAAGTAAGGTTAGACACCTACCGTTGATGTTGTGTGGCCTTTAAGAGTGTTTTTCCTTATTTGGCTTCCCACAGATCCCACAGATGTGGTGCTTAGAAAGCCGAAAAGTCAATTTAAACTGGGTTTTTGCCCTCTTAAATCCACGAAAGTGTGACCACTTGGTCTTTCAAGGGACCCAGAAGGAAAAGTGAAGATGTCTGCCTTTTGCCAGAAAACTGGCGCTAAACCAACTTCTGTCAGACAACCATTATTTGTCTTCAGTGACAGATAGACAGACGACAGATGAAAAGGGGAAATCCAACCTTATTTTTCCCTATTGTGAAAATGTAAACAATAGATGTTGTAGCGAAATATCCTAAATGAACTTTAATACTAATTTTTGTTTCTTTTCTAGGTGATGCAGCACTATGCAGATGACGAAAAGGTGCAATTCAGGAATACTTCGTACAATACATACAGGATTAACATTGTACAATACATTATAAATAAAGGAATTTGAAAACTCCCAGTTGTTTTGATGCTAAGTAACCTGAACTAGTTCACAATCTAGGTAAGATATCACATATACTTCAATTACTATATGGAATTACGTGCTAAAGTACATTATTGGTAAACACTCTAAGTCAAGCGACAACACAGTCTTCTTTCTGAGACTATAAGTAATCAATCAAATCAAAATCAACTCATCAGCTCCTCAGAACTTGTAACAAACCCTCCCTTCCCGAGAAAGTTTTTCCTGAGGGGAAAACTTTCACAAAGGATAAACTTTTCCTAAAACACGGTACTCGCAACCTTCTACCAAGGTAACCTCAAAAAAAAAAAGTTAGTATCAAAGAATCTTCCATCTCCGTATCTTCCGGAATGACGGAATTCATGCCACTATACATAGCAACTTTCTATAAAGAACTTTGACTACTTAAACAGCTAACAAAGCAACTAAATTTAAAAACAATAAATCAACTTAACCCTAACTTTCAACTTCCTCTGGCAGTTCGATCTCAGCCGCCGTGAGTGTAGCATCGAGTGCCGAACGATATTGGAATTCCTAATATTCGTGAACATTTTTAAGACAATTTATAAACAGTTAAACAGTGATAATTAATCTAATTGGTGCAGTGCTATGAGTGTTTCCAGCGGGGGGTTTCCCCCCGGGAAAAAGAGAAAGGAAAATTTGCCAGAGGAGGAAACCATCCTCATACAAGAGGATGATGATACAACTAATCAAATAATGGGTAACAATGAATTAGATAGTAATGGACAACAAACCGTAAGTAACAATTCTATAAACTCAGAAAAAGGAACAACAACAGTCTCACAAAAACAAGCAGACCGACCATTACTTCTTTATAAACAGACAGATAAAGGTCCATACCATGTCTATGTGGAAAATAACTCGAACGACTTTTCAGGTAAAATTAACCCAGTCAAAGTGGGAGAAGTAGTTTTGAAAACGTTACCGGAAATAGATAACCAAATTAAAAAAATCGAGTCGGTTGGTAGGAATAGAGTGAGGATAGTTTTAAAAAACGCGGTAGCTGCAAACAGTTTAGTTGAAGCAAATAACCGTTTTCAAGAATATCGTCTTAAATTTTATATTCCCAAATTCATCCTTTATAGGCAGGGAGTCATATCAGTTGACAAAGAATTCTCTGAAGAGTATATCCTAAAAAAAGTGAAACCTTTTGATTTTCACTACCTGTTTGAAGTTGATTCAGTTAAAAGAATGTTTAAAAAAATTACAGAAAATGGTGAGACACAATACGTGCCAATTAATAAAGCGATTATAACCTTTGAAACCCAAGAATTACCAAAATATATAGCAATTAACCATGTGAGGTTTGAGGTGGCTAATTATGTCCAGAAAGTTATTTTATGCCACAATTGTATGCGCTATGGCCATCTCGGCAAACATTGTAAAAGTAGTCCCAGGTGCGCGAAATGTTTTGACAACCACACAACAAACTCGTGCACAAAAGTAATTGTAACACCACAATGTTTTCATTGTTCAGAAAGTCACTATACATACGAAATAAAAAAATGCGAGGAATTCAAAAGACAACAGGATATTAAAAAACACATGTCTATAACAAATTGTTCATATAAAGATGCGGAACGAGACATACCCAAGGTGACATACGCGAAAATAGTTAAAAATAGCATGACACACAACACAGACACACATACTCACAACATTCAACATAACCCACACCAGGAATCACATACCGTCGTCCCGATAATAAACAATAACCCAACAACAAGCAGGGCAGGTAGAACGAATTTGAGCTCACATTTCACCCAAACAATGACAAAACGACCAAAAAGAAATATACCGATATCCCCAGATCCAACTGAATCTGAAAGAAGAGACATAGTTAGCCAACCATCCCTTTCATATAGGGAGGGAGGAATTACTAGTAGCCCAACTTATCTAGCAAATATCGGAGGCCAATGCGAAGAGCCTCTAGTAAATAACGTTTTAGAATTGGTTATATTCGTTTTATCAAATCTCAAGGACATTAATATTGAAAACCTTCAAAAAACAGATATTATCAAATTAATTAGAGAGAGACTCGATATCGACAAAGAATTTTACTAAATCATGCATTTATAGAAGGTGTTCTTACTTAACGCAAAAAATAAAGTTAATTTTTATTTTTTTTTCTTGTCACAAAATGTCTAATTTGAAAATATTGCAGTGGAATTGTAGATCAGCAGTAGCTAATAAAGCCAGTCTTGAACACCTTTTAGAACAAGAACAGATAGATATAGCTCTACTATCGGAAACATGGTTTAAACCAGGTATCTATATCAATTTCAAAGGATATAATACTGTTAGGCAGGATCGCTTAGATGGCAGAGGTGGAGTGGCCATACTCATAAAGGAAAACCTAAAATTCTATGAAAAACATGTTTCAAATAATGAAAAAATAATGCATACATGCGCCATCATCCAACTAAAAAATAAAACGGAAATATCGTTAGCTTCAATTTATATCAAACCTCAAACGCGGATAACTCAACAGGAGTGGAGTAAGTTTTTTGACAATTTACCCACTCCATTTATAGCAGGAGGAGATTTTAATGCCCATCATGTGGCTTGGGGTTGTGTTGCGAATGACATTTACGGTAACACATTATTAGATGCCATAGATGAAAACAACCTGATATTCTTAAACAACGGTTTACCGACGTACATAGGACATGGTAGAAAATCTGCCATAGACTTAACTATATGTAATCCTCAGATTAAGCATATGTTAGAATGGAATACACTGATAGACCCTGCTGGATCAGACCATGTTCCAATTGTTATAAAATGCAATCTCACAGCAGAAAAAATTAAAATAGTTGAACATAGGAGATGGAATGTTCATAAAGCAGATTGGATTAAATATCAGTTATACCTTAGTTCAAACAATCCAAGTGTAACCTACGACCTATTATTAGAAGATGTTAGCCGCTCTGCTGAGGCTTCTATACCAAAGTACAACCAAAACAAAAAGCAAACAAAAAGAGGGAAACCTTGGTGGACTACAGAGTGTGACGAAGCAGTTCAGAATCGTAAAAACAGTTTCAATATATATCAAAACAATCCAAACTTGACGAACTTGTTAAATTTCCAACGATTAGATGCGATAGCGAAAAAAGTCATAAAAAAGGCTAAAAGGGAGGGTTGGTTCAAATATTGTTCATCGCTGAATAGCAGCACACCCTTAAAAAAATATGGCAACAGGTAAATCTGTACAAAAATAGGAAACAGGCAAACAAACACTATATAGAAGCGTCAGCAGAATGGTTGGATAAATTCCATAACAAATTAGCTCCCTGTTATGTAACTCCCCAGTTCGAAGCTCAAAGTCAGGGCTCCAACACACATGAGCTACTAAGTCCGTTCTCTATAGCAGAATTACACAGAGCATTAAAACAAAACAACAACACCGCTCCTGGCAAAGACCAAATTCATTATTCAATGCTGTTCCATCTTCCAGAAGACCGCAAAAGATCGCTACTCCAAATTTTCAATGATATTTTCGATGGTAAACTAGAAATTCCAAAACAGTGGCATGACTATATCATAGTCCCTATATTGAAACCCGGAAAACCTGAAGGCCATTTTGAATCGTACCGGCCGATCGCTTTAGCATCATGTGTGCTAAAAACATATGAAAGAATGATAAAGAATCGACTGGAACACTACCTAGAAAAGAATCAACTTATTCCAAAATCACAATATGGATTCCGAAGAGGACACTCAACTCAGGAACTGTTAGGGAAAATAATTACAGACATTCAAATAGGTTTTTCAGCCAACGAACATACAACAGCAGCTTTCTTGGATATCATGGGGGCATACGATAATGTGGAATTACACATATTAGCTGAAAAGTTGAAGGAAATGCAGATACCAGAAAAACTGTCTCATCATTTGACGTCTTTATATATGAATAGAAATACCTATATCAGAACATGTGATCAGTTAGTCGGACCACGCATGACATCAAAAGGACTACCCCAGGGCAGTATACTCAGCCCAATCCTATATATCATCTACTCCCACGATTTCCAATCCAGATTTGACGAAGACATTAAAATCTACCAATTCGCAGATGATTATGCCATCAGTGCTAGAGGCAAAACAGTCGCTCAGTCCAACCAAAAACTAGAAGAGGCCATAAATACAGCTACAAAGTGGTTCGAGGAGAACGGATCGCCGATAGCAGTAAACAAGTCCACTATTTGTACATTCAGCCGATCCAGATTCAGACCACCAAGCACAATCACTATGGGTTCCTATGTTTTCAAATATCAGACTTCAGTCAAGTATCTAGGAGTGATACTAGATAAAAAACTAAATTGGAAAGAACACATTATGTATTTACTGAAGCGGTCTGAAAACGCAGTAAATATACTCAAAACTTTCAGCCACCACAGATGGGGGGCGGATACCAATGTTTGTTTAACCTTCTACAGATCGCTGGTACGATCCATACTTGATTATGGATCAGTACACTATGGAAACGCCGCAAACTGCCATTTAGAAAAAATAGAGAGACTTAAAAACAAATGCTTAAGACTATCAGTTGGATACCTACACAGCACACCAACCAATGCGATGGAAGTAGAATGTTGTGAGCCACCATTATATCTGAGGCGACAGAAATTAAGCAGTAGGATGATAGTTAAACTAATGAGTGGAGAGCGAGTGGATGACATCCATTCCCTCTTCCTATTAGCATTAACTTCGAAATATTGGCAACATAAAAAACTACCATTACTTATTGAAAGTTATCAGGAGCTACTGCCCATCAATGACAAAATATATACAAACCCAATCCATCTCAGATATACACTAAGTTATTCTAGTTTTGACTCACCGCCAGTTATCCACCATCTACGTTTTATGCCTGATAATCCCCCAGTGCCACAACAATTCGAACAAAAACTGCGAGAGCAATGGAACCAGTGGGAACTGATATTCACCGACGGATCAAAGAAAAATGATTTGACAGGTTGTGCTTTCTATCACAGAAACCGTAACTATAGTGAAACATACCGGCTTCCATCCGAAACATCCATATACTCTGCAGAACTTGTGGCGATTTGGAAAGCCCTGGAATATTGTACCAGGAACAACTTTCCCAAAGTCGCTTTATTTACAGACAGTAAAAGCGCGACAATCAAATTGAGCCACTTCAACATAAATCCGGGATCGAACTACATAATATTAGAAATTGTTAAATTGATAAAAGACCTGGAAGGTGCAAACAAATTGGTGAATATCATTTGGATTAAAGGACATGCTGGCATAAAAGAAAACGACATAGTCGACAAACTAGCGAAAAAAGCAACCCAACATAAAAACCCTCTAAGTAACTTCCAAGTGCCATACCAGGATTTTCACCACACGATAATGGTACAGATTCATAAGAAATGGTCTAACAACTACACCCAGTCTACAACAGGCTCTACATACAAGAATGTTCAAGAAGACCTCAGATCTGCACCTTGGTTCCGAGAAGAAATAAATAGACAGTATGTTAGAACCTTATGTCGATTGAGAAGTGGACAATGTTTAAATCCACAACACAAAACTAGAATAGGATTAGATAATAACCCTTATTGTAGATGTGGAGAAATTGGATCACTGCAGCATTGCATATTGGAGTGTAAATTGTTGGAGAAAGAGATTACGGCAATGTACTATGAATTGTCACGACATCTGTCGCTACCTACTAACCTGATCACTGTTTTAAGATGTGAAAACTCTAATGTATATAGAATTCTTTATAAATATTGTACACAAATACTTAAACTAACCTTATAAATTGTAACAACCCTACTAACAATAGCGTTAGATAATAATTATGTAAAACAATATTGTTAAGTACACATATCTACTGTACATGTACATGTAAGATTATTTGGAAAAGAGGGCTCAAAAAAGGCCCCAAAAACAAAAAACAAAAAACAAAAAAAAAAATGTAAAGAATTTAATATAAGTTGGAAAAAAAAACAAAAAAAAAAGTGATCTGAGGTGTATTCAACGCTTGGGAAACAAAAAATAATTATAAAAAAAAAACAAAGGAAAGTAAATAAAATACGTTATAAAAAATAATAAGGAAAAACAAACAGAAAAAAAATAAATAAAAAAAAAATACATACAAAATACAACGTTTAATTTAGATCAAGGATAACACACTAACATAACATAATTAGAGTAAATCTTTTATGAACATTCCATCAATTTACTATAATAGTAGTATTATGCATATGTACGTATAGAATTATGAAATAGTGAGTAACTACAACGACACCACTGGCCAGTTGATCAATGATCAGTGCCATAAACAGACAAAAAAAAAAAAAAAAAAAAAAAAAAAGAAAAATTATTTTTGATTCATCAGTGTTTGATATACAGTACGTTCATTTGACAGCGATTTGGATATAAAAATGGTCATAACTTTTGAAATACCCTGTGTAATGTAACAATACCCTATATTGGAGGAACGGAAATCATTAATGGAATTTGAATAAGGAATAACATATAGGGTATCTCATTTAAAAAAATACATGTTTGCAACACCACGTAGTTATGGATCACCCTGTATAAATCTAAATATTTTCTGAGCAAGGACCATATCCGTGGCTACAACTTTTATATACAACTTTTTTCGCTATCTTCTACAGTAGTGGAGTTATCGACCGAGCCGGTACTAAAAACTCACCCTGTATGTAATGTAAACTTAAGGAGGCGCCAGAGTTCCGCACCGTCAGTAAGTTGTAGGTGGCCATGCACGAGGCCAAGTCGACACATGACACGTTACAGTTTAAGACAGCAGATGGCGCAGTGTTGCAGTTACTATCACATACCTGACGAAATTCAACAACTATCTTTCTAGGAGCATGGGAAAGTATACTTTTCTGACATCGGCAGTTATGCCAATTTAATGGATTTTCCGTTAGATGTAACAAATTGTTTTGTGAATAGAGATGAAATAGTCATCTTGGTCATGATTCCAAGGAGTGTTACAAGCTCACAAACCCACAAAGCCACAAACCCACATACAGGTGAAGCTAATAGTAGGGTGTTAAATGGTTGGTGCATCTAACAAGGTGTTAAGTTAGTGTACCAAACGGTTTCAATGGTGAATAGGTGAATTATTCATAAGACGCAATGAAAGAAATTCTGTTCCTTTTGCCTCAATGTGAGATGCCCTAAAAATATTCCGCAAATGTTATAATGATTCTGCCACTTGTATGTTCGATGACACAAGCGTGTATGTGGTTTGATCTTTTTAGCACGCTTTTATTATTATGTATGTTTGTTTGTGAGCTTGTAACTCTCCTTTGGATTAAGAGGTCGGACCGAACATTGAACTTTGCTGCGAAAATGATTTTGACGGCTTCAAATCCGTCGGACCAGCCAGCGGTCGTATCTGCTGACTTAGAGGCGTAGCAGCGAGAGCTTAATAGGCGTGACATCAAACTGTGTCATCTCAATCCGTAATATTGAAGGATTATGGTTAAAACCTCGCGATTACAAAAAATCACATCTCTGGTTTGGTTGCGGATAAGCTCTTCCAAACCCTATGGCCCTACGGCCTCAGTGAAGGTGCGATATTTTGGATAATGTTAAAAATATTCTCCTCCTACCAAACTTTGGCACATGTGTACGCTGACGATGGATTTATGAAGGAAGTTTATCGGTGTGGAAGTTTTTGGAAGTCGAGGACAAACTTAGTGTTTAAGGGTAACCGTAAATCATGATAGGGAAATGAATGCTTCACGGGTGATCCACCTAAAGATATTTCAAGTAGGTAAGGGGAGAGTTTACACTGTTAGAGAAAGAAAAAGTCAATAAAAACGTAAGGTGGCATTATTGTAAGTTGTATAAACATGGGAAATATTTTGCGGATGACCTTAATTTTTCCGCTCCGTGTCGGTGAAAGGTCGTATTCATAGTCGATACTTAAGGGTGTTTTAATACTTGAGGCTCCCTTAAGTAAGGTTTTGTGTTTGAGTGAGACTCATGCAATGAAATGTCAACATGACATTTCGTTGCAGTCAAGGCAATTTTGTAGGTTAAATTTGGAGTATGGTGTTGTCAGTTTCTGTCACATCCGAAAAAATGTCCAGCACAAAACACGAAATACTGGCACAAAACGAAAATGGATAACAGGAAACATCAAAATTCGTAGGCATAGACATAGAAAATTGAGTTATATTTGAAATATGACAACGTCGCTGACTGAACCCTGCCGTCTGGTAGATGTTGTCTAGGAAACAGACACACAAGGAAAGCCACATTTGAGGGTGCCTTGAGTAACCCTCAAGTATTGAGTATTACTCAAGGGATACTTGAGAAACGACTATGAATACGGCCCTCACACCCGTATGCACCGTTTGGCGATTCTAATCCTAGTTCCCTAATCGCGTTTTGCTAATCTTTGGCATCTAGTCATGCACCGTCAAGAGATTAACTAATCCAGATTGGAGATATGGTAAGGTTGTGTTCGCAAGATTATTTTGACAGTGACAGTGTCAAAATTGTCAGTTTGCGGTGCATAGGAGGCAAGTAATCTAATCCAGGTTTACGTAACTAATCGCGCAATTGACTTACGGTGCATACGGCCGTTAGTCTCATACAGGTGAGCCATTAGAGATTATTGTAGAATGTCATAAACTCCCAAGATGATGTTCTGGCTCTATACTACATTCGTAAGGCCATCCTTATTGTACGGATCACTGGTGTGGTGGTCATATTGAAATAACCAAAGCAAAGCTAGATAAAATTCAACGCTTGGATTGTGTTAGTATAACAAATGCAGTACGCACGACTCCGTTGAGCGCGCTAGAAGTACTGCTAAATCTCCTTCCACTCGACTTGGTAGTTCAAGGGTAGGCAAGGGCGTCTGCGTTCCGACTGTGGAGTCAAGGCAGTTGGTCCTTTGTGAATCCTGGCAGCGGACACTGTGCCACCCTCTTGGAACTGCAAAGGAATGACCCTATCCTACATATGAGGAGTGATATACTTTCTCCTACATCGCTTTGACTGCAAACGGTGAAGTATTCTACAAGGGAAGAGTGGGGGGCAAAGCACAGTACGAAATTATTTGGCACGTTATAACGTGAAAATCTTTATTTGCCTTTCTATCAAGAAGAAAGCTTGTGTTGGATAATCTCAGGGGTCTCGATTACAGATCCGGTCGCAGTTTTGAGTTTCAGTCTCGTTTAAAGAAAATAAAAAAATTCAGACATTTTAGATTTTCGGGTCTGCATAAAAAATTAAGAATCCCTATTTGGCTTTCTATCAAGAAGATACCTTGTGTTTTGGCTAATTTAATGATCTTGGTGATTACAAATCCAGTCGCACAAAAGTAAAAAAATTCAGATCTTTTAGATCATCAGATTTGCCTAAAAAATAAAAAGCTTTATTTGGCTTTCTATCAAGAAGAAACCTCGTGCTTTGTATAATTTAAAGGTCTTGGTAATTACAAATCCTGTCGCCGCTGTTTTGAGTTTCAGTGTCGTTTATCAAAAATAAGAGATCTTATATCTTTTAGATCTTCACGTTTACCTAAAAATTTGAAGCCCACCTGATAAAACTGCTGGAAAGTTATGCATCACGTCTATAAAATTGTTTCCTCAGCGTACTTGATTGAGTTATATTATCTCGATAATTCAAGGTTTTTAATTCATTAAATACTATATTATGGCCTTATATTTCAGTTGTTCCTTAAATACAAATAATATTCGATAGCACTTTCAGAAAATAATTAGTAAATTTCAGGACAAAAATAGAAGCTTATATTTTAAAAATGAGAATCATTAGTAGAACCTAAACATGGAATAATATACCGGGTTATTCACGTTATTCGACAAGGGGCATTATGGCTAAAGTATTTGATGAAAAGGAAAATAATAATTTCGGATAGATAGGGACCCATTAAGGCTACATTTTAAGAATACTTTCATGTTATACCTCAAAACACGAAATGTATCAAACTTATGTTTTACTTCCCACACCGATAGGTGAGGGGAGTATTGTGATCGCGAAAATTTTCGATTTTGAGATAATATACTTTTTGGGCGTTTTATGATGCCTACATAACGAAAATCCACGTCACTCATTTCCGTCGGTCTGTCTGTCTGTCGGTCTGTCTGTCTGTCGGTCTGTCTGTCTGTCTGTCGGTCTGTCTGTCTGTCTGTCTGTTGGCGTTTTTCTAGCCTCCTAATCTCAGTAACCGCTGCATAGATTTTGATGACATTTGGGTAGTGATATGGTGTAGGGTCGTAGTAGGTAATGTTGCTACAATTTTGAAAATCGGTGCATGGGCGGCGGAGTAATTAGCAAAAAACGAAAAATTTCAAATATGCCTCAAACTTCGTTTTTAGGCGTTTTAGGGGTTCCTGATCATTTTCTACTTTTTTTTGGGTGGGGGTGAAATTGGGGTGGTTGGGGGGGTGGGGGGTTGTAAAGCTGAAAAATTTGTTGCACTCATAATAGGCTGTCTACTGACCTGAGAGAGAAAGACCCAGCGGTATAAAACATTTTTTTAGGTCCATCCGAACATTGCCTTGTGTATTACAGGAACCAAAGGACTTGGAATTTTCCCATGTATACATACGAGTATGGACTAGTATCACGAGGTTAAGAACAATGATTTAATTATTATGGCCGCTTAGTGCATACACAAATAAACGTTCTGCTGCATTTCGTTACTTTCTACATCATTTTGTTTTTTAGTAATTCCATTCTAAAGTTTAAAGAAAGGAATTCAAATTCAGCCAATCAGTGCCAACCGCGCGAATTATCAGCAGTGCATTGTTGCCAAGAACAGCTCCGACTCGCAAAACATTTACATTTCACATAAACATGTTATTTGCTATCCAAAGTGTTATAAATAATTTGAAACTCACTTCTTAGCTTTCACATTTCTCATCTTCGTATTGAAGAACTGCATATTATCCACATAAAAGTCGTTCACCATAGCCATATCAACTTTAGGCAGGTTATCTGAATCGGCGTTTGTGAATCCACTATCGATTTTACCCATACTTGTTGGTTATGTTATGATAAAATAACTTGAAACCTACTAAAATGGAATAAAAGGATATCTGTACAAATAAACGCAAACAAATAATAATAACTTTAAGATTGTTGAAAATTACAGCCAAAGCCCAATGGAATTTGGAAATGACAATGACCGAATGACGATTGATTGACAGGATTGACGGATCAGGAACCTTAACTTAGCTTTCGGAAGGGCTGTTCCAAATTATGGTTCTATCACCGTCCTCGAACTGTTTTCATCATGCCCCGCCCATTTTACAGTTCTCAAAACGATGATTGGTTGGTCCACCAGCGTACCAACCAATCATCGATTCTAGAATCACAAAATGGGTGGGGCATGATGAAAACAGTTCTAGGACGGTGATAGAACCGTAATTTGGAACAGCCCTGGAATTTCGGATCACGGGACATTAAAACCACAAAACATATCAGACGGGAACAGAAGACAAGATAGATGAGCCAGCCCGCGTACAGCTCCGCGCGCCATCAGAATGCGGCAACACAACACACATATCTGTCTTTTGATTGGCTGTTCGCCTATAGGGCAGTGACGTCACTGCCCTAGGAGAATTCAAATATTTTCCCCATTTTCACGGCTTTCCTTTGCCCAAAAAAATCGGAGAAAAAAATGAGATGCTTTTTATGACGTACTCTATCATATGGAACCAGAAATAAAATTCATGATACTAGTCCATTGCTTTCCATCGTTCTGTATTTTATAATGTTGAAATTACTGAATTAATGTTAATGAAATTTCGGCACAATATTACTACTTTGGCGAGGATAGAAAACGCGTCTGATTTTTAGAATCGTCTCAGTGGCGGCGCAGCAATATTAAAAAAACTAAAAATATGAAAACAGCTCAAACTTCGTTTTTAGGCGTTTTAGGGGTTCCTGATCATTTTCTACTTTTTTTGGGGTGGGGGTGAAATTAGGGTAGTTGGGGGGGGGGGGGGGGTTGTAAATCTGATAAATTTGTTGTACTCATAATAGGCTGTCTATTGACCTGAGAGAGAAAGTCCTAGTGGCATAATACACTTTTTTATGTCCATCCAAACATTGCCTTGCCGATTACAGAAACCAAGGGACGTGAACTTTCTGATGCATACGAAATACGTACGAGTATTACTTTGGATCGTTCTGTATTGTGTACGTGGAAACTTCTGAATTGACTTTAATGACATTTTGACACAGATTTATTACCGCGACGAGTATGGAAAGCGCATATGGTTTTTAGAAATAATTTCAGTGGCGGCGCGGCAATAATAAGAAAAAACTAAAAATATACAAAAACACCTCAAACTCTTTTTTAGACGTTTTATTCGTTCCTGATCATTTTAAATTTTATTTTGGTTGGGGGTGAAATTGGGGTGGCTCGGGGGTGGGGTTTGTAAAATTCAAAAATTTGTTGTACTCATGGTAGATTGTCCATTGACCTGTGACAGAAGCACCTAGTAGAATAAAATACTTTTTTTGCGGTCGGGCGAGCGATGATTTGGTTGCAGGGGCATCTAGACTATAGTTTCATGTCGTAGGAAAATAATAAAACTGATATCATCGGAATGTGTGGGAAGTACTGAGTCAATCAACTTGACTCCATTTTTTTTAAATAGAACACACTGCATATTATTACATATTCAGATTCCTTGGTGAATTCTAGTGTGATCTTATGCATCACACATGGGAATTAAAGTGAACCGTTTAGGTGTAAATCACCATTTTCGGTAAAAGTATATTTCAGAAAAAAATCGAACATAACAGAGATTATAAAATTTAGAAGGCTGTGACTTTGCCATATTACTAAGCAAACCTTTGGTTAGACGGTCAAATCTGAATTACATTTGTGCTTGTAGCAATCGGTCGATTAATTAGAGAAACTTCAATCAGAGATAACTTGATTTTTCCAAATGGGAATGCCATTTTTCATTCGATTAGATGTGAAATTTGATATCTTTCTTAATTATATAAGGTCAATATTAATATCTGGCAGTTTTCATTTAATTTCAAATTTCCAATCAAATCTGTGTTCTTCAATCTTCCTGCCTTTAAGCAACCTAGCAAGGCCATGAAATATAAACAAAAACGTTCAGATGCGAGAAAACAAGTACCTAAATTAGAATTAAGGATACAGACGAATTAGAGCAAAGAGACAAGATTATAAAAATTTCTTACAACAAATCAACTCTAACCAGAAACAACGCGCGGTAGCATATCTAAGATCAAAGAGAAGCTGAAATATAACCAAAATAGATATTTTATCCAGCCTACTGTCTACTGCAATGTACTAGAGTTAGAAAATTTCCAAAACAATTAAAAACATTGAAATGAAAGAAAAACTGCCAGCGATTGTTGCCCTAACACCCAATTATCAATCACACGTAACGGTATAAACTACTAGTAATTTGCGTCAAAGTGGCAATACCTATGACTGGAGCCCTTCTTTTTTTCCCACTATTTGTAAGATCGCAAAGAGGAATACCTGCAAATCAGGTTTAAATTTTCTGCCAGATAAATAATTATGCTTTATAATTTGAAAAATTTGTGATTTATTCTTCATTTTCTGCGATCTTGCTAATAGGTACTGAAGAATTCCTAGAACTCCAGTCAGAGGTATCGTTACTTTTGACTTGACAAGGTTGAATACTTTTTTATACCACTAAATATGAAATTTTATTTTGAAGATAATAATAAACTGCCTACAACAATCGCTAGTAGTTTTCATTTCAAACTATTTAATTTTGGAAATTGGCATTCTCTAGTACATTTCCGTAACTAGTACGCCGTGAAATATATCCATTTCTGTCGTACTTCAGCTTCTCTTTGACCTTAGATATGTTACCGCCTTGTTTTTGCTTAGAGGTGATTTGTTGTAAGTGATTTTTATAGTCTTGTCTAGTTCTTTTGTATTTTTCTGCTAAGTTACTTGTTTTCTCCCATCTGAACATTTTTGTTTATACTTCATGGCCTTGCTAGGTTGCTAAGAGGTGGGAAGATTGAAGAACACAGATTTGATTGAAAATTTGAAATTCAATTGAAAACTGCCAGATATTGATATTGAGAGCCTTATATCATTAGAAAAGCTATCAAATTCTATATCTATTTGAATGAAAAAAGTTAGGCATTCCCATTTGAAAAAATCAAGTTATCTCTGATTGAAGTTTCTTTAATTAATTGACCGATTGCTACAAGCACAAATGTAATTCAGATTTGACCGTCTGAACCCATGCTTGGTAATATGGCAAAGTCACAGCCATCTAAATTTTATAATCTCTGTTTTTCTCAATCTCAATATCAATTTTTTTCTGACATCTACTTTTACCGAAAATGGTGATTTACACCTAAACGGTTCACTTTAAGTCCCATGTGTGATACATACAGTCACACTAGAATTCACCAAGGAATCTGAATATGCAATAATATACAGGGTGTTCTATTTAAAAAAACATAACTTTGATCCATTTCGTGTTTTAGGGACACCCTGTATAACATGAAAATATTTTAAAATGTAGCCTTGATGGGTCCCTATCCATCCAAAATTATTATTTTCTTTTTCATCAAATACTTTAGCCATAATGCTCCGTGTCGAATAACGTGAATAACTCGGTATAGGGTGTCTCATTTAAAAAAATGCATGTTTGCCACCACGCATAAATCAAAATATTTCCAAAGCAAGGAGCATATCCTTGGCTACAACTTTTGTATAAAACTTTTTTCGCTCTCTTCTGTCTTCAACCTGTATACAAAAATTATAAGCCTGCACATGTTTACCCTAACTTCGTCTCTGTCTACTTAACTGTTTTCGGGAACAGCGAGAAATTCTGGATTGAGTGAACGGCACAATCGCCAACGCTAAATTTCGAACCGTAGTTGCATACACACAACTTAATGTATTCGATTTAGCCCTGTTGGAAACCCAACACCATAATTTCGCATACCGCCGGTGCAAATATTTTCTGTTATTATTTTTGATTAAGCTAAAATGTGTCCACGGCGTTTGGAATTATTGGGTTTTCCAACGATCGCGGTCGCCAAGGGTAGTTCATGAATATCTCATATCATCATAAAGTTGTACTCTGTGCGAAAAGATAAAGTTTATTTTGTATATGTAATGTATGTAATTGTGAAAATTTTCGATTATAGTTTTTTGGTTACTACATCATGAAACTCGCTCATTTCATTTGTTCGATATTTATAAACAGATCATATTACCAGTATCAATCGTGGGGGGCAATGAAATTTGTTCCGGGGCCTCACAATCACCCTATGCGGGACCGCATCTCCTCTCAGCTCATTTTAAATACCCAAAAGAAAGCAGAAAACAGTCAGAGATCCGTAAAGTCTCCAAAAACATAGTTTTAGCGGCTTTTTTACTGTACTGTTTCTTTTCTTTATTTAGTTTCACCGTCACTTACACAATTTAAAAAAACACAGACTTTATCGATCTCTGTGAAGGCACAAGTTATAGTTTAGAATTCTGTTTGTATCAGTTTAATAATATTGCAGAGGTTCACAGTGCGTGACCTAAGCGGCAACAGTGGAATTGTCTAGGTGGTATACGTGCGTGCGACGATTCCTGGGATGACGGGGGTTGTGCGGGTGAAAGTGAAAGGGGATACTGGGATAGTCAGTCGCTCCGCTCCTCAGTGTATATGTTTTGTGGTCGCTCCTAGACAGTGGTCGATGCTGGTCGGGACGCGGACGGAACAGCTGACCAAAAACTACGCGTGACGGTGACCTCCACGCATGGTTGGTTACACTACACGCAAGAGACTATTTTAGATTTATGTTATTCGCTGGAATTGGAATCTCCATTTTTGGTTTGTCAGTACACCTATAGTAACACGCTTGCCTGGTGTCTTGTTTTGTGAACCAACAACACCCGGATCCTGAAGGTCTCAAACCTCGTCAATATGCACTACAGAATTATCTACATCAATATAACTTCAAAACTCATTTTTTGTCTAAGGTCAGGCAGCGTTCAGATAAATCTGAAAAGTATATTATGTCGTTCCTTTACAGGCCAATGAAGAGCCCACCACGAATATAACAAATTTTTCAGTTTCACAACTTCTTACCCCCAAACCACCCCAATTTTACCCGCTCCAAAAAAATGTGACAAACGATCAGGAACCCCTAAATCGCCGTTTGACGTTTGACCTATTTTTATATTTCCAACTTTTTTTATTGCAGCGCCGCCACTGACACAATTTCTAAAATCCATACGCGTTTTCCACCATCGCCACAGCATTATTATACTGTGTCAAAATTTCATTAAAATCAATTCAACCTGGACAGCCTATTTTTTATTTGCAATAAAACTACAAATAATGCCACCCTAGAAGGCTGAGCCTTGTGGCGGGGTATAGGCATACAAGGTAGGATAATTATAATACGTCACAAAATACTTTGCGGTACCATTTTCTAAAGCCAATGGTTATCCAACATCATTTAGCATCTCATCGTTTCATACCAGAACTGGATCGTGACGACTGATATCTTGCGATAGTTGTCTTTCCGTATGCTTCACTGGACTTTCTGCAAACTGGTTTACTTGAGGCAACCAAAGACTGGTAGCAGATAATACCAATAATGTTTTCATAAGTAATTGTGCTGTTAAAACTAAAAATTTCGGAAATCTGATCGAATAAACGTCATTGAATGCAAATAATTTTTCAGTTTTTCAACCCCCCACCCCCCAACCACCCCAATTTAACCGCCACCCAAAAAATGTAGAAAATGATCAGGAACCCCTAAAATATCTAAAAACGAAGTTTGAGCTGTTTCTATATTTTCAATTTTTTACTGCAGCGCCTCCACGGACACAATTTCTAAAAACCACACGCGTTTTCCACCGTCGCCACAGTATTATTATACTGTGTCAAAATTTCATTAAGATCAATTCAACAATTTCCACTTTACGCAATATCGAACGATCTTAAGCGATACTCGTATGCAAACATCAGAAAATTCCCTTGGTTTCTGTAATAGGCAAGACAAAGTTCGGGTGGACATAAAATAGTGTATTATACCGCTAGGTCTATTTTTTACAGGTTAATGGACAGCCTATTATGAATACAAAAAAATTTAGGTTTTTCAACCCCCCAAACCCCAACCACCCAAATTTCACCCCCACTCAAAAAATGTAGAAAATGATCAGGAACCCCTAAAACGTCTAAAAATGAAGTTTGAGCTGTTTTTAGATTTTTAGTTTTTTCATTATTTCTGCGCCGCCACTGACACGATTTGGAAAAACATAAGCATTTTTCATCCTCGCCCTGGTAGTAATGCGGCCTCAAAATTTCATTAAAAGCGAATCAATGGTTTCCGCGTTAAACAATACAGCACGATCTAAAGCAATACTACTACATCAGAAAATTTAAGTCCTTTGGTTTCTGTAATAGGAAAGGCAATGTTCGGATGGGACTAAAAAAGTGCCACTAGGTCTTCCTTCACAGGTCACTGGGCAGCCTATTATGAATGCAACAAATTTTTCACTTTTACAACCCCCCACCCCCAACCACCCGTATTTCTCCCTCACCTAAGAAAAAGTAGAAAATGATCAGAAACCCCGGAAACGCCCAAAAACTAAGTTTGAGGGATATTTGAATTTTTTTGTTTTTGCTAATGACTCCGCCCCCAATGCACCGATTTTCAAAATCATAGCAGCATCACCTACTACGGCACAACACCATATCGCTACACAAATTCCTTCAGAATCCATGCAGCGGTTACTGAGATTACGAGGCTAGAATAACGCGCACAGACAGATAGCCAGACAGACCGACAGGTCGACAGACCGACCGACTGACGGAGAGATAGACAGACAGACCGACAGACAGACGGAAATGTGTGACGTGGATTTTCGTTATCTAGACATCATAAAACGCCCAAAAAGTGCATTATCCCAAAATCAAAAATTTCCGCGATCACAATACTCCCCTCACCTATCGGTGTGGGAAGTAAAACATAAGTTTGATACATTTCGTGTTTTGAGGTATAAGGCAAGTTGACTGACTCAGTACTTCCCACACATTATTGTGATACCAGTGTATTACTTCCCATAGCATGAAGCTTTAGTCTGAGATCCCCTTGCAGCCCAATCATCGACAGCTCCACTCCCCCCTAAAATTGTCTTATGCCTTATATCTTTCCTTCACAGGTCAATGGACAGCCTATTATCAATACTACAGACTTTTCAGTTTTACAACCCCCCACCCCCAAGCACCCCAATTTCATCCCCAAAAAAGGTAAAAAATGATCAGGAACCCCTAAGACATCTAAAAAAGAAGTTTGAGCTGTTCTCATATTTTTAGTTTTTTTATTATCGCTACGCTGCCACTGACACGATTTCTAACAACCATACGCGTTTTCCATCCTCACCACGGTAGCAATACTGTGTCAAAATTTCATTAGAATCAATTTAGTAGTTTCCACGTTACAAAATACAAAACCCCCGATCTGAACCAATAACTACTCGTATGTATACAAGTCCCTTAGTTTCGGTAACAGGCTAGGCAATGTTCGGATGGATCTAAAAAGGTAATTTATGTTGCTAGGTTTTCCTTCACAGGTTAGTGGACAGCCTATTATGAAACAACAAATATTTCAGTTTTTCGGCACGATTTATAAAAATCATACGCATTTTCCATCCTCGCCACGGTAGTAATACTGTGTCCAAATTCCATTAAAATCAATTCAACAGTTTCCTCGTTACACAATATAGAACGATCTATGATCGTATGTGTGCACCAGAAAAAAGTCCTTTGGATTCTGTAATAGGCAAGGCAATGTTCGGATGGACCTAAAAAAGTTACTTATGTCACTAGGTCTTCCTTCACAGGTCAGTGGACAGGCTATCATGAAAGCAACAAATTTTTCAATTTTACAACCCCCCACCTCCCAGCCACCCCAATTTCACCCCCACCCAAAAAAAGTAGAAAATGATCAGGAAACCCTAAAACGCTTAAAAAACGAAGTTTGAGCAATATTTATTTTTTTTAGTTTTTTGCTAATTACTCCGCCGCCCATGCACTGATTTTCAAAATTATAGGAATATTACCTACTATAACCCCACGGCATATCGCTGCCCAAATTTCATCACAATCCATGCAGCGGTTACTGAGATTACGAGGGTAGAAAAACGCCAACAAACAGACAGACCGACAGACAGGGAGCAGACCGACGGAAATGAGTGACGTGGATTTTCGTTATGTAGACATCATAAAACGTACAAAAAGCGTATTATCTCAAAATCGAGAATTTTCGCGATCACAGTATTCCCTTCACCTATTGGTGTGGGAAGTAAAATGATACAGTTCTGGCAACGGTCATCCCAATGTCCTTGCATTTATTCTGGCGTATCTAGAAACTGGAACGCAACGCAAATAAAGCAAGGGGAATAATGAACGAAAAAACGCAGGGTTCATTATTTCCCAGAGCAGCTCAAGCCAACCTCCGTAGATGCAGGCTTATAGTCCAGTAAGGCTACAATTTCTCACTTGAGGTCTTGTAACAATTAGCAAACTAATTACAGACGTCAGTGCAAATTACTCACATATCGTGTTCTCAGGGCATAACCTCTTGTTATGTGATAATTTGGTTGCTAGCTCTTTACATCTAATATGATTATGGCTAGATACTCCAGAAAAAATTCCCGCCGATTATCAAAAGTGTACTGAAAATAATGGCGGACACATTGAACATTTATAAGGTTATCTTTGTTAACAATATTCTAGTAACAATAATTTATTTAGAGTTGTTTTAGACATTCTTTTTCTCTCTGAATTTATTTTCTATACATTTGCTTTTTGATAGCACAGCTTCTTAAAGCAAATTCCTGTATTCTCTTCTTGCTTGAGATATGTTATTATTTTTATAAAATAAACTGGAAGTTATTTGCACTTGTGACAAAGCGATGCTTTTTACCTCGGCAAAATGTCAGAATGACACAAAACATTACCGCATTTAATTGTTTTTCGCCCGCCACGGCTATAGTGGTTTGAGGTCTACTTCAACATTTTAGAATCTTTAAAGCTAGGTATTCTAAAAGCCTTTCACAGTAAGGTGATATAGTAGTCAGGGTGTCTCGCTTAAAAAAAGTATAACTTTATACGAAAAACAGGATCTTTTACAATTTTTTCTTTTTGTACGTACCAAATTCTAAATGACAAGAGATAACTATAGAACAGCCAAATGGAATAAATTCGTTAATAAATAAATGAGGGCGTGTTGGGAAAAATGCTCGGACACGTCGATTTGTATTTTTAGTTGCGCATTTTTTCAAAAATAAAAAATTATACAGGGTGTATCATGTGACTGTGGCCAACACCAACTTTCTTATTTTAAATACAACACCCTGTATATTATTAATTTTTTGGATCCCTCAGAAAATTCTAGACATATTTCATGTACAATTTCCTATGCCTATCTTCAACTGTTTCGGAAATATTAAGTGTTTTCAGATTTATTACAAACATTCACATTAAAAAAAAAGTATTTTATTTCACAAATTCGGTCAATACTTATTTCCCATTTAGCTTTTGATAATGACAAAGTAAGAAAAAACTATTCCAGCGTTCCTTTTTACTGATATAATTAAAAAAGAAACAAAAAAACGTTTTGTTTATTTTGGCACTGTGCACGCACCTGTTACGGATTCTCGCTATTGTTATCAGTCCAATTGGGTTTTAGTTTAGTTGTCTGCATGACAGTAGCAATCAGTGTCAGTGCTATTCTCGTTTGAATTTCTTTAACTTTACGTTATAATATCAGAAAAATGGTTTATTTAACAGAAGTGCACGAAATAATAATTCTACAAATGATTGGTTATGGAGATAACACACGAACACAAAAGGAAGTTGCTCGCTTATTTCACGAAAAATTTCCCAATTTGCCGGCTGTATCCCAAGGAACAATAAGAAAAATAGAGAAGCAGTTTCGCGAGCTAAGTCATGTAAGACAGATAAAAAAGGTTAGTGGTCATGTAGTAAATAATGATACGAAATTGGATGTTATGCTTGAGTTTCAAGAAAACCCACATACTTCTGGTCGAAAAGCATCATCACTGTTCAACGTTAGCCATACATCAATTTTTCGGATATTAAAGGAAAATAAAATGCATCCTTACAAAATGATACCAACTCAGGAGCTATTTGATGACGATTTTGAGAGGAGAACGTATTTTTGCGAACAAATGATGGCAATGTTAGATAACAATGTGATCCAATTAGAAGATGTTTGTTTGATGAGAGCACATTTACACTTCACGGTCACGTTAATCGACAAAATTGCCGCTATTGGACTGATGAGAATCCTCACCGGATGAGAGAGGAACATACACAATATCCTCAAAAAGTTAACGTTTGGGCAGGAATTGTTGGTAATCACATCGTAGGCCCCTTTTTCATAGATGGTAACTTGAATGGAGATAAATATTTAGAACTGCTCCAAAATGATGTCGTGCCAACTTTGGCAAACTTACATCCTGATCCAGCAAACCCACAAGTTCCTGCTAATACAATATGGTTTCAGCAAGATGGAGCACCTCCTCATTACCAAATCAATGTCCGGCAGTACCTGAACCAAATTTTTCCAAATCGGTGGACAGGGAGGCGCGGATCGATGGAATGGCCAGCACGATCTCCTGATCTGACGCCCTTAGACTTATTTTTGTGGGGATATGTCAAAAGTATTGTTTACAAAACTAAACCCCTCAACCTAGCTGACTTAAGAGAACGAATCACGCTTGCAATTAGATCAGTCACGCCTGAGATGTTGAGTAACGTTAGAAGACATTTCTATTCCAGATTAGCATGTTGCCAAGACGTTCGCGGGGAGCATTTTGAACACCTCCTACATTGAAATTAATGTTTTTTTCCAATATTATGAAATAATTAGTATTACTTATTAGTTTTTTAGTGTAATGTAGCGAATTTGTGAAATAAAATACTTTTCTTTTTTCAATGTGAATGTTTGTAATGAATCTGAAAACACTTAATATTTCCGAAACAGTTGAAGATAGGTATAGGAAATTGTACATGTAATATGTCTAGAATTTCCTGAGGGATCCAAAAAATAAATAATATACAGGGTGTTGTATTTAAAATAAGAAAGTTGGTGTTGGCCACAGTCACATGATACACCCTGTATAATTTTTTATTTTTGAAGAAAATGCGCAACTAAAAATACAAATCGACGTGTCCGAGCATTTTTCCCAACACGCCCTCATTTATTTATTAACGAATTTATTCCATTTGGCTGTTCCACACTGTATAAGAGCTTTTTGCTCTTCAAATAAAAAACATACCGGTACCTTTTGTGTCCTAACGAATGTCGAAGCCCTCACTCCATTGTGTCCCAGACAACTTCTGAAAAATTTTAATATTTCATATCCTTCTTTCAGAGGCAAACTCGAGCCCACAACTGTTGCTCCTCGACTTTGTATAGTAGGAACTCTTAAATTAATGACTTTCTATCTCTTCCTTGAATTCCATTTTTATTTCGTAGCAGCGAGCTGAGGGGATTTCATCCAAGACGCAGATCCTATTATGCCAAACGACTGCAACGGATTTTTGAATTGTATTCAAATAACTTGGCTTATTATGTGAACTTTAACTTTTGAGTTGTCTAGTGGTTATATACTACAATTTATACAAATCGTATCAGTGGCTTGCGGTCTATGGAAGCGGGGGAAGCACCGCTTCCAGAAACTATTTTAAAAACTGGAGATAAATGGTAAAACATTAATGATACAGTTATTTTATGACAAAATATTAATTTCTCAGAATTACTTATTCGAATCCCCACGTAAACATAGTAAATTCAATTAGCCTTTTACTGCACGGATGCGCGCCTGGAGGAGACCACTGCCCTCCAGAGAAGAGCAATTCGACTAACTGGCGGTCCGACCTTAACGCGCCACCTGCGGTCGCTTTCTCACCGGCATGTGGTTGGCGAACTCTCACTCTTTTACCTCACACATTCCGTGTTCCACAGTTTCGTCTTCGCTCTCACACATTTTACATATAGGTGTGTAACTTAACAGTCAGGGATCCTACTATGAGACGTAGGTTTGGACTGGTCATCGCCAAGTACTTCTTGGATATTGCCATGTCAAAACCCCCAAGGGTTTCCTTGGCAAATCGACATCCTTGTAGTTCTACCCATCGTTTTACCATTTGGGCATGGGAGTGTTTTTTGGCTATTTCCGAAATTGTGGTTGTCGACATTCCAGAAAGGTCACATGGTCCTAAAATTCTTTGGTCAGCAGCCTTTCTGCTTAGACCGTCCGCTAAACGGTTGCCTTTGTTGTTGTTTTGTGTTCTTGTAGCCCACCTCAAGACAATATAGTTTTTGTCTGAAACATGGGCTAAAGGTAGGTGGCATTCCATTGCTAGCCCTGATGTGACACAAGGTCTTCTCAGGGTTAGAAGGGCTTGTCTGCTAACATTGCAGATTGCTGCAGTCTTTCCAGATACATCTCTCCTGGTTAGTTCATTTGTGGCTATCGATATGCCAGCCACTTCCGTTTGAACGATACTGGCGTTTTTACCCAGAGCCCACTTTGTTCTTAGGTTTAGAGAGCTGGAGCAACACATCTAGTGCCTTTTCTTGTTTCGGAGCCATCTGTGTATATGCAAATTGCATTGTCACATTTGGCTCAGCATTCTGTTTAATTTCTATTTTGTAGGGTTTCTCAAAAAGGAATGTTGGTTCAATTGAGTCGCTGGTTGCTTGTAGCATGGGTAGTGCCTTTAGCGCTTCCCGCCATACCAGCTGCCTCAGTCGTCCCAAACCTACATCCGGATCAATACCAACCGTGCAAAGTCGTAGCATTCAGAGTAACGCAACCTCTTTGATGTAAATATCTAGAGGGGTAATGCCAATTATTACTTCCATAGCAGCAGTCGGTGTTGTACTCATGGCTCCTGCGATAATAATGCAGGCCATGCGTTGTATTTTATATAATCTATTAATCGCCGCCGCCTGCAGAACTTTAGGTTCCCAGGCAATGGCTCCATATGTAGCATAGGCCTAATGATTGTGGTATAGATCCAGTGGGTAACTCTTGGCAACAGGCCCCAAGTGCGTCCCACTGTTCGCCGACATTGTTCATAAGCGCCATATTATGCTCTTTTCGCTCTACTATCTAAGTGACAGTTCCAAGCCAGCTTTCTGTCGAGGGTAATACCAAGATATATTTCACTGCTTGAGAAAAATTTAGCTTGACATTGAGAAGTTCAGAACAGAACGATCTCAGTCTTCTTGGGATTGATAGACAATGAGTGTTCCATTTTTCTATTGATTTGAGTGCTACTTGGGTTCGTGCACCCAATGTGTTCTCAAATCTACCTGTTTGCAGGGTGACTATGTCATCCGCATATGCTATTGTGTAGTGTCCATTGCTGTTGCGGTGATTGATGAGGGTATCCAGAACCACGTTCAAAAGCAGTGGTAACAGAACACCTCCCTGCGGACAACCCCTCGTAACAACACATTTAACAGAAATGTCCTCTACCTTGATTGTTATTACTCTGTTGGAGAACATGCTAAGTATCCATTCGCTCACAGTGCTAGGTACGTTCCTAGCCTGGAGTTGCTGGATAATTTTTGGGAATGTTGTTTTGTCAAAAGCTACCACAATCTCTATGAATACATCCAGGGTGGATTCTTTATTGTCCAGAGATCTCTTTATTCTGCCAACTACTTGATGTAGTGCCGAGTCGGTGGATCTGCCCGGAGTGCATGCATGAAGTGGAAAATGAATTAGGACCTCATATCTTATATATACCTCTGGCATAGCCGTTCCATCGTCTTGAGGAAGAACGATGTTAAGCTTATTGGGCGGAATGCCTTCGGTAGGGTGTAGTCCATCCTACCTGGTTTAGGTATGAAGACCACTCTCACCTCTCTCCACCTTTTGGGAACATATTTTAGAGCCAAGAAGGCTCCGAATATTCCCACCACGTGAGGCATAAGATGTTCCAGACCCCATCGAAGCAGCACAATGTGTGCCATATTTACCAGGACTACTTCTTCCAGGTATATTCCTAGTGTTGGCAAATTCAACTTCGCTTCTTTTGCCCTAGTTCGTATCGTTCACAGTTATACTGAGACATGCTGTTCGCTGTATCTGACTTGACCTGAAATTTTGTAGTAAACCACGGCTCTGTATGCCACGATCATAGCAGTGCATATCCACATGGCAATTTGAGGCTACACGCCCCATGTTTTGCTGATGATTCTGCGGCACTGCTCATAAGATGTCTACGCTTTTTTTAGTCTCCTTTCTAAATGAAGATTCCAGTTTAGTGTTGAATGTACTATGGGATATAATGGAATCCTTCCTTCGCACACTAGTTCTACCGTTTTGTCTCGATCGCCATCATCGTTGATTGATTGCATTGTATCAGCATACGTCTTACAACAGCTTTTTCACCTGTTCTGATCGGCACACAAAATCAAATAGTGCAACTTCATGTGAAGGTTATCGTCGCATTAGCTCAACGAGCCACTTCCTAAAACTGTTACTTCGAATCTTACATACAAGACTCCACTAAAAATGCGAGGAGATAAGTGGAAGCAGTCAGTTTGGATTCAAGAGTGGATTTGAGACCAGAGAAGCCATATTTATAGACTACAGGCCCATGTCAAAAAAATGATGGGTCATTTGAACCACCAGGTGACCTATCTAAAACGATTTAAGAGCATAAAATAATAAGATTCAGCACTATGCCGTCACTTGTAAGCTGTCCAACTGAGTGAACGTGAGAATTCAAAAGTACAAGTAGAGTGAGTAAATTTTGGTCATATATTTTTGTACGGCATTCTTACCATCGATAGATCCATAAAAAATAATAAGAAAACGCGCAGTGCCGTAAAAGAATATTGCGCCACAAAGTCGGAATTTTTTTTTGTTTTCGGACAATTTCCACGGTAAATTTGGTCATTTGATTTTGAACGGCATCAGTTTCATACTATTTCACACTGCTTCTAATCCATTTATTCCGCAACGCCGTACAAAAATCATGCGACAAGGAGAAAAAATCGAGGGTTGCAACCCCCTCTCTTTCCGTGGCCCAGGGGGTGATTTGACACAACATAAAATTAATTTATTTTGAAAGTATTTTATTCACAGATAATAGTTTTTTATATGCCGTACATTTTCGTTGGTCCAAAGGGAAAAAGACAGAAAAAGAAAGAATAAAAATAATCCATATAACGAAATGTAAGGTGAAACTCATCACGATATTTTTTATACGGCATTTTATTTGTAGCTACTAATTTTCATAGTCTTTTCGTGGTTCTAGGTTCCTGGTTAGAAACTACGTAAATATGAGTTTGTATGCTGTATACAGGGTGTCCCACGACGATTAAGACTTACAAGCAATATATCGGAACTGGCCAGTAGTAGGGAATTATAATTTTGGGGGTGTAAATTAGAGCAAATATAGTATCTTTTCTTATTATTGCATCAGCCAATGAGGTATTTGTTTTTGGTCACGTGACGTCCGATTCAAAATTTTTAATAGGACACCCTGTATATATTTGTGACTTTTTGTGTTCCTCCCGATAAAGCAATTCCAACAAACTAGCACACTTGGGGTCTAAAGTGATTAATTCAAGAGCTACAGGTACCACTACCATTGATTATAACACGTACCCCTACAGTTTAATTACCTTGGTAGTGTTTCATAATGGTAGTGGTACAGTCCTTTAAATACCTGTAGCTCTTGAATTAATCACTTTAGACCCCAAGTGTGCAGTTTGTTGGAATTGTTTTATCGGGAGGAACACAAAAAGTCACAAATATACAGGGCGTCCCATTAAAAATTTTGAATCGGACGTCACGTGACCAAAAACAAATACCTTATTGGGTGACACGATAATAACAAGAGATACTATATTTGCTCTACTACTGCCCAGTTCCGATATATTGCTTGTCTTAATCGTCGTGGGACACCCGGTATTTAGGGTGGACACTTCCTGATCCACACAATCAAGAATCTCACATCTCAGTGTAAAAAACAGTCTACTGCCAACATATAACAATATTAACAATGCGATCTATCACGGCCTGCTTTGCACTAGCCGGCATCCCTCGGCCTACTAAAGATATGGTCTGCACTAAAATATACGGCATCACTTTTTCTCAATTTATTTATGCTAATACTATTTAAAACAAGGATAGAAAACTTCTATATTTCATCAATCTATCATATTTAAACTTTTGCAATAATTTGCAAAATTTTAGTTTTTGTATTTCTCTATAATTTTTTTAGAACAGTTTCTTTTGAACGGCAATGCTATATAACAACTGTATTTTACAATATCATATTAAAAAAAAGTTCCAGTACAGGATCAAATGATTTTACAGGTTTTTAAATCAAAGATGAAATTAAAATACTTATTGATATACATCCAAATGAACAATCATTTTTTGACGGCATTATTTTTAATAGTACTTTTGAGTGCTAGATAATGTTTTGGAACTGAAGCTGTACTTTTTCAAATCACCCCCTGGACCACGGAAAGAGAGGGGGTTGCAACCCTCGATTTTTCCCCTTATCGCATGATTTATGTACGGCGTTGCGGAATAATGGATTAGAAGCAGTGTTGAAATAGTATGAAACTGATGCCGTACAAAATCAAATGACCAAATTTACCGTGGAAATTGTCGGAAAATAAAAAAAAAATCCGAATTTGGGGCGCAATATTTTTTTACGGCACTGCGCGCTTCCTTATTATTCTTCATGGATCTGTCGATGGTAAGAATGCCGTACAAAAATATATGACCAAAATATACAGTCTACCTGTACTTTTGAATTTTCACGTGCACTCAGTTGGACAGCTTACAAGTGACGGCATAGTGCTGAGTCTTATTATTTTATGCTCTTCCATCGTTCTAGATAGGTCACCTGGTGGTTCAAATGACCCATCATTTTTTTGACCTGTAGTCTATTAGCCTAGAAACATTAGTACAAAACTGCCAAGACCAAAGAAAAGATGTCTTCACGTGCTTCATCGATTATGAGAAAGGATTTGGCATGTCAAACATGGTCTGCTCATATCGTATCTAGGTGATTTGGTACTTGGTGGCAAGGATTTAACCTGGTCAGTAATTTGTTGTAGAAACAGAAGGCAAATATTCGAGTCCATGATGCAGGATCAACAGATGATGTTTAAATGTAAAAGGGAGCTGGACAAGGGTGTATTTTGTCGCTGTCACTGTCAACTTATATGGTAGACAGAGCATTTGCTGAGGCAACCTCGGATAGCCCTATCCGCGTTAAAACAAACGGATATCCAATCAACAAAATCCGTTACCCAGATAACACTGTCATCTGCCATACAATGTGAATGACCTTCAAACTCTACTAAGTCGCGTTAACGAGGATAGCCAAAGGCTGGGTTTGAAGATAAATATCAACAAAACCAAGTTCATGGTTGTTAGCAGAAACCATATCCCAAACAACCGAATACACTTGAATGGGGAGGACATCAAACGGGTCAGCAAATTTAAATACATGATAAACGAAAGATGGGACCCAGATCAGGAGATAAGATGTAGAATTGAACAAGCTAGGACATTTTTGCTGAGACTTCGAAAATTTCTTACCAACAAAAATTTGAACCTCAGTCTCGAAATGTGGACCCTGCGACGACTGCTGAGAGTGCCTTGGGTCGATCGGGTGAGAAACGAGAACGTTCTCCAGATAGCCGGCTTAGCAGAACGAGAACTTTTTGAAGTTATGAGGAAGAGGAAAATAGATTACCCTGGTTAGGGGGTGAGGTAGAACAGGAAATGGAGAAAAAACTATCATAGCTGAGAAACATCGTCACTGGATACTAATAAGCGACTTCCAAGAATTACAGAGAGCCGCAATGCATAGGATCATCTGATGAGAAAAAAGATAAACGCCTACACAGGCATCTGCATGGCACCCTAAAGCAGGCTACAGTTGTTGATGCATGCCGCGATTCCTGAATCGACTCACGGTTTCATGAAGCTTGCATTCGTTCCTACTCAAATCGAAACCTGTTGCGATTCTTCAATCGATTTCATATTTTATGCACGTTTCACGCGACATAAGAATAGTAAGGTGGAGTTATTTTTGAAACTAGTGCGTTATTATTTGCTTGACGAATAAAATGGGGTATGTTTTGCCAACACCATTTTTTCTTAGCAGTAATTGGGGCACTCCATAAACGAACAAGAAAATCAAAAGGAAATAATAATAATAATAATAATAATAACAAGGAACAACTTATAATTGATAATGTCATCATGGAGCAAACCAGAAAAGAACATAGGAACCTTCATACCTGTTTTATCGACTATAAAAAAGCTTTCGACTCTGTACCCCATAGCTGGCTAGCGAAAACTCTTCAAATATATAAAATCAACCCGGGGCTACGTGAGTTTCTTACAAGAACCATGGAGACATGGCGAACCAGCATACATCTCATTATAAAAAAAATTAGGCGTTCCCATTTGAAAAAATCAAGTTATCGCTGATCGAAGTTTCCTTAACTCATCGACCGATATCTCCAAGCGTAAACGTAATTTAAATTTGACAGTCTCATCAAAGCTGACGCATTTTATGCTTAGTAATGCGGCAAAGTCACAGCCTTCCAAATTTTATAATCTCTGCGATATTCAATTTTTTCCTGATATCTACTTAAACCGAAAATGGTGATTTACACCTAAACGGTTCGCTTTAAGTCCCATGTATGATACATAAAGTCACAATAGAATTCATCAGGGAATCTGAATATGCAATAATATATGGGGTATTCCATTTAAAAAAACATAGCTTTGATACATTTCGTGCTTTTGGGACACCCTGTATAACATGAAAATATTTTTAAAATGTAGCCTTTATGGGTCTCTATCCATCCCAAATTATTATTTTCTTTTTTATCAAATACTTTAGCCATAATGCTCCGTGTCGAATAACGTGAATAACCCTGTATAACTGGACACATTTAAATTCCACAATTGCTGCAGCAATCTGCGAAACCGCTCGATCACACAATACGGCAAACAACGAATCAACACAACGAAACAACCCGTTACCGAACAACCTCGTCCATGTTGGCGCAGATAACAGATAACGCTGAGATAATCCTCCTCTTCTTTCTTTTTACGTTCATTGAATCGGAGCATCCCGCCGAATACTGATTATAGTTCAGCGAACAACAAGGGCCATTGAATTTGATATATGATGTTGTTGGTACGAATACTGCTTACCAATTTCTCTAACAGCATAGACAATGTTTTGAAAGCATGGGTTATTGTTCATGTAATAGTTACTTTTTGGAACAAAATTAATTTTTATCAGATGAATTATCACGAACTGCTATTGCAGGAATAATTTTTGTACATCGAATAGAATGTATGCTTTGCTTAAATGAAACATAGGGTAAATTTCGAAAATAGAAGGATGTTTGCATTAGATATCAATACTAGTATTAGAAGGATTACAGATATCACTAGAACGGATATGAAACTATTTTGAATTTATTGGCGTACCTGTGATTACTTCGAATATAAGGATTAAATTCTTTCTATGACATGGATTTGAAACCAACTGTAAATATATTTAAAGCGATGGAAAAACATCCAAATACTAACAATTAATTGAAAACGCAACAGTATTTTTTTCTGTGAAGGAATCCATATATGTTTAATAAAAATATAAGTTTGATATGTATAAACATCAAAATTGTGTGAAAATATTTTAGCGTTATAGCCTTCAAGGCTCCGTACCATGATCAAGTGTTATATTTTTGAAACATCTTTTAGTAAGCTCATAGTTTTCCGCCCACTTACTGTTGACCCACCCTGTATAATAGACATAAAAAGTCGAAGAAGGAATAAGCAAAGCTAAAAGCAATATCTACTTGACAGTTTCAGCCATTGTTCAATCCGTCTACCACACCTTCCACAAGATTGGAGTTCCCGTTTTGTTGGTAAATAGTACGTGAGTCAAAATACAAACGGCACGTGACCGATTCCCATGCTAGAGATGGGCGTCTATTAATAATAATAATAATAATAATAATAATAACGGGCCTTTATTCGGTTTTGTATAAATCAAAGTAAATCGTATAGACATCGAATAGAGTCTTAACTAAAATATAACAACAAAATAAAACCGAAAAGGTGGAGTGTTACCCTTCGGGTATTTTTCAACTCAACCTTGGAAAAACAAAACATATTTATATGCAAATTTATGTATCATAATTATCAATAAAGTCACATATATCTAATAATTGGGTGATTCTATCAACGTTATTAAGAGGAGACAAGTAGAAAGGCAAGTAGAGGAGCAAACAGAGTCGGCATCTAAGAGTGATCACACTTCTGACAACAGCATCTCCTTCAGCTTTTTTTTGAAATTTAAAAGCGAAAAATTATAAAATTGAGTTGGTAGAGAGTTATAGAGTTTTGCTGCGTTATACGAAAAACTTCTTTTGTAAGCAGCTGTCCTGTGAGAAGGTATAACGAGCAGTTGCCTGTTTCTAGTGGATAATGAGTTTACGTTTTCAAATTTGGTCAATTTCTCTAAAAGATAGTCTGGTTTCTTATTTATGAGTACTTTATGAACTAATGATAATAAGTGTAATTTTCTCAGTTTATCTAAAGTAAGTTTGCGATTTTGTCTGAAAATGTGGCTTATATGATCAAATTTCCTGATACCGTAAGAAAAACGAAAACATGAATTTTGTACTCTTTGTAATTTACAAATATCCCTTTTCAAAAGAGCTGGTCCATATATGCTATCACAGTATGATAAACGTGAAATTATGAGTGCATTACACAGTTGTAACTTCAAGCTACTATTTAAAACTCCTCTCTGTGGATATAACTGCTTAAGTATGCTGTAGGCTGATGAACAAATCTTATTTACGTGTATGGAGAAACGTAATTCAGGATCAATCCATAACCCTAGGTTTTTGCTTTCCTCAACTAAAGGCAGTGCTACATCATTAATAGTTAAATTAAAAGTGCGCTCAGCTATTATACGTTTATTTTTAGTCCCGAAAAGCATTACCTTGGATTTACTGGCATTCAAGCTCAGATTATGTGCAGTTGATATATCATACAGCATATTAAGGTCATCATTTACTAAGATTGAGGAATTTAAGATATTTTTGACTTCAAAATGAAAGTATAACTGTGTATCATCAGCATAATGATGTATTTTACAGTTCTTGACAAATTGACAAAAATCTGAAATATATATGGAAAAAAGTAAAGGTCCCAAGATGGACCCTTGAGGTACACCCATTTTGATCAAGCTTTTATCAGAAGTGATAGAATTTACCGATACATATTGATACCTGTTTGTTAAGAAGCTTTTTACTAAAGTGATAGCATCAGCTGTAAACCCAAAGTACTTCAACTTCATAAGCAAAATTTCGTGCTCCATTGTATCAAAAGCCTTACTATAGTCTAACAGAACTAAACATGTAATATCGCTTTTATCAAAATAACTGTAGAAATCATCAACAATGCATGCTAGGGCAGTTGTAGTATCGTGCTGAGATCGAAAACCGGATTGAATTGGAGGGATTATATTATTAGTTAGTACAAAGTCTGAAATTTGATGCTTCATGGCCATTTCTAACACTTTAGATAGTATTGGCAAAATACTGATTGGTCGCAATTCTGATAGACTACCTACTGAAGCTACTTTGGGTATAGGAATGATTTTGGATACTTTCCATTTATCTGGAAAAACTCCACTAACCAAGCAACAATTGATTATGTAAGCAATGTGATTGGCTAGATATTCTTCGAATATTTGTAGCATTTTTCTGGAGATACCATCATGCCCAGCAGCCTCAGATTTGATACCCCTTATGTATTCCATGACTGAAGCAGTGTTGACTGGCGTGAAGGAAAACTTGTTATTTGCAATGCAGTCATTATACCTATTTAAAAAAATAATTTGCGATGGTGTTTTATTAATTGTGGGCAAATTCGAAAAGTGAGCACTAATTTCGTTAGGGTTGGAAAGATGCTGAGGTATAGGGCGTGTATTATTTTTAATAACTCCAATCTGCCGTAACCGATGCCAGCTCATTTTAGCATTTTTCTGCCGCAACGAAAACTCGATGTAAGCTTTTTGCTCTCTCTGTATAGCCCCCTTTGTATAATTTCTAAGTTCTTTGTAATATTCCCAATGAGATGTATGTCGTGTTTTTTTGAACTTAGAAAATGCTTTATCTCGTAGTTTCATTAACAGTTTAACATTGTCAGTGATCTAAGGAGCTATATTTCTGGTGACTTTAAATTCATTTACAGGGCAGCAACTATCAAAAAGCTGTATTAGTTGTGTTGTACAGTATTCTACCATCAAATTTACATTATCGAATGTATAGATTACATCCCAGTCGACGCAGTGTAACATGCCACAAAATACATCATAATCAAATTGCTTCCACGACCGAGATTTAATAACTTTAGGTGGATCAGAATATTTGTCTTCTCTCAGAATGTGACAAGAAACTAGACAATGATCAAATGTACCATGTAGATTTGTAACATCATGACGCTTAACATTTATTGTTTCACTAACTATAATAAGATCTAGTAACGTTTGTGTGGTAGGAGTTATCCTTGTCGGAATATCAATTATTTGTTTCAAATGATACAAGTCTAGTAGCTCTATAAAAGTCTGAACAACAGAACCTTGTGAGAGGAAATCAATGTTAAAGTCTCCAAAAATTAAAACTTCATCGCAGCTGGGAATAATCCTGGATAACGTATCATCTAAAGTATTAAAAAATTCAGAAACATTACCTTTGGGTGGTCTATAAATAACGCCAAAAATATGTACCTTACCATATAGTTTGGTTTGTATCCACATGTGTTCTAGATGCTCATCTATGCTTTTGTGCAAGTTAGTATATCTTATATTGTTTTTTATATAAAACAGTAAACCACCACCTCTGCCGTCTCTGTCCACCCGCTCTACCTGATAATTATTTACATTAACAGCTTCAGAATTGATATCCTTATTAAGCCATGTCTCCGAGAGACCAAAGATGTCAACATCAGAGTTCAAAATATAATTTCTTAACGACTCTAGCCCTGAAAAAATAGATCTAACATTCAAATGTGAAAACAACATTATACATGTACGATTGTAAGGATATAATATTCATACGAATAAAATAATTTACTTTGCCAAAAAAAAAACCAGCTATACGATATCTCCAGTTATTATCGAAATATCAATGACCTCAAACAATGGAAATATATTCGGAAAAAAGTATGCTCAACAAACACAAACTAAAGTGAAAGACAGTATATACAGGGTAATACAGGGAAGTTTATAAAAGTTTGAACTTAAAATATCCGATACACTTTTCCAATGAAAATTATTTTTAAAAGGAAACAAATAGTGAGTATTTAAGAAAATTAATTTTTGAGGAAATCTAAACCCTAACACATATGCTAGATAAATAAAATCAGTTCATCAAGCATTTACTTTACTTTTCTTGTTTCTTCCCGAAGACGATGATGACATGGATCGAGCTCTGTTCGCACCAAGCCTCAGACTTCTACCTTCTGACGATGACTCTTGTACAGGTTCCTCTGGATCAGCGGAATTGTTTCCAGGCTCCTTTTGCGAATTACTGGATATCTGCTCTCTTTCCACTTTTCCCCTGTTCAGATGTTTGAGCTGCTCGACAGTGTACGTTGTTTCTTCTATAGTGAGTTTACCTCTACTTATGTATGCCAGACGATTGTTGTTTCTCGCTTCTTTCATGTGTTCACGTAGAATTTTTTGTTCTTCTTGTTCCTGGACGGATAACTCGTGTGTTATAAATATTTTGCTGTTATTTTTCTTATTATATTCCTTTAATATCTTCGATTTTCATAAGATTTCTACCTTCTTCAGATGTGACGTAAATTTCACTATAACAGGTTTTTCTGCTTTCTTCCCAATAGTGTATACGTCGTTAATGTCGTGAGGTAGCAGCGATGCATCAAGAGTATCGTTCAGAAATTTTATGACTTCTTCAAAAATGCTGCGCCCCTCCATCAAAGTAACTCCAAATATAATGATATTATTTTTTAGAACACACTTTTCTAACTTGGAGATCTTTTCTTGTGCCACAAGCAATTTACTTTCCAGATCGTTCACCTTCTTTTCACCTTCAAGGACTGATTTCTTGATGCCCTCTATTTCACTCTTTATATCCTTTGTTTGCCTTTCATTTGCTTTGTCTACAATCTCCATTATCTTTTCAAAAAATGTATCATCCATATTTGCAAAAGTACATCAATATCACCCTCTATATGTAAAGGAGAGGCAATAGTTGGCCGCTCCACTTTTTGTTAAAAATTCCTTTCTTGGCTAGGAACTGTTTTTATTTTGTGAGTTAGAAAATTTACGAAATAACGTGTGCCTTGAATCAACTATTTCTATGCTTACTATTATGCGTATCAGCTGGACATTCACAACATTGACTCACAATCACTTTAGCTAGCGGTGGTTCAAATTTCAGGTCTGAATCACGTGTTTTTACCAGTTTTTTCACCACATTTTTACGGAGCCAAATAACACGGTACGTATTGTACGATGATGTAATGAACTATCTATTATATCTATATTAGATGGTCAGATAGACTTACCCTGTACCTCTGATACAGTTCCGATCACGTGTGCTAATCTCTGGCATGTAACCATGCACCGTCAAGAGATTAACTAATCTAGATTGGAGATACGGCAAGGTTGTGGTCGCAAGATTGTTCTGACAGTGACAGTGTCAAAATTGTCAGTTTGCGGTGCATAGTAAACAAATAATCTAATCCAGGTTTACGTAACTAATGGCGCAACTAACTTACGGTGCGTACGGGTGTAAGACATTTTGAAGATTCATTACATAACCTAACTTAAACTAACAGGTTGATTTGTTGGAGGCAAAATGAATGTTAATAGGCTTGGCTGGACCTCCTGACCCGAACTTGGCCCCTCTCAGACTGAGGACACGTTCGGGTGTAAACCTACGTCGAGGTAAAAAGGGGTGTCATTCGACTCGGTTTAATGCCCTGACTCGAAATTGTAGCAATCCTAGACTGAGGAAACGTCTATTTGGACATAAAGCCAAAAAAAGGTCTGCAAATGCCTGAGGCCCATCCGACACGCTCTGAAGAAGGCCGAACATGTGACAGCCCTACCTGAGGGAAATATTGCTTAAAGTATTTAAAATATTAGAAGTCAGAGACGTCTGGGAGACCTCGCTTCCCACAGGCCCACCTACTTACGCAACTGAAAAAACCTAATTCAACCTGAACTAACCTAATTTTTAGGTAGCGGTATCTCACTACTAAATAAATAATTCAAAGTATCACAACCTCTTCATTTTTCGTTTTAAAATACGTTAGTATAGTATTTCCCTATTTATCCTTTCACACGTATTTAGTCAGAGAGGGCAAATGCTAGAACATGTATCTATGGTTTAAAAAAATTACACAAGTGCTTGCTTATAGAGAGTGTACACATGTTGGCAGTTATAGCTTTGCAGGGCTTTCTTCTCCTAAATTTCAATTTTTTACATTAGTGGCAGATGAAAATTAATTTTAGTTTTTTTATATTATCAAGGCACATGTGGTTCCATCTGTGATGGTTTGTAAGATATTTACGGTTTTGTAATTATAGCGTAGGAGTTGGAAAAATCGTAGGTGGCGTGGCTCGTAGACGAAACAATTGGCAGGAAACCTTCATCCAAAGTGTTTCGACCTCTAATACTAAAATGTGTTTTTGCTACATCTAACTGTAATCACATTATTCTTAAAAACTCCAGTGGAACCCCCTATATATTATTGCGGGGATGAGGAATTTTCATAATCTTGCCTCGTTGCTCTAGTTAGTTTGCGTCTTTCTACTAAGCCAGTTGGTTTCTTCCATATTAACAAGCTTTTGTTTATTTTTCATGGCCTGCTAGGTTGCATGCACGCAGGAAAATTGAAAAACACGGATTTGACTGAAAAATTGAAATAAAATGAAAACCAAAAAAGATTGATATCGAGAATGTTATATCCGTAGAAAGGTAATCAAATTTTATATTTGATTCTTTAAACCAAAATAGGCATTCTCATTTGAAAAAGTCAAGTTATCTGTGATTGAAGTTTCCCTAATTAATCTACTGATTTATCCAAGTGCAAAAAAATTCAAATTTAGCCGTCTGACCTAAGGTGACACATTTCATGCTTAGTCGTACCGCAAAATCACGGCCTTCTAAGTTTTATAATTGCTGCGATATTCAATTTTTTCTGATACCTACTTATACCAAAAATGGTGATTTGCGCCTAAACGGTTCGTTTAAAGTTCCATTTGTGATATATAAAGTCACACTAGAATTAACCAAGGAATCCAAATATGCAATAATATATAGGGGGTTCCATTACAAAAATGTAAGTATGATATGAATCACCCTTTATAAAAGTCAAAATTTGAGTGAACATATTCTTATGTTATAGCTCTCAAGGGTCCCTACCATGATCAAGTAACAGATTTTTGAAGTATTTTTTAGTAAGCCCACAATCCTCCGTCCACGCATTATTGGCCCACCCTGTATAAATGTAGGTGGTGTACAGAACACACCACACGTGTACTTAAGTTTAAAACAAGGCGCGTGTAGCTAAAGGTTAAGATGTGCGCCGCCGCACGGCACAGCGGCATTTTGTGCAGTGCAGAGAGCAGCGTAACCGTCATACCACCTAAGGATCCAATAACCATTATTAGCAGACTCGCAGTGTAGTCGCCTCCCTATAGAGGGTTACATACTTTTGCATGATATCTTGTATGTAACTCACAGAGTTAACATCTCTAGAGGGAGCCTAATTTGAATATTGGCCAGCCAACATCTATAGCGCTATTGCCACTCTTCTTCGTCCGCTTAAGGACCTTCCAGTTTCTTCAAAATCTGGCAGTTTCCGCAGTTTGAACACAAAGTATTTAACTGGATATTTAACTATACATTCCAATATACTTGCAATGTAACTGATTTACGTGAAGATAATTTGTATTGATTTAATGAAATCTCAAAAATGGTAAATATCATAGCGGAATGTCGCAATAACTTCTAATATGTCATAAATCTAGCAACCTACAATCGGCGTGCCCTTAAGCTGTCATGTGGCTGTCATTGTAGTTGTGGTTATTGCGTGTGTCGAGATTTTTGTGATTTTAGTGTACATTTGACTGACTTTGTGACTATTTGTGGTGTGAATTATATTATTTATGAACAATATTGTCATAATTGCATGATGAGACAACACCAAAAGTGCATAGTTTGCTGTAATAGCGACGAATCGGTGAACACTTCTTATCATAGATGAGTATAGGTTTTGCTTTAGTTTTCAGTAGCGTAATATATGGGGATAACTGGGAACAAAAGTAACTTCACTCCAGTTTGAGGAATAATAATGGCTGTTTAATGTATGTTTTGGGCACGCATTACATTCATGTCAATCAACATGAATTTTCCAAATTCCATTTTTTAAACTATTTGAGGACGTAAAATGCAAAAATGTATGCCACATTTACTTACAGAAAATCTGTCTATGAGAATTTTATAGAACTGGATATTACCTAATGCAATTATTATATTTTATTGCTGACGTAAGAACACGATGCAGCCATTCCAAAAGGCTACCTTTCAAAACACTGTTAGATATGTTTTGAAAAAGGTAATAATAAATTATTGACTTATTGGTATCAGTTTGTAATATCACAGTAATAATTGAATCTATTAATGAACATCCAATTTTAATATAAAGTCGTACGCCACTGGTAATGCCCTCAAGCTGTCAAAATTTCCGTTACATGTTGGCTGGTCAGCGACCTGTGCATTTTGTTGTTTACACTCCCTCTATAGATGTTAACTCTGTGATGTAACTGCAGTACAACGACTGCCATCTCTATTCTCTGTAGAGCCGGTGACGGAGTTCAAAGTTCGTTATTCCCTGTAGAGTCCATCGGCGACCTTTGATATGCGAAAGCGGTACAGTTAACTGATTAGCAAGGAGGACATTATCCCCCATAACAAGATTATTACACAGACCGCCTCCTACTCGAGGAACGCTGGAACGTCTGACAGCGGCAATTAAAGAAACCTTCTGAGGCTGAAAGCAAGGGCTGATTTCGTGTCGCGCCCTCGTTTGACATTTTCGAAGGATTCCCTTGTAAACCGGTTTTATTGTAAGGCAATGGAATATTTAACATCAACTCTGAATTTGCGATGACACGGGTATTGGACAACTGGAATGGCGGTATAACTATTGGCGGAAGCAAAATATCCAACTTAACATTTGCTGACGATGCAACGCGTATTGCTGCTTCTCAGGAAGAACTAGGAGCCCTATTAAATATCTAGAACACAACACAGCGCAGCATATGGTTTTGGTATTAATTACAAGACCGAGGTTATGATTGTATATAGAGAGCATGATAACCATCGAGAAATAAAGTAAGTAGGCCGTTGTGAAGTAATTCAAAGCTTTTTGTACTTACCTTGGTTCTTCGATCGACAATTCGGGTACCTGTGAAAATGAGATTCGACGGCGCATTCAACAGACACGCGTGGCCATGGCAGAGCTTACTGAAATATGGCGTGACCATAACATCACGAAAACTACCAAAATGTCGCTGATTCAGTCTCTTATGTTCTCCATGTTTTTGTATGCCTCAGAAACGTGCACGGTTAAAAAGGCAGATTGAGATAGCATAGATCCGTTTGAAATGTGGACGTGGAGGAGAATGCTGAGAGTTCCTTATACCGCCCATCGAACTAACGTTTCCATACTGGATGAGCTCGGTAATCCAAAGAGACTATCCTCCATTGTGTCGACGAGAATGCTTACATTCTTCGGACATATTCACAGAAGCGATAATATGGAGAAACTAGTAGTTGAGGGTCATACCCCGAGAGGGCGGCGCCGTGAGCGTTCCCCTACAAGCTGGGTGGATACGACGGAACAGTTGCTGGATATGAGTATCAAGAGCGCCCCTGAAATGACAGTAAATCGCGAACAATGGCAAGCTACACGAGCTCACATCATGTCTGTTAAGACATTGTTGACTATGATGATGATGATTTCACTGTCTAGATTTAAGGGATGAGCAACAAAACTAATACCTTTTTTTGTGCTGGTGTACAATACTTGTTATTTAGTAGTGGGTGTAGTGGGTGTACTTTTGGTTTGTACTGTTTACACCCCAAATTCTGTAAATAAGTGAATAAATAAATATATCCCATCTTTTGCTCGGCACCAACCCTCCCGATTGTAGTTTCTGCGGTACCCGTCTCACCATTCTCCGCATAATCTGCGAGTGTCCATCTCTTCATCCCCTGCGTCAACTGTATGAAATACCTCATGATGTACATATGTTGTTCTAATAGTCCTGATCAGATTAAGAACACTATGCTGTACATCAAAAATGTTGAACTCCATTGGAAATTGTAAAGCAAAACTCGCAATACTGTAAATAGTGATAACGGCAGCCAATGACCACAGTAGTAGTGGACGCTCCCTATAAAAAAAAATAAGCGATGCAGTTCGGATTACGGACCTGCCAGGTAAACCCGAAAGTAGCATTTATAGTGCGGTAAGGTAAGAGGTAACGTAAGACGTAAGGTAATAAACCTGTGGAATCAGATGAGAGTGTTGCGTTACCTCTTACGTTACGACTATAAACACTCTCATCTGATTCCACAGGTATATTTTCTTACGTCTTACGTTACCTCTTACCTTACCGCACTCTAGTTAATACTTAAGGGACTAAATAGAGTGCGGTAAGGTAAGAGGTAACGTAAGACGTAAGGTAATAAACCTGTGGAATCAGATGAGAGTGTTGCGTTACCTCTTACGTTACGACTATAAACACTCTCATCTGATTCCACAGGTTTATTTTCTTACGTCTTACGTTACCTCTTACCTTACCGCACTCTATTTCATACTTCAGAATAAGAAAAAAGTGGGTATGCTATAGTACCGTAAGCGGCTTGCGGCTTAAGTGACAGACAGATAACAAGGGTAGCCAAGTTTGGTATGTGACTAATAGATGGGGCTATATGTTTTAAGCTTCTTCTTGGAGAGATGTTTTATGATTGTTGTTTTGTTTTTTTTATTTTCATGGTAATGTCGAATGTCAATGACCCTACGGCAATATTGTTAATTGTTTAAAGTTATCTTTGATTGTTTATTGTAACTTGTTTACTACTGGAACTTTGTTGAAGGTCTGACGATCAATACGGTACCAGTGCATAGGGGTTTTGGATAGAGGTAAGGCGCTATAGTCTGAAATACAATGAATTTCTGGACTCTAAAGAAAACCGCTTTTTACAGGTGGCAATGGGTGCTGACTAGTGTATATTTCGAAGAGCTATACATGTCTCATAGGAGTCATAGGGCTGCAATATCTAGTCCAACAATTTTGAATGACTGTCCCTCGTGAGGCGTGCCCTGTATATTTAGTGGACAGTGCAGCTGTTTATAGGATGTAGTGATGTACTTTGTTTAATCAAGTTCGTGTACTCCATAGAAGAAATTGACGCATACACATACCTGGAATGTTAAAGCAGGTTGTGGTTGTGTGACGAAGATATTTATGTGAAATTAGTGGGGCAGTTTTCCAATAAAATTACAAAATAGGCAATTGTGGATATATTTCTTCTCAAGTAGAAAGTCTACATATCTATCGCTGTCCATCAGTGTAAAATGTGAGGACAGTGACTTAACCCTTAACCGGTAACGTGCAAATTCGGGGCATAGCTGGTAACGTGCAGTCTGTGAGACTGTAACGTCTTTGAAGCTTAAAAAATCAAACTCTCCTAATTATTTTTTGGAAAAAATGCATGAAGATTTGTTGGGTATATATCCTTTAATAATAATTTTATATAAAGTAGCAGAACACGTGATGTAAAGAAAAAAATTATGATAATTATTAACTAGAACACAAATTAGCAGCGCAAATTTGTAGGACCAAGATAATAAAAAAAACTTTGAGCACACTAAAATCTATATATTTTGTGATTGATAATAAGTAAAGCAATACACCTATAAAAATATTTTGGTAAAAAATGACGGACCTGCCATGACTACCAGTTGAGAAAAATTATAACGTAAACCGTAACGTTCCGTCTCACAGACTGAACTGAACTAACAACTAAGCACATCTGGAATGTTGTTTACGCAAACTTATTGATAAACGGGATATAAAATTGATACCAATGGCAGATAGATTAGATGAGGTTATTTACCAGAAATGCGGTAAGGTTTTGTTGTAGGCTCGAATTTAAGATTGCTTGCAGTCTCACAGACGGCACGTTACCAGTTAAGGGTTAAAACAAATAGAAATAGAATATACAATTCGAGTTGTGACTGTTTATAAAGGACTTTGTACACATTGTGATGTGATTTTTTTAAGAGTATTTGGCCCAAATGTATTTGTTTGTAAACCAAGTATGTATCCTTCTCTGTATGACAAACTTTTTAGTTTTATAATAAACAGGTCAAAACTACCATTTCTAAAACTATTGTTTTTGCCATGTCATGAAAATATTAAAATATTGTGACTCAGAACCGAGGCAATAGAAAACTATTGAAAATATTCTAGTCAAACTTGGGTATTGTTATAGGTTGGTCTGGGGCAGCTTGGAATTCCTTCACAAGGCTGTGATGTGCTAGTGAATGAGTGAATGTTGACCAAAAACACTTGGTTGCTGTTGCTACAGAGCCTAAAATTTACTTATCTATTTCTTAACATTTACAATAAAATAACTAGTTGGTTGCTGTCGCTACAGAGCCAACTTTGAGATTAATTTATCTTTGAACAGATGCAATAACACACATATCCCTGTTTGTCAAATTTAGAACCACATAATGCTCTCAAATGATCAAATATTCTATATTCATAACACCATACAACTTTTAAATGAACAAATGCTCATTTAACTGTAATAGCACACAGCTTTTACAGATACAAAGGGTATGTCAAAATTTTGAACTGTGAGATGCAACTGGCAATTTTGTAAAGCTATTCTTGAAAAACTGAATCAGAAACAAGTGAAAGTAACATAGGAGATACGGAGCGGCGCAAACTAGAGGTTGAACGTGTTGAACGCGAAGTCTATACAGTGTCTCAAAAATATCGGATTTTGTTATCTCGGATTTGTTTGCAGAAAATGGATAATAATTTTAGGAGTTTGATTTTATCAATTAAATTTATTAACGGATGGAAAATGACAATCAGATCCATCGTTATTTTGTGGTAAACCTTGAAATATAAAGGATATAAATACAGGGTGCTTCACGACGATTAAGACAAGCAATATGTCGGAACTGGGCAGAATTATAATTTTGGGGATGTAAATTAGAGCAGATGTTTTGTCTTTTTTGTCATTGCACTACCCAATGAGGTATTTGTTTTTGGTCACGTGACATTCGATTCAAAATTATTAATGGGACAGCCTGTACATTTGTGCCTTTCTGTGTTCCTCCCGATAAAACAATTCCAACAAACTAGCACACTTGGGGTATAAAGTGACTAATTCAAGGCCTACAGGTACTTAAAGGATTGTATCACGCCAAAAGCGTATAGTGATCCAAATAGTCATTCGGTGGTCTTACCATACCACCCAGGGACATCCTAAATTATATTTTAGGGCTCGGAAATATTTTTATTGATAACTTTAACAATTTAGTTTCTACAGTAGCAATTTGAATGACACTGAAAAGCAAAATGTCAAAAATAATTTATTTACATACAAGTAAAGCATTTCCACATGACTATCTTTTAAAATTGTACATACGAGTTCGTATATACTATACCATAAATTTTATAAGCTGTGGTCTCAAAAATAAGCCAAATAAACAAAACATTAAGGTAAACATACTACAGCACCTTTGAACCAATTTTTACTTATCTACGAAATAGCTACAACATGTGAAATCATTTAAGATTCATTAGTAATAGTTTTACTACGTTTTATTTTTGACAACCATTTATGTAACTTAAAGTATTAGCAAAATAAACGTTATATTTGTATTTGTGTGTCTAAATCGGCTGTCAATACCTAGCCTTTCAATGACCCTCGTATATACCTAAAACCCAGGCGTTAGCAAGTCCCCGCCAAAAGGCCCTCATACTTGGGCAAAAACCAACGCAAAAACTAATTGACGCGTGCGGCCGCACCATCGCTTTGATGTGAGATCTTCAAAGTGCCGACGGAGAGTGGTCCAACTTATAATGTATTCCGTAAACTTTGCCAAAGCAAACACTAAGAGTACTGTCGATTACTTTTTTACGTAATATGTGCCAATAGTTGCTAAGAGCACCGAAGGAATTTTTTATACTTTAACTTAAGTACACTAGATCATAAATGCTTGAGTGCATCAAGAATCTGTACCAGTGATAAGAAAGATCCCTCAAAAATGGCTGCTTGATGTGGGGGAAAGGATATGTAACCAACAAATCGGTTTTTAGGTGTTGTTTTTCTTTTCAGCCAAGAAAGACCAGGCAGACATGGGTCAACGAGATATTTGAAAACCACCGTGTTAGTAAATATGTTTAGCATTTTGAAGAATTGAAAAACCAACTGCAAAAGTGTTAGACTGCTCGTTTTTCACATAGTTTTCGAGCTTTATCACGGTTATGAATTCTTTTTGGTCTCACAAAGTTTCTGTCTCAAAAATAAAAAAATCAGTATTTCACAGACCATATCAAATATTGTACATGCCAAATGTAAATATTAACATGACCAGGATGCTTTGCCGTTCGCTCGTATTCGCTTAAAAAAAAGAACCCGTTCGAACTGTCGGCGATAACCAGCGATTTAGATTGTGGTTACAGTGCAAGCGACTTCGTCTCTCGAATTCGCACGAACTTGCGCGACGGAAACAAACACAAAACCCACAGAAAGAACTGTAGGCGGTACAGTAGAAGCGCCGATCGCTGCTTCTCGCTGGAAGTTCAAACCGGTTTGTTTCTTTTTAAGCGAATACGAGCAAACGACAAGCATTCTGTGCATTGAATGAATGAATAAGGACCAGAAGCTATCCAGCACGGAATGTGGCTGGTGCATAGGCCACACGATGGGCCCTTTTGCGCCTCTATCCGCGCTAGTTCCTAAGACCTGCCCTTTTGGCAAAGGCAAGTACATTCTTAGGTCCTATCCGTTTTATCTCTATTGGTTCCAAGGTTCTTGAGCCCAGCATAGTCTGCCTGTGATAACTCAGGGTTTCACAGCGACATAAGATGTGTGCCGAGGATTCTTCCTCTTCACCACACCACGTGCGCGTTGGGTCGTTGACCACCCTCATCACAAACAAGTGACGCCTGAAGGTGTTGTGACCCGTATTCTGTGCATTGGTTTCCTTTTAAAATATTGAATATGGATTGTGAAAAACTGATTTTGTTAGTGTGTTTGATAGAAAACCTTTGTGGGACCAAAAATGTAAAGGGTATCATAATCGTGATAAATCACGGAAACTACGGGAAGAGATAGCAGTCAAATTATTAAGTGTTAAGTGGTGGTTTTCGAATATTTCGTTTACACATATCTGCCTACCCTTTCTCGATCGAAGAAGGGGCAGCTTTAAAAACGGGCTTTCACTTGAATAACACCCTTCTTCCGCATCCATATTAGTCTTCAACTCGCAGCTGTACGTAGTACTTCATTCAACTAAACAATTTCAGCTTTAAATCGCGCGAATACAGATGAAAGCAGGAACCACTAATAGTTCGCGCGATTTCGAGAGACATCGCGCGAAGGCTCGTTCGCACGATGTCACTTGCACTGTAACCACGACCTTTATTGTTTCCACTGAGTTATTCCTCCATACCACGACGCATCCATCCCATATCTTTATAACTGTTACAGCTCGGACACCATATTATATAACCAAATCCATCAGACATGACCTAAATAATAACGTCCTTAACGTAATATTCATCACGACTTACCCAGTGACCCGTATGTTATGGAAGAGCACCCATGTTCAAGTACAGATCTCATATGCAACGGACATCAACTGTAACTCGGATAAATTGGAACAGTAATAAAATGTGCACATAAAACTGCTTATGCAATGAGTTCCTTTTGTACATGCAACACTATATGCATATAGCGGACAAGATGATGTTGGTACTATAAAGTGGAGGATATAAATTTGATAGCCCTTACAATTTTGTGTTATTACTTTTTACATCTTCTTTGGGTGCCATACGCTTTGCAGCGTGTAGGCGGTTATCTGCTCTCGTGGTCAACGATGTGTAGAGCGCCATTCTCTGCTCTTCTCACTATTGTTGAGAAGTCGTTGACGTGACACCAGTCTCTGATATCTCGGAGCCATGAGTGCTGTTTGCGAGCTCCCTTCAATTTTACCCATTAAAATTTCTTTTAGTAACCTATATTTGGGGCCTCTAAGCATGTGACCCAAGTAAGCTACCGTGCGTCTTTTTACGTAACTTTCTTTGAGTGGAGACTCTATTCAATACACCTTGGTTCGTAACATTGTCTGGTCACGGGATTCTCAAAAGCAGACGCAACATCCACATCTCGAAGGCTTCGACTCTGTATTCCTTGACTTGATTTTGAGGGACCAATTTTCAGCACCGTACATGCCATACCATGTATATAGCATTTTATGACTCGCAGTCTGAGAATTAGTGGTGTTTCTCGGCGTAAAAAAAAGCTGTAAAACCTTCATAAAAGTAGTCCTGGTCATCGCAGTGCGTATTTTGATTTCTCCGTCACAATCTCATTTTTCATTTAGTGTTTACTGCATAGGAAAAGAAAATACTGTAATCTAGGCATGGGACTGTGGAGCAGGATCTGTTCTTTTTGAAACAGGTTTCTGTTTGGAACAGGCTGGAACAGGTGACGGAACAGCCTAGAATCACGGAAGAGCGCATGAGCGCAGTGATGGACAGGCTGGAGAGGTTCGATCTCCTCTGGAATACTTGACTGCTGCGAGGTAACAGTATTGCTAACAGTAGTGTCGCCGCTGTTGTCTCCCATATTTTTAATTCGATGCATCGAAACATCAGATTTTTGGGCAATCTTCACCCTTAGATGATTTTTTTAAGTTCGTTATCAAATATTTGTATGACATTTGTAATCCACACATATTACACTTTGCGTTTGTCTGATCAATAACTAAGAAAAAATCTAAACTGGGCTACTCTTGCTTCTCATCGGAAAACGTTTAATCAAAAAGCGCATGATTCCATTGACTATCGCCTGATCACAAACAACTTGCATTAGGTTTCGTAAACACACTAACTTGTAGCAAGCTAACATCAGCAACCACCAATAAATAAAATTTAAAAATGATTCAAAACAGTTTTCTGAAGCACGCAGACTGAACAAGTAAACACGTGTGACACAGATACAGCGCAACCCTACTGGCACACCATGAATCGCTGCAACCAATAACTCCAACAGTTTGGAACTGAAGCAGCTTTCTTGAAACAGGTATTTCATGAAACTGGAACAGTTTGTTCCTGTTGTTTAAAATAGCCTGTTCCGCCCACTCCTACTGTAATCACAAAATTATAAGTACCTGACAAAGCTCTTCCTGATATCTCATGTATGAAATTCTAGCCACATTATTCCAAGTCAGCTATTTCGCGTCTCTGTCCATTTATAATCTTGTTTACAGTATGACTACTCAATTCTCTACTCACATTATACATGCCAGTAATCGAATGAGAACTAACTTCAGTTTCGATACTGTTTCCCCTCTTCACAAAAAACCTTCTTTCTATTACTATAAATACCTCATCTTATGCTGGTGTCAGGCATTGCAGACACACTAAAAAACCCAGTCTACAACGTCCCATTTTTCTGTTAAGGGGCCTGGGTATACACAGTTATACATATATATTTGCCATGTTAAAACGCGGATTCCCATTTCGAACAGAACTCACTTGTTTTTCAAACAACATACACAGTATCTCAGAAGGTGATAGTTAAGACCTTAATGAATGACAACTATTTGCGATTCTCTTAAAAATGTTTTTTAGTGTGCAAAAAAACTGGCAATGTAAAATCAGACATTTTTCAAATGTCTGTAATTTAACAACCGAACACGATATCAAAACAGAGCCAAAACAGTAACAAAGCTCAAGTTGTCATCTTTAATCTGCTTTTTGAGTTATTACCGTAAGTCTAAAGGTAACGTCAGGAGCGTGGAAATGCGCAATTTACTTTTATCATGGTGACCTTTGGACCTTACCTTTGGATTTTTTTGACTTATTTCCCCTCATGTTATACACACACATTGGAAAAAGGGAACAGGCGGCCACGCCTCCTCGCTAACACGTGAATACGTATTTTTTTGGATTCTCAATTTTGCGCACTATACCCTAGACCACAGCAAAGTAAAAAACCAGCACAATAACTCAGGTTGGCGGCAATCACACGCGCATCCCCACTTTTGGATTATTTTTTGGTAGGGATGCTAACGGTATTTCGATACTTGTAATTCTGCACTAATATCGAGTATTTTTATCTTAGATACCTTTTGAGCGATTCCAAGCTGGTATCGATACTTTTGTAGGGGTATCGGAATCGAAAATAATTATATAATTATTTAGAGGTGTAATCAATTGCACAAAATTCTCTGTGCGAACCAGACACGTCTATTTGGCTAAAAAATATCAAGTTGGTACCGGTATCGATATTTTCATTTTCGCATCTCTACCCAAACTTCACAGCCGTAAAATCATCCCAAGGTCAAATTTTGTTTTATATAGGAAATCCTCAGAGATATTGTGCTGGTTGCTTACTATGCTGTGCCCTAGACCCTTAACACCTTCCAATAGCTGGGAGAATTAGATTCGCCAACTTAAATAAAATAATAGTATAATATAGTAAAATCGACCTTAACTAATCTACTTACCGAATTAAAATTATATTTTATCAATTAAAACACTCATCAACAGGGTTGCTTAAAAAATGTTCGAAGCTATATTTCATTTGAATAAAAAAAAAAGCTTGTTCTAAACCGGCATTTGTACAACCGACGCTATAGTTTAATTTTAGGTATACACATTTTCATATCCTTGATGACATTTTTTTTTCAGGTAAGTACGCTACATCTAATAATAAATGAGTCATATGGTAAGTATTTGAATCATAGTATACATACACAGTGAAAGCGGATAGCCTGCTTTGTCCAGCGCCGAACCGCTCGCAGGTAGAAGTAGACAAAAAAATAACAAGATGTCTACTTCAAAATAACATTACTATTCGATTGGACGCTTAAGGGTTAAAGGGAGTGGATTATGGTAAAACAGGTACAGGGGATGAACAACAACCACTTCAGCCGGGGAAGTTCTTCGAACGAGATCTACCTTGTTTACCACATTTCGATTTTTAAAGAAACCAGTACGTTTGGATTTTATAGCTTACGTGAATAGACGGGATTAGTACAACGTTTCAAGACACCTAAAAATAATCGTGCTTGTTTCGTGGAGTATCTGTTCCCATCCTACAATCCTTGGCTTCCCTATTAAAGAACAACGAAGCTTTATAGTTTTTGAAAATTCATCCAGTGGCGAACGGAAACTGATAATTAATGTAGTTCAAAAGAACTAAAAAACGCGTTCTTATAGGACAAAATAGCTAAAAATAAGCTGAAAATAATATTAAACGAAGGATACTAGTATATTTGCATGCACAGTGAAAGCGGGTAGCCTGCTTTGTCCAGCGCCGAACCGCTCGCAGGTAGAAGCAGACAAAGCGGGGAACCTTAAAATAAAATTAGTAGGTACATGCATTTATAAGCCGGTCGGCGCGGGTTCCCTGCTTTCGTACACACAGTGAAAGCAGTCCGCCTGCTTGCGGGGACCTGCAAGCAGGAATCCGCTCCACTGTATCTACACCCATAGTTCTAGCATTTGTAAGAAGCTTTTTAACTTTCTTTTTTTTGCATGCCTTGTCTGAGGTCACCATCTAATATAGAAAACCTAAAAGCCAGTGAGGCCTAAGGCCTAAGACCTCTGACAAACGATCTTAATAGTGACCACTGAAGGGCTAAATCATAAGTAAGTAAATATCCTTCTGAAGGATGTCGCGGAAGAGCCTCTCCAGTACCTACCGTTTAATTCAGTTTTGCGAGATAACCAACAGAGGAGTACATTTAGTTTAAGAGTCAAATGTTAAGAAGAGCATCTGTAACCAGGGGCCTAGGTACACACATTTATACATATGTATTTGCCATGTAAAACACGGATTCCCGTTTCCAACAGAACTCACTTGTTTTTCGAACTACATACGCAGTATTTCAGAAGGTGATAGTTAAGGGGGGGGGGGACCTTAGTGAATGACAACTATGAGCTTTTTTCTCGAAAAAAATTTTTAGTGTGCAAAAAACCTCGCAATGAAACATCATACATTCTACAAATGTCTGTAATTTAACAACTAAACACTATATCAAAGCAAGGCCAATTATGTGACATAGCGCAAGCTTTCTTCTTCAATTTGCACTCATTACTGTAAGTTTAAAGGTAACGTCAAGAGCTTAGAAATACGAAATGCATTTATATGGTGACCTTTGGACCTTACCTGTCACTCTTCTACCGATATTCAAACAGAATCTGCTCATCTGAGCTGTCCCCTATCGTTCCGCCGCTCACCGCTCGTATCAGATGCACCCGCGCGACCGCTGCATCTCATCCTGAGGCGGTTGTTATTCATTCATCAAGAACCGATCGGTATAACCGCACATTTATTCCCAGGGTCCAGGGTGTCCAAGGCTTAAAATGGACTGCCAGGAGATATATTTATTGGGCCTGCGGGTATTGGCCCATTCAAATCCCGCGTTAACAGACTCCCTCTAACATAACCCTTTCACAGCAGCCGCGGTACTCTGGTAATTAGGCTCTGTCTACGCGGTCTGCTCATTTATATAAAAAAATCATTCTTACTGATGATCATCAAATTAAAACTAACATCATAAAGAGATATTTACAAGAATTTAGTGCTACAAAAACATATATATATGTATTTGCCATGTAAAACACGGATTCCCGTTTGTAAGAAGCTTTTTAACTTTCTTTTTTTTGCATGCCTTGTCTGAGGTCACCATCTAATATAGAAAACCTAAAAGCCAGTGAGGCCTAAGGCCTAAGTATCAGGAGCTCCTCGGACAACTTCGCAGGCTCTGGCCGGACTACACTGTGAGTCTGCTAGTAATGGTCATTGGATCCCTAGGTGGTATGAGGGATACGCTGCTCTCTGCACTGCGCAAAATGCCGGTGTGCAGTGCGGCGGCGCACATCTTAGCCGCCAGAATGCAGAAGGCAGTCATCCATGGGTCCCTTCGTCTGCTTAGGACGCACGATACGCGGACCCAGTGATTGCTCACCTCACGGTGTGAGGAGTAGTCGCTGGGGAATGGAACAGCAGCCCGGTGTGTCGGAGCCCGGGTTGCACCTTTTTTGTTTTTGTTTTGTCTATATATATATATATAAACGAAACAAAAACAAATAAGGTGCAACCCGGGCTCCGACACACCGGGCTGCTGTTCCATTTCCCAGCGACTACTCCTCACACCGTGAGGTGAGCAATCACTGGGTCCGCGAATCGTGCGTCCTAAGCAGACGAAGGGACCCATGGATGACTGCCTTCTGCATTCTGGCGGCTAAGATGTGCGCCGCCGCACGGCACACCGGCATTTTGCGCAGTGCAGAGAGCAGCGTATCCCTCATACCACCTAGGGATCCAATGACCATTACTAGCAGACTCACAGTGTAGTCCGGCCAGAGCCTGCGAAGTTGTCCGAGGAGCTCCTGATACTTGGTCCGCTTTTCCTCCTCCTTAGAGACGATGTTCCCCTCGGCAGGCGCCGAGAACTCGATAACGAACATCGTCTTTTGTTGGTAGTCGAGGAGGACTATGTCGGGCTTATTTGCATGTATAAGCTCGAGCGTGGAGAATGAGTAGTTCCAGTAAATTCGGCACCTCTCGTTCTCCACAACGGAGTCAATGTCCCCTGGAGCATACGGCAGCACCGGTGTCTCATCTATACCGTATGAGTGCCTTAAATGGTAGTATAGCACTCGTAGAGCCGCGTTGTGCCGAGAGACGTAGGCTGTGCCAGCGTACACCTTACACGCCGACAAGAGGTGCGTAAGGGTCTCTGGCGCCTGCAGGCAGGCTCTACAGCGGATATCGGGCACATCCATACCCATAATCCGGCTACGGTATACTAAGGTGTTGAAGACACCGTCTTGGCAAGCCATTATAGAGCTCTCAGTCTCCGACTTCAACCCATTAGACCTTAGGAAGGAGAAGGTCAACTGCTCAGATAAACCATGCTCTTCTAGATGTTTGTAGAAGATTCCGTGCATTGGTTTATCTTTGTGAAGTCTTAAAAGCAATTGGACTTCAGCAGATTTAATCCGGGTTTTTAATTGTGCGGGAGCAAGTTCCGTAACGGACTGCTGACACCTCCGCGTGAAGTCGAGCGTGAGACTAAGTTCTTCGGCTGCCCGTGTTGCTGCTCTAAAAAGGAAGGCTCCTTTACCCGCAATCTCGTGCTCTCGCACAAAGCGGATCAGGGGATCGGTGCTCGTCGTAACATAGCAGGCAGTGGCCAGTACTACTCTGTTGTGCAGACGCTCCAAACTCAATAGTCCACGCCCTCCCAGGTGTCGCGGGAGGTATATTCGCGGGACAGAGGATCTAGGATGTAGACTTCCCTCCATATTCATCCTTTTGCGGGTCTTTATGTCGATTTGTCGCAGCTCTTCCACTTTCCAGTGGATAGCACCAAAGCTGTATAACAACAATGGGACCGCAAGCATGTTTGTGGCAGCGACTTTGTTTTTGCCGGACAGTTCTGACGACCAGATCTGCCGGAGTCGGTGCAAATACTTGCGGCGGAGACACTCTTTGACCAATTCTGCCTCTTGGATGTGACGCTGCGCCACTCCAAGGTAGGTATAAGTATCTCCGGCATGCAGTTGTCGCAAGATGCTCCCATCAACGAGCTGCTCCTCATCTTCACTCTCTCCGCAACGTCCTCTTTTGAGATGAACCATGGCACATTTGTCTATCCCGAACTCCATACCAATAGCTTGACTGTAATCCTGCACTACCCTCAGCGACTGTTCTAAATCGCGTTGTCCGGAGGCATAGAGTTTCAGGTCATCCATGTAAAATAAGTGGGTGACCTTGTGCCTCCGGTAATTGGGCTTGCCACAGCTGTATCCCTTAGTATTTTTCAGCGCTATGGACAAAGGCAGTAGCGAGATGCAGAAGAGCAAGGGACTCAAGGAGTCTCCTTGGAAGACCCCTCTTTTAAATGATACCAACTCTGTCCGAACCCTGGTTTCACCCGATGTTATAGTGAACCGAGTCTTCCAGAGCGGCATCAGTTGTTTGATGCATCCCACTATTTGATCATCTACCGAAAGACATTCCAACAGCCGCACAATCAGTTCATGAGACGTAGTGTCGAATGCCTTCCGATAGTCGATCCAGGCCATAGAAAGGTTTCGCAGGTACTGCACGGAGTCCTGTGTGACACAGCGGTCAATCAACAGGTTATCCCTGCAGCCAGCTACTCCTTTCTTAGACCCTCTTTGTTCATATACGCTGAGAAATACGGGATTTACAGCTTGAAGGATACGCAGGTACAAGATTCTGGTGAAGAGCTTGTAACATGCGTTCAGACATGTTATTGGCCTGTAGTTTTTAGGATCAGACAAATCTCCGGTCTTCGGGAGAAGCACGGTTCGACCCTCGACAAACCAAGCCGGAATTGGCTGCTCCTGATTTAGCCACGAGTTAAAAACTCTAGCTAAATGCCGGTGGCAACTGGGAAACTTTTTCAACCAGTAGGTGTTTATGCCATCCGGGCCAGGAGCTGCGAAATTCTTTGCGCCTCGTAAGGCACCAAGAATTTCTTCCGTGTTTATCGGGTGACGCAGTACATTCAAGTTTGGAGTCCTCCTACAAACGGACTCGAACTGCGCCAAGGCCGGAGTGTCTGCTTGGAGAGGTTTGGGCTGTTCGTAAATGCCCCTCCAGAAAGTCTCCACGCGATCAGCAGTTGGCGGCTGCTCTATAACTGGTGGTCGCTGTTGGAAGAGACGAGCAGGCTTTTCGGAAAACATTCTGTTTTCCTCCAAGCCTCTCGCCCGCGTCACCAGTGATCGTTTAGCAGCGATTAGCGTCCGTATCCTGTCAAGACAATGCTGCTTGACAACAACCAGTACCGCTTGACTGAGCGTGTGATGGTCGCGCCTTAGCTCTCGGGCTATCTGGCGCACGCGGCGCGTAAAAGGCCTACCGGCCGCTCTATATTCCATCACACACTGGATACGGGATGCTTCTTGGCGAGCCAACTGGATTTTCGCTTCCATCTGGCGCACCCGCCTCTGTGCTCTCTCGACAGGAGAGTCTCTCACTCTCCCCTGTCCAGCCAGCCTCAGAGCCGCAGCGTAAATTTCGCAATTGATGCTCCAAATGTCAGAGACCTCCGATAGACGTTCACTCAACGCCTCATCCTCTCTCTTTATATCTTTATATATATATATATATATATATATATATATATATATATCCCGTCTGGGTCCGGGTTTAGAATGTTCCCAGGGTTTAATCTGCCTGTCGTAAGAGGCGACTAAAAGATTGGTAGTCCTTGCCTTAAAAGGGCCTATGGTGGTCACCGGCTGTGAAAGCAGGCGTATGAACCACCATAGTGAGGAAGCGGCTGCACCTATGTTAAGGACGGCTTCCCGACAGCGTCTGACCCCAGGTTAGGGGCGGCTGATAGCAAACCTGGCAGTAGGTATAAAATGCGCCCCCAGGAAGCCGACCAACATCAAACGGCTATTCGGTGCGTGGCGACACTGCGGGGATAACCCAAGCCAGGGACGAAAGCCGGCCGGCAACCTGTACAGGTCATCCCTAGGAGGCAATGTGGTCGGCTGCCTCTGAAATGTCGGCTGGGGGCCCTAAGGCTAACCACCGGACGGGCCCTACCTTCTGGTTCGACCGCCCCAGAAGAAGAGCACCCACACCAGGCCGGTATCGGAAGCCGGCTCTGGGCAAGGTGGCGGTGCCTCGGATCGCCCTGACGACGACACACGCAACGACATGGACTGTTTTAGGTGGACGACGGAACTGAAGGATGACCTGCTGAGCTGCTACGAGAGCAGTAGCCCGCGCCGTAGGGGATACATGGCCCGCATGCATGGGAGGTGGTGTGAAATGCATCCAGAGCATAGCACAATTACCTCCCAGAGCTTGCGGAACCAGGTATTTTACCTTCGGGGGCAGGGATACGTTCGTGCTCCAGCTCAGCCTGCCCCTCCGGCGACTGAAAGGCCTGTTAACCAGGCTGAAAGGTCGCCGATGAGGCCCGCTGAGAGGGAAATCGACGAAGCCGTCTCACCTGGAGATTTCAGTGACCGAAGGGCCTTGCATAACAACAGGAGGTCCTTCAAGCTGGCAGATTTAAAGAGAGAGGATGAGGCGCTGAGTGAACGTCTATCGGAGGTCTCTGACATTTGGAGCATCAATTGCGAAATTTACGCTGCGGCTCTGAGGCTGGCTGGACAGGGGAGAGTGAGAGACTCTCCTGTCGAGAGAGCACAGAGGCGGGTGCGCCAAATGGAAGCGAAAATCCAGTTGGCTCGCCAAGAAGCATCCCGTATCCAGTGTGTGATGGAATATAGAGCGGCCGGTAGGCCTTTTACGCGCCGCGTGCGCCAGATAGCCCGAGAGCTAAGGCGCGACCATCACACGCTCAGTCAAGCGGTACTGGTTGTTGTCAAGCAGCATTGTCTTGACAGGATACGGACGCTAATCGCTGCTAAACGATCACTGGTGACGCGGGCGAGAGGTTTGGAGGAAAACAGATTGTTTTCCGAAAAGCCTGCTCGTCTCTTCCAACAGCGACCACCAGTCATAGAGCAGCCGCCAACTGCTGATCGCGTGGAGACTTTCTGGAGGGGCATTTACGAACACCCCAAACCTCTCCAAGCAGACACTCCGGCCTTGGCGCAGTTCGAGTCCGTTTGTAGGAGGACTCCAAACCTGAATGTACTGCGTCACCCGATAAACACGGAAGAAATTCTTGGTGCCTTACGAGGCGCAAAGAATTTCGCAGCTCCTGGCCCGGATGGCATAAACACCTACTGGTTGAAAAAGTTTCCCAGTTGCCACCGGCATTTAGCTAGAGTTTTTAACTCGTGGCTAAATCAGGAGCAGCCAATTCCGGCTTGGTTTGTCGAGGGTCGAACCGTGCTTCTCCCGAAGACCGGAGATTTGTCTGATCCTAAAAACTACAGGCCAATAACATGTCTGAACGCATGTTACAAGCTCTTCACCAGAATCTTGTACATGCGTATCCTTCAAGCTGTAAATCCCGTATTTCTCAGCGTATATGAACAAAGAGGGTCTAAGAAAGGAGTAGCTGGCTGCAGGGATAACCTGTTGATTGACCGCTGTGTCACACAGGACTCCGTGCATTACCTGCGAAACCTTTCTATGGCCTGGATCGACTATCGGAAGGCATTCGACACTACGTCTCATGAACTGATTGTGCGGCTGTTGGAATGTCTTTCGGTAGATGATCAAATAGTGGGATGCATCAAACAACTGATGCCGCTCTGGAAGACTCGGTTCACCATAACATCGGGTGAAACCAGGGTTCGAACAGAGTTGGTATCATTTAAAAGAGGGGTCTTCCAAGGAGACTCCTTGAGTCCCTTGCTCTTTTGCATCTCGCTACTGCCTTTGTCCATAGCGCTGAAAAATACTAAGGGATACAGCTGTGGCAAGCCCAATTACCGGAGGCACAAGGTCACCCACTTATTTTACATGGATGACCTGAAACTCTATGCCTCCGGACAACGCGATTTAGAGCAGTCGCTGAGGGTAGTGCAGGATTACAGTCAAGCTATTGGTATGGAGTTCGGGATAGACAAATGTGCCATGGTTCATCTCAAAAGAGGACGTTGCGGAGATAGTGAAGATGAGGAGCAGCTCGTTGATGGGAGCATCTTGCGACAACTGCATGCCGGAGATACTTATACCTACCTTGGAGTGGCGCAGCGTCACATCCAAGAGGCAGAATTGGTCAAAGAGTGTCTCCGCCGCAAGTATTTGCACCGACTCCGGCAGATCTGGTCGTCAGAACTGTCCGGCAAAAACAAAGTCGCTGCCACAAACATGCTTGCGGTCCCATTGTTGCTATACAGCTTTGGTGCTATCCACTGGAACGTGGAAGAGCTGCGACAAATCGACATAAAGACTCGCAAAAGGATGAATATGGAGGGAAGTCTACATCCTAGATCCTCTGTCCCGCGAATATACCTCCCGCGACACCTGGGAGGGCGTGGACTATTGAGTTTGGAGCATCTGCACAACAGAGTAGTACTGGCCACTGCCTGCTATGTTACGACGAGCACCGATCCCCTGATCCGCTTTGTGCGAGAGCACGAGATTGCGGGTAAAGGAGCCTTCCTTTTTAGAGCTGCAACACGGGCAGCCGAAGAACTTAGTCTCACGCTCGACTTCACGCGGAGGTGTCAGCAGTCCGTTACGGAACTTGCTCCCGCACAATTAAAAGCCCGGATTAAAACTGCTGAAGTCCAATTGCTTTTAAGACTTCACAAAGATAAACCAATGCACGGAATCTTCTACAAACATCTAGAAGAGCATGGTTTATCTGAGCAGTTGACCTTCTCCTTCCTAAGGTCTAATGGGTTGAAGTCGGAGACTGAGAGCTCTATAATGGCTTGCCAAGACGGTGTCTTCAACACCTTAGTATACCGTAGCCGGATTATGGGTATGGATGTGCCCGATATCCGCTGTAGAGCCTGCCTGCAGGCGCCAGAGACCCTTACGCACCTCTTGTCGGCGTGTAAGGTGTACGCTGGCACAGCCTACATCTATCGGCACAATGCGGCTCTACGAGTGCTATACTACCATTTAAGGCACTCATACGGTATAGATGAGACACCGGTGCTGCCATACGCTCCAGGGGACATTGAGTCCGTTGTGGAGAACGAGAGGTGCCGAATTTACTGGAACTACTCATTCTCCACGCTCGAGCTTATACATGCAAATAAGCCCGACATAGTCCTCCTCGACTACCAACAAAAGACGATGTTCGTTATCGAGTTCTCGGCACCTGCCGAGGGGAACATCGTCTCTAAGGAGGAGGAAAAGCGGACCAAGTATCAGGAGCTCCTCGGACAACTTCGCAGGCTCTGGCCGGACTACACTGTGAGTCTGCTAGTAATGGTCATTGGATCCCTAGGTGGTATGAGGGATACGCTGCTCTCTGCACTGCGCAAAATGCCGGTGTGCCGTGCGGCGGCGCACATCTTAGCCGCCAGAATGCAGAAGGCAGTCATCCATGGGTCCCTTCGTCTGCTTAGGACGCACGATACGCGGACCCAGTGATTGCTCACCTCACGGTGTGAGGAGTAGTCGCTGGGGAATGGAACAGCAGCCCGGTGTGTCGGAGCCCGGGCTGCACCTTTTTTGTTTTTGTTTTGTCTATATATATATATATATATATATATAGACATGTGGCATCACTAAATGCTGAATATACTGTCTTATCTCCCAAAAAATAGAGTCAAGTTGATTGACTCAGTACTTCCCATACATTATTGTGATACCAATTTATTATTTTCCCATTGCATGAAGTTATAGTCTGAGATTCCCTTGCAACCAAAGCATCGACCATCCGCCCGCAAAAACAACATCCATCACAAAAACTCTCCTGAATAGTTTCTTGCGTCTCCCTCCTTAAGAACTAGGACGCCACAGTTTTTTTCTGCATGCTTCAATTGGACGATGCGAAACGATCAAGAGCCTCCAACCTGTCTAACAACGAGGTTTGAGTTGATTTTATATTTTTGGTTTTTTGATTATTGCTGCGCCGCCACTGACACGGTTTTTCAAAAGCAGAGTGGTTTTTCATTCTCGCCATGGTAATAAATTCTGTGCCAAAATTTTATTAAAATCAATTCAATAATTTTCTCTTTACGCAATATACATGGAACGAAATAAAGCAAAGCTCGTATGTACAGATCACAAAATTGGTTTCTGGAATAGGCAAGCCAATGCTCGGTTGGACCTAAAAAAGTGTAATATGTCGCTAGGTATTTCTTCTATAGGTCAATGGACAGACTATTATGAATACAACAAATTTTTCAGCAGGGCATACGATGGGAGATATCCTAACCCGCCCCCACACGGGGACGCGGTAGTAATACTGTGTCAAAATTTCATTAAAATCAATTGAACAATTTTCGCGTTACGCGATATTGAACGATCTAAAACAATACTCGTATGTATACATCACAAATTCTAAGTCCCGTGGTCTCTATAATAAGCATGCAACGTTCGGATGGACCTAAAAAAGTGTATCATGCGGCTAGGTTTTTCATTGACATGTCAATGGACAGTCCATTACGAATACAATACATTTTTCAGTTTTACAACCCCCCACCCCCCAACCAGCCCAAATTCACCCCCACCCAAGAAAAAGTAGAAAATGATCAGGAACCCCTAAAACGCCAAAAAAAAACGAAGTTTGAGGCATATACAGGGTGAGTCAAGCTCAACGCCTCGGCGTCTTGTGACCAAACGATACCACTTTTCGAAAAACTGACTTTGCAAGTGTATGTAGGTCGAGTTGGGCTACATTTTAAAAATAATGACTTTTATACAGGGTGTCCAATAAAAGCGTGACATATCAAAGTTATGTTTTTTTAAATGGAGCACCCTGTATATTATTGCATATTTAGATTCCTGGGTGCATTTTTGTGTGGCTTTATGTATCACACATGGGACTTTAAGCGAACCGTTTAGGTGCAAATCACAATTTTGGGTATAGGTAGATGTCAGAAAAAAATTGAATATCGCAGCTATTATAAATCTTAGAGGGCTGTGACTTTGCCGTATTACTAAGCATGAAATGTGTCAGGCTAAGTTAGACGGTCGAGTTCAAATTACATTTGTACTTGGAGAAATCGGTAGATCAATTAAGGAAACTTCAATCAAAGGTAATTTGATTTTTTCAAATGGGAATGCATAATTTTTTTTATACGATCAAATGTGCAATTTGATAGGCTTTCTAATTTTTTCAGGTTGTGAATATCAAGCTATGGTAGTTTTTATTAAATTTCGAGATTTCAATGAAATCAGTGTTTTTCAATTTCCCTACTTATAAACAAACTAGCAGGCCATGAAATATAAACAAAATCATGTTCAGATGGAAGAAAACAAATAACTTAGCAAAAAGATTCAGCAGAACTAGAGTAAAAGAACAAGATTATAAAAATACCCTACAACAAATCAACTCTAACCAGAAACAACGGCGGTAACATGTTTAAGATTAAAGAGAAGCTGGAGTACAACAGAAATGGATAATTTTTACAGCCTACTAGCGACTGCAATATACTAGAGATTAAAAATTTCCAAAATCATCAATCACTTTGAAATGAAAGCAAAACTTTCAGCGACCGTTGCCGTCAGTCTAATATCTTCAGAACGCAATTTCACATTTAATGGTATAAAGCAGTAGTCATTTCCGTCAAAGTCAAAAGTAATGATACCTCTCTCTCACTGTCGTCCTTTAAATTTTTCAGTATCTATTAGCAAGATCGCAAAAAAGGAATACTGACAAGTCATACTTTAATTTTCTGCTAGGTAAATTATGTTTAATAATTTGAGCAGATTTTTAATTTATTAATCATTTTCGGAGATCTTGCTTATGAGTATTGAATAATTTGCAGAACTCCAGTCAGAGGTATCGGTTACTACTTTTTTAAACCATGAAATGTGAAATTCTATTCTGAAACTATTAAACTGCCAGCAACATTACGTGGTAGATTTCCTTTCATTCCAAAATTCACAATGGTTTCGTGAATCATCAATCTTTAGAATATTGTAGTAGCCGGTATGCTGTGAAAAATACTCATTTCTGTCGTACTCCAGCTGCTTTTTGACCTTAGAGTGTTATGTCTGCTATTTCTGGTTAGAATTGGTTTGTTGTAAGTCATTTTTATAACTTTGTCCCTTTACTCTAGTTCGTCCGTAACTATCTGCTAAGTTAGTTGTTTTGTTCCATTTGAACAGTTTTTGTTTATATTTCATGGCCTGCTAAGTTGTTTATAGGTAGGAAAATTGAAAAACACGGGTTTTACTGAAAATTTCAAATTAAATCAAAATTACCAGAGATTGATATTTACAACCGCATATCATTAGAAATCCTATCAAATTGCACATTTGATCGTATAAAAAAATTTATGCATTCCCATTTGAAAAAATCAAGTTACCTTTGATTGAAGTTTCCTTAATTGATCTACCGATTTCTCAAAGTACAAATGTAATTCGAACTCGCCCGTCTAACGTAAGCTGACACATTTCATGCTTAGTAACACGGCAAAGTCACGGCCCTCTAAGATTTATAATAGCTGCGATATTCAATTTTTTTCTGACATCTACCTATACCCAAAATTGTGATTTGCACCTAAACGGTCCGCTTAAAGTCCCATGTGAGATGCATAAAGTCACACTAAAATGCACCCGAAAATCTAAATATGCAATAATATACAGGGTATTCCATTTAAAAAAACATAACTTTGATATGTCACGCTTTTATTAGACACCCTGTATAAAGGCCATTATTTTTAAAATCTAGTCCAACTCGACCTACATACACCCGCAAAGTTGATTTTTCGAAAAGTGGTATCGTTTGGTCACAAGAGTCCGAGGCGTTGAGCTTGACTCACCCTGTATGATATTTTTCGTTTTTTGCTAATTACTCCGCCCCCCGTACAACGATTTTCAAAATTATAGAAACAGTACCTACTACGACCCCAGAGCGTAATCCCGCCAACAGACAGACAGACAGACAGACAGCCCGACAGACAGACGGACAGACAGACCGACAGACAAACAGGCAGACCGACGGAAACGAGTGACGTGGATTTTCGTTGTGTAGACATTATAAGACGCCAAAAATGCGTATTATCTTAAAATCGAAAATTTTCGCGATCACAGTACTCCCCTCACCTAGCGGTGTGGGAAGTAAAAGTGATGTCTAAAATCGATCTGGCTAATATGCTTATTTTTTTGCCCTTTTTGATGTTCTTTCTAAGCATATTTCTTCCATAATCTGTTTGTGCGGTTACAAACCTACGCGTTTTCTGCACGACAACAAGAAAGTACTTAAAAGGAGCGTCCTTGATAACCAAAGGTTTCGTTTCAGCTGGCCTATTACCCGCATCGTTTTGATCGTCCCTTTTATATGGAAAAAAATCCTGCCGGGTTTTCTACAAAAGGTCACATCGTCGTATAGTTTAACAAAGAATGTTGTATAGCCAGCAGAGAAAAATTCAAAAAGGAAACTCATTTATATATCCGAGACCAGCTTCTGTAAGATATGTAGCCTCGTTTTGTGGAATTATAAAGGAAAAACTGCGAAAAGAACTTCTGTCTGTTTGAGATACTTTACATATTTTTTCTTTCAACACATGAATAATTGCCCATTACCTTTGAAAAAGCGCTCTCAATGATATACATACATTTTATAAGCGACCTACGTCTCCACATTTCTTGTTAGGTATGTTAGAACGTACTGCTGTATACCACTTGGAGATGGTTGTTTAGATAAGGAAAGAGAGGGGATACCACGGGCCTGTCTGTTGCTATATGAATTAGCTGTAACAGAAAACGATTAGCTGTCAAAATGTTGGTAGAAAACAAATAATTTGGTACGCTAGTATTTTTTTGTGATATTTAGCCTTTTTAAAACCAATAATTGTAAAATATTGTGGTGTGCATAACGGTAGGGTGTGCAGCTTAGGCTTGTAAAAGTCACAGCAGTCGGAAGGAGCCAGGAATCACTTTACACAGGTAAATTTGTGTTCATATTTTTTGGTGCATTCGAAGTTTATGCATATCTAGTTCGGGGACATATGGCTGATTCTATAAACGGCGGAATAAAATGGAGCTATTTTCAATCTTAACTTTTTTTAAGGTATTGTGACTCAAAAGTGGGTATTTCTGTATGATTTTACTACGGATAATTTGTTTATAAGCTGGCCAGACAATATATCCAGAATTATACATTTTGTAGCCCTTTTTTAATTTTTGAAGAACAGGGAAGTGATGATAGCCACAGGAATGTGATAATAGAGCTGAATTTTGAATTATAGATGAACTTGTTTTTAACTTGTTGCCATGGTATGTTTGTCATAAATTTATCTAAATAGTTTAAAAACTAGGATGTTAGTATGTGCACAACTGTACGTAATCTAAATCTAATCAATATAGTGGTGTAAGTATAGGAAACACTCAGTATATAAACTTTTGTTTGCTGTACAAAATAAATTTGCTACTTCTTCTTCTTCTAGTGCCCTCTCCTATCGAAGGTTGGCGACCACTATTTTGAATGCTTCTCTGTCCCTGGCCGTATGAAACAGCTCTGGCACATCCATATTGGTCCATTCCCGAATATTCCTTAGCCATGATTTCTTCTTTCTGCCGGCCCCCCTTCTACCATCGACTCTACCTTGCATGATAGTCTGTAGAACTGTGTATTTTTCATTTCTTAAAATGTGACCCAGGTATGCTGTTTTTCTTCTTTTGATGGTTCCTATAAGTGTTCTACCACGTCCTATCCTTTGTAGTACCTCTGCATTAGTTACTCTATCTGTCCATGGTATCTTCAAAATTCTCCTGTAGAGCCACATTTCGAATTTGCTACAGTAAGAAGAAAATACAATGATTGCACAAGTTCTCTTTAATTGAAGACAAAAAAACTTAGGAACTCCTTTAATTACTATAAAATTAAACATAACTGGAGGACTCATTGTTCATAGTAAAATCAAAACTGTAACAGAATATTTTGTGAAATACAGAATTGAACTCATAGCAGCTCAAACATATCCAAAGGTGACGCAATACAATACTTCTATCACCCACGGTGTGCTGAGAAACGAAATATAAAAGAATGCTAACCAATCCATATCTCTAGTCAACTTGCATCAGGTATATATGTTCTGATAACTTGACAGCTATCTTATCCATACCCTGTAGTCAAGGTAAGAATACGTAACTGCCCATTCTCAAAACCTGAAAAGTCTCAATATGTGCCCAAGGTGCTCCACCAGATCATATCCTCCACAACAAGCCCGGATCTGTCTTTAAGGATTTGAGATGTCGAATCTATTATTTTATTTATTCGTTGCTCATGTCCGATGAATTTCTTTGCCATTAAAATATTACACAACAAATTATATCAACAAATTATATGACAGATAGACCCACAGAAATGTTTAACATACATATTCGTGAGATAAACATAAGAAAACACAACTTGTGGGTACGTGTGCAATGAATTACTGAGAGATTTAATTTACCACGTTTCATGGCCCATAATTAAAACGTGTCTGCTGAAAGATCAGATATTTACTAGGGTTTCAGCCACCTGTAGGCTTTATCAAAGTGCAAAGCGTATTTTGATGTGTGGTTTTAATTATAGTCCAACGCAGCGCGACAGTAAATAACCACAGATTTTTAACGCTTCAGTATGACCTGTCGGAATCACAGAGAGGCGTTAAAAGCTAAAATCCATGTTACGTTTCAGCCAATTAGAGCGAAGTTAATTTGTTTAGCAAATTTCGGCTTTATAAAATTTATATAACCTGCAGTTACCTACTTATGTGTGCCCTGGTAGTTTGTCGCCGAGATGCACTTGCGAGGTATTCAGATCTTTGTTATAGAGACGCTATGGTCAAGTAGAATCGCACAACAACCCTTTGGTCTGTGAAGCAGTCGAACAGATTTGCAAGCACACAGGGCTGCGGTTTGCAGTGTGAACTAAACATTACGATACGAATTTAGGGCCGTATTCATAGATGCCGCTTTTTTTTAAGGTTTATTGCCTGTAAGACATGGTGGTACATGTACTAGACATTGTCATATCATATAATATAATATACTTACCAACCAATAAAATCGGAGATGACGTAAACACATTTTTTCTGGAGAAAATCTCTCAAGCGATTTTTAAAGCAGTTAACTGATTAAAGAGTTTTAATATTCTTTGGGAGCAAGTTGAAGATTTTGGGTCGCAGTATATTGGGGAATTTACAGCTCAGTTTATACTTAGCGTAAGATACATGCAGATGGCTACTTTGCATTGTGCTAATACAATGGACTTATTTATTTTGAACAAATTTATGGTGGTTCGAGTAGGTGTAAAGGGCCATCTCAAAAATAAATAATGAAGGCAAGCTCAGTATCCCATATTTTTTTGGAAATTATTTTGCAGCTGTGTAGACTGGTCACTCCTGCCATACATCTTAAATCTCTTTTTTGACTTAAAAATACTTGTTTGGAATGCGACGAACAACCCCAAAAACAAAGTCCATATCTCAATCTGGATTCGACTTGCGCATAATATAAGGCAATTAGTTGATTTTCTGTAAGCACTTTTCTCAGATTTTTCATTAAAAATGACTGTGAGTTTAATTTAGAGACGACTGCGTCACAGTGTGTTCTGCAAAATGGATTCCTAAAAATTTTATCCCTTTTTCTGGCTCTAATATTGTACCTTTGATATTGAGATTTATCGGGTCAAGTTTTTTTTGGGTATTATAAAATCTTAACACTGCGGTCTTATCAGAGTTGAGATATAGACGATGTTTTGAAAATCATTCGTCGAGAACTTTTAATAAATTATTGCATTTACTGACTGGAGTTCTATCACAGGCATCGGATAATACTACAGATGTATCATCAGCATATAAAGTACACTTCGCACCATTAAAACACTTATCAATATCATTAATATATTGTAACATACTGTATATTATGGTATTCTGTATTTGTATTAGTTGTCATACATGATGTAAAGTCAAAGTGCTAGGTTAGATCTTTTGAAGTGTAAACGTCATCGAATCGTCTAGAGATGGTCTAGAGTTTTCGAGAATGACGGATGGATTCTAGAAATGTCATCGAATGCTCTAGATGGTTCGATGAAGTATATATAAGGTGCTACGAGTAGCGTGGGGAGTCAGTTGAGTTGAGATCTAGTTGAGATAAGGTTAGGAGATATTGTATTATGTTCTGAAGTAAAACGGTGAAAGTTACGTCGACTTTGATTCCCTGGGTGAAGAAAAAGAGGCCGTCGTGACAATTGGTGTCAGAAGTGGGATTATCCATCGAATCAAACCAGGAAAAGGAGTTAAGAAGTGAGTACAGCGTCAGTCAATGCCTGTAACCAGAGCTATGGCGTCCGACATGAGTGCATTGATGACTATGCTACAAGAAATGGGAGACAAGTTTGAAAAAAGTGCAGCTGAAATGAGAACCAGCTTAGATAACCAGGCAGCCGTTACGCAAGCAACCGTCGTGAACCTGGAAGAAAAGCTAAAGCAACACCAAGATGAGGTAGTCGCAGGTTTGAAGAGTGACTTGAAAAGTGGACAGGACCTGGTAATGACTAGATTGGAGGAGCAGAGGCAAGCCGTAAGTCAGGCGTTAGAAAATCAAGATCAGCGTATTAGTGCTATAGAGACATCGCAAAAGATCGTTGAGGAACAGCTGCAGCAAGTGGAAGATCGTGTCAAAGAAATCGTCAGAGAGGAGCTGCGAGAACTTGGTGCAGGTGAGCGTTGTTTAACAGCTGTACCACCCGCTTTTCCTGATAGACACAGTGGCGTAGTAGCAAAGCCCTATCCGTACAACGGCAAAACGTCCTGGGACATTTATTATATGCAATTTGAAAATATCGCTCGTATGAATAACTGGTCAAATGAAGAAAAAGCTTGTGTGCTTACATCCAGGCTAAGAGACTCTGCCGCAGCTATTTTGGAAAATCTCTGCTCATCAGATCTACGTGACTATGATAAGATAACATCTGCACCAAGGTTACGCTTTGGAGATGCGCACTTAACAGAGCTGCTACATGGTCAGTTGCATAACCGGACACAACAACCCAAGGAAGATTTAACCACATTTGCATACGAAGTCCAAAGCTTAGCTAAACGAGCATTCGTCAGCAGTCCCATCGAGACACAGGAACACGTTGCTGCTCGTCAGTTTGTCGAAGGCATTGCGGACCTGGACGTTCAGCGAATTGTAAGGCTATCCAGTCCCAGAACCTTACAAGATGCTTTGGTCAAGGCTTTTGAAGTTGAAGCTGCCGCGAAAGCCACGCGAATGACACGGAGGGTGCGCTCTGTAGAACAAGACGATGAAGCAGAAGTCAGGGCGACAACGTTCGTTACAAGAAGAAAAGGCGGTACCTTCCAGAGAAACCCAGTTCACAGGAATCTAGGAGGAGCTGAGAAGTTTGCGTGCTGGAGATGTGGGCAGAAGGGGCATCTTAGAGTAGGCTGCCGGATACAGGTCGATAAGATGCAGGTGAATGTAGAAAAAGCAGATGAATATGCAAGCAAAATGAATTCTATGCAAGGCACGATAAACTCAATGAAGGAGCAGTTTGATAGAGACACGAAGAATTTGCTGAAGAAGAACGACGAAACTATCGCTAAGCTTCAAGGACAACACAGAGTAGCCATGAGGGAACTTACAGCGGACCGGGATAGGCTAAAGCAGTTGCTTGACTCTCAGAAACGAGAATGTATGGGTAATAGGAGCAAGTTTGAAAAGGACAAAAATAATCTGTTGAAGAAGAGTGACCAACACGAGGCAGCCTTGAGAAAGCTCAACGTAAAACACGACAGAGAGATTTCTGCTTTGAAAAATGAAATCAAGAGATTGAAGGATTTGGATCAGCTGAAGAAAGCGCAGGATAGATGTGACCAAGTTAAGGACGAAAATGCAAGGCTCAAACAGAAGATTACCCAGCTGGAGGCTGAGAACGCATCGTTAAAGGAATACCTAGACCACGCGATTGTGCAGGCCAGAAAGACCGCGGTCAAGGAAGACGAGTCAAGGTTGAGAGAAAGGTTAGTGCATCATGAAGCAGAAATCAAGAAGATGAAACCAGATATGACAGATACGCTTGATAGTGTGAGAAAGGTCATGGAAGATTTGTATGAGACAAGAGATGTTGACAACAAGATGAGAGAGCAACTGGCGAATTTGGAAGGTGAGAACGTTCGAATGGAAAAGGAGCTGGAAGACGTTTTGGCTGCAGCGAAGGCTGATAGTTCTGGGATGAAACAATTGAAGTACGGACATAATAAGATAAAGCAGAAGATTGCGCAGATGGAAAGCGAGGTCGATAGTGATAGGCTAAAGAAGAATCCGAACAAAATCATTGAAAATGCAAACAAAGGTGTATACGAAATATCAGCGATGCAAAACGACGATGTAGATTTGAAGCAGATATTGGCGCAGCTGGAGAGAGATAACGCGAAGGTAGGGACCAAGCTTAACGTTGCGCTCAAGGACGTGTCATGGGGCTCTGATCAAGCCGCGCAACTCAGGAGCGAGAATGGTAAGCAGAAGATCAGGATTACGCAACTGGAAGACAAACTGAGTGACGAGAAGGGAGTGTCGAGAGTGGACAACCGGCAAGACGAAAAGGTGCAACTGAAGAGAATGATAACAGAGCTAGGAAAAGAGAATCCTGCTGGAGCTGAAAATGAGACTCGCAAGTTGGGCAAAGAGTATCGCAGTTACGAGGTGATCTGGTATGGTAGATGTCCGAAGCTACAACGTCATGGGGAGGAACCCTACGTGGTGATGAAGCGCCTCAACGACGTAGTCTACAGGTTATATACGGAAAGTGGAAAACCGAAGGTTGCCTATGCTGATGTCTGTGGTGATACAAGAATCGAAGTGGTTCGTCGAGGACGCCGAACGCTAAGGGGGGAAGAATGTAACATACTGTATATTATGGTATTCTGTATTTGTATTAGTTGTCATTGGTTGTCATACATGATGTAAAGTCAAAGTGCTAGGTTAGATCTTTTGAAGTGTAAACGTCATCGAATAGTCTAGAGTTTTCGAGAATGACGGATGGATTCTAGAAATGTCATCGAATGCTCTAGATGGTTCGATGAAGTATATATAAGGTGCTACGAGTAGCGTGGGGAGTCAGTTGAGTTGAGATCTAGTTGAGATAAGGTTAAGAGATATTGTATTAAGTTCTGAAGTAAAACAGTGAAAGTTACGTCGAGTTTGATTCCCTGGGTGAAGAAAAAGAGGCCGTCGTGACAATATACACTAAATAAAATTGGTCCTAAAATAGATCCTTGTGGCATGCCGAAATTTACAAAGGTAGTAGGAGATTTGACTTGCCTGATGGTGTCACCCTGTTTCTGTGCCATAGATACATACTGTAATCTGTTTCTCAAAAATGATTCCAACCAGCAATGAGCAGATTCACGTACTCCAATTTGAAGGAGTTTGTCGAGCAGAATATCGTGATCAACGCAGTCGAACACTCTGCTAAGATCGCAAAAAATGCCAACTGGGCATTCACCTGCCTCGATATTGTCAATTATGGTTTCAAAAAAAGATTGAATGGCTGTGATAGTTGATTTTCTCCTTCTAAAGCCGTGCTGATCTTTAGAGAGGATGCTTTTTTCATCCAAAAAAAGCATGAGTCTATTAAGAAAACAATACTCAAAAACCTTCGAAGAGCAAGGAGGTACAGTAATCGGTCGATAATTATCCATGCATGACAGATCGCCTTTTTTATAGATTGGAGTGATTTTACCCGTCTTTAGTGTGGCTGGAAATTCTCCACAACAGAATGAAATATTAACTAAAAATACAAGTGGTTTGACAATAAATGTTACTACCTTCTTAATAGAAAAATTGGGAATATCATCAGGTCCACTAGAACTTGCTTTTGAGTTTTTTATTAATAAGGTCCAAGAATTCTATTTCTGTAGAGGGGTATAGCAACATCTTGTCCTCACTGTACTCCAACGTTGTTTTAGGCTTAGGTAGCTTACTGCCATATTTTTGTGATGCCTTCTCAGCTATGTTTATCGGAGTATCCCTAAAATACGGGTTAAAATCATTTACAACTTTTGCTGAGTTGTTGTATCATTGAGAAAGTTGTCTAACGTAAAATGATCTTGTGTTTTTTTATGATTAGTTAGATCGGAAACTACTTTCCAGGTAGCTCTCATAGGATTAGATGAGTTAAACATTCTGTTTTGGTAATACTGTCTTTTTGTTTTTGCCACCAAATTTTCATGTTGTTTTTTTGCCGTTATGTAAACAGGCCTAGCAGCTGGATATGTTGTGGCTTTAAAATGAAGGTCTTTCAACGTTTGGCTTGATGTCCTAATCTCTTCATTTAGCCATTTTTTATTTTGATTAGACTGGCATAACTGTCTAAGCGGAAAGTTTATTTCGAAGTGATACATGAACAACCTCGTAAAAGGTGTTAAAAGCAGAGTTGATATGTGGCTTGCTGTAGACTTTTGACCAGTTTTCATTGCATAAATCTGCTATGAATTTATTTATGGCATCCTTATTGTATACCCTTTTAACTGAAGAAGTTTTTGTTCTAGCATTAGACAACCGTTCTATGGTCTGATATAGTATTATCTATGGCACAGTTATTGCAAGTGTCATAAAAATCAACAAAGATCTGATCTAATGTGGATATTGAGGTACGCCCAATTCTTGTAGGCCACTGAACTTTAGGTTTTTCTCTGAATTCACTCAGAACATTGTTAAATCTCTTAGATTCATTGTTATAATTGTAAAGGGTTAAGGGTTCCTTAACGCTTGATGGTCCCTTAAGTACTGTTTTGTATGTAAGAGACGTTCAAAAGCGAGTTGAGGGTCGCTCAAATGTAAGGGAGTCGGATAGCTCACTTGAGGGGCACTCAAGGTGTAGGTTAATTTTGAAGTAAGGTATTATTCTGTTAGCTCTGTCAGCTGCTGTGCCTTTCAAGAAAAATATTGGTTCATATTCAATTACCCCGACCCCAATTCAACGGTGTTTGACAGAGAATTTTGACATTCAAGGGCAAAGCCAGAACAAAACCCGCTATTTACAGCTTTAATCCTAGGAAGATACCCCCATGAGTATTCCCGTGAATGAAATAACTACTAAAATAATACAAAATAAAAATAATCAAAATGCTTTCTCCAGACTTAGTGATTTATTCTACTACTAACCAACCGCTCGGCGCTCATGACAGCGATACAATCTATGCAGATTTTAGGCAAATTTTTGGTAGTCAATACTTAAGAGTCCTTAAGTAAGGTTTGGTGTTTCGCAACCTCACTTGAGGGTCTCTTGCGTAAGGCTCCCCTGAGTAATACTCAAGTAACGAAATGTCATCATGACATTTCGTCAATTTTGTGAGTTAATTTTACAGTACGGTGTTGTCAGTTTCTGTCACATCCGGAAAAATGTCCGCCACATAACACGAAATACTGGTACAACAAAAGAAGATAACAGAAAACATCAAAATGCGTTGGCATAGGCATAACAGGTGGCTTATATTTACAATATGCCAACGTCGCCAAATGAATCTCTCCATCTGATTGATGATATCTAGAAAACGTACACAAGGAAAGCCACACTTGAGGGTCTCTTGAGTAACCCTTGATAAATACCCAGTAATCCTTTGAGTAATACTCAAGGAATACTTGAGGAACGACTATGAATACGGACCGAAGACATTACAAAGCAAAGTCTTTTCTTTCATACATGAATCCCCCAAGGTCAACTTGAACCCCCCCCCCCGCCCATGGCCAGCGTCTAGCTATGGCCCTGTTCATAGTAAAATCAACATTTTAACAGAATATTTTGTGAAAAATAGAATTGAACTCATAACAGCTCAGACATATCCAAAGGGCTCATGGTTCATAGTTACTATCTGGTGAACACTGTTGGCATGTAAAGAAGATGAGATCGGGTGTAATATAACTGATCTGCTTCCATTCACGACATAAGACACACTGAAACCAATCTTGTCCATTATTATCTTCGCTATAGAAAGCTTCACAAACAATACATCGACAAGCATCCGATCACTTCGTTTCTTTTTACTTCCCACACCGATAGGCGAGGGGAGTATTGTGATCGCGAAAATTTTCGATTTTGAGAAAATACGTGTTTTGGGCGTTTTATCATGTCTACATAATGAAAATCCACGTCACTCATCTCCGTCGCTCTGTCTGTCTGTTGGCGTTTATCTAACGTCGTAATCTCAGTAACCGCTACAGGGATTGTGACGAAATTTGGGCAGCGATATGTTGTGGAGTCTTAGTAGCTAATGCTTCTATAATTTTGGAAATCGTTGTACGGGGAGCGGAGTAATTAGCAAAAAACAAAAATTTTCAAATTATTATTATTATTCCTCAAACTTCGTTTTTAGGTGTTTTAGGGGTTTCTGATTATTTTCTACTTTTTTTGGGTGGGGGTGAATCTGGGGCGGTTGGGGGGTAGGGGTTGTAAAACTGAAATTTTTTTACTTCCCACACCGATAGGTGAGGGGAGTATTGTGATCACGAAAATTTTCGATTTCGAGATAATACGCTTTTTGGGCATGTTATGATGTCTACATAACCAAAATCCACGTTACTCATTTCCGTCGGTCTGTCTGTCTGTCTGTCTGTCTGTCGGTCTGTCTGTTGGCGTTTTTCTAACGTCGTAATCTCAGTAACCGCTCCATGGATTGTGATGAAATTTGGGCAGCGGTATGCTGTGGGGTCGTAGTAGGTAATGTTCATATAATTTTGAAAATCGGTGCATAGGCGGCGGAGTAATTAGCAAAAAACGAAAAAAAAATATTGCTGGAACTTCGTTTTTAGGCGTTTTAGGGGTCCCTGATCATTTTCTACCTTTTTGGGTGGGGGTGAAATTGGGGTGGTTGGGAGGTGGGAGGTTGTAAAATTGAAAAATTTGCTGCTTTCATAATAGACTGTCCACTAACCTGTGAAGGAAGACCTGGCCCCATAAGTAACTTTTTTAGGCCCATCCGAACATTGCCTTGCCTATTACAGAAAGCAAAAGACTTAGAATTTTTTCTGATGTAAACATACGAGAGTATTGCTTTGGATCGTTGTAACGAGGAAACTGTTGAATTGATTTTAATGAAATTTTGAACCAGTATTACTACCATGGCGAAGATGGAAAACGCGTATGGGTTTGATAAATCGTGCCAGTGGCGGCGCAGAAATAATAAAAAAACTAAAAATATAAAAACAGTTCAAACTTCGTTTTTAAGCGTTTTAGGGGTTCCTGATCATTTTCTGCGTTTTTTGGGTGGGGGTGAAATTGGGGTAGTTGGGGGGTTGGGGGTTTGAAAAATTAAAAAATTTCTTGTCCTCATAATAGGCTGTCCACTAACCTGTGAAGGAAAATCTAGCGACACAAATCACCTTTTTAGGTCCATCCGAACATTGCCTAGCCTATTACGGAAACCAAGGGACTTAGAATTTTCTGTATACTATACGAGAATTTATTGGTTTAAATCGTTTTGTGTTTTGTAACGTAGACACCATTAAATTGATTCTAATGAAATTTTGACACAGTATATTGTTACCGTGGTGAGAATGGAAAACGCGCATGTTTGTTAAAAATCGTGTCAGTGGCAGCGTAGCAATAGTCAAAGAACGAAAAGTATGAAAACAACTCAAATTCGGTTTTTAGATGTTTTGGGGGTTCCTGGTCATTTCCTACCAGTTTTTTGGGTGGGGGTGAAAGTGAGGTGGTTGAGGGGTGGGGGGTTGTAAAACTGAGAAGTTTGTAGTATCGATAATAGGCTGTTCATTGACCTGTGAAGGAAATACCTAGCGGCATAAGACAATTTTTGGGGGGGGGGGCTGGCGATTATTTGGTTGCAAAGCTTCATGCTATGGAAAAATTATAAACTGGTATCAGCGTAATGTGTGGGAAGTACTGAGTCAATCAACTTGACTTCATTTTTTGTATTCATAATGGGATGTCCATTGACCTGTGAGTGAAAAACCTAGCGGCATAATATACTTGATTAGGTCCATCCAAACATTGCCTTGCTTATTATAGAAACCAAGTGACGTAGAAATTGTGATGTATATATACGAGTATTACTTTAGATCGTTCTATATTGCGTAGCGCGAAAATTTTGACACAGCATTACCACCACGGCGAGGATGGAAAACGCGTATGTTTTGGAAAAATTGTGTTAGTGGCGGCGCAGCAATAATAAAAACACCAAAAATATAAAAACAGCTCATACTTTGTTTTTAGGTTAGTTAGTTCCTGATCATTTTCTACTTTTTTTGGTGGGGGTGAATTTGGGGTGGTTGGAGGGTCATCATCATCATAGTCACAATGTCTTAACAGACATGTTATGAATTCGTAAAATCGGTTTACACATTATACGAGTTTCTCTTGGGGTATCTTTAAGATCTTTAATGCAGTGGTTTCCCACTTGCTTTCTGCATACTCATGCCGTTGACCAGACGGTATCTCCTGGTTCATCCGCCTTTAGGGGCAATTTCTTACCCCAAGGACAAGAAGGTGTCCTGACTCTTCTCAACTCGTCCACCCAAAGCTGTTGGTTGAGAAGAGGTTACTGCTTATACGGACAGTAGTTCGGTACCTTTTAGTCGCCTTTTACAACACGCAGGATATACGATGGGAGATATTCTAGCCCGCCCCCACACGGGGAGGTTGGAGGGTGGGAGGTTGTAAAACTGAAAAATGTGTTGTATTTATAATGTGTGGCGTCGCAGTAATAATAAAAAAACTAAAAATATGAAAACAGCTCAAACTTTGTTTTTAGGCGTTTTACGGGTTCCCGATCATTTTCAAATTTTTTTTTGGGTGGGGTGAAATCGGGGCGGTTGGCGTGTGGGGGCTAGTAAAACTGAAAAATTTGTTGTATTCATAATAGTCCATCTATTGACCTGTAAAAGAAATACCTAGCGGCATATTATACTTTTTTTAGGCCCATCCGAACATTGGTTTGCCTAATACAGAAACTAATATTGTGATCTGTACATACGAGTTTTGCTTTATTTCGTTTCTATGTATATTGCGTAAAGCGAAAATTATTTAATTGATTTTAATAAAATTTTGCCATTGACAATTGAATTTATTACCGCTCCAAGAATGGAAAACGACCCTATTTTTGAAAAACCGTGTCAGTGGCGGCGCAGCAATAATAAAAAACCCAAAAACATAAAATCAGCTCAATCTTCGTTTTTAGACGGGTTGGCGGCTCTTGATCGTTTCGCATCGTCCAGTTCAAGCATGCAGAAAAAAACTGGTGCTCTAGTTCCTAAGGAGGGAGACGCAAGAAACTATTTACGAAGGTTTTTGTGTTGGATGTTGTTTTTGCGGGCGGACGGGCGATAATTTAGTTGCAAGGGGATTTTAGACTATAGCTTCATGCAATGCGAAATAAAAAAATGGTATCGTCATTATGTGTGGGAAGTACTGAGTCAATCAACTTGACTCCATTTTTTGATATACAGTACGTTCGTTTGACGGCGATTTGGATATAAAGATGGTCATAACTTTTGAGATACTCTCTATAATGTTATAATACCTTATATTGTGAGAAGAGAAATTATTAGCAGAATCTAAAAATGGGATAATATATTGTGTGTCACATTTAAAAAAATATATGTTTGCATCATCACGTAGTTATGGATCACCTTGTATGAATCAAAATATTTTCTGAGCAAGGAGCATATCCGTGGCTACCACTTTTATGTACAACTTTTTTCGCTATCTTCTACAGTAGTGGAGTTATCGAGTTAAAGACCCCTGTATATTGCGTAACGCGAAAATGATTGAATTGATTTCAATGAAATTTTGACACAGTATTACTACCGCGGCGAGGATGGAAAACGCGTATGTTTTAGAAAAATCATGTGAGTGGCGGTGCAGTAATAATAAAAAAACTAAAATATAAAAACAGCTCAAATTTAAAGCGTTTTAGGGGTTCCTAATCATTTTGTACTTTTTGTGGTGGGGGTGAAATTGGGACGGTTGGGGGGTGAGGGGTTATAAAACATAAAAATTTGTTGTATTCATAATAGTTTGTCCATTGTACCTGTGGAAGAAATACGTAACGGCATATTACACTTTTTTAAGTCCGACTTTAACGCAAGCTGTCAACTGAACTGTCTAAAATTTCTATAACTGAGAGAACTACTTCTTATATATGCAGAATTGGTAAAAACAGTAGTGTAAATAGAAGCTTAGTGTACTCACTTAATATCAGTAATAAATTAGTGATAGTTTTATAGTTGTAGATTGATCATTGTACAGTGATTCATCATTGAGGAGAAAGGAGATGAGTGCGGCCAGTGGTGGCACACCTCCCGAAAAGAAGAGAAAAGAGGATGTACCCAATATAGTACAATTACCGATAGTTAATATGGGAGACAAATATTTTGACAAACAAATTGGTAAAATAATGTACAATAATACAACTGAGCATGTAAGTATCGATACGATTACACAAGCGGAACCACAGGTATCAACGGAAAGAAAAAACGATACACCAATTATGTTTTATAAACAAACAGATACCGGACCATTCCATGTTTACGGAGAAAATATTTCAGAAAACCTCAAAGGTAAATTGAATCCCGTAAAGGTAGGTGAAATAACTTTGAAAACATTACCAAATATAGACATTCAAATAAGGAGAATAGAATCTATATGCAATAATAAGCTTAGGATTATATTTAGAAACGCACTGGCCGCAAATACGCTACTTAAAATACTCTTGGAAGACTATAACTTAGATTTTTACATTCCAAAATTTATTATATATCGACAGGGTATAATCTCAGTTGACAAAGAATTTTTCAGAGGAATATATTCTAGAAAAAATAAAACCATACGATTTTAATTGTAAATTTGCTATAGAATCTGTAAAACGTATGTACAGAAAGGTAGTTGAAAACGATACCACAAAATTTGTTCCAATCAATAAAGTAATAGTCTGCTTTGAAACTCAGGAGTTACCAAAATACGTTGCTATTAACCACGTTATATTTGAAGTTACAAATTATATTCACAAGGTAATTCTATGTCACAACTGTATGCGTTATGGACATTTGAGCAGACAATGCAAAGGAAAACCAAAGTGTGCAAAATGTCACGGAGAACACGTTACTAGCTCGTGTCAAGTGGATAAATGTATTCCAAAATGTTTTCATTGTGAGGGAAGTCACTATACCTTTGAGATGAGAAAGTGTGACAAATTTAAAAGACAAAAGGATATTAAAAAACATATGTCGACTACCAACTCATAGAGATGCAGAAAAAGCGATTCCTAGAGTAATCTATGCATGCGTTACAAAAACCGGGTTAGAAAATCATATCTACCGCCAAACACAAACTTTTAATCAAATAAACAACACACATCCATATAATTCCCCTTCCACAAGTTCAAAAATTCAAAATATACAACCTGAGAGTAATCAATCAGGTAGTGATAATATCAGACAGAGAGGATTTAGATTCACCCAAGTCGTTCCTAGAAAATCAAATAAAAGATACGTATCTCCTATACGAGAGATACTACAGATAAAATTAGAAAACAAGTAGTAAGTCAAATAAATATTCCGTCTACCTCAGGGGGAATTTATAATAGTACAAATTATGAATAGTTACAACCAGAACGGTAATGAAGATGATTATGTAGAGAATGTTATAGAATTGGTTATGTTCGTTTTGTTGAATCTCAAACAAACAGATATTCAAAATCTTCCAAAAACAGAAATCGTCAATCTAATAAGAAGAAGAATAAACATTAATAATCGAACAAAGAATTTTAATAATGTCTAATATCTTACAAAAGCGTGATACAAATAGATTGCTGCAAATGCACGTAGACTATATACGACATTTTTATTACTTTTTTATAAATTTACTATACAAGGAGGATAAATTTACAAAAAAAAATGGAGACAAGTTGATTGACTCAGTACTTCCCACACATAACAGTTGCAACCAAATCATCGCCCGCCTATCGTCAAAAAACATCCAACACAAAAAATGGAGTCAAGTTGATTGACTCAGTACTTCCCACACATTACTGTGATATCAGTTTATTATTTTCCCATAACATGAAGCTTTAGTCTGAGATCCCTTGCAACCAAATCATCGGCAGCCTTCCCTCCCCTAAAATTGTCTTATGCCGCTAAGTCTTTCCTTCAGAGGACAATGGACAGGCTAAAACATCTAAAAACGAAGTTTGGGTTGTTTTCATACTTTTAGTTTTTTGATTATTGCTATATACGCTGCCACTTACACGATATTTAACAAACGTACGCGTTTTGCATCCTCACCACGGTAATAATACTGTGTCAAAATTTAATTAGAATCAATTTAATAGTGTCCACGTTACAAAACACAAAAAGATCTAAAGCAATAAATACTCGTATGTATGTACAGAAAATTCTAAGTCCCTTAGTTTCCGTAATACGCTAGGCAATGTTCGGATCGACCTAAAAAGTTGATTTACGTCGCTAGGTCTTCCTTCACAGGTTAGTGGACGGCCTATTATGAATACAAGAAATTTCTCAGTTTTTCAACTTCCCACCCCCTACCCACCCCCTACCGACCCCAATTTCACCCCACCCAAAAAAAACGCAGAAAATGATCAGGAACCTCTAAAACGCTTAAAAACGAAGTTTGAGCTGTTTTTACATTTTTACTTTTTTTTATTATTTCTGCGCCGCCATTGGCACGATTTATAAAAACCATACGCGTTTTCCATCCTTGTCATGGTAGTAATACTGTGTCAAAATTTCATTAACATCAATTCAACAGTTTCCTTGTAACACAATATAGAAGGATCTAAAGCAATACTCTCGTATGTTTACACCAGAAAAAATTCGAAGTCCTTTGGTTTCTGTAATAGGCAAGGCAATGTTTGGATGGACCTAAAAAAGTTATTTATGTCGCTAGGTCTTCCTTCATGGGTCAGTGGACAGTCTATTATGAAAGCAACAAATTTTTCAATTTTACAACCCCCCACCCCCCAACCAACCCAATTTCACCCCCACCCAAAAAAAAGTAAAAAATGATCAGGAACCTCTAAAACGCCTAAAAACGAAGTTTGAGGAATATTTATTTTTTTTTGTTTTTTTGCTAATTACTCCGCCGCCCCTGCACCGATTTGCAAAATTATAAGAACATTACCTACTACGACCCCCCAGCATATCGCTGCCCAAATTTCATCACAATCCATGCAGCGGTTACTGAGATTACGAGGACACAAAAACGCGTACAGACAGACCGACAGACAGACAGACAGACCGACAGACAGACAGACCAACAGACAGACCGACAGACAGACAGACCGACGGAAATGAGTGACGTGGATTTTCGTTATGTAGACATCATGAAACGCCCAAAAAGTGTATTATCTCAAAATCGAAAATTTTCGCGATCACAATACTCCCCTCACCTATCGGTGTGTGAAGTAAAAACTAGTAAATAGTTTCCTAAATCTCTCCGTAGGAACTAAAACGATACAATTCAGCTTCAACTGGACGAAACGAAACAATCAGGAACCCCCACATTGCTTTAAAAGCGAAGTTTGAGCTATTTTACTTCCCACACCGATAGGTGAGGGGAGTATTGTGATCGCGAAAATTTTCGATTTTGAGATAATACACTTTTTGGGCGTTTTATGATGCCTACATCACGAAAATCCACGTCACTCATTTCCGTCGGTCTGTCTGTCTGTCTGTCTGTCGGTCTGTCGGTCTGTCTGTCGGTCTGTCTGTCGGTCTGTCTGTCGGTCTGTCTGTCGGTCTGTCTGTCGGTCTGTCTGTCGGTCTGTCTGTCTGTCTGTCTGTCTGTTGGCGTTTTTCTAGCCTCCTAATCTCAGTAACCGCTGCATAGACTTTGATGAAATTTGGGTAGTGATATGGTGTAGGGTCGTAGTAGGTAATGTTGCTACAATTTTGAAAATCGGTGCATGGGAGGCGGAGTAATTAGCAAAAAACGAAAAATTTCAAATATGCCTCAAACTTCGTTTTTGGGTGTTTTAGGGGTTCCTGATCATTTTCTACTTTTTTTGGGGTGGGGGTGAAATTAGGGTGGTTGGGGGGGTGGGGGGTTCTAACTCTGAAAAATTTGTTGTACTCATAATGGGCTGTCTACTGACCTGAGAGAGAAAGACCTAGCGGCATAATACACTTTTTTAGGTCCATCCGAACATTGCCTTGCCGATTACAGAAACCAAGGGACTTGAACTTTCTGATGCATACAAAATACATACGAGTATTACTTTGGATCGTTTTGTATTGTGTTACGTGGAAACTTCTGAATTGACTTTAATGACATTTTGACACAGATTTATTACCGCGAGGGGTATCGAAAGCGCGTATGGTTTTTAGAAATCACTTCAGTGGCGGCGCGGCAATAATAAAAAAACTAAAAATATAAAAAACACCTCAAACTTCGTTTTAGACGTTTTAGGGGTTCCTGATCATTAAAATTTTTTTGGTTGGGGGTGAAATTAGGGTGGTTCGGGGGTGGGGGTTTGTAAAACTCAAAAAATTGTTGTATTCATGTTATATTGTCCATTGACCTGTGAAAGAAGCACCTGGTAGAATAAAACACTTTTTTTGCGGTCGGGCGAGCGATGATTTGATTGCAGGGGCATCTAGACTATAGTTTCATGCTGTGGGAAAATAATAAAACTGGTGTCATCGGAATGTGTGGGAAGTACTGAGTCAATCAACTTGACTACATTTTTTATATTTTTAGTTTTTTATTATTGCTGCGCCGCCACTGACACGATTTTTGAAAACCATACGCATTTTTCATCCTTGCCGCGGTAATAATACTGTGTCTAAATTTCATTAAAATTAATTCCATAATTTCCATGATACTAAATTCAGAACGATCTAAATCAATACCTACTCCTACCAATACCAAATCCCTTGATTTCTGTAATAGCCAAGGCAATGTTCGGATGGACCTAACAAACGTCTATTATACCGCTAGGTCTTTCTTTCACAGGTCAATGGACACTATTATAAATGGAATAAATGTTTGAGTTTTACAACCCTCCACCCCCTAACCATCCCAATTTCACACCCACCCAAAAAATAAAAAATGATCAGAAACCCCTAAAACGCCTAAAAACAAAGTTTGAGCTATTTTTACATTTTTAGTTTTTTTATTATTGCTGCGCCGCCACTGACACGATTTTTCCAAAACATACGCGTTTTCCATCCTCGTCGTGGCAGTAATACTGTGTCAAAATTTCATTAAAATCCATTCGATAATTTTGGATTTACGCAATAAAGAACGATCTAAAACAACACTCGGATGTATACATCACAAATTATTCCCTTGGTTTCTATTATAAGCAAGGCAACGTTCGGATGGACCTAAAAAATTGTATTATGCCGCTAGGTCTTTCATTCACAGGTCATTAGATAGCCCATTATAAATACAACAAATTTTTCAGTATTACAACCCCCCACCCCCCAACCACCCCAAATTCACCCCCACCCAAGAAAAAGTAGAAAATGATCAGGAACCCCTAAAACGCCTAAAAACGAAGTTTGAGGCATATTTGAAATTTTTCGTTTTTTGCTAATTACTCCGCCCCCCCGTATAACGATTTTCAAAATTATAGAAACATTACCTACTACGACCCCACAGCATAACGCTGCCCAAATTTCATCACAATCCATGCAGCGGTTACTGAGATTACGAGGGTAGAAAGACGCGACAGACAGACAGACAGACCGACAGACAGACAGACCGACGGAAATGAGTGACGTGGATTTTCGTTATGTACACATTATAAAACGCCCAAAAAGCGTATTATCTCAAAATCGAAAATTTTCGCGATCACAATACTCCCCTCACCTATCGGTGTGGGAAGTAAAACTAAAAAAAAAGGTACTCTGATAAATAACAAAGTTTACGGAATACATATAAGTTGGATCACTCCCCAAAAATATCAAAACGGCCTGCGCCTTGCTCCGTCTCCCCGGTACACCGGTAGCAGTGTACCGATGTCAGCCGGGGCAGGCGCAAAGTAGTGGTTGAACGTGTTTAAGCGAAGTCTATACAGTGTCTCAAAAATATCGGATTTTGTTATCTCGGATTTCTTTGCAGGAAATTGATAATATTCTCAGAAGTTTGATTTTATCAATTAAATTTATTAACGGATGGAGAGTGACAATGACAGATCCATCCTTATTTTGTGGTAAACCTTGAAACATAAAGGATATAAATACAGGCTGTTTCACGACGATTAAGACAAGCAATATGTCGGAACTGGGCAGTAGTAGAGAATTATATACCCAATGAGGTGCCTTTCTGTGTTCCACCCGATAAAACAATTCCAACAAACTAGCACACGTCTAAAGTGGCCTACAGGCCTACAGGTTCTTAAAGGATTGTATCACGCTAAAAGCGTATAGTGAGACATAATATTTATTCGGTGGTCTTACCATACCACCCAGAGACATTCTGAATTATATTTTAGAGCTTGGAAATATTTTTATTGATAACTTTAACAATTTAGTTTCTACAGCAGCAATTGGAGTGACACTGAAAAGCAAAATGTCAATAACAATTTATTCACATCCATGTAAAGCATTTCCACATGATTATCTTTTAAAATTGTACATACGAGTTCGTATATACTATACCATAAATTTTATAAGGTGTGGTTTCAAAAATAAGCCAAATAAACAAAACATTAAGGTAAAAATACTACAGCACATTTGAACCAATTTTTACTTATCTACGAAACAGCTACAATATGTGAAATCATTTGGGATTCATTAGTAATAGTTTTACTAGGTTTTATTTTTGATATCCATTTATGTAACTTAAAGTATTAGCAAAATAAACGTTATATTTGTATTTGTATGTCTAAATCGGCTGTCTTTCAATGACCCTCGTATATACGTAAAACCCTGGCGTTAGCAAGTCTCCGCTAAAAGACCCTCGTACTTGGGCAAAAACCAACGCAAAAACTAACTGGCGCGTGCGGCCGCGGCATCGCTTTGATGAGAGATCTTCAAAGTGCCGACAGAGAGTGATCCAACTTATATTTATTCCGTAAACTTTGTAAATAATAACCGACCAGTTGAAGATCCAATCGAATTGCCGGTCAGCTGTAGCTGTAGCCAATAAAAGTAACCTGGAACACCTCATGGAAAACAAAAACGCAGACATTACGATGTTATCAGAAACTTGGTTTAAACCAAATACTTACGTAAATTTCACGGGATATAATGTTATTAGACAGGATCGTCCAGACGGTAAAGGTGGGGTAGCAATTCTACTTAAACATAACATAAAATACACTGAGATAGGTACAACAACACACGACAAATCGCTGACGACTGGAGTTACTTTGAAATTAAAAGATAAGACAAATCTTTCATTAATATCTATTTATGTCAAGCCTCAAACCAAATTATCTTCCGAAGAATGGAACACATTTTTTGACTTGATGCCACCACCTTTTATATTAGCAGGAGATTTTAATGCTCATCACGTAGCTTGGGGAGGTAAGGTAAACGATGTTTATGGTAACATTCTCCTGGAATCGCTGAATGAGAAAAACTTTAACTTATTGGAACGACGGATCCGCTACCTATGTCGGCCATGGTAGAAAGTCAGCTATCGACTTCACCCTATCTACCCCTTAAATCAGACACCTTCTAAAATGGGACACTTTGCCAGACCCCGCCGGCTCAGATCACATCCCAATCATAATCGATTGCAAACTCTGCCCAGAGAGGATAAAAACAAAAGATTATACAGAGTGGAACGTAAATGGAGCTAATTGGAATATGTACAAAGTATATCTATCCTCACATGAAATAAATATATGTAGATAATTATGATACATTTATAAACTCTGTGAGCCAGTCTGCTGACGCATCTATTCCTAAATACTCACAAGAAAGGACTCGCTCAAGAAATGGGAAATCTTGGTGGACACCCGCCTGTGAGGAGGCCGTTCGAAAACGTAGAGAAAGTTTTAACATATATAAGAAAGTTTTAAGAATCTTGATGCGATAGCAAAAAAAGTAACAAAATCTGCAAAACGAAGTAGTTGGCATAAGTATTGTTCGTCTCTAAGCAGCAACGTATCTCTAGAAACGGTATGGCGACAAGTTAACCTATACAAAAATAGGGTGCAAGATAATAAACACTGTGCAGAAGCCTCTGTAAACTGGATCTACGATTTCCATTTAAAATTAGCTCCATGCTTAGTTCCCCAAAAAGAACTAACAACAAACAGAGTTGTCGATCACGAACTAATGTTACCATTTGGCATGTGGGAGTTGGAAAATCGCTCAAACAAAATAACAACACTACACCTGGAAAATATAATATACACTATTCTATGCTGTACAGTCTACCAAATAGAATCAAAGAGCATTTATTAAAGTTTTATAACGAAGTACTCTAAAACAAAACAAATATACCAGACAACTGGCACAGTTTCATCATTATTTATTTATTTATTTTTATTTATTTATTGATTTATTTGTTGTAGCTATACGACAAACAACAATTGGTTTAAGCATCGTCATAAAATCTGAGGGTAAAAAAATTTTTTTGCAATACATACATAAAAAGAAAAGACATCACCTAATTACTGACCAGATAACATATTTTATGGATAACTTAAATTTAGGTTCATATATTGGTCTACACTGTATACAGGATTCGCAAGTAGAATCTTTTTTACAGTTGTTTGGAATTTCCTATAGAGATTTATTGATTTTATAGATACCGGTAGCTTGTTGAAAAGTTTAATAGGTAAAATATTATTATACCTATTTTAAAGCCAGGTAAATCAAGAGACCATCACGACTCATACCGCCCCATAGCACTAGCATCTTGCGTCTTGAAGACATACGAAAGAATGATTAAGAATCGCTTGGAACATTATCTAGAGAAGAACCTACTACTACCGGAATCACAATTTGGCTTTCGAAAAAATCGTTCCACTCACGACCTATTAGGCTACTTAGTAACAGACATCCAGTTAGGCTTTTCAATGAACGAACATACTGCTGTAGCATTTCTAGATGTCATAGGCGCTTATGACAATGTAGATCTATACATACGTGCTGAAAAGATGAAAAGACTGCAAATTCCTGATCATCTCACTTACCACCTGGTAACCCTTTACAGCAACAGGAAGATCTATATAAGAACCTGGGATACGTTGATAGGACCCCGAATAACAGCGAAAGGACTGCCACAAGAAAGTATCCTCAGCCCATTACTGTACATAATACACTCTTACGACTTGGAACAACTATTCTATGGGACGGAGGTACATATTTACCAATTTGCAAATGACTTCGCAATCAGCACCAGATATAGGAGTATTGCATTAACAACAGGGGCACTAGATACCGCCATGACGACAGCGATAACATGGTTTGAAGAAAACGGATCTTCTATCTCCTATGAGAAATCTACAGTTTGTACGTTCAGCCGTTCAAGACTCACTCAAATACAATAAACCTTGCAGACAAAAACTTCAAACAAGAAAATACCGTCAAATATTTAGGATTATATCTAGATAGGAAACTGAACTGGGGAAAGACCACATTAATCATCTTATCAGAAGAGCAGAAAGTGCAATCAATATTTTGAAAACCTTTAGTAATTACAAATGGGGTGCAGACCCTAATATTTGTCTAACATTCTGCAGACCTCTAGTTAGATCAATATTAGACTATGGATCGATTCAATATGGCATCGCATCAAAACAAAATCTGTAAAAAATAGAAAAAATTAAAAACAAATGCTTGATACTTTGTGTTGGATACTTACCAAGTACTCCAATTATTAATGTAATGGAGGTAGAGTGCAATGAACCTCCTTTGTATCTAAGAAGACAAAAACTGAGTACAAGAGCAGTACTGAAGCAGATTAGGAAAGACAAGGTTGCATCTATTCATAAACTTTTCATTTTGGGGATGACTAGCAAATACTGGCAGCATAAAAAACTCCCTTTACTTATAGGAAGCTATGAATACTTATTACCCTTCAGAGACCAAATATATTCCAACGTATTACACCCCTACTTCACCACAGAATACGAGACTTACAACTTCAAACTAGGAGTAGAATATACGGACTTTAACCCTTAACTGGTAACGTGCCGTCTGTGAGACTGCAGGCAATCTTAAATTTGACCCTACAACAAAACCTTACCGCATTTCTGGTAAATGACCTCATCTAATCTACCAGTCATTGGTATCCCTTTTATATCCTGTTTATCAATAAGTTTGCATAAACAACATTCCAGATATGCTTAGTTGTTAGTTTGGTTCAGTCTGCGAGACGGTACGTTACGGTTTGCGTTATAATTTTTCTCAACTGGTAGTCATGGCAGGTCCGTCATTTTTTACCAAAATATTTTTATAGGTGTATTGCTTTACTTCTTTACTTGTTATCAATCACAAAATATATAGATTTGAGTGTGGTCAAATTTTTTTTATTATCTTGGTCCTACAAATTTGTGCGTGTGTTCTAGTTAATAATTATCATAATTTTTTTTCTTTACATCACATGTTCTGCTACTTCATACAAAATTATTATTAAAGGATATATATCCAACAATTCTTCATGCATTTTTTCCAAAAAATAAATAGGAGAATTTGATTTTTTAAGCTTCAAAGAGGTTACAGTCTCACAGACTGCACGTTACCAACTATGCCCCGAACTTGCACGTTACCGGTTAAGGGTTAATCAAGCTGACCCTACCATACACATCAAGTTCAAACGGCGGATAAAAGAAAAATGGGATCAATGTGAACACATATACACAGACGGTTCAAAGACGACAAACGGTGTAGGCTGCGTTTTCTACCATGAAAATAAAAACTATCAAGAATGATATAAACTTCCTCCAGATTGTTCAATATATACAGCTGAGTTGACAGCCATTCGAAAAGCACTAGAATATTCTCTCAGTAATACCGACCTTAGAGATGTTAATATAATAATAATTAATAATCTTCAGCGACAGCAAGAGTGCAGCTATGAGATTAGAGTATTTAAGAATGTCACCGACTTTCAATCATATCAGCTCAAACATAATGAAATTGATTTACAGACACAACAATTTGGTTAAAAATGTAAAAATTGTATGGATACAGGTATACCTCAAAACAACACAGTCGACATACTAGCAAAGACGGCGACTACAGATGGAATACTGATGACAAATTTCAAAATTCCCTACAGTGACTTGAACAGTAAGTTAAACAAGAACCTGAAAGAAAAGTGGAGCGAGCACTACCGTAGAAATCTATCAGGAACGATATACAAACAGATCCAGCAGAACATAAGAACAGAGCTCTGGTTTTAGAGAGAAACGAATAGACCACTTGTGAGAACACTTTGCAGATTGAGGTGTGGTCATTGCTTAAGCCCTTAGACGATGCACCACACTGCAGATTTGGAGAGATTGGTACTGTTCAACACTGTATATTAGAATGCCAATTGATCAGTAATGAGGTAACTGACATGTATCACAGATTGTCGAACTATATTCCGTTACCTGCTAATATGATCTCTATTCTAGCTGGTGAAAACAACTGTGTATAATATAAAACAATGCTCATATTTATTAAGAAAAAATAGATGTCCATCCAAAATAGAACTGGCCAGTTGATCTCAGATCAGAGCCAATAACATAAATTAAAAAAAATATGTCCATTTGAACATTGGCTTGCCTGTTACAGAAACTAATTTTGTGATGTATACATACGAGGTTTGCTTTATTTCATTCTATGTATATTGCATGAACCGAAAATTATTTAATTGATTTTAATAACATTTTGACATTTACTGCCGCGGCGAGAATGGAAAACGCGTCTGTTTTTGGAAAATCGTGTCAGTGGCGGCGCAGCAATAATAAAAAACTAATATATAAAAACAGCTAAAACTTCGTTTATTAGACGTTTTGGAGACTCCTGATCGTTTCGCATCGTCCAGTTGAAGCATGCCGAAAAAACTGTCGCGTCCTAGTTCCTAAAGAGGGAGACGCAAGAAACTATTTACGAGAGTTTTTGCGAATTCGTGTTGCCTTTATTAAATCAAGGAAATTATGAAGAAATGTTTGAACCACTATCACGCCGATAGGTTTCTGGAATCAGTTAAGTAATAATGTCAACTCCAAGATAGTACCTATAATTTTGCATGAGAAACCCATTAGGGTTATAACTAGTACTTAGATTTTCAACTCAGGCATGTCGCCCCACAGGAAAGTGATAATTTTCGCTATTAAGTGGTGATGCTACATAAAAAGCGTTTATTCAATTGAAGTGATTTTCAGTGACTACCTTGAAATAGATAAGATGCTTATTTTATATATGTTGTAAGTAGAAAAATTTTTAAATTGAAGAATTTACGAGCGGAGCGCACCAAAATTCCTCTGTTTGTAGAACTGCCCATATATGTATCCAAAATACAGGTATAGAGTCAAGTGTACCACTAACATGCGAATCATAATATTTTTGAGCATGTATAGTGTAAAAATTATATTGTTTAAGGCAGGTTTTGGTTCAAATACAATCAGTTTTCCAGTGACATATCTGTTATAGCTTACATTTTGCAAGACAAGATATCGGTCAAATGGAAGTTTACGGTTAAGTTAATGTTAAATACTTAAATTTGAACTGTGTATGGTAAAATTGGCCATACAGAACCCGTGAATAAGAATATTTAAATAATTTTTTTTTAAAATAGATTATTTCTCCAAATAGCTCAACCATAATGATAATCCCATTAGCTACGGGACTAGCGCTTTTGTACTTTTTGGTAACAGAAATGTTAGCAGCGCGTTCTGTCCTCTCTCTATCCTTGTCTAAATAATTATACGTCTTCTATGACATCTGTATTTTGATCTGTGAAAGAAACACTACCGATAATTTCTCGTAGTTTTATTCATTCGAATAACTTATTTGAAACAGATCATCAGCAACAATATTACCTATAACATTTCTTTCCAGATGTATTATCTCTGGACTCTGTTTTCTTTGCGTACCATAGCTGGGGCGACTATTTTATAATTTTGTGTGGCTCTATTGTTTTTCACCTATAATTAGAGTCACGTTAATATAAACTGCATTGGGGAGCTAGTATACTAGTGCTGCAGCGCGTGAAACTACAGGTCGACTAACGTTAGCAAAATTGACATAATAAAAGGATGAGTAAAAACTTTCCGAGGTATACCCGGCAGCAGCTTCCTTTCTATTTATTATCTGTATGAGGCTTTCTGTTAAGATGAAACCTCGTATTTCGGATAATTTAAAGGTGCTGATTACCAATCCAGTCGCAGTTCTGAGTCTCAGTCTTGTTTGACGAAAAATAAAAAATTTCAGACCTCCCGGGTCTGCGGGCTTACCTGAAAAATTTAAAAATCTCTATTTAGCTTTCTAGTAAGATGAAACCTCGTATTTTGGATAACTTGAAGGTGCTGATTACCAATCAAGTCGCAGTTTTGAGTCTCAGTCTTGTTTGACGAAAAATAATAAATCGCAGATCTCCCGGGTCTGCGGGCTTACCTGAAAAATTTATTTAGCTTTCTAGTAAGATGAAACCTCGTATTTCGGATAATTTGAAGGTGCTGATTTTTTTTTATGATCGGCCTCCCGCAAAGTCTGAAAGCCTATGGCGCTGTAGAAGCGCTGCGAGAAGATAAGTATCGGTTCACGTTAGATTTGAAACGCTGCAGGTTGTAGCCGTCGGGAAACAAATTCCCCGGCAGCTGATTCCACAGCGTCGAAGTTCTCCAAAAGAAGGAATGCTGGAGGAGACTGGTTCGGGGAGTAAGGACCTCGACCTGGTAAGGATGAGCTCGCAGAGCTTCCTTAGTGTTCCTGGTTCGGACTGCCTGTGGTGTTGTTATCTGAGAGAGCTCAGTCGAACATCTTCTGTGATAGAATCTGTAAAACACGGATAGGTCAGCCACCCTCCTTCGATGTCCCAGGCTGTGGAGGTCCTTTGTGAGGTTAGGCGTATAGGTTAGTCTAACCGCTCTTTTCTGGATAGTGTCCAGAAGCTTTAGAGAGTGCTTCGGAGCGCATCCCCACACATGGGAGCAATACTCCAGCGATGGTCGGATCTGTGCCTTGTAGAGCAGCAGCAGTTGCTCTGGTGTATACAACTTCCTACGGCGGAACAAAACTCCAAGCTTCTGGGATGCCGTTTTAGCAATACTGACGACGTGGTCGTGCCAGGACATGTTATTGTTGATGTTGATTCCCGAAAGCTTGACGGAAGGTGATTCGACTATGGGGTGACCCTCCACTTCCACGGTTGGTAAGCCATCGTGACACTTCTTTGTAAGTGTTGTTGCCTGAGTTTTTTGTACATTAAACTGTACTTTATTTGCTAATCCCCACTCGACAATTGTTTTGATATCTGCGTTGACCCGTGAGGCATGCTGCTGTCGCCGACGTACCGTCTCCTGTGGCTTGCTGGTTCTATGCACGACACTAATGTACTGTCATCTGCGAAGCTGTAGATTGGATTGGATGTTATTTCCAGCAGCTCGCTGATGTACAGCAGAAACAGTGTAGGGGATAGGACAGATCCCTGAGGAATACCGGCGTTTATTGAAAATACGTCTTATGAACAGCCCTCGGCTACAACAAACAGAGATCGGTCGCTCAAAAAGCTATTCAGCCACTGGCGCAGGCCAGGTGGTAGCCCATAAGCAGCAAGCTTGACCAGAAGTCCGTCATGCCAGACCCTGTCGAAAGCTCTCGATATATCAAGTGCAACAACATGGGATTCGCCATGATTGTTTATTGCTCTGTTCCACAAGTGAGTGACGTAGACAAGGAGGTCACCTGTAGACCTGTGCTTACGGAAGCCATACTGGCAATCATTTATGATGTTATTGTTGCCCAGTTATTTCAGGAGCTGTGTGTTAATGACAGTCTCCATAATCTTAGACATGATACTGAGAAGAGTCACAGGTCTATAATTGGTGGGATCAGTTTTTTTGCCTTTCTTAGGGATGGGTTGTATGCAGCCAATCTTCCACGAAGCGGGAAACACGCCTCGTTGATACGAAAGTTTGAAGAGCTTGCAAAGAATACGTGCAAGCTCAGCGGCACAGCGTTTAAGGACAATCGCTGGAATTTGGTCAAGACCAGTAGCTTAATTGGTGTTCAGGTTTTGGAGGATGCTTTTTACATCTCGATGTTGAAATTTGACCTCTGACATTCTCGAGTTCACGCTTATGGTGGTGGTCGGAGTACTTCCTTGAAAGTCTACAGTAGAATTGGCTGCGAAGGGCTTCCCCAAGACGTCTGCTTTTTCTTTAGGAGCAGAAGCGATGGATTTTTTCTCTCTGGTCAAGGGTGGTATTGACGAATAGGAAAAGTTCTGACTAACAGCCTTAGCTACAGACCACAGTGTTCTGAACGAACTAGGACATGAGAGGAGCTTGTTCTTAATTTTTTGGTTGTGTTCCTCCTTGTTGCTGTCAATCACGCGTTTACAGTAATTTCTGGCCTCGATAAAACTGCGGCGGTTCTCGGCATTTGGATTTTTCCTCCATTCTTTGTAATGTTGGTTTTTAGAGGTAACTGCATCTCTACAACGCTGATTGAACCATGGCTTGTTTTTGGAGGGATGCTTGACGACATGAGGAATATAGGCTTCCATGCCGGATTACCAATCCAGTCGCAGTTTTGAGTCCCAGTCTCGTTTGACGAAAGTAAAAAATTTCACATCTCTCGGCTCTGCGGGCTTACCTACAAAAATGGAAAATCTTTATTTGGCTTCCTGTTAAGATGAAACCTCGTATTTCGGGGAATCTGAAGCTGGCGATTACAAATCCAGTCGCAGTTTTGGGATTCAGTCTCGTTTGGCGAGAATACAAAATTTCAGATCTCCCGGGTCTGCTGGCTTACCTAAAAAAATTGAAAACCTTTATTTGGCTTTCTATAAAGATGAGTCCTCGTATTTCGGATAACGTGAAGGTTCTGATTACAAATCCAGTCGCAGTTTTGAGTTTCAGTCTCGTTTAACGAAAATAAAAAATTCAGATCCCCGGGTCTGCGGGCTTACCTACAAAAATGGATACCTTTAGTTGCCTTCCTATTGAGACGAAACCTCGTATTTCTGATAATGTGAGGGTGCTGATTACAAATCCAGTCGCAGTTTTGAGTTTCAGCCCCGTTTAACGAAAATAAAGAAATTCAGATCGCCCGGATGCGGGCTTACCTAAAAAAATGGAAAACCTTTATTTGGCTTCCTATTAAGGTGAAACCTCGTATTTCGGATAATGTGAAGGTGCTGATTACAAATTCAGTCGCAGTTTCGAGTTTGTCTCGTCTAATGAAAATAAAAAAATTCAGATCCCCCGGGTCTGCGGGCTTACCTACAAAAATGGAAAATATTTATTTGGCTTTCTGTTAAGATGAAACCTCGTATTTCGGATAATGTGAAGGTGCTGATTACAAATCGAGTCGCAGTTTTGGGTCTCAGTCTCGTTTGACGAAAGTAAAAAATTTCACATCTCTCGGCTCTGCGGGCTTACCTACAAAAACGGAAAATCTTTATTTGGCTTCCTATTAAGACGAAACCTCGTATTTCGGATAATGTGAAGGTGCTGATTACAAATCTAGTCGCAGTTTTGAGTTTCAGTCTCGTTTAACGGAAATAAAAAAATCAGATCCCCCGGGCCTGCGGACTTACCTACAAAAATGGAAAACCTTTATTTGGCTTCCTATTAAGACGAAACCTCGTAGTTCGAAGAATGTGAAGGCGCTGATTACAAATCCAGTCGCAGTTTTGAGTTTCAGTCTCGTCTAACGGAAATAAAAAAAATCAGATCCCCCAGGCGCGGACTGTGGACTTGCTTACAAAAATGGAAAACCTTTATTTGGCTTCCTATTAAGGTGAAACCTCGTATTTCGGATAATGTGAAGGTGCTGATTACAAATTCAGTCGCAGTTTTGAGCCTCAGTCTCGTTTGACGAAAGTAAAAAATTTCACATCTCTCGGCTCTGCGGGCTTACCTACAAAAATGGAAAATCTGTATTTGACTTTCTATTAAGAAGAAACCTCTTATTTCGGATAATGTGAAGCTGGTGATTACATATCCAGTCGCAGTTTTGAGTCTCAGGTCTCTCGGGTCTGCGGGCTTACCTACAAAAATGGTGAACCTTTATTTGGCTTTCTATTAAGATGAAACCTCGTATTTCGAATAATGTGGAGGTGCTGATTACAAATCCAGTTGCAGTTTTGAGTCTCAGTCTCGTTTGACTAGAATAAAAAGCTTCAGGTCCTATTTCGGATACCTAATCTGAAGGTGCTGATTACATATCCAGTCGCAGTTTTGAGTCTCAGTCTCGTTTGACGAAAGTAAAAAATTTCAGATCCCCCGGGTCTACGGGCTTACCTAAAAAATTTGAAAATGTATTTAGCTTTCTATTAAGATGAAACCTCGTATTTTGGATAACTTGAAGGTGCTAATTACATATCCAGTCGCAGTCGCAGACTTCAGATCTCTCGGGTCTGCGTGCTTACCTACAAAAATGGAAAAATTTTATTTGGCTTCCTGTTAAGATGAAACCTCGTATTTCGGATAATGTGAAGGTGGTGATTACAAATCTAGTCTCAGTTTTGGATCTCAGTCTCGTTTGGCGAAAATAAAAAATTTCAGATCTCTCGGGTCTGCGGGCTTAGCTACAAAAATGGAAAATCTTTATTTGGCTTTCTATTAAGATGAAACCTCGTAGGTATTTCGGATAATGTGAAGGTGCTGATTACAAATTCAGTCGCAGCTTTGAGGATCAGTCTCGTTTGACTAGAATAAAAAATTTCAAATCCCTCGGCTCTGCGGGCTTACCTACAAAAATGGAAAATCTTTATTTGACTTCCTGATAAGATGAAACCTCGTATTTCGGATACAAAAATGAAAAATCTTTATTTGGCTTTCTATTGCGATGAAACCTCGTATTTTAGATAATGTGAAGGTGTTGATTACAAATCCAGTCGCAGTTTTGAGTCTCAGTCTCGTTTGGCGAAAGTAAAAGGGCAGTAGGCCCTAAGTTAATCCCTTTTGTTGGCCACAAACTGCCTATTAGATTTTAGCATTATAAAATGTACAAAGACCATTGAAAGTTACATTCCAATAATAATATTTAACACAAATTAAGAATGATGATACTGTACTGAATACAAAATGAAGAATATAATATAAAAAAATTGACACAAGTCATAATTAGATTCAGCTGAGTCGCTATCATTGAGGTTCAATAATTTCATCAGGTTGTGTATTTAAGGATAATGACTCTACTTTCATTACACGTTTAATGCAGTTTTGGCATCTTTCTTGATTTACTAAGTGTACTTGTGTACTCTAATGAATTTTATAACTGCTAATCAGTTCTCGGAGTGATGGTAGCACTTTCTGATATTTGTTTTTAAATCGCTCCATATTACTTCAATCGGATTAAAAATACAAAAATACAGTGGAAGTCTTAAAACTTCACACCTACTACTTCCCTTCTGTTGAGCTAGATCCTAAATGTTACAGAAGCCAACTGGGCTCGCGGAAACCATCGAAATGTGCTCATCACAGGACACCCAAGAATAACTATGCCACCAACAACCACGGTCAACTATGTTGTGAGACTGATCTTAATTATGAGTTCAGGAAGTATTGATGGAGGAAAGGTCACTAACACAAAAGTAAATAAACTTTCTATTTCTTAAAGCACCGATTACTAGAGCACGCTTCCGGATTAACCATGATAATTTTCTATCTAAACCAAAGAAAATGAAATTGAAAATGAGATTTAAAGGCGCATTCAACAGGCACATGTGGCCATGACAAAGCTTAATGAAATATGGCGTGACCAGAAGATCACTAAAGTTACCAAAATGTCGCTGGTTTAGTCTCTTGTGTTCTCCATACTTTTGTATGCCTCGGAAACTTGGACTGTTAAAAAGGCAGATCGAGCTGGCATAGATGCTTTTGAAATGTGGACGTGGAGGAGGACGCTGAGAATTCCTTATATCGCCTATTGAACTAAAGTTTCCATACTGGATGAGCTCGGTAATCCAATGAGACTATCCTCCATTGTGTCGACGAGAACGCTTACGTTCTTCGGACATATTCACAGAAGCGATAATATGGAGAAACTTGTATTTCAGCATCATGCCCCGAGTGGGCGGCGCCATGGCCGTTCCCCTACATGCTGGGTGGATACGACGAAACAGTTGCTGGATATAAGTCTCAAGAACGCCACTGAATTGACAGTAGATAGCGAACGATGGCCAGCTACAGTTCTCAAAACTATTAATAATATTCGTATCGGCAATACTCTGGCTCCGACTTAGTGCATTTTACGCGTTCACAACGTGTCTGTTGAGACATTGTGACTGTGATGGTGATGACTACGTGCCTATCTAGACGCTGATATGATCTCGACGAATCTTTCCTTCCGTACAAAATACGCAGAGCTCAGCGCATCGCAATATCCCTAAAAATATGTAGATTTAAAGACGATCTACACATGGTTGCTTTTCGTTTATTCATGCTGGCGCAGTGCAGTTCTGCATCACTGGAAGCAATATAAAATACGTGCGTATTCGTACAGCAGCACTAGCCGCATTCAATTTCCGTTCAGACTTCAAATTTGTCGGAAGCAGTGTCGACGACAACCGAACAAAATTCCGTGAAGACTGACCTTAAGGTGCGTCCACACTTGAGCATTTACCTCGAACGAGCGGAGCAAGCCGAATGCGCCACGCCAAACACAACTACCAAACGTTCGGTATGTTCGGACCGTTCATTCTATTCCTTGTATTCTCGGCTACAATTATTGGTTTGTAGTATTGTACTCTAGAATCTACATAAACTTTTACTCGAATAATGGACTCATCAGGGTCAGATTTAGTTGTGGCTGCAGGCGCTTTCTTTAAAATTTGCAAGCTACCAAAGTCCAGGAAATTTGCTTTTAAATCTTGTTTTTATTTGCGTTCACAGTACATTTTTATTTTCTACAAACAGTGTACAAATATTTTTGCCTTTACCAGTGTCCATACTCTCTTTTTCTTTCGATTTGTCCAAGGATTTTTCTCTCCTGAAGCTGAGAGGCTCTCTATTTTTTTTCTTTGCCTCAGCAGGTGTACATCCAATTGATCCAGAGATACTGACCCAAGCATCATGCTTTTTGATTTTATTGTAATATTAGCCCATGCCTAGGGTTCCACAAAATTGGACATTTTTCATATTTTTCTATAGGGGATAGACATTTTTCTTGATTCCAGTTTATGCTGAAAATTATGTTAATCTCGCAATAAAAATCCGTAAACATAACACGACTGAGTCCTTACAACTGCGCAACTGACGAACAGTGGAACAGACACAAATCCCGCCCACACTGAGCATTCGACGAACACTTAATTCTTATGAGCAATCCCATTTTACCGACAGCGGAGCGTTCCGTTCTGCTCGGAGAAACATCCACACTAGGTGAGTTCGCGCTATTCAGTTTGTTCGTTCTATTCGTGCGGGCTAAGATACTCAGGTGTGGACGCACCATAACATTTGCTACGCTACGAGGTCAACATTTTTCCAACAACTACGTCTTTGCTAGGGTACGGCAGCTTTCTTTGTAAGACAAAAGTATAATGGGATTAAAGGAGGAAAAAACAGCACTGGAGAAAAGACAGTATTTTACTTTTTTCATGTTTTAAACACACACTTTTTGGAGCTTTTCGCAAAGATCATCAATAGCCTATCATTTCTGAAGGTCTCATCACATTTTAGGTCAAAGTTATCCACGACGATTGAGACAAGCAACATATCGGAACTGGGCAGTAGAAGCGAATTATAATTTTGGGGGTTTAAATTAGAGCAAATATAGTACCTTTTCTTATTACTATGTGTTACTCACCCAATGAGGTACCTATTTGTTTTTGATTACGTGACGTCCGATTCGAAAATTTAATGGGACACCCTGTATATTTGTGGCTTTTTGTGTCCCTCCCGATAAGACAATTCCAACAAACTAGCACACTTTGGGTCTAGAGTGATTAATTCAAGACCTACAGGTACTTAAAGATGGTGCCACTACCATTGATTATAACATGTACCCCTACAGTTAAATTACTTTGGCAGTGTTTTATAATGGTAGTGGTACAGTCCTCTAAGTACCTGTAGCTCTTGAATTAATCACTTTAGACCACAAGTGTGCTAATTGTTTTATCGGTAGGAACACAAAAAGTATACATGGTATCCCATTAAAAATTTTGAATCGGACGTCACGTGACCAAAAACAAATACCTCATTCGGTGACTTAGTAATAAGAAAAGATACTATATTTGCTCTTATTTACACCCCCAAAATTATAATGCGCTACTACTGCCCAGTTCCGATGTATTGCTTGTTCTAATCGTCGTGGGACACCCTGTATATGAGTAGCTCATTTTTTATTAAATTAATTGATGCCCACTTCCTACCATCTCGCCACTTCGCATTCATCATAGAAGATACCCTTACTACTAATGCCGAAGTGGCAGGTACAGAAATTAAATATGATATAATTTTGGTAATATTAGTGAATCCTTCTTAAGCATTTCCTTTTTGCCAGTGCTCATGTTGATAAAGTTTTTATGGCTGCGGACTCGGCTGCGGATAAAGCTCCGGGATCAATGTTAATATAAAATAGTATATTAGATACTTTTTGTAAAAAGTATTATATAGCGAAAAACAGTATAATACTGTTTTTAACAGCATGGTTGACAGCCCTAGTCTTTGCAGTTTATCGAGTTTTGATGGATGCACACATAAAATGAAATTCTCAAGTCAAGAATTGTGATATTTTTGTAAATAAATACTCACAACAAGAATATCGGTTCTCACTCTAAGAAAGAATATTTGATGAGAAAATTTGTATCAAGAATCATATATTTTTGATTTATATACTTATTTTAAAGAAATATGCTCCGAAAGAAAATATAATTTTCTTTGCAACCAAGGCTACAATAATTTAATAACAAATATTTCATAATTTTATATCAAGATTATAATTTTTTCCAGCGTTGTCCAGTTTACTTCTATCAAAAATATAGACAGCTTGCAAATGCGAACCTTCATTTACAATACAATCTTGGTTTGAAAATGAACGGTGTTTTACAAGCACACTCTATATTTTGTATCAAGTAAATCATTTATTTGACGTCTACCAACGTCGGATGCGCAGGCGCGCAGCGTGTCACGAGTCAACTCTAACCTGTCCACAGTGTCCACCCTCTCAACTCAAGAGCCTGTTGCCCGTCCGTGTCCGCGCCGCCATTATCGGTTTTCGGATTGTCGTATTCGCCGCCGTCTTTAGCACCGTAGCGTAATACCTGCACCCTGGCCTGGATCCTGCATAATACCCGTGATACCACCGTCAACTATCAGTCGTCGAATCTGCCGGTAGTGCTGGTCCACCGCCATTTGAGTCGCGTCCCAGTTCCCGTCAGCTTCCTTATCACTGGATCTATCCAACCATGAATGAGTATTAAAAAAATTGGGATGCGAAGACCTGACTCAGGTACTGTTCCTAGATAAGTACGAAGTATATTAAATGTGATTTAAGAAATTTTGCAGAACTATTTCTCCATAAAAATTTCTACATGCTCGTAGAAGAGTTTGAATGCTCAAATTAATACTATTAGATTCCTCATCCAAGAATATCACAATTTGAGAATAAAGTTGAGCTACTTGCGTCAGGTTTATGAAATGCTCCCAGTTAAGGTTATGAAATGCTTCAATCAAGATTATGAAATGCTTCGGTCAAGATTACCATATACTTGATTTAAGATTTTGGTATTCTTACTATCAAGAATTTCCCAGTTTTGCAATGAAGATATTTTCTCAATATAACCCTTATATGGTCAAAGATATCGTATCCTCACTTTAAGATTAGCATAACTTTGCGCGTATACGAAGTTATGGTATACTTGAATTAAAACATCTGTGCTCCATCTAAGAAATTATTTTTATGTGTGTGGTTACCCTGGTGTCATTATAATTACACACTGACATCGATACTCGACAACAATTAATACAAATTATACTGGGACTCTGGGCCAATAGACCAGATATAGTGTTCCAGTCAAAGGCAGACAAAGTTACCTATTTAATAGATGTTGCTATCCCTAATGTCCCTAATGATATGAATATTCGAAACACGTACGCTGAGAAGATATCTAAATATACAGACTTTGGCATAGAAATAAAACGACTGCAGAAACAAAATAAAGTTATCATTATCCCCCTCATTATGTCCGTCTCTGGCTTTACACCGAACACATTCACACCACACCAGCAAAAGTTAAGCCTGGACTAAAAGTTACACAAATTATTCCAAAAGTCTGTAATGCTGATGAACTGTAATACTGTACGATCCTTCTTAAATTCCTATCAATAGTAATTCGGGTGTTGACTTGGCACAGCCCATCAATAATAGTGACCGGAACTTACAAAACATAGAATGTCGCATCCGAAAGCGTGCAAGGAAAGGCTAACCATAGATAGGAAACAAGGGGGCAGAGGAATTATGGACATACAGTCACAGAACAATGCTGAGGATCTCTTGGAATGATAGGGTCTCAAGTGTGCGACTACGGCAGAGAATCCAAAAAGAGGAAGAAACAATTGACACCCTCAAAACAAAAAAAACTAGAATACCTTGGTCATGTTATAAGGGGACCCAAATATATTCTACTACACAACATTATGGAAGGGAAGATCAAGGGCAAGAGAAGTCAAGGTAGAAGAAGGACCTCTTGGCTGAAAACATGAAAGATTGGTTTGGGATGAACTCAAATCAACTACTTAGAACAGCGGCAAATGAAGTTAGGATTACCATGGTAATATCCAACCTCCGCTAGGAGATGGAACTTAAAGAAGAAGAAGTCACCTGACACAAGACAAATAAAAACGCTCAGAGACTTTTTCCAGAGCAAACAGACAAACTTATACAGGGTTATTCACGTTTTCCGACACGGAGCATTATAGCTAAAGTATTTGATACAAAAGAAAATAATAATTTCGGATGGACAGAGACCTATAAAGGCTATACTTTAAAAATATTTTCATGTTATGCAGGGTATTCCAAAAACCCCAAATGTATCGAAGTTATGTTTTTTTGAATGAAACACCCCGTATATTATTGCATATTCAGATTCCTTGGCGAATTCTAGTGTGACTTTATGTATCATACATGGGACTTAAAGCGAACCGTTTAGCTGTAGTAAATCACCATTTTCGGTATAAGTAGATATCAGGAAAAAATTGAATATCGCAGATACTATAAAATTTGGAAGATTGTGACTTTGCCGTATTACTAAGCATAAAATACGTCAGCTTTGATGAGACTGTCAAATTTAAATCACATTTATGCTTGGAGAAATCGGTCGATTAATTAAGGAAACTTCGATCAGCGATAACTTGGTTTTTTCAAATGGGAATGCCTAATTTTTTTTATACGGTTGAACGTAGAATTTGATAACCTTTCTAATGATATGAGGTTGTGAATATCGATCTCTGGTAGTTTTCATTTAATTTTAAATTTCCAAACAAATCGGCGTTTTGCAATTTTATATGGTAATTCAGATGGAAGAAAACAAGTAACTAAGGACTGGTTTCTCAATGTCCAGTTAAATATTTATCTGCAAGATAACAGCAACTGTTAGATAAATTGTTTAAACAATTGAAGGATAAACTTACGAAGTCACGTAAATCTTATCAGTTGTCAGAGGTACTTTTGACTTGAGTTTTGACAGAATTACATACTTTTTTTATCATTAAAAGTGAAATTTTATTATGAAAATGATAAACTGCCTACAACATTGTTTTCGTTTCATTTCAAAATTTTTAATGGTTTTGGAAATTGCCAATCTCTAGTACATTGCAGTAGCTAGTAGGCCGGGAAAAAAATCACTTCTGCCATACTCCAGCTTCTCTTTGACCAAAGATATGTTACCGCCGTTGTTTCTGGTTAGACTTTGTTTGTTGTGAGTAATTTTTATAATGTTCTCCCTTTAGTCTAGTTCGTGTGTATTTTTCTGTTAAGTTAGTTGTTTTCTTCTACCTGAACAGGTTTTTGTTTATATTCCATGGCCTGCTACGTTGCTTATAGATAGGAAAATTGAAAAATGCCGATTTGTTTGAAAATTTGAAATTAAATGAAAACTACCAGAGATCGATATTCACAACCTGATATCATTAGAAAGGTTATCAAATTCTACGTTTAACCGTATAAAAAAAAATTTGGCATTCCCATTTGAAAATATCAAGTTATCCCTGATCGAAGTTTCCTTAATTAATCAACCGATTTCTCCAAGCATAAACGTAATTTAAATTTGACAGTCTCATCAAGACTGACGCATTTTATGCTTAGTTATACGGCAAAGTCACAGCCTTCCAAATTTGATAATCTCTGCGATATTCAATTTTTTCCTGATATCTGCTTATACCGAAAATGGTGATTTACACCTAAATGGTTGGCCTTAAGTCCCATGTATGATACCTAAAGTCATACTAGAATTCACCAAGGAATCTGAATTTGCAAGAATATGCGGGGTGTTCTATTTAAAAAAACATGACTTTGATACATTTCGTGTTTTTGGGACACCCTGTATAACATGAACATATTTTTAAAATGTAGCCTTTATGGGTCTCTATCCATCCGAAATTATTATTTTCTTTTTTATCAAATACTTTAGCCATAATGCTCCGTGTCGAATAACGTGAATAACCTTGTATAAATAGTAAAAGCAGACAAAAACAATACTCCACCCACACTATCCTGCCCAGGCCAGGCAACAGATGCACACAATAACATACAATTACAAGAGAAAATAGACACCCAGTCATCAAAAGCACTCCATGGCAAATACAGATACTGCATTACACAAGAGCATATTAATGAAAGACAGTCGTGCATCTGGCTGGAGGATGGCCAACTCTTGCCAGGAACTGAGGGTTTTATTCTTGCTATCCAGGACCAAATGGTTGCAACACGAAACCACATGAAATATATAACTAGAGATCTATCCATAACCGACGATGACTGCAGAAAGTGCCACCAACAGGAAGAAGCAGTGGACCGTATAACAAGCGCATGCAAAACTCTCGCTGGAAGCGAGTACACAGCCGGACATAGCTCCGCGGCCAAAGCTATAGAACACGCAGATCCGTATTACAATTACACACCGACATCAGTACTAGAAAACAAACGAACTATACTAGGACGTTGAAATACATACAGACAAGACGATTCCACCAAATAGGCCAGATATAGTTTTTCAGTCAAAGACAAAAGACAAAATTATCTATTTGATAGATACTGCTATTCCCAACGCTACGAATATCCAAAACACTTACGCTCGGAAGATATCTAAATACACTTACCTTGCGATAGAAATAAAACGAGGGAAGCAAAACAAAGTTACTATTGTCTCCCTGATTATGTCGGTCTCAGGCCTCGCACCACTTTTACTCTACACCTACAACAGTTTGGTCTGGATGAAAGGCTACACAAAATATTTCATATAATCCTGAAGACCTGTAATATTGTATGATCCTTCCTAAGTTCAGATCAGCAATAGTTTAGGTATTGACTTTGCACAGCCCGTTTATATTTGTTGCTACTGCAATCATGCGAGATAAGCTTAGACAATCAATGAAAGGTCTTTATTAGGATGTTAAGGACATGTATTCTTATACAGGCTGAGTGTAGACTAGCCACTCTACTCAACCTAATCAGTCTTGATCTAAACGACAATAAAATTTCTTAATACTAGACAACTATAAGGGTAGACCTATGAATTAAGTGCAACAGTGGTATCAAATAGAGAGAGAAACGGTAAAAACTATCTAAAATATTTTCGACAAAAAAATAAAGAATAACATAAATATTAGGAATCTAAGTACAGGTGTTGGACGCCCTAAATTTAAATTTGGACATAATCTTACATTCTTTAGGTATTTCATTATAAATTTTGACTGAATTATAGATAAACAAAAGTTAATGTCACTTTTGCTCCTACAAGAAACAAATTTATTAAAGAGGTAGAATGGAAACTTACTTTTAAGGATCTTATGAGTCATGAGTCAGTTGAAGACTACGCCTATGGCACCGAGTTAATAAGTACGATACCACCTGAGCTCCTGCATTTTTACTAAATAATCAAAGGTTTTTCTCAATACAAAAATAAATTTAGTAGTCAATACGGTGTATAAGTGTGCTGTCTCTGTACTGCAAGATGGTTGTTACACGAGAAGCCAAAGAAGAGATAGAAAACGCAGTTGTCTTAGCCTTACGGCTTTTACTTACGTAAAACTCTGCAATCAAAAGATGTACTCAAAACAATTACTGATAACGTTGCCTCCGCTGTGGCAGTCGTTATCGGAAGAGATAGCAAAGATCCGAGATACTAATGTAACGGGCCTACAAGCAAGTGTATGTGACATGCAAAAGAAACTTGAGGCTATTAATAAGGATTTCGATAATCTGGACCAACAAAAACGCCAAACAACGCTAAGAGTATTTAAGCTTAAAGAAAAACCTCAGGAAGATACAAGAAAAGAAATAATTAACTTATTCAACACACATTTGTCTATGAACCTGAAACATACGGACATCGACGTCTGTTATCGTATTGGCTCAAAAGATGAAATGAAGACCAGAGGCATTTATGTGAAATTGAAAACAATAGAAATTAAGGAAACTGTATACTCAAAGAAGAAGTTGCTGAAAGGAAACGGTATCGTTGTCAAAGAGGATCTAACCAAAGCGAGGGTTGTTATGGTTGATGAATTAAGTAAAAAGATAGGACCAAGGAATGTTTGGACCCAAAACGGAAAAATTTATGCTTTTCACGATAACCGGATTAATATGATAAAAAAACCAGAAGGACTATACCAACTGGTAATTTAGACTGTACTGTAGATCTTAAAAAAAAAGAAATATGGGTAATTCTCTTTTTAGTTGACAGACTTTAGTTTAAGTATTAAAATCATTATATATACGTAGTATTTTAATTATTGTCTGTTTATCATTTCCATTTTGTATGGCACTAACTGATGTAACCATATATTGTCCTAAACCTTATTTCTAAATTTCCTCCAGGAATGCTTAGGTTGGTTTATTAATGGAATGTTGAGACTTTTGAATGAACTTGATGTAGATCCTCAATATGATCTCAAAGAATTTAATACATTTGAAGAATATCTGGCAAGTGGTGACAGGTGCAGGCAGAAATGTGGCCTTGGAATAATACGTTTCAATATTCGTGGCTTGAGAAAGCACTTTGACGAATTATTATTATATTTAGAATCAGGTAAGGATATGGTTGATATTATTATATTATCCGAAACAAGGCAGGTAGATTTCTCCAGATGTATCAGTAGTTGTAATAAACAAAAGCAGATTTTTGCGGTTGGTTTGCGCAACCTTAAATTCAAATAATATTCGGCTAGGTATTACTGCTTATTACAGACCCCCTTCAACAAACGTACATGACTTTATAAATGATTTAGAACAATACTTTGGTCAAATTGATAAACAGGTCCTCGAAATTTACGCTGGTGATATTAACATAAATCTAATGCAACCTGAATTAAATGAGGTAAATAGGTACTTGAACGTTTTAAATTCCCACGGATTCGTATCATACATAAACAAACCGACAAGAGTAACTACAACGTCAAAAACTATAATAGATCATATATTTATACGCAAAAATGTATCTTTGGAGAACAAAATAGAAATTGAGCCAATTGTTCTTCTTGCTGACCTTACTGACCATTTTGTGCCATTCATTTATGTAACAATCCCTAATTACAAAGCTCAGAAAGGCAACGACGCTGATTCTTATACAAAAACCAATTATAAAAAACTAAATAATCTCCTAAACGGAGAACAATGGATTGATATTTTGGATAGTACAGATCCCCAAAAATCATATGATATTTTCATAGATACGTTGACAAAATATTTAAATATATGTAACACGGTAATTATTACAAGGAATCATAGATTCAAAAAGTTAAAGCCTTGGATCACTAATGGGCTTATTTCTTCTATACATAAAAGGGATCACCTTAAAAGGAAATTAAATGCTTGTTTTACTCCAGCAATCGAAGCAGAATACAAAACTTACAGAGATAAGTTAAATTCTCTATTAAAAGCGACTAAAAACAACTACTATAAACAAAAGGTTAGCGAAGCAAATGGAAACTGTAAAAAAATATTTGATATTGTTAAAGAAGTATCAAACAGTAAAGCCACTCGTAATATCTCAAATACTGACATTATGTATAATAATACTTTGGTTACACAGAATGAAGTAAAGGCAAACATATTTAATGACTTTTTTATAAATATGGGTCAGAAAATGTCAAATTCTATCACCAGAACGGACTTGCCTGAAAATTTTTTGAATGATAAGGCAATACCTACCTCTTTGTTTCTTTTGCCCACGACTATAAGTGAGATAACCGTACTAATATCCAACCTTAAAAATAACTGTTCCCGGGACCTGATGGAATAACTACCAAATTTATAAAACATATTCACCCTTATATATTAAAACCTTTAGTACACATTATTAATCTTTGCTTGTCCCATGGGAAATGTCCGGCACAGTGGAAAGAATCTATAGTTACTCCAGTCTTTAAGGCAGGAAGTCACATTGAACTAAGTAATTATCGTCCCATATCATTAATCAACAACTTTGCCAAAATATTCGAAAAGGTTGTCAAGAGTAGACTGGCTGAATTTCTCAATGTAAATAACGTTTTATCGGAATCCCAGTTTGGATTTATACGTAACTCAAGCACAGAAGATGCAATATTAAATCTACTTGATCCGGTAGGTCGCTCTTTGGACGAGTCTCAGAAGTGTATAGCAGTTTTCCTGGACCTCGCTAAGGCTTTTGATACTGTATGTCATAGTAAGTTAATAGAGAAAATGTACAATTATGGTATACGCGGTGTAGCTTTAGAATTATTCACAAATTATCTAACTGGCAGAATCCAAAGAATGAAAATTGGTGATAAGATAAGCCGTCATTCTACTGTTATGGTCGGTATACCCCAAGGAACTGTCCTGGGCCCAATACTTTTCCTAATATACATGAATAGTTTCACCAAAATCAATAACTTAAATTGCAAAATGACCTGTTATGCTGATGACACTGCCATTGTCTTTACAGGAAATACATGGGACGAATGTCGTCATGTTACAGAAACTTGTTTACGAAAAACTAAGATATGGTTAAACAATAATTTATTTAGTTTGAATATCGAGAAGACAAAATATGTAGCTTTCTCAGCTATAGATAGGGAAACAGATAATTTTAATATTCACCTACACAAACCATGTTGCTCTTCAAATAACTGTAATTGTCCTACACTGCCAAAAACAGTAGTTGTCAAATACCTCGGAATTATGGTTGATCAGCATATTAGATGGAAAGAACATATTGTATATATAATAAAAAGGATGAGAACGCTGATGAATAAATTTTATGCTATTCGGGATATTCTGTTCAGGAAAACGCTAATGACTATATATAAATCCCTCGCGGAATCTGTTTTAAGATATTGCATTACACTTTGGGGTGGTGCATTTACTACAACATTGCAGTCCCTTCAGACAGTACAGAATACCTTGCTTAAAATAATTATCCACAAGAATAAGCTATTTCCTACAATACTACTTTACGAGGAAACTAAAGTTTTCAAGATAAACCATATTTTTGTTTATCAATGTCTACTAAAGATTCATTACACCCAGAGTAAATATACGCAACTCACAACCCATACTAGATCTGCAGCTGAACTTAATTTAGAAACTGATCTATTTAAAAAATCACTTACACAAAGAACTTTCTTCTATTATGGGCCTAGGTACTTTAATAAACTTCCAGGTACCGTGAAACAAATAAAACAATCTGCACTATTCAAAAAAGAAATAACAAAGTTGCTATTAAGGAATTCGCATTTATTCGAAAATGTTTAACTAGCTGCCAAAATCTCGCTAATATAACATGAATATCCTTTGACCGGCTCTAATCCTTCTACCTGCCTCACAAATCTAAATCATAAACCTCAGCATTTTTAAATTGTATGCTTGTACCTGTCATCTAGCTTCAACTTATTTTTCACTTTGAATAACTTGTAAGAAGTATAACTAGATGCTTACTGTGTCATATATTGTACACGCTTCACATCTTTAAGTAGACTGCTTTGTTAGGGGTCGCTCGACAGAACAGGCAACTGTGCCTAGGTCGCGCAACCTTATGAAGTTAGTTTAATTTTTGTACAATATGTTTGAAGGCGTGGAAATAAATTTGAATTTGAATTTGAATAACTGCAACTGAATATTTATAATGCTGATCTAAGTGAAGCCAACCCAAATCTCTGATTCTATGTCTGCCATGACCGTAATTGTTTTTAAACCTTACACAAACTCACAAGGTATAAGGTAAGGTATTTTGTGTGTGCAATCTAGTTTTAGTAGCGATATCGAGCCACGAGAAATTAAACAAGTCTTCAGTAAGACAAAACGGGAAAAACTAATATACAGGGTGAGTTTTTAGTACTGGATCGGTTGATAACTCTACTACTGCAAAAGATAGCGGAAAATGATGTATATAAAACTAATAGCTAAGGATATGCTGCTTGCTCATAAAATATTTTGATTTGTACAGGGTGATCCATAACTACGTGATGTAAACATACATTTTTTTAAATGACACCCTATATATTATTCCATATTTAGATTTTACTAATGATTCCTGTTCTTAAAATGTAAGGTACTGCAAACATTATATAGGGTATTTCAAATGTTATGACCTTTTATATACAAATCGCTGTCAAGTGAACGTACTGTATATCGAAAAATTAATGGATCAAAAATTATTTTTTTACATAGAAAGATAAAAAATATCCTTTAGATTGCACCACTACCGTTATGAAACACTAACAAATAATTTAACTGTAGGAGTACATGTTGTGATAAATGGTAGTGGTACCATCTTTTAAGTACTTGTAGCTCTTGAATTAATCACTTTAGACCCCAAGTATGCTAGTTTGTTGGAATTGTTTTATCGGCAGAAACACAGAAAGGTACAGGGTGTCCCATTAATAATTTGAGTCGGACGTCACGTGTCCAAAAACAAATAACTCGTTGGGTAACACAATGACAAGAAAAGACACTACATTTTTTGCTCTAATTTACACCCCCAAAATTATAATTATTCTCGACTACTGCCCAGTTCCAATATATTACTTGTCTTCATCATCATGGGACACCCTGTATCTGTCCCGTTGCCCATGCTTCTCAAAGAAAACCCCGATTGCCGGTCAGGACTAAGGTGATTCAATTCACGATGGTTATACCATACATGCTTATAGTTATGGTATAGTATAGTTATAGTTATAGTATAGTATAGTTATACCTAGTAGGCTTTGTTTATAAGCCATGGTTGGAGTTTGAGTTGCAAAGTAATCCACGCTGTTTGTTTACAGGCTATATTACCTGTTCAAAAGTAAGTTGGTAATAGTTGTATAACTTAATGGGAGGAGAAACCAAATTTTATTTTAAACATAGTTCAGCTTTCCGTGAAACCTCAACTAAGTTCACTGAACTATGCAGCTGATTGCACAGCAAAAGGACATCGCGCCGCGTTCATATCCTTGCACTGAATATTTATTATGTCGTGTCGCCAGCGTAGCCCATTAAATAGATAATAATCATGTTGCGCGCCAGCTAATATTTGTTCCGTGGCATTAATTTGTGCGATTGCCACTATCGAAGACAAAATTGTGAAACCTATCGTAAATAGGCGGTCCACTCTGATTGGAATGTAGAGCCAATTTGTGCTAAGCTGCAAATACTACAATGGGCTTTATGGACAGGTGATCCCAAGGGATTGCCGTCCCTATAGCAACTACAGATCTACCCTTAGACAAGGAAAGAGAGAGGACAGAACGCGCGGCTGACATCTCTGTTACCAAAAACTACCAAAGCGCTAGTCCCAGTGCCGTAGCTAATGGAATTAACGTTATGATTAAGCTAAATTTATTGAAATATTATGATACACGGGTTCTGTATGGCCAATTTCACCATCCCCAGTTCATGTTTAAGTAATTAACATTCCCTTAACCGTGAACTTCCATTTGACCGATATCTTGTCTTGCAAAGTGGAAGGTATGACAGATACGTCACTGGAAAGGTGATTGTATTTACCAAAACATGCCTTAAAAAATATAATCTTTACACTTTACATGCTCAAAAATATTATGATTCGCATGTTAGTTGTACGTTTGGAATTATATTTCGGATACATAATATCTATCTCTTAACTAGATATCGAAATATTTGCCTAAACTTCGAATGCACCAAAAAATATGAACACAAATTTACCTGTGAAAAGTGATTCCTGGCTTCTTCCTACTACTGTGGCTTTTACAACCGTAAGCTGCACACCCTACCATTATGCACACACAATATTTTACAGTTATTGATCTTAAAAACGCTAAATATCACAAAAAAGTACTACCGTACCAAATTATTTGTTTTCCACCAAAATTTTGACAGCTAATCGTTTTCTATCACAGCTAATTAATATAGCAATAGACCGGTGCGCGGTATCCCCCTCTTTCCTTATCTAAGGTCAAAATAGTATCATTACTTTGAAAGAAGGCTTACGAATCTATTTGTTTAACGTTTATCCAGTTACAGAAGCACATGGGTTGTTATAGGACTGAAAAAAAATGAAGTCAAGCTGATTGACTCAGTACTTCCCACACATTAGCTGATACCAGTTTATTATTTTCCCATAGCATGAAGTTATAGCCTGAGATCCCCTTGCAATCAAATAATCGCCAGCCCCCCCCCCCCGCCCCCCCTCTAAAATTGTCTTATGCCGCTAGGTCTTTCCTCCACAGGTCAATGCACAGCCTATTATCGATACTACAAACTTCTTACCCCCACCCTCCAACCACCTCACTTTCACCCCCACCCAAAAAACTGATAGGAAATGATCAGGAACCCCTAAAACATCTAACAACCGAATGCGAGTTGTTTTCATACGCTTCGTTCTTTGATTATTGCTACGCTGCCACTGAGACGATTTTTTACAAACATACGCGTTTTCTATTCTCACCACGCTAACAATATACTGTGTCAAAATTTCATTAGAATCAATTTAATAGTGTCCACGTTATTAAATACAAAACGATTTAAACCGCAATAAATTCTCGTATGTATACAGAAAATTCTAAGTCCCTTAGTTTCCGTAATAGGCTAGGCAATGTCCGGATGGACCTAAAAAGGTGATTTGTGGCGCTAGATCTTCATTCACAGGTTAGTGGACAGCCTATTATGAGTACAAGAATTTTTTTAATTTTTCAACCCCCAACCCCCCAACCACCTCAATTTCACCCCCACCCAAAAAAGCGCAGAAAATGATCAGGAACCTCTAAAATTCTTAAAAACGAAGTTTGAGCTGTTTTTATAGTTTTAGTTTTTTTATTATTTCTGCGCCGCCACTAGCACGATTTATAAAAACCATACGCGTTTTCCATCTTCGCCATGGTAGTAATACTGTGTCAAAATTTCATTGAAATAAGTTCAACAGTTTCCTCGTTACACAACATAGATCGATCTAAAGCAATACTCTCGTATGTTTACATCAGAAAAAATTCTAAGTTCTTTGCTTTCTGTAATAGGAAGGCAATGTTCGGATGGACCAAAAAAAGTTATTTATGTTGCCAGGTCTTCCTTCACATGTCAGTGGACTGTCTATTATGAATGCAACAAAGTTTTCAATTTTACAACCCCCCACCCCCCAACCACCCCAACTTCACCCCCACCCAAAAAAAGTAAAAAATGGTCAGGGACCCCTAAAACGCCTAAAAACGAAGTTTCAGCAATATTTACTTTTTTTTGTTTTTTGCTAATTACTCCTCCGCTTATGCACCGATTTTCAAAATTATAGGAACATTACTTGCTACGACCCCACAGCATACCGCTGCCCCAATTTCATCACAAACCATGCAGCGGTTGCTGAGATTACGTGGCTAGAAAAAAGCGACAGACAGACAGACAGACAGACAGACAGACAGACCGACAGACAGACAGACAGACCGACGGAAATGAGTGACGTGGATTTTCGTTATGTAGACATCATAAAACGCCCAAAAAGCGTATTAGCTCAAAATCGAAAATTTTCGCGATCACAATACTCCCCTCACCTATCGGTGTGGGAAGTAAAAGTGTGTTCTGCATAACTAGGTCAAATTTGTAGCAGCGGTCAACTGCAAAAGGATACTTTTAGGGACGTATTCATAGTCGTCCCTTGAGTAGTACCTATGGTTCCCTTAAGGGGATACTTAAGGGACCCTCAAGTGTGGCTTTCCTTGAGTATCTGTTTCCTGGACAACATTGCGATACGGCGGGATTCATTCGACGACGTTGTCATACTTGTTTTGCTTGTGCCTATGCACACACATAAAAATCTGTCGTTTTGTCAAAGACTTACGCTTGGATTCATTGGGACGTTACACTCAGCATTCCTCAAATACAGCGATGTTTTATCCAATGGGAAATGTGTAGTTGGTAACGAATTATATCGTATTCCAATGAATGATTCAATCGCAGCCTGTCGTTGAATCGAACCTGTGTTTGGTAATTGATTCTAAACTACTACTAAATCAATCTTCTGCCAAAAAAATCCCCAAGCCACGAAATTCATCAACGGAATTTAACATTTCATTGTTATACTCGGTCCACCGAAGAATCATAATTTTTACTTCCCACACCGATAGGTGAGGGGAGTATTGTGATCGCGAAAATTTTCGATTTTGAGATAATACGTTTTTTGGGCGTTTTATGATGTGTACATAACGAAAATCCACGTCACTCATTTCCGTCGGTCTGTCTGTCTGTCTGTCTGTCGGTCTGTCTGTCTGTCTGTCTGTCTGTCTGTCGCGTTTTTCTAACCTCGTAATCTCAGTAACCGCTGCATGGATTGTGATGAAATTTGAGCAGCGGTATGCTGTGGGGTCGTCGTAGGTAATGTTCCTATAATTTTGAAAATCGGTGCATAGGCGGCGGAGTAATTAGCAAAAAACAAAAAAAATTAAATATTGCTGAAACTTCGTTTTTAGGCGTTTTAGTGGTCGCTGATCATTTTCTACTTTTTTTTGGGTGGGGGTGAAATTGGGGTGGTTGGGGGCGGGGGGGTTGTAAAATTGAAAAATTTGTTGCTTTCATAATAGACTATCCACTGACCCGTGAAGGAAGACCTGGCGACATAAATAACTTTTTTAGGTCTATCCGAACATTGCCTTATGCCTATTACAGAAACTAAAGGACTTAGAATTTTTTCCGCTGTATACAGGCTGTCCATTTAGTGTGTAATTCTTCGATATCTCGCAAGGTGTAGCTGATAGAAGAAAATCTCAAATACAAAAGTTATTTGGTTACTTGAGACGCATATTCTAAAAATATTTTGAAATATACAGGGTGTTGCGGTAAAGTAGGATAGAGATCAACTTGATTTTTTTATATGGAACTATAACTTTCTCTCAAGTTCTTCTAGTGTCCATCATTGATCTCTATTCAACCCTAAAATATTTTTGGAATCGGTTGCGACGTTGCCAAGTTATAATTTATTTTCTATTAATTTCCGCATTTACAAGGTCGCAAGTAATACGTCCAAATTGATATATTCCTTTAACTTTTCTCAATAATATTATACAGCGAGTTATTTGAATATTAAGCGGATATTATTCTGGATGCTGCCAGCAATTTGTATCTACAGGGTGTTTTTGGCAGAATTTTAAATTCCGGCAACTTAAAGGTCGTTTTACTTTGTTTTTTTAAATGTAACACCCTGTATTTTTTATTTTAAATTGAAATATCTACTAATACTCTATCTCGCCTTCTAATATTTTTTTCGCGTTTTCGACGTTGCCAAGTTATAAATTATTTTCCCAAATTTTTAAACAAGTATCCCCGATTTTAATTTATTTTAAATATTTTTGTTGCAATGAATTGCGCATGTCGAATTTAGTAAGATCTCACAATTTCAAAATTTTGTTTCTATTAATTAATGAGATACGGCAACACCGCTTTTTCAGTAAACGGTACCGGAACGCTTAAATATTTCCAAAACTGCCACAGCTGAAGAGATGAAATTCAATACAAACGTTTGTATTATTGATAATAGGCTGTTCATTGACCTGTGCAGGAAAAACCTAGCGGCATATGACAATAATTTGGGGGGGGGGGGTACTGGCGATGATTTTGTTGCAAGGGGATCTCGGACTAAATCTTTATGCTATGGGAAAATAATAAACTGGTATCACCGTAATGTGTGGGAAGTACTGAGTCAATCAACTTGACTCCATTTTTTATACTTGCGCGGCAACGTTGGCATGGCTAGTATATATACGAACGTGGAAATTTCGCGAAATTTTCAAGTAAAAACGAAAAATAATGTACATTTTATAGTCAGTAGTGAATTATTATAGATAAGTGTACTGTGGTCAAGAAGGCAGCTGTGAAATATCACATTTGATCTGAAGAAGCAAACACTGTTTACAATTCGGACAGAGCCCGGTGCCCGCAACGATGCCAAGGTTACCGTCGATTACTTTTTTCCCAAGAAAATTTGTTCAGCTACAATTATAAAAGATTGAAAATACAGAATTAATTGATTAGGATCTTGGGGCACCACACTCAGCAACTAGTAGCAGAATACATTATGGAAAATAAAGTGAATGCAACGTATTATGATTGCTGTAAGAGCAAAGAATTTACAAGCTATGTATGTGTGATTTGCCATAATGTATATCATAGAAGCTGCAAGGGAAAAAGAAAAGATTGTGTTTTCATAGAAAAACATAAAATATACTGTGGAACAAAGTGCATCCAAAAAGCGAATGATGAAGAAGAAATGATGGCTTCTTTAAAGGATTTAAGTAACGATATCCAAAAAGAACTTGAAGAGAAAAATCGATATATTGAAATGCTGAGGAGAAGATCATCTGCCTTTGAAGAAGACGCTATAGATATTGAAAGAAACTATCAAGAAGAAATCAGCAGCAATCAGAGCACAATTAGCACATTGCAGGGGATAATTGACGACAAAAATGAGGAAATTGATTTACTGAGAAGGAGTATTGCTGAACTGGAAACTGAAAGGGAAAAGTTGAAGCAACAACTGTCCAGAAGCAGCACATTCTCTGAAAAACAAGAAAATTCCGGTTGTGCATCAGTTCAAAATATAAATGAGACCATGCCGGTTATGAAGAAAACCAGCAAGAAGAATCATCGAGGGAACAGAAATAAGAGAATCTTAATAGATGAAGGAGTAACATCAGAAGAAGGCAATATTATGCAGCTGTCAGATTCTGATGGAGGGGACAGCTCAATGGATGATGCTGAAGAGAGAAGACAGCATGAAAATGGACCAGAGGACAACGTTATTCACCACCAGGACAGCGATTACGAGACAGAAGGTGCGGTCAATCCAGGTCCATTAGGTGAAATGGTGATCAGTACAGGTGAAAAACGTGTAGAAATAGCTGATAACGTAAAACAATATTCAAACGTGTATAGAGAAATATTAGTGATAGGGGATCAATCAGCCAGAAATTTTGTTCCTACCCTTAACTCAGTTTTAAACCAAAATTTTAGAATACATGGTATTGTGAAGCCATTTGCTGATATCCTAGAGATAACAGACAACCTTTTCCAGAAAACTGCTCGTTTTGGCGCCAAAGATTATGTGATCCTAATGTTCAATACAGACAGTATAAATAACTGGCAAGCTCTCAATAAATTTTTGAATATTGTTAATGCAATAAGTAAGTACACCAATGCAATGGTTATACCTTTTTGTAGCCAGAAGGGTGATGAAATTATTATTAAAAAAATGTCTAGACACCTTTCAAATTTAAGAAATACCTCGATCGATTTACTTTTGCCTACTAAGTATACAAAACGTGCAGTAGCTCTGGATGTACTAGGATACATTTTAAGGATACAATCTACAGCTTCTAGATTAGTGTTGAAAACAGTAGAGATATCTCTTGAAAATAATGTTATTAGGAATCAGTTTTTTCGGTCCAATTGAGGAAGGTCCAAAATCCAAAATGTGCAAAAGTCTACAGGTAGATTTATACAAAAATGTGAACATTGATGACAAACAGGACTCATCCCATCAGTTTGAACTAGCTTTATTTAATATCAATATACAGTGTATTAGTAACAAATTAGATCTTGTTGAACACTTTTTGGAGAAACATAACATCGATATTTGTATGTTTTCTGAGCATTGGCTGGGCAAAGAACAAGTGAAACATTTTTATATCAATAATTTTAGATTGATATCAAACTTTAGTCGGGTTGATCATATACACGGTGGTACAGCTATATATGCTAAGAACGTAGTGGCTGCAAAGTGTGTTCCAGTAAATAGTATTAATATTCTCTCTACGGAATTAATTTTGGAATGCTGTGCGATTAGCTTTTCAAAAGATCTTTGTATCATTAACCTCTATCGACCTCCTTCATCAGATAAACACCATATTGATACATTCTTTGAACTATTAAATGAAATAATATCGACTGCTGTGAATAAATTTAGACTGATAATAATTGCAGGTGACCTGAACATAAACCAATTCTGTGAAACTACCAATAAAAGAATGTTATTTGATATACTGCACTCCTTCAACTTGACCAATCTCATCAACCAATATACGAGAATTGCTACATCTAGTTGTGGTACTACTATGTCAAGTATAGACTATATAATTACGAATCACCCAGAAGCCCTAGATGTAACTAACATGGATCCTAATTTATCGGATCATTTCGGCCAATTAGTAAAGTGCAAGCTTGATCCTTCAGTTGCGGTACAAATAGAAGATTTCAATAGTAACAAATACACATATCGCTCCTATGATGACTGCTCTAGAAATAGCTTTAGTCTACGTCTAGCAAAAATGCACATGGAATATTCAAACTTAAATACTAGTGATATCAACGATTTTTTCGATAAGTACCTGGACGATTTCTTATGGTGCTTTAATACTGAATTTATTAAAAAGGTCAATAACAAGAAACACTTTCCAGATAAAATAGTATTCTCAATGAATCTAGAGGATAAAATAAATCGGCTAAAAAATATGGACTGGTTACGCAAACGTTTGTGTGACAGGAACGTGGAAAACTTATACAAACAGCTCAAAAAAGATGTCAATTGCCAGATAAGATCTGAGAAAACCACTTACTATCAATCTAAAATAAATAATTCCAATAATAAATGTAAAACTGTTTGGAATATTGTCAAAACAACTACACAACAGAGGAAGGATAAAATAATAAATGAAATTCATTATGAAAATAAGACTTTCAAAAATCCTATTGACATTTCAAATGTATTGGGCGCTTATCTAGCCACTATAGTAGACAAAAAAATGCAGGAAAATTTCAGCACTCTATCAAGATCATGTACAGTCAGCAATATAAACCCTCCACAATCCATGTTCTTTACTCCTGTTACACCCGACGATGTTATTAGGGTTATCTTAGATTTTCCAAACAAAAAATCAACAGGTCCAGATGAAATACCGATTTCAATTATTAAAGAAAATTGTTTTACGACAGCACCAATTCTGGCTGAGATAATAAATAAATCTGTCACAAGTGGAGTTTTTCCTACAGCACTTAAACTTGCTCGTGTGACTGTGATATTCAAAAAAGGTAACCATTCTGATCCTGCCAACTATAGACCAATCTCGTTATTGAGTATATTCTCCAAAACGATGGAAAAAACCGTAGCGACTCAAATTTTGAGTTATTTAAATAATTTTAACATTCTTTGTGACTCACAGCATGGATTTAGGATTGGTCGTTCTACGGAGACTGGTGTTGCCGAGTACGTTCAGTACATCAACAATGAACTTGATACTGGCAATCATGTTCTGTCACTGCAGTTCGATTTACCAAGAGCATTTGATACTGTTAGTAGTGATTTTGTGGCCCGCAAACTAGAATCTATTGGCATAAGGGGTTGCGTCAACGATTGGTTAGTAAGTTTCCTTAGTCAAAGAAAGTTTTTTGTTAACATAGGTAACACTAAATCCAAGGAGTTTCAATCAAAGTGGGGAACACCGCAAGGCAGTGTACTGGGCCCCTTGATTTTCCTTATCTTTATCAATGACTTACCAGAGTACATCAACTACGGTAAAGTTTTTTTATACGCCGATGATACCAGTGTCATTATATCAGACAGCTCTAAACTTGAAATTTACAAAAAAATAAAGGCAACAATTGAGAATTTTAAGAATTGGTGTCATAAAAATAGGCTCATGATTAATGAGGATAAAACGGTAATCATAGAATATTACATGCGCCCCCGAATACCTCTGAAACTCTCTTTGCAGTTTGAACGCAATGTCATAGAGACATCAAATAACACGACTTTTCTTGGTGTGGATATGGACTGTCACCTGTCTTGGAACCATCATGTTCAATCAGTCTGTAGAAAACTACAAAAAAGTTATTTCGTAATCAATAATTTGTCACATAAGTTGAATAAAGCAGCATTAATGGATGTACACTACGCTTTTGTATATTCAGCTGTATCATACTGTATAACTGTATGGGGCCAAGCTAGTGAGATTAACAGAGTGTTTATACTGCAGAAGCGTATCATCAGATTGATATTCTCGATACCTTTCAGAAACACATGCAGACATGTCTTTAGGTCTGAATACATTCTCACTGTTCCGTGTATTTATATATATAAACTGTTATTGTACACTTTTCAGAGTAAAGACAGATATCTGAAACATGGTGATATACACCATTACGACACCAGAATTAGGGAAAACATTGTAATAAATAAATTTTACCATACTTTTCATAGAAAATCGCCGGTCCATGCAGGATCAACCCTTTTTAATATGCTTCCAATGGAAATCAGGAATTTGACAGATGAGAATAAATTTAAAGCTAAAGTTAAAAAACTGTTAACTGACAATGCATTCTACTCTGTGGATGAGTTTAGGAACTATTTTAATAGTATTTAGGAGCAATGTGAAACTGTTATGTAATGATTTTGTGTTTGTGTTTATTAATTTTATTATTAACTGTTTTAATGTGTCAACTGTGTCGTAGAAATTTTAACTGACCTCATTTTATTTTTTACAAATATTTACTACTTATTATGTATTATTATGTATTTAGTCTATGGTAGTTTATCTGTAATTTATTGACTTATCCAATCCACCTTGGTGGCTTACTGGATGAAATAAAGATTGATTGATTGATTGATATCATAATTTTTTATATTCAAATAAATTTAGGAAAAAATTACCAAACCAGACATAAGATTTATTAGCAGAAATGGAGCACCTATCTACCCAAATAAGCTGAAGTATGCTGAGTTTAACAAAGTTGCTTGTCCTCAATCTCTGAATCTGAATCACGACCACTTCTTCCAAGATGTTTTCAAAATCTTGACTTTGAAGATTCTTTCAAATGAGAGATGATTATGCAAAACATGAACGAGCTTGGAGACCAGCTTGATATTATGACCATCGTAGGATTTTGACCATACGAGTTTCTTAACAGAAGCATGTTTATTTGTATTCACATATTTACGTGAGTAGGAACCAACTTGCTTTTGTATACTCATCCTATCTTCATATTCTAATCAAATATTGAAAGTACTCCTACCTGGTCTGCCGACGAATATACCTTCAAGGAATGCGTTCAACCTAATCATGTACAATTTTGATATCATATTTCATCTAGCAATCTATACTAACGACTTATAGTTTTTAAATAATGGTGTATACCTCACATATAGTGGATTATAATACTGCCATATTTCTCCAGCGGAGAAACAGGACACACAAAAATATGATGTTCATGTTCATGTGTTTCCGATGTTTGGCAAACCTGTTTAGACCACAATACGACCGCGGCCATTTTATGAGAAGGCGTCGACAAACAGTTGTATACTTGACTCTTCAGGGAAGGTGGTCTGTTCTCCAAATTTGTCGGTGCCAGGCGTGCGCTTAGGCATTGGCATTTCCCATTAGTGTAAGCTTGCCTCTGACCAAGCCACAAGAACTCAACTCTTTGCTTACCTTTTCCCGTTTCTCTGGTGGATGGATATTAATGAATTTCTTCATTAGATTGTTGGTCTGACCATATGGAATAGAAACTTGCCCACAGATGTCGCCAAAATGTAAACAGTGGTTTAGGATATTTACCTATGCTCAATGTGGAATGGAACGTGCAGGTTTTGGTATTAAATAGACGACTATAACCAAAATTATATATTATATAATAATTTTGATTTCGTTATAGTTTTGTGTTGCGTCGTGTTAGTATAGTAATCTTCTTTAACTAAGTATAGTTATATCTCAAATTCTGTAGTTTAGTTTTCTAAACCCAAAAGTCATAGTTGGCATATAATATAGAGATTGTTACATTAATGTAAGGTCTATGAATTCTTATTCTTCAAAAACTCGAAAGAAAAAAAGAAAAATATAAATGTCTATATGTGGACAGCAGTTGACAATTGGTTTTTGTTTTCGAAAACTTTCAGTTTTGTTGTGTTACTCCGAACGAAAATCCTGTGTACGCGCCTGCTTTCTATGATATTATTTTGGATGATCGACTTTTATCTAGCCACGCACAAAATGTTCCCAACACAGAGATTAAAATTTTGTCACGTCGTCGGTTCAGTGATCTATCTATACATGCAGATAGTAAATTTCATTTCAAATATTTTCATTACACTCCGCTGAATATTCAAATTATTTACAGAACGCCAATTGAATGTATTGGGTATTTAAATTTAATTCTAACTGTTAAACTGCTACCATAATAGATACACCTATGCATGTGGGTGCAGTTTCTAGTTTTCAGGATATGTGAATATGAAAATTATTTATTGAATGATCCGACAGACAGACCGACAGACAGACCGACAGACAGACCGACAGACAGACCGACAGACAGACCGACAGACAGACCGACAGACAGACCGACAGACAGACCGACAGACAGACCGACAGACAGACCGACAGACAGACCGACAGACAGACCGACAGACAGACCGACAGACAGACCGACAGACAGACCGACAGACAGACCGACAGACAGACCGACAGACAGACCGACAGACAGACCGACAGACAGACCGACAGACAGACCGACAGACAGACCGACAGACAGACCGACAGACAGACCGACAGACAGACCGACAGACAGACCGACAGACAGACCGACAGACAGACCGACAGACAGACCGACAGACAGACCGACAGACAGACCGACAGACAGACCGACAGACAGACCGACAGACAGACCGACAGACAGACCGACAGACAGACCGACAGACAGACCGACAGACAGACCGACAGACAGACCGACAGACAGACCGACAGACAGACCGACAGACAGACCGACAGACAGACCGACAGACAGACCGACAGACAGACCGACAGACAGACCGACAGACAGACCGACAGACAGACCGACAGACAGACCGACAGACAGACCGACAGACAGACCGACAGACAGACCGACAGACAGACCGACAGACAGACCGACAGACAGACCGACAGACAGACCGACAGACAGACCGACAGACAGACCGACAGACAGACCGACAGACAGACCGACAGACAGACCGACAGACAGACCGACAGACAGACCGACAGACAGACCGACAGACAGACCGACAGACAGACCGACAGACAGACCGACAGACAGACCGACAGACCGACAGACAGACAGACCGACAGACAGACCGACAGACAGACCGACAGACAGACCGACAGACAGACCGACAGACAGACCGACAGACAGACCGACAGACAGACCGACAGACAGACCGACAGACAGACCGACAGACAGACCGACAGACAGACCGACAGACAGACCGACAGACAGACCGACAGACAGACCGACAGACGGACCGACAGACAGACCGACAGACAGACCGACAGACAGACCGACAGACAGACCGACAGACAGACCGACAGACAGACCGACAGACAGACCGACAGACAGACCGACAGACAGACCGACAGACAGACCGACAGACAGGCCGACAGACAGACCGACAGACAGACCGACAGACAGACCGACAGACAGACCGACAGACAGACCGACAGACAGACCGACAGACAGACCGACGGAAATGAGTAACGTGGATTTTCGTTATCTAGCCATCATAACCCCCGTGTGGGGGTGGGTTAGAATATCTCCCATCGTATATCCTGCGTGTCGTAAAAGGTGACTAAAAGGAACCGAACTGCTGTCGGTATAAGCAGTAACCTCTTCTCAACCAACAGCTTTGGGTTTGAGTTGAGAAGAGTCAGGACACCTTTTTGTCCTTGGGGTGAGAAATTGCCCCTAAGGGCGGATGAAGCAGTAGGCACCATCTGGTCAACGGGATGAGGATGCAGAAAGCAAATGGGAAACTACTAAAATGAGTAAATGCACTTTACGAGTTCACAACATGTCTGTTAAGACATTGTGACTATGATGATGAGACATCATAAAATGCCCAAAAAGTGCATTATCTCAAATTGGAAAATTTTCGCGATCACAATAGGTACTCCCCTTACCTATCGGTGTGGGAAGTAAAATTCTAAGTCCTTTGGTTTCTGTAATAGGCCAGGCAAAGTTCGGATGGACCTAAAAAAGTTATTTATGTCACTAGGTCTTCCTTCACAGGTCAGTGGACAGTCCATTATGAAAGCAACAAATTTTTAAATTTTGCAACCACCCACCCCTCAACCACCGTAATTTCACCCCCACCCAAAAAAAAAGTAGAAAATGACCAGGAACCCCTAAAAACCCCTAAAACACCTAAAAACGAAATTATAGGAGCATTACCTACTACGACCCCACAACATATCATTTCATCACAATCCATGGAGCGGTTGCTGAGATTACGAGGCTAGAAAAAAGCGACAGACAGACAGACAGACAGACCGACAGACAGACAGACCGACAGACAGATAGACAAATAGACAGACAGACAGACCGACGGAAATGAGTGACGTGGACTTTCGTTATGTAGACATCATAAAATGCCCAAAAAGCTTATTATCTCAAAATCTAGAATTTTCGCGATCACAATACTACCCTCACCTATCGGTGTGGGAAGTAAAAGTAGTAATTTCCGTCAAGTCAAAAGTAACGATACCTCTGACTGGAGTTCTGCAAATTTTCCAGTACCCACAAGCAAGATCGCCGAAAATGAAGAATGGATTGAAGATCTGTTCAAATTATAAAACATAATTTACCTGGATGAAAATTTAAATCTGATTTATCAAAATTCCTTTTTGGCGACCTTGCTAATAGATACTGAAACATTTAACGGGCAGACAGTCAAAAGCATCGTTACTTTTGACTACTGTTTTATATCATTAAATGTGAAATTGTGTGCTGAAGGACTGCCAGCAATAATCGCTGAATTTTTTGCTTTCATTTCAAAGGTTTTAGTGGTCTTGCAAATTTTTAAAATCTAAAACATTGCGGTAGCTAGTAATTTGTTAAAATTATCTTTTTCTGTCCTAGTCCAGCTTCTTTTTGACCTTAGAGATGTTAGTATGTTACCGTCGTTGTTTCTGGTTAGAGTTGATTGGTTGTAGGGAATTTTTAAAATCATGGTCCTTTACTCTAGTTCGTCTGTATCTTTCTGCTAAATTAGTTGTTTTGTTCCACCTGAATACGTTTTTATTTACAGTTCATGGCCTGCTAGTTTGTTTATGGGTAGGGAAGTTGAAAAACACCGATTTGATTGAAATATCGAAATTAAATGAAAACTACCAGAGATTGATAACCACAACCACAACATCTCTGGTCATCTCCGTCAGGCTCGGGAGCTATTAGCAGGGCCTGAAGAGAGAATAGGACGATTCTGTCTCTCTCTGGATAGGAGTAACTTGAGATTGTTAGCAGGCTTGTTAACGGGTCACAATACCTTCAGGCGTCACTTGTTTGTGATGAGGGTGGTCAACGACCCAACGTGCACGTGGTGTGGTGAAGAGGAAGAATCCTCGGCACACATCCTGTGTCGCTGTGAAACCCTGGGTTATCACAGGCAGACTATGCTGGGCTCAAGAACCTTGGAACCAATAGAGATAAAACGGATAGGACCTAAGAATGTACTTGCCTTTGCCAAAAGGGCAGGTCTTAGGAACTAGCGCGGATAGAGGCGCAAAAGGGCCCATCGCGTGGCCTATGCACCAGCCACATTCCGTGCTGGATAGCCTCTGGTTCTTATTCATATTCATAACCACAAACTTATATCATTAGAGAGCCTATCAGTTTGCACATTTGATCATATAAAAAAAATAAGTATTCCCATTTGAAAAAATCAAGTTACCCATGATTGAAGTTTCCTTATTTAAGCTACCAATTTCTCCAAGTACGAATGTAATTCAAACTTGAAATACTGACCTAAGCTGACGTATTTCATGCTCCATGACAGGGCAGAGTCACAGCCCTCTAAGTTTTATAATCGCTGCGATATTCAATTTTTTTCTGATATCTACTTATACCAAAAATTGTGATTTGCACCTAAACGGTTCACTTTAAGTCCCATGTGTGATACATAAGGTCATACTAGAACTGACCAGGGAATCTAAATATGCAATAATATATAGAGTGTACCATTTAAAAAACATAACTTTAATATGGCACGCTTTTATTAAACACCCTGTAAAAAAGTCATTATTTTCAAAATGTATAGTCCAACTCGACCTACATACACTCGCAAAGTTAGCTTTTTGAAAAGTGGTGTTGTTTGGTCACAAGAGTCCGAGGCGTTGAGCTTGATAAAACGCTTTATGTAATCCCCGGCAGCATTTTTAGGTTAGAATTAAATCCACGCTTGACATAACGCATCAACTCTATTTCAGAGACGATTTTAAGGTCACGGAGTGCCTGTCACTATTAGTGTAAGGACGGCACTATTAGTGAATGACACTATTTCAATAACTCCTTATTATGCAGATACGAATTTAGCTATCGATTTTAAACTCCTCGGTGAGGCTAGAAGCCTGATGTGGTAATTTTACTTTAAAAGTGAATATGGAAGAAGGTGGTACTAGCAAAATGTCTAATATTTTTGATATTCCACAATATTATAAAAATCCATGTTGCGCATGCTCAGTACGGTTCTGGAGCGATTCGCATCAGAACTGGAACAAAAACAAAACAAAGCTACGCCAACTGACGATCTGTAATAAAGAACGCACTCTCTGTAACCATTTTCAAGTTCTCATTTGGTCCGTGCGATGGAGGCAAAGTTGGATTTTTAATGAACACCATGTCTACGTACGGGCATGAATACACAAAAAGAGAGTAAATTTCGGCTGTAAGAGTACATTTCTCCCTTGTTGATCGGAAAAAAGCAGTGACTCGGAAAGCTGCATAGGCCATGGACGTCTCAAAAGGGTAGTTTGTTTATTAATTGGAAGTACAGTTAACCGTTTAGCTGTTTCATCATTATAGTCACAATGCCTTAACAGACATGTGGTGAACTCGTAAAATGCATTAAGTCGGAGCTAGAGTAATACCAAAGTTTACGGAATAAATATAAGTTGGATCACTCCGCAAAAATATCAAAACAGCCTGCCCCTTGCCCCGTCTCCCCGGTCCACCGGTAGCAGTGTACCGACGTCAGCCGGGAGATACGGGGCGGCGCAAAGTAGTGGTTGAACGTGTGTAACGCGAAGTGTATACAGTGTCTCAAAAATATCGGATTTTGTTATCTCGGATTTGTTTGCAGGAAATGGATAATATTTTCAGAAGTTTGATTTTATCAATTAAATTTATGAACGGATTGAAAATGGCAATCAGATCCATCCTTATTTTGTGGTAAACCTTGAAATATAAAGGATATAAATACATGTTCCACGACGATTAGGACACGCAATAGGTCGGAACTGGGCAGTAGTAGAGAATTATATATCCAATTGTTACTTTATTCGTATTGGTCTATACAAATAGTGCCACTCTGAAGGCTATGCCTTGTGTAGAACATTGGCTGAAGTAATTTATATACAACTGAAATTTATGTCCCTAACCTACATGCTGCTACTTCGCCTCATGCCATCATCTGCCACTGGTGTTTGAGTTGTTTCATTTTATATGTCAGGTTATCTGCAGGATATACGTAGAGCCTCTTAGTATTCCATAATATCCAATTTCTATTTGTAGCCTTTTCTTCACTGATGATTTTGATCGTAATATTTTGAAGGTATTTGTTTTTGGTCACGTGACGTCCGATTCAAAATTATTAATGGGACACCCTGTACATTTGTGCCTTTCTGTGTTCCACCCGATAAAACAATTCCAACAAACCAGCACACGTCTAAAGTGATTAATTCAAGGCCTACAGGCCTACAGGTACTTAAAGGATTGTATCACGCTAAAAGCGTATAGTGAGACAAAATATTCATTCGGTGGTCTTACCGTACCACCTAGAGACATTCTGAATTATATTTTAGAGCTCGGAAATATTTTTACTGATAACAATTTAGTTTCTACAGTAGCAATTAGAATGACACTGAAAAGCAAAATGTCAATAATATTTATTCACATCCATGTAAAGCATTTCCACATCATTACCTTTTAAAATTGTACATACTAGTTCCTATATATTATACCATAAATTTTATAAGCTGTGATCTCAAAACTATGCCAAACAAACAAAACATCAAGTTAAATATACTTCAGCACCTTTGAACCAATTTTTACGTATCTACGAAACAGCTACAATATGTGAAATCATTTGAGATTCATTAGTAACAGTTTTACTTAACTTTATTTACCTACTGTATTAGCAAAATAAATATTTGTATTTGTATGTCTAAATCGGCTGTCAATACATAGTCTTTCAATGACCCTCGTATATACGTAAAACCCTGGCTTTAGCAAGTCCCCGCTAAAAAACTAGCTCAGCCAAAAGTGGTAATGGGCCACTGGAAATCCCATCAAACGATGAGCAGGTTGGTGTGGACGTTTCGGTCATATCAGCTTGCAGTAGCAATGTAAGGAATGAGACGACGGGATCAGTCCCTCGGTTCATCCTCATAAAGAAAATAGAAGGAGACTTCTCCAGAGTAAGCCCTTTTGTTATAGCTAAAACGTTGTATGGTCTCATTGGTGAAACAAAAAATGTTAGTAAAGCTAAAGATGGTCTATTAGTCGAAACGAAATCAAACAGTCAATCAGAAAGGCTTTTGAAAGTGAAACGTTTCCATGAATTCGATGTCAATGTAGTACCCCATAACACTCTAAACAGAACAAAAGGAGTAGTATACTGTCCAGACTTGTTAAATTGCCCACTAGAAGAAATTTTGGATGAGATGAAAGATCAAGGTATAGTAAATGTACAGAGAATTAAGACCAAGGAGGAAGGAGAGCTCGTAGACTCACCAAACCACATATTCACCTTCAATACACCTAAATTACCAACACACAGATAGCAATCTACAAGAGATTACCGGTTCGACCCTATATTCCCGCTCCACGTCGCTGTTTTAGATGTCAACTCTTTGGACACACAGCATCAAGATGTCAAGGAAACCAGGTCTGCGTCTACGGAAAATCTATCCATGAAGGTTCCCCATGCGAGCAACCCATTTCATGTGTCAACTGTGGCGGACAACACTCTGCCAGAGCGAAGTCCTGCCCTAAATATAAAATTGAATATGCCATCCAGGAACTCAAAGTCACTGAAAGGTTGTCCTACTTTGGAGCGAAACGGCGTGTAAACAGTTCCACACCCACAGTAGGAGTCTCGTATGCTCAAGCAACACGCACCTCAGCACCATCCCCTAATCCCCAAAGTTTCATGTCTGATCTTACCCCACAGATAGTGGATATAATAAAAACGACAATCGAGTCAAACCTCAGTATGTTTAATTCTTCTTTCTTCAGGCCCCACTCTGTATCTGTTTCGTCTTCTGTTGCAAATGAAAAAATGGAGTCAAGTTGATTGACTCAGTACTTCCCACACATAATGATGATACCATTTTATTATTTTCCCATTGCATGAAGCTATAGTTTTAAATCCCTTGCAACCAAATCATCGCCCAGCCGCCCGCAAAAAACAACCAACACAAAAACCTCTCGTAAATAGTTTCTTGCGTCTCCCTCCTTAGAAGCTAAGACGCCACATTTTTTTTTCTGCGTGCTTCAACTAAACGATGCGAAATGATCAGGAGCCTCCAAACCATCTAGAAACAAAGTTTGAGCTGTGTTTTTATATTTTTAGTTTTTTATTATTGCTGCGCCGCCACTGACGATTTTTCAAAGACAGACGCGTTTTCCATTCTCGCCGCGGCACTAAATTTGGTGTCAAAATTTCATTAAAACCAATTCAATAATTTTCGCTTTACGCAAAATACATAGAACGAAATAAAGCAAAACTCGTATGTATACATCACAAAATTGGTTTCTGTAATAGGCAAGCCAATATTCAGATGGACCTAAAAAAGTGTAATATGCCGCTACGTATTTTTTTCAACAGGTTAATGGACAAACTATTATGAATACAACAAATTTTTTCAGTTTTACAACCCCCCACCCCCCAACCGCCCCAATTTCACCCTCACCCAAAAAAGTAGAAAATGATCAGGAACCCCTAAAACGCCTAAAAACAAAGTTTGAGATGTTTTTATATTTTTAGTTTTTTTATTATTGCTGCGCCGCCACTGAAATGATTTTTTCCAAAACATACGCGTTTTCTATCCCCGCCGCGGTAGTAATACTGTGTCAAAATTTCATTAAAATCAATTCAATAATTTTTGCGATACGCAATAGCATAATATATCGATCTAAAACAACACTCGTATGTATACACCACAAATTCTAAGTCCCTTGGTTTCTGTAATCGGCAAGGCAATGTTCGGATGGACCTAAAAAAGTGTATTATGCTGCTAGGACTTTCTCTCTCAGGTCAGTAGACAGCCCATTATGAGTACAACAAATTTTTCAGATTTACAACCCCCCACCCCCCCAACCACCCGAATTTCACCCCCACCCAAAAAAAAATTGAAAATGATCAGGAACCCCTAAAACGCCTAAAAACGAAGTTTGAGCTGTTTTCATATTTTTTGTTTTTTTAATATTGCTGCGCCGCCACTGAGACGAGTCCTAAACATCAGACGCGTTTTCCTTCCTCGCCAAAGTAGTAATACTGTGCCGAAATTTCATTAACATCACTTCAGTAATTTCAACATTATAAAATACAGAACGATCTAAAGTAATACTCGTACCGTGAAATGGGGTGACTTTGGTCAATTTTAAAATTAAAGTGTAATTTACTCTTGAAATTTGAGAGTAAAAAAAGTATCAAAAAAATGCCAATATCGGTTTTGTTCATTCTATCTACTCCGTCGATAATATAATTATTATACTCATTATTTTTTTGTGAAAAAAATTAAACATTGATGATCAATGTTAAACTATTATTGGGGTTACTTTGATACCCCTCTTGACTTCTACGAAATTTCATAGTAACCCCAAAAAAATACCTAATACAAGAAAGAAAAATTGATTTAGTGTAAAGATTTGAGATTTATAGAGTTTTTTCGGTTTTTGGGATTACCTTTACAGCCGAAAACAAGTACATTTTACGGAATGGTAACTTTAGTATTTATTAGCCAAACGTTACAATACAAAACTACATATTTTATCAATCTTTAATAGTTTTATTGCCTATATAGTATAATTTGACAAATCATACTTTAACTTAGCTCATGATAAAATCAGAAAAAAAAATAACAGTTATTTGTACGAAGTTCGGAAACTTAACTTATAAACTAATAAATCAAAATACCATGAGATTCTTTGAGATCCTTATTTACATGTAACACCTCAACTAACTAGAGCTCTTTTGTGTTGATATCAAATGGAAACTCGACATAGTTTTCTATTTCCAATGGTTTTGGCAAAAACGCAACAATGTCACAGCGATCAATTTTTGATATGTCTTTGGGCATTCTCTTAAATCTTTTTCTATTATTAAACGACTTGAAACCTTCAACTAGCAACGGATTCGTTTTTATGATTTGGCACACATATTGATATGTTTGCTTGCCACGACTAGTAAAAAATTTTACTAGTACGTATCTTCCTTCTCTGCATTCTGTTTCGTCGCATGTCTCCTCCATAATGTTATCAGCATTGATTTCATCTTCCTGCTGCTTATCATTTTGGTTAGTTGATAGCGCCTGGCTTAGATCTTTAGTTGGGTTCAGGAGATTTATTTCAGGGGAACGGTGATCGTTGCTGAACGATGCTGTCTCATTATGATGTTGACTACTTGTTGGCTGAGGCGAAGTAGCTGTCACACTTCCAAATCTGGTAGAAATGCTCTTTCCAGGTGCGACATTTAGTCGCTTCTTTTTTCGAGCAGGTTGGTTAGAGCTGTGTTCATATCGTGACTCTTTCAGAAAAGTTGTCAAGGTGCTTTCTACTACTTGCTCACTGACTTCGTTTTCCCTGGGCAGTCGATCAAAAACTTTGTTTTTATTGAATGGATGTACTCCGGTGGCGCAAAACCCACTCATCATGTTGCGTTTTATTCCAGAACTGATATTCGGATAAGGGGAATTCGATTTTGGTGTCACCTGATCCATCTTGATCAACGCTTTGGTCAGAAGATGTGGAAAAGTATCTTTTGGAACGGTTGCCAGTCGGGGATTTTGAATTTTCCAAGTTGTTAATATTTGTCTCCAGGCAGACTTCATTGGTCGGAAAAAGGCCACGTCAAGTGGTTGAGTCAAGTGAGTTGAGTTTGGGACTAGGCAAACGAAATCTATTTGATGTTCGCTGCATAATCTTAAGACTTCATCATCTAAGTGGGATGAAAGGTTGTCACCTAACAAGACTTTTCGTCCGGGTAATTTTCTTGGCATGAGGTAGAAATGCTGTTATGAACCAGTCCCTGAATGTAGGACCATCGATCCACCCACTCATCGTTCGATTAAATCGGGAACCTTGCGAACAACAAGGCTGGGGAAATCCCCACTCAGCACATTTTGCTGCAGATTGTAATATTAAAGCCTCTTCACGTTCGGAGAAAACTGGTTGAGCACCAGGTTTTTTGCCAAATTTGCCATGATACTTGTTATGTAGTGTTCCATAAGGAATATTGTACTTTTCAGATGCTCGACGTAACGTCAATCGGTTTTCAGCTCCGTCTGTTATAGCCTGATTCAAATTCTCTTCAGTATAGTTCCGATAGTGTCGGGAGCCTAAACGCCTTTTATAACTTCTTGGCATGATGCTAAAACAAAAAGTCTGATTAGATAATAAAGAGACTGAAAAACGTATAATTGATCTGAGCTACCCAAAAGAATTAACATAATGGGGTTACATTGATCAAAGTAACCCCGCATTGGTGATCAATGACACCCCATGCAGATCGTGCCGCCAAAAAACCGATGTCGGTTTAGGTTATGATTTGCAATAACATCAATAGTATTGATCAAGCAACTTGTGATCGTGTGAATTACATACAATTTGCTTATTTGCGATACTCAGACCTGTAGTTCAGAAGTTATTTAAGCTATTAGAATTGAACAAAACTACTACTTACATATTTCTGTTAATTTTGCACCAATCAACAAAGATTTATCCACTGCAACTAACCACAGGCTGACAATGACGTTCAGTAATGCCAACCGTAAAAAAGATAATCGGAAGAGTGCGTTCAGTTTCGTAGAATTCGAGTTTTATTACGATGTGAAGTTTTTATCAAAGTAAACCCAGGAATCAAAGTAACCCCATTCCACGGTATGTATACATCGGAAAATTCTCCGAGTCCCTTGGTTCCTGTAATACAAAAGGCAATGTTCCGAAGGACCTAAAAAAGTGTATTATAGCGCTAGGTCTTTCTCTCTCAGGTCAGTAGACAGCCTATTATGAGTACAACAAATTTCTCAGCTTTACAACCCCCTACCCCCCAACCACCCCAATTTCACCCCCACCCAAAAAAAAGTAGAAAATGATCAGGAACCCCTAAAACACCTAAAAACGAAGTTTGAGGAATATTTGAAATTTTTCGTTTTTTGCTAATTACTCCGCCGCCCATGCACCGATTTTCAAAATTGTAGCAACATTACCTACTACGACCCTACACCATATCACCACCGAAATTTCATCAAAATCTATGTAGCGGTTACTGAGATTAGGAGGCTAGAAAAACGCCAACAGACAGACAGACCGACAGACAGACCGACAGACAGACAGACCGACAGACAGACCGACGGAAATGAGTGACGTGGATTTTCGTGATGTAGGCATCATAAAACGCCCAAAAAGTGTATTATCTCAAAATCGAAAATTTTCGCGATCACAATACTCCCCTCACCTATCGGTGTGGGAAGTAAAATGGAGTCAAGTTGATTGACTCAGTACTTCCCACACATAATGATGATACCATTTTATTATTTTCCCATTGCATGAAGCTATAGTTTTAAATCCCTTGCAACCAAATCATCGCCCAGCCGCCCGCAAAAAACAACCAACACAAAAACCTCTCGTAAATAGTTTCTTGCGTCTCCCTCCTTAGAAGCTAAGACGCCACATTTTTTTTTCTGCGTGCTTCAACTAAACGATGCGAAATGATCAGGAGCCTCCAAACCATCTAGAAACAAAGTTTGAGCTGTTTTTATATTTTTAGTTTTTTATTATTGCTGCGCCGCCACTGACGATTTTTCAAAGACAGACGCGTTTTCCATTCTCGCCGCGGCACTAAATTTGGTGTCAAAATTTCATTAAAATCAATTCAATAATTTTCGCTTTACGCAAAATACATAGAACGAAATAAAGCAAAACTCGTATGTATACATCACAAAATTGGTTTCTGTAATAGGCAAGCCAATATTCAGATGGACCTAAAAAAGTGTAATATGCCGCTACGTATTTTTTTCAACAGGTTAATGGACAAACTATTATGAATACAACAAATTTTTTCAGTTTTACAACCCCCCACCCCCCAACCGCCCCAATTTCACCCTCACCCAAAAAAGTAGAAAATGATCAGGAACCCCTAAAACGCCTAAAAACAAAGTTTGAGATGTTTTTATATTTTTAGTTTTTTTATTATTGCTGCGCCGCCACTGAAATGATTTTTTCCAAAACATACGCGTTTTCTATCCTCGCCGCGGTAGTAATACTGTGTCAAAATTTCATTAAAATCAATTCAATAATTTTTGCGATACGCAATAGAATAATATATCGATCTAAAACAACACTCGTATGTATACACCACAAATTCTAAGTCCCTTGGTTTCTGTAATCGGCAAGGCAATGTTCGGATGGACCTAAAAAAGTGTATTATGCTGCTAGGACTTTCTCTCTCAGGTCAGTAGACAGCCCATTATGAGTACAACAAATTTTTCAGATCTACAACCCCCCACCCCCCCAACCACCCGAATTTCACCCCCACCCAAAAAAAAATTGAAAATGATCAGGAACCCCTAAAACGCCTAAAAACGAAGTTTGAGCTGTTTTCATATTTTTTGTTTTTTTAATATTGCTGCGCCGCCACTGAGACGATTCCTAAACGTCAGACGCGTTTTCCTTTCTCGCCAAAGTAGTAATACTGTGCCGAAATTTCATTAACATCACTTCAGTAATTTCAACATTATAAAATACAGAACGATCTAAAGTAATACTCGTATGTATACATCGGAAAATTCTCCAAGTCCCTTGGTTCCTGTAATACAAAAGGCAATGTTCCGAAGGACCTAAAAAAGTGTATTATAGCGCTAGGTCTTTCTCTCTCAGGTCAGTAGACAGCCTATTATGAGTACAACAAATTTTTCAGCTTTACAACCCCCTACCCCCCAACCACCCCAATTTCACCCCCACCCAAAAAAAAGTAGAAAATGATCAGGAACCCCTAAAACGCCTAAAAACGAAGTTTGAGGAATATTTATTTTTTTTTGTTTTTTGCTAATTACTCCGCCGCCCATGCACCGATTTTCAAAATTATAAGAACATTACCTACTATGACCCCACAGCATATCGCTGCCCAAATTTTATCACAATCCATGCAGCGGTTACTGAGATTACGAGGCTAGAAAAACGCGCACAGACAGACAGACAGACAGACAGACAGACAGACAGACAGACCGACAGACAGACAGACCGACGGAAATGAGTGACATGGATTTTCGTTATGTAGACATCATAAAACGTCCAAAAAGCGTGTTATCTCAGAATCGAAAATTTTCGCGATTACAATACTCCCCTCACCTATCGGTGTGGGAAGTAAAACAACGTAAAATGACCTTTAAGTTGCCGGAATTTAAAATTCTGCCAAAAACACCCTCTAGATACAAACTGCTGGTAGTATCCAGAATAATATTCGCTTAATATTCAAGTAATTCGCTGTATAATATCATTGAGAAAAGTTGAAGGAATATATTAATTTGAACCTATTACTTGCGACCTTGCAAATGCGGAAATTAATAGAGAATAAATTATTACTTGGCAACGTCGCAACCGATTCCAAAAATATTTTAGGGTTGAATAGAGATCAATGATGGACACTAGAAGAACTTGAGAGAAAGTTATAGTTCCATATAAAAAAATCAAGTTGATCTCTATCCTACTTTCCCGCAACACCCTGTATATTTCAAAATATTTTTAGGATATGCATCTCAAGTAACCAAATAACTTTTGTATTTGAGATTTTCTTCTATCAGCTATAGCTTGCGAGATATCGAAGAATTACACACTAAATGGGCAGCCTGTATACATCGGAAAAAATTCAAGTCCTTTAGTTTCTGTAATAGGCATAAGGCAATGTTCGGATAGACCTAAAAAAGTTATTTATATCGCTAGGTCTTCCTTCATAGGTCAGTGGGTAGTCTGTTATGAATACAACAAATTTTTCAATTTTACAACCCCCCAACCCCCAACCACCCCAATTTCCACCCCCGCCCAAAAAAAGTAGAAAATGATCAGGGACCCCTAAAACGCCTAAAAACGAAGTTTCAGCAATATTTAATTTTTTTTGTTTTTTGCTAATTACTCCGCCGCCTATGCACCGATTTTCAAAATTATAGCAGCATTACCTACTAAGACCCCACAGCATATCGCTGCCCAAATTTCATCACAATCCATGCAGCGGTTACTGAGATTACGAGGCTAGAAAAACGCGCACAGACAGACAGACAGACAGACAGACAGACAGACAGACAGACAGACAGACAGACAGACAGACAGACAGACAGACAGACAGACAGACAGACAGACAGACAGACAGACAGACAGACAGACAGACAGACAGACCGACAGACAGACAGACCGACGGAAATGAGTGACATGGATTTTCGTTATGTAGCCATCATAAAACGCCCAAAAAGCGTGTTATCTCAAAATCGAAAATTTTCGCGATCACAATACTCCCCTCACCTATCGGTGTGGGAAGTAAAAGGAATCCCGCCTCCACCTACCCAAGAAAAAAGAAAGAGAGATCCTAAGGTTAACTCCGAAGGATCTTCTTGTGATGAGCAAAATCTTTTCGTGGAACCAGAGGCTGCAGGTACGCGCTCACCTAGGAAGCTAAAAAAGGTTGGCTCAAGGGTAAACCCAGGGGCCGAAGGAGTAGCAGCAGCCAAAGTAAAGAACGTCCTAGTCAAGAATCTGACTCTAGTCAACATCCATTGTGATACTTACCTGTGATATACGTGTTTTCAGATATTTATTATTATTTTTTTTTATTTACATTTTACCAAGTACTAGTCCGGACTCTTATACATTGATACTTACCTAGACCTTATATTTCTTCTCTTTCATTTGCATTTCAAGCCAATCCGGCTAAGATTTCAGCTTCCATTCCTTAATCGTAATCCGAATGGAAAATATTTTGCAATGGAACTGCAACGGAATAAGTGCAAAGTATGACGAATTGAGAAGGCTCCTGGGCGAAACTTCACCATTCTGTATGGCTCTACAGGAAACTCATTTTAAGCCATCAGACACTTTTAGTCTTAGAGGATATAAAATTTTTAGGAAGGATATCATACCCAATCTGCGAGCCCATGGTGGTGTGGCAACACTTCTTAGAGACAATCTCCCGGTAAGGGAGCTACCACTGAACACAAGCCTATAAGCGGTAGCTATAAACGTTCTGCATCCTCTAAAATTCACCCTGCGTAACATATACCTACCTGATACCAATTGGACACAAACACACTTAGAAAACGTTATTCTCCAACTACCCGAGCCTTTTCTTATGGTAGGGGATTTCAATTCCCATAGCCCTATATGGGGGTCAGCGACAACTAGCGCTAGAGGGAGAACTATTGAACTTGTGATCGACAACTTCAACCTTATAGTTTTGAATACAGGAGAAGGTACATATATCAATTCAAGGTCTCATACCTTATCAGCTATAGATCTAGCAATATGCTCTCCAAACATAGCTAATCTGTTTGGATGGAGATGTCTGAACAGCGGTACCTCCTCTGATCATCTCCCTATTCTAATTGAGTGCGCTAGTCGAACAGTCAACAACGAACGGTCAAGAAAATGGGTATTGGAGAAAGCAAAGTGGCAAATATACAAAGAAAAGCTGCAAACTCGACAACAGTCCATAGAATATCTGGATTGAACAATTTACAGAAGCAATCGTTGAAGCTGCTTTAGCATCTATTCCACTGTCTATACGGCCCACGAACAGGAGTTCAGTCCCATGATGGAACGATGAATTATCAGAGGCAATAAGAAAGCAAAAAACTGCCTTAAATACTTTCAAACGTCATCCTACTCAAGACAACATGATTGCATTCAAACGCCTCCGAGCAAAAGCACGCCAGCTCAGCCTATCCAGCAAAAGAAAATCCTGGTAACAATATGTCTCTACCATTACAATAGATACTCCTCACTCTGAGATTTGGAACAAAATAAGGGCGATCAAAGGAAGAAAACTGCTTCCGGTATCACCGGTGCTAGAAGTAGAAAGTCAGTTGGTCTATGATGGAAAAGACATCGCCAATGCATTTGCCAACCATTTTGAACAAACAAGTAGTGATGACAACTATAATCTAGCCTTCCTTGTCCATAAGGAACAAAAAGAACACTACATTAACTTTGGTGAGCAACCCCAAGCAGAATACAATAGGAGCATAACAGTGACTGAATTTGAATGTGCACTGTCAGAGACAAAAAATACCGCTCCAGAAGACGATGGTATCCATTACGAATTCATACGTCAGCTGCCAAATTCAGCAAAAGAAAAACTTTTACAGCTGTACAATATAATATGGGCTAGTGGAACCTTCCCAGAGAAGTGGAGCGTCGCCACCATAATCCCCATATTGAAACAAGGAAAAGATCCCAAACTAGCGTCAAGCTACCGTCCTATTTCTTTATTATCCTCTCTTAGTAAAACCTTGGAAAAAATTGTTAGTAAGCGTTTAATGTGGTTCTGTGAGAAAAATAATCTAATAAATGATTTCCAAGCAGGTTTCAGAGAAAATAGATCTACGCTGGATCAATTAGTCCTACTAGAAAATGCAGTGCAAAATGCCTTCACGAAAAGACAACACCTTGTAGCCGTACTTTTCGATTTGGAGAAGGCATTTGACTTGACCTGGCGTTTCAATATCCTGAGCACTTTGAAAAGCTGGAATCTGCAGGGAAACCTCCCGGGATTCATACAGTCCTTCTTAAGTCATCGAAAATTCAAGGTTAAAAATGGAAGCCACTTCTCAGACCTGATGACGCTAGAAAATGGGGTACCCCAAGGATCTACCTTGAGCGTCACGCTATTCATAATTGCTGTCAACTATCTAACAGACGCAGACGGTCTGGCATCTACCATAGTCAGGACATTATATGCTGATGATATAGCCATATACTATGCATGTACTTCTATAGAGGATACTGAAAGTAATTTGCAAGTAGCTATCAATCGCCTTGCAAAAAATGCAGAAATGACGGTGCGAAAACCGATTCTGGAGTAGGAAGTGCTATATGTCATCATGGCAACGGTCACTCATGGACGTTACCAATCCAAGCCTCAATTTACACGGCCGAATTATATGCAATCCTGCAAGCACTAAATTTTGCGACGAAAGATGACTACAGAGAATTTTTGATATGTACTGACTCACTCAGCTCCATCCATGCACTCAGCAATGTTTTCAGTAGAGATCCGCTCATCCTCTCTATCTTTGAATCACCTAGACCGCATGGAAAAGAAAATTACTTTCGTTTGGATACCAAGCCACGTCGAAATTATAAGTAATGAAGCAGCAGACCTAGCTGCTAGGAATGCTGCGCAACAGCTACATGCAGATAATATCCCGGTACGCACAGAAGACGCTAAGCAATGGTTTAAGGGAAAAATATTGGCTAAATGGCAATACCGCTATAGTAGGCCCAAAGTAAAGCTACTTGAAGTGAAGGACAACATCTACCAGTGGCCTTTTCACCTCAACATCAAAAGACGCGAGCAAGTAGTAATAAATCGACTTAGAATGGGTCATACCAACATCACCTCAATGCACCTTCTAAGAGGCGAGTCACCACCCCTGAGCCCGTCATGCCAAGAAACCATTACAACTAAGCATATTCTGTTAGATTGTCCTCAATATGAGCATTACCGCATGCAGCTTAATTTGCCAAATAATCTCCGTTGTTGTCTGAATTCTGTGGAATCCATTAAAAATTTTTTGAAATTCACGCAACTGACTAACATGTTCACCAAAATCTAATGTGATTAAAACTAGAATTACACAGTTACTACAATAATGTGTCAACTCAAAACCAGATATGCGTCTAATAACCATGTAGTTGATGCCGCTTAACAAAAAAAAAGAACTCAGCTCCAGGTCCAGACGACGTCCCAATTCAACATTTACAAAACCTTCCAACCAAAGCTAAATTGCATTTACTAAATATACAGGGTGGGCCAATAGTGCGTGGACGGAGGATTGTGGGCTTACTAAAAAATATTTTGAAAATCTGTCACTCGATCATGGTAGGGACCTTTGAGGGATAGAACGTAAAAATATTTTCACTTAAATTTTGACGTTTATACAGGGTGATTCATATCAACCTTACATTTTTTTGAATGGAACCCCCTATATATTATTGCATATTTGGATTCCTTGATCAATTCTAGTGTGACTTTATGTATCACACATGGCACTTTAAGCGAACCATTTAGGCGCAAATCACCTTTTTTGGTATAAGTAGGTATCAGAAAAAAATTGAATATCGCAGCGATTATGAAACTTAGAAGGCCGTGACTTTGCGGTACGACTAAGCATGAAATGCGCCACCTTAGGTCAGATGGCTAAATTTGAATTCGTTTTGTACTTGGAGAAATCAGTAGATTAATTAACGAAACTTCAATCACAGATAACTTGACTTTTTCAAATGGGAATGCCTACTTTGGTTTAAAGAATCAAATGTAAAATTTTATTGCCTTTCTAACGATATAGCATTCTCGATATCAATCTTATTTGGTTTTCATTTTATTTCAAATTTTCAGTCAAATCGGTGTTTTTCAATTTTCCTGCGTGCAAACAACCTAGCAGGCCATGAAAAATAAACAAAAGCTCTTTAATATTGAAGACACCAACTAACTTAGTAGAAAGATGCAAACTAACCAGAGCAGCGAGGTAAGATTATGAAAATTCCTTACAACATATTAGCTCTAACCGGATAGAACAGCGGCAAGATGTCTAATGTCAATGAGTAGCTGGGGTATGACAGAACTGTTTATTTTTCACAGCCTACTAGCTACTGAGGTCTACTAGAGCTTGACAACTTTCGAAAACGATTAAAAATTTGGAAACAAAAGGAAAACTACCAGCTATTTTTGCTTACAGTCTAACATGTTTAGAATGAAATTTCGCATTTAATGGGATAAAAAAATTAGTCATTTCCGTTTAGTTAAGTCAAAAGTGAAGATATCTCCAACTGGAGCACTCTGAACATCTATTGAAATAATTGCTAGAATATTTTAATTACGCTATGTTGTAATTGTGTTTATTTTATTGTAGTTTTCTGCAAACTAAATTATGTTCTACAAACTGCAATTCAAGTTTCATTTTCCGAGATTTTGCTAATAAGTCGAAGTACCTACTGAAGAATTTGAAGGGTGTCAGTCAGAGGTATCATTACTTTTGACTTACGGAAATGGATACTTTTTTATAGCATTAAATGTGAAAATTTATTCAGAAGACATAGATATTCTACTGCCAGCAACAATCACTAGTAGTTTTCCTTTGATTAAATATTTTTTTACTGACTTTGGAAATTGGCTAATAGCTAGTAGGCTGTGAAAAATGAGCGTTCTTGTTACCGCTATTGTTTCTGGTTAGAGCTAATATGTTGTAATGAATTTTCATAATCTTGCCTCGTTGCTCTAGTTAGTTTGCATCTTTCTACTAAGTTAGTTGGTTTCTTCCATATTAACGAGCTTTTGTTTATTTTTCGTGGCCTGCTAGGTTGCTTGCATGCAGGAAAATTGAAAAACACCGATTTGGCAGAAAATTTGAAATAAAATGAAAACAAAAAATGATTGATACCGAGAATGCTATATCGTTAGAAAGGTAATCAAATTTTACATTTGATTCTTTAAACCAAAATAGGCATTCCCATTTGAAAAAATCAAGTTATCTGTGATTGAAGTTTCCTTAATTTATCCTCTGATTTCTCCAAGTAAAAAAAGAATTCAAATTCAGCCGTCTGACCTAAGGTGAAGCATTTCATGCTTAGTCGTAGCGCAAAGTCACGGCCTTCTAGGTTTTATAATCGCTGCGTTATTCAATTTTTTTCTAATACCTACTTATACCAAAAAAGGTGATTTGCGCCTAAACGGTTTGTTTAAAGTTCCATGTGTGATACATAGAGGCACAATAGAATTGACCAAGGAATCCAAATATGCAATAATATATAGGGAGTTCCATTCAAAAAAATATAAGTTTGATATGAATCACCCTGTATAAACGTCAAAATTTAAGTGAAAATACTTTTACGTTATAGCCCTTAAGGGTCCCTACCATGATCAAGTGACAGATGTTTGAAATATTTTTTAGTAAGCCCATAATCCTCCGTCCACGCACTATTGGCCCACCCTGTATATAATCAAATACTAAGAAGTAGGAAATTCCCGGACATTTGGAGGCAGGCGATAGTAATTCCAATATTAAAACCCAATAAACCCCACGACGAACCAGCCTCCTATAGACCTATATCACTGACAGTTTGCATGTGCAAACTGATAGAGAGGATACTCAATAAACGTATTATATGGTTTCTAGAAACCCGCAACATACTCGTTGACAATCAAAACGGATTTAGAAAAAATAGATCAACACAAGACAGTTTAATCGCATTAGAGTCATCAATAAAGAAGCATTTTCAAACAATCAGAAAGTTATTGCAGTCTCCTTCGATATAGCGTGGAGATTCCATATCATTAAATCCATGGCTGATATAGGAATCAATGGAAATATTCTAGCATTCGTACAGGGATTTATTAGCAATAGAACTATCAAAGTTAGAACAAATGGACAGACTTCAAGCAGCAAAATTCTAGAAAATGGAACACCACAAGGGGCAGTATTGAGTGCTACTCTATTTTTAATAGCGATCAATGGGTTGGGAAAAATGTTCAAGGCACCTGTAAGATCCTTACTATACGCAGACGATTTAGTTATTTATCTAGCAACAAATAACTTATACATTGGGCAGAAAATCATCCAAAACGCACTAATCGAGGCTGAACGATGGGCTCTTGATACAAGATTTCAATTTTCTACAGAAAAAACTAAGTATATTTTGTTTAGTATGTCGAAACGAAATGTAAAGGATATAATACTAAAACTAAACGGGACTACCCTTGATAGAGCCAGCAGCATTAAATTTCTAGACATGAAAAACTGATGTCATAAAAAATTCGGCAATACGGATTGCATTTCGGCTGCTAAGGACAACACCTATAAATACCATACATGCGATAGCAAAAGAACCACCACTTACGACACGAAGGCAGTACCTGTCACTTTGTTATGCAGCTAAGGTATCCACATCGAAAAACAATCCAGCATATAACGCTACATTCTCCACATGCAACGCTGACCATTACCGGAATAACAAACACTTACCACTCTCTGAACGATCAAAGAAATATGGATTTGATTTAGAACATCTGACAAATACATTGCCATCCCGTTCCTGTAAACCACCATGGAAAATACCTATACCAGATATAGATACATCTCTAAGAGCATATCCAAAGACAGAAACAAACCATCAATTCATAAGAAATAAATTCGGGGAAGCTCTACAGAAATATGACAACTTCAGAACAATATATACAGATGCAACAAAATTCAAAAGGAGAGTTGGATATGCAGCTGTCAGCAAAGACTGTACTCGTACCATAGCACTTCGCAGTCACTGCAGCATATATACTGGGGAACTAGTCGCAATTAGCCTAGCACTAACCTTTGCATCGGAGATTCCAGAAAGTAAAATACTGATGGTATCAGATTCACTGAGTGCACTGGAAGGGATCAGGCAGCTGTATCCAAACAACCCTCACCTCATAAAGATCAAAGAGCAAATATTTAACTTGCATCGAGATGGCAAACTAGTCCAGTTTATGTGGGTCCCATCGCATACAGGTATCTCGGGAAACGAAAAAGCAGACACCATAGCCGCGAGAGCAGTGACCGATGCAATCACCCTGAACCAGACGTCGTATTTCGATCAAAAATTGCTGGTCAAACAACATATGCACATGGTATGGCAACAACAATGGGACCTAGACAATAGAAAGCTACATCAAATAATGCCAAACACAGGAACCCACCTATCACTCCCAGGAACCAGACGTAACCAGGTCATTATATCCCGCCTGAGAACAGGACACACACTGGCCACACACAAATTTCTCTTTGACAACACCGAACCACCAAGATGCGAATCCTGCAACAGCCAGCTGACAGTTAAGCATATCATTTTGGAGTGCAGCTCTAACGACAATGCAAGAATCATCCACAATTTACCCGAAGGATATAGGCTACTATTATTTGTTATAACTGTATCTCACCTAACCATCTAACTTATTGTAGTATCCATATAATAATTATTATTATGTAAGTTTTGTGCCGTCCGCCGCTAATAACCCTACGCGGTTGATGCGGTTTTCTGTTTAAATAAAAAAAAAAAGATTGACAGTATTCTGTTGATAACCAGAAAACTTTTATGGACTAGTGTAAAAAATATAGGTTTTGCCTGGGAAAAGCATAGCCGTAAAGCACTTTCACTGGAAGGCGATGAAATTGTTTACTGCAAATACTTGAGAAGTATAAAGCCGTACCGAACAGAGTACATAAACGTCTTTTATCTTGATGAGACATGGATCAGTGAAAGTTATGTAGTAGGTACCAAAAATGTGGCATGACAAAAATATAAGCAGTGCTCGCCAAGCTTTCATAGAAGGCCTATCAACGGGTATTAAGGTAACTTCAGGAAAGGAAAAAGGCTTATAATCGTCCATATTAGAAGCGAAGAGGAATCTCTTAAAAAAGGTTTGTTAACCTTTCAGTCTTCCCATACGGGTCATTACCCCACGAGGACATGAATTCGGATGTTTCTGAAGACTATTTTGGTGAAATGATAAAATATCTTCCGGCTGATTCAGTGGTAGCTATGGATAACGCAAGCTATCCTTCACGACGCATAAAGAAAGAACAAGAACAAGAAATTACCGACTGGCTAACCTCTAAAGATATTGAATTTGAAGGTAATTTGATAAAAAAGGAACTTTTATATAGGTATAGCAAATTTACACAAACATCTCTTTATGAAATACGCCGTAGAAGAATATAGCAGCAAAACATGGTATAACCCGAGAACAGCCACCACAAAGAAGCGGCAAAACCTATCGGACCTTTGATGTTCGGCAGGTCATCATTAGTAACCTTAAATCGGCTTGAACTGACTCGCATCCACACTATTACATTGAGAAAAATATTTTCATCAATTTAATAATTTGTTACACGGAAAAAATAATAAATTTTATAAGAATTTATTATGAGTTGCGATGTGTATTTATTGCGCATTCACAATATTAAACTGAAAAAAATAACACATACTTCATAACACATACTTTCAGGAAATTTAACTTTTTCTTCCAGTGTATCGTGGAGTTTGACATTTGTCCACAATAACCCCGCGCATGCGTTATGAAAATCGGTGCCTGCTGTGCCGCTTCTCTGTGGTGGCTATTCTCGGGTACAACGCGTCCGCCATATTATGCAAATTAAATCCTACAGACCTTATATCGGCGCAAGAGAACGGATTTGTAGCCAGACATAACACGACATTCAAAATCAAAGACCTCGAGATACTGTTTGATGAAACCATTAAGGAAGTAACACCAGAAAACTGGCGAAAAGCAGTCCAGCATGTCATTAAACAAAAGAATAAAATGTGGAATGTTGACTACTTGATCGATCAGGCCGTCACGTCGACCCGTTAATTATAACATTAAGGGGAGATGACAGTTCCTCAGATGATGAAGACTATTATGATTTTTTAAAAGTTTATTTCTGTATAATATATCTTTGTATGTTTAATAAAAAATAAGGGTACCTAATACTGAGTAAAGTTCTTTCCTTCTTACAAGTATCCTACCTTTGGTCTTGGGTACACCATTTTCAGGGCTATTGAACAGATAACAATAGCCAAAACCCATCAACTCGGGTGATACTACCTGCAATTGATAAAAGGAAAGAATTTTGCAATTACATCAATGACGGACAATAAAAAATGTCTCAAGTATTCGCTGGGTCACTATGTAGTCCCTTCGAATACGTAATGCGCTTTTATTGCTTTATACCTTTCCGAAATGCAATATAGCTGGGGACAGATTAGGAAACCTTACAAATAGTTTTTGGTAGCAAAGTATACTGTGTCGAAAATCAGGTTCATCGTGTATCTTCGTATTTAAGAGAACTATAAAAAACAAATTATGTTTAGGATTTTTCCTTTAAATTTAAGCCCTACGTTTAACGTATATATAAAATATTAGCAAATAAACTAACAAATACTTCACAACCCACGTAATACTATATGGATATGTACAACCACAGAATGTACATTAGATATTCCAGTTTGAACATGTATATTTTGAATATTCATAGGACGTTAAATGTACATATGAAAAATGATACACACTAGTGTAATATACTATGTATATTCACGTAGGCATATTGATATGTGAGAATACATAAGATGCTGGTGTGATATATAATATATTCGTACGTGAATATACATCTCTGACTATCTGAGTATCATATATAGTGTCATATATACATCTAGTAGTTGTACGCCTGTGCGAAGGACAACTAGTGCCGCCATTGCTGATTTCTGGCCATTCCGACGTTCGCGTCCTTAGTCGTAGTTAGCGTGTGTGTGCTGGTACTGGTTGTGCCTGATTACCTGATCGAGTGAAATATTGTGCAATGTTACTTATCTTCTGGCTACTGACAACACTCGCATCCAGCGACGGTAAGTCGTAAGCGGAACAAACCACCTGCAAAATTTTATAACCTTGATTTCTTTGTGATTTTAGACATGCCATTCAACAGGAAAGAGATGACAATCGCAGTAATCGATTTTACCAAGTATTATTATTGTAACTAGAAATTGAATTAATAACAATACGAAATGAAAGTATAAGGTACGTTTATTTTCCTGCCCCCACATTGAACTTTCATACACTATGCATGTGCATTAAGAGTACATGAATGTACATTTAACCCTTAACTGGTAACGTGCCGTCTGTGAGACTGATGCAAGCAATATTAAATTCGACCCTACAACAAAACCTTACCGCATTTCTAGTAAATGACCTCATCTAATCTACCAGCCATTGGTATCCCTTTTATATCCCGTTTATCAATAAGTTTGCATGAACAATATTCCAGATGTGCTTAGTTGTTAGTTTGGTTCAGTCTGCGAGACGGAACGTTACGGTTTACGCTATAATTTTTCTCAACTGGTAGTCATGGCAGGTCCGTCATTTTTTACCAAAATATTTTTATAGGTGTATTGCTTTACTTATTATCAATCACAAAATATATAGATTTGAGTGTGGTCAATTTTTTTTTTATTATCTTGGTCCTACAAATTTGTGCTGCTAATTTGTGTTCTAGTTAATAATTATCATATTTTTTTTCTTTGCATCACATGTTCTGCTACTTTATACAAAACTATTATTAAAGGATATATTATCCAACAAATCTTCATGCATTTTTTCCAAAAAATAATTAGGAGAATTTGATTTTTTAAGCTTCAAAGAGGTTACAGTCTCACAGACTGCATGTTACCAGCTATGACCCGGGCTTGCACGTTACCGGTTAAGGGTTAATGGATATATCATGGATGTGGAGATTCGCGACAGACGTACATGCAATATAAATTTTTTATGTCTATTTTACATCCATTAGATATACATATCCACTGTATGCAGATTGTATATACCTACTTTTGTTATGTGAGAAAGCTATACAACCAAGCTAAGGGTTAGTATCGTACGTTGCCTGTACTATAGCATGCCCGGCGACTCCAAAGCGACGAATTCGTTGTGAAATTAGTTCTCAAAGTGGAAATAGGATTCTTACACCCCGCATCACCATCAAACGGCTTGAGAATTGTCTAATATAATGGATTTCAGGCTGACGTACTGTGAACCAATTTTATTCTTCCTGCTATTTGTACTTCTTTTTAGCTCATTATAGGTCTGGATTCATATCGCTGTTCGGCTTGTTTAAAAGTATTTGAATGAACAGCTTCACGAATTTTTGTATTTACTTGAAAGCTCCATAGAACGATTAGACAACATACTAATTTTAATGGACTAGTATCTTGGGTTTGAAAATAATGATTAAATCATTATAACTTCCTAGTGTATACAAAAATTGGTGTATTGTTGCACTTCGTTACTCTCTGGATCCTTTTGTTCACTAGTACTTCAATTTACAAGTTTAAAGAATTGCAATTCGGTCACCCACCCAAGCGCCAACCGCGCACAAGGCTACTGCTGCCCCACTGTCGAAGGCAGACGCTGTTCATCGCGCAGAAACGAGGGTCCCCTTTTTTGCCACTTACGCAGGCTCTCAAAATCTTAGGTCACGGATCTGGACCAGCTAACAAAGATATTTTTTCTCATCAACATTAAGAAGGTGAACATTAAAAAATCCAGTCTCAGTTTAATGGTCCGATGAAATTTGACGCCACCTCCCGGCCCATATCGCGGCCACTGTGCGACCTTCCACGATCATGAAGCTGCCGCTGAATCATTTCCTTTAGGACTGTGCAAACAAACATAGTTCTTGTTTACTCCTTCTAACTATACGAATTTGTTCACTTCACTGGTTGTATAAAATTATCTATTTTTTAGCATGGGTAGAGGATCACATAAAGGTATACATTGAATATTGGGACTTAAGTTAGAACGGTAATGGTACGCGCACATAAATCGGCATGGGACGGACGGTACGGATGGAACGGCCGGTACGGTACGGATTTTTCATTATGGTATCGCACATATCTGATCGGAATCGACGGAAGAATTGGAAATCTGTTGCAAATATGCAAATGACCTGCTCTGCAGGCAGTACAGGTAGAAACCTGGAAAATGCCGACGATGCCTCGGCAACCGCCGATCAGCATGGCACATACGTCGGCATCGGCACGCACGGAGCGCATCGGCCGGCTTTATTTCTAGTTACTATATTTTCGCCGGATTTTGAAAATTCCATGCCTACCATCCGCACGTATGTGCGATGGTTCATTAAATTTAATAGAAAGTATTTTTCTCCAATCCGTACCGTCCATCCGATGCCGATTTATGTGCGCGTACCATAACACGGCATACATACCCGTATTCGGATTGTCTGTTCCCCTATAGAAAAATTCAAATATTTTCCTCATCTTCTCGATTCTAGCGTGCCCAAAAAAGTTGCGGAAAAGTATGAGAAGGTTCTTATGCCATAATCTATCATATACAGCCATAAAATAAATCGTAATACTAGGTTCATTAAATTTAATAGAAAGTATTTTTCTCCAATCCGTACCGTCCATCCGATGCCGATTTATGTGCGCGTACCATAACACGGCATACATACCCGTATTCGGATTGTCTGTTCCCCTATAGAAAAATTCAAATATTTTCCTCACCTTCTCGATTCTAGCGTGCTCAAAAAAGTTGCGGAAAAGTATGAGAAGGTTCCTATGCCATAATCTATCATATACAGCCATAAAAAAAATCGTAATACTAGTCCATAGCGCGCTAATTCGTCATATATCTATAATAAGAAAAGTATAGTATATTGTTGAGCGAGTGGTAGTAACGGTAATAACTCACGCAGCAATAATTTTTAAATCAACAAGTGAGCTATTGTAATTTATTTGTAATTACTCCTAGTTGAATACTTTACTTTATCTACGACCGCATAATAATAATAATATATATATATAGACAAAACAAAAACAAAAAAGGTGCAGCCCGGGCTCCGACACACCGGGCTGCTGTTCCATTCCCCAGCGACTACTTCTCACACCGTGAGGTGAGCAATCACTGGGTCCGCGTATCGTGCGTCCTAAGCAGACGAAGGGACCCATGGATGACTGCCTTCTGCATTCTGGCGGCTAAGATGTGCGCCGCCGCACGGCACACCGGCATTTTGCGCAGTGCAGAGAGCAGCGTATCCCTCATACCACCTAGGGATCCAATGACCATTACTAGCAGACTCACAGTGTAGTCCGGCCAGAGCCTGCGAAGTTGTCCGAGGAGCTCCTGATACTTGGTCCGCTTTTCCTCCTCCTTAGAGACGATGTTCCCCTCGGCAGGTGCCGAGAACTCGATAACGAACATCGTCTTTTGTTGGTAGTCGAGGAGGACTATGTCGGGCTTATTTGCATGTATAAGCTCGAGCGTGGAGAATGAGTAGTTCCAGTAAATTCGGCACCTCTCGTTCTCCACAACGGACTCAATGTCCCCTGGAGCGTATGGCAGCACCGGTGTCTCATCTATACCGTATGAGTGCCTTAAATGGTAGTATAGCACTCGTAGAGCCGCATTGTGCCGATAGATGTAGGCTGTGCCAGCGTACACCTTACACGCCGACAAGAGGTGCGTAAGGGTCTCTGGCGCCTGCAGGCAGGCTCTACAGCGGATATCGGGCACATCCATACCCATAATCCGGCTACGGTATACTAAGGTGTTGAAGACACCGTCTTGGCAAGCCATTATAGAGCTCTCAGTCTCCGACTTCAACCCATTAGACCTTAGGAAGGAGAAGGTCAACTGCTCAGATAAACCATGCTCTTCTAGATGTTTGTAGAAGATTCCGTGCATTGGTTTATCTTTGTGAAGTCTTAAAAGCAATTGGACTTCAGCAGTTTTAATCCGGGCTTTTAATTGTGCGGGAGCAAGTTCCGTAACGGACTGCTGACACCTCCGCGTGAAGTCGAGCGTGAGACTAAGTTCTTCGGCTGCCCGTGTTGCTGCTCTAAAAAGGAAGGCTCCTTTACCCGCAATCTCGTGCTCTCGCACAAAGCGGATCAGGGGATCGGTGCTCGTCGTAACATAGCAGGCAGTGGCCAGTACTACTCTGTTGTGCAGATGCTCCAAACTCAATAGTCCACGCCCTCCCAGGTGTCGCGGGAGGTATATTCGCGGGACAGAGGATCTAGGATGTAGACTTCCCTCCATATTCATCCTTTTGCGAGTCTTTATGTCGATTTGTCGCAGCTCTTCCACGTTCCAGTGGATAGCACCAAAGCTGTATAGCAACAATGGGACCGCAAGCATGTTTGTGGCAGCGACTTTGTTTTTGCCGGACAGTTCTGACGACCAGATCTGCCGGAGTCGGTGCAAATACTTGCGACGGAGACACTCTTTGACCAATTCTGCCTCTTGGATGTGACGCTGCGCCACTCCAAGGTAGGTATAAGTATCTCCGGCATGCAGTTGTCGCAAGATGCTCCCATCAACGAGCTGCTCCTCATCTTCACTATCTCCGCAACGTCCTCTTTTGAGATGATATATATATATATATATATATATATATATATATATATATATATATATATATATATATATATATCACCCGTCTGGGTCCGGGTTTAGAATGTTCCCAGGGTTTAATCTGCCTGTCGTAAGAGGCGACTAAAAGATTGGTAGTCCTTGCCTTAAAAGGGCCTATGGTGGTCACCGGCTGTGAAAGCAGGCGTATGAACCACCATAGTGAGGAAGCGGCTGCACCTATGTTAAGGACGGCTTCCCGACAGCGTCTGACCCCAGGTTAGGGGCGGCTGATAGCAAACCTGGCAGTAGGTATAAAATGCGCCCCCAGGAAGCCGACCAACATCAAACGGCTATTCGGTGCGTGGCGACACTGTGGGGATAACCCAAGCCAGGGATGAAAGCCGGCCGGCAACCTGTACAGGTCATCCCTAGGAGGCAATGTGGTCGGCTGCCTCCGAAATGTCGGCTGGGGGCCCTAAGGCTAACCACCGGACGGGCCCTACCTTCTGGTTCGACCGCCCCAGAAGAAGAGCACCCACACCAGGCCGGTATCGGAAGCCGGCTCTGGGCAAGGTGGCGGTGCCTCGGATCGCCCTGACGACGACACACGCATCGACATGGACCGTTTTAGGTGGACGACGGAACTGAAGGATGACCTGCTGAGCTGCTACGAGAGCAGTAGCCCGCGCCGTAGGGGATACATGTCCCGCATGCATGGGAGGTGGTGTGAGATGCATCCAGAGCATAGCACAATTACCTCCCAGAGCTTGCGGAACCAGGTATTTTACCTTCGGGGGCAGGGATACGTTCGTGCTCCAGCTCAGCCTGCCCCTCCGGCGACTGAAAGGCCTGTTAACCAGGCTGGAAGGTCGCCGATGAGGCCCGCTGAGAGGGAAATCGACGAAGCCGTCTCACCTGGAGATTTCAGTGACCGAAGGGCCTTGCATAACAACAAGAGGTCCTTCAAGCTGGCAGATTTAAAGAGAGAGGATGAGGCGTTGAGTGAACGTCTATCGGAGGTCTCTGACATTTGGAGCATCAATTGCGAAATTTACGCTGCGGCTCTGAGGCTGGCTGGACAGGGGAGAGTGAGAGACTCTCCTGTCGAGAGAGCACAGAGGCGGGTGCGCCAGATGGAAGCGAAAATCCAGTTGGCTCGCCAAGAAGCATCCCGTATCCAGTGTGTGATGGAATATAGAGCGGCCGGTAGGCCTTTTACGCGCCGCGTGCGCCAGATAGCCCGAGAGCTAAGGCGCGACCATCACACGCTCAGTCAAGCGGTACTGGTTGTTGTCAAGCAGCATTGTCTTGACAGGATACGGACGCTAATCGCTGCTAAACGATCACTGGTGACGCGGGCGAGAGGTTTGGAGGAAAACAGATTGTTTTCCGAAAAGCCTGCTCGTCTCTTCCAACAGCGACCACCAGTCATAGAGCAGCCGCCAACTGCTGATCGCGTGGAGACTTTCTGGAGGGGCATTTACGAACACCCCAAACCTCTCCAAGCAGACACTCCGGCCTTGGCGCAGTTCGAGTCCGTTTGTAGGAGGACTCCAAACCTGAATGTACTGCGTCACCCGATAAACACGGAAGAAATTCTTGGTGCCTTACGAGGCGCAAAGAATTTCGCAGCTCCTGGCCCGGATGGCATAAACACCTACTGGTTGAAAAAGTTTCCCAGTTGCCACCGGCATTTAGCTAGAGTTTTTAACTCGTGGCTAAATCAGGAGCAGCCAATTCCGGCTTGGTTTGTCGAGGGTCGAACCGTGCTTCTCCCGAAGACTGGAGATTTGTCTGATCCTAAAAACTACAGGCCAATAACATGTCTGAACGCATGTTACAAGCTCTTCACCAGAATCTTGTACATGCGTATCCTTCAAGCTGTAAATCCCGTATTTCTCAGCGTATATGAACAAAGAGGGTCTAAGAAAGGAGTAGCTGGCTGCAGGGATAACCTGTTGATTGACCGCTGTGTCACACAGGACTCCGTGCATTACCTGCGAAACCTTTCTATGGCCTGGATCGACTATCGGAAGGCATTCGACACTACGTGTCATGAACTGATTGTGCGGCTGTTGGAATGTCTTTCGGTAGATGATCAAATAGTGGGATGCATCAAACAACTGATGCCGCTCTGGAAGACTCGGTTCACTATAACATCGGGTGAAACCAGGGTTCGAACAGAGTTGGTATCATTTAAAAGAGGGGTCTTCCAAGGAGACTCCTTGAGTCCCTTGCTCTTTTGCATCTCGCTACTGCCTTTGTCCATAGCGCTGAAAAATACTAAGGGATACAGCTGTGGCAAGCCCAATTACCGGAGGCACAAGGTCACCCACTTATTTTACATGGATGACCTGAAACTCTATGCCTCCGGACAACGCGATTTAGAGCAGTCGCTTAGGGTAGTGCAGGAATACAGTCAAGCTATTGGTATGGAGTTCGGGATAGACAAATGTGCCATGGTTCATCTCAAAAGAGGACGTTGCGGAGATAGTGAAGATGAGGAGCAGCTCGTTGATGGGAGCATCTTGCGACAACTGCATGCCGGAGATACCTATACCTACCTTGGAGTGGCGCAGCGTCACATCCAAGAGGCAGAATTGGTCAAAGAGTGTCTCCGCCGCAAGTATTTGCACCGACTCCGGCAGATCTGGTCGTCAGAACTGTCCGGCAAAAACAAAGTCGCTGCCACAAACATGCTTGCGGTCCCATTGTTGCTATACAGCTTTGGTGCTATCCACTGGAACGTGGAAGAGCTGCGACAAATCGACATAAAGACCCGCAAAAGGATGAATATGGAGGGAAGTCTACATCCTAGATCCTCTGTCCCGCGAATATACCTCCCGCGACACCTGGGAGGGCGTGGACTATTGAGTTTGGAGCATCTGCACAACAGAGTAGTACTGGCCACTGCCTGCTATGTTACGACGAGCACCGATCCCCTGATCCGCTTTGTGCGAGAGCACGAGATTGCGGGTAAAGGAGCCTTCCTTTTTAAAGCAGCAACACGGGCAGCCGAAGAACTTAGTCTCACGCTCGACTTCACGCGGAGGTGTCAGCAGTCCGTTACGGAACTTGCTCCCGCACAATTAAAAACCCAGATTAAAACTGCTGAAGTCCAATTGCTTTTAAGACTTCACAAAGATAAACCAATGCACGGAATCTTCTACAAACATCTAGAAGAGCATGGTTTATCTGAGCAGTTGACCTTCTCCTTCCTAAGGTCTAATGGGTTGAAGTCGGAGACTGAGAGCTCTATAATGGCTTGCCAAGACGGTGTCTTCAACACCTTAGTATACCGTAGCCGGATTATGGGTATGGATGTGCCCGATATCCGCTGTAGAGCCTGCCTGCAGGCGCCAGAGACCCTTACGCACCTGTTGTCGGCGTGTAAGGTGTACGCTGGCACAGCCTACGTCTATCGGCACAACGCGGCTCTACGAGTGCTATACTACCATTTAAGGCACTCATACGGTATAGATGAGACACCGGTGCTGCCATACGCTCCAGGGGACATTGAGTCCGTTGTGGAGAACGAGAGGTGCCGAATTTACTGGAACTACTCATTCTCCACGCTCGAGCTTATACATGCAAATAAGCCCGACATAGTCCTCCTCGACTACCAACAAAAGACGATGTTCGTTATCGAGTTCTCGGCACCTGCCGAGGGAAACATCGTCTCTAAGGAGGAGGAAAAGCGGACCAAGTATCAGGAGCTCCTCGGACAACTTCGCAGGCTCTGGCCGGACTACACTGTGAGTCTGCTAGTAATGGTCATTGGATCCCTAGGTGGTATGAGGGATACGCTGCTCTCTGCACTGCGCAAAATGCCGGTGTGCCGTGCGGCGGCGCACATCTTAGCCGCCAGAATGCAGAAGGCAGTCATCCATGGGTCCCTTCGTCTGCTTAGGACGCACGATACGCGGACCCAGTGATTGCTCACCTCACGGTGTGAGGAGTAGTCGCTGGGGAATGGAACAGCAGCCCGGTGTGTCGGAGCCCGGGTTGCACCTTTTTTGTTTTTGTTTTTGTTTATATATATATATATATATATATATATATATATATATATATATATCTATTATCCGCTGTAGAGCCTGCCTGCAGGCGCCAGAGACCCTTACGCACCTCTTGTCGGCGTGTAAGGTGTACGCTGGCACAGCCTACGTCTATCGGCACAACGCGGCTCTACGAGTGCTATACTACCATTTAAGGCACTCATACGGTATAGATGAGACACCGGTGCTGCCATACGCTCCAGGGGACATTGAGTCCGTTGTGGAGAACGAGAGGTGCCGAATTTACTGGAACTACTCATTCTCCACGCTCGAGCTTATACATGCAAATAAGCCCGACATAGTCCTCCTCGACTACCAACAAAAGACGATGTTCGTTATCGAGTTCTCGGCACCTGCCGAGGGGAACATCGTCTCTAAGGAGGAGGAAAAGCGGACCAAGTATCAGGAGCTCCTCGGACAACTTCGCAGGCTCTGGCCGGACTACACTGTGAGTCTGCTAGTAATGGTCATTGGATCCCTAGGTGGTATGAGGGATACGCTGCTCTCTGCACTGCGCAAAATGCCGGTGTGCCGTGCGGCGGCGCACATCTTAGCCGCCAGAATGCAGAAGGCAGTCATCCATGGGTCCCTTCGTCTGCTTAGGACGCACGATACGCGGACCCAGTGATTGCTCACCTCACGGTGTGAGGAGCAGTCGCTGGGGAATGGAACAGCGGCCCGGTGTGTCGGAGCCCGGGTTGCACCTTTTTTGTTTTTGTTTTGTCTATATATATATATGGATGACTGCCTTCTGCATTCTGGCGGCTAAGATGTGCGCCGCCGCACGGCACACCGGCATTTTGCGCAGTGCAGAGAGCAGCGTATCCCTCATACCACCTAGGGATCCAATGACCATTACTAGCAGACTCACAGTGTAGTCCGGCCAGAGCCTGCGAAGTTGTCCGAGGAGCTCCTGATACTTGGTCCGCTTTTCCTCCTCCTTAGAGACGATGTTCCCCTCGGCAGGCGCCGAGAACTCGATAACGAACATCGTCTTTTGTTGGTAGTCGAGGAGGACTATGTCTGGCTTATTTGCATGTATAAGCTCGAGCGTGGAGAATGAGTAGTTCCAGTAAATTCTGCACCTCTCGTTCTCCACAACGGACTCAATGTCCCCTGGAGCATACGGCAGCACCGGTGTCTCATCTATACCGTATGAGTGCCTTAAATGGTAGTATAGCACTCGTAGAGCCGCGTTGTGCCGATAGACGTAGGCTGTGCCAGCGTACACCTTACACGCCGACAAGAGGTGCGTAAGGGTCTCTGGCGCCTGCAGGCAGGCTCTACAGCGGATATCGGGCACATCCATACCCATAATCCGGCTACGGTATACTAAGGTGTTGAAGACACCGTCTTGGCAAGCCATTATAGAGCTCTCAGTCTCCGACTTCAACCCATTAGACCTTAGGAAGGAGAAGGTCAACTGCTCAGATAAACCATGCTCTTCTAGATGTTTGTAGAAGATTCCGTGCATTGGTTTATCTTTGTGAAGTCTTAAAAGCAATTGGACTTCAGCAGTTTTAATCCGGGTTTTTAATTGTGCGGGAGCAAGTTCCGTAACGGACTGCTGACACCTCCGCGTGAAGTCGAGCGTGAGACTAAGTTCTTCGGCTGCCCGTGTTGCTGCTCTAAAAAGGAAGGCTCCTTTACCCGCAATCTCGTGCTCTCGCACAAAGCGGATCAGGGGATCGGTGCTCGTCGTAACATAGCAGGCAGTGGCCAGTACTACTCTGTTGTGCAGACGCTCCAAACTCAATAGTCCACGCCCTCCCAGGTGTCGCGGGAGGTATATTCGCGGGACAGAGGATCTAGGATGTAGACTTCCCTCCATATTCATCCTTTTGCGGGTCTTTATGTCGATTTGTCGCAGCTCTTCCACTTTCCAGTGGATAGCACCAAAGCTGTATAACAACAATGGGACCGCAAGCATGTTTGTGGCAGCGACTTTGTTTTTGCCGGACAGTTCTGACGACCAGATCTGCCGGAGTCGGTGCAAATACTTGCGGCGGAGACACTCTTTGACCAATTCTGCCTCTTGGATGTGACGCTGCGCCACTCCAAGGTAGGTATAAGTATCTCCGGCATGCAGTTGTCGCAAGATGCTCCCATCAACGAGCTGCTCCTCATCTTCACTATCTCCGCAACGTCCTCTTTTGAGATGAACCATGGCACATTTGTCTATCCCGAACTCCATACCAATAGCTTGACTGTAATCCTGCACTACCCTCAGCGACTGCTCTAAATCGCGTTGTCCGGAGGCATAGAGTTTCAGGTCATCCATGTAAAATAAGTGGGTGACCTTGTGCCTCCGGTAATTGGGCTTGCCACAGCTATATCCCTTAGTATTTTTCAGCGCTATGGACAAAGGCAGTAGCGAGATGCAGAAGAGCAAGGGACTCAAGGAGTCTCCTTGGAAGACGCCTCTTTTAAATGATACCAACTCTGTCCGAACCCTGGTTTCACCCGATGTTATAGTGAACCGAGTCTTCCAGAGCGGCATCAGTTGTTTGATGCATCCCACTATTTGATCATCTACCGAAAGACATGCCAACAGCCGCACAATCAGTTCATGAGACGTAGTGTCGAATGCCTTCCGATAGTCGATCCAGGCCATAGAAAGGTTTCGCAGGTACTGCACGGAGTCCTGTGTGACACAGCGGTCAATCAACAGGTTATCCCTGCAGCCAGCTACTCCTTTCTTAGACCCTCTTTGTTCATATACGCTGAGAAATACGGGATTTACAGCTTGAAGGATACGCATGTACAAGATTCTGGTGAAGAGCTTGTAACATGCGTTCAGACATGTTATTGGCCTGTAGTTTTTAGGATCAGACAAATCTCCGGTCTTCGGGAGAAGCACGGTTCGACCCTCGACAAACCAAGCCGGAATTGGCTGCTCCTGATTTAGCCACGAGTTAAAAACTCTAGCTAAATGCCGGTGGCAACTGGGAAACTTTTTCAACCAGTAGGTGTTTATGCCATCCGGGCCAGGAGCTGCGAAATTCTTTGCGCCTCGTAAGGCACCAAGAATTTCTTCCGTGTTTATCGGGTGACGCAGTACATTCAAGTTTGGAGTCCTCCTACAAACGGACTCGAACTGCGCCAAGGCCGGAGTGTCTGCTTGGAGAGGTTTGGGCTGTTCGTAAATGCCCCTCCAGAAAGTCTCCACGCGATCAGCAGTTGGCGGCTGCTCTATAACTGGTGGTCGCTGTTGGAAGAGACGAGCAGGCTTTTCGGAAAACATTCTGTTTTCCTCCAAACCTCTCGCCCGCGTCACCAGTGATCGTTTAGCAGCGATTAGCGTCCGTATCCTGTCAAGACAATGCTGCTTGACAACAACCAGTACCGCTTGACTGAGCGTGTGATGGTCGCGCCTTAGCTCTCGGGCTATCTGGCGCACGCGGCGCGTAAAAGGCCTACCGGCCGCTCTATATTCCATCACACACTGGATACGGGATGCTTCTTGGCGAGCCAACTGGATTTTCGCTTCCATCTGGCGCACCCGCCTCTGTGCTCTCTCGACAGGAGAGTCTCTCACTCTCCCCTGTCCAGCCAGCCTCAGAGCCGCAGCGTAAATTTCGCAATTGATGCTCCAAATGTCAGAGACCTCCGATAGACGTTCACTCAGCGCCTCATCCTCTCTCTTTAAATCTGCCAGCTTGAAGGACCTCTTGTTGTTATGCAAGGCCCTTCGGTCACTGAAATCTCCAGGTGAGACGGCTTCGTCGATTTCCCTCTCAGCGGGCCTCATCGGCGACCTTTCAGCCTGGTTAACAGGCCTTTCAGTCACCGGAGGGGCAGGCTGAGCTGGAGCACGAACGTATCCCTGCCCCCGAAGGTAAAATACCTGGTTCCGCAAGCTCTGGGAGGTAATTGTGCTATGCTCTGGATGCATTTCACACCACCTCCCATGCATGCGGGCCATGTATCCCCTACGGCGCGGGCTACTGCTCTCGTAGCAGCTCAGCAGGTCATCCTTCAGTTCCGTCGTCCACCTAAAACGGTCCATGTCGATGCGTGTGTCGTCGTCAGGGCGATCCGAGGCACCGCCACCTTGCCCAGAGCCGGCTTCCGATACCGGCCTGGTGTGGGTGCTCTTCTTCTGGGGCGGTCGAACCAGAAGGTAGGGCCCGTCCGGTGGTTAGCCTTAGGGCCCCCAGCCGACATTTCAGAGGCAGCCGACCACATTGCCTCCTAGGGATGACCTGTACAGGTTGCCGGCCGGCTTTCATCCCTGGCTTGGGTTATCCCCGCAGTGTCGCCACGCACCGAATAGCCGTTTGATGTTGGTCGGCTTCCTGGGGGCGCATTTTATACCTACTGCCAGGTTTGCTATCAGCCGCCCCTAACCTGGGGTCAGACGCTGTCGGGAAGCCGTCCTTAACATAGGTGCAGCCGCTTCCTCACTATGGTGGTTCATACGCCTGCTTCCACAGCCGGTGACCACCATAGGCCCTTTTAAGGCAAGGACTACCAATCTTTTAGTCGCCTCTTACGACAGGCAGATTAAACCCTGGGAACATTCTAAACCCGGACCCAGACGGGTATATATATATATAGACAAAACAAAAACAAAAAAGGTGCAACCCGGGCTCCGACACACCGGGCCGCTGTTCCATTCCCCAGCGACTGCTCCTCACACCGTGAGGTGAGCAATCACTGGGTCCGCGTATCGTGCGTCCTAAGCAGACGAAGGGACCCATGGATGACTGCCTTCTGCATTCTGGCGGCTAAGATGTGCGCCGCCGCACGGCACACCGGCATTTTGCGCAGTGCAGAGAGCAGCGTATCCCTCATACCACCTAGGGATCCAATGACCATTACTAGCAGACTCACAGTGTAGTCCGGCCAGAGCCTGCGAAGTTGTCCGAGGAGCTCCTGATACTTGGTCCGCTTTTCCTCCTCCTTAGAGACGATGTTCCCCTCGGCAGGTGCCGAGAACTCGATAACGAACATCGTCTTTTGTTGGTAGTCGAGGAGGACTATGTCGGGCTTATTTGCATGTATAAGCTCGAGCGTGGAGAATGAGTAGTTCCAGTAAATTCGGCACCTCTCGTTCTCCACAACGGACTCAATGTCCCCTGGAGCGTATGGCAGCACCGGTGTCTCATCTATACCGTATGAGTGCCTTAAATGGTAGTATAGCACTCGTAGAGCCGCGTTGTGCCGATAGACGTAGGCTGTGCCAGCGTACACCTTACACGCCGACAAGAGGTGAGTAAGGGTCTCTGGCGCCTGCAGGCAGGCTCTACAGCGGATATCGGGCACATCCATACCCATAATCCGGCTACGGTATACTAAGGTGTTGAAGACACCGTCTTGGCAAGCCATTATAGAGCTCTCAGTCTCCGACTTCAACCCATTAGACCTTAGGAAGGAGAAGGTCAACTGCTCAGATAAACCATGCTCTTCTAGATGTTTGTAGAAGATTCCGTGCATTGGTTTATCTTTGTGAAGTCTTAAAAGCAATTGGACTTCAGCAGTTTTAATCCGGGTTTTTAATTGTGCGGGAGCAAGTTCCGTAACGGACTGCTGACACCTCCGCGTGAAGTCGAGCGTGAGACTAAGTTCTTCGGCTGCCCGTGTTGCTGCTTTAAAAAGGAAGGCTCCTTTACCCGCAATCTCGTGCTCTCGCACAAAGCGGATCAGGGGATCGGTGCTCGTCGTAACATAGCAGGCAGTGGCCAGTACTACTCTGTTGTGCAGATGCTCCAAACTCAATAGTCCACGCCCTCCCAGGTGTCGCGGGAGGTATATTCGCGGGACAGAGGATCTAGGATGTAGACTTCCCTCCATATTCATCCTTTTGCGGGTCTTTATGTCGATTTGTCGCAGCTCTTCCACGTTCCAGTGGATAGCACCAAAGCTGTATAGCAACAATGGGACCGCAAGCATGTTTGTGGCAGCGACTTTGTTTTTGCCGGACAGTTCTGACGACCAGATCTGCCGGAGTCGGTGCAAATACTTGCGGCGGAGACACTCTTTGACCAATTCTGCCTCTTGGATGTGACGCTGCGCCACTCCAAGGTAGGTATAGGTATCTCCGGCATGCAGTTGTCGCAAGATGCTCCCATCAACGAGCTGCTCCTCATCTTCACTATCTCCGCAACGTCCTCTTTTGAGATGAACCATGGCACATTTGTCTATCCCGAACTCCATACCAATAGCTTGACTGTAATCCTGCACTACCCTAAGCGACTGCTCTAAATCGCGTTGTCCGGAGGCATAGAGTTTCAGGTCATCCATGTAAAATAAGTGGGTGACCTTGTGCCTCCGGTAATTGGGCTTGCCACAGCTGTATCCCTTAGTATTTTTCAGCGCTATGGACAAAGGCAGTAGCGAGATGCAAAAGAGCAAGGGACTCAAGGAGTCTCCTTGGAAGACCCCTCTTTTAAATGATACCAACTCTGTTCGAACCCTGGTTTCACCCGATGTTATAGTGAACTGAGTCTTCCAGAGCGGCATCAGTTGTTTGATGCATCCCACTATTTGATCATCTACCGAAAGACATTCCAACAGCCGCACAATCAGTTCATGAGACGTAGTGTCGAATGCCTTCCGATAGTCGATCCAGGCCATAGAAAGGTTTCGCAGGTAATGCACGGAGTCCTGTGTGACACAGCGGTCAATCAACAGGTTATCCCTGCAGCCAGCTACTCCTTTCTTAGACCCTCTTTGTTCATATACGCTGAGAAATACGGGATTTACAGCTTGAAGGATACGCATGTACAAGATTCTGGTGAAGAGCTTGTAACATGCGTTCAGACATGTTATTGGCCTGTAGTTTTTAGGATCAGACAAATCTCCGGTCTTCGGGAGAAGCACGGTTCGACCCTCGACAAACCAAGCCGGAATTGGCTGCTCCTGATTTAGCCACGAGTTAAAAACTCTAGCTAAATGCCGGTGGCAACTGGGAAACTTTTTCAACCAGTAGGTGTTTATGCCATCCGGGCCAGGAGCTGCGAAATTCTTTGCGCCTCGTAAGGCACCAAGAATTTCTTCCGTGTTTATCGGGTGACGCAGTACATTCAGGTTTGGAGTCCTCCTACAAACGGACTCGAACTGCGCCAAGGCCGGAGTGTCTGCTTGGAGAGGTTTGGGGTGTTCGTAAATGCCCCTCCAGAAAGTCTCCAAGCGATCAGCAGTTGGCGGCTGCTCTATGACTGGTGGTCGCTGTTGGAAGAGACGAGCAGGCTTTTCGGAAAATAATCTGTTTTCCTCCAAACCTCTCGCCCGCGTCACCAGTGATCGTTTAGCAGCGATTAGCGTCCGTATCCTGTCAAGACAATGCTGCTTGACAACAACCAGTACCGCTTGACTGAGCGTGTGATGGTCGCGCCTTAGCTCTCGGGCTATCTGGCGCACGCGGCGCGTAAAAGGCCTACCGGCCGCTCTATATTCCATCACACACTGGATACGGGATGCTTCTTGGCGAGCCAACTGGATTTTCGCTTCCATCTGGCGCACCCGCCTCTGTGCTCTCTCGACAGGAGAGTCTCTCACTCTCCCCTGTCCAGCCAGCCTCAGAGCCGCAGCGTAAATTTCGCAGTTGATGCTCCAAATGTCAGAGACCTCCGATAGACGTTCACTCAACGCCTCATCCTCTCTCTTTAAATCTGCCAGCTTGAAGGACCTCTTGTTGTTATGCAAGGCCCTTCGGTCACTGAAATCTCCAGGTGAGACGGCTTCCTCGATTTCCCTCTCAGCGGGCCTCATCGGCGACCTTCCAGCCTGGTTAACAGGCCTTTCAGTCGCCGGAGGGGCAGGCTGAGCTGGAGCACGAACGTATCCCTGCCCCCGAAGGTAAAATACCTGGTTCCGCAAGCTCTGGGAGGTAATTGTGCTATGCTCTGGATGCATTTCACACCACCTCCCATGCATGCGGGACATGTATCCCCTACGGCGCGGGCTACTGCTCTCGTAGCAGCTCAGCAGGTCATCCTTCAGTTCCGTCGTCCACCTAAAACGGTCCATGTCGATGCGTGTGTCGTCGTCAGGGCGATCCGAGGCACCGCCACCTTGCCCAGAGCTGGCTTCCGATACCGGCCTGGTGTGGGTGCTCTTCTTCTGGGGCGGTCGAACCAGAAGGTAGGGCCCGTCCGGTGGTTAGCCTTAGGGCCCCCAGCCGACATTTCGGAGGCAGCCGACCACATTGCCTCCTAGGGATGACCTGTACAGGTTGCCGGCCGGCTTTCATCCCTGGCTTGGGTTATCCCCACAGTGTCGCCACGCACCGAATAGCCGTTTGATGTTGGTCGGCTTCCTGGGGGCGCATTTTATACCTACTGCCAGGTGCTATCAGCCGCCCCTAACCTGGGGTCAGACGCTGTCGGGAAGCCGTCCTTAACATAGGTGCAGCCGCTTCCTCACTATGGTGGTTCATACGCCTGCTTTCACAGCCGGTGACCACCATAGGCCCTTTTAAGGCAAGGACTACCAATCTTTTAGTCGCCTTTTACGACAGGCAGATTAAACCCTGGGAACATTCTAAACCCGGACCCAGACGGGATATATATATATATATATAGACAAAACAAAAACAAAAAAGGTGCAACCCGGGCTCCGACACACCGGGCTGCTGTTCCATTCCCCAGCGACTACTCCTCACACCGTGAGGTGAGCAATCACTGGGTCCGCGTATCGTGCGTCCTAAGCAGACGAAGGGACCCATGGATGACTGCCTTCTGCATTCTGGCGGCTAAGATGTGCGCCGCCGCACGGCATACCGGCATTTTGCGCAGTGCAGAGAGCAGCGTATCCCTCATACCACCTAGGGATCCAATGACCATTACTAGCAGACTCACAGTGTAGTCCGGCCAGAGCCTGCGAAGTTGTCCGAGGAGCTCCTGATACTTGGTCCGCTTTTCCTCCTCCTTAGAGACGATGTTCCCCTCGGCAGGTGCCGAGAACTCGATAACGAACATCGTCTTTTGCTGGTAGTCGAGGAGGACTATGTCGGGCTTATTTGCATGTATAAGCTCGAGCGTGGAGAATGAGTAGTTCCAGTAAATTCGGCACCTCTCGTTCTCCACAACGGACTCAATGTCCCCTGGAGCGTATGGCAGCACCGGTGTCTCATCTATACCGTATGAGTGCCTTAAATGGTAGTATAGCACTCGTAGAGCCGCGTTGTGCCGATAGACGTAGGCTGTGCCAGCGTACACCTTACACGCCGACAAGAGGTGCGTAAGGGTCTCTGGCGCCTGCAGGCAGGCTCTACAGCGGATATCGGGCACATCCATACCCATAATCCGGCTACGGTATACTAAGGTGTTGAAGACACCGTCTTGGCAAGCCATTATAGAGCTCTCAGTCTCCGACTTCAACCCATTAGACCTTAGGAAGGAGAAGGTCAACTGCTCAGATAAACCATGCTCTTCTAGATGTTTGTAGAAGATTCCGTGCATTGGTTTATCTTTATGAAGTCTTAAAAGCAATTGGACTTCAGCAGTTTTAATCCGGGTTTTTAATTGTGCGGGAGCAAGTTCCGTAACGGACTGCTGACACCTCCGCGTGAAGTCGAGCGTGAGACTAAGTTCTTCGGCTGCCCGTGTTGCTGCTTTAAAAAGGAAGGCTCCTTTACCCGCAATCTCGTGCTCTCGCACAAAGCGGATCAGGGGATCGGTGCTCGTCGTAACATAGCAGGCAGTGGCCAGTACTACTCTGTTGTGCAGATGCTCCAAACTCAATAGTCCACGCCCTCCCAGGTGTCGCGGGAGGTATATTCGCGGGACAGAGGATCTAGGATGTAGACTTCCCTCCATATTCATCCTTTTGCGGGTCTTTATGTCGATTTGTCGCAGCTCTTCCACGTTCCAGTGGATAGCACCAAAGCTGTATAGCAACAATGGGACCGCAAGCATGTTTGTGGCAGCGACTTTGTTTTTGCCGGACAGTTCTGACGACCAGATCTGCCGGAGTCGGTGCAAATACTTGCGGCGGAGACACTCTTTGACCAATTCTGCCTCTTGGATGTGACGCTGCGCCACTCCAAGGTAGGTATAGGTATCTCCGGCATGCAGTTGTCGCAAGATGCTCCCATCAACGAGCTGCTCCTCATCTTCACTATCTCCGCAACGTCCTCTTTTGAGATGAACCATGGCACATTTGTCTATCCCGAACACCATACCAATAGCTTGACTGTAATCCTGCACTACCCTCAGCGACTGCTCTAAATCGCGTTGTCCGGAGGCATAGAGTTTCAGGTCATCCATGTAAAATAAGTGGGTGACCTTGTGCCTCCGGTAATTGGGCTTGCCACAGCTGTATCCCTTAGTATTTTTCAGCGCTATGGACAAAGGCAGTAGCGAGATGCAAAAGAGCAAGGGACTCAAGGAGTCTCCTTGGAAGACCCCTCTTTTAAATGATACCAACTCTGTTCGAACCCTGGTTTCACCCGATGTTATAGTGAACCGAGTCTTCCAGAGCGGCATCAGTTGTTTGATGCATCCCACTATTTGATCATCTACCGAAAGACATTCCAACAGCCGCACAATCAGTTCATGAGACGTAGTGTCGAATGCCTTCCGATAGTCGATCCAGGCCATAGAAAGGTTTCGCAGGTAATGCACGGAGTCCTGTGTGACACAGCGGTCAATCAACAGGTTATCCCTGCAGCCAGCTACTCCTTTCTTAGACCCTCTTTGTTCATATACGCTGAGAAATACGGGATTTACAGCTTGAAGGATACGCATGTACAAGATTCTGGTGAAGAGCTTGTAACATGCGTTCAGACATGTTATTGGCCTGTAGTTTTTAGGATCAGACAAATCTCCGGTCTTCGGGAGAAGCACGGTTCGACCCTCGACAAACCAAGCCGGAATTGGCTGCTCCTGATTTAGCCACGAGTTAAAAACTCTAGCTAAATGCCGGTGGCAACTGGGAAACTTTTTCAACCAGTAGGTGTTTATGCCATCCGGGCCAGGAGCTGCGAAATTCTTTGCGCCTCGTAAGGCACCAAGAATTTCTTCCGTGTTTATCGGGTGACGCAGTACATTCAGGTTTGGAGTCCTCCTACAAACGGACTCAAACTGCGCCAAGGCCGGAGTGTCTGCTTGGAGAGGTTTGGGGTGTTCGTAAATGCCCCTCCAGAAAGTCTCCACGCGATCAGCAGTTGGCGGCTGCTCTATGACTGGTGGTCGCTGTTGGAAGAGACGAGCAGGCTTTTCGGAAAACAATCTGTTTTCCTCCAAACCTCTCGCCCGCGTCACCAGTGATCGTTTAGCAGCGATTAGCGTCCGTATCCTGTCAAGACAATGCTGCTTGACAACAACCAGTACCGCTTGACTGAGCGTGTGATGGTCGCGCCTTAGCTCTCGGGCTATCTGGCGCACGCGGCGCGTAAAAGGCCTACCGGCCGCTCTATATTCCATCACACACTGGATACGGGATGCTTCTTGGCGAGCCAACTGGATTTTCGCTTCCATCTGGCGCACCCGCCTCTGTGCTCTCTCGACAGGAGAGTCTCTCACTCTCCCCTGTCCAGCCAGCCTCAGAGCCGCAGCGTAAATTTCGCAATTGATGCTCCAAATGTCAGAGACCTCCGATAGACGTTCACTCAACGCCTCATCCTCTCTCTTTAAATCTGCCAGCTTGAAGGACCTCTTGTTGTTATGCAAGGCCCTTCGGTCACTGAAATCTCCAGGTGAGACGGCTTCGTCGATTTCCCTCTCAGCGGGCCTCATCGGCGACCTTTCAGCCTGGTTAACAGGCCTTTCAGTCGCCGGAGGGGCAGGCTGAGCTGGAGCACGAACGTATCCCTGCCCCCGAAGGTAAAATACCTGGTTCCGCAAGCTCTGGGAGGTAATTGTGCTATGCTCTGGATGCATTTCACACCACCTCCCATGCATGCGGGACATGTATCCCCTACGGCGCGGGCTACTGCTCTCGTAGCAGCTCAGCAGGTCATCCTTCAGTTCCGTCGTCCACCTAAAACGGTCCATGTCGTTGCGTGTGTCGTCGTCAGGGCGATCCGAGGCACCGCCACCTTGCCCAGAGCCGGCTTCCGATACCGGCCTGGTGTGGGTGCTCTTCTTCTGGGGCGGTCGAACCAGAAGGTAGGGCCCGTCCGGTGGTTAGCCTTAGGGCCCCCAGCCGACATTTCGGAGGCAGCCGACCACATTGCCTCCTAGGGATGACCTGTACAGGTTGCCGGCCGGCTTTCATCCCTGGCTTGGGTTATCCCCACAGTGTCGCCACGCACCGAATAGCCGTTTGATGTTGGTCGGCTTCCTGGGGGCGCATTTTATACCTACTGCCAGGTTTGCTATCAGCCGCCCCTAACCTGGGGTCAGACGCTGTCGGGAAGCCGTCCTTAACATAGGTGCAGCCGCTTCCTCACTATGGTGGTTCATACGCCTGCTTTCACAGCCGGTGACCACCATAGGCCCTTTTAAGGCAAGGACTACCAATCTTTTAGTCGCCTCTTACGACAGGCAGATTAAACCCTGGGAACATTCTAAACCCGGACCCAGACGGGATATATATATATATATATATATATATATATATATATATATATAGGACAAAACAAAAACAAAAAGGGTGCAACCCGGGCTCCGACACACCGGGCTGCTGTTCCATTTCCCAGCGACTACTCCTCACACCGTGAGGTGAGCAATCACTGGGTCCGCGAATCGTGCATCCTAAGCAGACGAAGGGACCCATGGATGACTGCCTTCTGCATTCTGGCGGCTAAGATGTGCGCCGCCGCACGGCACACCGGCATTTTGCGCAGTGCAGAGAGCAGCGTATCCCTCATACCACCTAGGGATCCAATGACCATTACTAGCAGACTCACAGTGTAGTCCGGCCAGAGCCTGCGAAGTTGTCCGAGGAGCTCCTGATACTTGGTCCGCTTTTCCTCCTCCTTAGAGACGATGTTCCCCTCGGCAGGCGCCGAGAACTCGATAACGAACATCGTCTTTTGTTGGTAGTCGAGGAGGACTATGTCTGGCTTATTTGCATGTATAAGCTCGAGCGTGGAGAATGAGTAGTTCCAGTAAATTCTGCACCTCTCGTTCTCCACAACGGACTCAATGTCCCCTGGAGCATACGGCAGCACCGGTGTCTCATCTATACCGTATGAGTGCCTTAAATGGTAGTATAGCACTCGTAGAGCCGCGTTGTGCCGATAGACGTAGGCTGTGCCAGCGTACACCTTACACGCCGACAAGAGGTGCGTAAGGGTCTCTGGCGCCTGCAGGCAGGCCCTACAGCGGATATCGGGCACATCCATACCGATAATCCGGCTACGGTATACTAAGGTGTTGAAGACACCGTCTTGGCAAGCCATTATAGAGCTCTCAGTCTCCGACTTCAACCCATTAGACCCTAGGAAAGAGAAGGTCAACTGCTCAGATAAACCATGCTCTTCTAGATGTTTGTAGAAGATTCCGTGCATTGGTTTATCTTTGTGAAGTCTTAAAAGCAATTGGACTTCAGCAGTTTTAATCCGGGTTTTTAATTGTGCGGGAGCAAGTTCCGTAACGGACTGCTGACACCTCCGCGTGAAGTCGAGCGTGAGACTAAGTTCTTCGGCTGCCCGTGTTGCTGCTCTAAAAAGGAAGGCTCCTTTACCCGCAATCTCGTGCTCTCGCACAAAGCGGATCAGGGGATCGGTGCTCGTCGTAACATAGCAGGCAGTGGCCAGTACTACTCTGTTGTGCAGACGCTCCAAACTCAATAGTCCACGCCCTCCCAGGTGTCGCGGGAGGTATATTCGCGGGACAGAGGATCTAGGATGTAGACTTCCCTCCATATTCATCCTTTTGCGGGTCTTTATGTCGATTTGAGATATTGAGATATATATAATGGCTTGCCAAGACGGTGTCTTCAACACCTTAGTATACCGTAGCCGGATTATGGGTATGGATGTGCCCGATATCCGCTGTAGAGCCTGCCTGCAGGCGCCAGAGACCCTTACGCACCTCTTGTCGGCGTGTAAGGTGTACGCTGGCACAGCCTACGTCTATCGGCACAACGCGGCTCTACGAGTGCTATACTACCATTTAAGGCACTCATACGGTATAGATGAGACACCGGTGCTGCCATACGCTCCAGGGGACATTGAGTCCGTTGTGGAGAACGAGAGGTGCCGAATTTACTGGAACTACTCATTCTCCACGCTCGAGCTTATACATGCAAATAAGCCCGACATAGTCCTCCTCGACTACCAACAAAAGACGATGTTCGTTATCGAGTTCTCGGCACCTGCCGAGGGGAACATCGTCTCTAAGGAGGAGGAAAAGCGGACCAAGTATCAGGAGCTCCTCGGACAACTTCGCAGGCTCTGGCCGGACTACACTGTGAGTCTGCTAGTAATGGTCATTGGATCCCTAGGTGGTATGAGGGATACGCTGCTCTCTGCACTGCGCAAAATGCCGGTGTGCCGTGCGGCGGCGCACATCTTAGCCGCCAGAATGCAGAAGGCAGTCATCCATGGGTCCCTTCGTCTGCTTAGGACGCACGATACGCGGAGCCAGTGATTGCTCACCTCACGGTGTGAGGAGTAGTCGCTGGGGAATGGAACAGCAGCCCGGTGTGTCGGAGCCCGGGTTGCACCTTTTTTGTTTTTGTTTTGTCTATATATATATATATATATATATATATATACTACCCGTCTGGGTCCGGGTTTAGAATGTTCCCAGGGTTTAATCTGCCTGTCGTAAGAGGCGACTAAAAGATTGGTAGTCCTTGCCTTAAAAGGGCCTATGGTGGTCACCGGTTGTGAAAGCAGGCGTATGAACCACCATAGTGAGGAAGCGGCTGCACCTATGTTAAGGACGGCTTCCCGACAGCGTCTGACCCCAGGTTAGGGGCGGCTGATAGCAAACCTGGCAGTAGGTATAAAATGCGCCCCCAGGAAGCCGACCAACATCAAACGGCTATTCGGTGCGTGGCGACACTGCGGGGATAACCCAAGCCAGGGATGAAAGCCGGCCGGCAACCTGTACAGGTCATCCCTAGGAGGCAATGTGGTCGGCTGCCTCTGAAATGTCGGCTGGGGGCCCTAAGGCTAACCACCGGACGGGCCCTACCTTCTGGTTCGACCGCCCCAGAAGAAGAGCACCCACACCAGGCCGGTATCGGAAGCCGGCTCTGGGCAAGGTGGCGGTGCCTCGGATCGCCCTGACGACGACACACGCAACGACATGGACTGTTTTAGGTGGACGACGGAACTGAAGGATGACCTGCTGAGCTGCTACGAGAGCAGTAGCCCGCGCCGTAGGGGATACATGGCCCGCATGCATGGGAGGTGGTGTGAAATGCATCCAGAGCATAGCACAATTACCTCCCAGAGCTTGCGGAACCAGGTATTTTACCTTCGGGGGCAGGGATACGTTCGTGCTCCAGCTCAGCCTGCCCCTCCGGCGACTGAAAGGCCTGTTAACCAGGCTGAAAGGTCGCCGATGAGGCCCGCTGAGAGGGAAATCGACGAAGCCGTCTCACATGGAGATTTCAGTGACCGAAGGGCCTTGCATAACAACAAGAGGTCCTTCAAGCTGGCAGATTTAAAGAGAGAGGATGAGGCGCTGAGTGAACGTCTATCGGAGGTCTCTGACATTTGGAGCATCAATTGCGAAATTTACGCTGCGGCTCTGAGGCTGGCTGGACAGGGGAGAGTGAGAGACTCTCCTGTCGAGAGAGCACAGAGGCGGGTGCGCCAGATGGAAGCGAAAATCCAGTTGGCTCGCCAAGAAGCATCCCGTATCCAGTGTGTGATGGAATATAGAGCGGCCGGTAGGCCTTTTACGCGCCGCGTGCGCCAGATAGCCCGAGAGCTAAGGCGCGACCATCACACGCTCAGTCAAGCGGTACTGGTTGTTGTCAAGCAGCATTGTCTTGACAGGATACGGACGCTAATCGCTGCTAAACGATCACTGGTGACGCGGGCGAGAGGTTTGGAGGAAAACAGAATGTTTTCCGAAAAGCCTGCTCGTCTCTTCCAACAGCGACCACCAGTTATAGAGCAGCCGCCAACTGCTGATCGCGTGGAGACTTTCTGGAGGGGCATTTACGAACAGCCCAAACCTCTCCAAGCAGACACTCCGGCCTTGGCGCAGTTCGAGTCCGTTTGTAGGAGGACTCCAAACTTGAATGTACTGCGTCACCCGATAAACACGGAAGAAATTCTTGGTGCCTTACGAGGCGCAAAGAATTTCGCAGCTCCTGGCCCGGATGGCATAAACACCTACTGGTTGAAAAAGTTTCCCAGTTGCCACGGGCATTTAGCTAGAGTTTTTAACTCGTGGCTAAATCAGGAGCAGCCAATTCCGGCTTGGTTTGTCGAGGGTCGAACCGTGCTTCTCCCGAAGACCGGAGATTTGTCTGATCCTAAAAACTACAGGCCAATAACATGTCTGAACGCATGTTACAAGCTCTTCACCAGCATCTTGTACATGCGTATCCTTCAAGCTGTAAATCCCGTATTTCTCAGCGTATATGAACAAAGAGGGTCTAAGAAAGGAGTAGCTGGCTGCAGGGATAACCTGTTGATTGACCGCTGTGTCACACAGGACTCCGTGCAGTACCTGCGAAACCTTTCTATGGCCTGGATCGACTATCGGAAGGCATTCGACACTACGTCTCATGAACTGATTGTGCGGCTGTTGGAATGTCTTTCGGTAGATGATCAAATAGTGGGATGCATCAAACAACTGATGCCGCTCTGGAAGACTCGGTTCACTATAACATCGGGTGAAACCAGGGTTCGGACAGAGTTGGTATCATTTAAAAGAGGGGTCTTCCAAGGAGACTCCTTGAGTCCCTTGCTCTTCTGCATCTCGCTACTGCCTTTGTCCATAGCGCTGAAAAATACTAAGGGATACAGCTGTGGCAAGCCCAATTACCGGAGGCACAAGGTCACCCACTTATTTTACATGGATGACCTGAAACTCTATGCCTCCGGACAACGCGATTTAGAGCAGTCGCTGAGGGTAGTGCAGGATTACAGTCAAGCTATTGGTATGGAGTTCGGGATAGACAAATGTGCCATGGTTCATCTCAAAAGAGGACGTTGCGGAGATAGTGAAGATGAGGAGCAGCTCGTTGATGGGAGCATCTTGCGACAACTGCATGCCGGAGATACTTATACCTACCTTGGAGTGGCGCAGCGTCACATCCAAGAGGCAGAATTGGTCAAAGAGTGTCTCCGCCGCAAGTATTTGCACCGACTCCGGCAGATCTGGTCGTCAGAACTGTCCGGCAAAAACAAAGTCGCTGCCACAAACATGCTTGCGGTCCCATTGTTGTTATACAGCTTTGGTGCTATCCACTGGAAAGTGGAAGAGCTGCGACAAATCGACATAAAGACCCGCAAAAGGATGAATATGGAGGGAAGTCTACATCCTAGATCCTCTGTCCCGCGAATATACCTCCCGCGACACCTGGGAGGGCGTGGACTATTGAGTTTGGAGCGTCTGCACAACAGAGTAGTACTGGCCACTGCCTGCTATGTTACGACGAGCACCGATCCCCTGATCCGCTTTGTGCGAGAGCACGAGATTGCGGGTAAAGGAGCCTTCCTTTTTAGAGCAGCAACACGGGCAGCCGAAGAACTTAGTCTCACGCTCGACTTCACGCGGAGGTGTCAGCAGTCCGTTACGGAACTTGCTCCCGCACAATTAAAAACCCGGATTAAAACTGCTGAAGTCCAATTGCTTTTAAGACTTCACAAAGATAAACCAATGCACGGAATCTTCTACAAACATCTAGAAGAGCATGGTTTATCTGAGCAGTTGACCTTCTCCTTCCTAAGGTCTAATGGGTTGAAGTCGGAGACTGAGAGCTCTATAATGGCTTGCCAAGACGGTGTCTTCAACACCTTAGTATACCGTAGCCGGATTATGGGTATGGATGTGCCCGATATCCGCTGTAGAGCCTGCCTGCAGGCGCCAGAGACCCTTACGCACCTCTTGTCGGCGTGTAAGGTGTACGCTGGCACAGCCTACGTCTATCGGCACAACGCGGCTCTACGAGTGCTATACTACCATTTAAGGCACTCATACGGTATAGATGAGACACCGGTGCTGCCGTATGCTCCAGGGGACATTGAGTCCGTTGTGGAGAACGAGAGGTGCCGAATTTACTGGAACTACTCATTCTCCACGCTCGAGCTTATACATGCAAATAAGCCCGACATAGTCCTCCTCGACTACCAACAAAAGACGATGTTCGTTATCGAGTTCTCGGCGCCTGCCGAGGGGAACATCGTCTCTAAGGAGGAGGAAAAGCGGACCAAGTATCAGGAGCTCCTCGGACAACTTCGCAGGCTCTGGCCGGACTACACTGTGAGTCTGCTAGTAATGGTCATTGGATCCCTAGGTGGTATGAGGGATACGCTGCTCTCTGCACTGCGCAAAATGCCGGTGTGCCGTGCGGCGGCGCACATCTTAGCCGCCAGAATGCAGAAGGCAGTCATCCATGGGTCCCTTCGTCTGCTTAGGATGCACGATTCGCGGACCCAGTGATTGCTCACCTCACGGTGTGAGGAGTAGTCGCTGGGAAATGGAACAGCAGCCCGGTGTGTCGGAGCCCGGGTTGCACCCTTTTTGTTTTTGTTTTGTCATATATATATATAGATCCCGTCTGGGTCCGGGTTTAGAATGTTCCCAGGGTTTAATCTGCCTGTCGTAAGAGGCGACTAAAAGATTGGTAGTCCTTGCCTTAAAAGGGCCTATGGTGGTCACCGGCTGTGAAAGCAGGCGTATGAACCACCATAGTGAGGAAGCGGCTGCACCTATGTTAAGGACGGCTTCCCGACAGCGTCTGACCCCAGGTTAGGGGCGGCTGATAGCAAACCTGGCAGTAGGTATAAAATGCGCCCCCAGGAAGCCGACCAACATCAAACGGCTATTCGGTGCGTGGCGACACTGTGGGGATAACCCAAGCCAGGGATGAAAGCCGGCCGGCAACCTGTATAGGTCATCCCTAGGAGGCAATGTGGTCGGCTGCCTCCGAAATGTCGGCTGGGGGCCCTAAGGCTAACCACCGGACGGGCCCTACCTTCTGGTTCGACCGCCCCAGAAGAAGAGCACCCACACCAGGCCGGTATCGGAAGCCGGCTCTGGGCAAGGTGGCGGTGCCTCGGATCGCCCTGACGACGACACACGCATCGACATGGACCGTTTTAGGTGGACGACGGAACTGAAGGATGACCTGCTGAGCTGCTACGAGAGCAGTAGCCCGCGCCGTAGGGGATACATGTCCCGCATGCATGGGAGGTGGTGTGAAATGCATCCAGAGCATAGCACAATTACCTCCCAGAGCTTGCGGAACCAGGTATTTTACCTTCGGGGGCAGGGATACGTTCGTGCTCCAGCTCAGCCTGCCCCTCCGGCGACTGAAAGGCCTGTTAACCAGGCTGGAAGGTCGCCGATGAGGCCCGCTGAGAGGGAAATCGACGAAGCCGTCTCACCTGGAGATTTCAGTGACCGAAGGGCCTTGCATAACAACAAGAGGTCCTTCAAGCTGGCAGATTTAAAGAGAGAGGATGAGGCGTTGAGTGAACGTCTATCGGAGGTCTCTGACATTTGGAGCATCAATTGCGAAATTTACGCTGCGGCTCTGAGGCTGGCTGGACAGGGGAGAGTGAGAGACTCTCCTGTCGAGAGAGCACAGAGGCGGGTGCGCCAGATGGAAGCGAAAATCCAGTTGGCTCGCCAAGAAGCATCCCGTATCCAGTGTGTGATGGAATATAGAGCGGCCGGTAGGCCTTTTACGCGCCGCGTGCGCCAGATAGCCCGAGAGCTAAGGCGCGACCATCACACGCTCAGTCAAGCGGTACTGGTTGTTGTCAAGCAGCATTGTCTTGACAGGATACGGACGCTAATCGCTGCTAAACGATCACTGGTGACGCGGGCGAGAGGTTTGGAGGAAAACAGATTGTTTTCCGAAAAGCCTGCTCGTCTCTTCCAACAGCGACCACCAGTCATAGAGCAGCCGCCAACTGCTGATCGCGTGGAGACTTTCTGGAGGGGCACTTACGAACACCCCAAACCTCTCCAAGCAGACACTCCGGCCTTGGCGCAGTTCGAGTCCGTTTGTAGGAGGACTCCAAACCTGAATGTACTGCGTCACCCGATAAACACGGAAGAAATTCTTGGTGCCTTACGAGGCGCAAAGAATTTCGCAGCTCCTGGCCCGGATGGCATAAACACCTACTGGTTGAAAAAGTTTCCCAGTTGCCACCGGCATTTAGCTAGAGTTTTTAACTCGTGGCTAAATCAGGAGCAGCCAATTCCGGCTTGGTTTGTCGAGGGTCGAACCGTGCTTCTCCCGAAGACCGGAGATTTGTCTGATCCTAAAAACTACAGGCCAATAACATGTCTGAACGCATGTTACAAGCTCTTCACCAGAATCTTGTACATGCGTATCCTTCAAGCTGTAAATCCCGTATTTCTCAGCGTATATGAACAAAGAGGGTCTAAGAAAGGAGTAGCTGGCTGCAGGGATAACCTGTTGATTGACCGCTGTGTCACACAGGACTCCGTGCATTACCTGCGAAACCTTTCTATGGCCTGGATCGACTATCGGAAGGCATTCGACACTACGTCTCATGAACTGATTGTGCGGCTGTTGGAATGTCTCTCGGTAGATGATCAAATAGTGGGATGCATCAAACAACTGATGCCGCTCTGGAAGACTCGGTTCACTATAACATCGGGTGAAACCAGGGTTCGAACAGAGTTGGTATCATTTAAAAGAGGGGTCTTCCAAGGAGACTCCTTGAGTCCCTTGCTCTTTTGCATCTCGCTACTGCCTTTGTCCATAGCGCTGAAAAATACTAAGGGATACAGCTGTGGCAAGCCCAATTACCGGAGGCACAAGGTCACCCACTTATTTTACATGGATGACCTGAAACTCTATGCCTCCGGACAACGCGATTTAGAGCAGTCGCTTAGGGTAGTGCAGGATTACAGTCAAGCTATTGGTATGGAGTTCGGGATAGACAAATGTGCCATGGTTCATCTCAAAAGAGGACGTTGCGGAGATAGTGAAGATGAGGAGCAGCTCGTTGATGGGAGCATCTTGCGACAACTGCATGCCGGAGATACCTATACCTACCTTGGAGTGGCGCAGCGTCACATCCAAGAGGCAGAATTGGTCAAAGAGTGTCTCCGCCGCAAGTATTTGCACCGGCTCCGGCAGATCTGGTCGTCAGAGCTGTCCGGCAAAAACAAAGTCGCTGCCACAAACATGCTTGCGGTCCCATTGTTGCTATACAGCTTTGGTGCTATCCACTGGAACGTGGAAGAGCTGCGACAAATCGACATAAAGACCCGCAAAAGGATGAATATGGAGGGAAGTCTGCATCCTAGATCCTCTGTCCCGCGAATATACCTCCCGCGACACCTGGGAGGGCGTGGACTATTGAGTTTGGAGCGTCTGCACAACAGAGTAGTACTGGCCACTGCCTGCTATGTTACGACGAGCACCGATCCCCTGATCCGCTTTGTGCGAGAGCACGAGATTGCGGGTAAAGGAGCCTTCCTTTTTAAAGCAGCAACACGGGCAGCCGAAGAACTTAGTCTCACGCTCGACTTCACGCGGAGGTGTCAGCAGTCCGTTACGGAACTTGCTCCCGCACAATTAAAAACCCGGATTAAAACTGCTGAAGTCCAATTGCTTTTAAGACTTCACAAAGATAAACCAATGCACGGAATCTTCTACAAACATCTAGAAGAGCATGGTTTATCTGAGCAGTTGACCTTCTCCTTCCTAAGGTCTAATGGGTTGAAGTCGGAGACTGAGAGCTCTATAATGGCTTGCCAAGACGGTGTCTTCAACACCTTAGTATACCGTAGCCGGATTATGGGTATGGATGTGCCCGATATCCGCTGTAGAGCCTGCCTGCAGGCGCCAGAGACCCTTACGCACCTGTTGTCGGCGTGTAAGGTGTACGCTGGCACAGCCTACGTCTATCGGCACAACGCGGCTCTACGAGTGCTATACTACCATTTAAGGCACTCATACGGTATAGATGAGACACCGGTGCTGCCATACGCTCCAGGGGACATTGAGTCCGTTGTGGAGAACGAGAGGTGCCGAATTTACTGGAACTACTCATTCTCCACGCTCGAGCTTATACATGCAAATAAGCCCGACATAGTCCTCCTCGACTACCAACAAAAGACGATGTTCGTTATCGAGTTCTCGGCACCTGCCGAGGGGAACATCGTCTCTAAGGAGGAGGAAAAGCGGACCAAGTATCAGGAGCTCCTCGGACAACTTCGCAGGCTCTGGCCGGACTACACTGTGAGTCTGCTAGTAATGGTCATTGGATCCCTAGGTGGTATGAGGGATACGCTGCTCTCTGCACTGCGCAAAATGCCGGTGTGCCGTGCGGCGGCGCACATCTTAGCCGCCAGAATGCAGAAGGCAGTCATCCATGGGTCCCTTCGTCTGCTTAGGACGCACGATACGCGGACCCAGTGATTGCTCACCTCACGGTGTGAGGAGTAGTCGCTGGGGAATGGAACAGCAGCCCGGTGTGTCGGAGCCCGGGTTGCACCTTTTTTGTTTTTGTTTTGTCTATATATATATATATATATATATATATATATATATATATATGCTGCCTCCGAAATGTCGGCTGGGGGCCCTAAGGCTAACCACCGGGCGGGCCCTACCTTCTGGTTCGACCGCCCCAGAAGAAGAGCACCCACACCAGGCCGGTATCGGAAGCCGGCTCTGGGCAAGGTGGCGGTGCCTCGGATCGCCCTGACGACGACACACGCAACGACATGGACCGTTTTAGGTGGACGACGGAACTGAAGGATGACCTGCTGAGCTGCTACGAGAGCAGTAGCCCGCGCCGTAGGGGATACATGTCCCGCATGCATGGGAGGTGGTGTGAAATGCATCCAGAGCATAGCACAATTACCTCCCAGAGCTTGCGGAACCAGGTATTTTACCTTCGGGGGCAGGGATACGTTCGTGCTCCAGCTCAGCCTGCCCCTCCGGCGACTGAAAGGCCTGTTAACCAGGCTGAAAGGTCGCCGATGAGGCCCGCTGAGAGGGAAATCGACGAAGCCGTCTCACCTGGAGATTTCAGTGACCGAAGGGCCTTGCATAACAACAAGAGGTCCTTCAAGCTGGCAGATTTAAAGAGAGAGGATGAGGCGTTGAGTGAACGTCTATCGGAGGTCTCTGACATTTGGAGCATCAATTGCGAAATTTACGCTGCGGCTCTGAGGCTGGCTGGACAGGGGAGAGTGAGAGACTCTCCTGTCGAGAGAGCACAGAGGCGGGTGCGCCAGATGGAAGCGAAAATCCAGTTGGCTCGCCAAGAAGCATCCCGTATCCAGTGTGTGATGGAATATAGAGCGGCCGGTAGGCCTTTTACGCGCCGCGTGCGCCAGATAGCCCGAGAGCTAAGGCGCGACCATCACACGCTCAGTCAAGCGGTACTGGTTGTTGTCAAGCAGCATTGTCTTGACAGGATACGGACGCTAATCGCTGCTAAACGATCACTGGTGACGCGGGCGAGAGGTTTGGAGGAAAACAGATTGTTTTCCGAAAAGCCTGCTCGTCTCTTCCAACAGCGACCACCAGTCATAGAGCAGCCGCCAACTGCTGATCGCGTGGAGACTTTCTGGAGGGGCATTTACGAACACCCCAAACCTCTCCAAGCAGACACTCCGGCCTTGGCGCAGTTCGAGTCCGTTTGTAGGAGGACTCCAAACCTGAATGTACTGCGTCACCCGATAAACACGGAAGAAATTCTTGGTGCCTTACGAGGCGCAAAGAATTTCGCAGCTCCTGGCCCGGATGGCATAAACACCTACTGGTTGAAAAAGTTTCCCAGTTGCCACCGGCATTTAGCTAGAGTTTTTAACTCGTGGCTAAATCAGGAGCAGCCAATTCCGGCTTGGTTTGTCGAGGGTCGAACCGTGCTTCTCCCGAAGACCGGAGATTTGTCTGATCCTAAAAACTACAGGCCAATAACATGTCTGAACGCATGTTACAAGCTCTTCACCAGAATCTTGTACATGCGTATCCTTCAAGCTGTAAATCCCGTATTTCTCAGCGTATATGAACAAAGAGGGTCTAAGAAAGGAGTAGCTGGCTGCAGGGATAACCTGTTGATTGACCGCTGTGTCACACAGGACTCCGTGCATTACCTGCGAAACCTTTCTATGGCCTGGATCGACTATCGGAAGGCATTCGACACTACGTCTCATGAACTGATTGTGCGGCTGTTGGAATGTCTTTCGGTAGATGATCAAATAGTGGGATGCATCAAACAACTGATGCCGCTCTGGAAGACTCGGTTCACTATAACATCGGGTGAAACCAGGGTTCGAACAGAGTTGGTATCATTTAAAAGAGGGGTCTTCCAAGGAGACTCCTTGAGTCCCTTGCTCTTTTGCATCTCGCTACTGCCTTTGTCCATAGCGCTGAAAAATACTAAGGGATACAGCTGTGGCAAGCCCAATTACCGGAGGCACAAGGTCACCCACTTATTTTACATGGATGACCTGAAACTCTATGCCTCCGGACAACGCGATTTAGAGCAGTCGCTGAGGGTAGTGCAGGATTACAGTCAAGCTATTGGTATGGAGTTCGGGATAGACAAATGTGCCATGGTTCATCTCAAAAGAGGACGTTGCGGAGATAGTGAAGATGAGGAGCAGCTCGTTGATGGGAGCATCTTGCGACAACTGCATGCCGGAGATACCTATACCTACCTTGGAGTGGCGCAGCGTCACATCCAAGAGGCAGATTTGGTCAAAGAGTGTCTCCGCCGCAAGTATTTGCACCGACTCCGGCAGATCTGGTCGTCAGAACTGTCCGGCAAAAACAAAGTCGCTGCCACAAACATGCTTGCGGTCCCATTGTTGCTATACAGCTTTGGTGCTGTCCACTGGAACGTGGAAGAGCTGCGACAAATCGACATAAAGACCCGCAAAAGGATGAATATGGAGGGAAGTCTACATCCTAGATCCTCTGTCCCGCGAATATACCTCCCGCGACACCTGGGAGGGCGTGGACTATTGAGTTTGGAGCATCTGCACAACAGAGTAGTACTGGCCACTGCCTGCTATGTTACGACGAGCACCGATCCCCTGATCCGCTTTGTGCGAGAGCACGAGATTGCGGGTAAAGGAGCCTTCCTTTTTAAAGCAGCAACACGGGCAGCCGAAGAACTTAGTCTCACGCTCGACTTCACGCGGAGGTGTCAGCAGTCCGTTACGGAACTTGCTCCCGCACAATTAAAAACCCGGATTAAAACTGCTGAAGTCCAATTGCTTTTAAGACTTCACAAAGATAAACCAATGCACGGAATCTTCTACAAACATCTAGAAGAGCATGGTTTATCTGAGCAGTTGACCTTCTCCTTCCTAAGGTCTAATGGGTTGAAGTCGGAGACTGAGAGCTCTATAATGGCTTGCCAAGACGGTGTCTTCAACACCTTAGTATACCGTAGCCGGATTATGGGTATGGATGTGCCCGATATCCGCTGTAGAGCCTGCCTGCAGGCGCCAGAGACCCTTACGCACCTCTTGTCGGCGTGTAAGGTGTACGCTGGCACAGCCTACGTCTATCGGCACAACGCGGCTCTACGAGTGCTATACTACCATTTAAGGCACTCATACGGTATAGATGAGACACCGGTGCTGCCATACGCTCCAGGGGACATTGAGTCCGTTGTGGAGAACGAGAGGTGCCGAATTTACTGGAACTACTCATTCTCCACGCTCGAGCTTATACATGCAAATAAGCCCGACATAGTCCTCCTCGACTACCAACAAAAGACGATGTTCGTTATCGAGTTCTCGGCACCCGCCGAGGGGAACATCGTCTCTAAGGAGGAGGAAAAGCGGACCAAGTATCAGGAGCTCCTCGGACAACTTCGCAGGCTCTGGCCGGACTACACTGTGAGTCTGCTAGTAATGGTCATTGGATCCCTAGGTGGTATGAGGGATACGCTGCTCTCTGCACTGCGCAAAATGCCGGTGTGCCGTGCGGCGGCGCACATCTTAGCCGCCAGAATGCAGAAGGCAGTCATCCATGGGTCCCTTCGTCTGCTTAGGACGCACGATACGCGGACCCAGTGATTGCTCACCTCACGGTGTGAGGAGTAGTCGCTGGGGAATGGAACAGCAGCCCGGTGTGTCGGAGCCCGGGTTGCACCTTTTTTGTTTTTGTTTTGTTTATATATATATATATATATATATATATATATATATATATATATATATATATATATATATATATATATATATCTACACGGTACAACTGTGCGTCTCCAATGCAAAATCTTAGGTTCAGTCGGCGTCCGAGGTCACTGGGCGTCCGGATATACGGACGCCCAGTAACCACCCCCTTACAACCTTGTTTTCGATACTTATAACATGTGTAGATTCCAAAACCGTTAAAATCGGCTGGACGCCCGCTGACACCTAATACTGATTTGCGTACAAAATCGAAGTTCAAGCTTCTACCACCTGCTGCGCTGGGGGTCCTCATTTATATACTTACCGTATACAGAATCCAGTGCAAGGGTTTACCCGGCGCCGTATACAGAATCCAGTGCACGGGTTTACCCGGCGCCAGTTTTTTATATTAATCTATTTTTAGAATAACTATACTACGTACACTGCAGCGGTTTACTCGGCGACTGCCGTCGTTTGTTGTCATTGAATATTGTCTCTCCTAATACATTGGAGGATTGTTTTGGATTCAATTCAGTAGCTACCGTTGGAGCTAAACTCTAGGTTTACTCTAAAGTCGGAATAATAACGAACAAATGTGCATAGATAACAGTTTTATGTTTTACTTCTATGAAGTTTAAAAGAGAAATGTTAGTTCGATTCATTGATTTATGCAACTACAGTGCCTGTAACTAATATTGCTATTCTTGTGCTCGGATATGAGATTTTTGAAAATTGGTTACTACGATTATCAGTAGCTTTCAAATATTTCATCTAGTCGAAATAATTCTCTAAAGGCGAGACGCAATCTTCCAAAAATTTTATTCCAAAATCTAATGTTTGAAGTCTGAATTTTTCAAAAATTTCATAATTTTTCACGAAACGTCCCATTGTTTACACAAAATGTTTCTTAACATCGGTTATTTCCGAGAGTATCACAGACTAGTAAAATTTCAAAATGTTTATTGCATCTTGAAGTTTCTCAAATTTCCAAAATTGGTCGAAAAGTTCATTCATTCAAAAAACCTCATTTTTCGAATAAATCCTGCTTCTTTGGTTGTTTTCGTTATAAATATCTCGAAATTTTCTAGGTCATTGCTATGAAAAAGTAAAAATTTTTAAAATACAAAAAATAACCAATATGTGAGTAATTTTCGACAATATCATAATTTGGTGTAATTTAAAATGTTTATTTTTCAAAATTTCGAAAAGTTGCAAAATTGGTCGAAAATTTCACTTGTTTTGGAATCATCTCGTTTATGAAGGTTATAATTTTCTTAAGGTTTCTGTTTTGAATATCCAACTCTTTCCAAAAAACTCAAATTTCACGTGATTACCTTGAAGTCGGATATCTCAAAATTCTTATATTTTTTTTTGAAAATTTTATAGTTCTTTAGAAAGTCAAATTTTTTCTCGAAAATTTCATAATAGTTATTTCACAAAGTTTCTAAACTTTACGTTTTTTTCAGAAGTTCTCAGTTTTTGTCAAAAAGAAACTATTTTAAAAGTTTGAATTTTTCTTAGAGATTTTCATATGATCTGGGAGCGAAATAGACAAACTCCAGTCTTCATGGTTTACGTGAAGATCAGTAATATGCAGCTTGATTCATGTAACAAATACAACTTTGGTTTGCCGAATTTATGGAGTCACTGTGTATAATTATTAAAAATGAGACTGCTGATGACTGCTCCTACAAACCCCTGTTAAACTTTTTTCGATACCTCTCTAGTTTACCTAACTATCGACCACCTCTAAAAAATTTGATAACGCCACATGTTAAGATTATACTGTAAATATAAAATAATATAATTGTATGAAATTATCCAGGGCAGCGCACCTAAAGAATCTGTTTTAATTGCGCCCCACTTTCCTGTACATGCTGTAATTTTGTTTTGTTCACCCTCGACATCCATATAAATAATCATTCAACTCTCATAAGCCTTTTTGTGAACATAAAATAATTTGTGAGATAAATGGGGGGTGTCCAGAAGGGCAGACCATATAAAATGTTAAAGGTCATTGTTTATTTCATAAAAAATCCAGTGTACAGGTTTACTATTCTCCCCTATTGTAAAGTAAATGTATTTTTAGTATCATCATATTCTTTGTGTTTTGCAGCGGTTTACCCAGCGTCTGTCGCCGAATCTTGCCCTTGAAATGTGCATAGTACCGAAATTCCTTGAGATAACAGCGTCTTTCCCAGCTATCAAATATTCTCTGCTCACGACGTACTTGCAGATTTGTGTTTCTTGCATGGGTACAATACTCAATAGCATGCTAAGAACAGAACAGGAGTTGAGCGTTTAGGCTATACCAAAAAGCCTATGAACACGTTTCCTCCATAATATGCTAATGCAATTCTTCAGTATATTCCATTTCCGTGTAAGCGTAGTGTACCCACAATATAATACACTCAAAGGCAATTTTTGGGCTATAGTGACTTTATTTTAAGTTGCAGTACGCGATGAAAAGTTCTATACATATTCTGTGCTCAAATCTCCGTAACCATATACAGGGTGTCTCAAAAGGACCCGACTATTTGAGGTAGCGAAAAACCAAATGGAGAGATCAAGGAAGAAATTTTACTTTTTTTACTTTTTCAAAATAACATTCTTTAAATGACGCCCATTTTGTTGATGGTATTCTTCAAAGCGTTTATGCACATTATCAAAACGGTCCAACTACTTAGAGTGCACGAGACGCAAATAAAGCGTGGTGGAGGGAGTAAGCCCGCACCGCTCGCTCGGTAAGGACACTGGTTAGATATTGCACTTTTAGCTGCCAGGATGCATGTTTAGTTGCCATAATATTGAAGAAAGGATCAGATCGATAGCAACTCAGCAACTCCTTTGAAAAACGCCTTCAACAAAATGGGCGTCATTTAAAGAATGTTATTTTGAAAAAGTAAAATTTCTTCCTTCATCTCTCCATTGGCACTAATCAATGGTATTTACAATAAGCCGGTTTTGGTTTTTCCCTACCTCAAATAGTCGGGTCGTTTTGAGACACCCTGTAGTATTGTACCACTATAACTGCATAGCTGTATCATAGTTCTTGGGCAGTGACTCTTCTCTCATTAGCCGTTACGCTTCTAATCAACACGCTCAAAGTTCCACTCATTCTAACGGCTATCTCAGAACCCTTGCCTCGTGGAACAAACATTAAAATAAGCCATTTAAGGGTGGACGCCTAGTAACAGCAACGCTGAATTTACAAAAAGTCTGTATATAAATTCTATTAATAGACAGGCATAAAAAGTATGGACGCCCAGTGGAGCTAACGGTGAACTATGACGCCAAGCGACCTGTTTCTGAAACTTACTTATATACAGTTATATACGCCAGACGCTGGGTAAAACGCTTTTGGTCCGGACGCTGGGTGATCCGCTGTAAATAAATATATATATATATATATATATATATATATATATATATATATATATATATATACAGAGCGTTACCTTTACTGCTATACAACCTTAATGCGTCCCTGTACATGAAATGCTGAATATGGCAACACGGCTTAGAGAGAAAGACAACATATTCCATTGCCCGCTGGATGGCACCACTATTGGCATTTCAAGAGCTCTATAGTGAACTGTTTCTGACAGATTATTTCCTAAACCATCTTTTTATAAATTTTATATCCTTTTCCTTTGTTTACAATGTTCTGTGTTTACCATCAACTATTATTTTAGCTTTTTGGTTAATTATTTTAGGCTTTACTCCTTATTATTTACTGTTAGATATTGTATTTTTCAATACAGAAACTACCAACCATTCTGATCATCCTGAACATGGCGTCTAATAACGATTATTGTTGTGTACCACAGTGTAATTCTTTGGCCAAGAAAGATACTGAAAGAAAATTAACCTTTCATAGATTTTCTGAGGCAAATGCTAGGCAAGTTTATACAGAAACTGAGACGGGGAAGTATTTAATGGACCAAAGAAAAGCTTGGATCTTGAAGCTAAAAATTGGCAAACAGGTGTCCAAATCTATGAAAGTGTGCTCTCTTCATTTTAACAAAGGTAATAACTGACTGAGATTACTGTCAGTGATTTGAAATATCCATATAGGTTAATATTTCTTCTACTCTAAATAATGAAGGAATATGTATTTATCTTTTATTATAGGTTTAACCATGCAGAGAGGTCGAAGCTTCCTGTTAGTACAGTGGGTTTTCCAAAATGTGCAGGAACCTCATCTGATCGAACTGATAGATATAAAAGGAGAGATAGAGGTCCATGCACAAGCAAAAATGAAGATCCTCAAGAATGTGATTTTGAAGCAAATGTTCAAGCTGCAGCAAACTTTGTGCAATTACTAAGGTCTACACCAGATATTTTTACAAAACAGAAAAGTGCAAGATTCAGAAGTGCAAGTCAATACTGATAGAATTAATACATTGAGTGATCTGCTGAAAACAAATGCTGGCTCAAAAAGTTTTACAGGCATTAATAACTTTCAAATAATTGATTGTGTTGTGAATATGATAAATGAATCTTGTATAATTGATTTAAGGACACATTGTCTCAATGTGAGAGAAAGAGTTCTTCTTACAATGACAAAATTAAAATTGGACTTGAGTTATGTTTCTTTGGGTGCATTATTCAATATATCGGGTCTGCTGTGCAAAACATATTTTTTGATTTTCTAACTGTGCTAAGTCAGGTTTTTCATTTCATTTATTTTCCTTCAGTAGAAAACTCGCCAAGATGTTTTAAAAATTGTAGAGCTATTTTGGATTGCCTAGAAATATTTATGCAAAGACCAAGCTGCCTATGTTATACAGTAAAATTTTATTCACAATATAAAAAATCTACAACAATTACATTCAAGACTGGTGTATCTCCTGGGGGTATAATCACTTTTATTAGTAGGTCTTATGGTGGTAGGGCATCAAATTGATTTTTGAAGAAAGTGATTTTATCAAAAACTTATCTCTTACTAGAGATTCAATTATGGTAGATAAAGGTTTTCTTATTGATGATTTATGTGTAATGTATAGAATTGGCTTAATAAGACCCCCCCCATTTTCAAAAACCAAAAAGCTACAGCTAATAAAGAGATTGCTGCAACTCAAGTGCACATTGAAAGATCTCCAATCAGAGATTAGAAAATTTTAAAATTATTAGTGGAAGGTTGCAATGGTGATTAGTTTCAAAAATTGATGGAATATTTTTAATTATCTGTAGCATAACTAACCTTTCAACCCCTATATTATCTGACGAAAGATTTTTATGAGCACATTTGAATTAGTTTATAATTAAGTTACTCTGATGAATTGTTTTTTAATTTTTTTTTTGACTACTATATTGTATGTTTATGTAAATACATTTTTTTTATTCTCAAAACGTTTTTATTCAGTATTATTCTTATACACATTTAATATTTCTGGTTTGAATATAAAACCATGCTATTGTAGACTAAGAAATTAGCCATCTATTTTTTGGTTGCATATTATATATAACATTTCAGAAAAATAGTTTCTTTTGATTTTCATTAACATTGTTTTTGTAAAATCATAGTCAAAGTAAACAGTTATAATTTCACAACTACCATCATAGCTTGCATATAAACACACATAACATTTGCTTAAATTTAGTATGGCCATGCCTAGCTGCACTTGTCCATAATACTTGTGCTTCTTCTTCAAAGTGTACCTTCCATTTTCATTTAAAATAAAATTTCACTCTTGAAAGCAATCTTCAATTGCCTTTGTTATACCTAAAATACAATGTTATAATTTTATGAGTGTTTAAAAATGTGGTTTGTGATTTGAACATAATAATAATAAATGCCTTTATTAAGAAACAGATATATATCTGATGGAGATGACAGCAAATCCATGGCAAACTTAAGCTACAAACTGTTCTCACACTTAACCATGAGCTGCTTAGGGAGACGGTAAATGAAGTATAATCCCAGTAGTGTAACATTTGTTTACGGAGCCACAAGTTGCTAGAGAGGATGATACAACACAGCTTGTAGAAAAAACCATAAGTTTGTGAACTCTTGTAGGCTTTTTTTGAACATTTCCACTTTGTAAACAAATGTTATTTAAATGGCTGCACTCTACATCCTAAATAATAAAAATACTTAGACTAAAGTATGCAAGACGTGAAAAAATAAACACAGAAGCTTAAAACTGTAAAGTGACATATTAGCAAGGTTACAGATCATAAAGCGATTCCAAGCGATCAACCAGTAGTTGTTGTGGTTATTCCCTTGGTTAACCTTCAAATCACCCTATTTCTTGATAAACATAAGGCCTTTACGGAAACACTGATCTGGATCCGGATAGATCAGTTATATGTCAAACAGCTGTAAAGTGGCATTTATAATTCCATGAATTTAACGGACATCGAACAACGAAAAAGTTAGCTACTGCTACTGATCTGAATCATCTGATCGCAATCACTTACTGTACAACAGTGAACTACCCTATTTCTGACCGATCCCACATCACTTTCCGAACGCCAGGATCAGTGATCGAACTGATCGGGTTAACCCGATCACAGTTTCCGTAAAGGCTTGGATGTAAGAAGCGAAGTATGGGTTCAGATTGTCATTTGTCTTCAGTCAGCTGATCTGTACTTTGCATTTGAATTTTTTCTTTGAATATAACATTGGACAACAAAACTACGATAGACGCTTTAGCAATGTAATTTTATATATTTGAAACTGCTCTAAGAAAATGTGTAGACCTTCCTTCTTCCCTATTTATTAAATTTACCTCCAATTAAAAACCTATAAACGACAAACAACATAAACACATCAGCACAACTTAAACAAAGTAAATAGAAATAGTAAAGTACACAATAATATAACAATTATGATGTTTTGAAAAAGCTTCTAACCATTGTAAATACTGGTTGCGAAGATGTCTAAGTGATGACATACAAAGGGCTAGTTCAGGATGCCATCAAGTTATAACCAGGAATAGTTTCACTCGCTTGGATGACATTGGTTGTAACCAGTCATTACCTGTGAACACAGATTACTCGCTTGATGGAATCGCTTATAGTATAATAATGAAGATAGTTACCTCAATACAAGCATTTAATTTCCAATAAAGCTATTGGTTCCCTATTCAAATTTAACACCACACCATCTGGTGAAAAGCCTAGCCATTGATTGCCTGCAGATTCTATCATACCACAGTCTACTATAATATGGCCTGTCTTTGATACAAAAGCTTCTCTTGCAGATTTTTCGTACATCATGTCCATATTCATCTTCAATGTTTTCCGTAGGCATAGTTGTTGTATTAGTGTCTAATTCAGATGGATTCTTGATACGTCCTTTCCTAAAATATATATTTTAAATGTAAAATGGTAAATACACATTTGAAAGTTGTATGAACTATTTTAATGTTTAATGTTAATGCTTTTCTATGGATAACTACCTGCCTACTTAAAATGAGGCTGACTACCAGCACGTATACTCACCTGTATCGCAATAGCAAGGTTTGGTAAATTTTTAACAAAGTATTCAAATATAGATTTCTGCGCATTTGGTCATTTGGATTTAGGAATACATCACGTCTAGGAACTGCTGCTTTGACACAAGGCATTTCAAGTACAAGATTAGCCATATATTTATCCTGGACAATGCTTTTCCTACAAGCACAAGCAATTTGTGGCAATTTCTTGGCCCAAGAATTACACTGTGGTACACAACAATAATCGTTATTAGACGCCATGTTCAGGATGATCAGAGTGGTTGGTAGTTTCTGTATTGAAAAATACAATATGTAACAGTAAATAATAAGGTGTAAAGCCTAAAATAATTAACCGAAAAGCTAAAATAATAGTTGATGGTAAGCATTGTAAACAAAGGAAAATGTCAAAAGGATATAATATTTATAAAAAAGTTAGGTTAGGAAATAATCTGTCAGAAACAGAGCTCTTGAAATGCCAATAGTGGTGCCATCCAGCGGGCAATGGAATATGTTGTCTTTCTCTCTAAGCCTTGTTGCCATATTCAGCATTTCATGTACAGGGACGCATTAAGGTTGTATAGCAGTAAAGGTAACGCTCTGTATATATGTTTCTTCGATGTATTAGGGCTTGTTTCGAACAGTATACAGGGTGGTCCAATAAGGGAGCGGTGCTCTCTAGCGACCATACCGTTTGAATTAGAAGAAAATGTTTCGGATAAAAAACTTTTCTTTTGAAGTGGTCTACTTGCAGAAAATAATTTCAAAGATGGCGGACATCCGGATATACCGGAAGTTGGCATCAACTTCCTTATTTTAAATGGAACACCCTATATATTATTACGTTTTTTAATTCAGCATCGATTTTTAGGTCCAGTTTGTTAACCATAGTTTATGTCTACAAAGCCTATTTTCGAAGTAATTCAGTAATCTTTAGAAAATTTGACGTTTGTAGCACTCACAAAAAATGTGAATATCTCGGAAGCTACGCAATACAGAAAGATGCGGTTTTCGGTTACGAAAATAGCACGAAACGTACTTGTCGACAGTAAAATAATTGTTTCAAAAGCGCTGTAAATCAACAGACTAGAAATTTTCAAATTTGAAAAGCTTAAAACGCAAAACACTTTTTTTTTTTCAAACGGGATGGTATGATAAGTTTCAGATCAGTGGATGCGAAATTAAATTCTCCTTCACTTTTATCTAAGCATATGCGGTTGTATCTTTGATGGTTTTCAAGATATTTACGATTCTGTAATTATGCCGTAATGGCGCGTAGGAATTGGAAAAATAATAAATCGTAGCTGCAAACCTCCTTCATCGGCTATATTGCAACAAATATACACTAGTTACTAGCAAGTATTTTCACGTTTGGTTGGGAATCTAGAATCTAGTATCGATGTAGGATGTCGTTGGTCAAAGGAGCATCTTAACCGCCATCATTACGTCACACGGGTTCGGGAGCCGTCGGCGTGTTTTCGGTACTCCATTCAAAAACCCATTTTTATTTTGATATAACTTTTGAATTATTGCGAAAAAAAAAAGAAAACAAAAACAGTTTTATTATAAAACTTATATATGATCTCTCGATCTATGACAAAAAAAAATTGATTCAAAACCTCAATTACAGAAATTTATTCTGTTTTCAAAATCTTGTCCTACAAGTGCTAGATTTAGCTGCACGTGATAAGGATGATATTTGTTCTTCGTTAAGATCCTTTTCACAGATGTTCGTCCAATGCGTAAATCGCGACTAATTTCTGCTGTACTGCTATGCGGATCTTCAACTACAGTTGCGAGAACGGGTCCTGTCAAATCTGTCCATCACTCTTTGAAAAGATCTTGGATCTGGATGCCTTCTCTCAGGAAATCTCTCTTTGTACACTCGCGATGCAAGCAAACTATTTTTCAAACATTCCCCAAGGATATAAATCATGTCAACCATTTCTTGGATGTTAAGATGCATTATTACTAAGACTAATAGTGTTTTCCGCTGAGCAGCACTCACTGTGCTCCTGACAAGTGCAATTCTATCATCTGCTCTGACAAAGTGGATATGGGTGGGGATCAGTGCAATTCCTGAGTGGAACGTACCCAAGCAGAACAGTGCATTTATAATGACAGCCGACCTTTGTTTTTTCTAAGGTTAATAGAGCTGTTTATTTAAGTTAGAAGGGTATAAAATGTCTGAGGATTATGAAAATTATGATGGCAAATGTGGTCTTCCGGGGGAAGAATTGAGAGTCCCTGAATTCTTCTATTAACTTCTAGCATGTAGTCCTTTCCACAGGAAAATCACTTTTAAACTAAAAATGATTTTATTAAGTTTTAAATTTTTTTTATTAGAAAAAAGTGTATACCTCTTTATCGCTGAATTTGTGTACTACAGTTTCCACTAATTTTATAACTTTCAACATTTTTCGCTTTTCCTTTAATAACATTGCAATTTCTTCTTCATCATCACTACTTTCATCGCTTTCTAGCAATTCATTTAAAATTAGAAAATCTGACATTTTTGAAGAAATAATCGCCATATTTGCACTAGCACTACAGCACGAGATCCTGAGGCTCGTGCGAAAAAGTTGCCTTGAGTGCGCACTACACTCAGAGAATGCGAGTAGTGGAACATACTAAAACTCAAGCAGTGCAGTAGAACTTTACCAGTGGAACATAACTATTGCACTCAGTTCAACGCAGTGCGAGTGAGTGCAGCCCAGTGGAAAACACTATAAGGCCCTTATAACCACACGCACTAAGTCTCAAGAAATCTGACAGATCATTTTTGGTGTAAGATATCAATTGTTTCGTCTGTAAGCCCCGCCACCTACGATTTTTCCAATTCCTACGCGCCATTACGGACTAATTACAAAATCGTAAATATCTTGAAAACCATCAAAGATAGAACCACATATGCTTAGACAAAAGTGAAGGAGAATTAAATTTCGCATCCACTGATCTGAAACTTATCATACCATCCCATTTGAAAAAAAAAAGTTTTTTGCGTTTTAAGCTTTTCAAATTTGAAAATTTCTAGTCTGTTGATTTACTACGCTTTTGAAGCAGTTATTTTACTGTCGACAAGTACGTTTTATGTTCTTTTCACGACCGAAAACCGCATCTTTCTTTATTGCCTAGCTTTCGAGATATTCACATTTTATTTCCCACACCGATAGGTGAGGGGAGTATTGTGATCGCGAAAATTTTCGATTTTGAGATAATACACTTTTTGGGCGTTTCATGATGTCTACATAACGAAAATCCATGCCACTCATTTCCGTCGGTCTGTCTGTCTGTCGGTCTGTCTGTCGGTCTGTCTGTCGGTCTGTCTGTACGCGTTTTTGTGTCCTCGTAATCTCAGTAACCGCTGCATGGATTGTAATGAAATTTGGGCAGCGATATGCTGGGGGGTCGTAGTAGGTAATGTTCTTATAATTTTGAAAATCGGTGCAGGGGCGGCGGAGTAATTAGCAAAAAACAAAAAAAATTAAATATTCCTCAAACTTCGTTTTTAGGCATTTTAGAGGTTCCTGATCATTTTTTACTTTTTTTTGGGTGGGGGTGAAATTGGGGTGGTTGGGGGGTGGGGGGTTGTAAAATTGAAAAATTTGTTGCTTTCATAATAGACTGCCCACTGACCCATGAAGGAAGACCTAGCAACATAAATAACTTTTTTAGGTCCATCCGAACATTGCCTTGCCTATTACAGAAACCAAAGGACTTAGAATTTTTTCTGGTGTAAACATACGAGAGTATTGCTTTAGATCCTTCTATATTGTGTTACAAGGAAACTGTTGAATTGATGTTAATGAAATTTTGACACAGTATTACTACCGTGGCGAGGATGGAAAACGCGTATGGTTTTTATAAATCGTGCCAGTGGCGGCGCAGAAATAATAAAAAAAAAGTAAAAATATAAAAACAGCTCAAACTTCGTTTTTAAGCGTTTTAGAGGTTCCTGATCATTTTCTGCGTTTTTTTTGGGTGGGGTGAAATTGGGGTGGTTAGGGGGTGGGGGGTTGAAAAACTGAGAAATTTCTTGTATTCATAATAGGGTGTAGGGTAGGGGCTGTGAAGGAAGACCTAGCGACATAAATCAACTTTTTAGGTCCATCCGAACATTGCCTAGCGTATTACGGAAACTAAGGGACTTAGAATTTTCTGTATACATACATACGAGTATTTATTGCTTTAGATCTTTTTGTATTTTGTAACGTGGACATTATTACATTGATTCTAATTAAATTTTGACACAGTATTATTACCGTGGTGAGGATGGAAAACGCGTGTGTTTGTTAAATATCGTGTCAGTGGCAGCGTATATAGCAATAATCAAAAAACTAAAAGTATGAAAACAACTCAAACTTCGTTTTTAGATGTTTTAGGCTGTCCATTGACCTCTGAAGGAAATACTTAGCGGCATAAGACAATTTTAGGGGAGGGAAGGCTGCCGATGATTTGGTTGCAAGGAGATCTCAGACTAAAGCTTCATGCTATGGGAAAATAATAAACTGATATCACAGTAATGTGTGGGAAGTACTGGGTCAATCAACTTGACTCCATTTTTTTGTGAGTGCTACAAACGTCAAATTTTCTAAAGATTACTGAATAACTTCGAAAATAGGCTTTGTAGACATAAACTATGGTTAACAAACTGGGCCTAAAAATCGATGCTGAATTCAAAAACGTAATAATATACAGGGTGTTCCATTTAAAATAAGGAAGTTGATGCCAACTTCCGGTATATTCAGATGTCCGCCATCTTTGAAATTATTTTCTACAAGTAGACCACTTCAAAAGAAAAGTTTTTTATCCGAAACATTTTCTTCTAATTTAAACGGTATGGCCGCTAGGGAGCACCGCGCCCTTATTGGACCACCCTGTATAATTCAGTGTATCGAAGGGCGACCATTCAGTGATGTCCTGCTGCAGTTCTCAGTCACACAATATGGACCAATATTATTGATACTATTGAGTTTATGCCTATAAACATAAAGATGTTCAGGTTTTGCCCAGTTCCTTAAACTAGTTATTCACTTCCATCTGACATCCTGAAATAAATCATATTTTTAACAAACATAAAAAATAGAAGAAAGCTAAATGATGAAAATGCATTAAACATAGTGCAAGTAAGAACTTTCATTCTAATATTTTAAATAATAAATAGTGATCATTGGAATGCTCCATTGATACCTTGGACTGTCAACAAAACAAACAGAAATACCAGAAATATGGCAGATTTATGCTGTTACCCACATTAATAAACCCACACATTAGTTTGAGCATAGTATACCTAAAGTGACCATTAATCAGCCACTCGTACATCTTTATAATGATTATGCCATGCCTTGGAACCACTCTTGTCTGTTTGTTGCCAAATTCTTGGGATCAGTAATTCTCAAAAGAAATTCATTTTGCTGCTCAGTTTGCCATAATATTCAGCAAGCTTAAATTGTGCCATGAAATTGGAGTTACTGCATTGAGAAACATTACTGGCATTGGTTTATTGAAAAGTGTTCACAAAGTTTTTGTTTTATTTATTGAAAAATACCTAGTTATTTCGATGCAGCTGGTGCTGATTTTGAGTAGGAATAACATTTTTAGAAGGTTTTCTCAATATCCATTTTAGGTATCAACATCGTCCTAATAACCTGAATGAATCACTGGATTTTTTGAGGCATTCAAGATTAGACCATTGAAGAAAAGACTCTTTCTGCTGATGCATTTGTGTTGGGCAGTCAAGATACAAAAGCGTTATCTTTGAAATTGTTGTGGTGGAATGCCCCATAGGCTTAAGAAAACGGCAGAGTATGGTAAATTTACGTATTGCTTCAAAGTTTTTACTGTTGTAGATGAGTAATAGAAGGCAATAGTTTGGTTTCAACGGTATAGGTACTTACCTGAATTATACTCATAAGGCACTGCGTGTCTGACCAAGAATTTTTTTGTATCTGATCTCTGGATATAGATCTGTTTGAAGTGTTGTTTGCAGACACCTAATGAGGAAGTTTCCATTTTTTCAAATTGTAGTTAATCAGATAGTCCTAAAGAGTTAGAGAACAACGGCGAAAAAATTTTGTAATTATCTCCATTAACAGAAAAGTTATAGTCCATCAAAGTTTGAATTGCCGTATCCTCCGCGCGGAGCCGCTGTGACGTCACGTCACACGACACAACGCAAGCCCGTGTATGCCCTGTCGAGGATGCTGCTCCCGCAAGCCACCACGCCGCCGCCGTCGGCGCCGGCCTCCTCGTTCATGTTGCTATTCCATGTTTTCAGTAGAGTAGGCGACGCCGACGGTGACAAAGCGATACACTGCAGTTTATTGGTACTCGTATTATTAGAATATGTCTAGCAGACCGAGAAGCTATAAATATTGCATTGTACTCAGGTGTACTAACACCACCACAAAAACACCAAACAAATATTTCAATGGATAGCCTATTATAAATACAAAAAAAAATGAGTTTTATGAACCCCCACCCCCCAACTACCCCAATTTCACCCCCACTCAAAAAAGTAGAGAATGATCACGAAACCCCTAAAACGCTTAAAAACAAAGTTTGAGCTGTTTCTATGTTTTTAGTTTTTTTTTATTTTGCTGCGCCGCCGCTGACACGATTTTTAAAAATCATAAAGATTCTAAATCCTCGCAGCGGTAGTAATACTGTGTGAAAATTTAATTGAAATCAATCCTATAGTTTCCTAGTTACATCATACAGAATGATCAGAAGCAATACTCTCGCATGTACACATCAGAAAATTCTAAGTCGACGATCCGTAATAGCCAAGGTAATGTTCGGATGCACCTAAAAAAGTGTATTATGACGCTAGGCCTTTCTTTCACAGGTTAGTGGACGGCCTGTTATGAATACAATGATTTTTCAGTTTTACAACCCCCCACCCCCCAACCACCCCAATATCACCCCCATCCAAAAAAAGTAGAAAAGGAATATTTAAAATTTATGGTTTTTTGTTAATTACTCCACCGCCCATGCACCGATTTTCAAACTGATAGGAACATTACCTACAACTACCCCCACGGGATATCGCTGCCAAATTTCATAACAATCCATGCAGCGGTTACTGAGATTGCGTGGCTATAAAAACGCGTACAGACAGACCGACTGACAGACAAACCGGCGGAAATGAGTTTTGTGGATTTTCGTTAAATGTAGACATTATAAAACACCCAAAAAGCATATTATCCCAAAATCGAAAGTTTTCACGATCACAATACTCTCCTTACCTATCGGTGTGAAAGTAAAAGTTCATAATCATGTCATTCACTTTAGGAAGATTACTAGAATAACAACGATCGTAACCTTACTCCATACTTCAAGAATATACTGGCGTCTGCCCGTTACAACAAACACCTTCGCCGTTCCACTCAAGTCTAAATGTCGCATACTGTACAGCGCAGCGTATGCATAGCGGAGTCGGAGCTATCAGTCGCACCTCAGGTGGTTAGAAATTGGTTGTAGATAAGGATAACTCAAGTTATGTTCCTTAATACGTAATAGCATTCTATTTTCGTCCTTCTTTACTGTAATACAAAGTTATATAACAGGTATTTATAATTATTAGCTACAGCATTCTTGTTTTATCAAGATAATCCCGTAACTTGAATATCTCTTCAATATTTGATGGACTAAAAATCGACTGATCAACTCTACTGCTTCTGTGAAGTCTGATTGGTCTAGCTAAACGAAGCGTACAGTGTAACATCAAGCAACAATATGCTACTTTCATCGTGAATCAGATACTAGATATTTCATAATGTAGCCTTGTATATCCTCGTATATGTATCATGTACTTTTTTACCTCTTTGAAGTAAATTTCAAAAGCTTTGGTCAAAATGTGCTTCTTCTGGTGCCGTATCAGGTCCCCCTAACGTTGGCAATTACAGTTCCGAATTGATCACGGTCTTCGGCTAATCTAAATAGTTGTTCGGCACTGCGTATTCCAGTCCAATCGCAAATGTTCTTCAGCCATAACACTTGTTTCCTTCCGATACCTCTGCGACCCCCGATTTTGCCTTTCATTATGAGTTGAAGGATTCTGTAGCGGACCCCTCGAAGGATATGCCCCAAGTACGATATTTTCCGTATTTTGATTATATTGATCTACTCTCGAACGGCACTTGCTCTATTTAAAACTACTTCGTTGGTCTGTAGGGCCGTCCACGGTATTCGGTATTCCAGGCGATTAATAGCGTTGGCCTTGAGGGTCCAGGTCTCACACACCGACCAAATATAGCATCTGCCCATTCTCTCTCTCAAATGTGCATGTTGATAAAATTGGCCCTAAACGACTTGTAAGTGCCTCAGTTGATATGATAAATGTTCAGATAGATGAAATCTCATCGAAAGCAACGTAACGGAATTCAATCAACATCTTTTTCTCTTGGTCTAAGAGCCAGTGATCGGCAGACTTACGGTATTTAAGCAAACTTCGTATTACACATAGGTACACATGCCGTAGGTGAAATGGGGGTTATTCAGAACAGTTCCCTTGGGCATGGGCGGCAGTCCAGAAGCGCAAAAAAGTGCGTTATAAAGCGTTATTTTACCAATTCTGCGATAGCAGATACCTATTTCGGTTCTTAATGTGTTTTATAAAATTTCAAAGGTTGAAAATTTTATGAAAAGTTTCGGTACTTTAGCGACGATGAAAATGATACATGTTATCAACATCATTATTATATTATAAATGTAGTTTTTGAATAGCGGATATTAGGAGGATTCCAACATCTTGGCAGACGCTATAATGTCTCTCTGTTGAACCGGAGTAAGTGTCTGCCATTCACTTTTCGAATAAAAACCGGTACATGCCTACTTCAGTATATTAAAACGGCAGACTTGCTAAGATCACGATTTAGAAGTCACTTTTGACGCTGTAATTAGCACGACGACACATTTGAATCGGAATAGGTGTCTGCCGTTGGGATTTTGTATAAGAAAAGTTATTTATTATAATATATTCAAACAGCAGATGCTAAGATGATGTTGCAGAACCCATTTTTTACACGTTTGGACTGCCGTCCACGCCCAAAGCAAGCGTCGCGGGGGATACTGAATCCCCATTTCCCCTATGGACATAGTATACCTAGTATAGTATATCTAGCACCAATATGAAATTTGCTAACATACCGTAAGTTTGACGATCCCTCGCTCTCAGTCTATCTAGACACTGTAAATTTGGTTACCTATATTGGGTCATTAATCTATGAAAAGAAAACCATCGCAAAAAGTCGCTGTGTTCAAAATATGCATCCTTTTTGTGCCTGGAACGAAACGCATTGAAATCTCTGAAATGTTTTTACGTCAGCGCGGCTGGGAGAAAATCACAAATATAATTTCATCCGTATGTCTTCCCCTTCTCTATGTTTCTGTGCTTGGTCATAGCTTGGTGCGATCATCGGCACATTATCACGAAGTCTCATCTACTTGCTCTGCTCCGTCGCATTTTCCCCCCTCCACATTGCCCTGCCCCACCCCCCCCCCTCCACTACAAAACTTTCTGGGAGGGTCGGAACGCCTATCCCGACTCCGGAGTTCCGGAGTCTGTACGCTGCGAGAACTGCGACATTCCGCGTGCAGATGCTAGCCCGAATAGTCGTGGTGTTTTGGTGCTCTTTCGCGAGTGGAAGTTTCACATTTTCGGTGAGTTGTTTACTATGCGATCTAGATTTGTTTCATAAAATTGGAGTCAAGTTGATTGAATCAGTACGTCACACACGTTACAGTGATATCATTTTATTATTTTCCCTTTATATGAAGCTATAGTCTGAGATCCCTTGCAACCAAATAATAATCGTTCGCAGGTCCGCAAAAACATCCTATACAAAAACTAGTAAACAGTGTCCTAAGTATCTCCGTAGGAACTAAAACGACACAATTTTTAATCTGCGAGCTTCAACTAGACGATACGAAACAATCAGGAACCTCCAAATTGCTTAAAAACGAAGTTTGAGGTATTTTTATATTTTTAGATTTTTTATTGTCGCTGCGCCGCCACTGACACGATTTTTGAAAACTATACGCATTTTTCATCCTCGCCACGGTAATAATACTGTGTCTAAATTTCATTAAAATCAATTCCATAATTTCCATGTCGTATGTATACATTAGACAATTTCCTTGATTTCTGCAATAGCCAAGGTAATCTTCGCATGGAGATAAAAACGTCTATTATGCCGTTAGGTCTTTCTTTCACAGGTCAATGGACAGCCTATTATGAATAGAACAAATTTTTAAGTTTTACAACCCACCACCCCCAATTTCACCCCCACCAAAAAAAAAAGTAAAAAATGATCAGGAACCCCTAAAACGCCTAAAAATGAAGACTGAGGGATATTTTTTTTGTTTCTTGCTAATTACTCCGCCGCCCCTGCACCGATTTTCAAAATTATAGCAGCATATTACCTACTAAGTCCTCACAGGATATAGGTACCCAAATTTCATCACAATCCATGCAGCGGTTGCTGATATTACGTGGTTAGAAGAATGCGAACCAGAGAGACAGACAGACAGACCGACGGAAATGAGTGACGTGGATTTTCGTTATGTAGACATCATAAAACGCCCAAAAAGCGTATTATCTCAAATTCTAAAATTTTTGCGATCACATATTATTACTCCCCTCACATATCGGTATATGGGAAGTAAAATGCAAGTCCCTTAGTTTCAGAATGTTCATATTTCATATTCGGATGGGCCTAAAAAGGTGATTTATGTCGCTAGGGCTTCCTTCACAAGTCAGGGACAGCCTATTATATACAACGAATTTTTCAGTTTTTAAAATCCTCAACCCCCACCACCCCAATTTCACCCCCCCCCCCAAAAGTAGAAAAGGATCACTAACCTCTAAAACGCTTAAAAACGAAGTTTGAGCTGTTTTTGTACTTTTAGTTTTTTTAGTATTTCTGCGCCGCCACTGGCACGACTTATAAAAGCCATACGCGGTTTCCGTTTTCGCCACGGCAGTAATACTGTGTCAAAATTTAATTAATATCAATTCAATAGTTTACACAATACAGCACGATCTAAAGCAATACCCGTGCGTTTACAATAGACAAAATTCTAAGTCCTTTGGTTTCCGTAATAGGCAAGGCAATGTTTGGATGCACCTAAGAAAAGTTATTTATGTCACTAGGTCTTCCTCCACAGGACAGTGGACAGTCTATTATGAAAGCAACACATTTTTCAATTTTACAACCCCCACCCCGCAACCACCCCAATTTCTCCCCCACCCAAAAAAAGGTAGAAAATGATCAAGAACCCCTAAAAGGCCTAAAAACGAAGTTTGAGCTGTTTTTATATTTTTGTTTTACTTCCCACACCGATAGGTGTAAATCTGAAAATTTTGTTGTACTCATAATGGGCTGTCTACTGACCTGAGAGAGAAAGACCTAGCGGCTTAATACACTTTTTTAGGTCCATCTGAACATCGCCTTGCCGATTACAGAAACCAAGGGACTTGAACTTTCTGATGCATACAAAATACATACGAGTATTACTTTGGATCGTTTTGTATTGTGTTACGTGGAAACTTCTGAATTGACTTTAATGACATTTTGACACAGATTTATTACCGCGATGAGCACGGAAAGCGCGTATGATTTTTAGAAATCATTTCAGAGGCGGCGCGGCAATAATAAAAAAAACTAAACATATAAAAAACACCTCAAACTTCGTTTTAGACGTTTTAGGGGTTCCTGATCATTTTAAAAAATTTTTTGGTTGGGGGTGAAATTAGGTGGTTCGGGGGTGGGGGTTTGTAAAACTCAAAAATTTGTTGTATTCATGATATATTGTCCATTGACCTGTGAAAGGTAGAATAAAACACTTTTTTTGCGGTCGGGCGAGCGATGATTTGATTGCAGGGGCATCTAGACTATAGTTTCATGCTGTGGGAAAATAATAAAACTGGTATCGTCGGAATGTGTGGGAAGTACTGAGTCAGTCCACTTGACTACATTTTTTGTAATCAGCGTAGTAAAACTGTTCTTAGTTGAGTTGTTCTAGATAATTTTCTCATTTGTTTTCTTGTTAGCATGACTATGTATATAAGGTAAAACTTGCCACTATATATTGAACTAAAATCTTATGCTAGCACTTTGTCGTACAAACGTAAGGATATATTTAATTTTTGTAATATTTATTCAACAAAAGGTCATCAAAATAGTCTGAAATAGGGTAAAAACATACGCCTTGACACACTTGAAAACCACTAATCAACTAGAACTACATATAACTGTATAAACTTAAAATCATTCCTAAAACAAGTATGTAACAACCTAAAGGAAACAGTAAAAGCTAACAATATTGCAAATTTCATTTGGCAAACAACAACTAAATTGAGTGGTGGCTGCTATTTTAACTGAGTCTCCCACCTCATCTCAACGTGGCCAGCTGACCCAAAATATTTGCTTGCATCGGTATGTTTTTCCCCTATTCTCCCTTAAACGTGGCAAGTCATTGGTCTTTCGTCTGATGAAACAAGTTGTTCCATCAGTTTTGAAACCAAATATATGAATAAACGTCTTCTTGTGCAAACTGATAAGGTGCCATAAAAGCTTTTATGGGTATTATGGAGATGAAGTTCACTGATTCCATGGGATTCAGCAAACTACTCGAACATTGTTTGGCGATCTTCATGAAGGAGTTTACGCGATAAATTTTTGCAGCTTATTCCATAAGGGGGTAACAACGCATTCATTTTTCCTCTTACCTATTGAGAGCCCACTTTGCTGCTGTTGCTCAGTTGCTGTTTTTAGGCTCAGGTTGGCTTGTAACACTTTCTCATTTATAACAAACATTTCACTAATAGCCCTGTTATCTCCCAATCCCCTACAGATATAGTAATGTTGCATTATACCTTACACAAACGAGTAGTTGTTATGTTTTTGTTTATAACTAAGAATTTGAATGATCAGCAGATCAGTTTACTATCTTTTATACAAGTAAAGGTTTTAAGTAATTCTACGATAGCACATATAACTCTGTTCATTCAAGTATGGCAATGTTTTCAAGTATCTTAGTATGAAACAAAACTCAAGCTAGATGACTGGGTAGCGGCAAATAAACAGCGAAGTGTACTCTTAAAACTCTATTTCCAAGCTTTCGGGATCATTTGATCCCTTCTTCAGGGCTACAAAGACAATTTAGCAATCAGCAACATTGGAAAAAATTAAGAATGAAAAGTTTGTACTTACAAAAGTTTGTGAGGATGTTGCTGGAAGATGTTATAAAACAAGCCAAAAGAGCAAGTAACAACACATATCTTGCATGAAGCACGTTATACAGACACAGAAATTTACGAAAAACATTACACAATTTACTGTTAAAAGTTAAAATCTTAATAAAATCGTAAAATGGCCGTTCAGTGAATATTTTGCGTGCCGGCAATTACGTCTATCGAAACGGTCAAGCACAACGTGTCTGAGCGGAAATAGGTTAGTGGAGGGAAATTCAAATTTTGTTCAATTGTCAATTGTCATTTGCCTAAATTATGCGCATGCGCGCACAATCTATGTTGAAATTATTTTTGTGGAGGGGATTTATGTATAGGGTGATTCAAATTATCACTATACAGTGTCGAACAGAATGAACTGATGTGATAAAATGTTTTAATGTCTGTAATATTATGCAATGTGCGTGGATAGCAATGAATATATCAAAAAGTAGGAAAAGAGGAATTATATGTGCGTTTATAGCAAGAATTTTAGTGATAATGTGAAATTGTTAAAAGGGGGGGAAAGTTTTTTTATTCCACAATATATGTGGTGTAAATTAATTTTATATGTATTACATTTACATTGATGAATTCTCCACAGAGTTATCAATACGAAATTTTTCACAATTCAAAAGATATGAATAAATTATGCTAAGGCTGTTGATATCAGTTTTTTTTATTAATACAGTTGTCACATTGAAAAATATGTGCCATTTCAAGGAAACATCTTTTCTTTAAATTTGACTCACTTGCCAAAACTTTAACAGAATTGTAGTCAATGGTATGATTGGGAAGATTAGCATGTGATGCCAAAGTACACCTGTTAGGGTAAAGTCTGGCATCACTTTTATGAGAGGTAAGCCTCCCTTTGAGGGACCTGGAAGTTTGACCAATGTATACTGAGTCGCAAGTACTGCAAGAAATACTATAAACCACATTGGTTAAGCTAAGCAATGGTACTTTGTCCTTTAATTTGGAAAAAAGGTTATTAATTGTTAGAACTAGTTTTGAGGCAATTTTACAGTTTACACTTCTGAAAATCCTGACCAATCCAGGAGTTAATTCTTTGATAATAAAAAATTAATGAGTTATAACTCTATATTGCCAAAATTTTATGCACTTCCTAAAATACATAAGCCTACTCTTTCTGTGAGACCTATTGTTGCTTCAATTGGTTCAGCTACCCAATCTCTGTCATCTTTTGTTACAGATATTCTCACTCGAGCACATAAAAAAAGTGATTATTACATTAAAGATTCTTTTGATGCCTCAGAGCAGTTTAATAGGTTACAACTCCCTGAAAATCATGTTATTGCAAGCTTGGATGTTGTCTCTCTCTTTAGCAATGTTTATTTGGATGCCTGTTTAAGGTCTGTAAGTAAACATTGGTCAGATATCAGTCAATTTTGCAATTTAACTCTTGAATCTTTCCTTAATATTATTAAATTTCTTTTTAATAATAACCATTTCTCTTTTAATAACAAAATTTTTCAACAATCTTTTGGCACTCCTATGGGAGCCAAAATTTCTCCAATCTTAGCAGAATATGTAATGGATGACTTATTGGATTCAGTGATCCAAGTGTTACCTTTCAATCTTTTTTTCATAAAAAAATATGTAGACGACATTATCGTCTGCCTGCCGTCTGAAGGCTTGGATGTAATAGTGGATATCTTTAATAGGTATGACCCTCACATCCAATTTACGATTGAGAATGAGGACTCCAAACAGTCAGTCCCTTTCCTTGACACAAGGTTTATAAGATCTGAAAATAACATTCTTTTGGTTGACTGGTACAGGAAGCCCAACAGTTCTGGCAGATTCCTTAATTATATGTCTTACCATAGAATGCAAATCAAGATTAACCTTATAAAACAGATGAAAAACAGGGTCATAAAAATAGCTGATAACTCCTTCCACAATCCAAATCTTCATACTTTGTCTAAATTGTTTATTAATAATGGTTACCCTAAACACTTGGTTAACAGTATCCTTTTCAATTCAGAAAATAATAATTTACCACAAATTGCTAATATTAACCACAACATTGCTAATACTAATAATTTACAAGGTGAAAATTCTCAACTTACCACTCAACCCATCACTATATATGCAAAATTGCCTTTTATCAAAGAGTTAACTCCTGGATTGGTCAGGATTTTCAGAAGTGTAAACTGTAAAATTGCCTCAAAACCAGTTCTAACAATTAATAATCTTTTTTCCAAATTAAAGGACAAAGTACCATTGCTTAGCTTAACCAATGTGGTTTATAGTATTCCTTGCAGTACTTGCAACTCAGTATACATTGGTCAAACTTCCAGGTCCCTCAAAGGGAGGCTTACCTCTCATAAAAGTGATGCCAGACTTTACCCTAACAGGTGTACTTTGGCATCACATGCTAATCTTCCCAATCATACCATTGACTACAATTCTGTTAAAGTTTTGGCAAGTGAGTCAAATTTAAAGAAAAGATGTTTCCTTGAAATGGCACATGTTTTTCAATGTGACAACTGTATTAATAAAAAAACTGATATCAACAGCCTTAGCATAATTTATTCATATCTTTTGAATTGTGAAAAATTTCGTATTGATAACTCTGTGGAGAATTCATCAATGTAAATGTAATACATATAAAATTAATTTACACCACATATATTGTGGAATAAAAAAACTTTCCCCCCTTTTAACAATTTCACATTATCACTAAAATTCTTGCTATAAACGCACATATAATTCCTCTTTTCCTACTTTTTGATATATTCATTGCTGTCCACGCACATTGCATAATATTACATACATTAAAACATTTTATCACATCAGTTCATTCTGTTCGACACTGTATAGTGATAATTTGAATCACCCTATACATAAATCCCCTCCACAAAAATAATTTCAACATAGATTGTGCGCGCATGCGCATAATTTAGGCAAATGACAATTGACAATTGAACAAAATTTGAATTTCCCTCCACTAACCTATTTCCGCTCAGACACGTTGTGCTTGACCGTTTCGATAGACGTAATTGCCGGCACGCAAAATATTCACTGAACGGCCATTTTACGATTTTATTAAGATTTTAACTTTTAACAGTAAATTGTCAAAGTTTACGGAATACATATAAGTTGGATCACTCCGCAAAAATATCAAAACGGCCTGCCCCTTGCTCCGTCTCCCCGGTACACCGGTAGCAGTGTACCGACGTCAGCCGGAAGATACGGGGCGGCGCAAAGTAGAGGTTGAACGTGTTTAACGCGAAGTGTATACAGTGACTCAAAAATATCGGATTTTGTTATCTCGGATTTGTTTGCAGGAAATGGATAATATTTTTAGAAATTTGATTTTATCAATTAAATTTATTAACGGATGGAAAATGACAATCAGGTCCATCCTTATTTTGTGGTAAACCTTGAAATGTAAAGGATATAAATACAAGGTGTTTCATGATCTTTTAAGACAAGCTATATGTCGGAACTGGGCAGTAGTAGAGAATTATAATTTTGGGGATGTAAATTAGAGCAGATGTTGTGTCTTTTTTTGTCATTGTATTACCCAGTGAGGTATTTGTTTTTCGTCACGTGACATTCGATTCAAAATTATTAATGGGACATCCTGTACATTTGTGCCTTTCTGTGTTCCTCCCGATAAAACAGTTCCAACAAACTAGCACACTTGGGGTCTAAAGTGATTAATTCAAGACCTACAGGTATTTAAAGGATTGTATCACGCTAAAAGCGTATAGTGAGACAAAATATTCAGTTGGTGGTCTTACCATACCACCCAGGGACATTCTAATTATATTTTAGAGCTCGGAAATATTTTTATTGATAATTTTAACAATTTAGTTTCTACAGTAGCAATTGGAATGACACTGAAAAGCAAAATGTCAAAAATAATTTATTCACATCCAAGTAAAGCATTTCCACATGATTATCTTTTGAAATTTAGAATAGGGCTAGACGATGACCCTCACTGCAGATGTGGAGAGACTGGTACTCCTCAACACTGTACTTTAGAATGCCAATTGATCAGTAATGAGGTAACAGACCTGTATCACAGATTGTCAAACTATATTCCGTTACCTGTTAATATGATCTCTAGCTAGTGAAAACAACTGTGCAAACAAACTATTATTTAACTTTTGCACACAAAAACTAAAAATAACACTGTAACTTTTAACTATAGCTAATATAAAACAATGTTCATATTATTAAGAAAAAATAAATGTCCATCCAAAATAGAACTGGCCAGTTGATCTCAGATCAGAGCCAATAACATAAATTAAAAAAAATCTTTTAAAATTGTACATACGAGTTCGTATATACTATACCATAAATTTTATAAGCTGTGATCTCAAAAATAAGCCAAATAAACAAAACATCAAGGTAAAAATGCTACAGCGCCTTTGAACCAATTTTTACTTATCTACGAAATAGCTACAATATGTGAAAGCATTTGAGATTCATTAGTAATAGTCTTAATAGGTTTTATTTTTGATATCCATTCATGTAACTTAGTGTATTAGCAAAGTAAACGTTATATTTGTATTTGTATGTCTAAATCGGCTGTCAATACCTAGTCTTTCAATGACCCTCGTATATACGTACAACCCAGGCGTAAGCAAGTCCCCGCTAAAAGACCCTCATAATTGAGCAAAAACCAACGCAAAAACTAACTGGCGCGTGCGGCCGCGGCATCGCTTTCATGTGAGTTCTTCAATGTGCCGACGGAGAGTGATCCAACTTATATGTATTCCGTAAACTTTGAAATTGTGTAATGTTTTTCGTAAATTTCTGTGTCTGTATAACGTGCTTCATGCAAGATATGTGTTGTTACTTGCTCTTTTGGCTTGTTTTATAACATCTTCCAGCAACATCCTCACAAACTTTTGTAAGTAAAAACTTTTCATTCTTAATTTTTTCCAATGTTGCTGATTGCTAAATTGTCTTTGTAGCCCTGAAGAAGGGATCAAATGATCCCGAAAGCTTGGAAATAGAGTTTTAAAAGTACACTTCGCTGTTTATTTGCCGCTACCCAGCCATCTAGCTTGAGCTTTGTTTCCTAACAAATCGGCAACGATTACCCGCTTCCTAAAATATTCTTAGTATGTATATTTACTAAAACTGAGGTGTCAATATCTCCGAAACTAGCAGTCCAATTTGCAATCTGTTAATAGCTACCGATAGAGCTCGAGCTGGTGGTTCAATATATGCAAACAAAGCAAAAACCTAGTAACTTGAGTTACTAGTTTATTCGATTGCATGTCAGAAATGGCTGTTGAAAGTATTTATTTCAATAACAAATTACTCAACATGTTTTTTGGAAGACAAACAAATCATAAATTTTCACTGCGAGCTATAGTATTATAAATATAATGTTCAGTGATCTTGTCTTCAATAACAGTGAAACAGTTAGACTATATTTGTGACTTATTCACGCCTGATGTTGAAAAATATATTAATACTGACTTGGTCAAAATACATTTTATTTTTCTTGAGATAATAAACACAATCGATTGTATTCAAAACTAGAAATTTAACTCGAATTCATAATAGTTTGGTTCCGGGGCATCCTTTTTCTTCTTCCTATCTACAAGAAAGGACTTACCAGATGTGATAATAATAATAATAATAATAAGGGGTTGCTAGATCCCCTCACTGGCGCCTCCCCAAGGTGGCGGATAGGGGAACGCCTCCCAGATATGGGTGGTACCGGGGAAATCAAATACCCGGGGCGGACCAAAACTAGCACGGTGGAATAGCGTCTGCATCCAGAGGATCGGCTATTCCTTAATAACTAGGACACGACGGATCTCCATGTGAGGAGCGGTGCTCCGACAGCGTCTGACTCCATGTTAGGGGCGGCTGATAACACACCCGCAGGAAGCCATCCAACATCAGTAGGCTATCCGGTGCGTGGCGACACCGCAGGGTATACCGAAGCCCAAGGATGTAATCCAGCCGGCAACCTTCACAGGTGCATCCTCAGGAGGCAATTTGGACGGCTGCCTCCGGAAATGTCGTCCGGGGGCCCTAAGGCCAACCACCTGACGGGCCCTATCTTCGGGTTCGACCACCCCGGAAGAAAAGCACCCTTACCGAGCCGGTTTCGGAAGCCGGCGTTGGGCAAGGTGGCGGTGCTTCGGATCGCCCTGTTGACGACCCCCGCAATGACATGGACCGTTTCAGGTGGACGGCGGAGCTCAGGGATGACCTGCTGAGCTGCTACGAGAGCAGTAGCCCGCACCGTAGGGGATACGTGTCCCGCATGTATGAGAGGTGGTGTGAAATGCACCCAGAGCATAGCACGCTTACCTCTCAGAATTTGCGAGATTATGTATCGTACCTCCGGAGGCAGGGATATGTTCATGCTCCAGCTCAGCCTGCCTCTTCGGCGGACGGAAGGCCTGTTAACCAGGCTGAAAGTTCGCCGGTAAGGCCCGCTGAGAGGGAAATCGACGAAGTCGTCTCACCTGGGGATTTCAGAGACCGAAGGGCCCTGCATAACAACGGAAGGTCCTTGAAGCTGGCAGATTTGAAGAGAGAGGATGAGGTTGTGGGTGAACGTCTGTCGGAGGCCTCTGACATTTGGAGCATCAATTGCGAAATTTACGCTGCGGCTCTGAGGCTAGCTAGACAGGGGAGAGTGAGAGACTCTCCTGTTGAGAGAGCACAGAGACGGGTGCGCCAAATGGAAGCTAAAATCCAGTTGCCTCGCCAGGAAGCATCCCGTATCCAGTGTGTGATGGAATATAGAGCGGCTGGGAAGCCTTTTACGCGCCAAGTGCGCCAGATAGCCTACGGGCTGAGGCGCGACCATCATACACTCAGTCAAGCGGTACTGGTTGTTCCCAAGCAACACTGTCTTGACAGGATACGGATGCTAATCGCTGCTAAACGATCGTTGGTGGCGCGGGCGAGGGGTCTGGAGCAGAACAGAATGTTCAATGAAAGACCTTCTCGCCTTTTCCAACAGCCGCCACCAGCCATAGAGCAGCCGCCAACTGCTGATCGCGTGGAGGCCTTTTGGAGGGACACTTACGAACAACCCAAACCTCTCTCAGCAGACACTCCGGCCTTGGCGCAGTTCGAGTCCGTTTGTAGGAGGACTCCTAACTTGAATGTACTGCGACATCCGATAAACACGGAAGAAATTCTTGACGCCTTACGAGGCGCAAAGAATTTCGCAGCTCCTGGCCCGGATGGCATAAACACCTACTGGTGGGAAAAATTCCCCAGTTGCCACCGGCATTTAGCTGGAGTTTTTAACTCGTGGCTAAATCAGGAGCAGCCAATTCCGGCTTGGTTTGTCGCGGGTCGAACCGTGCTCCTCCCGAAGACCGGAGATTTGTCTGATCCCAAAAACTACAGGCCAATAACATGTCTGAACGCATGTTACAAGCTCTTCACCAGAATCTTGTACATGCGTATCCTTCAAGCTGTGAATCCTGTATTTCTCGACGTGTATGAACAGAGAGGGTCAAAGAAAGGAGTAGCTGGCTGCAAGGAGAACCTGTTGATTGACCGATGTGTCACGCAGGACTCCGTGCAGTACAAGCGAAACCTTTCTATGGCCTGGATTGACTATCGGAAGGCATTCGACAGCACGTCTCGTGAGCTCATTGTGCGACTGTTGGAATGTCTTTCGGTGGATAATCAGATAGTGGGATGCATCAAACAACTGATGCCACTCTGGAAGACCCGGTTCACTATAACATCAGGTGAAACTCGGGTTCAGACAGAGTTGGTGTCATTGAAAAGAGGTGTCTTCCAAGGAGACTCCTTGAGTCCCTTGCTCTTTTGCATCTCACTTCTGCCTCTGTCCATAGCGCTGAGAAATACTAAAGGATACAGCTGTGGCACGCCCAATAACCGGAGGCACAAGGTCACCCATCTGTTTTATATGGATGACCTAAAACTTTATGCCTCCGGCCAACGCGAACTACAACAATCTCTGAGGGTGGTGCAGGAGTACAGTCATGCTATCGGAATGGAGTTCAGGACAGACAAATGTGCATTGGTTCATCTCAAGAAAGGACGAAGCGGAGATAGTGTAGATGAGGAACAGCTCGTTGATGGGAGCATCTTGCGACAACTGCATGCCGGAGATACTTATACCTATCTTGGAGTGGCGCAGCGTCATGTCCAAGAGGCAGAATTGGTTAAAGAGTGTCTCCGCCGCAAGTATTTGCACCGACTCCGGCAGATCTGGTTGTCAGAACTGTCCGGCAAGAACAAAGTCGCTGCCACAAACATGCTTGCGGTCCCATTGTTATTATACACCTTTGGTGCTATACACTGGAAAGTGATCGAGCTGAAGGAAATCGACACAAAGACCCGCAAAAGGATGAATATGGAGAGAAGCCTGCATCCTAAGTCCTCTGTCCCGCGAATATACCTCCCGTGACACCTGGGAGGGCGTAGACTATTGAGTTTGGAGCGTCTGCACAACAGAGTAGTACTGGCCACTGCCTGCTGTGTAACGAACAGCACCGATCCCCTGATCCGCTTTGTGCGAGAGCACGAGAACGCGGGAAAAGGAGCCTTTCTTTTTAGCGCAGCGAAACGAGCAGCCGAGGAGCTCAGCCTCACACTCGACTTCAAGCGGAGGTGTCAGCAGTCCATTACGGAACTTGCTCCCGCAGAATTAAAATCCCACATTAAAACTGCCGAAGTCGACTTTCTCTTAAGGCTTCATAAAGATAAGCCAATGCATGGAATCTTCTACAAACATCTAGAAGAGCATGGCTTGTCTGAGCAGTTGACCTTCTTTTCCTAAGGTCTAGTGGGTTGAAGTCGGAGACTGAGGGCTTTATAATGGCTTGCCAAGACGGTGTCTTCAACACCTTGGTGTACCGTAAAAGGGTTATGGGTGTAGATGTACCCGACACCCATTGTAGAGCTTGCCGACAGGCGCCAGAGACGCTTATGCATCTCTTGTCGGCGTGTAAGACGTACGCTGGGACGGCTTACGTCCATCGGCACAACGCGGCTCTACGAGTGCTCTACTATCATTTAAGGCACTCATACGGTATCGATGAGACACCGGTGCTGCCATACGCTCCAGGGGATATAGAGTCCGTTGTGGAGAACGAGAGATGCCGGATTTACTGGAACTACTCGTTCCCCACGCTCGAGCTTGTACAGGCAAACAAGCCCGACATAGTCCTTCTCGACCACCAACAGAAGACGATGTTCGTTATTGAGTTTTCGGCGCCTGCCGAGGTGAACGTCGTCTCTAAGGAGGAGGAAAAGCGGACCAAATATCAGGAGTTGCTCGGACAACTTCGCAGGCTCTGGCCAGACTACACTGTAAGTCTGCTGGTTATGGTCATTGGATCCCTAGGTGGAATGAGGAATACGCTGCTCTCTGCGCTGCGCAAAATACCGGTGTGCCGTGCGGCGGCGCACATCTTAGCCGCCAGAATGCAGAAGGCAGTCATCCTTGGGTCCCTTCGTCTACTTAGGGCGCACGATTCGCGGACCCAGTGATTGCTCACCTCACGGTGTGAGGAGTAGTCATTGGGTAATGGAACAGTAGCTCGGTGTGTCGGAACCCGGGCTGCACTGTAACTAATATTATATGATAATAATAGTATATACAGATATCCCGACAAATCGGCCAGATATAGTTTTCCAGTCGAAGGCAGACAGAGTTACCTATTTGATAGATATTGCTATTCCCAACGATACGAATGTCCAAAATGCCTACGCTGGGAAGATATCTAAATAGGCTGACCTTGCGATAGAGATAAAACGGCTTTGGAAGCAAAACAAAGTTACTATTGTCCCCCTAATTATGTCTGTCTCAGGCCTCACACCAAACACATTTACACCACACCTAAAACAGTTGGGCCTGGACGAAAGGTTACACAAAATATTTCAAAAGTCTGTAATCCTGAAAACCTGCAATATTGTACGATCCTTCCTAAATTCCGATCAATAATAGTCCGGGTGTTGACTTGGCACAGCACGTCAACACTTGTTGCTACCGCAACTATGCGAGAGAAACTTAGAAAGTCAGATAATAATAATAATAGTACTCTTTATTTCCGTATGACTCTTGCAGAGTGTTGGAAGATAGTCAACAATTATAATAATGTATATAAACGAACAACAAACAATTTTCATTAGTAAATACATTGTTGCAAGAAATAACAAACAACAAACAGATAAACAAAGAAACAGTGAACAAAAATATAGCTGCCTACCTAGGTATTATGCGACGTCAAGGGTACAATTCATATATTCGTCAATTGAGTAGAATGAATGCATAAGTAGTAATTTTTTGACCTCTTTATTGAAAGTGTGAATAGAGTTTAATTTTTTGATATCTACTGGTAATTTATTGTACAGTTTTATGGGCATAACATAAGGACTCCGAGATGTTAATGACAATCGATGGACAGGAATATTCAAATTGAAATTCTTACGTAGGCTATATGAGTCCGAGCGATGCATAAACTTATCAATATTTATTTTGATATACAAAACACACTTATATATGTACAGTGAAATACTGTCATAATTCTCAATTCAAAAAACAATGAACGACATGATTAGTTATGTGGTTTGCATATCATAGTCCTAATAACTTTTGTTTCAAGAACAAAGGGTTCTTTTAGGCGCGCGCAGTTGCCCCAGGACACAATGCAGTAACTGAGCAAAGAATTCACATAAGCGAAATAATACATCCTGAGTATCTCCATTGCAACGAGGCTCCTCAATTGCCACAGATTGAAACAGTGACGTGATATCTTTTTCAACAGATAATCCACATGATTGTTCCATGACAGCCGCTCATCCATAATAACGCCTAAAAATTTCACTTCGGAGCATTGCTGTATTGTTTGCTTATTAATTTTAACCAGTATACTTTGATCATTAGGCTTTGTGTTAAAGAGTAACATTTCGGTCTTGCTAGGATTTAGCACAAGTTTATTATTAATGCAATATAAAACCATATTCTCACAAGCTTCATTAGAGATATGACAGAGGTTACTGATATTCCCTGAGTCTAATACCAAATTTGAATCATCAGCATATAAAGACTTAAAGTAAGGGCATGCTACATCTAAGTCGTTAATAAAAAATACAAACAATACCGGGCCCAAAATACTGCCTTGCGGAACACCGGTTGATACATCTCTGGGTGACGACTTCTGTAATCCATTATCAGTATAAAGTCTCACTATTTGTGTTTTGTTAGATAGATACGACTCTACCCAATTTAGAGCGCTTCCTCTGACACCATAAGCATGAAGCTTATGTAACAGGATAGTGTGATCTACTACGTCAAAGGCGCGGGTGAGGTCAAAAAATAGTCCTATAGTCTTTAGTTTACTTTCAAGATTCGTCAGTACCTTGTTCTGTAGCGAAATTATTGCGTCTTGAGTAGAACGTCCCTTCACAAAGCCGAAATGCGAGTCCGATATCAGTCTGTATTTCTTGGAGAAATTGCTGAGTCTAGCATAAAAGGCTTTCTCGAATATCTTTGAAAATGCAGATAGAACAGCAATGCCACGATAGTTGGATATGAAAGATTTTTGCCCTTTTTTGTATATAGAGACCACAGCAGCTGTTTTGAGGGAAGATGGAAAAACGCCTTCCTGGAATGATAGACTAATAAGAAAAACTAGTGGATTCACTATCAAGTCTGATACTTCAGCAAGTAAGGAACAAGGTATTCCATCATCTCCAGTTGAAGACTTTGATGATATATCTCTGATGTACCCTAAGATTTCAGTCTCATCAACAGGATGCAGAAATAGAGAGTTAGGCGATGAATTGCGTTCAACTGGATACTGTATATCTTTAGAATGAGTACCCCTTGTATCGTGTACTATCGTTTTGACGGAGTTAATAAAGTACTCATTGAATTCATGTGCAAGCTTATTGATATCAACAGACTGACCCTGATCATCCAACATTTGGGTAGGATAGCAACTAGGATTATTTGAATTAGTATGATATTTCACTACCTGCCAGGAAGCCCTCGAAATGCTTTGCATGATATGTCTGCTGTATACAGGGTGTTCTTTTCAATATAATTTTGACATTAGGCGTTTTTTCCTGATAAGTGGAAGGACGCTAAGGTATGCCTCATCCAAAATCGAATAATCATAACATTGTCAGTTAATATCGTTAATATCAATGATCATATACAGCAAATAGTCACGAGCGCTTATCGAACCTATGGCTTTCTTATAAGAAATTGTAAGAACTTTGGTAACATTTTGACACTAAAAAATTTATCCTTTAGCATTGCAACATCTAAACTGGACTGCGGATTTCGTATATGGAAGCCAATTTATAAGCAATAATATATTGACGTCATTGATAAAGAGCAAAAGAAATGTTTAAAGTTTTTGTATCTCTGTAGGAACCTGGACGATACAGTTTATATTCTGCAAGCTTCAGCTGTGTGGAACGTAACGATCAGGAACGCCCAAAATGCCTAAAACAAAGTTTGAGCTATTTTTATATTCTTAGGGCCGATTTTATCAACAGGCGCATTTTAACAAAGGCTTTGACCAATCAGAGCAGCCCGATCAAGAACATGCATCTGTCAAAGTACTCTGAAAACTATTGATTTCTCTTAAGTTTACCTCAAGAAATGGAGTCAAGTTGATTGACTCAGTACTTCCCACACATAATGATGATACCATTTTATTATTTCCCATGAAGCTATAGTCTAAAATCCCCTTGCAACTAAGTTATTGCCCATCCGCCTGCAAAAACAACATCCAACACAAAAACCCTCATAAATAGTTTCTTGTGTCACCCTCCTTAGGAACTAGGGCGCCACAGTTGTTTTCTGCATGCTTGAACTGGACGATGCGAAACCATCAAGAGCCTCCAACCCGTCTAAAACGAAGTTTGAGCTGATTTCATGTTTTTGGTTTTCGATTATTGCTGCGCTGCCACTGAAACGGTTTTTCAAAAACAGAGCCGTTTTCCATTCTCGCAGCGGTAATAAATTCTGTGTCAAAATTTTATTAAGATCAATTCAATAATTTTCGCTTTACGCAATATACATAGAAGGAAACAAAGCAAAACTCGTATGTACAGATCACAAAATTGGTTTCTGTAATAGGCAAGCCAATGTTCGGAGGGACCTAAAAAAGTGTAATATGTCGCTAGGTATTTCTTCTACAGATCAATAGACGGACCACTATGAATACAACAAATTTTTCAGTTTTACTACCCTCCACCCCCCCGATTTCACCCCACCCAAAATAAAAAATGGAAAATGATCACGAACCCGTAAAACGCCTAAAAACAAAGTTTGAGCTGTTTTCATATTTTTAGTTTTTTTATTATTGCTGCGCCGCCACCGACACTATTTTTGCAAAATATACGCGTTTTCCATCCTCGCTGCGGTAGTAATACTTTGTCAAAATTTTATTAAAATCAATTCAATACGCAATATAGAACGACCTAAAACAATACCCGTATGTATACATCACAAATTCCAAGTCTCTTGGTTTTTATAGTAAGTAAGGCAATGTTCGGATGTACGTAAAAAGTGTATTATGCTGCTAGGTTTTTCATTCACAGACCAATGGACAACCCGTTATGAGTACAACACATCAACACATTTTTCAGTTTTACAACCCCCCACCCTCCAACCACCCCAAATTCACCCTCACCCAAAAAAACGTAGAAAATGATCAGCAACCCCTAAAACGCCTAAAAACAAAGTTTGAGCTGTTTTTATATTTTTAGTTTTTTTATTATTGCCGCGCCGCCACTGACCCGATTTTTCCAAAATATACGCGTTTTCCATCCCCGCCTTGGAAGTATTACTATGTCAAAATTTCATTAAAATCAATTGAACAATTTTCGCGTTACGCGATATCGAACGATCTAAAACAATACTCGTATGTTACATCACAAATTCCAAGTCCCGTGGTTTCTATAATAAGCACGCAACGTTCGGATGGACCTAAAAAAGTGTATCATGCCGCTAGGTTTTTGATTCAAATATCAGTGGACAGCCCATTACGAATACAACAAATTTTTCTGTATTACAACCCCCCACCCCCAACCACCCCAAATTCACCCCCACCCAAGAAAAAGTAGAAAATGATCAGGAACCCCTAAAACCCCCAAAAAACGAAGTTTGAGGCATATTTGAAATTTTTCGTTTTTTGCTGATTACTCCGCCCCCCGTAGAACGATTGTCAAAATTATAGGAACATTGCCTACTACGACCCCACAGCATAGCGCTGCCCAAATTTCATCACAATCCATGCAGCGGTTACTGAGATTACGAGGGTAGAAAAACGCGACAGACAGACCGACAGACCGACAGACCGACAGACCGACAGACCGACAGACCGACAGACCGACAGACCGACAGACCGACAGACCGACAGACCGACAGACCGACAGACCGACAGACCGACAGACCGACAGACCGACAGACCGACAGACCGACAGACCGACAGACCGACAGACCGACAGACCGACAGACCGACAGACCGACAGACCGACAGACCGACAGACCGACAGACCGACAGACCGACAGACCGACAGACCGACAGACCGACAGACCGACAGACCGACAGACCGACAGACCGACAGACCGACAGACCGACAGACCGACAGACCGACAGACCGACAGACCGACAGACCGACAGACCGACAGACCGACAGACCGACAGACCGACAGACCGACAGACCGACAGACCGACAGACCGACAGACCGACAGACCGACAGACCGACAGACCGACAGACCGACAGACCGACAGACCGACAGACCGACAGACCGACAGACCGACAGACCGACAGACCGACAGACCGACAGACCGACAGACCGACAGACCGACAGACCGACAGACCGACAGACCGACAGACCGACAGACCGACAGACCGACAGACCGACAGACCGACAGACCGACAGACCGACAGACCGACAGACCGACAGACCGACAGACCGACAGACCGACAGACCGACAGACCGACAGACCGACAGACCGACAGACCGACAGACCGACAGACCGACAGACCGACAGACCGACAGACCGACAGACCGACAGACCGACAGACCGACAGACCGACAGACCGACAGACCGACAGACCGACAGACCGACAGACCGACAGACCGACAGACCGACAGACCGACAGACCGACAGACCGACAGACCGACAGACCGACAGACCGACAGACCGACAGACCGACAGACCGACGGAAATGAGTGACGTGGATTTTCGTTATGTAGACATCATAACACGCCCAAAAAGCGTATTATCTCAAAATCGAAAATTTACGCGATCACAATGCTTCCCTCACCTATCGGTGTGGGAAATAAAACATCGAAGATAAATAAAAAAAATGAAGTCAAGTTGATTGACTCAGTACTTCCCACACATTACGGTGATACCAGTTTATTATTTTCCCATAGCATGAATCATCGCCAGTACCCCTCCCCCCCAAATTATCTTATGCCGCTAGGTTTTTCCTTCACAGGTCAATAAAGAGCCTATTATCAATAATACAAACTTTTCAGTTTTATAAAAAGGTAGAAAACGGTCAGGAACCCCTAAAACGCCTAAAAACGAAGTTCAAGCTGTTTTCATATTTTTAGTTTTTTGATTATTGCTACGCTGCCACTGACACGATTTCTAACAAGCATACGCATTTTCCATCCTCACCACAGTAATAATAATGTGTCAAAATTTCATTAGAATCAATTCAATAGTTTCCACGTTACGAAATACAAAACGATCTAAAGCAATAAATACTCGTATGTATACAGAAAATTCCCTTAGTTTCTGTAATAGGCAAGGCAATGTTCAGATGGACCTAAAAAGGTGATGTCGCTAGGTCTTCCTTCACAGGCCAGTGGACAGGCTATTATTAAAACAGCAAACTTTTCAGTTTTCAACCCCCACCCCCCAACCACCCCAATGTCACCCCCACCCAAAAAAACTCAGAAAATGACCAGGAACCTCTAAAACACTTAAAAACGAAGTTTGAGCTGTTTTTATATTTTCTGTTTTTTTATTGTTTCTGCACCGCCACTGGCACGATTTATAGAAACCATACGCATTTGACATCCTCGACACGGTAGTAATACTGTGTCAAAATTTCATTAAAATCAAGTCAACAGTTTCTTCGTTACATAATATAGAACGTTCTAAAGCAATACCCGTATGTTTACACTAGAAAAAATTCTAAGTCCTTTGGTTTCTGTAATAGGCAAGGCAATGTTCGGCAGGACCTAAAAAAGTTATTTATGTTGCTAGGTCTTCCTTCACAAGTCAGTGGACAGTCTATTATGAAAGCAACAAATTTTTCAATTTTACCCCCAATTTCACCCCTACCAAAAAAAAGTAGAAAATGATCAGGAACCCCTAAAACGCCTAAAAACGAAGTTTGAGGCATATTTAAAATTTTTCGTTTTTTGCTAATTACTCCGCCACCCATACACCGATTTTCAAAATTATAGGAACATTACCTACTACGACACCACAGCATATCGCTGCCCATTTCATAACAATCCATCCAGCCGTTACTGAGATTACGAGGCTAGAAGAACGCGTACAGACAGACCGACAGACAGACCGACAGACAGACCGACAGACAGACCGACAGACAGACCGACAGACAGACCGACAGACAGACCGACAGACAGACCGACAGACAGACCGACAGACAGACCGACAGACAGACCGACAGACAGACCGACAGACAGACCGACAGACAGACCGACAGACAGACCGACAGACAGACCGACAGACAGACCGACAGACAGACCGACAGACAGACCGACAGACAGACCGACAGACAGACCGACAGACAGACCGACAGACAGACCGACAGACAGACCGACAGACAGACCGACAGACAGACCGACAGACAGACCGACAGACAGACTGACAGACAGACCGACAGACAGACCGACGGAAATTGGTGACGTGGATTTTCGTTATGTAGACATCACAAAACGCCCAAAAAGCATATTATCTCAAAATCGAAGGTTTTCGCGATCACAATACTCCTCTCACCTATCGGTGTGGGAAGTAACACACCACAAGGCAATTTTTAGGTTAGGCATACGAAAACGCCGGCAGCAGAGTCCGGCCACCGTGGAACAGCTTCGCCGCCGGCGCCGGCATCCGCGCTTCCGAAATTTCGCTGCCAGCGCCGGCAGCGGAGTCACTTCCAATAATTATATATAACACACAAACGTGCGTATATTAGAAATGTAAATTTCTATTCTTCAACCTCTTCCCAGACTGAATGCGTGGCTGGATTCGGGGGGGGGGGCGGTCCCGCCGGGTCCACCCCTTATATACGCCACTGCTTGGTGCACAGGAAAACTCCTTCCTTTTTGCCGCCTCACTGTATGATCCAGATATTCCATTTTTCGCAGCATCGTCATGTTTATCGTTTTTGTTGTTGAGTTTTTGCTCCGCTGTTTCTACTCTGCCTAATAATAATTGTAAGCATACTTTATTATTTTAGTCATCATTTTGCATGAAAAAACTTTAAAAATTCCCCAAACTTTGTTTTTAGGTGCTTTAGAGGTTCCTGATCACTTTCTACTTTTTTTGGGTGAGGGTGAAATTGGTGTGGTTGGGGGGTGGGTTGTAAAAAAAAAATTGTCGTATTCATAACAGGCTATCCATTGACCTATCAAAGAAAAACCTAGTGACATAATACCCTTTTTAGGGCCATCCGAACATTGCCTTGCCTATTTCAGAAAGCAAGGAACTATGAATTTTCTGCTGTATACAATCCGAATATTGCTTTAGATCGTTCTGTATTAAGTAACGTAGAAACGAGTAAATTGATTTTAATGAAATTTTGACACAGTATTACTACCGTGGCGCAAAGCGCGTATGGTTTTCGGATATCGCGTCAGTTGCGGCGCAGCTACATCGAAAAAGCTAACATTATAAAAACAGCTCAAAGTCCGTTTTTAGGCATTTTATGGGTTCCTAAACATTTTCTACTTTTTTTTGGACGTGAGTGAAATTGGGGCGGTTGGGGGGTGGAGGGTTGTAAGTCTGTAAAGGTTTTTATATTCGTAATAAACCAAGTGAATTTTCTGACGTATAGATACATTGTTTTAGATCGTTCTGTATTATGTAATCTAAAATTGATTTTGATGAAAATTCGAGACAGTATTATTATTATGGAAATTGCGTATGGTGTTTAAAGCCATGATAGTGGCGGCGAAGGAATAATAAAGAGATTAAGGCCCGATTTAATCAAGGTTCAAATTTAGACCCCCTATTCTTTTCACTGTTTATCGATGACCTTACGAAGTCAATAAAATGCCTAGGACTGAAATTCGCTGATGATTTCAAAATAGCAAAATTAATTGAGTCAGTTGTAGACTGCCATGTATTACAATCCCAGCTGGATATTGTGAACCTGTGGTGTGGCGTAAATGGGTTATCCCTTACCATATCCAAGTGTTTTATAGTTTCATACTGTCGCAGGAAAACTACCATACTGTTCGATTACCAAATAGATAGCCGCATTTTAAGTAGATGTAACGAAATTACGGATTTGGGTATCGTTTTTGATAAATGTTTTGAGTTGTGAGTGAGAAATGAAAGGGCTCACCGTCGGCTTCAATTCTGTATTGACCATAATTTCTCAATTGCCAACACTATGTTTTCACAACATCCACGGCGCTTGTATACTTGGACCTCTCCCGACGTGCCTCTCGTACACGATGGAAGTCATCTATTAGCCTTTGTAAGACTCTACCAGGTTCTGACTGCGGCTCAGACCATCAATTACTTCTGTGCGAACTTCAGTTAAAACTGAAGGCATGTCCACGTTCTAAGCGGATAGTACGGATGGAGATCGCTGACTCTGCTTCTTTTCGGTAAAAATGTTCAGAGCTTTTTCGGGATGCCTCTATAACGGATATGTCAAATTCAAACGATATGTGGCTATCATTCAAAAATGTGCTCTTACATGCTGCCCAGATAAGTCAACCAAAGAGTAGCATTCAACCAAAACAACAATGGATTAGTAGCCACACATTGTCTGTTATTGAGGTACGTAGAAGCTTTGAGATCGCAGGTCTTGATTCAAATACAACGCAAAACGCATATAGACAGCTCTCACGCGATATTCAGAGACTATACCGAAGAGATAGGAACTCTTATATACAGCAATTGTGCCAGGAAATAGAGATGCATGCCAATACTAATCATCCGAAAGAGGTGTTTTTTAAGGTCAAATGTCTCAGTCGGGATTTTAAACCCAAATCTTGGGCTGTTAAAAATCCCGAGGGACAGCTAATTAGTAACTTGCATGAGGTTATTGAGGTATGGCGAAATTACTGCGAAAACCTGTACCATGAGGATGGCCCTCAGGCCCTCTCATTGGATTATGAATATAAACCTGATATTCTTTTGTCTGAAGTGGAACATGCCCTCAACAAGTTAAAAACTAATAGAGCTACAGGCATTGATGCTATTTCTGCCGAAACATTAAAATGCTTGGGTGAAGACGGCATCTCTCTTCTATATAATATTTATAAGAGGGTCTGGTCCTCCGGTGTTTGGCCAAATGAATGGTGCACATCCATTTTTGTTCCACTTGATAAAAAAGGATCTCCAACAAATCCAGACAATTATCGCCTACTTTCGTTAATCTCTCATGGCAAGGTTCTACTATATATTTTACAGTCTCGTTTGGAGGGTTTTATTGGCTGGCAAATTTCTCAGGCGCAGGCAGGTTTCGTAAAAGGACGCGGTACGCGTGAACAGATCTTAAACTTAAGACAGATTATTGAAAAAGCCAGAGAGGATTATTTTCCCGTTTTTATCTGCTTTGTGGACTATCCTAAGGCGTTTGATAATGTAAAGTGGCCTTAACTGTGGGAAATCCTTATCTCCATGGGAGTCCCTTACCACTTAGTATTTCTCATAAAGCAACTCTATGAGTCTAGCTCAGCTCGTGTAAGAAAACAGCAACCAGAAAAGAAGTTCGTCAGGATGCGTATTATCTCCGATGTTATTTAACATTTACTCTGAATCTGTGATGAGACAGGTATTGGACAACTGGAATGGCGGTACAACAATTGGCGGAAGCAAAATATCTAACTTAAGATTTGCTGACGATACAACCCTTATTGCTGTATCTCAGGAAGAACTAGTAGTGAACGTTTTAGAACAACACAGTGCAGCATATGGTCTTGGTATAAACTACAACAAGACCAAGGTTATTATAGTAGATAGAGAGCATGACAATCATCGAGAAGTAAAGTCAATAGGTCGTTGTGAGGTAGTTCAAAGTTTTATGTACCTCGGTTCTTTGATCGACAATTCAGGTAGCTGTGAGAATGAGATTCAACGGTGCATTCAACAGGCACGGGTGACCATGACAAAACTTACTAAAATATGGCGTAACCATAACATCACTAAAGCTACCAAAATGTCACTGGTTCAGTCTCTTGTGTTCTCCATATTTTTGTATGCCTCGGAAACTTGGACTGTTAAAAAGGCAGATCGAGCTCGCATAGATGCTTTTGAAATGTGGACGTCGAGGAGAATGCTGAGAACTCCTTATACCGCCCATCGAACTAATGTTTCCATACTGGATGAGCTCGGTAATCCAAAGAGACTATCCTCCATTGTGTCGATGAGAATGCTTACATTCTTCGGACATATTCACAGAAGCGATAATACGGAGAAACTTGTAGTTCAGGGTCACGCTCCGAGTGGGCGATGCCGTGACCGTTCCCCTACACGCTGGGTGGATACGACGAAACAGTTGCTAGATATGAGTATCAAGAGCGCCACTGAACTGACAGTAAATCGCGAACGATGGCGAGCTACAGTTCTCAAAACTATTGATAATATTCGTGTCGGCAATACTCTAGCTCCGAGTTAATGCATTTTACGAGTTCACAACATGTCTGTTAAGACATTGTGACTATGATGATGATTTGAGCTTAAAACCCATATTAATAACATAATTAATGCTGCTTCTAAAACTTTGGGCTTTATGATAAGAAACAGTAGGAATTTCCAGAAACCATAAAGCTATTATATTTTAGCTTCGTCAGGTCCAAACTAAAGTATGGCTCTATAATTTGGCATCCGATCTACCAAGTAGACATCTTAAGAATTGAGTCATTACAGAGAAGATTTCTCAAATATCTTGCATTTAGAGTCGATGGTACCTATCCACCACAGGGTTATGACCACAATATTTTGTAGGTTGGTAGTAGGTTCCAAGTTATATCTCTAGAAAAAAGAAGGTTCAGGTTGGCCATTACCTTTTTATACAAACTTTTGCACAATCAAATAGACTGTATAGGTTTAGTCAATCAGATTTAATTTAGAATACCTAGACTGAATGCTAGACATTCTGTAACATTCCATTGCTTCAGAGCGAGATCTAACTTTGCTAACCAGATGTCCGTTGTACTATTGTTGTAATTTATTTAATACACGTTGTGGAGGTTCGGAATATTTTCCACGATGCCCTATCCTCTATAACAAATTGCTTAACCTAGTGATCCATAGAACAAATGGTCCAACTTAGTGATCCATTGTATTTGTTGCATTTCTCGATTGGAATTTGGTATAAAAGTTATTTTTATATGTAGGATGTAGGAGTACGGTACTATTATTAATTAAGATTAAACGTATTTTCTTTGTTATTAACTTAGTATTTAATTATATTTAATATTTTCATATTTCTTACTGATTACTCTTTTATTGTATTTCCTGTAAATGGCTGACTGTTGGAAATATAGAATTTTTTTAATATGAATATTTATTTATACATATCTATTTGAGTGGTTGAAATTAGATCACAAATCCCAATAATAAAGTACCTACCTAACTAAATATGTTCCGTTGAGCCGATCCGCTCAGCAAGATGCTGGGTGGCCTAGCGGCATAGTGTTCGACAGTGAATCGCTGTGTTCGAGGGTGGTGTTGGTTCGAGACCCAGCCCTTGCAACTACTACCCATTTTACTTCCAACACCGATAGGTGAGGGGAGTATTGTCTATTGCGATCGCGAAAATTTTCGATTTTGAGATGATACGCTTTTTGGGCGTTTTATGATGTCTACATAACGAAAATCCACGTCACTCATTTCCGTCGGTCTTTCTGTCTGCCTGTCGCTTTCTTCTCGCCTCGTAATCTCAGCAACCGCTGCATGGATTGTGATGAAATTTGGGCAGCGATATGCTGTGGGGTCGTAGTAGGTAATGCTCCTATAATTTTGAAAATCGTTATACGGGGGCGGAGTAATTAGCAAAAACGAAAAATTTCAAATATGCCTCAAAGTTCGGTCTGTCGGTATGTCGGTATGTCGGTCTGTCGGTCTGTCGGTCTGTCGGTCTGTCGGTCTGTCGGTCTGTCGGTCTGTCGGTCTGTCGGTCTGTCGGTCTGTCGGTCTGTCGGTCTGTCGGTCTGTCGGTCTGTCGGTCTGTCGGTCTGTCGGTCTGTCGGTCTGTCGGTCTGTCGGTCTGTCGGTCTGTCGGTCTGCCGGTCTGTCGGTCTGTCGGTCTGTCGGTCTGTCGGTCTGTCGGTCTGTCGGTCTGTCGGTCTGTCGGTCTGTCGGTCTGTCGGTCTGTCGGTCTGTCGGTCTGTCGGTCTGTCGGTCTGTCGGTCTGTCGGCCTGTCGGCCTGTCGGTCTGTCGGTCTGTCGGTCTGGCCGGTCTGTCGTCTGTCGGTCTGTCGGTCTGTCGGTCTGTCGGTCTGTCGGTCTGTCGGTCTGTCGGTCTGTCGGTCTGTCGGTCTGTCGGTCTGTCGGTCTGTCGGTCTGTCGGTCTGTCGGTCTGTCGGTCTGTCGGTCTGTCGGTCTGTCGGTCTGTCGGTCTGTCGGTCTGTCGGTCTGTCGGTCTGTCGGTGCTGTCGGTCTGTCGGTCTGTCGGTCTGTCGGTCTGTCAGGTCTGTCGGTCTGTCGGTCTGTCGGTCTGTCGGTCTGTCGGTCTGTCGGTCTGTCGGTCTGTCGGTCTGTCGGTCTGTCGGTCTGTCGGTCTGTCTCTGTCGGTCTGTCGCTGTCGGTCTGTCGGTCTGTCGGTCTGTCGGTCTGTCGGTCTGTCGGTCTGTCGGTCTGTCGGTCTGTCGGGTCTGTCGGTCTGTCGGTCTGTCGGTCTGTCGGTCTGTCGGTCTGTCGGTCTGTCGGTCTGTCGGTCTGTCGGTCTGTCGGTCTGTCGTCTGTCGGTCTGTCGGTCTGTCGGTCTGTCGGTCTCGGTCTGTCGGTCTGTCGGTCTGTCGGTCTGTTCGGTCTGTCGGTCTGTCGGTCTGTCGGTCTGTCGGTCGTCGGTCTGTCGGTCTGTCGGTCTGTCGGTCTGTCGGTCTGTCGGTCTGTCGGTCTGTCGGTCTGTCGGTCGTCTGTCGGTCTGTCGGTCTGTCGGTCTGTCGGTCTGTCGGTCTGTCGGTCTGTCGGTCTGTCGGTCTGTCGGTCTGTCGGTCTGTCGGTCTGTCGGTCTGTCGGTCTGTCGGTCTGTCGGTCTGTCGGTCTGGTCGGTCTGTCGGTCTGTCGGTCTGTCGGTCTGTCGGTCTGTCGGTCTGTCGGTCTGTCGGTCTGTCGGTCTGTCGGTCTGTCGGTCTGTCGGTCTGTCGGTCTGTCGGTCTGTCGGTCTGTCGTCTGTCGGTCTGTCGGTCTGTCGGTCTGTCGGTCTGTCGGTCTGTCGGTCTGTCGGTCTGTCGGTCTGTCGGTCTGTCGGTCTGTCGGTCTCGGTCTGTCGGTCTGTCGGTCTGTCCGGTCTGTCGGTCTGTCGGTCTGTCGGTCTGTCGGTCTGTCGGTCTGTCGGTCTGTCGGTCTGTCGGTCTGTCGGTCTGTCGGTCTGTCGGTCTGTCGGTCTGTCGGTCCTGTCGGTCTGTCGGTCTGTCGGTCTGTCGGTCTGTCGGTCTGTCGGTCTGTCGTCTGTCGGTCTGTCGGTCTGTCGGTCTGTCGGTCTGTCGGTCTGTCGGTCTGTCGGTCTGTCGGTCTGTCGGTCATGTCGGTCTGTCGGTCTGTCGGTCTGTCGGTCTGTCGGTCTGTCGGTCTGTCGGTCTGTCGGTCTGTCGGTCTGTCGGTCTGTCGGTCTGTCGGTCTGTCGGTCTGTCGGTCTGTCGGTCTGTCGGTCTGTCGGTCTGTCGGTCTGTCGGTCTGTCGGTTGTCGGTCTGTCGGTCTGTCGGTCTGTCGGTCTGTCGGTCTGTCGGTCTGTCGGTCTGTCGGTCTGTCGGTCTGTCGGTCTGTCGGTCTGCGGTCTGTCGTCTGTCGGTCTGATCGGTCTGTCGGTCTGTCGGTCTGTCGGTCTGGTCGGTCTGTCGGTCGTCGTCTGTCGGTCTGTCGGTCTGGTCGGTCTGTCGGTCGTCGGTCTGTCGGTCTGTCGGCCTGTCGGTCTGTCGGCCTGTCGGCCTGTCGGCCTGTCGGCCTGTCGGTCTGTCGGCCTGTCGGTCTGTCGGTCTGTCGTCTGTCGGTCTGTCGGTCTGTCGGTCTGTCGGTCTGTCGGTCTGTCGGTCTGTCGGTCTGTCGGTCCTGTCGGTCTGTCGGTCTGTCGGTCTGTCGGTCTGTCGGTCTGTCGGTCTGTCGGTCTGTCGGTCTGTCGGTCTGTCGGTCTGTCGGTCTGTCGGTCTGTCGGTCTGTCGGTCTGTCGGTCTGTCGGTCTGTCGGTCTGTCGGTCTGTCGGTCTGTCGGTCTGTCGGTCTGTCGGTCTGTCGGTCTGTCGGTCTGTCGGTCTGTCGGTCTGTCGGTCTGTCGGTCTGTCGGTCTGTCGGTCTGTCGGTCTGTCGGTCTGTCGGTCTGTCGGTCTGTCGGTCTGTCGGTCTGTCGGTCTGTCGGTCTGTCGGTCTGTCGGTCTGTCGGTCTGTCGGTCTGTCGGTCTGTCGGTCTGTCGGTCTGTCGGTCTGTCGGTCTGTCGGTCTGTCGGTCTGTCGGTCTGTCGGTCTGTCGGTCTGTCGGTCTGTCGGTCTGTCGGTCTGTCGGTCTGTCGGTCTGTCGGTCTGTCGGTCTGTCGGTCTGTCGGTCTGTCGGTCTGTCGGTCTGTCGGTCTGTCGGTCTGTCGGTCTGTCGGTCTGTCGGTCTGTCGGTCTGTCGGTCTGTCGGTCTGTCGGTCTGTCGGTCTGTCGGTCTGTCGGTCTGTCGGTCTGTCGGTCTGCCGGTCTGTCGGTCTGTCGGTCTGTCGGTCTGTCGGTCTGTCGGTCTGTCGGTCTGTCGGTCTGTCGGTATGTCGGTCTGTCGGTCTGTCTGTCGCGTTTTTCTACCCTCGTAATCTCAGTAACCGCTGCATGGATTGTGATGAAATTTGGGCAGCGCTATGCTGTGGGGTCGTAGTAGGCAATGTTCCTATAATTTTGACAATCGTTCTACGGGGGGCGGAGTAATCAGCAAAAAACGAAAAATTTCAAATATGCCTCAAACTTCGTTTTTAGGCGTTTTAGGGGTTCCTGATCATTTTCTAATTTTTCTTGGGTGGGGCTCAATTTGGGGTGGTTGGGGGGTAGGGGGTTGTAATAGTGAAAAATTCCTTGTATTCGTAGTGGGCTGTCCATTCACATGTGAATGAAAAACCTAGCGGCATGATACACTTTTTTAGGTCCATCCGAACGTTGCATGCTTATTATAGAAACCACGGGACTTAGAATTTGTGATGTACACATACGAGTATTGTTTTAGATAGTTCGATATCGCGTAACGCGAAAACTGTTCAATTGATTTTAATGAAATTTTGACATAAAAGGCGAGGATGGAAAACGCGTATGTTTTGAAAAAATCGGGTCAGTGGCGGCGCGGCAATAATAAAAAGACTAAAAATATAGAAACAGCTCAAACTTTGTTTTTAGGCGTTTTAGGGGTTTCTGATCATTATCTACGTTTTTTTGGATGAGGGTGAATTTGGGGTGGTTGGAGAGTGGGGGGTTGTAAAACTGAAAAATTTGTTGTACTCATGATGGGTTGTCCATTGAGCTTTGAATGAAAAACCTAGCAGCATAATACACTTTTTACGTACATCCGAACATTGCCTTACTTACTATAAAAACCAAGAGACTTGGAATTTGTGATGTATACATACGAGTATTGTTTTAGATCGTTCTATATTCCGTAACGCGAAAATTATTGAATTGATTTTAATGAAATTTTACCAGTATTACTACCGCAGCGAGGATGGAAAACGCGTATGTTTTGGAAAAATTGTGACAGTGGCGGCGCAGCAATAATAAAAAAACTAAAAATATAAAAACAGCTCAAACTTCGTTTTAGAAGTGTTGGAGGCTCTTGATCGTTTCGCATCGTCCAGTTCAAGCATGCCGAGAAAAACTGTGGCGCCCTATAGTTCCTAAGGAGGGAGGCGCAAGAAACTATTTACGAGGGTTTTTGTGTTGGATGTTGTTTTTGCGGGCGGATGGGCGATAATTTAGTTGCAAGGGGATTTTAGACTGTAGCTTCATGCAATGGGAAACAATAAAATGGTATCTTCATTATGTGTCGGAAGTACTGAGTCAATACAACTTGACTGCATTTTTTGTATATACCCAAACAGTCTGTGTAGAAACGCATACTCGAAGATTTTTGAAAAGTTGTACTCTGGTGTCGTGTCATATTTTTGCGTTCGTATAATTGCATTTTTACTTCCCACACCGATAGGTGAGGGGAGTATTGTGATCGCGAAAACTTTCGATTTTGAGATAATACACTTTTTGGGCGTTTTATGATGCCTACATCACGAAAATCCACGTCACTCATTTCCGTCGGTCTGTCTGTCTGTCTGTCGGTCTGTCTGTCGGTCTGCCTGTCTGTCTGTCTGTCTGGTGGCGTTTTTCTGGCCTCCTAATCTCAGTAACCGCTACATAGATTTTGGTGAAATTTGGGTGGTGATATGGTGTAGGGTCGTAGTAGGTAATGTTCCTACAATTTTGAAAATCGGTGCATAGGCGGCGGACCAATTAGCAAAAAACGAAAAAAATTAAATATTGCTGAAACTTCGTTTTTAGGCGTTTTAGGGGTCCCTGATCATTTTCTACTTTTTTTTGGGTGGGGGTGAAATTGGGGTGGTTGGGGGGTGGGGGGTTGTAAAATTGAAAAATTTGTTGCTTTCATAATAGACTGTCCACTGACCTGTGAAGGAAGACCTGGCGACATAAATAACTTTTTTAGGTCCATCCGAACATTGCCTTTGCCTATTACAGAAAGCAAAGGACTTCGAATTTTTTTTATGTAAACATACGAGAGTATTGCGTCAGATCGTTGTAACGAGGAAACTGTTGAATTTATTTTAATGAAATTTTGGAACGGCATTACTACCATGGCGAAGATGGAAAACACGTATGGTTTTGATAAATCGTGCCAGTGGCGGCGCAGAAATAATAAAAGAACTAAAAATATAAAAACAGCTCAAACTTCGTTTTTAAGCGTTTTAGAGGTTGCTGATCATTTTCTGCGTTTTTTTGGGTGGGGGTGAAATTGGGGTGGTTGGGGGGTTGGGGGTTGAAAAATTAAAAAAATTCTTGTACTCATAATAGGCTGTCCACTAACCTGTGAAGGAAGATCTAGCGACACAAATCACCTTTTTAGGTGCATCCGAACACTGCCTAGCCTATTACAGAAACTAAGGGACTTAGAATTTTCTGTATACTATACGAGAATTTATTGGTCTAAATCGTTTTGTATTTTGTAACGTGGACACTATTAAATTGATTCTAATGAAATTTTGACACAGTATACTGTTACCGTGGTGAGAATGGAAAACGCGTATGTTTGTTAAAAATCTTGTCAGTGGCAGCGTAGCAATAATATTAAAGAACGCGACAAGTATGAAAGCAACTCAAATTTGGTGTTTAGATGTTTTAGGGGTTCCTGATAATTTCCTACCAGTTTTTTTGGTGGGGGTGAAAGTGAGGTCTTTGGGGGGGGGGGTTGTAAAACTGAGAACTTTGTAGTATCTATAATAGGCTGTCCATTGACCTGTGAAGGAAAGACCTAGCGGCATAAGACAATTTTAGGGGGGGGGGTTGGCAATTATTTGGTTGCAAGGGATCTTAGACTAAAGCTTCATGCTATGGGAAAATAATAAACTGGTATCTGCGTAATGTGTGGGAAGTACTGAGTCAATCAACTTGACTTCATTTTTTCAGTATTTACAAAAATACAGTTGGTACATTAGGTATTTCAAAGTAGGAAAACTGGAAAGAGTCTGAGATATCAATCAGCAATACCATTATGCCCAACAGTGCTGTTTAAGTGAGTTTCCACTTTTTCATCCGTCTTGAAACTTAATTTAAAGCAGACAGAGACGACTAACTACGCCTCGACAGCTCGCCTCGCTCTGTTGCCACTTCTATACATATATTATCGCATAGAGACTTTATGTACCATACATGGGACTTCAAGCGAAACGTTTAGATGTAAGTAGATATCAGAAAAGAATTGAATATCGCAAGGATTATTAAAACTTAGAAGGCTGTGACGTTGCGGTGTGACTAAACATGAAACGCGTCACCTTAGGTTAGGCGGTCAAATTTGAATTATTTTTGTACTTGGAGAGATCAGTAGATTGATTAGGGAAACTTCAATCACAGGTAACTTGATTTTTGAAATTTGGGGTTGTTGGTGGGCGGGGGGTTGTAAAATTGAAAAATTTGTTGTAATCATAATAGACTGTCCACTGGCCCGTGAGGAAGGACGACATACATAACTTTTAAGGTTCATCCGAACATTGCCTTGCCTATTATAGAAACCAAAGGAATTTTTTGTGCTGGAAGCATACGAGTATTGCTTTAGATGTTCTGTACTGTGTAACGAGGAAACAATTGAATCGATTTTAATACATTTTGACACAGTATCACTACCGTGGCGAGGATAAAAAACGCTTATGGTTTTTATAAATCGTTTCAGTCGTGGCGCAGAAATCATAAAAAAAGCTAAAAACATAAAAACAGCTCAAACTTCATTTTTCAACGTTTTAAAAGTTCCTGATCATTTTCTACTTTTTTTTGGAGGGGGGATGAAATTAAGGTAGTTGGGGGTTGAAAAACTAAAAATCTTGTTGTATTTATAATAGACTATCCACCAACCTGTATGAAGGATGGCCTAGCGACATATTAAATCACCTTTTTAGGTCCATCCGAACATTTCCTTGCCTATTACCGAACCTATGGGACTTTTCTGTGTACATACGAGTATTTATTGCTTTTGATAGTTCTGTATTTTTTAACGTGGAAACTATTAAATTGATTCTAATGAAATTTTGACACAGTATGATTACCGCGGTGAGGATCAAACGTATGGTTTTTAAAAATGATGTCAGTGGCAGCGCAGCAATAATCAAAAAACTAAAATATAAAAACAGCTCAGACTTCGTTTTTAAGTGTTTCAGGGGTTCCTGATCATATTCTACTTTTTTGGTGTTTTGGTGGCGGTGAAATTTGGTTGGTTGGGGGGGGGGGCGGAGGGTTGGAAAGTGAGAAACGTGTTCTATGCATAATAGGCTGCGAAAGAAAGACCTAGCAGCATAACACAATTTGGGGGGGGGGGAGCTGCCTGCCATGGGAAAATAATAAACTGGTATCACTGTAAAGTGTGGGAAGTACTGAGTCAATCAACTTGACTTCATTTTTTCCGTTGTGGTTGAAGAAAATGAAAGTTGGTGATCAGTTTCGCTCCTATGAAGAGTCTCAGTGCGCGTTAGCTGACTATGAAGCAGTGACAAACAATTAATATTGGTGGTATTGGTGAAAGGAGGAATAATCTTCAAAAGTAATAATGAAAATTCTAACAAAAGATGAAGTCAAGTTGATTGACTCAGTACTTCCCACACATTACGCTGATACCAGTTTACTATTTTTCCATAGCATGAAGCTTTGCAACCAAATAATCGCCAGCCCCCCCCCCCCAAAATTGTCTTATGCCGCTAGGTCTTTCCTTCACAGGTCAATGGACAGCCAATTATCGATACTACAAACTTCTCAGTTTTACAACCCCCCACCCCTCAACTACCTCACTTTCACCACACCACAAATGACCAGGAACCCCTAAAACATCTAAAAACCGAATTTGAGTTGTTTTCATACTTTTCGTTCTTTGATTATTGCTACGCTGACACTGACACGATTTTTAACAAACATGCGCGAATTACCTCGGGAGCTTACGAACCGGAGTTTTTAAAAAACTACAATTTGATTGACCGAACTAATAAAATTTATTTTTAAGAAGTACAATGTTGATTGTTAGCCGTGCAAAATGAATCTGAAAAATTATAATAGAAACAATGAGTATATAATACATTTCAGATAAGCAATACAATAAACAAGGAATATGCTGAATCTGCTGTCTCGGCTGCTTCCTCTCGTGGATGCAGTGGCGTAACTCTCCCCTTCTTAAACAGAGACTTCGGGCTGGAAAAGCACTGAAGGCGAATTTTCTTGAACTCCCTTGACTTCTCTCGGCCTTTCTTGATTTCTTGATTTCTTTTTCAAAAACTTGATTGACATATAGGTAGCAATGGCAACCATTGTTAAAATAATGATTGACCATAGGAACCAATTTACTGGATTTGAGCTTGATTCTTCTATCACCAACTGATTCATAGTTTCAATGTTTTCTTGAATTTTGTGAAGTTCTTTTAACGGAATCTTCCCTAATTTCAGTGGTCTTAATTTGACTGCTAAGTCCACTGATATGTTACTGATTACTCCAGGTAGTATTAAGGGCTTTCCAAATACTTCTTGTTTCGAACTCCCAAAGTGGTATTCTTGGTATTCTAAGCTGCAATTCATTGGAGCTTGGATTAGGGCACTTCCCTTCATGGCGAGGTATTCAAGGTCTGGACATCTGGCTTTCAAATTAATTCTTTCTTCTGTAACTATAATTAGATACTCTTCATTGATCCGGTTGAATATCAGCTTTGGAGGTTGAACTGGTATCGGCTGGCACAGTGGCTTCTTATTTAGGATTAGACTTGATACACAATCTTCCTCAGGGTGGAACTTGATTTCTTCTTGTCGGCAAATATACGAATTTTCTACTTGGATACAGGGTTGCTCCATATATTGGTAAACTTCTTCTTCAAGAGCCAGATAAGGTTTTTGGGGTATAATTATGGTACTTTGGTTGGTAGGAACTGGGAATAATTGGAAATATTCCAAGGTTTGTGGATAGGCAATTGGTATTTCGATGGCAAAAATGATTCTCTCCTCACGATAATAACATTTAACACTAATTATCGAATACCAAGATTGCAAACTAATATTTAAAATCTCATTAGGTTTATAATATCTTTTTATATCTGCCAAAATTTGTATTAAATCTTTATTTGTTAAAATGTCTGGATGTACTATATTCAGTTGAGCAAATGTAATTGCATTTTCTAGGTTATCCAAAAATGAAATAATAACATTAGCACTGATAAAAATCTGGTCTAATGTACTTACATAAATGGTATAAATATGCATTTGATCAGTGACATTATCAATATATTTTTTATAATCAGCAATGTATTTAGAAATCTTCTGTTGATTTTCACTAATTGAATCAATTGTTTTTGAATATTTTTCAACGAGGCTTTTTGCAATTGAGATTTGACAATTTACTTCCTTAACAATTTTTTCTTGATTAGAATTCAGTTTTTGTATAGCATTATCATAACGTTGGCCATCTGAATCGTCTAAAGTTCCAAATAACCACTTGCTTATGGATCCACCTAGGTTTATTAATCCTCGTTTTTGTTTATTTTTCTTGAAAAACATATTTTGAAATTTACTTTCCATTTCAGTTATCATAGGTAATAATTGATCGTATTTATTCTTCAGTACTGTATAATACATAGGAGTAATTTTCTCTAAAGAGGAGTTCAGCTTTGTATACGTCTTTACTAAATTATATATATGCTTATCTAAGTATTTTGAATTAATATCATGTAAAAATATATGTTTTCTATCAATTATATTCGCTTTACCTAACTTAAAGGGTAAAATACCGGGGGTATTGGACAACTCTGTAACCTTAACTTCACTCGCTATCAGTTTGGTTACTACGAGAAGGACCAGGAAGATTTTCGTGGCTTTCATTTTCGTCCTGTAACAAATGAGGCTTCCTTAATTCCTTCATATGAACAATTTCAATTTTTCCTTTACTATTTCTTATTTCAGCTTTATTATGTTCTAAGATCTTTACGATAGTATAAGGTCCTATAAATTTATTATGTTTTTTGTTCCTGATTTTTGGACTCTTTTTATAAACTGTTTGATTCACTGTAAACTTTACACATTGATCACCTTTTACGTTCCTTTTTTCTAAAACCTTTTCTTTATCCTTAATTAGTTTATTTTGAACCGTATCATATACTTGACTAATTTTTTGTTTATGATTCTGAACATAGTCTGTAAAAATTTCTTTTGGTGTAAGAATTTCATCGGCATGTCTTGAATTAGTATGACCAAATACCAATTCAAAAGGAGTAAAACCTGTTGCGCTGTGAATTGAACTATTATAACCTATAATGGCGTAATCAATAAGATCATCCTCATTGGGATATTCTTCCTTTAAAATCCTTAAGTGTTCAATAAGGGTTGAATGAAATCTTTCAACTATGCTATTTGATTCATGATGCTGAGGGGTACAGACATGAATTTTAATTTTATGTAATTTTAACATTTCTGTAACAGTTTGATTATTGAATTCTTTACCTGAGTCTACTACAATTTTATCAGGTGTTCCAAAAGAACCAAAATATTTTGTAAGTGTTTTACATACATTAATAGCTGTTTTGCCAGTAATGAAAAATGCTTGTCCAAATTTAGAAAATGCATCTACTATTGTAATATACTGTTTTCCATTATAAAAGAATGTATCAACATGTATTACTTCGAATGGTTTCGTGGGCGTTTCCGTAAGTACTAAGGGAACATACGGATTTTGTCTAGAATATTTAGCTCTTTGACAAATATCGCATGAATTGATATATTTTGTAATACTTTGTTTCATATTTAACCAATAATAATTTTTCTTTAATGATTGGAGTGTTTCGTCAACTCCACGATGATTCTTTTTTCCTTCATGATGATTTTTCATTAACATGACCTGTTCCTCTATATCGGAAATTGTATTGACACGACGTGTGCATCTAATTAGTCTTAGCATTTTGTTACTAAAATATTCGGAATAAACATTCGTAAAATTTGTAAGTAATTCTTCATTCTCAAAATACATATAGTAGGTGGCGTCTGTTAAATAGTCTTTCATGAAATCAAATATTAATTTTTCGTTTTCTTCTAAAGGTATGCTAACTTTAAGAATTCTATGATTTCCATAATTTTCTTTTTGTACTGTTATTTTGTTTTGTCTGCTTTTAGAGACATGAATTTGATTGAATTTATTATTGATTATAGTATCTTGGATAGGGATACCACTATTTTCTACTTCTTTTGATAACGAACGGGGAGCTTGATCATCGGATGGGTCAGGACGTCTAACCTGCACATCTTGAAGTATACTTATTTTCTTAGGGGGTGATTCTTTTTCGACATTTTCCGGATTTTGATCATAATTTGCAGTATTATTAGCGATATCTTCTAAGAATTTTAAAATAGCTTCGTCTACATCTCCAGGGTTGGCTACTGTTGATTCTGTTTCATGAATATTGAGTTGTATACGAGACAAGGCGTCTGCATTTGAATTTAACTTTCCCTTTTTGTATACAAAGTTCTTTTTTAACTTGTTTTCTTCATCCAATATTAAAGGAATTTGGCTAGAAGGTGTAACCAAAATTTTATTTTGAATATTTATAGTAGCTTGTAACTTTTGTAATAAATCTATACCAATAAGTCCGTCATACTTTGGATTAAAATTAAAAATATAAAATTTATGCCATTGTTCACATTCAAAAATTTCGAAAATTGGTATCACTGCTACTTCATTATGATAACTTACATCATGAGAAGTTTGAATATTAAATCGTTCATTTTGAATATAGTTTTGAAAATAAGTGTATGCTAGATTCGGAGAAATTATACTTCTTGTGCTCCCTGTATCTACTAAAAATTTTGCATCTAACTCTGGTATATAAATACAAGGTAAATTATTTTGTGAAAAATTAATTTCTATCAAGGTTGATTCTTCGGAGGCTGGGCTTGAGTAAAATTTTGTTCTAAATTATATTGTTGAGTTCCTTGATCTAGGTGAAGGCTTTCTTGCGCTTGTACAAAACTTTCGTCATAGGAATAAGCACTATCACTACACTGTTCATAATTTTCATTTTGTTCGTAATTAAAATCATAATTGTCTTGTAAATTATGCAATTCCTGGCTAGTAAAATTCTTAGGGCCTGAATTTTGGAAGAAATTTCTATTTTGATTTCCTCTTGGAAAATTCGCATTTCTTGTGCTCGTAGACATGGGTTCAGGTTTCGTTTGGGGAACTTGCCCAGTAGGTTTAAATACATTAACATTTTTAGGAGGAAAATTTTGTTTTCCAAACACTTGTTGGTTTGTAAAATATCTAGGAGGTGGCATATTTTGTCTAGGTTGAATATTAATGGGTTGCGATGGAAAAGTATTCCGAGGTTGTGGCAACGTATTTGGATATCTTGCGAAATTATTAGAATTATGAGAAAATTGAAGAGGTAATTGAGGCTGTGCACGATTTTGGAAATTCTGGGTTGAATTAGTATTTTGATTTTGTCCTGATTGTCTCTGGTGAAGAATAAAATTTTCTTCTTCCAATACATACGAAATAGCTAGTTCAAGACTATCGGGATTTCTTAGTCTAACCATATCTTGTATTCTACCTGTCAATCCACGAATGAATGTTTTTAAACATAGCTCATCATAATTTTTTGTTTGAAAAGTTCTCTCTGCTATTGATAAATTCATCGAAATTAACTTTGAAGCTATTGCACTTCTCGCTTTTTGAATTCTCTGTCCAAAATTGAAAAATGATTCAGATTTCTGAGGTTTCATTACGATTAGTTCTTGCACTAAGCAATCTAAATTCCTTTGATCGCCAAAACTAAGTCTTAAAAGTATTTTTAAATCATTCCAATTTCTAATTTCTGGTCTACTACCAACTAAAGCTAGAGCATTTCCTGTTAGTTTACCTACTACAGCTCTAATCAAAAAACTGTTAAGGGGATCATTTTGATTATTCGAATTTGTATAAGTTCTGATTAAATGATCACAGTGTTCAATAAAAATTTCTAAAGTATTGCTGTCTCCGTTAAAATTTGGAATAGTATCAATATACAATCGTAAAAGCTGGTAATTCACTTGGGTTTCGGTACTCATCGTGCTAATATTATTACTACTAGTACTATCACTATCTAAGCTTAAGTTGTTGAAAATTTCTAGTAAATCCACAATCTTGGTGTTTTGTTTGCTTTCTTTTTGTTTTTCTTTGTGTTTCCCTTACTTTCTATGTCTGAAAGATTATATTCACTAATTTCCAGACGTGATCATATGCATTGACCCTCTTAAAACTAAACTAGGGATATCATATGCGCTGATATCCTAGTGAGACCACTTTGCCCTAACACCAACACGGAAAACAAGGATTTTGGATAAAAGGATGGCTCACCAATATGCACTTGACGAGGTCCAGGCTTCTTCTTCAACCCCTGTCTGGTTCCACGTAGCTTCTTCTTCTGCAGGATCGTCTGGCCGTTAAGAGTTTCACTCAGAGAAGTTATCACGGCGGCGGCGAAACTTCTCGACCGAATCCTACTGCTTGCTGCGCCAATTAACTCGGGAGCTTACGAACCGGAGTTTTTAAAAAACTACAATTCGATTGACCGAACTAATAAAATTTATTTTTAAGAAGTACAATGTTGATTGTTAGCCGTGCAAAATGAATCTGAAAAATTATAATAGAAACAATGAGTATATAATACATTTCAGATAAGCAATACAATAAACAAGGAATATGCTGAATCTGCTGTCTCGGCTGCTTCCTCTCGTGGATGCAGTGGCGTAACTCGCGTTTTCCATTCTCACCACGGTAACAACATACTGTGTCAAAATTTCATTAGAATCAATTTAATAGTGTCCACGTTACAAAATACAAAACGATTTAAACCAATAAATTCTCGTATAGTATACAGAAAATTCTAAGTCCCTTAGTTTCCGTAATAGGCTAGGCAATGTTCGGATGGACCTAAAAAGGTGATTTGTGTCGCTAGGTCTTCCTTCACAGGTTAGTGGACAGCCTATTATGAGTACAAGAAATTTTTTTATTTTTCAACCCCCAACCCCCCAACCACCTCAATTTCACCCCCACCCAAAAAACGCAGAAAATGATCAGGAATCTCTAAAACGCTTAAAAACGGATTTTGAGCTGTTTTTATATTTTTAGTTTTTTTATTATTTCTGCGCCGCCACTGGCACGATTTATCAAAACCATACGCGTTTTCCATCTTCGCCATGGTAGTAATACTGGTTCAAAATTTCATTAAAATCAATTCAACAGTTTCCTCGTTACAACGATCTAAAGCAATACTCTCGTATGTTTACATCAGAAAAAATTCCTTTGCTTTCTGTAATAGGCAAGGCAATGTTCGGATGGGCCTAAAAAAGTTATTTATGTCGCCAGGTCTTCCTTCACAGGTCAGCGGACAGTCTATTATGAAAGCAACAAATTTTTCAATTTTACAACCTCCCACCCCCCAACCACCCCAATTTCACCCCCACCCAAAAAAAAGTAGAAAATGATCAGGGACCCCTAAAACGCCTAAAAACGAAGTTTCAGCAACATTTAATTTTTTTTGTTTTTTGCTAATTACTCCGCCGCCTATGCACCGATTTTCAAAATTATACGAACATTACCTACTACGACCCCACAGCATATCGCTGCCCAAATTTCTTCACAATCCATGCAGCGGTTACTGAGACTACGACGTTAGAAAAATGCCAACAGACAGACCCACAGACAGATAGACCGACAGACAGACAGACAGACCGACTGACAGACCGACGGAAATGAGTGACGTGGATTTTCGTTATGTAGACATCATAACATGCCCAAAAAGCGTATTATCTCGAAATCGAAAATTTTCGCGATCACAATACTCCCGTCACCTATCGGTGTGGGAAGTAAAAATGCTCCACCTATAAGCGGCAATGTCCGGCAAGTATTTTCCTAAAACTAAGTAGCTGTAAACAATTTCTCGTGATACAACAGATTGATGGGGATCACAATCATACATCATCTAAAGCATATTTCAATTCTCTCGCAAAGCAGAGGTTGAATTGAATTTACCGGAAAATGCTAAAATTAATCCCAAAGAAGCTTAAAGCAGGAGCGAATAAAAAAGTTTTGAATCAACTAATAAGAGAAACAGGCTGCAGGATTAGTTTGAAGGATCTTATTAACATTATTTTTTTTTATTTATTTATTTCGACAATAATTCCATTTATGTACATGTCATTGAGTTCTAATGAAGCGTTACAATATTTGCACAAGTTATTTATCAATCAGAACAATAATAGCAAGCTTAGCAACATACATTAGTATGCTTAATGGTTCTCTACATTCGACAATTTAATTTTAATTACAATCAATACGGTCATATAATATTAAGTGCTTTCATCAAATCAAATTCTCTTCTTGAATATAAATATTATTTTTACCAACACGATGGATTTTAAAAATCTGTGTGTGCTGGTACATTGTTATTTTATATTTAGGTTAGGATTATAATACGCCAATAGTTTAACGCGTATAAAATAGACTTTAATTTTTCTGAAATCGATTTCTATATACGCCACTGGCACCAAGTATGCTGGTAAAGAATACGAATAAATCCATTATCTTGGATGTCTTAGAAGATGTACAGAGGCGCATCAATCCGGCGGGCCTGAATGTGGTCTATTGTTTCTTTTTGCTGGTGGCACTTTCTGCAATTGTCGTCGGTTATGGATGGATCTTTAATTACGTATTTTTTGTAGTTTCGTGTTGCAATCACTTGGTCCTGGATGGCAAGGCAAGGTTTCATCTTCCGTTTCTGGGAACAGCTGGCCATCCTGCAACCAGGTGTATGACTGTTTTTCGTGAATGTGGTCTTGTGTGACACGGTATCTATGTTTGCCGTGCAGTGCTTTCTGCGACCAGGTATTTATTTTTCTTGTTGTGATTGTATGTGTCTGTTACGTGATCTGGACAAGAGAGGTTAAGTGGTGTATAGTTTTTGTCTGCTTTTACTATTGCTTTATGTAAGTTAGTCTGTTTGGTGTGGAAGAAATGAAAAGTCTGCTGTGCGAAGTGACTGTACGTCTATAATCCCTCTGTCCCCTAGTTTTCTGTCTATGGTAAGACTTTCCTTGCACGCGTTCGGATGTGACATTCTGTGCTTTGTGAGTTCTGTTCGTATAAGTATATGGATGTTTTCTATGTCAGTGTGTGAAGACTTGATGATGCCAAAGGAGTATGTGAGTACCGGTATCGCAAATATATTAACGCCTTCTGTGAGATTCTTAGAATTCAATTTTGTTTTTAATAGTGTAATGAGGCGGTCTTCAAACTCCTGTGTTAGTTCTGATTTGACTTGTGTATGGTTTATCTTGATGTTCTGCCAGTTACTACTTCCTTTTTGGGACGATTCCTCCACTGACCTTTATTGATGTGGAGCACCTTGCATTTACTCATTCCAAATTCCATCCTTATGTCTGACGTACAAACCTCTGTTATTCTAAGTAATTCTCTTAGTTGCACGTCAGTGGCAGCATATAGTTTTATATCGTCTATATAGAGAAGATGATTGATTCTGTGTTGATTTGCTTTCTGGTGTCTGACCTTGAAACCATAGTATGTGCTGTTTTTTATTATTACTTTGCATTTCTTATTTTTTCTCGCATAGTTGCGGTAGTAACAAGTATTGACGGGCCGTGCCAAGTCAACACCTGACCTATTATTATTCTGAATTCAGGAAGGACCGTAGAATGCTGCAGGTCTTGAGGATTACAGACTTTTGGAAGGTTTTATGTAACTTTCCATCCAGGCCCAATTGTTGCAGGTGTGGTGTAAATGTATTTGGAGTAAGGCCTGAGACCGACATAATGAGGGGGACAATGACAACTTTGTTTTGTTTCCATAGTCGTTTTATTTCTATGGCGGGATCGGTGTATTTAGATATCTTCCCAGCGTAGGTAGTTTGGATGTTCATATCATTGGGAATCGCAATATAAATCCACTGGGGATGACCAGCTGACGATGATGTAAAAGGAGATACCCTTATAGCTCACGAACGAGGACACCAAATAAGGAGGCAAGTCGAATTCAGCTGAAATGTTCAAATAGGTAAAATAGAATAAGATACTATAATTATCTATCTTCTGTATCTTGATACTGATAGCCTGGTCTGCGAACCAGTAGACTAGCTCTTGCAGGACTAAGGGCCGGTTGTACAATGTTAGCTTAGCCCCCACTCCAAACTTAACAGGAGCTTATGTAAGCCGAAGCTTAACCCGAGCTTAGCTGAAGTTTAAACCTAACCTGATATAAATGACATGATGTGTCAAGGAGGAACCTTCAAATTGCTTATCACTTTATGGGCCGGTTGTACAAATGCGGGTTTAACACGAGCTTTGTTAAGCCTAAGCTTAGCTAAGCTCAGGCTTAAAGTCGACACCCGTTGTACAGTCGTCGGCTTAGTTAAACCTGGTAGGTAAAATCAGATAAATCGATGTCCACTATTTTTTAGCCAAAGGTTTGATCTTATCGAGTAACTTTTGGTATGGGGGAGTAAGTGGTTTTTCCAATATATTGGGGACACTGTGAACGGAGCTAGGCGTATCTTCAGGGAAAAGATACATTGAAGTATTTAAGCTATTTCTGCCACCTTAGACTGTTTGTCGTATTAGTAGGCATCATCATAGGTAAACATTTTATTACTTACATAGGTATGTCACTTCTTTCACTTTTTAGGCTTTCTTTTTTCTTTTTTTTTTAGGCCAGGGGAGGTTTTTCCTTAAGGTGCAATGCTGCCCCCTCCCCTCAGCAAAAAAAAATATTTTTAGTAGTAGGACTATAGATATTGGCACTCGCAGCACACTAATCTCAGACTATAACCAGTGTCACGTCACATGATTGACAAATGCCAAGGAACGGGTAGCGGATGGCGAGCGCTCCTAATAGTCAAATGCACGTTATTGAGCGCTCCTATTGGTCAGTCGCACATCACTCAACTTTGAAAATGACCAATGAAAACTAAAGACGTACAGGTGATATATGAACAGACGCCGCTTTTGCTGACGCGCCTCACTCATCTTCTGTTGTCCGAGTCGCTACGCGTTGCTTACATCGGCGATTCTAACCTACTAACCCACTATTTAAAATGCATAATCAGGTGTACGGGGTATACGCGTTGCTCAATAGGATCACTGGACAATTAAGAAAATTATATATAACATTACAAAGATGAGAATAAGTAGGAACTAATAATGTTTTGGCAAAATGAAGCAGACAGCTGCCTGGTTCAATAGGTTAAGATGAGGCGTTTTAATCAGGGTTGTGAGTTCGATTACCAAGCTAGACGGTCTTTCTTTCTTTATTAGGCGGGATGACAAGTAAAAGACTCTTTAGGAAATAGGAATCTTTACTTTTAATTTATTGTACAAGTGTTTGACTGTTCGCCTTTCTAATTCTGTGTTGTTTAACTTTTAATTTTTTTTATTTTTACATTTTAGTAATACTTTAAATATTTCGTTGTATATGTATAATATGATTGTTTACATTGATGCTTCTTATTAACAACAACAACCAATAATGTTAAAAAAATGTATATATTTGCCTTTTTTCTGTATTCTAAAGCCCTGAAGATGAAAATATAATTTTCGAAACGTTGGCAAATTTGAGCTGAAGTTGTGTTTATTTGGACCCTATCACCCAATAAAAAAGGCAGTAATAAATACGATTTCTTATGTTTCTGTTCATGAATCAATGATAACAAAACCTCCAATATCCAGACTGTTACCAAATAAATCGCAAATCTAATAATAAAGAAACCGATAGGAATAAACCTACTCTAGAGTGGTGTAACAGTAAAAACGCCATCGATGTTACAAAAGGTCTTCTTCTTACTAGCTATTGTTATGGTTATAGCTCAAACAGAGCATTCAAGTCGAGGTTATGGTAATAACTCTTCTATTGAATTATCGCCATCACACCATCATCACCACTAGTTAAATAATACAGTTATATTCACCATTTGTAACAGATACATTACTTTCGACGATGTATATGACACAAGGTCCCTTGTCATCCTCTTGATGAAGACAATGAACAAAAGAAGTTTTTTGAAATTACAGGGGCAGTTGAAAAATGCTGATCTGCAACAGGAAATTTGTTTGTCTTTAGCAATATGGCCCCAGATAAAAACATGATTTTAAAAAAGTGCGGAAAATTGTAAGCTAGGAAAAAATAGTCTGCTCACTACACCGTTGTATACAGAGCATATTTATGTTATAGCTGCCCTTGAAGACTAATTAGTAAGATTTATTCTAAAAGATTATTGACCATTTTTCCCGTTCCCTTCATTCTTAGCTTTAGCTTACATTCAGTCAGTCAAATAATTTATTCTACTCGAGGTATGTGAGATCAATTATACCATATTATAATGTATATATAACAGAAACGTGTACTGATACTGATATTATAAAAATGTAAGAATTATTTGTTGTATTATTTTCCATACAAATTTTAAATATTTCTGAAGTCCAAGGAACCAAGGTTAAAAATTACGCTAATTACGAATAAAACACCGAATTTAGTTGAAAAAAGCTGTGAAGCACGCTTTCAAAGGAAGTTGGATTAAAAAGTAAAAAATGATGTTTAAAATGAGCTTAAAACAATAATGAACGAAAAATACTAGTATTTATTATTAACGAATAATACGGTACAAAGCGACCACACTTATTTTACAATCATACTAGTACTTTCTGTTTATTATTGTTTTAAGCTTATTTTAAAAACCATTTTCAACTTTTAAGTCCGACGACTAGCTTTTTTCAAAGATCCTCATTTTTTACTTTTTAGTTAAAATTGTAACATTAAAGGGAGCTTTTTAACTATATATTCATTAAAACTCTATGTAATGGAGATGAACAATCGTCATAGCATAATCGTTGCCATTACTGCATGAACGATAAGTAAAGCTGTCGACTTTCCTGAACGGAATTCACAAAAATACCAACTCTCAAACAGTTGGATGTCACGCCTTCTAAACTCTCGTCGCTACGCTCCTGTTTAATATTAACAAACTTCAAGGTGTCTGCGCCATCTCTTAGTCAGTGGGCACGGCCACTGGTCCGACGGATTTTGAAGCCATCAAAATTTTTTTCGCGGCAAAGTTGAAGCGTTCAATGTTCGGTCCGACTTCTTCATGCAAAGGAAAGTTAAAAGCTCACAAACAAACAAACATACAGGTGAAATTAATAAAAGCGTGTTAAAAACAAGTTTTAAATTTAATGATCACATCTTCCTAGTGGTGCTCACTCACTCGAAAAGGGACTGAAATCTGTTTCCAGCCTGATGGACGGCGAGCATTCCAAAATGTTGATAAGCCTGAAAATTTTGAAATATGTGAGAGTACTAAGTCAACCAACTTGACGCCACTAATTAATAATAATTTCTGGAACACATCATATGAAGATCTTTCCTCGCTCTTTTTGAGCTAAAAGAACCACGACAAATAATGTCCACTTTTTACTTCTCTACAAAAAGGAAAAAATGGACTTGCTACAAGCGTGAAAGCGACTGTACGTCATCCCCCCGATTAGCAGATATTTATTACTAAAAATTTGTGAGGGTACTGAGTGAATCAACTCGACGCCACTTATTAATAATAATTTTTGAAACACATCATATGAAGATCTTTCTTCACCTTTCTTTAGCTAAAAAAACCATGAAAAATGTCAATTTTATGCTTCTCTGCAGACAGGAAAAAATATGAGACTTCCTATGAACGAGAAAGCGACTGTACGTCATTCCTGCGATTAGCAAAAATTAGTTTATTATACTTCGATAGCCCCGTCCTCAAGATCACACTGTAGTATACGTTTCTCTCAGCTTGCTGGCGTGATGTTTAGATTAAAAAAAAACTGCATACCCTGCTTCTGCCGTCCCCCCGCCTAGGTCGCCATTACGTTTCTCACGCTCCAAGCGCGCGGTGTTTATTTATGTTTTACGAAAATGCCGAACGGAAAACGGAAAGTGCGTGAGTTAAACGCAAAAGTGAAACGGACAATGAGAAAACTACATGCCTTGCTGGACAACTTCACATCAGTAAGTGTACACATATTTTTCATTTAATGAATTTTGAACGAGACATATCCAACACCAATGACTAATCCATTGTTGTGTTAGAACAACGAATTCGAATATGGTTGTGTTAGCAGGGTACTGATGAACCTGAGTAATATCTATTCGCGTGCACCCTCTAGTATGGGATTTCCACCCTTGCTTATTAACAATGATTAATACATTGTTAGTGAAGACGCAAAATCATTTGTTGAGCCTCAATATCTCAATGTGGTGAAACTGAAATTGTATTTAACAATGACTAATACATTGTTTTACCCATAGGATGTCACTGCCTTTAAAGTATTCGAGTGGAGAATCTGAGTAATATCGATTCTCTTCCGTCTTATTATGAGCAATCCTCAAAATGGGCTATCAACAACAATTAACACATCGCCTAAAATAAACCGGATATTCATTGCATGATTTCATTGATCATAAATTAAGGTAGTGGCCTCAAGAAGATGAGCAGTATCGTCTTTTCTGGGCCGCTCATGTGTTTACGATTGTGTCGTGATTTTTTGTGCTTTCGTCAAAATGCCGAAATTGAGGAAATGGACAATGCACGCTTTTTCACACAGTAAGTGTCAATTCGTAAATCCAAAGCTTCCAAAAGATTCGTCGGTAACTACGACGACACGCTTACATGACAATTCTTCCTGGTGGTCAGAGAACATCTCCAATAGCGAACTTAGTTTATTAGAACCCCTCGTACCTATATACTGACAATTTTATCTCACGTTAGTCATTCGATGTCGGGGACATCGTGCGAGGTATTGGAATTCTTCAGAGAAGAACATTCACTTAGTTCGTCAATTTATCCTCGCAGTAATAAGACTTTTGTAACAAAAAAGTTTTTTACGGACAACTTTTAAATGCTTGAATAAAACTAGTGTGGACACTTTCTATGAATCTGCATTGCATTATATATGAGTGAATCTTTAACGATGATGTCGAGGTGATTCATTCAAAATCATACAATATCATCCATATTCATGGACTCAAATTTTGTTATTTCTGAATATAAGTGCTGTCGTTTCTGAATCTGAAAGAGACACACAAATTCAGAAAAATGGGGTTCACCAGTTCCTACAATCATGAGTAAAATCTGATTGAGGCACCCAACAACAGCTAAATGGGGTCCACCAGTTTCTACAATATAGAGTAAAATCTGATTGATACACACAAACAGCAGCTAATTGGGGCCCACCAGTTTCTACAATCATGAGTAAAATCTGATTGAGACACACAAACAGCAGCTAAATGGGGCCCACTAGTTTCTACAATCAAGAGTAAAATGTGATTGAGACACACAAACATCAGCACAATGGGGGTCCACCAGTTTCTACAATCATGAGTAAAATCTGATTAAGACACTCTAACAGCAGCTAAAGTGGCCAATATTTTCTGCAATCATGAGTAAAATCTGATTGAGACACACAAACGGCAGCAAATGGAGGCTCATCAGTTTCTACAATCAGGAGTAAAATCTGATTGAGACACACAAACAGCAGCTAAAGGAGGCTCATCAGTTTCTACAATCACGAGTAAAATCTGATTGAGACACACAAACAGCAGCTAAAGGGGCTCACCAGTTTCTACAATCACGAGTAAAATCTGATTGAGACACACAAACATCAGCACAATGGGGTCCACCAGTTTCTACAATCATGAGTAAAATATGATTGAGATACTCTAACAGCAGCTAAAGGTGCCAATATTTTCTACAATCATGAGTAAAATCTGATTGAGACACACAAACAGCAGCAAATGGAGGCTCACCAGTTTCTACAATCAGGAGTAAAATCTGATTGAGACACACAAACAGCAGCTAAAGGGGGCTCACCAGTTTCTACAATCACGAGTAAAATCTGATTGAGACACACAAACATCAGCACAATGGGGTCCACCAGTTTCTACAATCATGAGTAAAATATGATTGAGATACTCTAACAGCAGCTAAAGGGGGCCAATATTTTCTACAATCACGAATAAAATCTGATTGAGACACACAAACAGCAGCAAATGGAGGCTCATCAGTTTCTACAATCAGGAGTAAAATCTGATTGAGAAACACAAACAGCAGCTAAAGGGGGCTCACCAGTTTCTACAATCACGAGTAAAATCTGATTGAGACACACAAACATCAGCACAATGGGGTCCACCAGTTTCTACAATCATGAGTAAAATCTGATTGAGACACTCTAACAGCAGCTAAGGGGGCCAATATTTTCTACAATCAGAAGTAAAATCTGATTGAGACACACAAACAGCAGCTAAAGGGGGCTCACCAGTTTCTACAATCACGAGTAAAATCTGATTGAGACACACAAACAACAGCTAAAGGGGGCTCACCAGTTTCTACAATCACGAGTAAAATCTGATTGAGACACACAAACATCAGCACAATGGGGTCCACCAGTTTCTACAATCATGAGTAAAATATGATTGAGATACTCTGCCAGCAGCTAAAGGTGCCAATATTTTCTACAATCATGAAAAAAATCTGATTGAGACACACAAACAGCGGCAAAAGGAGGCTCATCAGTTTCTACAATCAGGAGTAAAATCTGATTGAGACACACAAACAGCAGCAAAAGGAGGCTCATCAGTTTCTACAGTCAGGAGTAAGATCTGATTGAGACACACAAACAGCAGCAAAAGGAGGCTCATCAGTTTCTACAATCAGGAGTAAAGTCTGATTGAGACACACAAACAGCAGCAAAAGGAGGCTCATCACTTTCTACAATCAGGAGTAAAATCTGATTGTGACACACAAACAGCAGCTAAAGGGGGCTCACCAGTTTCTACAATCAGGAGTAAAATCTGATTGAGACACACAAACAGCAGCAAAAGGAGGCTCATCACTTTCTACAATCAGGAGTAAAATCTGATTGTGACACACAAACAGCAGCTAAAGGGGGCTCACCAGTTTCTACAATCAGGAGTAAAATCTGATTGAGACACACAAACAGCAGCAAAAGGAGGCTCATCACTTTCTACAATCAGGAGTAAAATCTGATTGAGACACACAAACAGCAGCTAAATGGGACCCACTAGTTTCTACAATGAGACACTGGAACTGCGGCTGAAGGGGACCGTAAATGCCACCAGTTTCTACAATCATGAATAAAATCTGATGACACTGAAACAACATCTAAATGGGGCCCACCAATGTCTACAATGAGACACTGAAACTGCAGCTGAAGGGGACCGTAAATGCCATCAGTTTCTACACTCATAAGTACAATCTGATTGATAAATTAACAAAAACGGCAAGCATCAGGAATATGGGAACATGAGTAATATCTGGTTTCCATTTTCCTTTGAAGTAAAAAAAAAAATGATAAGCAGTGGCCCTACCAGTGAAGTACTTAAACATGAGTAAAATATGGTTGAGAATCTCTATTCATCACGTTATGTGGTGAAATCTCGTTCACGCACATTGACGACAAACCAAATGTGGCTTTCTCCAGTTCGCGAATTTTATCTCTTTTCAGTTGACAGTGATTCGAAAAGTAATAGGTACTAACACTAATGATTTCAACACATTCTATAAAACACTCAGTTCGCATTGAATGGGGGGGGGGGGGGGGAATGCAGAAAACTGAAAGGATGGAATCTCAAAAGTCAACAATTCGGTGGATATCGTACCACAAACGTGGGAGAAAAAATGTTTTAATTGTTATATCTTAGAAAGGTAAAAAAACTGATCCCACCAATTATAGACCTGTGACTCTTCTCAGCATCATGTCTAAGGTTACGGAGACTGTCATTAACACACGGCTCCTGAAATACCTGGACAACAATAACATCATAAATGATCGCCAGTATGGCTTCCGTAAGCACAGGTCTACAGGTGGCCTCCTTGCCTACATCACTCACTTGTGGAACAGAGCAATAGACAATCATGGCGAATCCCATGTTGTTGCACTTGATATATCGAAAGCTTTCGACAGAGTATGGCATGACGGACTTCTGGTCAAGCTTGCTGCTTATGGACCACCACAATAAGACCAAGGTTATGATCGTAGATAGAGAGCATGATAATTATCGAGAAATAAAGTCAATAGGCCGTTGTGAAGTAGTTCAAAGTTTTATATACCTCGGTTCTTTGATCGATAATTCAGGTAGCTGTGAGAATGAGATTCGACGGCACATTCAACAGGCACGTGTGGCCATGTCAAAGCTTACTAAAATATGGCGTGACCATAACATCACTAAAGCTACAAAAATGTCGCTGGTTCAGTCCCTTGTGTTCTCCATATTTTTGTATGCCTCGGAAACTTGGACTGTTAAAAAGGCAGATCGAGCTCGCATAGACGCTTTTGAAATGTGGACATGGAGGAGAATGCTGAGAGTTCCTTATACCGCCCATCGAACTAACGTCTCCATACTGGATGAGGTCGGTAATCCAAAGAGACTATCCTCCATTGTGTCGACGAGAATGCTTACATTCTTCGGACATATACACAGAAGCGATAATGTGGAGAAACTTGTAGTTTAGGGTCATGCCCCGAGTGGGCGGCGCCGTGGCCGTCCCCCTACACGCTGGGTGGATACGACGAAACAGTTGCTGGATATGAGTGTCAAGAGCGCCACTAAACTGACAACAAATCGCGAACGATGGCGAGCTACAGTGCTCAAAACTATTGATAATATTCGTGTCGGCAATACTCTAGCTCCGACATAATACATTTTACGAGTTCACAACATGTCTGTTAAGACATTGTGACTATGATGATGATTTCAATTTTTACACTTACCTTATCCACTACTTGTAGAAAACACCCACACCTAGGCACAAAATGAACAAGCACGAGCACGCTTCTCAAACAGGTGAAACGTGAAACAGGTCAAACAGGAAGCCACCCTAAGTGAATCTGAATACGCAGGGTGGAGCAATCGAGGTTGCGCAGAGGCTAACAGTCTTGCAGCGTTGTCAAATGTCTCTTGCGTAATCCTTTCTTTGAACACGATATGTTTCCGTTTATAGTTTTCGTGAAATAATCATAATCATTCCGATCTTACCAGTATTAGACATTAATGTTTACATAATATATTCAAAGCCACTCCCGAAACCCGAAAACACTAAGTTTCAATAGGGCAGACGAGCTTTGAACTAGCTAACTGAAATATCACCGTCGATACTCGACACGGCATAGAAGTCAGGTGCTTAATAGATAAATAATAGAAGATTCCTCCAAAAAAATGAGAGAGAGTATAGTTAAAATTGGGACTGGAAGCCTTACTGAAATAATTTTGTTGGGAGATTTACGAAGTTACGAAAGCACTGGCAACAACGCTCTTTAATGCTCCGCTGTGGATGAAGATCGTTTTAACATTGGCCCAATATTGGCCGAAATTGATAGCCATATTGGTCATTTGCATTTCCAAAACAATGAATTTAGTAACTATTAGAACGTTAAGAGCTTGGATGTTAGCGAGAGGGGACGGACGGTAACTTGTCTCTTATGTTGGGTGTTGGGACATTTAAATGGAAATGCTGGGTTTTATCTCAAAGTATAATATCGTACCAAAAATATCACATAGTATAGCCAAACACATAATATAGTCAAACCCGTGACTGCACTTGTCACACTTTGAAGTACCTGTGTTATCTTTACTCACGGGGGGCCCACCAGAATTAAGATTTACAACTGTGAGTTATTTAAAGTTAAGAATAGTGGTACAACTTCATGGAGTATCTATCATAGTTCTAAATGGTACAAAATGTGGAATGTATGCTCATGCTATAAATGATATGGTGAAATAAAGCAAGCGTGATAGTTTGCTACTATATAAGGCCTAAGGTGCTCCAAAGGTGCATACACTGCTGAACAGGGTAGGTAATTGATACGATATTGAACTTAATTAAAAATAAACTAATAAAATTGTCTCTTCTAGGGCCATCATGAAGATTACGTCCTGGAAGGCGTCTTAAAAGCTAAGCTCCCACCTGATACTCCGTAAATGCAGTACCCACAGTACCACAAGTATCCCAGCTCGAGGCGGTGAGGGTGTTGTCATGCCCATCCGGTACAAAGGGCTCGACATCCTAGTACAATACGCTAAGGGCTGTCTGAATATTCTTGACACTAAAGACGTAGGAAGAGCGATGTGCGTGCCAGATATAGATGGATGGAAGGTAGTAAGATGATAAGATAAGACGGTAAGAAGATGATACGATGTAAAGAGGCCTGCAAAGAAACAAAACATAGGCCTTAGTACTTAAAAAGGGCACAAAGACTGCGCGGTCGGCCACGAAGCACGTGGACGTACAGGTTACGTACCTTGATGGAGAGTGCCTCTCAAGTGAAGGTGAGTTGCCAATGCCCAGAATTCGTGATCCTGGGTCCCTTCGCGGCTAGTGAACCCGAATCGGACAATTGGGAACCTGGTTGTGACGAATCTTTAAATCCGCTTCAGCGTGGTTTCCACAAGTTCGCCAGGTAACCTTTCACCTTGAAGAAAACTGGCCAAATGCGCGGTTCTCCCAGAAACTTCCAACGACGTCCAACGTCAGTCGTCACATCAAAAACGTCAAAGTGTCAACCACACTTCTGCTCAGACCTATTCTGTTCTTCCAGAATCAGAAATTTCTACCGACTTCCATCGTCAGTCGTCCCATCACAAACGTCAAAGTGTCAACCACACTTCTGTTCACACCTATTCTGTGCTGACCGTCAAGCGAATGTCATCCTCTAACCACACTTTTGATATGTAAACAAAACGCTGCGAATGTATAACTTTCGAACAAGATTGAGGTCTGATAACTCATCGGAATCAACTACAAAATGTACTAATTTCCCATATAATTTCAGGTACTACAGTGGCCATGGGGCACCAGTGGCTGAACAGGACCAAACCACCAAAATAGTTGAAACTGTGATTTGTGCCATAGCCCTAGGCACACTATGTCAGCTTCTGACCTGAATAAAGAGGAATACAGAACCTTTAGTACGCCCTTTATTCTGCTAGATATAGTAAGAAGTAGCCTCCGTCACACATAAGCTGAGGTAAATTAAGCATAAGATGAGTCAAGATAGGTAAACACAAGGTAAGATACTTTTGACCCGTAACATGGTTGAGTTACAGGTATTTAATTAACAGGTATTTTGTTTTTGCAGATATAAATATCTATACAGTGTGCCCATCATTCTGTATGGAATATAGCATATATCTCAGTAAATAATAATTATAGGTATAAAAAACTTTTTTATATAAAAGATGTTTAATATCGTGTTTGCCATAATACAGCAGTATTCTGTTGTTTCTGTTTGAGAAAACCAATGAGTAACCAAAAACAATTAAATTTTCTTAAACAGCAATATAGACTTTCATTAGGTTCATTTGATAGAGATTTCTGTCTCTTTTCAATGACATAAAACATGCATGTATCCAAGTACAAGATAATGTTTCAAAAAATGTAAAAATATGATTGAAGTTTATTCCACCAATTTCAATCCAGACATCTGAGATTTGTTAGTTAGCCGGCAAATGTGACTTATTGTCACATGTCAATATGTCTGACATTGTTAAAAAGTTAGTCATCGAACAGATAGAAATTTTGATTATGGTCGGTTATGGGAAATGAACTCAAGTAGAAGCCTTTGAAATTTGCCGTGAGTGTCGTCCAAATCAAGAACCCACCACTCAGTCAGTAGTTTTCAAGACTTCGAAATTCTTTAGGGACACATGTGACCTGCCGAAAATGGGTAGCATGAATACGAATGTTGTTAATGTAATAAACTTGATAAGTTCTTTAATTTATTTTTCATTTTCTTGCATTTGGGTTGTCATTGAATCGAGAAAAAAATCGTTATCAAATATGAGCTTAAATGAAAGGGTATATAGCTATTTTTAAACAAAATCAAATGTTGGTCGTTACTTATTCATTTATTTTCTGAAGTAAAAACAACAGTGAACAAAATTATATATGCTTTGATACAATCGTTATAATTAAGGGAGATATATATTTTTTTATGGTCGGCCTCCCGCAAAGGCTGAAAGCCTATGGCGCTGTAGAAGCGCTGCGAGAGGATATGTGTCGGTTCACGTTAGATTTGAAACGCTACAGGTTGTAGCCGTCGGGAAGCAAATTCCCCGGCAGCTGATTCCACAGCGTCGAAGCTCTCCAAAAGAAGGAATGCTGGAGGAGACTAGTTCGGGGAGTAAGGACCTCAACCTGGTAAGGATGAGCTCGCAGAGCTTCTCTAGTTTTCCTGGTTCGGACGGGCTATGGTGTTATTATCTGAGAGAGCTCACTCGAACATCTTCCGTGATAGAATCTGTAAAACAGGGATAGGTCAGCCACCCTCCTCGATGTTCCAGGCTGTGGAGGTCCTTTGTGAGGTTAGGCGTATCGATTAGTCTAATCGCTCTTTTCTGGATAGTGTCCAGAAGCTTTAGAGAATGCTTCGGAGCGCATCCCCACACATGGGAGCAATACTCCAGCGATGGTCGGATCTGTGCCTTGTAGAGCAGCAGCAGTTGCTCTGGTGTATACAACTTCCTACAGCGGAACAAGCTTCTGGGATGCCGTTTTAGCAATACTGACGACGTGGTCGTGCCAGGACATGTTATTGTTCATGTTGATTCCCAAAAGTTTGACGAAAGGTGATTCGACTATGGGGTAACCCTCCATTTCCACGGTTGGTAAGCCATCGTGAGACTTCTTTGTAAGTGTTGTTGCCTGAGTTTTTTGTACGTTGAACTGTACTTTATTTGCTAATCCCCACTCGACAATTGTTTTGATATCAGCGTTGATCTGTGAGGCATGCTGCTGTCGCCGACGTACCGTCTCCTGGGATGATAGTGGCTTGCCTGGTTCCATGCACGACACTAATGTACTGTCATTTGCGAAGCTGTAGAATGGATTGGACGTTATTTCCAGCAGCTCGTTGATGTACAGCAGAAACAGTGTAGGGGATAGGACAGATCCCTGATGAACACCGGCGTTTATTGAAAATACGTCTGATGAACAGCCCTCGACTACAACAAACAGAGATCGGTCGTTCAAAAAGCTATTCAGCCACCAGCGCAGGCCAGGTGGTAGTCCATAAGCAGCAAGCTTGACCAGAAGTCCGTCATGCCATACTCTGTCGAAAGCTTTCGATATATCAAGTGCAACAACATGGGATTCGCCATGATTGTCTATTGCTCTGTTTCACAAGTGAGTGATGTAGGCAATGAGGTCACCTGTAGACCTGTGCTTACGGAAGCCATACTGGCGATCATTTATGATGTTACTGTTGTCCAGGTATTTCAGGAGCTGTGTGTTAATGACAGTCTCCACCTTAGACATGATGCTGAGAAGAGCCAAAGGTCTATAATTGGTGGGATCAGTTTTTTTACCTTTCTTAGGGATGGGTTGTACGCAGCCAATCTTCCACGAAGCGGGAAACACGGCTCGCTGATACGAAAGTTTGAAGAGCTTGCAAAGAATAGGTGCAAGCTCAGCGGTACAGCGTTTAAGGAATTTGGTCAGGACCAGTAGCTTTATTGATGTTCAGCTTTTTGGAGGATGCTTTTTACATCTCAATGTTGAAATTTGACCTCTGCCATTCCCGAGTTCACGCTTATGGTGGTGGTCGGAGTACTTTCTTGAAAGTCTACAGTAGAATTGGCTGCGAAGAGCTTCCCCAAGATGTCTGCTTTTTCTTTAGGAGCAGAAGCGATGGATTTGTCCTCTCTGGTCAAGGGTGGTATTGACGAATAGGAAAAGTTCTGACTAACAGCCCTAGCTACAGACCAGAATGTTCTGGACGAACTAGGACATGAGAGTAGCTTGTTCTTAATTTTTTGGTTGTTTTCCTCCTTGCTGCTGTCAATCACGCGCTTACAGTGATTTCTGGCGTCGATAAAACTGCGGTGGCTCTCAGCATTTGGATTTTTCCTCCATTCTCTGTAATGTTGGTTTTTAGAGGTAACTGCATCTCTGCAACGCTGATTGAACCATGGAGGGATGCTTGACGACTTGAGGAATATATATACTATATTCCGTAGATAATGGACACCGTATATGTATTTTTTCTTCTACGATCGAAATAAAACATTTTTGAATCAAATTTTATTACCAACACATTCTACAAGTACTACCAAAACTGCTAATAATTTTACTTTTTTGGACTAAATTCAATTTGAATGATATCGCAGTCAGAGCAATTGGCGCTTGATACTGACGCACAAGTCTCCATGGCCTCCGGTACCTACTTTTTGCACTGATGCCAAGTAAATAAATGTCTAATAAAATTTGATTCAAAAACACATGCATGTCGATCGTAGAAGAAATGTGTGTAACATGTGCAAAAAGCATTTCTATAAAAAAACTAAAAAAAAAAGTTCTCCAAGCCTGGGCTCGAACTAACAGCCTGGTGGTACACGAACATTGTTGGGTCGAAAGACTAACCGCGTTCAGCCATTGCGCTATTACGGCACTACCGGAAGAGTTGCTTCAGCAAAACATATATTTTATTACCTACCTACTGTATTACTGGAATTTGTAATCTAATTTCAAACATTCAAAAACTACACACTACACTTAGTTATAACTACTGTATAGCCAACATAAGATCGACGTTATTCAATTCAACATTGTACTTGCTCTGTTAATACAACATTGCACCGACATTTACCAGCAATATTGTACTTATCAGGTCAACTACAATATTGTGCCAATATTTCAGAGTCAATATAACCAAATCAGTTGCGATCTAACACCCAAGCAGTCCTGACGTCTTTCCTGTGCGCTCAGGTGTAGGTATATCGTATCGACGCGTATTTGTAATATTTTGGTGCATCTACTGTAAGTACAAACATTTCCTTTTTTAATTTTTACTGGTAGGAATGGAGTTTTTTTGCCCCGACTCTGTTTACAGATGCCCGGCGGCCAGAAAAACGGCGGCGGCGGCTCACAACCACCGTCGAGCCATAACAAACAGTCCAATATTAATATGTATGTGGAAGATGTGATTTTCATTGATAGTGAATCGGGCAATACGGATAATTCACAAGTTGCGGAATCTCTAAGTGATGTAAACAATGCAGACAAAAATACCGGTACATCCATCACACAAGAAACTCTCGAACGTCGGCAGCTAAATACCACTAATAGATTTAAACTGTCTGATTCAGGTCCGTACTGTATTTTTGTAAAGCATATTGATCTGAATATAGGAAGACTGCATCCTATGAAACTGGGGGAGAAGTTGTTAGGTTTGAAAAAATATGATGAACATATAGTCGAGATTAATATTGTTGGGCGTAACCGAATTAAAATTGAACTCGATACAGCGACAACTGCAAACCAGCTGGTCGAAGATACTTTTTTTCAGATAACAACCTTATAGCGTATGTGCCAAACCACCTAACAGACAAACGAGGTTTAGTAAGGGGGGTCGATACCTCTCTAGATGAGAATAAACTTCTAAAATCTATCCAACCTAGTGTTCCGGTTAAAAGAGTCCAAAGAATGACCAGGATTGTTAAAGAAAACGACGTGACAAAGCGTGTCCCACGTCAGATGGTAATAGTTACATTTGCGGGAAAACGCTTACCTGATGCAATATACATCAACAAAGTCAGGTGCCCGGTTGATGTCTACATCCCACCTGTTATGCAATGCTTTCAGTGCTTGAGGTATGGGCATTCTGCTAGTCAGTGTAAGGGAAAAAAGAGATGTAGAAAGTGCGGTATGGAAAAAGCAGAAATATGTCAAAACTGTGACGTTTTTTGCATTTACTGTGAAAATAACAGCCATGATTCTACCTCTCGTGACTGCCCCAAATATAAAAGGCAGTTACGAACTAAGGAAGCTATGGCAAACTTAAACCTTTCATTCACCGAAGCAGAGAAAATTATAGATAATCCTGGCTACACCAGCATCGTCCAGAAAAATAGATATGCGCCCCTTTCCAACTACGATTCTGAATTCCCCCCACTTAGATCCTCTAATTTACCAAGTTTGCCACACTCCAGCCAACAAATAAACCCTAGTGGTGCTTCTCAAGCGCAGACTCCAACTAACCCCCCTAAAAAAGGGAAAACTGTAGATATGAGTCCAAATTTTACTCCTATACGTAGGGATTACCCTACTAATTTCTGCTCGGCCCCTGTTTTTCAGTTTGGACACAACCCCCCCAGCTCTGAACTTGAGCGCCTTGTTAGTCAGCTTAAGAACTATTTAAATACAGCCATTCAACAACATTACAACAACGCAAGTAGCTCAAGCTCAGAGAAGTGCCGCACGCCTCTTTTGGATGATGAACTTGATAATAAATTAAAAACTTTCCTAGGTAACCTTTTCACATAAAGCCGTGGGTACTGAATCACTTAAGGTCATACAGTGGAATGCTAGATCATTACAATCAAACAAGCATTCGTTAATCCAAATGTTTAATGAAGAACACTTTGATATTGCTATAGTCTACGAGACGTGGTATAGGCGTTCACATGACGTTAGGTTTAGGAATTTCAACGTAGTCAAAAAGGATAGGGCAGATGGATATGGAGGCGTTGCTGTCTTCATATCCAATAAACTCAGATTCGAAACCAATCAATTCAACAATAACTTCAACCCTCAAATCGAGGTTTGCGGCATCAATTTACTTACAAAGAATAAAAAGCTCTCTATTATTGCTCTTTATAGACCACCCAGAGTTAAAGCAACGACCATAGATTATATGAACGTATTCAGTCAGATCCTCCATGATTGCAGTATTGGTGGTGATTCCAACGCTCACCACAGCGCTTGGGGCTCACCGACATGTTCAAGAGACGGTGACGTATTAGCGGAAGCGATAGAGGAGTTCCAGAATCTCGTACTTATGAACGATGGATCAGCTACACGCGTAAGCCCACCAGGACAACAAAAATCTGTCGTTGATGTCACACTCATGTCAACAAACCTTTCACTATCTGCCAACTGGTCGGTCAAGACAGACACCTATGAGTCTGATCATTTCCCCATCCAAATCACAATAGATGCAATACACACGGACAAAAGCCTCATCAATCCAGTCTCCAAATGGTCCATGACAAATTTTAAATGGGATGTCTATTCGTCCGAAATAAATAAGAGTAGATATACAAGGAGAGTATCAGACCACTTGTCCCATAAGTTCCGAGACTCTCATATTTGGAGTCTTTGCGGGGGCCGTAGGTGCTGTAGGGGGCTCCGCATGTGTCCGTGGCATGTTTATGGGGCCCTGTGTATAATGGGGCCGTAAGGGGGCCCCAGATACAATCAGAAATTCGATAGATATACAAAGAAAATACGGGGCCACTTTTCCTAAAAGTTCCGAGACTCTCTCATTTGGAGCCTTTGGGGGGCCGTGGCATTGTAGGGGGCTCTGCATGTGTCCATGGGGCCCTGTGTGTGTGTGTGTAATGGGACCGTATGGGGCCCAGATACAATGAGAAATTTGATTCTTAATACCTTTCATCGGCGGCGCGCATTAGAAAAAATGGCGGACCTGTCTCAGCAAGTCGGATGGGTGCTTCGCATGTGTCTGGGGCCCCCTCTCAGGGCTTTGCGTCCGGATGGGGCACACATTGTGGCTTTGAATTGTGTACGATTTCTTGTTCGAACAAGTTTTCGATAGTAGTAAAAATAAATAATGATTAATCTATCGGATGCACGCGGACTCAGGTATCTCAAAGGTCAAGTACGTTATAGGAAAAACAAGATTCTATACATTTACGTCATACCTTCATCGTAATTTGTAGCGCAACGTCACACATATTAACAAGGACGACGTCGTCGTGTCAATGTTGCCATATTTACAGAGACGACAGCCAAGTTAATACCTTTCATTAGAAATTAGAAAAAATGGCGGACCTGTCTCAGCAAGTGGGATGGGTGCTTCGCATGGGGCCCCCTTTCAGCGCTTTGCGTCCAGGGGGACACACATTGTGGATTTGAATTGTTCTTATTCGAACAAGTTTTCGATAGTAGTAGAAATAAATGCAAGCGCACTGCGGTGATCTCAAAGGTCAAGTACGTTGTAGGAAAACAAGCTGATGCAATTACCGCACGCGATTGGAGCGAGGTTTCCATACATTCACGTCACACCTTGATTATAAAAGAGCTCTGCTTCAACTCAGTTTGTGTAAACAACTGGCCGTTCGTACTAAGAGTAGTACCGTCGTCTATGAAAGTGTATGTCGCAAACGTGAGATCCGGAAATTGATAAACGTAAGTGTGTAAGTGTTTTTTGTATTTCAAATGTTTGTTTTATGAAAATATTTATTTTTTATCGATTCAGTTATAATAAGAATATTTGGTTGAGAAGTGTTTTTTGGTATGGACGTTTTTAGTAATCTTTTTGTAGAATAAACTAGAAGGCATTCAGTTTCACCAGTCCTGATGTATAAAAAATTCTATTTTATTTTGATTCTTAAATGAATTAGATTTGTTCAACAAACACCGTGTTCTTCTAATCCTGTTTATTATAGAATGAATCTGACTAAATGAATAAAAAATTGTCTGCTTTAAACTTATCTGATGCTAGTTTCATAAAACTTTATTGAATGTATATTTTTAAAATAGATCAATTTGAATTTTGTTTGTTTCGTTTCGTATAACGCATGATTAAATAATTTTCGTTTTCTTTGGATTCAGATGGACCTAGACAAAATTAACGCAGTTACCGTTGGAAAGCCAAGGATTCCCCTACAAGACCTATCACTAAATACCAAGTACAAAATCTTGGGCATTCAGATTATAGAAGGTCGATACGGCGAGTGTCCCTTGGTTGATCTAGGCTCTAACGTGGTCTTTCTACCAAACAGAACAACCCGTACATTCAGGGACCACTTGGAAAAGTTTTCCGGAGGTGACTACGCCCTAGTGTATTTGGGTAAACTTCGAACAGCGAATGGTCACCAGATGCAACAATTTAAGATTGAAAAAATATAATTTGGTTAGTTTTGGCGTATACTTGTTAAACCTAGATTTAGGATATAGTGTACTTGTATTACATATATCTTCAAGGTAGAGTATAATGGATCTTTCAGAACCCATTGCTGACACGAGTAAAGATATTGTTCGCTTATTTAAGCAAGCATGTGATCATTTGGTTAAAAGTCCATCATCTATTTCAGATAGAGAGCACTGGATACGATTAGCAAATGGTCACTTAAAAATTTTCTATAAAGCTGTAAAGTACAGTAATATAAGTCATAATGCTCTGAAGTCATTACATACAAGCATATGCCATCTGAAGAGATTCATACATTTATTAAAAAATAATCATTCAGGAACTGGAATATCAAAAGGCGTTAAAATTCATAAAGTGAAGTGGGAAGATATTAATTCAGCGTTTGCAAGTAGAGTGAGGTCTGGAGTAGTGTTTAATCTTAAACATAAAGACATTTTTCAGTTTTTGGATGAAGCGTTTTTGTTAATCCGTAGACGTATTAAAAATGCGTTGAAGGTGATGCCACTGTTGAAAATAAATACTAATTTTTGTGGTGAATTTGTAAAAAAGTCGAAGGGTGTTGAGATATCAGATTTCAAATATTTCAATACCAAAAATCATACGATAGATATTAGTACAGACTTGGAGAACTGGTTTCACGAGTATGTCACTGACAAAATTTTAAATAAACTATCAGAATTTCAAGAACGTGATTCAGGGTGGGGGTTAGATAGAATTATATCGTTGGAAGTAAATTTCAACAAAGTTGATGTCATTTCAGGTGGTTCGTCATACATTGAGCTTCCTATAGAGATAAAGCGTAAACGAGCTTGTATTAATGTAAAAAATAACGATAATTTATGCTTTGCATGGGCTATTGTATCAGCTTTATATTGTACTAGTAAACATGCTGATCGTACAAGTTCTTATCCAAATCCAAAATCTGTTTTGAATTTAGAACATTTAGATATGCCCATGCAATTAAATAACATTCACAAATTTGAGAAGCTGAATGACATCTCTGTGAACGTATTTGGATTGGAATTAGTTGAAAATAAGAAAAAAACTAAATATTTTTATCAAACCGTACCAGTTAGATTAACAACTTGTAAGAGGAATAAACATGTGAATCTCTTATTGATTCAAGATATATATTATCCCAAGCTGAAGGATTATGAAGTACCACCTGAGAGTGATAATGAAAGTGGTGACTATGAGGATAAAGCTCATTTCAGTTTTCATTATGTTTGGGTGAAAAATTTATCTGCGCTAGTTCATAAACGAACAAATAAGCATAATGGAAAGTTGTTTATTTGTGACAGGTGCTTAAATTATTTTCGAAGCACGGAAAAATTAAATCAACATGCAGAATATTGTGAACGACAAAACAAGTGTAAAGTATCATTTCCATCAGAACCATCCGTTCAATTTAAGGATTTTCGATACAAAGAAAAGACCCCGTTTGTTATTTATTCTGATTTTGAGTCACTGTTAGTTCCATTCAGTGATAAACAAAATTCATCCAAAACCACCAAATATCAAAAGCATGAGGTGTATAGTAGTGGATTTTACTTTAAATGTGATTATGATGATTCACTTTCTTTTTTTAAGAGTTATAGAGGTCTGGACTGTATGCAGTGGTTTGTTGAAGAAATAGAACAGATAGCAGACTTGGTTGAGTCAATGCTAAAACATGTAGAACCGCTAAATGTTCAAATAGATTTGAAGGACGTTGGTGATAATTCTTATTGTCATATATGCGAAAAGAAGTTGCGTACAGGGGTTGACGAAATAGTTCGTGATCACAATCACTTCACTGGCGACTTTCGTGGCTTCGCACATTCTACTTGTAACTTGAATTATAAAAATATATTCGTGGTTCCAGTTGTTTTCCATAACTTTTCTGGTTACGACAGTCATTTCATTTTACGAGAAATCGCCCGGAACAATAGGATAACGTTGCTACCAATAAATAAGGAAAAATATATCTCTTTCACTGTCTATACAAATACAAAGTCAAATGTTAAATTCAGATTCATAGATTCCTTCCGATTCCTTGGAACATCTTTAGATACATTAGTAGAATTACTCGGTGCAGAAAACTTACGCATTTTGAAAACACAGTTTCATCATGCAGATGATGAGACATTCCATTTATTAACCAAAAAAGGTATTTTTCCTTATGATTATATTACATCTCTAAGTAAATTAGAAGAGACTAGTTTACCACCTCTCATAGCCTTTTATAATAAACTAAATGATAGCAATGTATCAGTGGAGCAGTATGAGCGAGCTAGTAAAGTTTGGCAAATGTTTAATTGTAAAAATATTGGCGATTATTCGGACATCTATATGAAAACTGATATTTTATTGTTAGCCGATGTTTTCGAGCATTTTCGCTCAAATGCTCATAAAACGTATGGTCTAGATCCTGCATGGTATTATACTTTACCAGGGTATACATGGTCATGTATGTTAAAATATACTAAATGTAAATTGGATATTATGAAAGATGTTGATCAATTATTATTTATTGAATCGGGAATAAGAGGTGGGATAAGTCAATGCTGTGGTAGATTTTCGAAGGCAAATAATCATTATATGACTAACTATGACCCAAGTCAATTATCAAAATACATTCTTTACACAGATATAAATAACATGTATGGTCATTCTATGTCAGATTAGCTTCCATATGGAGGCTTTGAATGGGTAGATACGGACATTGATGTAACTACTATACCTGACGATAGTGAGATAGGATATATACTTTCAGTTGACATTCTATATCCAAAATCATTGCATAATGCTCACAGCGACTTTCCTTTGTGCCCAGAACATCGTGTACCTCCTGGTTCAAAATTACCAAAGTTAATGACAACCCTTTATGACAAATCTAAATACATAATCCATTATAGACTCTTGAAACAGGCTTTGGAAAATGGTCTAATTATCACAAAAATTCATCGAGTTCTAAAATTTAAACAGTCAGCTTGGCTCAAACCATACATTGATTTCAATACTGAATTACGTCAAAGAGCAAAATCTAAATTTGAGGAAACACAGACCAAATTAATGATTAATTCCATTTACGGTAAGACAATGGAGAACATTCGTAAGCATCGCATCGTAAAATTAGTAAATAAGTGGGGGGGTCGATACGGAGCTCGGAATTCAATAGCAAGCCCAAACTTTCACAGCAGAATGATTTTCGATGAAAATTTAGTAGCTATAGAAATGAACAAAACAGAGATAGTATTCAATAAACCACTGTACATAGGTATGGCCATTCTAGATATTTCTAAGATTTGTTTGTATGACTTCCATTATAAGTATATGATGAAAAAATTCCCTTTAGGGTCATGTAAGGCCCTTTATATGGACACTGATTCCCTCCTGTATGAGATCCACTGTAAGGACGTTTATATAGATTTAATTAAAAAAGATAGTCATATGTTTGATACAAGCGGTTATCCTCCTGATAATATTTACGGTATACAATTACTAAACAAAAAAGTTCCTGGACTAATGAAGGACGAAAACAACGGAGCAATAGTGACTTATTTTGTAGGTTTGCGATCAAAGCAGTACACTTTTTTAGTAGAAGGTGAAAGAAAAAGATGTGTTAAAAAGTCAAAGGGTATAAAGTCAAACATTATAAAAAATAAAATCTGTTTTGAAGATTACTTACACTGCTTGCAAAATAAAACTGAAAAGTCAGAATCCCAATGTTCCATTCGATCTTACGCTCATAAGGTTTTCAGCATAAATCAGGAAAAAGTCGCGTTAAGTCCTTTTGATGATAAAAGATATTTAGTACCCAATTCATATGATACTCTACCTTGGGGACATCATAGCATTATGGATATCTAAGATTATATACTTTTAGGAACAATAAAATGTTGAAATCGAAAAACTTGTGGAATCAAAATACATTTATGGAAACTTTATTTATAATCAAAAGACAAAAAAAAATGTGTAAACGATTTATATGATATACATTATCCATATCGTAGTTTTAGTAGACTGAACTGATATAAAAATTGTGTATATTATATTTTTGAAATGTAATGTCAGATGATATATTTATCAATAAATGTATTGAGAGTAACAACTGGGTTTTTGATGTATTCCGAAATAAAACGATTAGATGGGCTTAACTCTTTTAATGAATTATCTAATATCTAACATTATTCTCTTACGCAAGTCTTCCAACATACGATCTTTATAATAAAAGAAATATTCTCTAATACAATAGCTTTCTATACTATCGTCTAATACATCGTAGAAAGAAGTAATTGTACATTCCTCAGCATTTTCAATGTGATTTTGGGTTTGTAACACAACTTTTGCACTTAGATCTAAAAAGTTATTATAAAAATGCGAAAAATTAAGTTTACATAACATGTTGATTTTAAAATTGATTACATGTTCGTCAGTTTGAATTATATCACTTACTATAGAGGAATTCAAATAAAAACTTGTCACAGTGTTTAATGTATTCTTGAACACTTTCAATACTTTACAATCTAGAAATGAAGACTTACAAACTTTTATGTCTTCAGCACTTGTTATTGATACAGAATTTTCACAACATCCAGAAGTAGATATGGTTGTTGATTCAGGATTGTCTAAATACTCTATCTTCATACGTCCTATTTCTTGAATAAACTGATTCCATTCGTATGCACTGAACGAAATATTGAAGTCCTTGTTAGATTTGTTGATTAATTTTACTGCTGGTGTGAAAACCCTGGCTACACTCAACCCACAATGAATGTACAACGGACTGGAGTCAGCGACATCATAATCTGTTCCTAACAGGTAAGGAAGCTTTTCGCAGAGAATTTGCACCTTATAACGTTCGAGAAAGTTATCTATTTGTTGCCAGTAATAGGTATCAACCGCATCATCATCAGAGAAGTGAGGTGATTCTTCTTCAGACGACATCTTTGACGATACTGAGTTAACGTGTATATTTTAACAGCTTATACTACTTTGACTCATAAGCGATTACTGCCATCTATCCAACTATTATGTGATTTATCTAGCCCATACCATTTTACGTAGACCTTTCCGCCTTTGCGACGTAATACTTTTTCTACCAAGTAAACGTCTGGCACTTCCGTTTTTTGAAGTTCATGCTCATAAAAACTTCCGAGTATTGGTGCTCCCGTCATATCCTCTAATATATAAGTTGTTGGATTTGTTAATTGAACTTTAACAATTTTGAATATTTCCGTGCTCCAATTTGGAGTGTATCCCTTCGAAAATAATTGTTTTGCCTTACTTATCCTTACCATGTCTCCAATTTCAAATTTACGCATACCAATCATTTTTATACGATTATAGGACTTGATTAGTACGGAACTCTGGTTATTTTTGTTGATATCGCATGGACGCATCTTTGTTGTTCGATGTTTTTGGTGATTATATTCATCAACTACATCTTGTAATATATTAATCCAGTTATACGAACCATTCAAACTGAAATATTTATAAAGTTTCTCCTTGATCGTTCGTATAGCTCTTTCTGCAATTGCTGCTTTTTTGATACTATAAGTACTATAGTGATTGATGTTCAGTTTTTTCATTAGTCCTTTGAATTCACTATTATAGTACTCTTTACCTTGATCTGTTTGTAAGTTTTTGGGTACCCTGCCATCCTCAATTATATCTTTGAACGCCTTAGTTACATCATCCCCTTTTTTACTCTTTAATGGTCTTGTCCATATGAATTTAGAAAATGTATCGATTACCAACAATATATAGCGGTAATTTTTATTAATTTTGGAATAGTTTTGCATTTCAATTAAGTCAGATTGCCATGTTTCATCAAGACCTTTTATAATGGTGCGTCTTCGGTTAAAATTTTTTCTTGCCGGCTTATGTAACTCTTTTATTAGCTGAAGCTTTTCTTTGGAATGAACTGCTCTCATGATGATCTAGGCATTAATGAGTAGATGGAAAATCTAGTTATCAATATAATATGTAGTAAGTTAGACATATTTTAAATGTTACCAGTTTCATTGAGTTTTGCATGTATTGTGTCATATTTTAACTTTAAATCTTGATGAGCCTTTTCTATGTCATTGAATTTTGCATCTACATGCGTTGCAACATCAATAAGATGATCCTTAAATATTTTCGTCTGAGATTCGATAACACTAATTTTTGACATCAGGTCATCTGTTAACTTTGATTTTTGGTCTATATCATTGAATTTTGCATCTACATGTTTTGCAACATCAAGAAGATGATCTGTAAACATTTTCGTCTGAGATTCGATCACACTTATTTTTGTCTTCAGATCGTCAATACCTTTGTCAATATTACCGTCTTTCGTTGTCAATTTCTTGAGCTGGTTGTCGATTTTGAAAAAAAAATCATCTAACCTTAATGCGTACTGACCTATTTGTTTCTTTGTATTAGATTCCAAACTTGCAAACCTAGTTTCGAATTGTGTGAATTTTTCATTCAAGTTGTCTGTTTGGTTATCTACATACTTTTTGGTAGCAGCATCTCCTAAGTTTTTTGGCTCTTTCACATTAGTTAATGTTAGATTTTCAATATCAATATCACCATCATTAGTTAACAAGAAACCCCGTCGTGTGGAGTGGAAAGAGACTGGCTCTTGAATTTGTCGCTGTGTTACAGCAACACGACCAAATTTATCAACGCTCATAATGATACTGCCATTGCTAGTAATATACCCAGTTATTTTATCATAACCTAATCAATAATGATGCCACATTCACGCAGTTCATTCAAAATGCTTATAATTTCATTATCTACTGAAGTATTTCCAGCGTTTTTGGAAGCCATCAGTAATCTTAATCTTTGAATCAGCTCGTTTGCATCATCCCAATATACGTAATCAATAGAATTTGTGTTATATACCATGTTAGTAGGAGGTGAAAGTCCACGTCCTAATTGTTGCGGATTTGATAAGGATCGACTTCTTGGTCTGAATAAGGGCTTAATTATTTCTTTGTATTTGTATGTACCGGAATGCTTTAAACGACCTACAGTATCTTTATGAACATTTGTTTCATCGAGAATTTGCTTGTATGCAGTGAAGTCTTCATCATTAAACGATGGGTCCGAGTAAAATATTAGCTGATAGACCCCCGGTGTTCCTTTGTACTGATTGCCTTTAATCAAAATATTACCAGTACGACGATCGAAATCAATGCGTTGTTTACCTAATCGCCATGATGAATTGGAAATATCATAAACAGGTCCGTAAACTTTATCAATTTTATCATCTGCTTGCCAATATTCAGTTACATATTTTTGTGAGATTTCTGGGTACTGGTCAACGTAATCATCAATTGCTGCACTAGAAATATTTTCGGAAAGAAAAGATGCCGAAGGTGGAGTGATGTCTGCATCAAAAGTATCATCACTAAGGTCATGTTTTGTTGATGCTATCTCTTCCATCGGCTGAAATGGTACGACTGATGATTGTTCTTCACGTTTGGGTGAATATTTCGGTTGTATTTTGATTTTTGTTTCCGGTGGCATGGGTTGACTTGATGGGGGCCAAGAAACGATCTGTTTCAGAGGTTCTACAATTGGTTTATAAATTCGCTCTAATGCAACATCTTCCTCAGTTCTACCTAACTTCAGGGCTAAATATTTTTTGCGAATATCCTTAGCGAGCTGTTGAATTTTTCGTTTACGATTAATGGTATCCATGAAGGATGAGATGTTTAACACTTAAATGGAACAATAGTAATGATATGAATGTGAATGGTTTATATCCTTATATACTGATCAAAACCCTTACGATACCGACCATCTTTAAGGTTAAAATCCTTCACTATAACTATGCATCCATACTTGTCTTTCCAACACTCGGAACACATTTCTTTAAATTTATCGTAATCCATATCAATCGTTACGTGTTCTTCAAACACGTGACGTAAATTAACATCGTCTTGCTTAAATAGAACAATAATGTTACAGTTGTCTCTCACAAGTTGCTTAGGGATTTTGGAGTTTGTTTGACATAAGTAGAAACTATCGATCTGACGATGTCTCCCTCTAGAAAAATAGTCTCTTATTTTGTTTTGTTTCTCACATGCTATATCATCAAATATGAAGACTGAATCATTAAGAGCTTCCGATGGATCTACGATGGCATCCTCGTTGTCATTAAAGGGAAAATATTTTATTTCCCTCACCTTATTAAGCACTTCTTGTAATAACTGATATTTTGGTTGATATAAAGACCTGCTGTAGACATATATGTTTTTAAATTTCAGACCGTTAGGACTAAATATTAAACTTAACATAATATTGGTCTTTCCTGACCCGCTTGAACCGCAAATCGCGGCTCTGATGGAATTAGGTAATAGTTTACCATGTTTTTGTCTTGGTGACATCGTTATATTAGTATCTAAATCATCCAAATTTTCTATGGAAAGCATAGTTGGTTGTTGTACGAAGCGCATCTCGCTACCAAATAGGAGATAATATTAGCTCTTCATCTTATATATATTAGCAGTGACATTATGAAACCTCAGTCTCTAGTCTGATGTTCAACAGTCAAGAACAAAAACGTAGAAAAGGCAGCAGCTTATTTAGTAGCCAAAACGATGAAAGCAAAACATAAATTAGGAATGGGTGTCAGTAATAAACGTAAACAACGGTTAATATCTTTTCATCGAGATATTTTACAAAAAATCAAAGTACCAACTAAACAAGGTGCAGGTATTGATAATACCAAAAGTCACTTGAAACACTCCGCTTTGGCAGCGTTACGCGCGGCACGTATAGCAATTAAGCATGTAGGTGGGAGAAAAAAAGTTAAGGTTCCTAGACTCATACCAGTACCAAAGACAGGAGGTGTTTTACCATTATTACCAATTTTAGGAGCACTTAGTGCACTCGGAAGTTTGACAGGAGGTGCTGCTGCGGTAGCACGAACAGCAATTGATGCGAAAAATGCTAGAAAGCAGTTAGAGGAAGCTGAACGACATAATAAAACAATAGAAGCTATTGCTCTAGGTAAAAAAGGTTCTGGCTTATACTTGAGAAAAAATTCTCGTGGCGGCATGGGCTTATTTTTGGATAAAGGGACACAACAACGTGGACATGGATTATATTTGAAAAAACAATCTTCAAAAAACTACCAATAAAGCTGCCCAATAAAGCATTAACCGATCGAGATCTGTTAAAGTTTGCTAAAGTACTACAGATTAAACATTTTCGTGGTGTATTCATGCGAGACGGATTACCGAAAGCACCTCATAAAAATGAAAGAGCTATAGTCAATCTTGATACAAATTCCGGAGTCGGTACGCATTGGGTAGCTTACGCAAAACAGGGGCAAAATGTTACATATTTCGATAGTTTTGGACAGCTAAAGCCTCCACAAGAACTTGTTCAATATTTGGGTAAACATGTAAAAATATTATATAACAGCAAACGGTATCAAAACTTCAATCAAACAAATTGTGGACATTTATGCTTACAGTTTTTATATAAAATACCGTGAAACTGAGTTCCTGTATCATTATGTCTCAGCTTTTCACTCTGAAAGGGCGCTCATCAACGCTTAGCATAGACTTTTATAATCCTATCGAATTAGATCCTGACGCATTGTATGGTATTGCTCTGATTGGCTTTCATTCCTATAATAGCATTCCAAACATCCAAGAAGGGGATGGTAATAAATTTTATTATCAGCAACAAGGTGAATCAGACGTTATTACAATACCAACTGGTCTGTACGAAATTAAGGATATAGAAAAATATATTAATCAGGCAGTAAGTAAATCTAAATCGTCATACGGGAACCTTGTACATAAAGAACCCACAAAACCACTTTTCTCTCTCAAACCAAATAATAATACACTAAAGTGTGAAATATTTAGTGATCAATTCAGTGTTGATTTCCGTCCTGAAGACAGTATAGGAAGAATTCTTGGTTTCTCGAGAAAGGTATTGGAACCAAAAGTTGTACACTCGTCAGATTTGCCAGTTCGAATAGTCAAAGTTGTTACAGTATATATTGATTGTAATCTTACGTCAGGTGCTTACTATAACCAAAAACCATCACACACCATCTTCGAGTTTTCAATAGGTGTGGATGCGGGTTACGCAATCGACATTCAGCCAAGAAATTTAACATATTTACCAGTAACTGTCAGAAATTTCATTGATAATATAACACTCACAGTTTTGGATCAAGACGGCAATTTGGTAAATTTTCAAGGAGAAGAGATAATCATACGATTAGAACTAAAAAAGCTGTAAGATGGTTCTTGTTTTCGATAACTATTTCTATAAGACAAATATATCTAATCAAGCAGCTTCAGTCTATCGTCAGTCACGGTATAAGCAGCATCGGCAAAGGTTACATCAACTTACATCCGACAACATTTTATTTTTGAAATCATTAGGATATAATGTCATTAATACACAACATCTTCCAAAGTCCCAAGTTTGATGATTCTATTGTCAGAGAAGACATTAGAACATACTATCCATTCGTTAAGTCATTTGAATACAGCGATCAGGTGGAAATTACCATAAATCAACAAGATGCATGGTTGTCAATGCATGATGCCGCCATCTATATAGAGGGAACGATAACAAAAACAGGTAGTGGGACAGTTGAGTTAGTTAATAATGCTGGCTTATTTCTATTCGATTCCATATCTTATGAATTGAATGGCAAAGAAACTGATAGAGTACGTGATCCGGGTATTGTTAGTATGATAAGGGGATATTTATGTTACGAACCACATACATCTCAGCATCTTTCAATTGCCGGATGGAATTACCCATCAGGAGAAATTTTAAATGAAGATTTTACATTTTCAATGAGAATTCCTCTTTGGCATATATTTGGTTTTTTCATAGATTACCAAAAACCAATGTTCGGTAGACAAACCTTACGTTTAGTACGAGCAAAGCATGACAATAATTGTATCAAAATAACTTCAAATGAAGTTTCAGGTGCGTCAACCACAGCTAAAATTACGATTAATTGTCTAGAACTGAAAGTGAAGCATATTTTCCTCAGTGATTCGCTGAAGTTAGATATGCTGTCAAAACTCAAAAAAGATACACCTATTCTCATGGCATACCGTCGATGGGAATTACATGAACTGCCTGCATTACCCGAAAATGCTACAAAGTCAATTTGGTCTGTCAAAACAAGCAGTGCTGTAGAAGCACCTAGATATGTCATAGTTGCATTTCAGACTAATCGAAAAGATAACCCTACTTCCAATAAACAAGTTTTAGATAATGCAAATATTTCAAATTTGAAGTTAATGATAAATTCAGATTATTATCCGCATGAAGACATGAAACTTAACTTTGAAACCAAAAAATATGTTGAGGCCCATTTTGCTTATTCACAATTCGCTAATGCGTTCTTAAATACCAACAATCATCATTCCCTCATTAATTACTCAACGTTTCATGATCGTGCAGTTTTTGTTATAGATTGTTCTCGAAGAAGTGAACATTTAAAATCATCAACTGTGGATGTAAAGCTAGAAATGGAGGCCAACAAAGGGTTCCCTAGTAATACTCGAGCATATTGCATTATCATTCATGATTGCGTCATGGAATACCTTCCGCTAAGCGAAATTGTGCGACGTTTATTATGAGCTTGTTGATTAATACATCAGTCAGTCCACTTTCTGTTACTCTACGCTTAGGTAGTGCTATTCATAGTCATAGCTGCAATAGGTAAAAATGAAGGTATTATTCGTAGACATTCAGGGATACAAATTAGGTGATCGTTTCATTGCAAAAGAAGTTGCAATATCTAATGGAAAACAAATAGCTCAATATATGCTTAAGCCACCAACTTCTTTTGGTGCTCTGAGTGGGGAGGAAAAGAAACAGGTTAAGTGGTTAGATACTTTCTATCATGGTCTAACTTACAACAGTGGAAATATTGAATATGACAACTTACGTGACCTGTTAGAATTACATATAAACGACGTCGACCTTATCTACATAATTGGACATCAAAAGCATCGATTACTGACTTCTTTGTTACAGTCCTATATAACCAACTATAAGTTGAAAATCATTAACGTGGAAAATTTTGATGATTCACTGAGACTGAACATAAAATATAAGGTTGGCATACCTGAATGTCTGTATCATTCACCTGGGATATATATGTGTGCTTTAAAAAACTGTAAGCAATTATCTGATAGCATATCGTCACTGCTGCCTCAGTAATACCATAGTAAAATTAAGACAATGTTAGATAAAGCAGGGGTAAATACAAAATGTTCTTCCACACTCACAAATACTGTGGCTATTCTGGCACACATCGAAAAAATCAAACATCTAAAACATGCAATCAGGCTTTATGAAGAGAAGAAGCTATTACTGCAGCGTTTAGCAGCACTGACTTTGGATGACTCACATGGAACCAAGTAGAAGATGTTTTATGTATTATACAAACACTTAGCTATCTATGTATTATATTATGTGCAGAGTAAATAAAGAGCTTTGTAGATATACATTATTTGATTTATTTATATACATCATCATACAAAGTGTATGAGAAATACAAATAAAGCTAATAAAAGTATCCAATTTTGCTTGACATAACAAAAACATGAGATAAGTAAAACAAAACATTTTTTCATAAGTCCAACATCTCTTTTCTCATATCTGTTATCCTTCGATCTCATTATTCTATCTAAAAGTGTCTGCATGCGTTTAGCATAAACACATTCTCCCGAAAATTTTATGTGTTCTATTATAGGCATATCGTCTGCCTTCCATCTGTGTACTTCAACTCCACAACAAAATGTCTTACAAATGTCATGTGAACCCAGATAGAAAAATCCAGCCAATGCCAATTCGGTAGGGTCAGCAAAACCAGACCAGTTTTTTCCAAACGTTCTTAGACGCTTATCAAATGAGTCAAACTCTGTGTAATCGACAGATACACCACACATGATGGAACTTACTTTTGCTTCTGAATCAAAATTTTTATACCAACACCATTTTATAATTTGTAGAACAATTAATATCCCTTACGCTGCCGCTTTTTCTTTCTCGGTTAGGTCAGGCTCACGCGCGTCACGTCGCAGACGAATCAAGGTGTGACGTAAATGTATGGAAACCTCGCTCCAATCGCGTGCGGTAATTGCATCAGCTTGTTTTCCTACAACGTACTTGACCTTTGAGATCACCGCAGTGCGCTTGCATTTATTTCTACTACTATCGAAAACTTGTTCGAATAAGAACAATTCAAATCCACAATGTGTGTCCCCCTGGACGCAAAGCGCTGAAAGGGGGCCCCATGCGAAGCACCCATCCCACTTGCTGAGACAGGTCCGCCATTTTTTCTAATTTCTAATGAAAGGTATTAACTTGGCTGTCGTCTCTGTAAATATGGCAACATTGACACGACGACGTCGTCCTTGTTAATATGTGTGACGTTGCGCTACAAATTACGATGAAGGTATGACGTAAATGTATAGAATCTTGTTTTTCCTATAACGTACTTGACCTTTGAGATACCTCAGTGCGCGTGCATCCGATAGATTAATCATTATCTATTTTTACTAATATCGAAAACTTGTTCGAACAAGAAATCGTACATAATTCAAAGCCACAATGTGTGCCCCATCCGGACGCAAAGCCCTGAGAGGGGGCCCCAGACACATGCGAAGCACCCATCCCACTTGCTGAGACAGGTCCGCCATTTTTTCTAATTTCTAATGAAAGGTATTAACTTGGCTGTCGTCTCTGTAAATATGGCAACATTGAAACGACGACGTCGTCCTTGTTAATATGTGTGACGTTGCGCTACAAATTACGACGTACTTGACCTTTGAGATACCTCAGTCCGCGTGCATCCGATAGATTAATCATTATTTATTTTTACTACAGTAGAGGGAGAATGTATGTTCTGGGGGGGTCAATGACCGAGCAACCTTGACCTACATGAGCAACCTTGACCTTTGACCTCTGACCTTTGACCTCTGAACTTTGACCTCTGACCTTTGACCTCTGGACTTTGACCTCTGGCCTTTGACCTTTGACCTCTGGACATTGACCTCGTGATCCCTCAACAAACAAAAAATTCTCAACTGGGAATCGAACCTAAGACCTTCTGTTTCACTAACACGTTCGCTATATAGGTGGCTACAACGCCATGTATATTGAATTTACTATAAGTACTATAAGATTGCAATGGCGTAGATAGGGTTTCATTTACATATGGTCTGGAGCGGAAGTCAGTATTAATTTTGGCAGTCTTTCGGGCTGGTGCGGTAGACAAATAGGATGAGTCATGTCAAGGTCTTTTTATTTTTAGCGTTGGGTAGCTATCTGGAATAAGCAGTGCATCGAGCGATAATTTACTCATACATAATATATATGCCACGGTTATATCGACGACGATCTTGTCTGGATTGTTAATTAGTGGTCATCACGATACAATACACTGAAGTGGTCATTGTCCGGAACTTGTTGGCTACCTGCTTCTATGCCAGTTATAGTACCGTCACTGTTAGCCGTTCAGATGCCGTGTTAATGCATGTGAATAATGCTATAGTACTGTAAAGTGGGAAAATATTACACGATAACCTGGATCATACAAAACAAGAGAGTGTTAACACGAAATTGAATGAGACATCAGTAGCATACGGTCAGTAACTAAATTGTGATTCTATATGGAGTTATAGTAGTCGTAGAAGGTTGCACTTTGCTGCTCCCGCGTAAATGTGTGTGAATAAAGTAGAAGTGAGGAAATATCACAGGGTGGCCTGGAATGACTTCTACCCTTGAACCGTGTCTTCTAAACTTTAGTCTATTAACCTTTGACCCCTTGACTGAGAGACTCAATTGCTCCTTGAAGCACGTATGCTGGTGACAATGAGGGTGGGGAAACAAGAAAAACCAGTTTGTAGTGTAATGGTGGGGAAGTCGGAAAACAGGTTTTGTAATAGACAGAGCCATATAAAGTGAGGACCAACACAATGTGTTCTCATCAGTTCGCAGTTATCTACAGTGAATCGAAAACAAAATATCAACGAAACATGGAGCTGACCAACTTAGAAAGAAGTACGTTGGAGTCGGTGAAACAACAGATCGAAACGGAGTTTGCTGAGTGGCAGCTAAAAATCGATATACCGGAAAGATATACGATAGCGGAAAAACTCCGACGGTTGCACAGATCTATAGGTGACTATGAAGATGGAAAGTTGTGTGTAAAAGGATTAGTGAACAACATCGAGTATACCAAACGGTATGACTTATTTTATCCAATAATGAACCAGTTGCCACCAGTGCTGAGGAGTGCGATAATGGAGCAGAAAGCGAAGGCAGGCCAGCAAAGGCGATCAACGGAAGAGGGTGCGAAAACCATAAGAGTAGTGAAAACGGATGGGAAACGATTAGTATTCTTCTGCGAGTTATAAACGTCAATGCAAGTACAAAGTTTGGTAGCAGTTCTCACTTATTAACAGCGAATCAAAAGTAGATTAATCAAGTTAGAGAGAAGGACGTTGGAGCGTGTGAAACAATAAAACGTAATGAATGGGAAGCGGGTTCACTTTAATTCAAGTATAAGTGAACAACAGCTAGTGGTGTGGCAGTATGCAGCAAAAGCAGCTCGTCGGGGTGATTGGCAGAAGGAGGGTGCAGACAGATGCAGATTTCAAAGGCGAATACAAAAGTGTGCACAAGTGTTGGAAAGAGTTTTAAGTGAGCAACATAGAGAAAAGGTGTGGAGCGAGCGATTTGACAAAACATGAATCAAATGGAAGCTATGTAGAAAATAATAGAAATTGTAGACAAGTGTATCACACATTGTAAGTCTAAACGCTTTTGTTGTAAGTTATCGATTCGTTGTAAATAAATGTTAACTGATCACTAAATAAAATATATACCAAAAATACGTAGTTCTGATTCGAGTAAAAGAAAACAACAAGGTAAAAGTAATGGTTATGTTTATTAACACAAAAATATTAAAAACAAAATAATTATTATGACATGACAAACGTATCATACAAAAAATGAACATTCGAAAGAGCGCATATGCAGATATCCTTAGTGTGAGCAAAACAGCGAGCAGGCTGTACCATTAAACGTGGCTGTTCATCCAATTCAATAATAGGCGATAAGGAATATTGTCGTAAGTAGTTCGCCTTTTCTCTCCCTTTTACAAAAATTCTATCCGCCTGTGATGTTAGTTCTTGGATGATCCGGGAGGCATGATGTAGTGGCGTGAATCCAGAAGTCCATGGAATACAGTGGTGGTATTCTGTTAACCAAGAAGCTTGCTTTTGTAACTCTGGGGGGAGCAGGTCCCAGGAAAAAGGTGGTTTAAAAACGTAATGGAATATCCGCAAACCATCAAAAGCAGCAAGCTCTTTCACAATAAACTTATTGTTTTCAAGTTTGAATCCTTGTACGTCCAGTACAAGACTCATACTCGCAGACGGCTAAAGCGTCTAAAAACAGAAATCTTATTGCAGTAGCTGTCAAGGGCTTGGCGCAAGACTTTGAGTTTTTCACGATACTCCAAGAGAGCTCGTTTGTAGGCGGCAGGCATGGTGAAAATGATGGTGCATGAGTGGCGATTGAGCTTATATTGCCATACCAGCTAAAGCTGTTTAACAATTTTAGTCAGAGGATTGTAAGAGAATACGCGATCGTGAAGAATTAAGCAGTATGCGCTGGTTTGCGGGGAAATATTTTGACTAGTTTCGAACTCTACACGCATGACGACTGAGGCAGACTGAATACTTTCCTTTTGCTTGGAGCAATCAATATGGGTTATGGGTGCGATCGACTTGAAGATCTTGGGGCTGAACAGCGGCTCATTTTCCGTATTGTAGTAGGTAGCGCGGAATTTGGAAAACATGTCATAGAGCGTAGCAAATTTGTTGTTATCAAAATCCAGATATAAATCATTGTACGGAAAACGATCAGAATTAAGAAAGACGCGAATGTTAGTTAAGTGACAGTGATCAAAGGTGGACATATTGGAAGTTACTTTATTTTTCTTATCGGTTTGGAAGGCGATTAGAACATGTCGAGGCGTTTCAAGTTTTGTAGTCGTTTTTACAGGCCACGTATGACGGGTAGTTTCTGAAAGAGTGGGGTATTCAATTAATTCCCAGCTGCGAAAGTAGATGGGGATATCAACATTTTTATTAAGCAATTTTGTTAATGCTAACTGTTGTGGTATGTCAACCGAAACGTGAGGCACTCGCCATTGAATTTTATCAATAGTAATTTTAGGTTGTTCGTCAGTAGTGCTGACCACTGCATCAAGATCTGAGTTGCTACGTATTAGAACCAGTTCTTGTTTCATATTCAGTATAATTTTGTTGTAATCTTCAAAAAATCCCATCCACATGCTTAGTGGTATACAAACGTTAAACTTTCCACTATCTGAAATTGTGGAATCCTTGGGAAACCAACCAGCATTTTGCAGACGCAGGCTTTCATTTTCATTGTAGGACATATATCCTTTCAACGTGGATGTAAGGCCAACATTGCGAACAGAGTCGATAACAACTCCGTTTAACTCGTATCGAATTTCGCGAAATAAAAAGGCGAAAGCATTGTTAATTAGTTTCAAGGACTCAGCCTTTGAACCATCACTTTTTGTCAAAGTTCCCTCAAGATATAACATGCTTTGAGATGGTAAAGTGTACGCATCTAATTCTTGGATCGCTATACGAATTTCATCGTTATAATCAAATTTGGCATTTATGAACGGCTGGTAGGTATGAATCTCCATTTCAGTAATTGAGTTGTCAACAAGAGGTGGCTGGGTGATATTCAGAATACTCATGATTAATACACTTGGAATCCTAGTGACCGCAAAAACGTTTTATTCTCACTTGTGAGCGTGGGAGGTCGAAGAGATGTGAAACCTTTGCCAACGATGGGGTATAATGCACTGACAGAGCCACGCTTTCGTTGCGACTTTTTATACAAATGAGTGGAGTGATGCTCAAAGCACTTGTGGTATCTAATGCCCATTGTTAGCAATGCGTAAATGTAGTCTAATTGTGATAGTTTCGTTACGAAAATTGACAAGGTCTCCGTTTTGATCAAGCACACGAACGGTAAGCGTTGTGATTGTTTTCACACTAACAGGGAAATACAAAATGTTTTGAGGGGATTCCACGATTTTATACCCTGCTGGAACAGTTGGAAAAAACTGATGAATAATATGACAAGGCTTTCCATTGTGATACGAACCTGTTGCGATGCTACAATCGATGCACACAGCATTCACTTTGAGAATTTCAACAGGAAAATCAGAGTCGTGAATTTTGCCAGCTTGTAAAACACGTGGTTTGAAACCTAAAAGTCGTCCAAACGTTCGTTGTTGAGCAAAATCAATGGGAAAGTTTGCCTGGAGAGAAACAGTCGAGGTACTCGGATTAGGCGTAATAGAAACAGTGTAATCATTTGGAAGATGGGTTTGGAGATATTTTTGTAAATCCCATATTTCATAGGCACCAGTCGGGATGGTGAGACCGCCGTTACCATATGGAAAGTAATTATTACTTTCATCAATATTAGGAATCATATTGAAACTCTCAAAATTGCATAATCCAATTTCATAGTCTAGACCATCAAGGAGGTACAGAGGGGGGTTAAAATCAGCGGTAAGGATGGAAGAATTGCCCGACAAAGTAAACGTGAACGACATGGTGCTGCAACAACGTGTAGTATCAATCTAGTCATACAAAAAAGGATGAGAACTTAAATAGAAATTTCAGACACAATTGACCACAATTATGAGCGTTGAATTTTTGTACGGTGTCATAGTTGTAGACGATGTTATCGACATCCTTGTTACGCAAAAAGTAATGAACTGCTTCAGATGGTGGCCTCAAGTTACCGTATGAATCGAAATAAATGACATCATTGCGATTTTTGATGTAGGCCGTCCAGTGAGTACCAGGACCAGAGGAGTGACCCAAATTAATGATACCACACTCATTTTTGTGAATACGGCTCGGTAGCTGATTACACATAAATACACCGCGAAAATAAGGAATCTTTAAAGATAAAGCAAACGTTTCTAATTCTATGTTAGTCATTGCATGACGGGGCAGCCTTATTGGAAGTTTTTTTTAAATGGAGCTAAGTAAAATCCTTTGCCATTGACTGCTGTCCGCATTGACTCTAAAGCTATATTATGACGTTTCTGTTCAGCCAGCTGAGCCTGCGACGCTTTTGCATCGTTGACAGCTTTCGCAATAGATGCGGCACCACCACCAAGAGCTCCAATAGCGCCAAGTAGAGGGAGAATCAGGGGAAGGAATCCTCCTTTCTTCGGCACGGGCAAAAGTCGCTTCGAGCGTTGACGATGCAACTTCTTTGTTAAACCTTTTCCATGTTTCCGTTTACCTTGCTTTCGCGGTTTTCGCACACCAAAACCTAATTTTTTCTTAGCTTTCATCGCACCGATAACTGCAAGTGCAGCAGCACGTTCTCCCAAGGATGCGTTAGAATCAACTACACGACTCCAAGCTTGTTGTCGTAATACACCGTCTGCGGCTGTGCGGTCACTACTGTTCTGGGCGTTAGCGTAAGCTATATCGTGTTGTTTGCAATAGTTGTCCAATGGGTTGATTCCAACGTCACCGCGCGACAGTCGCTGTTGCAGATGCGTAAATGGACCACAGTATCGGTATCCTCCAGGAAGATGTAGTTCTAAAGGGAAGCTGTCGAGGAGCTTAGTAAAAAGCCCAGAACCACTCACTAAGTCCCCTGATCGAATACTGTTACGTGATGAATAATGTACAAGCATTATATACTTATGCACACAATTGACTTTAAAAAGAATGGCTATGGGCGTTGGTGCACAGTGGTATATATATCGTACCAGAATGAGGGTCAAGTCAGCGGGTCCACAGCTACCAGTTATTAATTATGACGCTCCAGCTGAGGCAACGTCATTTCGGAAGCATGGTTCGTTATTCGGTGGGGAATCGAAGCGAGCACTAATTGTAGGACCAAGCGGATCTGGTAAAACCAATATTATGATGAGCCTCATAACTCATCCAAATAGACTTCGATTTTCGAATGTGTATCTTTATTGTAAATCTCCATACCAACCTAAATACCAATATTTACGCAAAGTGTTGGAACCGCTAAGAGAAATTGGATATTTTGAATACACGGATGATAAGAACATTGTACTTCCGAGCCATATTAGACCCAATTCACTCATAATTTTCGATGACGTAGCAACATGCTCCCAAGATATCATACGACAATATTTTAGCTTTGGTAGGCATCGGAATACAGATTGCTTTTATTTATGTCAAACCTATACCGCAATTCCAAAACACCTTCTTCGCGATAATGCAACCCTACTCATCCTGCTTCCACAAGATGTCCTAAATTTAAAACATATATACGAAGATCACTGCAGTCTGGATATGACGTTCCAGGAATTTAAGCAACTGTGTAGTTTGTGTTGGCAAAAACCCTTCGACTTTTTAGTCATCGATAAAGATTCACCCAAGAATGAAGGAAGGTATCGGAAAGGATTTGATAACTATATCTATTTCTAAGGAGATTGGTATAAAAGGTGATACTAGTCGTAGCAGCCGAACAGTCTCACTGCACATATGAAGATGAATATCAAATTAGCAAAGGAACTTGTGAAAACACGGAAAGCGGTGCACCAAAAGTTTAAAGCATTAAAATCTGAGCTCGTCGAAACAGATCGCAAATTACAAAAGCAACTGCAACCCATCTCTGAACCATTACAACAACTTCTGCACCGGGTAGAACCAATAAAGGTGGAACCAGTGACAAAAGTGGAATCCATAAAGTCCGAATCTGCATCTTCGACACCTAAGAGGGCATTGTATAAACAGTTAGACAACCCTTATCAGCAATATTTACCACTCTCAGGACTGAGCTTTTTGGAGGATACTTATTCCAACCTACCACAAACTTCAAATGCGGTGGACATTTCCACAATTGAAGAAGAAGCTCGTGACCCGACAGTAGTCGAACGCGAGAATCAAAAGTTAGATGACACTATTACTACGAGTCGTGACAGCTTGCAGCGCTTAATTCATACTCCGGTATATAATGAGTATCTGGAGGCGTTTGACCCGTTACCAAGAAAATATGTGGATGAGAGCATTCGAGGAAACGAGGAAGAATTTGATCGATACTATGGGTTGTCACATGACCTCGCGACTGAAGCATTCACATTAGGTAAAACACCAGTACTACTGGAAGGGTCGGATTTTATCATACACAATGTGCGATACCCAGGAACAGTGGGGTTGTATGAGTTACTATTTAAAAAGAACCCAGTGGCCTACACGCAAGCGGATTTAGATCAATATATGGATATGCTGAAGCGGACGAATGCCTATCGAAGGAATTTTGATCCCAATTTACAGATACAAGGTACGCAGTCAGCCAAATATAAGCAGATCATTAAACCATATTTGCTCAAACATAACATTCTAAAACATCCAGTAACTAGCTCAAGCACCTCGGTATCGTTCGAAAAGCCAGCACCCCCAAAAACACGCCTGCGACGCACACAATCATTCAAACATACTGGTAGGGGAATGATGCAGTTAAATAACAAACCTATTGAATACGTATACTTTGACGACCCTAACGAACTTGCAAATCGACTCAGATTACTTTTAGCATCTCAACAGGTTGGTAACCGCAGTCACACCAACGAAATTCAATCTATTATTGAGGAGTTAAAGGAGGGACGCTTTATAAAGTGACCGATATATTAAAATATCTTAGTCACTCTTCGTTTGTGTATCTGCTCATATGCCGATTGATAAATTTGGGAGGCATCACAGGCATCCACAGCGGTGGCTGAGAGATGTCGCATGGGTGGGCCAGCTCGAAAAGCAGCTGTCCTCTCTATGTATAGTTCAAATTCGAGGCTCTGTGTCTCACAATGATCCCTCTAGTTTTTATATTTTGGAAAATGGAACGACTGATTATTTCTTTCCTGTATCTGGCATTATAGACGAAATACGAAGCTCGGAAGGTGTCAAAGTGTGGTATAAGATGACTCGCAACCTAAGACAGGGAGATAGTGTGTTGAAAGGTGACAGGCTAAAATTTGTTGCGCACACAGGTGTCACCACTCCGTTGTTTGTAGAAATCATCATACGTTGCCCCCTAACGAGCAATGAGTACGGTAAAGAAAGAAATAGTCAATGAAATTCATAAGCCTGCAAGAAGAAACTTTCAACGGCGCAAAGTCATTATTCGAGGTCTCAAAGATCTGGTGCAGGCCGATCTGGTGGAACTGTTGCCATATGCAAAAGTTAACAAAGGATACCGTTATATTCTGGTAGTGATTAATGCCTTTAGTAAATTTGCATGGGCTCGCCCGGTAAAAACAAAAACTAGTAAAGCCGTAGCGGAGGCTATGAAAACCATTTTATCTCAGATGCAACATCTCCCAAAACATATACAAACCGATATGGGAAAAGAGTTTTATAACAAAGAATTCCAATCACTAATGAAGCAATACAACATTAATCATTATAGCACATATTCTAATTTGAAAGCCAGTATCGTTGAACGACTAAATCGTACATTAAAAAATCGTATGTGGCGAGCATTCAGCTTACAGGGGTCGTATAAATGGCTACCTCTACTGCAGCAAGTAGTTCACGATTATAACAACACAAAACATCGAACAACGGGACTGAAACCGAAAGATGTGAATTTGCGGAATGAGAAGCAAGTGCTACTACATAGCTACAGTCATTTAAAAACGGTCGACCCTAGGACGCCAAAGTATAAGACTGGTGACAGCGTTAGGATCAGCAAGTACCGACATGCCTTCTCCAAAGGTTATACACCAAATTGGTCCAATGAAATTTTTACAATTCGAAAAGTGCAGCAGACGAATCCAAGGACCTATTTGTTGAAAGATCAGAATGGTGAAGAGATTTTTGGGACCTTTTACATTGAGGAACTTCAAAAAGTTAAATATCCTGATTTATATCTCGTGGAAAAAGTGTTAAGACGTAAAGGTTCAAAGGTGTATGTGAAATTTTTAGGTTTAGATAAGACACATAATGCCTGGATTAACAAGTCTGACTTATATGTGTAATCTACAAGTGTAGCGCAGTTTTTGTAACAGAAATAAAAGAACTACAGTTGAATCTTTGTATCATTTATTTGCCAGTTCACACCTAACATTTGCGGTGTGGTATATGTGGTATAGTAGGATGGTGATACGACAACGTAGCGGCTTTCTGAAACTCTGGGAGATCTGGATGTCGATACGCTAGCTCCATCATGGATCGCACGTTTTCGGACCTTGGTATGTCAGCCACATGATCAGCAACAAAGTCCCGTACATCTAGTGGTGTAGCTCGCACTTCACTCAGTAGGCTATTGAAGTATGTTGCAAATTCTTGACCTTTCAGGGTGTTTATTGTATAAGCAATCAATCGAGTCATTTCAATCATGTTCAGCACACTCTCTAAACCCAGATAAACAATGTACTTAAAACGATCTTGTAGTTTGATTGTGCGCATATCTTTGAACTTTTCGAACATGACTGTGAACGTGCCATGTACAATGGGCTGAAACTCCTCTACACAATGAAAATAGTTCACCAACACCCCTTCATATCCCAATAATTCATACCACTCAGATTCGGTGAACGCTGCACAATCATTTCTACACCCTCTGATGATAATGATGGGTTGAAAGCTCCACTCGTACGCTAAGCCGACACTTATGAATTTGGATTTGGATGGATTCAGCGGATAACACCGTTCGTTGATCGTGATTAGCGATTTCGGGCGCTTGGAGCCTGAAGCACTCTTCTCACTATGCTCATTGACGGCACTGGACTGCTTGGCAAACATGGCGCACTGCTCAAAGATACGTTGATTACACTGGAGTACACCTTAGCGTGCGCTACTTTATACATTTCATATTCTCCCCTCCACCTTGCGTTCTGCACATGGGTATGTGTGTAGAAAGGAAACAGTCATTTTTTAACTTTAATTCTGATTTATTGGGGATACACAACGACAACCAGTGTGTACAAAGATCAAGCAGCAATACATAAAACACATCACATTGCGAAAACATATAAATCTGAAATATATCTGAACATACTTGTGAATAACATAATCGAAATATCTGACATGGAGTATACTAAATAGGACAAACCGAATTACATACAGTTACACGCACACATTCACGGCAAATCAGATTTTCCACCCATCCATCTCTGAAGAATCATTGTTTGTACGAAATTTATGTAAAATTTTGAGTGCATCCAGATAGTCATCCAGGTTAGTTGACGGCCATTTCAAACTACACGGACCACATGTCCACCCTAAAGAGCCCTCGCCTCTGATACCCTTTTCAATATTTTTGCGTAACCATTGAATAAGCGATTTATGTTCCTCTTTGCTTCGTGGATCAAACACGAATGTGATACCCATATGCGTAATCACATCAACAAAACGTTCAAATAGTACCATATCTGCCATATATCCAAGTGTGCACATCGTTGTATCCACGTGTATTAAAGTTGTTCGATAATTGTTTTCAATATTTGCAACAGGAAAAACTTCATTTATATCTTCACTTGCCTTTCCACTTAATAAAGTGAAAATATAATGCTGCTCATATATTGTCGGAGGATTTAACAACTGAGTGAATATCTTACTCAAACCATGCAAACTGATGTTGGTATAGTGTGCACCGTGCAGTGCGGCAATAGTATCGTTTATTACATGATCTAGGTGAAGTTTTCGTGCTATAATAGCTTTCATCACCTCAGCATTACAAGCGTCGGATTCCGCGATCCATTGAAAGGCTTCATCGGGCACTACCACTTCATCCAACAGCGATGTGAATAAGTGTATTTCATCATCAGTGGGAACTTTTCGCACAATTGTTCGTATGTACTTATTGATTACCGCAACTTGAGCGCTGCACAACTGCGAAAACAGTGTGAAATACATTTGCGCACCCATGGCTGGAACTATGTTGTGCTCAGCCTGACGTAGAGCTTAAATAGCTATAGCCCCTTCCTCTAACCACTGAAAATACATGGTGGGGAAGGAGTCACCGCGGTTCATCATTGTCTTGTGCCATCGCTTCATTGAGTAGGTGAAGCAGCAACTCCAAGCGTTCTTCCTGAGGAGTTTCGTGAAAGGCGATATCTTTATGACCCCAAGCCAATGTACTTGTTGAGTCTGGAATTAAGTAACGTTTATCATCCCGATTTGTTAGTGCCACTTTTTTTATATAGTTTGTATAGATGGTATGTGATTCAGATTTAAACACATACATCATACAATACACTTGGTTTTTGGAGCCTTCCACAATAGTTTTGTAGTGGATTATATCCAACTGATTGTCTACGCTGGCTTTGGTAATTCCTTTAGCCTTTTTGCATACCTCATCGATAGAGTCAATGCAGTACGCTTTGGCCCCTGTTCCGTAGAATGCCGCCAGTACTTTGCCTGCATATTCGTCTTTCATTTTTCCTAAGATTGACTGATTTTTTGGTACGTTGTGACAATTTGGAACGGTATAATTCGATGTATCAAATCGTGATATATTTGCTTTCATATCCGCATAAAAATTTGACGTTTTGACATGAACTATTAAGCTATCAGTGTCCGTATATAAAATTGTACAGTTGTCTCCATATGTTGGTTTTAAAAAATCATATACAAAGTCATAGATCACAATTTTGGCGATATCTAAAATACAAAATCCAACATATGTCGGTCGGCAATAATCAATAAATGTTTTTTCCATTTGAATAGCAACTAAGTTTTCACTGAAAATGCGTAACTCTTTGAATGTTGGTTTGCTAATATAATTAGAAGCTCCACGCTTGCGACTGTTACTTTCAAAAGTTGTTGCTAGTTTAATGTCCACTCTTTTTTCCACGTTTTCAATCGTTTTTCCAAAAATACAATTTACCATCGTTTTGTACATCCCGTTTTCAAATTTGTTCTTAGCCTGATTTCTGAGCTGAGTATTTAAAGCAATGTATGGTTCCAGCCATTTAGCTTGTGCAAACCGTAGTCCCTTGTGAATTTTTTTCAACACAATTCCATACTTCAGACACTGTTGCAATGCTCGATAGTGGATTATATATCGTGTTTTCTCATATAGATTTGGAATTAATTTTTTACCCTTCCCACCAGGAGGTGTAATCATCTCTGGACAAAACGGATATTCATTAAAGAAATCGTGCAGCTCGCGTGGCACCTCAAGGTCTACTTCTAATACATAACCAACATTTGAGGTGTCGCTTACTTCGGGTAGAATTTCGGAAAAGTTTTTAACTTCATCCGAAGTCATCCATTCAAACTGCCCCAGCGGTAAATGTTGGGACATACTGTACCCGTATAAATTCGTGGCATCAAGGTACATGATATAGGATGTTGGTTTTGTTGCATCAAATGTAGGGAGGTGTGGATTATTAGCTTCCGCTTTCCGTGTAATACACGTACTCACTCCACCCCGTATCCCTTTCTTGAAAAAGTGGATCATTTCAATATCTGAGAGGAGTTGAAGTTCGATTTTTGTATGCCGAAGCATTGCGTCCCAGCTCAACCCAGGGGCAGTGAAATAATGGGCGGGGTCCAAGTGGTACGTCTTAAGACATAAATCTCTATAGTTTTCAAAGACGTCTGCCAGTAACAATACATCGGAGGTTAGATACATGTCCGAATAGTCGCCCAACGTTTTACAACCCAAAGCCGTCCATGCCTTACATGCACGGTTGTAATCTTCTTGCGATATGTGCGCATCACGCAACTCATCATAAAAACACTCTTTGTCTGGCAAAGATGTTTCACTGAATTTCACCATATCCGTTAGATATGAGTAGGGAAAAACACCCTTCTGTCGCATATACTCAAATTGTGTATCATCTGGAAAGGCTCTACGTACTTCACGACATTGTGAAGGGTCTAAAAGTGAAGCAAGAGTTTCGAGTTTGGTCGATAGAAACTGGTAGGAATCAATAAAACGCATTTGTAGTAATACCGATTTAGTTGTACCATTTTGCGCTTTATACTGATTTACGGGGAGCAACTTGGTAAAAGAAATATATTTTTCAAAAGTTTGTGGCAATACTGTGATGTCTCCCTTATCGGCTCCAAGCTGATTTATGAAAATATGGGCGTCGTAATTTCTGAGATTATGAAATACAATAGGGACATAGTTGGGAAGCTTGAAATTCAAGTTACAGGTAGAGTGGGCAGCTCCACGATATCGACCGGTGATGTGACAGTGGTCTCTCACCTTTCGATTGAAGGGTTCAAAAGGTTTGTCGCATATATAACATTCTGTTGCAGCATCAAATTGACTCACATCGTGTTGAGTCATATGCATCGGAGCTATATCTTTTAAATAAGTGTTATATAACTCGTATATATCAGCCTGTAAACGTTTGATAAATTCTGCTGCAGCGTTCTCCCCTCGATATATCTGAAGCTTTGATGCAGCCTCATTATGGGTAAATTTGATATAATATGCAAACGAACTGGGGCTGTGTTTATACTTTTTTATGGTATACGACTCACGATTGGATGAATCCGTAGAGTCGGGTGGAATGGGTGAAAGGATGCATTCAAAGTCTGCATACACACAGAATGGCACTTTCAACTGTTTGTGATAGTTTTCAAATTTTAACACATTATCGGGAACTAGGTTTCCCAATCGGTCTTGTCTAAGTTCACCTCTTGGTAACTTTACAGCCACGAACTTACAGTTCTGCTGTAAATGACAGTCCCGCAGACTTTCAGACGGAAAGTATTGCAAGCACCCGTCACAAAAATATTTTGTTCTCGTGTTGGCCGTGAGTTGGCTCGATAATAAACGAGAAAAGTTTTTGATCCAACAGTAGTGTTGTTTACCATTTGAATCGTCAACGAGCAACAAATTTATGTGCACTGTTTGTTTTTTTGAGGTATAATGTAACGGACCAACGATATGGTATTTCCATTTACCATCAACTAGGAATGGTTCCAAACCATACACGTTCAATGAAATGGTATTCACTTGCTCCCACTGCGGGATAGCTTTTAGTGATACTGGAAGATCTATTGTCGAAAAATTTAAGAATGGTATTGTGGAATAATGTGGATATGATTTGGTATCAGTCACTCGTCCCTGTGGTGAGAATAGGGCTGCTACAATTGACCAAGCGAAGCAGCATTCATCTTGATTGTTCATATTCACAACTGCTTTTTTGTTTGCTATTTCTTTTGGAAGCGGAATGTATGAGGATGCTCTCAATGGATTATATTTACTAATGTTAACTTCCAAATACAAAATTTTTTCCAAAACCCACCCACTTTCGCGTTCTGCAAACCCTTTTGACTTATCGCTGATTACTGTAACAAGTGCATCGTATTCTTTACTGAAATCTGACGCTACTGTGAAAACCTTATTTGCCGTGTTGTGAGACTTTACATCTCTAGTTTCTTTAGTGGGTAAAATATATACAGCAAAAAGTTCTATAATAGCTTTGACGGCATTATGCTTCATTACTTCTTGTTCTAATAACTCAATAATCTTTGATTTAATTGACTCCAAATAATCTTCAATGTTCAACGTCTGCAGACCTGACACTACTTGGTAGCTTACAATTTTACCGCCAAATGCACTTTGACTGACTCTTACCGCTTCGTTCAATGGCTTCCATGTGTAAGCTTTATGTTTCAAGCTCCGCAGGTGTGCAGAAAACGTCTTGGCTGGAATGTACCGCGAACAGCTGTCACAATACTTGGCGCTGGTGTAATCCGTGTTAGGCTGCATACCGCTTGGTCCTGCCTGATCAGTGGTTGCCATCCCGATCCGACCAGTAGACTGCATACCGCTTGGACCTGGCTGCGCAGGGTTTGCTATTGGTGCACCTAGAATATCAGAAAATGCGTCTGTGAATATCAATGATTTTTCAACAGCTCATCGACATGTGTTCCATATTTGAGTGCAAAAGCTGTTTAATTGTATTCACACTTATATATTACCTTTTGTTGCTGGTTGCTTGACCCGCGCGGTTGTCTTCACACGTGTCCTCTTGGATGGCGGCTCCTCTGATACGTTACAGCTGGTCGCCTGGTGTCGCTTCAGATTCCACTTCGTTGTAAACGTGTTGTTGCATCGGTTGCAGATGTATTTCTCCATGTTCCGTCACTCACTGCTGCAACGACTCATATCATTCACCTTATATCTCTGCAAAAGAGAAAACATGTATGTGAGTAGGGGTGGTTGAGGGAGGGGGGGTATCGAAGATGTTTTTATGTTACCTTATGTATCCCCAACAAATTCGGTTGGACTGCTCTCGGCGTTACCCAGCAAGAACCACGAGGAGGTGGCAGTCCTCTCTTGCCACAGTGGGAGGGGCTCCGTCCTATCTGAAACCAACGAAACACACATGATTTATCTATATAGATTTAGTTTTTAACATTTACCTCACGGAGCTCCTCCCAGAACTACGTCTCTTTGTAATTTCCAAATAGCGCCTCATGTCTCCTCCTCGCTATCTATGGGAAACGGCAGGTACACTCGCACACCTCTATGGTTTGATGGACCATCTGTACGATCAGGATCATCACCGTCGCTGTTATCTGATGAGCTGTCTATAGTAGACAGCAGGAACCCCAGCGGCTGTGTTGTGGAGTCGCATGGTCCATGGTCCATCGGTGGCCTCGCCATCGCCCAATGTGATTGGTCGGGTGTCCCATCATCCGGTACCGATGTCTCCACACTCCATATGCTGGAACTATCTTCTTGGTGCTGTATCCAAGACGTGGAGTCGCAAGGACCGTTTGACTCTGTAGTGAAGTCCATTTCGCTGCTAGATGTGTTACTGTATCAGTTGACTCTGCACTATGTTTTTCATTGACAAGAACTCTGCCTTTTATGTTCTAAGTTCCCCACACTAAAGCCCCCTCCATACCTCCCCAGACGGGGGGCGGGGGGGGGGGGGGGGGCATAATTATGCTTTGACTGACCTAGAAAGTTTAACAACCTTACCAGTTAAACAACTTGAGGTTGGGGGGAGGGGGTGATGGTGTTGTGGTGACGACGCTTTGCAAATCTTAGTTGTATCTCTCCATACCTCCCCACACGGGGGGCGGGGGGGACATAATTATGCTTTGACTGACCTAGAAAGTTTAACAACCTTACCAGTCAAACAACTTGAGGTTGGGGGGAGGGGGTGATGGTGTTGTGGTGACGACGCTTTGCAAATCTTAGTTGTATCTCTCCATACCTCCCCACACGGGGGGCGGGGGGGGGACATAATTATGCTTTGTCTGACCTAGAAAGTTTAACAACCTTACCAGTTAAACAACTTGAGGTTGGGGGGAGGGGGTGATGGTGTTGTGGTGACGACGCTTTGCAAATCTTAGTTGTATCTCAAACCATTCTCAAGAGAAGTCGAAGACCAGTGGCTGCGCAATACGTGTGGTAACCAGTTGGGAGAGCTTATGTGTAACAGGTGTCAGCACGGAAACGCTGTTGCTCCAGTGCAATGAGTAGCGACCCCTCAGATGTGACGAAAGTATTGAGAAAAACTACTACAGTATGTCCGAGGAATACAGCGTGTCAAACAGATTTGAATATGAATGGAAGTCATCTGATAAAATGGGAAGAATTGCAGAACAGCCAGATTGAGCGACATCCATACGGATTGATAGATGTGATGTGTGGTACAGTAACTGGGAATAACGTATATGTGGAAAGCATTGCTATAGTAGAAGCGTATTCCAGAGGCATTGTATGGAATCAAGAAATGTGTCAAGAATATAGCTTTGTTGGAAGCAGAGATAAAGGTTCGATAGTGTGCGAGCAATGTCTACCAGCAGCAAGATATGCCATATTTAGTGTGTGGGATACTGCGTACACCAAGCAGTTCCATGCCCACGATATGCGGTTGGCAAAATGTCTTTATTGTGGAAAACGTGTAAGAGCCAGGTGTGTAAAAGCGTGTCGCAAAACGCCCGAACTCAGTGTTTGTGTAAGGGTTGTAAGTTAGAGAAGATATGAGTAAAACCGTATTTGAAATAAAAACAAAATAGTAACATGATTGTGTTTTATTGATAGCTCGCTGTTGTTTACTTGCACAGAAATATACCCACTTATTATTTCTAATCACAACAGAACACTGATCTATTCAGGGTACTATTTTTCAGCTGCCCCTTAGCAAACTCACTTATGACTTGTTCTTTCACTGCCACAACTTAAATGATTTCCTTTTATTCTACTATTTGTTTTCAATTCGCTGTGAACCAGGTTGCATTGAAGCATATCAGTAATAAATGACAGACGATCTCTTTACATTGGTTTATTTACATTGGTGTATTTACAATTAATATATTTACAATTATGAAAAACCTTCATCGCTACAATAAGCCGAATCGTTGCTTTCCTCCTGCAGGTCTCCGATCTCCTCATCTGTTTCCGTTTCCGCGTCAGTGTCCCCTTCCTGGTCCGTATCAGCTGCCTCTCCCTCACTCTCCTCCAAGTCGGCCAGATCTTCCTCCAGTTCGTGCAGGAGGGCATTTCCGACCTGTACAGGAGCATTCTGAGCAGGGAAGACCAATGTACTCTGGGTAGAGTCATAGGAGATCGGGCTCAGACGTCCGTCCTCGATTACCACATATAGATCGTCCATGTCTACTGGGTGAGAATAACGAACTGCGAAAAGCTTGATACAACGTGAATATAACTCCTATCCCCCTCCAAACTCGACTAGGTAGCCCGCTTTGGAGCGTGTTACCCTTTGAAGGCCATCCTGTATCTTTCCCACTTTGCCGAACAATAGCATCTCTCTTATTCAAACACATTTACACAGGATGTCAGACCTACATAGACTGTACTATAACATATCGAACAGTTGAATTTAATTAGTCTTCGTTCTTCAAGCCGACGGCGCAAAACCAGTTGGGTGATCGCCTACTGCGAAAAGGCGTCTGGACGACCTTTGTTATATGACGAACGCTTAAGCATTAATTTGAAATGCAAATATTTCCACATCTCTCTCGCTTATTCCACTTATAGTAAATTCTACATACATGGCGTTGTAGCCACCTGTATTCCCAGTTGAGAATTTTTTGTTTGTTGAGGGGTCACGAGGTCAAAGTCCAGAGGTCAAAGGTCAGAGGTCAAAGGTCAGAGGTCAAAGTTCAGAGGTCAAAGTTCAGAGGTCAAAGGTCAGAGGTCAAAGTTCAGAGGTCAAAGGTCAAGGTTGCTCATGTAGGTCAAGGTTGCTCGGTCATTGACCCCCCCAGAACATACATTCTCCCTCTACTTACTACTATCGAAAACTTGTTCGAACAAGAAATCGTACACAATTCAAAGCCACAATGTGTGCCCCATCCGGACGCAAAGCCCTGAGAGGGGGCCCCAGACACATGCGAAGCACCCATCCCACTTGCTGAGACAGGTCCGCCATTTTTTCTAATGCGCGCCGCCGATGAAAGGTATTAAGAATCAAACTTCTCATTGTATCTGGGCCCCATACGGTTCCATTACACACACACACACACACACACAGGGCCCCATGGACACATGCAGACCCCCTACAATGCCAAGGCCCCCCAAAGGCTCCAAATGAGAGAGTCTCGGAACTTTTAGGAAAAGTGGCCCCATATTTTCTTTGTATATCTATCGAATTTCTGATTGTATCTGGGGCCCCCTTACGGCCCCATTATACACAGGGCCCCATAAACATGCCACGGACACATACGGAGCCCCCTACAGCACCTACGGCCCCCGCAAAGACTCCAAATATGAGAGTCTCGGAACTTATGGGACAAGTGGTCTGATACTCTCCTTGTATATCTACTAATAAGTCTCTCTCCGACATACCAAATTTAGAAGGCGCTAATGACATGGCAGAGTTTCTGATAGCGGCTATCTCAAATGCTGCAAACAAGTCCTGCAAAACTTTACGTCCATTCTCAGCCCAGGCAACCTCGCCACAGTGGTGGGATGAGGAATGTGCAGAGGTCACTAACGCCAGAAGAGGTGCTCTTAAAATTTACAAATCAAACCTTACCATCCCAAACTTTCTCGCATATAAGAGACAACAAGCTCTATGCAAACGTATACTCCAAACGAAAGCAAAAAAAAGCTGGGCGACATTTTGCTCAAGCCTAAATAGGCAAACTAGCCCCACAACCATCTGGAATAGAGTCCGAGGGTTGAATAACCCCAAACGGTATCCTATACACGATAAAACTCAAACAGAATCTCTATTGCATAAGTTAGCACCCGACTATGTTCCTGAACCAAATATTTCTATATCTGACGATCTGCCAGAATCTCACTTTCTACTAGCCCCTATTCACCTTAAAGAGCTGGAAGCTAACATCAAGAAATCATCCAAGTCCACTCCCGGCCCGGATGGCATCAATTATCAAATGCTGGCAAACTTACCACACATTGCTTTAGATTTTCTGTGCAGGATATATAACAAAATTCTGCTAGAAGGCGACAATTGTGACAGTCTGAAAAAAAGTTTAATAATACCAATTCCAAAAGTCAATGATCCAAATACCATGAGACCTATTGCTCTCATGTCATGTGTATTGAAAACATTTGAAAGGATTATTAAGACAAGACTCGAATGGTGGATCGAAAGTCAAAAGAAATTCCCGAATTCTCAATTTGGCTTCAGGAGAGGGAAGGGGACGCTAGATTGTTTCTCATGTTTAGCTACAGATATCCAGATTACTTTCTCCAAAAATAATTTCCTTGGCTCCCTGTTTATTGACATCACTAGTGCTTATGACAATGTGGTTTTGAATCTGCTATACGATAAACTGGTTAGACTCGGCATTCCAAAGCAATTTTCTGTCGTCGTGGTTAATTTATTCAATAACAGACAGATTCTATCAGATGCAATGGCAGAGTCCTTGGTCATAGAAACGCAAGCAAAGGACTACCACAAGGCTCCGTCCTTAGCCCATTATTATTCAACATCTATACTGCCGACTTGCATAATAGAGAAAGTACATCACAGATCCTCCAGTATGCTGATGACTTTTGCTTCTATGTTATAGATAAATCCTTTCAAGCATGTGTCGACAAACTTGACTCAGTCATGGGCAGCTGCAAAACATACTTCTCTGAACAAGGTCTGGAAATATCACCATCAAAATCTGCGGTGGTAATTTTTACACGTCATCGTCTACCAGACGTCGACAACCTTAACCTGTGTAATCTTAATATTCCTGTCATGAACAACTTCACTTATCTTGGAATCACGTTGGACTCGAAACTAACTTGGAACGAACACATCAATAAATGCCTGGGAAAATGCGAGAGGAGCCTTAACGTCTTAAAAGCAGTCAACCGGTACATTTATTTAGCGTATGGCTACATGGATTAATTGGCAATAAGTCTTAAACAATAAAATAAAAGACAAATATTGAATTTAAAACAAACAAAAATATATAGTTTTTAGATTTTAAAATTAAGACCATTTATCCAGTCAACTACAGACTTCGAGGCTTCGAAGAAATCCGACTGTTGTCCAGCATATGCGGTAATCGGGCATTCGCTGACAATATGCTGAACAGTCTGCCGGGGCTCTCCACAGTCACAGGACGGTGATTCGGATATCCCCCATTTAAAGAACGAGTCACGTCAGATGCCATGCGACGTTCTGACTCGATTAAGGGTTTTCCATGTATGGCGAGGCAATTCCATTCCTGGAAGGGTTAAAGTGGGGTCCATAGTGGGTGGAGCCTGTACCGGCTTCTGGACTTCCCAATTCCTCCTCCAGTGCTCATCAACTTGGAAGCCATCCCGCAAGAGCCGTTCTGCAAATGGTAATGGGGGATTTCTAGACTTCAACCTCCGAAGATCTGCATCATCTAGGTCAGTATGCAGTGGAAGTTGGGGATTGGATAGTATTTTGTTGTATTCCTTCACCAGTTTATCCTGTCTGCGGATATGAGGAGGAGTGATATGGCACAGAACCGGCAGCCGGTAGGGGGGTAGTTTTTAGACAGCCACTAATTATTCTCATTGTCTCATTCAGTTTGGTGTCAATCATTTTTGCATGAGGGCTGTTTAACCATACTGGGGCGCAGTATTCAGCAGTAGAATAAACAAGACTGAGAGCAGATATTCTGAGGGTGGTTGCGTTGGCCCCCCAAGTGGTACCGCACAATTTATGAATAATATTGTTTCTGGTGCTAGGCTTTGCTGCTGTGTTTTCTAGATGTTTTCTAAATGATAATGTTCTGTCCATTGTTATCCCCAAGTATTTTGGGTGGGGATTGTAGCGCACTAAGTTGTTATTGAAGTATACCTGAGGTTCAGTTCTAGCTTGCTGGTTATTGAGGTGAAAGCATACCACTTCAGTTTTCATCATATTTGGAATCAGCCTCCAGTCTGCAAAATATCTTCCCATCACACTAAGGTCTTCCGATAAGGTACTACTGCCTTCCTCTATTGTATTACTACGAGCGGCTAGAGTAATATCGTCGGCATACATGAACTTCTTTGAAGTGGTGTTGGGTATATCAGAAATGTATAGGTTGATTAAGACTGGAGCAAGAACTGAGTCCTGGGGTAAACCATCATTTAGGTGCCTCATTTTACTTCTACTGTCACCCGTTATTACTTGAAAGGGCCTATCGCAAAGCATGTTGTTTAATAGCGACGTTATTCGGCCACACGGTACTACTTTCAGGAGTTTGAAAAGAAGGCCTTCCCTCCAAACTGTGTCGTATGCTGAAGTCAAGTCGACGTACACTACTGTAGTTTTCAGCCGTTTCTGAAACCCAGCCTCAATGTGGGTTGTTAGGCTGAGTACCTGATCCGTGCAGCTACGGTGTGGCCTAAAACCAGCCTGTTCAATGGGAATATGTTCCAGTATTGTTGGACCTATCCGGTTTAGTATCATCCTTTCAAGAAGTTTATAACATGAACTCAGTAGGGATATAGGCCGATAGCTCTCAGGTAGATTCTTTGGTTTGTATGGTTTCAGCACTGCGATAACTTTTGATTTTTTAAGCTTCGTTGGTATGTTTCCTGTTTGTAAGATGTCACTGAAAAATTTGCTCAGCCACATTCCGGTATGTTTCCCAGAGTTTTTGAGAAACTCAGGGTGGATTCCATCAAATCCAGGGGCTTTGCCAGGCTTAGTGTTTTCCAAGGCGTTATTTACTTCTTCAACGGTGAATGGCGTGGAGTATACAGGGTGAGCTAATGTTGCTTGACGACGTTCTTTCAGTTGTTTCTTAACATCTTTGCAGTGCTGTCTATTAGTTGGGACCTTAGAGAGCGCTACAACTCGTGCTGCGATTTGGTCAGCCGATACTTCATTATTTTGGCGTGTGGGTGGGTTAGAGCTCCCTAGTTTCCTAAGAAGGCTCCAAGCTTTCCTACTTGACTTTTTGCAGTTCATATTACTGGCTGCTTGTTCCCATTTTTTGCAACGTTCTGCGTCTAGAGAGTGAAGGAGTTCATCAGCTATTTCAGAATCTCCGCTGTTCTTAAACTCTTGATAAAGCCTCTCTATGTCATCGTTCCATCCCGGAACATATTCTCTTCGGAAACCTCGGGGGATGCACCTTTTAGCTGTTGTTATAACAGCTTTAATGAATCTGTCGTAGCTGCTACTTTTTGGCGGGATCCATCGAACGGCTGAGTCCAGCTGCGCAGCAAATTTGTCCCATTGGGCTTTTCCAAAATTCCACCTCGGTCTTGGTGTAGAGCGGATGATTGGAATTTGGGTTCCAACTGCGAGGATAATCGGACGATGTTGACTGTGCGGAAAATCGTCCAGAACTTTCCTTGAAACTGGTATTTGACGATTTTGAGAGTCAACTGATGCGAAGCACAGGTCTGGGTTTGACTCGGTGTTCCATGCAGCTGATCTAAAGGTTTTACGCTCTTTGGCGTCAAAAATTAGGCTGAAATTATTGGAATCAGCCCAGTCTAACAAGTGTTCTCCATTTTCGTCTGTGCTCCGGTATTTCCAGGTAGTGTGGTGACCATTGAAATCGCCGGCGTATACCACAGGGTGTTGATGTACCTCTAGTGTATTATCAGGCCAAGATTGCTGCGGTGGCTTATACACATTGACTATGGTGATGTCTCCTATTTTTGTTGTTATCTGTTCGATGTTTGAAGTTGTGCTGGAAACGAGCTTAGCGTTGTCGATGTCACTCCGGACATAGGTTGCAAGACCGTACGAACGATGATAGGTGACTCCAAGTAGATCATATCCATGAATTTTGCCTCTTTGGCGTTGTTGCTCCTCGTTTTCTATGTGAGTTTCCTGGATTATGGCCAAGTCTGTATTATTGTCTAGCAAGAGCTTTGATATGTAATCACACTTAGCTCTGCTAAGACCTTCAACGTTAAGTTGAAAAATTTTAACAATCTCTCCGAGATTTTTTGTTAATGGGTCCTGAGAAGGACCGTTGCGGGAATCCATGTAAAGTAAAGCCAGGAGATCTAACGATATAATCTGGCTGCCAAAGATCGCTCTAACTCATTTAGCGTTACCCAGGGTGCACGTGTGGTATTCTGCCACGGACGCGAGTTAGTTTACACCCCAAATGGTACAAATGGGGAGCCGACCCAAAAATAAATTTGCTCTTCTATAGAGCCTACACGAGATCTATATTAGACTATGGCTGTTTTCTATATGGCTCGGCTACCAAAACTCGGTTACTAAAGGTCGACAGGATTCAGTTTAAAGCTTTGCGCCTCGTATTAGGTGCCTTACGTTCCAGCCCCACACCAGCGTTACTAGCTGAATGTAATGAACCTCCTTTACACTTGAGGCGCATCTTCCTTGCAGAAAAATTCATAGTAAAATGCAAATACAACAACCAAAATCACATTATCGGCAAAGTATCAGAACTGTCATATTACAATCTAACTGATAGATGGTGGCAGAATAAAAACTCTCCACCTCTAGCAGACGCCTTCACCAATGTCTCACAATACAATATCAAGGAGAGGGGCATTCGATTCTACACATCAAAGTTTGATATATCATTCCATGAGGCAAGTGTCATAATCCCCAATTTCAACCATCCAGATGCTAATCAAACCCTACAGGAAATATTGGCACCTTTTTACAATCCCTGTCTATTATATACTGATGGTTCTAAGTCACACGACGGTGTAGGTGCCGCTGTTTATGTTTACAATAACAAAGTGAGCTTAACGTATAAGTTAAATCCAATCTGCTCGATATTTGCAGCGGAACTATCAGCCATTGAGCTTGCTCTAGATTGGGCCAGCAAATAAAATATTATTTTGTCAGATTCTCTCTCTTCTCTAAAAGCCATTAAACACTCTGCCAATCGTATCTGTTCTGATGAAATCGTAACAAGTGTTGTAGAAAAAGAACTGGTCCTACGGCAACAAAACAAACATGTCACATATGTATGGGTTAAAGGACATACCGGAATAAAAGGCAATGAAACTGTCGACTCCTTGGCTAAAGACAGCGCAACACTTGGTGAAAACATATCTAATCTTACCAGGAAAGACATAGTTGCATGTAGAAGAAACTATATGATGAACGGAAAAGCGAATGGAGACAATTCTGTACCAACAGCAACACCCTTTACAGTAAGATACACAGCACTCTACCAAACTTGGAGGTCGGAGCCACCCAAGCAGATCAATAAATACATTATATATTAGATGCCTTTTTGGACACGCAAATGTTAACTCTTATAAACACCGAATGGGACTCTCCGAAACTGACACCTGCGAGTGCGATGGAAACATCGACGATCTAAATCACTGGCTGTGCAAATTCAATGAATCCGGTATAAATAATATGTTCAGTACCCTGTTGGCTGCGAAAATTCCACTTCCACAAAATCATACATCCCTTATGTATTTAACTAGGGTTAGCGGTACCGTCCGGTCGATTTTATGGGACTCTTTTAAATTGGTGAAACGCCATTTATAATTAGGTACTCACATTACTGTGCAAGTTATTTAATGGTATGTCAAAAAGTTTGTTTGAATGAAGTATTAGCGTTTTGTACTACCTACTGCCTTTCCATGTGTCAACCTTTTCCATTCCTGTGCCAAGTGTTGTGTGTCCAATTTCAAGTCGCTATGAGAGGCACCATCAGCGTGAAGCGTGTGTCCCTGTCTTTTCCTAATGGCAGTCGTCAACACATATTCTTGGACGCTAGGTTAGGTAGATGAGTGTGTGTGATTCAACATCCAAAGCCATTTAGAATATATATATATATAAACAAAACAAAAACAAATAAGGTGCAACCCGGGCTCCGACACACCGGGCTGCTGTTCCATTTCCCAGCGACTACTCCTCACACCGTGAGGTGAGCAATCACTGGGTCCGCGAATCGTGCGTCCTAAGCAGACGAAGGGACCCATGGATGACTGCCTTCTGCATGCTGGCGGCTAAGATGCGCGCCGCCGCACGGCACACCGGCATTTTGCGCAGTGCAGAGAGCAGCGTATCCCTCATACCACCTAGGGATCCAATGACCATTACTAGCAGACTCACAGTGTAGTCCGGCCAGAGCCTGCGAAGTTGTCCGAGGAGCTCCTGATACTTGGTCCGCTTTTCCTCCTCCTTAGAGACGATGTTCCCCTCGGCAGGCGCCGAGAACTCGATAACGAACATCGTCTTTTGTTGGTAGTCGAGGAGGACTATGTCGGGCTTATTTGCATGTATAAGCTCGAGCGTGGAGAATGAGTAGTTCCAGTAAATTCGGCACCTCTCGTTCTCCACAACGGACTCAATGTCCCCTGGAGCATACGGCAGCACCGGTGTCTCATCTATACCGTATGAGTGCCTTAAATGGTAGTATAGCACTCGGAGAGCCGCGTTGTGCCGATAGACGTAGGCTGTGCCAGCGTACACTTTACACGCCGACAAGAGGTGCGTAAGGGTCTCTGGCGCCTGCAGGCAGGCTCTACAGCGGATATCGGGCACATCCATACCCATAATCCGGCTACGGTATACTAAGGTGTTGAAGACACCGTCTTGGCAAGCCATTATAGAGCTCTCAGTCTCCGACTTCAACCCATTAGACCTTAGGAAGGAGAAGGTCAACTGCTCAGATAAACCATGCTCTTCTAGATGTTTGTAGAAGATTCCGTGCATTGGTTTATCTTTGTGAAGTCTTAAAAGCAATTGGACTTCAGCAGTTTTAATCCGGGTTTATATATATATATATATATATATATATATATATATATATATATCCCAGACGGGTCCGGGTTTAGAATGTTCCCAGGGTTTAATCTGCCTGTCGTAAGAGGCGACTAAAAGATTGGTAGTCCTTGCCCTAAAAGGGCCTATGGTGGTCACCGGCTGTGAAAGCAGGCGTATGAACCACCATAGTGAGGAAGCGGCTGCACCTATGTTAAGGACGGCTTCCCGACAGCGTCTGACCCCAGGTTAGGGGCGGCTGATAGCAAACCTGGCAGTAGGTATAAAATGCGCCCCCAGGAAGCCGACCAACGTCAAACGGCTATTCGGTGCGTGGCGACACTGTGGGGATAACCCAAGCCAGGGATGAAAGCCGGCCGGCAACCTGTACAGGTCATCCCTAGGAGGCAATGTGGTCGGCTGCCTCCGAAATGTCGGCTGGGGGCCCTAAGGCTAACCACCGGACGGGCCCTACCTTCTGGTTCGACCGCCCCAGAAGAAGAGCACCCACACCAGGCCGGTATCGGAAGCCGGCTCTGGGCAAGGTGGCGGTGCCTCGGATCGCCCTGACGACGACACACGCAACGACATGGACCGTTTTAGGTGGACGACGGAACTGAAGGATGACCTGCTGAGCTGCTACGAGAGCAGTAGCCCGCGCCGTAGGGGATACATGTCCCGCATGCATGGGAGGTGGTGTGAAATGCATCCAGAGCATAGCACAATTACCTCCCAGAGCTTGCGGAACCAGGTATTTTACCTTCGGGGGCAGGGATACGTTCGTGCTCCAGCTCAGTCTGCCCCTCCGGCGACTGAAAGGCCTGTTAACCAGGCTGAAAGGTCGCCGATGAGGCCCGCTGAGAGGGAAATCGACGAAGCCGTCTCACCTGGAGATTTCAGTGACCGAAGGGCCTTGCATAACAACAAGAGGTCCTTCAAGCTGGCAGATTTAAAGAGAGAGGATGAGGCGGTGAGTGAACGTCTATCGGAGGTCTCTGACATTTGGAGCATCAATTGCGAAATTTACGCTGCGGCTCTGAGGCTGGCTGGACAGGGGAGAGTGAGAGACTCTCCTGTCGGGAGAGCACAGAGGCGGGTGCGCCAAATGGAAGCGAAAATCCAGTTGGCTCGCCAAGAAGCATCCCGTATCAAGTGTGTGATGGAATATAGAGCGGCCGGTAGGCCTTTTACGCGCCGCGTGCGCCAGATAGCCCGAGAGCTAAGACGCGACCATCACACGCTCAGTCAAGCGGTACTGGTTGTTGTCAAGCAGCATTGTCTTGACAGGATACGGACGCTAATCGCTGCTAAACGATCACTGGTGACGCGGGCGAGAGGTTTGGAGGAAAACAGATTGTTTTCCGAAAAGCCTGCTCGTCTCTTCCAACAGCGACCACCAGTCATAGAGCAGCCGCCAACTGCTGATCGCGTGGAGACTTTCTGGAGGGGCATTTACGAACACCCCAAACCTCTCCAAGCAGACACTCCGGCCTTGGCGCAGTTCGAGTCCGTTTGTAGGAGGACTCCAAACCTGAATGTACTGCGTCACCCGATAAACACGGAAGAAATTCTTGGTGCCTTACGAGGCGCAAAGAATTTCGCAGCTCCTGGCCCGGATGGCATAAACACCTACTGGTTGAAAAAGTTTCCCAGTTGCCACCGGCATTTAGCTAGAGTTTTTAACTCGTGGCTAAATCAGGAGCAGCCAATTCCGGCTTGGTTTGTCGAGGATCGAACCGTGCTTCTCCCGAAGACCGGAGATTTGTCTGATCCTAAAAACTACAGGCTAATAACATGTCTGAACGCATGTTACAAGCTCTTCACCAGAATCTTGTACATGCGTATCCTTCAAGCTGTAAATCCCGTATTTCTCAGCGTATATGAAGGCGTAGGCGTAGGGATGTGGCGACCCCACCGCCCAGAGGAGATGGTACACCTTGCACCGACGACGGTGCATCATGTACTATTATCTCTGCAATCAGCCACAGGGGGAGAAGTGCAGTCACTTAGCTTCGCCCGCGGTGCAATCACCCCCACATCGGAATATTTCCGGGAAACTAGAAATAGGTTCCCGGAAATAGGCGGCGCCAAATGGCCTCACGGTTCATGTTCCGTCGCTGGGCTGATGTTCTCGGTTTCTCATAAGTGACAAACAAATTTGATCAATTAAGTAAAAAAATGCTCAATGGCTCTTCCAGGATCAAAAGATTCCGGAGGTAAAATACCTGGCCGTTCGGATCTCCGGGTGCCAGGTGGTCCGGGGGGAACATTAAGCGAAGTTTGTTCAAATAATTGTGCTGGCACTCCTCGTCAGGCTAACAACAGAAGCCGTCCTTCGCAGCAACTTCGCACTGACGACAGGCCCGAAGGCCAGAGAAACTTGTTCAGAGCCGACTTTACAAATATACGAGGTCTTCCTTCAACATAAACTCTGTCCATCAGCACCTTCAGGCAGAGAAGCCACACATTCTGGCTCTTACGGAAACTCAAGTCGGCTCGTCAACAATGGATAACAGCTTTAGATATCCCGGATATGACTTATACACCCGATTTAGACGTAGGTTTGGCGTATGCGTGTACGTTAAATCTGGGCTTTCTTGTCATCGAGAGGAAGAGCTCGAACTGGAAGGATTTGACATCATATGGCTCAAAATATCCTTCCAAAATCATTCCAAATTTATATGCTGCATTTATAGGCCACCAAGCAGTAACAACTGCAAAGAGCTCTTCGAGAAGCTTTCAGCCACTGTGGACGCGCTGCAATCAGATCACCCTCATTCAGAGATAGTCTTTCTGGGTGACTTCAACGTTCACAACTCATACTGGCTGAAACACTCAAACAAAACGGACGACGAGGGACGTGAAGCTGAAGCCTTCGCTATCAGCTGCGGCTTGGAGCAGATAGTCAAAGAACCAACAAGGATTCCCAGCCGCCACGGAGATTTTGCTAGTCTGTTGGACCTATATCTCACAACTACTCCAACGGTCTACACAGTGAAGGTAACCGCCCCACTGGGATCATCTGACCACAACACCGTCTCGACGTTATGCCGAATGCATTCTCCAGATCTCTACCATGCAAAGCCTCGTCGGGTTTGGCATTACGGATCAGCAAAGTGGGACGACCTAAGGGAATACTACCAGTCCTTTCCCTGGAACGACGTCTGCTTCAAGTCACGAGACCCATCAGCTTGCGCCCAAGAAATAACAGAGGTATTAATATCCGGCATGGAAGCCTATATTCCTCATGTCGTCAAGCATCCCTCCAAAAACAAGCCATGGTTCAATCAGCATTGCAGAGATGCAGTTACCTCTAAAAACCAACATTACAGAGAATGGAGGAAAAATCCAAATGCTGAGAGCCACCGCAGTTTTATCGACGCCAGAAACCACTGTAAACGCGTGATTGACAGCAGCAAGGAGGAACACAACCAAAAAATTAAGAACAAGCTCCTCTCATGTCCTAGCTCGTCCAGAACATTCTGGTCTGTAGCTAAGGCTGTTAGTCAGAACTTTTCCTATTCGTCAATACCACCCTTGACCAGAGAGGACAAATCCATCGCGTCTGCTCCTAAAGAAAAAGCAGACATCTTGGGGAAGCTCTTCGCAGCCAATTCTACTGTAGACTTTCAAGGAAGTACTCCGACCACCACCATAAGCGTGAACTCGAAAATGGCAGAGGTCAAATTTCAACATCGAGATGTAAAAAGCATCCTCCAAAAACTGAACACCAATAAAGCTACTGGTCCTGACCAAATTCCAGCCATTGTCCTTAAACGCTGTGCCGCTGAGCTTGCACCTATTCTTTGCAAGCTCTTCAAACTTTCGTATCAACGAGGCGTGTTTCCCGCTTCGTGGAAGATTGGCTGCGTACAACCCATCCCTAAGAAAGGCAAAAAAACTGATCCCGCCAATTATAGACCTGTGGCTCTTCTCAGCATCATGTCTAAGGTTATGGAGACTGTCATTAACACACAGCTCCTGAAATACCTGGACAACAATAACATCATAAATGATCGCCAGTATGGCTTCCGTAAGCACAGGTCTACAGGTGACCTCCTTGCCTACGTCACTCACTTGTGGAACAGAGCAATAGACAACCATGGCGAATCCCGTGTTGTTGCACTTGATATATCGAAAGCTTTCGACAGAGTATGGCATGACGGACTTCTGGTGAAGCTTGCTGCTTATGGACTACCACCTGGCCTGCGCCAGTGGCTGAATAGCTTTTTGAACGACCGATCTCTGTTTGTCGTAGTCGAGGGCTGCTCATCAGACGTATTTTCAATAAACGCCGGTGTTCCTCAAGGATCTGTCCTATCCCCTACACTGTTTCTGCTGTACATCAACGAGCTGCTGGAAATAACATCCAATCCAATCTACAGCTTCGCAGATGACAGTACATTAGTGTCGTGCATGGAACCAGGCAAGCCACTATCATCCCAGGAGACGGTACGTCGGCGACAGCAGCATGCCTCACAGATCAACGCAGATATCAAAACAATTGTCGAGTGGGGATTAGCAAATAAAGTACAGTTCAACGTACAAAAAACTCAGGCAACAACACTTACAAAGAAGTCTCACGATGGCTTACCAACCGTGGAAAGCTTTTCCGTCAAGCTTTTGGGAATCAACATCAACAATAACATGTCCTGGCACGACCACGTCGTCAGTATTGCTAAAACGGCATCCCAGAAGCTTGGAGTGTTGTTCCGCTGTAGGAAGTTGTGTACACCAGAGCAACTGCTGCTGCTCTACAAGGCACAGATCCGACCAGCGCAGCGCTAGAGTATTGCTCCCATGTGTGGGGATGCGCTCCGAAGCACTCTCTAAAGCTTCTGGACACTATCCAGAAAAGAGCGATTAGACTAATCGATACGCCTAACCTCACAAAGAACCTCCACAGCCTGGAACATCGAAGGAGGGTGGCTGACCTATCCCTGTTTTACAGATTCTATCACGGAAGATGTTCGAATGAGCTCTCTCAGATAATAACACCACAGGCCGTTCGAACTAGGAACACTAGAGAAGCTCTGCGAGCTCATCCTTACCAGGTCGAGGTCCTTACTCCCCGAACTACTCTCCTCCAGCATTCCTTCTTTTGGAGAACTTCGACGCTGTGGAATCAGCTGCCAGGGAATTTGTTTCCCGACGGCTACAACCTGCAGCGTTTCAAATCTAACGTGAACCGATACTTATCCTCTCGCAGCGCTTCTACAGCGCCATAGGCTTTCAGCCTTTGTGAGAGGCCGACCATAAAAAAAAAAAAAAAATATGAACAAAGAGGGTCTAAGAAAGGAGTAGCTGGCTGCAGGGATAACCTGTTGATTGACCGCTGTGTCACACAGGACTCCGTGCATTACCTGCGAAACCTTTCTATGGCCTGGATCGGCTATCGGAAGGCATTCGACACTACGTCTCATGAACTGATTGTGCGGCTGTCGGAATGTCTTTCGGTAGATGATCAAATAGTGGGATGCATCAAACAACTGATGCCGCTCTGGAAGACTCGGTTCACTATAACATCGGGTGAAACCAGGGTTCGAACAGAGTTGGTATCATTTAAAAGAGGGGTCTTCCAAGGAGACTCCTTGAGTCCCTTGCTCTTTTGCATCTCGCTACTGCCTTTGTCCATAGCGCTGAAAAATACTAAGGGATACAGCTGTGGCAAGCCCAATTACCGGAGGCACAAGGTCACCCACCTATTTTACATGGATGACCTGAAACTCTATGCCTCCGGACAACGCGATTTAGAGCAGTCGCTGAGGGTAGTGCAGGATTACAGTCAAGCTATTGGTATGGAGTTCGGGATAGACAAATGTGCCATGGTTCATCTCAAAAGAGGACGTTGCGGAGATAGTGAAGATGAGGAGCAGCTCGTTGATGGGAGCATCTTGCGACAACTGCATGCCGGAGATACTTATACCTACCTTGGAGTGGCGCAGCGTCACATCCAAGAGGCAGAATTGGTCAAAGAGTGTCTCCGCCGCAAGTATTTGCACCGACTCCGGCAGATCTGGTCGTCAGAACTGTCCGGCAAAAACAAAGTCGCTGCCACAAACATGCTTGCGGTCCCATTGTTGCTACACAGCTTTGGTGCTATCCACTGGAACGTGGAAGAGCTGCGACAAATCGACATAAAGACCCGCAAAAGGATGAATATGGAGGGAAGTCTACATCCTAGGTCCTCTGTCCCGCGAATATACCTCCCGCGACACCTGGGAGGGCGTGGACTATTGAGTTTGGAGCATCTGCACAACAGAGTAGTACTGGCCACTGCCTGCTATGTTACGACGAGCACCGATCCCCTGATACGCTTTGTGCGAGAGCACGAGATTGCGGGTAAAGGAGCCTTCCTTTTTAGAGCAGCAACACGGGCAGCCGAAGAACTTAGTCTCACGCTCGACTTCACGCGGAGGTGTCAGCAGTCCGTTACGGAACTTGCTCCCGCACAATTAAAAACCCGGATTAAAACTGCTGAAGTCCAATTGCTTTTAAGACTTCACAAAGATAAACCAATGCACGGAATCTTCTACAAACATCTAGAAGAGCATGGTTTATCTGAGCAGTTGACCTTCTCCTTCCTAAGGTCTAATGGGTTGAAGTCGGAGACTGAGAGCTCTATAATGGCTTGCTAAGACGGTGTCTTCAACACCTTAGTATACCGTAGCCGGATTATGGGTATGGATGTGCCCGATATCTGCTGTAGAGCCTGCCTGCAGGCGCCAGAGACCCTTACGCACCTCTTGTCGGCGTGTAAGGTGTACGCTGGCACAGCCTACGTCTATCGGCACAACGCGGCTCTACGAGTGCTATACTACCATTTAAGGCACTCATACGGTATAGATGAGACACCGGTGCTGCCATACGCTCCAGGGGACATTGAGTCCGTTGTGGAGAACGAGAGGTGCCGAATTTACTGGAACTACTCATTCTCCACGCTCGAGCTTATACATGCAAATAAGCCCGACATAGTCCTCCTCGACTACCAACAAAAGACGATGTTTGTTATCGAGTTCTCGGCACCTGCCGAGGGGAACATCGTCTCTAAGGAGGAGGAAAAGCGGACCAAGTATCAGGAGCTCCTCGGACAACTTCGCAGGCTCTGGCCGGACTACACTGTGAGTCTGCTAGTAATGGTCATTGGATCCCTAGGTGGTATGAGAAATACGCTGCTCTCTGCACTGCGCAAAATGCCGGTGTGCCGTGCGGCGGCGCACATCTTAGCCGCCAGAATGCAGAAGGCAGTCATCCATGGGTCCCTTCGTCTGCTTAGGACGCACGATACGCGGACCCAGTGATTGCTCACCTCACGGTGTGAGGAGTAGTCGCTGGGGAATGGAACAGCAGCCCGGTGTGTCGGAGCCCGGGTTGCACCTTTTTTGTTTTTGTTTTGTCTATATATCCCTAGGAGGCAATGTGGTCGGCTGCCTCCGAAATGTCGGCTGGGGGCCCTAAGGCTAACCACCGGACACCTTCTGGTTCGACCGCCACAGAAGAAGAGCACCCACACCAGGCCGGTATCGGAAGCCGGCTCTGGGCAAGGTGGCGGTGCCTCGGATCGCACTGACGTCGACACACGCAACGACATGGACCGTTTTAGGTGGACGACGGAACTGAAGGATGACTTGCTGAGCTGCTACGAGAGCAGTAGCCCGCGCCGTAGGGGATACATGTCCCGCATGCATGGGAGGTGGTGTGAAATGCATCCAGAGCATAGCACAATTACCTCCCAAAGCTTGCGGAACTAGGTATTTTACCTTCGGGGGCAGGGATACGTTCGTGCTCCAGCTCAGCCTGCCCCTCCGGCGACTGAAAGGCCTGTTAACCAGGCTGAAAGGTCGCCAATGAGGCCCGCTGAGAGGGAAATCGACGAAGCCGTCTAACCTGGAGATTTCAGTGACCGAAGGGCCTTGCATAACAACAAGAGGTCCTTCAAGCTGGCAGATTTAAAGAGAGAGGATGAGACTGTGAGTGAACGTCTATCGGAGGCCTCTGACATTTGGAGCATCAATTGCGAAATTTACGCTGCGGCTCTGAGGCTGGCTGGACAGGGGAGAGTGAGAGACTCTCCTGTCGAGAGAGCACAGAGACGGGTGCGCCAAATGGAAGCGAAAATCCAGTTGGCTCGCCAAGAAGCATCCCGTATCCAGTGTGTGATGGAATATAGAGCGGCCGGTAGGCCTTTTACGCGCCGCGTGCGCCAGATAGCCCGAGAGCTAAGGCGCGACCATCACACGCTCAGTCAAGCGGTACTGGTTGTTGTCAAGCAGCATTGTCTTGACAGGATACGGACGCTAATCGCTGCTAAACGATCACTGGTGACGCGGGCGAGAGGTTTGGAGGAAAACAGAATATTTTCCGAAAGGCCTGCTCGTCTCTTCTAACAGCGACCACCAGTCATAGAGCAGCCGCCAACTGCTGATCGCGTGGAGACTTTCTGGAGGGGCATTTACGAACAGCCCAAACCTCTCCAAGCAGACACTCCGGCCTTGGCGCAGTTCGAGTCCGTTTGTAGGAGGACTCCAAACTTGAATGTACTGCGTCACCCGATAAACACGGAAGAAATTCTTGGTGCCTTACGAGGCGCAAAGAATTTCGCAGCTCCTGGCCCGGATGGCATAAACACCTACTGGTTGAAAAAGTTTCCCAGTTGCCACCGGCATTTAGCTAGAGTTTTTAACTCGTGGCTAAATCAGGAGCAGCCAATTCCGGCTTGGTTTGTCGAGGGTCGATCCGTGCTTCTCCCGAAGACCGGAGATTTGTCTGATCCTAAAAACTACAGGCCAATAACATGTCTGAACGCATGTTACAAGCTCTTCACCAGAATCTTGTACTTGCGTATCCTTCAAGCTGTAAATCCCGTATTTCTCAGCGTATATGAACAAAGAGGGTCCAAGAAAGGAGTAGCTGGCTGCAGGGATAACCTGTTGAGTGACCACTGTGTCACACAGGACTCCGTGCAGTACCTGCGAAACCTTCCTATGGCCTGGATCGACTATCGGAAGGCATTCGACACTACGTCTCATGAACTGATTGTGGGGCTGTTGGAATGTCTTTCGGTAGATGATCAAATAGTGGGATGCATCAAACAACTCATGCCGCTCTGGAAGACTCGGTTCGCCATAACATCGGGTGAAACCAGGGTTCGAACAGAGTTGGTATCATTTAAAAGAGGGGTCTTCCAAGGAGACTCCTTGAGTCCCTTGCTCTTTCGCATCTCACTGCTGCCTTTGTCCATAGCGCTGAAAAATACTAAGGGATACAGCTGTGGCAAGCCCAATTACCGGAGGCACAAGGTCACCCACTTATTTTACATGGATGACCTGAAACTCTATGCCTCCGGACAACGCGATTTAGAGCAGTAGCTGAGGGTAGTGCAGGATTACAGTCAAGCTATTGGTATGGAGTTCGGGATAGACAAATGTGCCATGGTTCATCTCAAAAGAAGACGTTGCGGAGATTGTGAAGATGAGGAGCAGCTCGTTGATGGGAGCATCTTGCGACAACTGCTTGCCGGAGATACTTATACCTACCTTGGAGTGGCGCAGCGTCACATCCAAGAGGCAGAATTCGTCAAAGAGTGTCTCCGCCGCAAGTATTTGCACCGACTCCGGCAGATCGGGTCGTCAGAACTGTCCGGCAAAAACAAAGTCGCTGCCACAAACATGCTTGCGGTCCCATTGTTGTTATACAGCTTTGGTGCTATCCACTGGAAAGTGGAAGAGCTGCGACAAATCAACATAAAGACCCGCAAAAGGATGAATATGGAGGGAAGTCTACATCCTAGATCCTCTGTCCCGCGAATATACCTCCCGCGACACCTGGGATGGCGTGGACTATTGAGTTTGGAGCGTCTGCACAACAGAGTAGTACTGGCCACTGCCTGCTATGTTACGACGAGCACCGATCCCCTGATCCGCTTTGTGCGAGAGCCTTCCTTTTTAGAGCAGCAACACGGGCAGCCGAAGAACTTAGTCTCACGCTCGACTTCACGCGGAGGTGTCAGCAGTCCGTTACGGAACTTGCTCCCGCACAATTAAAAATCCGGATTAAAACTGCTGAAGTCCAATTGCTTTTAAGACTTCACAAAGATAAACCAATGCACGGAATCTTCTACAAACATCTAGAAGAGCATGGTTTATCTAAACAGTTGACCTTCTCCTTCCTAAGGTCTAATGGGTTGAAGTCGGAGACTGAGAGCTCTATAATGGCTTGCCAGGACGGTGTCTTCAACACCTTAGTATACCGTAGCCGGATTATGGGTATGGATGTGCCCGATATCCGCTGTAGAGCCTGCCTGCAGGCGCCAGACACCCTTACGCACCTCTTGTCGGCGTGTAAGGTGTACGCTGGCACAGCCTACGTCTATCGGCACAAGGCAGCTCTACGAGTGCTATACTACCATTTAAGGCACTCATACGGTATAGATGAGACACCGGTGCTGCCGTATGCTCCAGGGGACGTTGAGTCCGTTGTGGAGAACGAGAGGTGCCGAATTTACTGGAACTACTCGTTCTCCACGCTCGAGCTTATACATGCAAACAAGCCCGACATAGTCCTCCTCGACTACGAACAAAAGACGATGTTCGTTATCGAGTTCGCGGCGCCTGCCGAGGGGAACATCGTCTCTAAGGAGGAGGAAAAGCGGACCAAGTATCAGGAGCTCCTCGGACAACTTCGCAGGCTCTGGCCGGACTACACTGTGAGTCTGCTAGTAATGGTCATTGGATCCCTAGGTGGTATGAGGGATACGCTGCTCTCTGCACTGCGCAAAATGCCGGTGTGCCGTGCGGCGGCGCACATCTTAGCCGCCAGAATGCAGAAGGCAGTCATCCATGGGTCCCTTCGTCTGCTTAGGACGCACGATTCGCGGACCCAGTGATTGCTCACCTCACGGTGTGAGGAGTAGTCGCTGGGAAATGGAACAGCAGCCCGGTGTGTCGGACTCGGGTTGCACCTTTTTTGTTTTTGTTTTGTTTATATATATAACATTTTGCTGTTTATTTTACAACTCAAAGAAAGATATAATACGTTCCTTCTCTTCAGTCAGCTTGCATCTTTTTTGAGTTGATGTCACTCGTAGGGTGTCGATTCTCTTCTTGCAATCATCCAACTGTCGCATTCTCCTCGTCTTGGTTTCTTTGCACGCTTCCTTTCATCGTCTAGCTGTTTTAACTTTTGCTCATCGATAACTTGTGCTGCTTGGAGACTATCGTTCAGTGCCAGCTCCTCTACTAGTTGCCGCTCAGTATTTGCTATTTCATCCTTGATGCGCTGAACAGTACTCCTCAGTGCTTCTGTCTGGTCTTCGATCTCTGTTTTTGGAAGTTTATTTGATTTTTCCAATGTCTGCCGCAATAATGCTGCAAAAGGCTTGGAAGGTGCCTTTTTTATTTTTCTGCTCGTTATCGCAGGCACTGTACTTGTGGATGCTTGCATCGCATCCACGCCAGCTCCTAAAACTACAGGAGTATTCACACTGGTTGCCATTGCAGGCACTGTACTTGCGGCTGCTTGCGTTGCATCCACGCCAGCTCCTATTGCTGCAGGGGTGTTCACACTGGTGTTGTTTTCAGCTGGTGGGATCACCTGGACGAATTCTTGAAGTTCTTCTTGGACATCTGCAGCCAGCTGCGTAAAAGGCAACCCCTCATCTTCGAACTCCTGCAGAATGGCCTGTAAGTCGTCCCCGACGACTATAACATCTTGATTATTGGTTGCGGCCATAATGTTGACGATATATGATATATAATATCTTTCTGCGGAACGGTACGATTTTCTGAAGAACGTAGAACTGAAAAGCCTTACAGAATGAAGCTGTATTTATACCCAAAAATTCACAACATAATTCAGTTGTAAAATCAGAGCGGAGGGGACGAATGCTTAGATGGGGAGGATGAACGAAACAATCATAACCAATAGGCTTTAGATGGGTGGGTTGGGTGAAACTATCACATCCAATAAGCTTATATTGGTGGGAGCATCCACAATTCTTGTTGGTTTCAGATATCGATATAGTGTATTTCAAGAGCAGCTGATGACGTGCGAATGCGTTGCCAAAGCATATAACATTTCCACCAATAGGACTTTATGGTCTATACGCCGCGCCGATTGGCTGGTGGGTTGGTCTTTCTATATTCCTGAAACGACGTACCCTAAGAGAGGATTGAAGCGGAGGAGGGGAAGCGTTAGTCCTCTAATATCGTATAAATACGGTGGCTGAACGAGAATTATTTAGTGAAGTTCGTGCTGCAGTTCTTCAGTTATAGCAAGATAACAGCAAGATAATCAAGACGAAGAACGAGAATGGAAGCCATAGAATTCAACATCTTGGACTTGGAGCACCTGAGTCAAGGTAAACATTATTCTGCCATTGTATACATTGCGTACAAGTAACAAGTCAAAATACAGCAAGTCTGTTTTCGCTAGTTTCCACTCATATGTATTTCTATAATGTACTCTTCTTTTCTTTTCAGCACCAGAGGTCATTCCAGGTGACAACCGACACCGCGGCTTCACAGAGGTGGCGAGGCGGCTGCGGGAGACAGCATGTCGGGGTGGTGTGGCAGCATCGACCACGGATCACCGGACATTTGGCCTGCGGCAATGTCCGCTGATCGCGGACCATCTAGTGAAGCCGTCGTCGATGGCGAATCACCTGGTGCGGTATCGGCGGAGGTTGGCGGAGGGTCAAGCACCATCTGAAGGTACCTATGTAGTTTGTTTATAAGTAATTATTTCTGAGTTTATGAAATGCTACCCTTATTGGTGACACTAAAAATTTATCAAAAATAGTTTATCTTTCTATTTTTTACTTTTTTTTGCGAAGCAAACGTATTCTATTACAAACTAACCGTATACTCATCGATAATTCTTTCTTTTACAGCTTCTGACAACCGTGGGGTGAAAGGACAGAGCAGTGTAAAGAGGTCGCCACCACCAATGTAGAGGTGCAGATTGAAGGTATACAATGTGTTCACTAAATGCAAAAAAAACAAACCACCACCAACTTAGCATCTTTTTTTTTTGTTTTGTACCAATCCTATGATATTGATACTTTCAACATGTGCCAACATAGCAATTTTTTATTATTTTTTGTTTTGTATTGATCATATGATATTGATACTTTCAACGAGTGTACCCATCATCCCTGAAAAATCTAAATTTAATGAAACCTCGTAAGATTTAGCAATATATCCTTATTAAAGGTTCAACCTTTTGCATCTTGCAATCTTCGCACGCATTACAAAACAACACTTTTTTGATTAAGAAAACTGGGATAGCGATGACTATCAAACCTATAAACCGAACCTAGAAAACAGGGCGGTCCTGCGGATGCCGCCACCGTTCCTGTCCAAGAAGGAGAGATGCAGGTGGAAAGCGAGCGAGGTCATCCGATTTAATAATGTGACAAATTAATTAAGGAATTATTATTATAGATATATACGTATGCCAAATAATAAAACTACTCCAAACAACTGTTTTATTTATAAACAAATATGAAAATCATCCAAACGAAAAAATTGATAAAATAAGTGTACACAGTTATCGAGAAACCACTCAAATATATTATTGAATCATTACAATACATCTTTTACGTCTATCCACGAATTTTTTTCTTTCGGGAAACCTAACCACTTAACGAAGAGCTTGGTTCCTCTTTTCTTGAAGACCCTTTCAATCAAATATTTATCTGGAAACTGCGTCTTTTTTAGCTCAGCTTCGTAGAAACAACCGCTTATCGGTTGCCCATCCATATCATCTAACATATATGTGACTGGATCTGCAATGTTAACGTTGCGTATTTTAAACAACTCCGTAGAATAGTTGGGGGTGTAACCTTTTTCAAATACACCTTTATATCTGCTTACTCTCACAACGTCCCCAAGTTTAAGCTTACTTCTGCCTGCTACCTTTGGATTGCGATACACATTCAATCGTGTATGAAAATCGACTTCGATGGGGGCCAATCCTGTTGTTCGATGTTTCCTGTAGTTATAGAAGTCAGTGACATTTTGCCCATTATTGGCCGCAACAGTGGATGGCGGAATGTCGTCGTCATCCGAATATTCCCAATATTCGGATTCTTCTTCTTCCTGCCGGCTACACCCAGGCTGGTCGACCGTCGGTGCCGGCGCCGGTGCCGCTATCGGCTATCGCCGTCAAAGTTTACGGAATACATATAAGTTGGATCACTCTGCAAAAATATCAAAACCGCCTGCCCCTTGCCCCGTCTCCCCGGTAAACTGGTAACAGTGTAACGGCGTCAGCCGGGAGATACGGGGCGGCGTAAAGTAGTGGTTGAACGTGTTTAACGCGAAGTGTATACAGTGTCTCAAAAATATCGGTTTTTGTTATATCGGATTTGTTTGCAGGAAATGGATGGATAATATTTTCAGAAGTTCGATTTTATCAATTAAATTTATTAACGGATGGAAAATGACAATCAGATCCATCCTTATTTTGTGGTAAACCTTGAAATTTAAAGGATAGAAATACATGTTTCACGACGATTAAGACAAGCAATATGTCGGAACTGGGCAGTAGTAGAGAATTATATACCCAATGAGACATTTGTTTTTGGCCACGTGACATCCGATCCAAAATTATTAATGGAACACCCTGTACATTTGTGCCTTTCTGTGTTCCACCCGATAAAACAATTCCAACAAACTAGCACACGTCTAAAGTGATCAATTCGAGGCCTAAAGGTACTTGAAGGATTGTATCACTCTACAAGCGTATAGTGAGACAAAAAATTCATTCGGTGGTCTTACCATACCACCCAGAGACATTTTGAATTATATTTTAGAGCTCGGAAATATTTTTATTGATAACTTTAACAATTTAGTTTCTACAGTAGCAATTGGAATGACTCTGAAAAGTACAATGTCAATAATAATTTATTCACATCCATGTAAAGCATTTCCACATGATTATCTTTTAAAGTTGTACATACGAGTTCGTATATACTATACCATAAATTTTATAGGTTGTGGTCTCAAAAATAAGCCAAATAAACAAAACATTAAGGTAAAAATACTACGGCACCTTTGAACCACTTTTTACTTATCTACGAAACAGCTACAATATGTGAAATCATTTGAGATTCATTAGTAATAGTTTTACTAGGTTTTATTTTTGATATCCATTTATGTAACCTAGTGTACTAGCAAACGTTACATTTGTATTTGTATGTCTAAATCGGCTGTCAATACATAGTCTTTCAATGACCCTCGTATATACGTAAAACCCAGGCGTTAGCAAGTCCCCGCTAAAAGACCCTCGTACTTGGGCAAAAACCAACGCAAAAACTAACTGGCGCGTGCGGCCGCGGCATCGCTTTGATGTGAGATTTTCAAAGTGCCGACGGAGAGTGATCCAACTTATATTTACTCTGTAAACTTTGTCGCCGTCCTCTCCCTCGACGACTGAAACACGGACGGACCGACGGAGAGACTATTCTCCTATCTCTCGACCGACTACGGCTTCTCTCGGTCAAACGCTGTTTTAACTTGGAAATTTTCCATTTGACAAGTGCCGTCTCGTCCGTTTCCTAACTGTTAAGTATACTTTAGGGTGCTGTAAGGTAAGAGGTAACGTAAGACGTAAGAAAATAAACCTGTGGAATCAGATGAGAGGGTTTATAGTAGTAACGTGTTACGAAACGAGGACGAAATATAATTACAATCGAACTTCATTACAGGTAAGTTCGTTTGATTTAGTAATTTGACGAGAAATATAACAAAAAAAATGAAGTCAAGTTGATTGACTCAGTACTTCCCACATAATGATGATACCATTTTGTTATTTCCCATTGCATGAAGCTATAGTCTAAAATCCCCTTACAACTAAATTATCGTCCATCCGCCCGCAAAGACAACATCCAACACAAAAACCCTCGTAATTAGTTTCTTGCGTCTCCCTCCTTAGGAACTAGGGCGCCACAGTTCTTTTCTGCATGCTTGAACTGGACGATGCGAAACAATCAAGAGCCTCCAACCCGCCTAAAAACGAAGTTTGAGCTGATTCTATGTTTTTGGTATTTTGATTATTGCTGCGTCGCCACTGACACGGTTCTTCAAAAACAGAGTCGTTTTCCATTCTCGCAGCGGTAACAAATTCTGTGTCAAAACTTTAATCAAATCAATTCAGTAATTTTCGCATTACGCAATATACATAGAACGAAATAAAGCAAAACTCGTAGGTATGTACAGATCACAAAATTGGTTTCTGTAATAGGCAAGCCAATGTTCGGATGAACCTAAAAAAGTGTAATATGCCGCTAGGTATTTCTTCTACAAGTCAATAGATGGACTATTATGAATACAACAAATTTTTCAGTTTTACTACCCCCTAACCACGATTTCGCCCCACCCAAAAAAAATTGAAAATGATCAGGAACCCGTAAAAGCCTAAAAACAAAGTTTGAGCTGTTTTCATATTTTTAGTTTTTGATTATTGCTGCGCCGCCACTGACACTATTTTTCCAAAACATACGCGTTTTCCATCATCGCTGCGGTAGTAATACTGTGTCAAAATTTCATTAAAATCAATTCAATAATTTTCGCGTTACACGATATCGAACGAACGATCTAAAATAATACTCGTATGTATACATCACAATTTCTAAGTCCCGTGGTTTCTATAATAAGCATGCAACGTTCGGATGGACCTAAAAAAGTGTATCATGCCGTTAGGTTTTTCATTCACATATCAATGTACAGCCCGTTACGAAAACAACAAATTTTTCAGTATTACAACCCCCCACCCGCCAACCACCCCAAATTCATCCCACCCAAAAAAAACTAGAGAATGATCAGACGCCTCAAAACTAATTACTGCGCCCCCCGTATAACGATTTTCAAAATTATAGGAACATTACCTACTACGACCGCACAGCATAACGCTGCCCAAATTTTATCACCATCCATGCAACGGTTACTGAGATTACGAGGGTCGAAAAACGCGACACACAGACAGACAGACCGACAGACAGACAGACAGACAGTTTTTCAACCCCCCACCCCCCAACCACCCCAATTACCCCAATACAAGACTTGTATGTTTACACCAAAAAAAGTCCTTTGGTTTCTGTAATAGGCAAGGCAATGTTTGGATGGACCTAAAAACGTTATTTATGACGCTGGGTCTTCCTTCATAGGTCAGCGGACAGTCTATTACGAAAGCAACAAACTTTTCAATTTTACAACTCCCCCACCCTCCGACCACCCCAAATTTTACCCCTCAAAAAAAAAAGTAGAAAATGATCAGGGACACCTAAAACGCCTAAAAATGAAGTTTGAGGAATATTTGAAATTTTTTGTTTTTTGCTAATCACTTCGCCGCCCATGCACCCATTTTCAAAATTGTAGCAGCATTACCTACTATGGCCCCACAGCATATTGATGCCCAAATTTCATTACAATCCATGCAGCGGTTACCGAGATTACGGGGCTAGAAGAACGCGTACAGACTGACAAGCAGACAGACCGACAGACCGACAGACCGACAGACCGACAGACCGACAGACCGACAGACCGACAGACCGACAGACCGACAGACCGACAGACCGACAGACCGACAGACCGACAGACCGACAGACCGACAGACCGACAGACCGACAGACCGACAGACCGACAGACCGACAGACCGACAGACCGACAGACCGACAGACCGACAGACCGACAGACCGACAGACCGACAGACCGACAGACCGACAGACCGACAGACCGACAGACCGACAGACCGACAGACCGACAGACCGACAGACCGACAGACCGACAGACCGACAGACCGACAGACCGACAGACCGACAGACCGACAGACCGACAGACCGACAGACCGACAGACCGACAGACCGACAGACCGACAGACCGACAGACCGACAGACCGACAGACCGACAGACCGACAGACCGACAGACCGACAGACCGACAGACCGACAGACCGACAGACCGACAGACCGACAGACCGACAGACCGACAGACCGACAGACCGACAGACCGACAGACCGACAGACCGACAGACCGACAGACCGACAGACCGACAGACCGACAGACCGACAGACCGACAGACCGACAGACCGACAGACCGACAGACCGACAGACCGACAGACCGACAGACCGACAGACCGACAGACCGACAGACCGACAGACCGACAGACCGACAGACCGACAGACCGACAGACCGACAGACCGACAGACCGACAGACCGACAGACCGACAGACCGACAGACCGACAGACCGACAGACCGACAGACCGACAGACCGACAGACCGACAGACCGACAGACCGACAGACCGACAGACCGACAGACCGACAGACCGACAGACCGACAGACCGACAGACCGACAGACCGACAGACCGACAGACCGACAGACCGACAGACCGACAGACCGACAGACCGACAGACCGACAGACCGACAGACCGACAGACCGACAGACCGACAGACCGACAGACCGACAGACCGACAGACCGACAGACCGACAGACCGACAGACCGACAGACCGACAGACCGACAGACCGACAGACCGACAGACCGACAGACCGACAGACCGACAGACCGACAGACCGACAGACCGACAGACCGACAGACCGACAGACCGACAGACCGACAGACCGACAGACCGACAGACCGACAGACCGACAGACCGACAGACCGACAGACCGACAGACCGACAGACCGACAGACCGACAGACCGACAGACCGACAGACCGACAGACCGACAGACCGACAGACCGACAGACCGACAGACCGACAGACCGACAGACCGACAGACCGACAGACCGACAGACCGACAGACCGACAGACCGACAGGCCGACAGACCGACAGACCGACAGACCGACAGACCGACAGACCGACAGACCGACAGACCGACAGACCGACAGACCGACAGACCGACAGACCGACAGACCGACAGACCGACAGACCGACAGACCGACAGACCGACAGACCGACAGACCGACAGACCGACAGACCGACAGACCGACAGGCCGACAGGCCGACAGGCCGACAGGCCGACAGACCGACAGACCGACAGACCGACAGACCGACAGACCGACAGACCGACAGACCGACAGACCGACAGACCGACAGACCGACAGACCGACAGACCGACAGACCGACAGGCCGACAGGCCGACAGACCGACAGCCCGACAGACCGACAGACCGACAGACCGACAGACCGACAGCCCGACAGGCCGACAGGCCGACAGGCCGACAGGCCGACAGACCGACAGACCGACAGACCGACAGACCGACAGACCGACAGACCGACAGACCGACAGACCGACAGACCGACAGACCGACAGACCGACAGACCGACAGACCGACAGACCGACAGACCGACAGACCGACAGACCGACAGACCGACAGACCGACAGACCGACAGACCGACAGACCGACAGACCGACAGACCGACAGACCGACAGACCGACAGACCGACAGACCGACAGACCGACAGACCGACAGACCGACAGACCGACAGACCGACAGACCGACAGACCGACAGACCGACAGACCGACAGACCGACAGACCGACAGACCGACAGACCGACAGACCGACAGACCGACAGACCGACAGACCGACAGACCGACAGACCGACAGACCGACAGACCGACAGACCGACAGACCGACAGACCGACAGACCGACAGACCGACAGACCGACAGACCGACAGACCGACAGACCGACAGACCGACAGACCGACAGACCGACAGACCGACAGACCGACAGACCGACAGACCGACAGACCGACAGACCGACAGACCGACAGACCGACAGACCGACAGACCGACAGACCGACAGACCGACAGACCGACAGACCGACAGACCGACAGACCGACAGACCGACAGACCGACAGACCGACAGACCGACAGACCGACAGACCGACAGACCGACAGACCGACAGACCGACAGACCGACAGACCGACAGACCGACAGACCGACAGACCGACAGACCGACAGACCGACAGACCGACAGACCGACAGACCGACAGACCGACAGACCGACAGACCGACAGACCGACAGACCGACAGACCGACAGACCGACAGACCGACAGACCGACAGACCGACAGACCGACAGACCGACAGACCGACAGACCGACAGACCGACAGACCGACAGACCGACAGACCGACAGACCGACAGACCGACAGACCGACAGACCGACAGACCGACAGACCGACAGACCGACAGACCGACAGACCGACAGACCGACAGACCGACAGACCGACAGACCGACAGACCGACAGACCGACAGACCGACAGACCGACAGACCGACAGACCGACAGACCGACAGACCGACAGACCGACAGACCGACAGACCGACAGACCGACAGACCGACAGACCGACAGACCGACAGACCGACAGACCGACAGACCGACAGACGACAGACCGACAGACCGACAGACCGACAGACCGACAGACCGACAGACCGACAGACCGACAGACCGACAGACCGACAGACCGACAGACCGACAGACCGACAGACCGACAGACCGACAGACCGACAGACCGACAGACCGACAGACCGACAGACCGACAGACCGACAGACCGACAGACCGACAGACCGACAGACCGACAGGCCGACAGGCCGACAGAGCCGACAGACCGACAGACCGACAGACCGACAGACCGACAGACCGACAGACCGACAGACCGACAGACCGACAGACCGACAGACCGACAGACCGACAGACCGACAGACCGACAGACCGACAGACCGACAGACCGACAGGCCGACAGGCCGACAGGCCGACAGGCCGACAGACCGACAGCCCGACAGACCGACAGACCGACAGACCGACAGACCGACAGCCCGACAGGCCGACAGGCCGACAGGCCGACAGGCCGACAGACCGACAGACCGACAGACCGACAGGCCGACAGGCCGACAGGCCGACAGACCGACAGACCGACAGACCGACAGACCGACAGACCGACAGACCGACAGACCGACAGACCGACAGACCGACAGACCGACAGACCGACAGACCGACAGACCGACAGACCGACAGACCGACAGACCGACAGACCGACAGACCGACAGACCGACAGACCGACAGACCGACAGACCGACAGACCGACAGACCGACAGACCGACAGACCGACAGACCGACAGACCGACAGGCCGACAGGCCGACAGACCGACAGACCGACAGACCGACAGACCGACAGACCGACAGACCGACAGACCGACAGACCGACAGACCGCCAGACCGACAGACCGACAGACCGACAGACCGACAGACCGACAGACCGACAGACCGACAGACCGACAGACCGACAGACCGACAGACCGACAGACCGACAGACCGACAGACCGACAGACCGACAGACCGACAGACCGACAGACCGACAGACCGACAGACCGACAGACCGACAGACCGACAGACCGACAGACCGACAGACCGACAGACCGACAGACCGACAGACCGACAGACCGACAGACCGACAGACCGACAGACCGACAGACCGACAGACCGACAGACCGACAGACCGACAGACCGACAGACCGACAGACCGACAGACCGACAGACCGACAGACCGACAGACCGACAGACCGACAGACCGACAGACCGACAGACCGACAGACCGACAGACCGACAGACCGACAGACCGACAGACCGACAGACCGACAGACCGACAGACCGACAGACCGACAGACCGACAGACCGACAGACCGACAGACCGACAGACCGACAGACCGACAGACCGACAGACCGACAGACCGACAGACCGACAGACCGACAGACCGACAGACCGACAGACCGACAGACCGACAGACCGACAGACCGACAGACCGGCAGACCGACAGACCGACAGACCGACAGACCGACAGACCGACAGACCGACAGACCGACAGACCGACAGACCGACAGACCGACAGACCGACAGACCGACAGACCGACAGACCGACAGACCGACAGACCGACAGACCGACAGACCGACAGACCGACAGACCGACAGACCGACAGACCGACAGACCGACAGACCGACAGACCGACAGACCGACAGACCGGCAGACCGACAGACCGACAGACCGACAGACCGACAGACCGACAGACCGACAGACCGACAGACCGGCAGACCGACAGACCGACAGACCGACAGACCGACAGACCGACAGACCGACAGACCGACAGACCGACAGACCGACAGACCGACAGCCCGACAGGCCGACAGGCCGACAGGCCGACAGGCCGACAGGCCGACAGGCCGACAGGCCGACAGGCCCACAGGCCGACAGGCCGACAGGCCGACAGACCGACAGACCGACAGACCGACAGACCGACAGACCGACAGACCGACAGACCGACAGACCGACAGACCGACAGACCGACAGACCGACAGACCGACAGACCGACAGACCGACAGACCGACAGACCGACAGACCGACAGACCGACAGACCGACAGGCCGACAGGCCGACAGACCGACAGACCGACAGACCGACAGACCGACAGACCGACAGACCGACAGACCGACAGACCGACAGACCGACAGACCGACAGACCGACAGACCGACAGACCGACAGACGACAGACCGACAGACCGACAGACCGACAGACCGACAGACCGACAGACCGACAGACCGACAGACCGACAGACCGACAGACCGACAGACCGACAGACCGACAGACCGACAGACCGACAGACCGACAGACCGACAGACCGACAGACCGACAGACCGACAGACCGACAGACCGACAGACCGACAGACCGACAGACCGACAGACCGACAGACCGACAGACCGACAGACCGACAGACCGACAGACCGACAGACCGACAGACCGACAGACCGACAGACCGACAGACCGACAGACCGACAGACCGACAGACCGACAGACCGACAGACCGACAGACCGACAGACCGACAGACCGACAGACCGACAGACCGACAGACCGACAGACCGACAGACCGACAGACCGACAGACCGACAGACCGACAGACCGACAGACCGACAGACCGACAGACCGACAGACCGACAGACCGACAGACCGACAGACCGACAGACCGACAGACCGACAGACCGACAGACCGACAGACCGACAGACCGACAGACCGACAGACCGACAGACCGACAGACCGACAGACCGACAGACCGACAGACCGACAGACCGACAGACCGACAGACCGACAGACCGACAGACCGACAGACCGACAGACCGACAGACCGACAGACCGACAGACCGACAGACCGACAGACCGACAGACCGACAGACCGACAGACCGACAGACCGACAGACCGACAGACCGACAGACCGACAGACCGACAGACCGACAGACCGACAGACCGACAGACCGACAGACCGACAGACCGACAGACCGACAGACCGACAGACCGACAGACCGACAGACCGACAGACCGACAGACCGACAGACCGACAGACCGACAGACCGACAGACCGACAGACCGACAGACCGACAGACCGACAGACCGACAGACCGACAGACCGACAGACCGACAGACCGACAGACCGACAGACCGACAGACCGACAGACCGACAGACCGACAGACCGACAGACCGACAGACCGACAGACCGACAGACCGACAGACCGACAGACCGACAGACCGACAGACCGACAGACCGACAGACCGACAGACCGACAGACCGACAGACCGACAGACCGACAGACCGACAGACCGACAGACCGACAGACCGACAGACCGACAGACCGACAGACCGACAGACCGACAGACCGACAGACCGACAGACCGACAGACCGACAGACCGACAGACCGACAGACCGACAGACCGACAGACCGACAGACCGACAGACCGACAGACCGACAGACCGACAGACCGACAGACCGACAGACCGACAGACCGACAGACCGACAGACCGACAGACCGACAGACCGACAGACCGACAGACCGACAGACCGACAGACCGACAGACCGACAGACCGACAGACCGACAGACCGACAGACCGACAGACCGACAGACCGACAGACCGACAGACCGACAGACCGACAGACCGACAGACCGACAGACCGACAGACCGACAGACCGACAGACCGACAGACCGACAGACCGACAGACCGACAGACCGACAGACCGACAGACCGACAGACCGACAGACCGACAGACCGACAGACCGACAGACCGACAGACCGACAGACCGACAGACCGACAGACCGACAGACCGACAGACCGACAGACCGACAGACCGACAGACCGACAGACCGACAGACCGACAGACCGACAGACCGACAGACCGACAGACCGACAGACCGACAGACCGACAGACCGACAGACCGACAGACCGACAGACCGACAGACCGACAGACCGACAGACCGACAGACCGACAGACCGACAGACCGACAGACCGACAGACCGACAGACCGACAGACCGACAGACCGACAGACCGACAGACCGACAGACCGACAGACCGACAGACCGACAGACCGACAGACCGACAGACCGACAGACCGACAGACCGACAGACCGACAGACCGACAGACCGACAGACCGACAGACCGACAGACCGACAGACCGACAGACCGACAGACCGACAGACCGACAGACCGACAGACCGACAGACCGACAGACCGACAGACCGACAGACCGACAGACCGACAGACCGACAGACCGACAGACCGACAGACCGACAGACCGACAGACCGACAGACCGACAGACCGACAGACCGACAGACCGACAGACCGACAGACCGACAGACCGACAGACCGACAGACCGACAGACCGACAGACCGACAGACCGACAGACCGACAGACCGACAGACCGACAGACCGACAGACCGACAGACCGACAGACCGACAGACCGACAGACCGACAGACCGACAGACCGACAGACCGACAGACCGACAGACCGACATACCGACAGACCGACAGACCGACAGACCGACAGACCGACAGACCGACAGACCGACAGACCGACAGACCGACAGACCGACAGACCGACAGACCCACAGACCGACAGACCGACAGACCGACAGACCGACAGACCGACAGACCGACAGACCGACAGACCGACAGACCGACAGACCGACAGACCGACAGACCGACAGACCGACAGACCGACAGACCGACAGACCGACAGACCGACAGACCGACCGACCGACCGACCGACGGGCCGACAGACCGACAGACCGACAGACCGACCGACCGACCGACCGACCGACCGACGGACCGACGGACCGACGGACCGACGGACCGACGGACCGACGGACCGACGGACCGACGGACCGACGGACCGACGGACCGACAGACCGACAGACCGACCGACCGACAGACCGGCAGACCGACAGACCGACAGACCGACAGACCGACAGACCGACAGACCGACAGACCGACAGACCGACAGACCGACAGACCGACAGACCGACAGACCGACAGACCGACAGACCGACAGACCGACAGACCGACAGACCGACAGACCGACAGACCGACAGACCGACAGACCGACAGACCGACAGACCGACAGACCGACAGACCGACAGACCGACAGACCGACAGACCGACAGACCGACAGACCGACAGACCGACAGACCGACAGACCGACAGACCGACAGACCGACAGACCGACAGACCGACAGACCGACAGACCGACAGACCGACAGACCGACAGACCGACAGACCGACAGACCGACAGACCGACAGACCGACAGACCGACAGACCGACAGACCGACAGACCGACAGACCGACAGACCGACAGACCGACAGACCGACAGACCGACCGACCGACCGACCGACCGACCGACGGACCGACGGACCGACGGACCGACGGACCGACGGACCGACAGACCGACAGACCGACAGACCGACAGACCGGCAGACCGACAGACCGACAGACCGACAGATCGACGGAAATGAGTGCCTTATTATCTCAAAATCAATAGTTTTCGCGATCACAGTACTCCCCTCACCTATCGGTGTGGGAAGTAAAATTATTTTTAATGTTGCAAAAGCGTTTAACAATAATGCTCTATAATTTTAGGGTTAAATCTAAATAAATGGAATAACTTTTATGCAGTCCAATTTCCATCCGTCCAATTTTTTTCATATCTAGGAAAAATAGTTAGCAAGAGGTCATACACCAACTGTAAATTTCTTCCTCCATTTCCATCTTCTTATAATTCTCTCTAATTCATTTGTATTATTACCTGTGCATGATAATGATATAATAGAAGCTGTTGAGTATCTAAAAACATCTAATAGTTCAGATATCTATGGTCTTAGTAGTAGAATTCTTAAACAGATCAGCACGGAGCTAATCAAGCCACTAAAACACTTATTCAATGCCAGCATTGCATGTGGAGTGTTTCCCAATTGCCTAAATGTAACGAGAGTAGTACCTGTGTTCAAACAAGGTGACATAAAGCTGCCAGAAAATTATCGCCCAATCTCTATAGTCCCGCTTTTCGGCAAAGTATTTGAAATTATAATCTAAAAGAGTCTGAACCAGTACATACGAAAATATAAAATATTAGATGAGTCGCAGTTTGGATTTCGGGATCATCGCTCAATAATCCAGGCAGTAGCCAAAGTGGTCGGAGATATAGTCGACGGTCTTGAGAGGGGTGACCAAGTGGGCCTTACCCTCTGTGACCTGAGCAACGCCTTCGACTGTGTCTCTCACCAACTCTTGCTTTCTAAGATATTCAAATATGGCGTGAGAGGGCTGCCTTTGAAGCTACTTCATTCGTACTTAGACCTCAGAACACAGTGTGTTTGTCTTGAGGATGATACGTCTGATATGAGAGTTATGGCGAGTGTAGTGCCACAGGGTTCAGTATTAGGCCCTGTCCTATTCATTCTGTATATCAATGATCTGTTCCACCATGTATTGCCCAATAGGGTTGTATGTTACGCTGACGATACTACTTTGATTAGCCACACGAAATGTAACGTAGATCTAGCCTTAAAAATGGCGTAGAGTAAATCCAATGCTGAGCTCTGGTTTACTCAAAATAATCTAAAACTAAATAATACTAAGACTCAAGAAATACAATTTTTAAAACAGTACAATCAACATACAGTAGTTAGCGTTAAATTACTAGGCATAACTATAGACAAGCGATTGAACTGGCATGCGCATATTATGTCTTTGAAAACTAAATTATCTTCAACAATATCTGTTCTACGAAAACTGAAAAAACTGGTGAATACCCCATCCATTTTGACAGTGTACTACTCTCTTTTCTACAGCCAAATAAATTACGGAATTTACTTGTGGGGAAACTCTTCATATGCTGTTGATATCTTTAAAATCCAGAAAAATGCCATTCGTATAACTGTGGCTGCAGGGTATCGTGACCCTTGTAAGCCTCATTTCATCAGTCTAAAAATACTAATCTTATCATCAATGTACATTTACTCACCACTGGTAGAGATCCACAGGAACAAAGACAGATTCGATCTCAATTCGACCTATCATTCCTATAACACTCGCTCTGCGGAATTGATAAGAATCCCCAGATATCGTTTGGAGAGGTCTTCCAAAAATTCTCAGCAATTGGAACTGTATAATGTGTTTGTTACCAGCTACAGTTAGAAATCTACATTATAGTAAGTTCAACGCCACAATCAAAGCATTCCTACAGGAAAATGCATTGTACACCGTCCGTGAGTACATGGAGACCATGAGAGCCAGAGTCGAAGTGTAAAAACAGCTGTTGTGTGTTTAAATGTATTTTGTCTCTCTTATGTTTGTCATTTACTCTTATATTTAATACTAAATTAATAATGTGTTTTCGAATTATTGTACTGACGTGATACAAATGTAAAGTATTGCATAATGTAGTCAAATAAAATCTATTCTATTCTATTCTACTCTATAGCAACGTCTCCTGACGAACAGTGGATTTTAAGGTCCTGAAAATTGGATTTATCAATAATTGCAGGATTGCTGTTGTTAGCATTGACTCAAGCACTTACTCCATGTTTTTGCCTTTGTATCGTAGTAAATTCGAACGAAATTTTACATTGACCAACTCGATTTCGAAACAAATTTGGACATATTGATGATAAGCACACAATACAATAATATGACAGACACTCATTACATAAATTGTAGCTAAATCATAGATACTATTTATTCAACCCGCGTCTCAAGAAAAAGATCTATCGCAAAATATCCATGCGCATACAAATTTCTAGTTAAGCATAATATATTTATTTAATTGCCAATTCAAAATGAATCAGAGTATCATTCACTTTCAATTGTTCTTTTATTAGTGAGGACCTGATGGTAATTTTTAATTTTACGTTTATCTAGTAAGTTTTGAAGCTATTGTAACTTTATCTTTTCAGTACTAAGCTGTTGAAGTACCAATATATTGAATTGTTTAGTATTTGTGATAATATTTTGTCGGACGCTCCATTTCCAGTGTTAGGCCGAAAAGTTGAATAAAGCCCGGGCTTAGAAATTGACTAATGAAGTATGTTAACCTTGTTAGTGTCTTTCAAAGTCTGTTTCTCAGAGTATTACATTCGCTTGAAGAAAAGTCGCGAAGAACATGCAATTACTACAATTACTACACTATAAATTAATAATTTTACGGAAACGCTTTTCATCTCTTATAACAGAATTTACTAAGAGGTAATTTTCTTCAGTCATCTTGTGTAATTATATGAAAGAGTTGACTTGCTAAGAGTGATAAATGACTCTGGTAGTGAGAAATCAGATGTAATATGAAAGTAAACATGCCACATGGCTTGAAAACATATCAACTTTCAACATACAAATGACGTTTTATAAGATAATGCTTAGATGATGAGATGATATGACACTGAACAAATATTTAAGTCTCCACCATACACACCAAAAATCATAATTCCAAAGTATACAATGTTCCCAGATTTTTTAGTTCTCTGTATCTAGGTTATAAGCTTTGAGACTTTCGTATCTGTGCCTAAAATATACGATTTCACAATTAATATTGTTGATGCTAGTGTTTTTAATGAACTCTATCAGGAGGACCCCCGCTTAATAATTGTTTTTTGCTTGAATATTTTTGAGGTGTTGATGACTTAAATTACTATGTAATGAAGACCAAATCTCTAGCCACCGTACCCGATTTCACTTATTTTATTTACTCCATTTATTTACTACACTTTCAAAATATTATTATCGTATGGCTATATGTATCTTTACTTACGAAATTTTTGTGGATTTTAGATTGTATCGAATATTTTAACTTTTGTAAACACATTAGCTAAACATAAAGAAGTAATATTTGCTATAGTTGCATAAATATGGAGCCTGTGATTGCAAATAAGAGATCTGAATCATGTGATCAACATTCGGTAAAATACTTTTATGCTTTTTACCACCGATAAACAAATTTTATGGTGATTATAGCAGTGTTAATTTTTTCTGCAAATCTTAGATTGTTCAAAAATTAGCAGCTTATTACGACAGCGTTTCAAGTAAATACTTTATTAGAGCAGAAATATGTGCAAAGTGAATACAGTGCTCACATTTAGGAAGTATGTTTCGGTTTAGTACGACATCATATACAGAGAATCTTTTTATTTTTTTCCATTTTTTTATAAAATATGCCTTTTGTAGACAGTCTGAGATGAATAAAACAAAAGATGCTCCGTGGATTTTGAAACTAAATCTCCTTCGGAACCACGTTCATCTAACGTTTTTTCAAATTTGTTGGTTTTTTTTCGACTGTAATTTTTATTTTAAACTTCACAACAGAATCAAAACATACAAGATCAACAGGTTATGGATACCTGCCCTAAGAGACAAGAAAATCCTGGCATGCAAAGGAAAAATAAAGAAACTGCCCAGTGAAGTGCCTTGACGCGTCACGACCAGCCGCTTTCTCACCGAGTGCGGATTGTGAACTTTTTTGTCGGTATTCCCACAGAACCTGCTCAGCTGGGTTAGCTGCACGCACAAAATTGCCGAATCTCCTTTTTTTGTGTGTCTGTGTTTGTGTGTCTTTAGACTTTATTAACCCGTACGCAAACAAAAACTAATTACTTCATAAAACAGATGCTAAAATGGCAAACACTTTCTAATTACAAACTATAATAACAAATGATTAGCGCGCTTTGAGATTGCATACAGGCTACGACCATAATCATAATTTAAACAAATGTCCACCATTGTTGATAACTATGACGCAAACAAACGGATCTTACACCATAAGGCAGACGTCATCAGACGGGCTTGATAAAAAGTGATACGAAAATTTTAATTGCAGTGTTAGAAAGTCTCACAAATAGTTTCATCGTACAAATACGTACAAGTATCTTGAAGATAAACTAATTATAGCATTGTTTTCCAGACTAGGTACAATTATACTAAATCCATTCAACAAATTCACTCTAAAATCAAGAAGCAAAAAGTAGAGGAGCTTAAAGAGTTGAAAGAAGAAGAAAAAAGAAGACAAAAGGAACTAGAAATGTGTCAAGGTAAGTAATGCCAACAAGGTTTTTTTCATTTTATTTAGCTACACTGCATTGAGTTGCAGTCAAAGTTTAAGTTTTAAGTAAGGGTTATAGTTTTTTCTCCGTTCAGTTGAATATTCAAGTTACCATTAAATTCAAGTTGGCATGCTCAAAAACCAAAAAATAAAAAAATAGCCATTAGACCCGTTTTTATAGCAAACTAAACAGTATAAAATGGTTCCACACAAACTCAATAAAATTGAATTAATCTTAGACGATTGCAAGTTATACTAATGTCATAACTTTATTAACAAAAACAAAAATTCTATAAAGAGAATTTAAAATAAAGCGATTAACAAAACAACTATTTAGAAAAAAAACAAATAACAAAGGGTCTCAGGGATTATAATTATATTTTTTGGTTTTGTTTACCACTTTATTGCTCTCCAGAAATTATTCAAAATGTTTTCAAGTTTGTTTTCTATCGTCGTATTTTTTATTTTTTAGGTCGGTTTTTTACAATAGTTTGCCGTTTCAACAATTGTTTATTACTACTAGCTTCAAGCATTTGTTTCAAGATAAGCCAATTACAACATTATTCTGGATCTACGAATTTTAGGACTCGACATTTTTGGAACGTTAATGATGCCTTGTTAACTAACAAACGCCTATTTAATCATAAGTTGACATTATACCAATGCTACTTTTTTAGGAAAATGGACCCGATTTTTTTGGAGAATATTACAAAAAATCTTCGCACAAGAGTGGGTGATATTGGCGGCGTCGGGAATTCTTACAGCCATCATTAGCTATTCTATAGACAAATGGGTTATGATGTGTAATAAAGGTGGGTGCTCCAATATAATAATCACTGGATGTTTGTATACAATACCGGCATATCGATGCCTATAGACACACTGAATTGTATATTTACTGATATAGGAAAGCATATTGACTTATCTGCATAGCCCTGATTTAGGCAACGAAGATACATTGTGATTTATTCAGAATTAGGTTGAAAGTATCACCTGATCTGGGACTGGATATTTTTGATAGGTTGAAGTAATGTGGCCGATTATTTTAGCTTCGGTGGAATTACAGAAGTTTTCTATTGATTTCTACTCAAACAATTTTTCTATGCTTCCGATGTATTGTATTGTGCTCCTAGAATAGAAAAAGGAGGAAGGTTTTTTGGTGACACCCAGGAGCATAGGCCTACAAGCGGGCCCTTCTGCACCTGTCCTTACTCTAGTTACCCAGACCAGCCCTCAACGTAAAGGTGAGGATGGCCTGGCCTTGGGTCCCGCTCATCTTATGTCTTCAGATTCAAGGGCCTTTGAACTTAGTATAGTCTGACGGTGAAAGATTCCTCTTCATCTCCATGGTATTTGCTGACAGCCTCACAGTAGGCTCAGGATCAGAACCCAGGAAATTCTTTCTCGACCCTCGCGTCCGCCATTTTGATTACCACTAACTCCAGCATGATTCGACACTCACATAGTGAATGTGTTCGTGGTAGTCATAGTTGAATGTGTAACTCATATTTCTGCTTTCTTGAAAATATCACTTGTCTTGGGACTGTAGAATAGCTAAACGGATATTATTCACAAATTTGATACAATTTTGCAGACATCTTTGATTCTAACGAAACTATGAAGTTTTTCGTATGTGTCCTCCCCAAACAATTTTTATCATGTTTCTGGCTATTTTTGGTTGTATATAAATGATGCTTTGGGGTTGCATATTTTAAAACATGCCTTGTTAGATTCCTGAACATCTCATAAGTTTTGGGCAAGACATATCCATGTAATTTGAATTTGAATGGGTGAGAAAAACTAAACAAGAAACTTATCTTGGTCTGAAGATTTGCTTTACACTTTCACGGCTTCGACAATTCGGGTAGCAGTGAAAATGAGATTCGACGGCGCATTCAACAGGCACGTTTGGTCATGACAAAGCTTACTAAAATATGGAGGCAATTTGGACTGTTAAAAAGGCAGATCGAGCTCGCATAGATGCTTTTGAAATGTGGGGATGGAGGAGAATGCTGAGAGTCCCTTATACCGCCCATCGAACTAACGTTTTCATACTGGATAGGCTCGGTAATCCAAAGAGATTATCCTTCATTGTGTAGACGATAATGCTTTCATTTTTCGAACATATTCACAGAAGCGATAATAGGGAGAAACTTGTAGTTCAGGGTCGTGCCCTGAGTGGGCGGCATCGTGGCCGTTCCCCTACACGCTGGGTGGATACGACGAAACAGTTGCTAGATATGAGTATCACGAGCGCCACTGAACTCACAGTAAATCGCGAAAGATGGCGAGCTACAGTGTTCAAAACTATTGATAATATTCGTGTCGGCAATACTCTAGCTCCAATTTAATGTATTTTACTAATTCACAACATGTCTGTTAAGACATTGTGACTATGATGATAATGATTCACGGTTTCATACTTATAGCTCAGATGTACTTATACAGCGCACTATCAGCAAGTATGTTTACAAACTTGGTGGCGTGGATCTGTGTACCAGTGTGTCTTACCTTATGGGGCGTGGGCCTCACACACTTTCTGGCCCCACAAGCTGCAGGTGAGTATTTGAGCAGATTCATGAAAAGTTTCTAGATAAATTGAATAGAAACATAAAAAAATATGTTTACAGAGGTCTTCCAAAATAGGTAATACCTGTTGCAGATCTCTGCAGTTATTTCTTTGACATTCGTAGGTTCTGGGATCCCCCAAATAAAAACCAGTCTACGTGGAGTGTTCATGAAGGAAGTACTAACATTCAGAGTTCTTTTGGTGAAGTGGTTGGGATTGGCAGCTACCATTGGCAGTGGCGTGCCCTTAGGCAAGGAAGGTCCCCTGATTCATATGTCCAGCATTATTATAACGAAACTCGGCAAAGCTATATCACGCTTCAATAAGATCTACGTCAACGAAAGCAAACAGATCGAATTGTTAGGGGCTGCCTGGGCTGTAGGGGTAGCTAGTACTTTCAATGCACCTATAGGAGGTATGTATGTCATACATTACTTTTACTGCCCACACCAATTAACAATTTTTTTTAAATTATTAATATTGTAATTGTTTTGAAGATTTTGAAAATCTGGAAATTTTGGAAGGTTTGTAAATTTTGGAAATTTTAGAAATGTTGGAAATTTTTAAGGTATTGAAAATTTTGGAAATTTTGAAAATTTTGGAGATTTTTGAAATTTCGGAAATTTTGGTTATTTTGGAAATATTGGAAATTTTGGAAAATTTGGAAATTTTCGAAATTTATTAAATTTTGGAAATGTGGGAAATGTTAAAAGTTGTGGAAATTTCTAAAACGGAAATATATTGACGTTTTCAGGCGTCTTCTTCAGCATGGAAATCACAACACCCTACAATGCTGTAAGAAACTATTGGAGCTGCTTCTTTGCAGCAGTTTGGGGAGCAACTACATACAGATTACTCTCAGTTTGGATAGATGGCGAGGAAACCATATCTGTTATATTCAAAGCCGACTTTTTCGTCGTCTTTTTTTACAAACCTTGGGAGCTCATTCCATTTGGGATATTAGGGTACAGTAACTTGTATGTGTTACTCATAGTTGTTATGAGAATTTATTTATATTTTTATCTTATACATAGTTTGCAAACTGATTGTTATACGTATTCAGATTTATATCGCTATACATTAATTGTTACTGTTTTATATTTGTGGTATATCATAGATGCCAAAAAAAAAATCATGCATGATATACGATTATATCTCAGAGTAACAACTGAACATAGAGGTAGTAAACAACTAATTCTAATAGGCCAACTTCTTTTCTTACGTTGTCATATTGACCACCAGATACGGCAATCATAACTATCTACTATCGTCTTAATTGTATAGTATCCAGAAATATTCCATTCTACGTTAAAAGAGACGGTATTTTAAGTTTGAACTTTAATTTGAAATTTTGAGGAGCTGGCAACGCCTATATAGTTTTCCTGCGATTTGTTTATGGTAAACCCCGACTGTCAAACGTTTGTTTTGATTGTGCGTCTTTTATGATTGGTCAGTAAAATCGATTTCGCCATTTGTTGGTAACTGTAGTGAAGCTTTACGGACTTGCTGTGCTATATTCGAGTGCAGTTTAACAGTTTTTCGAGATGGGACACTGCAGAGCAGTGTTTGTAACATGGGTTGCATTGGAAGAATTTTCAGGTTAGTTGGAAATGTTTGGAGGCTGAAGTGTCAAAAGATGATGGCTTTGAGCACGCCATGCTTAGGTGGTTTGTTTATTACCTCTATGTTCAGTTGTTACTCTGAGGATTATATCTATTTTCACTTAAAAAAATTTAACGAAAACGCACAGGTTGCGTAGGTTACAATATATTTATTACTAGTCCGTTCAGCGATATACAAAATTGTTGTACTTCAAGCATTAAGCCCTAGCCCTAGCTTTATGGATATATGAGGTACCCGAAGATATACAATAACATATTTATTTTTAGGTTAATATGTGGTTTAGGTGGATCATTCTACATTTGGTGTAAGCAGGTATTTACGCATTGGTCTGGCAACAGCGATTTTATTCAGAAGATGAAGAAGACCAAGTGAGTATTGCCGACCATTTTCTTACACCGTATATGTGGATGCAATTTTCGTGTTCCAATGCAAATAATGCTATACGAATTTATAAAATAAGAACAGTATAAAAACTTATACTTGAACAATTATTTACCACTCCGGCGCGGTACCTCGCTTTAAGCTGGCTAATGTCACTCCCGAAGACATAAATTTTATATCAACGAAACTAATAAAATACGTATCAACTGAAATTGCAGAACCAGTAGCTTTCATAATAAATGCCGCAAAGTGGGCAAACTTATACCTGTGTTCAAAAACGGTGACAGGTCATTAGTCAGCAATTACAGACCAATAATGGTTTCCACAATAATTTGTAAGATAATTGGAAGGTCTATATACAATCGTATGTTAAACTATGTCCTAAAACGACAACTTATTAGTTCCAGCCAAAATGGTTTTTGCCCGGGCCGGTCAACGGAAAACGCATCATACTATTTTCTAAATTATCTGTACACTTGTCTTGATAAGAGAAGATTTGTGGGTCCGCTTTTCTTTGACATACCTAAGGCATTTGATACAATAGACTTAAAAATTATAGAGAATCAGCTGTATTCTTTAGATTTTAGAGGTACATTCCTCTCATTCATTAAATCCTATCTCAATCATAGAAAGTTTGTCGTAAAAGTTGAGGAATATATGACACATGAATATGATGTTTGCCTTGGTGTCCCACAAGTGTCTATTCTGGGACCACTCATATTTATTCTATTTATTAATGACATGCCTTTACATATAACTTCAAATTGTTTAGTACTTTACGCAGATGACACCACCATAGCTATTGATGCTGAAACTGAGGAAGAACTCGGTTATAAGATGAATCTTGTTTCTGCTGAATTCACGACGTGGTGTAGAAATAATTTTTTAATTGTGAATGTGCATAAAACAGTATGTATGCAGTTTTGCGCTGGATCAGGTTCACTTCGAAAAATTAGCAATAATTTTTCGGTTCAGGTTAACGCTGACTCTATTGGTATGTCAAGTTCAGCGAAGTTTCTAGGTTTATACATCGATAGCGATATGAGCTGGAGAACGAACATCAACGAAATTAGTAAAAAGTTGAGTAAAAGTTATTATGCCCTGTTACAACTGAAAAGCTACTTTAATGTTGCCCAGGTAGTCAGCATCTACTTCTCGATTGTATATCCACATCTATCATACCGTATAATAATTTGGGGAAATTCCGCGTTAGCAAATAGAATCTTTATAGCGCAAGAAAGACTGATTCGACTTATTTTCTACTTGAAGTTTGGCGAGTCATGTAGATCTACCTTTAGGGAATACAACATTCTCACATTACCACCAATTTATATATATATATATATATATATATATACATTTATTTACAGCGGATCACCCAGCGTCCGGACCAAAAGCGTTTTACCCAGCGTCTGGCGTATATAACTGTATATAAGTAAGTTTCAGAAACAGGTCGCTTGGCGTCATAGTTCACCGTTAGCTCCACTGGGCGTCCATATTTTTTATGCCTGTCTATTAATAGAATTTATATACAGACTTTTTGTAAATTCAGCGTTGATGTTACTAGGCGTCCACCCTTGAATGGCTTATTGCCACGAGGCAAGGGTTCTGAGAGCCGTTAGAATGAGTGGAACTTTGAGCGTGTTGATTAGAAGCGTAATGGCTAATGAGAGAAGAGTCACTGCCCAAGAACTATGATACAGCTATGCAGTTATAGTGGTACAATACTACAGGGTGTCTCAAAACGACCCGACTGTTTGAGGTAGGGAAAAACCAAAACCGGCTTATTGTAAATACCATTGATTAGTGCCAATGGAGAGATGAAGGAAGAAATTTTACTTTTTCAAAATAACATTATTTAAATGACGCCCATTTTGTTGAAGGCGTTTTTCAAACCGTTTGTGCACATTTTATCAAAAACTGTTCCAAGGAGTTGCTGAGTTGCTATCGATCTGATGCTTTCTTCAATATTGTGGCAACTAAACATGCATCCTGGCAACTAAAAGTGCAATATCTAACCAGTGTTCTTACCGAGCGAGCGGTGCGGGCTTACTCCCTCCACCACGCTTTATTTGCGTCTCGTGCACTCTAAGTAGTTGGACCGTTTTGATAATGTGCATAAACGCTTTGAAGAATACCGTCAACAAAATGGGCGTCATTTTAAGAATGTTATTTTGAAAAAGTAAAAAAAGTAAAATTTCTTCCTTTATCTCTCCATTTGGTTTTTCCCTACCTCAAATAGTCGGGTCCTTTTGAAACACCCTGTATATCGTTACGGAGATCTGAGCACAGAATATGTATAGAACTTTTCGTCGCGTACTGCAACTTAAAATAAAGTCACTATAGCCCAAAAATTGCCTTTGAGTGTATTATACAGGGTGGGCCAATAGTGCGTGGACGGTGGATTGTGAGCTTACTAAAAAATATTTCAAAAATCTGTCACTTGATCATGGTAGGGACCCTTAAGGGCTATAACGTAAAAATATTTTCACTTGAATTTTGACGTTTATACAGGGTGATTCATATCAAATTTACATTTTTTTGGATCGAAACCCCTATATATTATTACATATTTGGATTTCTTGGTCAATTCTAATGTGACTTTATGTATCACACATGGAACTTTAAACGAACCGTTTAGGCGCAAATCACCATTTTTGGTATAAGTAGGTATCAGAAAAAAATTGAATATCGCAGCGATTATAAAACTTAGAAGGCCTTGACTTTGCGGTTCGACTAAGCATGAAATGCGTCACCTTAGGTCAGACGGCTGAATTTGAATTCTTGTTGTACTTGGAGAAATCAGAGAATAAATTAAGGAAACTTCAATCACATATAACTTGATTTTTTCAAATGGGAATGCCTATTTTGGTTTAAAGAATCAAATGTAAAATTTAATGACCTTTCTAACAATATAGCATTCTTGATGTCAATCTTTTTTCGTTTTCATTTTATTTCAAATTTTCAGTCAAATCGGTGTTTTTCAACTTTTCTTCATGCAAGCAACCTAGCAGGCCATGAAAAATGAACAAAAGCTGGTTAATATGGAAGAAAGCAACTAACTTAGGAGAAAGGTGCAAACGAACCAGAGTATCGAGGCAAGGTCATGAAAATTACTTACAACACATCAGATCTAACCGGAAACAACAGCGGCAAGGTGTCTAATGTCAATGAGAAACTGGGGTATGACAGAAGTGTTTGTTTTTTACAGTCTACTAGCTATTGAGATCTACTACAGCTTGACAACTTTCCAAAACGATTAAAAATTTTGAAACAAAAGGAAAACTACCAGCGACTTTTGCTTACAGTCTAACATCTTTAGAATGAAATTTCACATTTAATGGGAGAAAAAATTTGTCATTTCTGTTTAGTTAAGTCAAAAGTGAAGATATCTCTAACTTGAGCATTCTGAACATCTATTGAAATGATTGCTAGAATTTTTTAATTACGCTATGTTGTAATTGTGTTTATTTCATGCAGTTTTCTATAAACTAAATTATGTTTTACAATTCAGATAGACTACAATTCAAGTTTCATTTTCCGCTATTTTGCTAATAAGTAGCAGTACCTACTGAAGAATTTGAAGGGATTCAGTCAGAGGTACCATTACTTTTGACTGACGGAAATGGCTACTTCTTTATGGCGTTAAATGTGAAAATTTATTCAGAAGACAGATATTCTACTGCCAGCAACAATCACTAGTAGTCTTCCTTTGATTAAATATTCATTTGCTGACTTTGGAAATTGACTAATAGCTAGTAGGCTCTGAAAAATGAGCGTTGTTGTTACCGCTATTGTTTCTCATTAGAGCTAATGTTTTGTAAGGAATTTTCATAATTTTGCCTCGTTGCTCTAGTTAGTTTGCATCTTTCTACTAAGTTAGTTGGTTTCTTCCATATTAATGAGCCTTTGTTTATTTTTCATGGCCAGCTAGGTTGCTTGCATGCAGGAAAACTGAAAAACACCGATTTGACTGAAAATTTGAAATAAAATGAAAACCAAAAAAGATTGATATCAAGGATGCTATATCGTTAGAAAGGTAATCAAGTCTTACATTTGATTCTTTAAACCAAAATAGGCATTCCTATTTGAAAAAATCAAGTTATCTGTGATTGAAGTTTCCTTAATTAATCTACTGATTTCTCCAAGTACAAAAAAAATTCAAATTTAGCCGTCTGACCTTAGGTGACACATTTCATGCTTAGTCGTACCGCAAAGTCACGGCCTTCTAAGTTTCATCGTTGCTGCGATATTCATTTTTTTTCTGATACCTACTTATACCAAAAATGGTGATTTGCGCCTAAACCGTTCGTTTAAAGTTCCATGTGTGGTACATAAGGTCACACTAGAATTGACCAAGGAATCCAAATATGCAATAATATATAGAGGGTTCCATTCAAAAAAATGTAAGTTTGATATGAATCACCCTGTATAAATGTGAAAATTGAGTGAAATTATTTTTACGTTATAGCCCTCAAGGGTCTCTACCATGGTCAGGTGACAGATTTTTGAAATATTTTTTAGTAAGCCCACAATCCTCCGTCCACGCACTATTGGCCCACCCTGTATTGTTGGTACACTACGCTTACACGGAAATGGAATATACTGAAGAATTGCATTAGCATATTATGGAGGAAATGTGTTCATAGGCTTTTCGGTATAGCCTAAACGCTCAACTCCTAAGTTCTTAGCATGCTATTAAGTACTGTACCCATGCAAGAAACACAAATCTGCAAGTACGTCGTGAGCAGAGAATATTTGATAGCTGGGAAAGACGCTATTATCTCAAGGAATTTCGGTACTTTGCACATTTCAAGGGCAAGATTCAGCGACAGTCGCTGGGTAAACCGCTGCAAAACACAAAGAATATGATGATACTGAAAATAGATTTACTTTACAATAGGGGAGCATAGTAAACCTGTACACTGGATTTTTTATGAAGTAAACAATGACCTTTAACATTTTATATGGATTTCCCTTCTGGACACCCCCCATTTATCTCACAAATTATTTTATGTTCACAAAAAGGCTTATGAGAGTTGAATGATTATTTATATGGATGTCGAGGGTGAACAAAACAAAATTACAGCATGTACAGGAAAGTGGGGCGCAACTAAAACAGATTCTTTAGGTGCGCTGCCCTGGATAATTTCATACCATTATATTATTTTATATTTGCAGTATAATCTTAATATGTGGCGTTATCAAATTTTTCAGAGGTGGTCGATAGTTGGGTAAACTAGAAAGGTATCGAAAAAAGTTTAACAAGGGTTTGTAGGAGCAGTCATCAGCAGTCTCATTTTTAATTATACACAGTGACTCCATAAATTCGGCAAACCAAAGTTGTATTTGTTACATGAATCAAGCTGCATATTACTGATTTTCACGTAAACATGAAGACTGGATTTTGCCTATTTCGCTCCCAGATCATATGAAAATCTCTAAGAAAAATTCAAACTTTTAAAATAGTTTCTTTTTGACAAAAACTGAGAACTTCTGAAAAAAACCTAAAGTTTAGAAACTTTGTGAAATAATTATGAAATTTTCGAAAAAAATTTGACTTCCTAAAGAACTATAAAATTTCAAAAAAAAAAATATAAAAATTTTGAGATATCCGACTTCAAGATAATCACGTGAAATTTGAGTTTTTTGGAAAGAGTTGGATATTCAAAACAGAAACCTTAAGAAAATTGTGATCTTAATAAACGAGATGGTTCCAAAACAAGTGAAATTTTCGACCAATTTTGCAACTTTTCGAAATTTTGAAAAATAAACATTTTAAATTACTAGGGTACTTGCAGAAAAAATATTATGTCATTTACGCGTTCCTTAGAGCCTAGTAAACATGACAAAATCACTTGTTTGGTTTTTTGGTGTCGGCTGTGAGAGATATTCCAAAAATTATTTCAAATGCCGGAAAATGCCGCGCAAACAACCTCTGACGTCAGTGATATCCTATAGTGATGGGATGTAAAGTATTGATATTCGATATCGATAGCCAATGCTAACCTAACATTTTGACGTTGATCATTATAATCACAAAACAGGCACACACAAAAGTACAAAAGTCAAAAGAATGAAAGTTAGGCTAGATTACTAATCCACCTTGTAGGGATGGGTTTGAATTAGATTCTATCTTTGAATTCATTCATAATGGGATGCGTCGAAATAAGATGATGGCTTCGATTAGTTGCGAATCTCGGTCACAAACAGGATGAACTGTGATACCTATCAGATATAAAAATGTATTGCAACAAAAATGCTAGTGGGTTAATTGCCTGTTTCAAATATGTTTAAGTATCAATAAATTGAGTCGCATTGTTTCATCTCTAGTCGAATGCGCAGTCGGCAAACCACAAAGAAAATATGGTTGCGTTCGAACAGCTGATATGATTTCGTTTTGCATTTTGCATCTCGCAGTATTACTCAATGAGGAACTACGGCTGTAGTAGGATAAAAGAGAAGTCTTATTTCATTTGGGAATATGTATACCCATATAACAAAACTCGCTCGTAAATTAAATTATTGATATATGGCCAACGTAAATATTTAAAAAGAAATTTGGCAACATCAGAAATAGTTTGCAGTTGAATCTCACTGACCTGCGCTGTAGCAGTATCGATTGTCGATATCGATAAGATACCTGTGACGTCAGCCCTTGTTTTAAGTCACGTGGAAAAATTTGAATATATCCTTATTTTATTTTGCAAATATCTTTTTTTGGCCGTCCGTAAAATCATGTTTTTTGTTTCCTACCGCTTCTTGATATGGTTTTCTTTACGCTATGTATACTCCCGAGGCGATTTCACGACCTCTGCAAGTACCCTAACGATATTGTCAAAAATTACTCACATTTTGATTATTTTTTGTATTTTAAAAATGTTTACTTTTTCAAACCAATGACCCTTTCGATAAAATTCAAAACTTTTTGGAAAATTCCTAGATATTTATAACAAAAACGAACAAAGAAGCAGGATTTATTCGAAAAATGAGGTTTTTAGAATGAATTAATTTTTAGACCAATTTTGGAAATTTGAGAAACTTCAAGATGCAATAAATATTTTGAAATTTTACTAGTCTGCATCTTTTTACTAAGTTAGTTGCTTTCTTCCATATTAACGAGCTTTTGTTTATTTTTCATGGCCTGCTAGGTTGCTTGCACGCAGGAAAATTGAAAAACGCCGATTTGACTGAAAATTTGAAATAAAATGAAAACGAAAAAAGATTCATGTCAAGAATGCGATATCATTAGAAAGGTAATCAAATTTTAGATTTGATTATTTAAACCAAAATAGGCATTCCCATTTGAAAAAATCAAGTTATCTGTGATTGAAGTTTCCTTAATTTATCCTCTGATTTCTCAAAGTACAAAAAGAATTCAAATTTAGCCGTCTAACCTAAGGTGACGCATTTCATGCTTAATCGTACCGCGAGGTCAGGGCCTTCTAGGTATTATAATCGCTGCGATATTCAATTTTTTTCTGATACCTACTTATACCAAAAATGGCGATTTGCGCCTAAACGGTTTAAAGTTCCATGTGTGATACATAAAGTCACATTAGAATTGACCAAGGAATCCAAATATGCAATAATATATAGGGGGTTCCATTCAAAAAAATGTAGGTTTGATATGAATCACCCTGTATAAACGTCAAAATTCAAGTGAAAATATTTTTACGTTATAGCCCTTAAGGATCCCTACCATGATCAAGTGACAGATTTTTGAAATATTTTTTAGTAAGCCCGCAATTCTCCGTCCGCGCACTATTGGCCCACCCTGTATGTATCATCTAAATCATTGTAAATCTTGATGGCATTGTAGGTGTATGATCTGCGATATAGTACAGTTTTATACATGGGATCTCTAAAATTGATGTCTAGATTACTACGTCTAAATACAAATTTTTCGTAAAGGGGGGGAGCGAGAAGAAACAATTTTATGTGTAAATGTTGCTAAGTAATATTTACACGCATTTTATATGCCTAACCAACCATGCTGATTTCTCTTCAAAGAGATATGATCATATTTTTTCAAAGAAAATACAACACATGTTTTGCAGTTTTTGTAATATGTTCTTAGTAACCGAATCTAAACAAAAATAGTATACACTGCTACAATAAAATATGCTAGGAAATATGAGAGACTCACATAGCTTTTTCTTATTTTAAAATTCAAAATTGAACGATTCACATATAAAGACTTCAAATTAATATAACATTTCTACGGAGTTGGACATATCAATTGTGTAAATTAAATACAAGAGTGGTCCCAGGACTGACCCTTGAGGAACACCTGAGGATATTTCAATTGGGTTGGATAAACAGCTATCGATCATTACTGATTTCCACGTAAAACATGAAAACTGGAGTTTGGTCTATTTCGCTCCCATATCATATGGGAGTCTCTAAGAAAAATTCAGACTTTTAAAATAGTTTCCTTTTGACAAAAACTGAGAACTTCTGAAAAAACGTAAAGTTCTGAAACTTTGTGGAATAATTATGAAATTTTCGAAAAAGATTTGCCTTCCTAAAAAACTATAAAATTTTCAAAAAAATATAAAAATTTTGAGATATCCGAGTTCAAGATAATCACGTGAAATTTTAGTTTCCTGGAAAGATTTGGATCTTCAACAGAAACCTTAAGAAAACCATGATTTCGGTAAACGAGATGATTCCAAAACAAGTGAAATTTTCGACCAATTTTGCAACTTTTCGAAACTTTGAAAAATAAACATTTTAAATCACACCAAATTATGATATTGTCGAAAATTACTCACATATTGATTATTTTTTGTATTTTAAAAATTTTTACTTTTTCAAAGCAATGACCCTTGCGATAAAATTCAAAGCTTTTTGAAAAATTCCGAGATATTTATAACGAAAACAACCAAAGAAGCAGGATTTATTCGAAAAATGAGGTTTTTTGAATGAATGAACTTTTCGACCAATTTTGGAAATTTGAGAAACTTCAAGATGCAATAAACATTTTGAAATTTTACTAGTCTGTGATACTCTCGGAAATAACCGATGTTAAGAAACATTTTGTGTAAACAATGGGACGTTTTTTGAAAAATTATGAAATATTTTAAAAATTCAGACTTCAAAACATTAGATTTTGGAATAAAATTTTTGGAAGATTGCGTCTCGCCCTTAGAGAATTATTTCGACTAGATGAAATATTTGAAAGCTACTGATAATCGTAGTAACCAATTTTCAAAAATCTCATATCCGAGCACAAGAATACCAATATTAGTTGCAGGCCCTGTAGTTGCATAAATCAATGAATCGAACTAGATTTCTCTTTTAAACTTCATAGAAGTAAAACATAAAACTGTTATCTATGCACATTTGTTCGTTATTATTCCGACTTTAGAGTAAACCTAGAGTTTAGCTCCAACGGTAGCTACTGAATTAAATCCAAAACAATCCTCCAATGTATTAGAAGAGACAATATTCAATGACAACAAACGACGGCAGTCGCCGAGTAAACCGCTGCAGTGTAAGTAGTATAGTTATTCTAAAAATAGATTAATATAAAAAATTGGCGCCGGGTAAACCCGTGCACTGGATTCTGTATACGGCGCCGGGTAAACCCCTGCACTGGATTCTGTATACGGTAAGTATATAAATGAGGACCCCCAGCGCAGCAGGTGGTAGAAGCTTGAACTTCGATTTTGTACGCAAATCAGTATTAGGTGCCAGTGGGCGTCCAGCCGATTTTAACGGTTTTGGAATCTACGCATGTTATAAGTATCGAAAACAAGGTTTTAAGGGGGTGGTTACTGGGCGTCCGTATATCCGGACGCCCAGTGACCTCGGACGCCGAGTGAACCTAAGATTTTCCATTGGAGACGCACAGTTGTACCGTGTAGATATATATACATATATATATATATATATATATATATATATATATATATACAAATCTATACTATCTGCTAAGACAAATTTAGATAATTATGAAAAAAATTCTGATTTGCATAGTTACCATACTAGGGGCAGCAACTCACTTAGATCAATTAAGCACAACACTTCAATATACGAGAACAGTCCTTTTTATATGGGCCACAACAAAGCTTAACTTTATTAAAGTAGTAAGTCTATAAACCACGTCCCGAATCTCCCGCACTATTAAATTTATTGAGTACAATTATCCTAATATGACATTGATTTCTTCCAGTTACTTCACTTATCCATTCTGCGTGATAATGATAATCTCAACGATAACATGGCCTCCTGGAATTGGCCAGTTCTTGGCCTCCGACATTCCAGGCGGTGCTCAAGTTGTTGGCTTGTTCAGCAACTTCACATGGACTGAACGAAACCACACTGTTCAAGAACAAGAGGTACTGAGACATTGGACCACCAAGTGGACTGGCGTTTATACCAGCCTAGTGGTATATTTTTGGTATCAGGTATAACACGCAGAATACTTTACAGTTCATTAGAATTTGCGGCAATCAGTTAGACTGTATGCTTGTTTTTTTTTTAATTATTTTTTACTTTACTTTAGGTGACTCCTTACGAAAACGGAAAATTTATTGAGCCGCCCATATTGAGACGTTCACCTAAAACAATCGAAAACATTTATTTGGTCTTCCACCAGGACGAAACCTCGTATCCTGGACAATCTGAGGCTGCTAACTGTAAATCCGGCTGCAGTTCTAGGTTTAAGTGTCGTTTAACGAAAACAGAAAACTTCTGGAGTCCGTATCCAGAGGCTCACCTAAAAAAATCGAAAGTCGCCTTCCACCAGGACGAAACCTCGTATCCTGCATAATTTGGGTGTGCTAATTTAAAATCCGGTTGCAGTTTTGGGTTTCAGTTTCGTTTAACGAAAAAAGAAAGTTTCTGGATTCCGTATCCAGAGGGTCACCTAAAAAAATCGATAACCTTTATTTGGCCTTTTACCAGCACGAAATCTCGTATCCTGGATAATTTGGGTGTGCAAATTTCAAATCCGGCTGCAGTTTTGGGTTTCAGTCTCATTTAACGAAAACAGAAAATTTCTGGGGTCTGTATCCAGAGGGTTACCTAGAAAAATCGAAAACCTTTAATTAGCCTTCCGTCAGGACGAAACTTCGTATCCTGGATAATTTGAGTGTGCTAATTGCAAATCCGGTTGCAGTGTTGGATTTCAGTCTCGGTTAACGAAAACAGAAAATTTATGGAGCCCGTTTTCAGAGGGTCACCCAAGGAAATCGAAAATCTTCTTCCACCAGGACGAAACCTCGCATCCTGGATAATTTGAGGGTGCTTATTTTAAATCTGGCTTCAGTTTTGGGCTTCTGTCGATGTGTTTTTCGTTTTTTTTGTATTCATATTATTTTTCTTTTCAGTTCCTTTTCTCAATTTTGGCTTCATCAATGCCAATTCCAAGCGGAAGTTTCATAGCGAATTTCAGAGCCGGTGCAGCTTTAGGTCGGATTGCAGGGGAGCTGGTTCATACCTGGTTCTCTCAAGGTAAGCATCCCTATAAAGGGCTTTGAAAAAATGAAGTCAAGTTGATTGACTCAGTACTTCCTACACATTACGCTGATATTATTTTCCCATAGCATGAAGCTTTAGTCTAAGATCCCTTGCAACCAAATGATCGCCTGCCCCCCCCCCCCACCCCTAAAATTGCCTTATGCCGCTAGGTCTTTCCTTCACATGCCAATGGACAGCCTATTATCGATACTACAAGCTTCTCAGTTTTACAGCCGCCCACCCCCCAACCACGTCTTTCACCCCTACCCAAAAAACTGGTAGGAAATGATCAGGAACCCCTAAAACATCTAAAAACCGAATTTGAGTTGTTTTAATACTTTTCGTTCTTTGATTATTGCTACGCTGCCACTGACACGATTTTTAACAAACATACGCGTTTTCTATTCTCACCACGGTAACAATATACTGTGTCAAAATTTCATTAGAATCAATTTAATAGTGTCCACGTTACAAAATACAAAACGATTTAAACCAATAAATTCTCATATGTATACAGAAAATTCTAAGTGCCTTCACAGGTTGGTGGACAGCCTGTTATGAGTACAAGAAACCACCCCAATTTCACCCCCACCCAAAAAAACGCAGAAAATGACCAGGAACCTCTAAAACGCTTAAAAACGAAGTTTGAGCTGTTTTTATATTTTTAGTTTTTTTATTATTTCTGCACCGCCACTGGCACGATTTATAAAAACCATACGCGTCTTCCATCTTCGCCACGTTAGTAATACTGTGTCAAAATTTCATTAAAATCAATTCAACAGCTTCCTCGTTAGACAATATAGAACGATCTAAAGCAATAGGTACTCTCGTGTTTACACCAGTAAAAATTCTAAGTCCTTTGCTTTCTGTAATAGGCAAGGCAATGTTCGGATGGACCTAAAAAAGTTATTTATGTCGCCAGGTCTTCCTTCACACGTCAGTGGACAGTCTGTTATGAAAGCAACAAATTTTTCAATTTTACAAACCCCAACCACCCCAATTTCACCCCCACCCAAAAAAATGGAGTCAAGTTGATTGACTCAGTACTTCCCACACATTACGGTGATACCAGTTTATTATTTTCCCATAGCATAACAATTTAGTCTGAGATCCCCTTGCAACAAAATCATCGCCAGTAACCCCCCCCCCAAATTATTGTCATATGCCGCTAGGTTTTTTCTGCACAGGTCAATGAACAGCCTATTATCAATAATACAAACGTTTTTATTGAATTTCACCTCTTCAGCTGTGGCAGTTTTGGAAATATTTAAGCGTTCCGGTACCGTTTACTGAAAAAGCGGTGTTGCCGTATCTGATTAATAGAAACAAAATTTTGAAATTGTGAGATCTTACTAAATTCGACATGCGCAATTCATTGCAATAAAAATAAGTAGAGGATTCTATTTAAAATAAATTAAAATCGGGGATACTTGTTTAAAAATTTGGGAAAATAATTTATAACTTGGCCACGTCAAAAACGCGAAAAAAATATTACAAGGCGAGATAGAGTATTAGTAGATATTTCGATTTAAAATAAAAAATACAGGGTGTTACATTTAAAAAAACAAAGTAAAACGACCTTTAAGTTGCCGGAACTTAAAATTCTGCCAAAAACACCCTGCAGATACAAATTGCTGGTAGCATCCAGAATAATATCCGCTTAATATTCAAGTAACTCACTGTATAATATTATTGAGAAAAGTTAAAGGTTTATATCAATTTGGACGTATTACTTGCGACCTTGCAAATGCGGAAATTAATAGAAAATAAATTATAACTTGGCAACGTCGCAACCGATTCCAAAAATATTTTAGGGTTGAATAGAAATCAATGATGGACACTAGAAGAACTTGAGAGAAAGTTATAGTTCCATATAAAAAAATCAAGTTGATCTCTATCCTACTTTCCCGCAACACCCTGTATATTTCGAAATATTTTTAGAATATGCGTCTCAAGTAACGAAATAACTTTTGTATTTGAGATTTTCTTCTATCAGCTATACCTTGCGAGATATCGAAGAATTACACACTAAATGGACAGCCTGTATACATCGGAAAAATTCTAAGTCCTTTAGTTTCTGTAATAGGCATAAGGCAATGTTCGGATAGACCTAAAAAAGTTATTTATGTCGCTAGGTCTTCCTTCACAGGTCAGTGGGTAGTATATTATGAAAGCAACAAATTTTTCAATTTTACAACCCCCCACCCCCCAACCACCCCAATTTCACCCCCACCCAAAAAAAAGTAGAAAATGATCAGGAACCCCTAAAACGCCTAAAAACGAAGTTTCAGCAATATTTCATTTTTTTTGTTTTTTGCTAATTACTCCGCCGCCTATGCACCGATTTTCAAAATTATAGGAACATTACCTACTACGACCCCACAACATACCGCTGCCCAAATTTCATCCCAATCCATGCAGCGGTTGCTGAGATTACGAGGCTAGAAAAAAGCGACAGACAGACAGACAGACCGACGGACAGACAGACAGACAGACAGACAGACAGACCGACGGAAATGAGTGACGTGGTTTTTCGTTATGTAGACATCATAAAACGCCCAAAAAGCGTATTATCTCAAAATCGAAAATTTTCGCGATCACAATACTCCCCTCACCTATCGAGTCAAGTTGATTGACTCAGTACTTCCCACACATTACTGTGATATCAGTTTATTATTTTCCCATAGCATGAAGCTTTAGTCTGAGATCCCCTTGCAACCAAATCATCGGCAGCCTTCCCTCCCCTAAAATTGTCTTATGCCGCTAAGTATTTCCTTCAGAGGCCAATGGACAGCCTAAAACATCAAAAAACGAAGTTTTAGTTGTTTTCATACTTTTAGTTTTTTGATTATTGCTATATACGCTGTCACTGACACGATATTTAACAAACATACGCGTTTTCCATCCTCACCACGGTAATAATACTGTGTCAAAATTTAATTAGAATCAATGTAATAGTGTCCACGTTACAAAATACAAAAAGATCTAAAGCAATAAATACTCGTATCTATGTATACAGAAAATTCCCTTAGTTTCCGTAATACGCTAGGCAATGTTCGGATGGACCTAAAAAGTTGATTTATGTCGCTAGGTCTTCCTTCACAGCCCCTACCCTACACCCTATTATGAATACAAGAAATTTCTCAGTTTTTCAACCCCCCACCCCCTAACCACCCCAATTTCACCCCACCCAAAAAAAACGCAGAAAATGATCAGGAACCTCTAAAACGCTTAAAAACGAAGTTTGAGCTGTTTTTATATTTTTACTTTTTTTATTATTTCTGCGCCGCCACTGGCACGATTTATAAAAACCATACGCGTTTTCCATCCTCGCCACGGTAGTAATACTGTGTCAAAATTTCATTAACATCAATTCAACAGTTTCCTTGTAACACAATATAGAAGGATCTAAAGCAATACTCTCGTATGTTTACACCAGAAAAAATTCTAAGTCCTTTGGTTTCTGTAATAGGCAAGGCAATGTTCGGATGGACCAAAAAAGTTATTTATGTTGCTAGGTCTTCCTTCATGGGTCAGTGGGCAGTCTATTATGAAAGCAACAAATTTTTCAATTTTACAACCCCCCACCCCCCAACCACCACCCAATTTCACCCCCACCAAAAAAAAAAGTAAAAAATGATCAGGAACCTCTAAAACGCCTAAAAACGAAGTTTGAGGAATATTTAATTTTTTTTGTTTTTTGCTAATTACTCCGCCGCCCCTGCACCGATTTTCAAAATTATAAGAACATTACCTACTACGACCCCCCAGCATATCGCTGCCCAAATTTCATCGACAATCCATGCAGCGGTTACTGAGATTACGAGGACACAAAAACGCGTACAGACAGACCGACAGACCGACAGACCGACAGACAGACAGACCGACGGAAATGAGTGACATGGATTTTCGTTATGTAGACATCATGAAACGCCCAAAAAGTGTATTATCTCAAAATCGAAAATTTTCGCGATCACAATACTCCCCTCACCTATCGGTGTGGGAAGTAAAAGTAGAAAATGATCAGGGACCCTTAAAACGCCAAAAAACGAAGTCTCAGCAATATTTTTTTTTGTTTTTTGCTAATTACTCCGCCGCCTATGCACCGATTTTCAAAACTATGGGAACATTACCTACTACGACCCCACGGCATACCGCTGCCCAAATTTCATCACAATTCATGCAGCGGTTGCTGAGATTACGAGGCTAGAAAAAAGCGACAGACAGACAGACCGACAGACCGACAGACCGACAGACCGACAGACCGACAGACCGACAGACCGACAGACCGACAGACCGACAGACCGACAGACCGACAGACCGACAGACCGACAGACCGACAGACCGACAGACCGACAGACCGACAGACCGACAGACCGACAGACCGACAGACCGACAGACCGACAGACCGACAGACCGACAGACCGACAGACCGACAGACCGACAGACCGACAGACCGACAGACCGACAGACCGACAGACCGACAGACCGACAGACCGACAGACCGACAGACCGACAGACCGACAGACCGACAGACCGACAGACCGACAGACCGACAGACCGACAGACCGACAGACCGACAGACCGACAGACCGACAGACCGACAGACCGACAGACCGACAGACCGACAGACCGACAGACCGACAGACCGACAGACCGACAGACCGACAGACCGACAGACCGACAGGCCGACAGACCGACCGACCGACAGACCGACAGACCGACAGACCGACAGACCGACAGACCGACAGACCGACAGACCGACAGACCGACAGACCGACAGACCGACAGACCGACAGACCGACAGACCGACAGACCGACAGACCGACAGACCGACAGACCGACAGACCGACAGACCGACAGACCGACAGACCGACAGACCGACAGACCGACAGACCGACAGACCGACAGACCGACAGACCGACAGACCGACAGACCGACAGACCGACAGACCGACAGACCGACAGACCGACAGACCGACAGACCGGACAGACCGACAGACCGACAGACCGACAGACCGACAGACCGACAGACCGACAGACCGACAGACCGACAGACCGACAGACCGACAGACCGACAGACCGACAGACCGACAGACCGACAGACCGACAGACCGACAGACCGACAGACCGACAGACCGACAGACCGACAGACCGACAGACCGACAGACCGACAGACCGACAGACCGACAGACCGACAGACCGACAGACCGACAGACCGACAGACCGACAGACCGACAGACCGACAGACCGACAGACCGACAGACCGACAGACCGACAGACCGACAGACCGACAGACCGACAGACCGACAGACCGACAGACCGACAGACCGACAGACCGACAGACCGACAGACCGACAGACCGACAGACCGACAGACCGACAGACCGACAGACCGACAGACCGACAGACCGACAGACCGACAGACCGACAGACCGACAGACCGACAGACCGACAGACCGACAGACCGACAGACCGACAGACCGACAGACCGACAGACCGACAGACCGACAGACCGACAGACCGACAGACCGACAGACCGACAGACCGACAGACCGACAGACCGACAGACCGACAGACCGACAGACCGACAGACCGACAGACCGACAGACCGACAGACCGACAGACCGACAGACCGACAGACCGACAGACCGACAGACCGACAGACCGACAGACCGACAGACCGACAGACCGACAGACCGACAGACCGACAGACCGACAGACCGACAGACCGACAGACCGACAGACCGACAGACCGACAGACCGACAGACCGACAGACCGACAGACCGACAGACCGACAGACCGACAGACCGACAGACCGACAGACCGACAGACCGACAGACCGACAGACCGACAGACCGACAGACCGACAGACCGACAGACCGACAGACCGACAGACCGACAGACCGACAGACCGACAGACCGACAGACCGACAGACCGACAGACCGACAGACCGACAGACCGACAGACCGACAGACCGACAGACCGACAGACCGACAGACCGACAGACCGACAGACCGACAGACCGACAGACCGACAGACCGACAGACCGACAGACCGACAGACCGACAGACCGACAGACCGACAGACCGACAGACCGACAGACCGACAGACCGACAGACCGACAGACCGACAGACCGACAGACCGACAGACCGACAGACCGACAGACCGACAGACCGACAGACCGACAGACCGACAGACCGACAGACCGACAGACCGACAGACCGACAGACCGACAGACCGACAGACCGACAGACCGACAGACCGACAGACCGACAGACCGACAGACCGACAGACCGACAGACCGACAGACCGACAGACCGACAGACCGACAGACCGACAGACCGACAGACCGACAGACCGACAGACCGACAGACCGACAGACCGACAGACCGACAGACCGACAGACCGACAGACCGACAGACCGACAGACCGACAGACCGACAGACCGACAGACCGACAGACCGACAGACCGACAGACCGACAGACCGACAGACCGACAGACCGACAGACCGACAGACCGACAGACCGACAGACCGACAGACCGACAGACCGACAGACCGACAGACCGACAGACCGACAGACCGACAGACCGACAGACCGACAGACCGACAGACCGACAGACCGACAGACCGACAGACCGACAGACCGACAGACCGACAGACCGACAGACCGACAGACCGACAGACCGACAGACCGACAGACCGACAGACCGACAGACCGACAGACCGACAGACCGACAGACCGACAGACCGACAGACCGACAGACCGACAGACCGACAGACCGACAGACCGACAGACCGACAGACCGACAGACCGACAGACCGACAGACCGACAGACCGACAGACCGACAGACCGACAGACCGACAGACCGACAGACCGACAGACCGACAGACCGACAGACCGACAGACCGACAGACCGACAGACCGACAGACCGACAGACCGACAGACCGACAGACCGACAGACCGACAGACCGACAGACCGACAGACCGACAGACCGACAGACCGACAGACCGACAGACCGACAGACCGACAGACCGACAGACCGACAGACCGACAGACCGACAGACCGACAGACCGACAGACCGACAGACCGACAGACCGACAGACCGACAGACCGACAGACCGACAGACCGACAGACCGACAGACCGACAGACCGACAGACCGACAGACCGACAGACCGACAGACCGACAGACCGACAGACCGACAGACCGACAGACCGACAGACCGACAGACCGACAGACCGACAGACCGACAGACCGACAGACCGACAGACCGACAGACCGACAGACCGACAGAGCGACAGACCGACAGACCGACAGACCGACAAACCGACAGACCGACAGACCGACAGACCGACAGACCGACAGACCGACAGACCGACAGACCGACAGACCGACAGACCGACAGACCGACAGACCGACAGACCGACAGACCGACAGACCGACAGACCGACAGACCGACAGACCGACAGACCGACAGACCGACAGACCGACAGACCGACAGACCGACAGACCGACAGACCGACAGACCGACAGACCGACAGACCGACAGACCGACAGACCGACAGATCGACAGACCGACAGACCGACAGACCGACAGACCGACAGACCGACAGACCGACAGACCGACAGACCGACAGACCGACAGACCGACAGACCGACAGACCGACAGACCGTGTAACGTGTTCGTTTCACATATGCGAACGGCACTCAGGTTTTGGGAGGAGAGCTGGGTTCGTGGGCCAATTGATTTTACTGTAAACTATGAAAGATGTTAAAGTTGTGGAGATATCAGAGTCAAATGATTCAAAAGGGCGCCACCTACCTTTAGATTGGATTAAGTTTAGACTTGGCTCACCCTGTAAGGCAGGAAAACAAGGTAGCTCTAAGTAACATGAGTGTTAAGCACCAAAAAGCAAAAAAATCAGTTAATGTTATAAACTATATATCCTGAACCAGTGACGTTTTCTTTGAGAAGGGCAATAAAACAATAAATAGGTAAACAAGAGTATATAATAAAATAAAAAATAAACAGGTGCATAAATGGGATGATCGGCTCAATGGCAAAATGTAGGTGACATTATTAAAGATGGATATCAGCGTAAAAAAATGTAAAATAAGGTCTCACACTGGTGTTGGATGCCCACCTATGACTAAACAGTTGGCCCTAGTATGCCAGCATCAACTGATCAAGCTTAAAATGTTAAAATCAAGTTACTAGTAAATAGGGGTGCAACCACCAGTGTTAAAATTGCGCTTCGACCATTTCGAAATGTTTTACTTCCCACACCGATAGGTGAGGGGAGTATTGTGATCGCGAAAATTTTCGATTTTGAGATAATACACTTTTTGGGCGTTTCATGATGTCTACATAACGAAAATCCATGTCACTCATTTCCGTCGGTCTGTCTGTCTGTCGGTCTGTCTGTCTGTCTGTCGGTCTGTCTGTACGCGTTTTTGTGTCCTCGTAATCTCAGTAACCGCTGCATGGATTGTGATGAAATTTGGGCAGCGATATGCTGGGGGGTCGTAGTAGGTAATGTTCTTATAATTTTGAAAATCGGTGCAGGGGCGGCGGAGTAATTAGCAAAAAACAAAAAAAATTAAATATTCCTCAAACTTCGTTTTTAGGCGTTTTAGAGGTTCCTGATCATTTTTTACTTTTTTTTGGGTGGGGGTGAAATTGGGGTGGTTGGGGGGTGGGGGGTTGTAAAATTGAAAAATTTGTTGCTTTCATAATAGACTGCCCACTGACCCATGAAGGAAGACCTAGCAACATAAATAACTTTTTTAGGTCCATCCGAACATTGCCATGCCTATTACAGAAACCAAAGGACCTTTTCTGGTGTAAACATACGAGAGTATTGCTTTAGATCCTTCTATATTGTGTTACAAGGAAACTGTTGAATTGATGTTAATGAAATTTTGACACAGTATTACTACCGTGGCGAGGATGGAAAACGCGTATGGTTTTTATAAATCGTGCCAGTGGCGGCGCAGAAATAATAAAAAAAAGTAAAAATATAAAAACAGCTCAAACTTCGTTTTTAAGCGTTTTAGAGGTTCCTGATCATTTTCTGCGTTTTTTTTGGGTGGGGTGAAATTGGGGTGGTTAGGGGGTGGGGGGTTGAAAAACTGAGAAATTTCTTGTATTCATAATAGGGTGTAGGGTAGGGGCTCTGAAGGAAGACCTAGCGACATAAATCAACGTTTTAGGTCCATCCGAACATTGCCTAGCGTATTACGGAAACTAAGGGACTTAGAATTTTCTGTATACATACATACGAGTATTTATTGCTTTAGATCTTTTTGTATTTTGTAACGCGGACACTATTACATTGATTCTAATTAAATTTTGACACAGTATCATTACCGTGGTGAGGATGGAAAACGCGTGTGTTTGTTAAATATCGTGTCAGTGGCAGCGTATATAGCAATAATCAAAAAACTAAAAGTATGAAAACAACTCAAACTTCGTTTTTAGATGTTTTAGGCTGTCCATTGACCTCTGAAGGAAATACTTAGCGGCATAAGACAATTTTAGGGGAGGGAAGGCTGCCGATGATTTGGTTGCAAGGAGATCTCAGACTAAAGCTTCATGCTATGGGAAAATAGTAAACTGATATCACAGTAATGTGTGGGAAGTACTGAGTCAATCAACTTGACTCCATTTTTTACATAAGCGGTAGACTTTTATGAATTACTTAAATGTAACTACATATATAAACCCTGATGAAATAGATGGTACAATGAACCTTAAAAACAAATGATATATAACCTTAATGTTTGTACCTAGATTATGGACTCAATGTCTCTTAAAAGTTAAACTGCACTCTCAAACCTGAAGGGTTTGGGGCAAAAACACAGTATCACTATAAAAAAGGTGTCTAGACAGTTCTTAAAGAGTTACCTGAAGTCCATGCTACAAAAAATTGTAACAATGTTTACATATAGATATAAACCATTTTTTCGACACTTCACCTTGACCTTGGTTACTTCATGCAGTAACCGAGAACCTGGAGTTTCTTCTCACGAGGGCACGTGTTGTACTTGAACCATCCCAAAAATATTTTCCCGATGAAATTCACCTAGCCATCCTGGTAAGGTGACAACAAGCTCAAAAAACCATCGTCGTAAAACGACTTAAACAGCCATAGCCATATCCTCAAAATACCATGAACCATAAAATACTATAGCATACTGTAGTATACCATAAAACCCTGGAAATAATTAAAAAAATCGCTGTAGCGATACTAAAAATCATTACTTTCTGCCACTTACCACTAACAGTGGGTATTACCACTAAATCCCATTAAAAAAAATCTCTCGGACCACGAAATAAAATTTCCTGTAACAAAGACGCCATGTTGTAAAGAGCAGCATGAACATCCAGAGCATCATACTTACATATACTCTGTTACCTGATACTTTAAACTGGCTTGACGTCTATTTGATAGGTATCAGCTGACGAAGAAGTGTATCTCAAATTTAATTTTTTACTAGTGGTGTTGATTGGCAATCCTGTGATCAGGACCCTATTAGTAATATCCTTATTGAATATTTACCAAAAAGTAATGACTATTGTTGTAAAGAAGAAATTGCTTCAATATCCAGAAATTCGCAGCAAAAATGGTTAGTTAAAAGAAATAGATTATTTTATTGATTTGTGTATTGTTAGAGACTATCACAATACTCCTATATTTAGCAATAAGGACGATTCAATGGATAGCTAGCATCACTAGTGGGATATTTATTGGTTGAAACGTACAAGGTACAATTGGAGAAAAGGATAAAGTAAGTACATGGAGTAAGATTAATATAATATGGTAGTTTAACTGAAGCTTAATGTAAAATAAGCATAGATCTCAGAGCATAGATGAAAATGTCACTAAGTGTCAATTACTTGTTATTAGTAATGCTTCCACTCAATACAGCCCTGCATTTCTTCAAAGCTTAAGATTGATACATCAGGACTCAATCTGGGGTATTTTTAGTTATCACTAGCCGAACAGCTGTTCGCTGTTGACACGGTTGACAGTTTCAAGTATCGGGTAACAGGGTCTACTCTAAAAACGAAAACTAAAACGACCTCATATGGGAGACCAGGCGGTCTGGGTTAGGGTGTCAGATGCCCCATCACATAACTAGCTTTTAAGCTTAGGGGTTGTTCGTCCTCCATCCCTCCACCGGATTGTACGCACACCAAAACGTCTTTTCCCCACTAAGGTCAGTCCCCAAAAGAAGGAGGTGGTTAGCCGTCCCTGTCAGTTGTACCACCACAAAACATCTCTGTAGACCACAAAACATCTCACTACCAGACGCAAAGATTAATAAATCGCCGGACGGTCATACACGGAAACAGGTAAGTCGCGCTCTAGATGGGACCACCAGTACCAAAACTCGAATAGAACTGGACTGCTAACTGAAACTGTTACAACCGACAGACCGACACACCGACACACCGACACACCGACACACCGACACACCGACACACCGACAGACCGACAGACCGACAGACCGACAGACCGACAGACCGACAGACCGACAGACCGACAGACCGACAGACCGACAGAACGACAGACCGACAGACCGACAGACCGACAGACCGACAGACCGACAGACCGACAGACCGACAGACCGACAGACCGACAGACCGACAGACCGACAGACCGACAGACCGACAGACCGACAGACCGACAGACCGACAGACCGACAGACCGACAGACCGACAGACCGACAGACCGACAGACCGACAGACCGACAGACCGACAGACCGACAGACCGACAGACCGACAGACCGACAGACCGACAGACCGACAGACCGACAGACCGACAGACCGACAGACCGACAGACCGACAGACCGACAGACCGACAGACCGACAGACCGACAGACCGACAGACCGACAGACCGACAGACCGACAGACCGACAGACCGACAGACCGACAGACCGACAGACCGACAGACCGACAGACCGACAGACCGACAGACCGACAGACCGACAGACCGACAGACCGACAGACCGACAGACCGACAGACCGACAGACCGACAGACCGACAGACCGACAGACCGACAGACCGACAGACCGACAGACCGACAGACCGACAGACCGACAGACCGACAGACCGACAGACCGACAGACCGACAGACCGACAGACCGACAGACCGACAGACCGACAGACCGACAGACCGACAGACCGACAGACCGACAGACCGACAGACCGACAGACCGACAGACCGACAGACCGACAGACCGACAGACCGACAGACCGACAGACCGACAGACCGACAGACCGACAGACCGACAGACCGACAGACCGACAGACCGACAGACCGACAGACCGACAGACCGACAGACCGACAGACCGACAGACCGACAGACCGACAGACCGACAGACCGACAGACCGACAGACCGACAGACCGACAGACCGACAGACCGACAGACCGACAGACCGACAGACCGACAGACCGACAGACCGACAGACCGACAGACCGACAGACCGACAGACCGACAGACCGACAGACCGACAGACCGACAGACCGACAGACCGACAGACCGACAGACCGACAGACCGACAGACCGACAGACCGACAGACCGACAGACCGACAGACCGACAGACCGACAGACCGACAGACCGACAGACCGACAGACCGACAGACCGACAGACCGACAGACCGACAGACCGACAGACCGACAGACCGACAGACCGACAGACCGACAGACCGACAGACCGACAGACCGACAGACCGACAGACCGACAGACCGACAGACCGACAGACCGACAGACCGACAGACCGACAGACCGACAGACCGACAGACCGACAGACCGACAGACCGACAGACCGACAGACCGACAGAGCGACAGAGCGACAGAGCGACAGAGCGACAGAGCGACAGCCCGACAGACCGACAGACCGACAGACCGACAGACCGACAGACCGACAGACCGACAGACCGACAGACCGACAGACCGACAGACCGACAGACCGACAGACCGACAGACCGACAGACCGACAGACCGACAGACCGACAGACCGACAGACCGACAGACCGACAGACCGACAGACCGACAGACCGACAGACCGACAGACCGACAGACCGACAGACCGACAGACCGACAGACCGACAGACCGACAGACCGACAGACCGACAGACCGACAGACCGACAGACCGACAGACCGACAGACCGCCAGACCGGCAGACCGGCAGACCGGCAGACCGGCAGACCGGCAGACCGGCAGACCGGCAGACCGGCAGACCGGCAGACCGGCAGACCGGCAGACCGACAGACCGGCAGACCGGCAGACCGGCAGACCGGCAGACCGGCAGACCGGCAGACCGACAGACCGACAGACCGACAGACCGACAGACCGACAGACCGACAGACCGACAGACCGACAGACCGACAGACCGACAGACCGACAGACCGACAGACCGACAGACCGACAGACCGACAGACCGACAGACCGACAGACCGACAGACCGACAGACCGACAGACCGACAGACCGACAGACCGACAGACCGACAGACCGACAGACCGACAGACCGACAGACCGACAGACCGACAGACCGACAGACCGGCAGACCGGCAGACCGGCAGACCGGCAGACCGGCAGACCGGCAGACCGGCAGACCGGCAGACCGGCAGACCGGCAGACCGACAGACCGACAGACCGACAGACCGACAGACCGACAGACCGACAGACCGACAGACCGCCAGACCGGCAGACCGGCAGACCGGCAGACCGGCAGACCGGCAGACCGGCAGACCGGCAGACCGGCAGACCGGCAGACCGGCAGACCGGCAGACCGGCAGACCGACAGACCGGCAGACCGGCAGACCGGCAGACCGGCAGACCGGCAGACCGACAGACCGACAGACCGACAGACCGACAGACCGACAGACCGACAGACCGACAGACCGACAGACCGACAGACCGACAGACCGACAGACCGACAGACCGACAGACCGACAGACCGACAGACCGACAGACCGACAGACCGACAGACCGACAGACCGACAGACCGACAGACCGACAGACCGACAGACCGACAGACCGACAGACCGACAGACCGACAGACCGACAGACCGACAGACCGACAGACCGACAGACCGACAGACCGGCAGACCGGCAGACCGGCAGACCGGCAGACCGGCAGACCGGCAGACCGGCAGACCGGCAGACCGGCAGACCGGCAGACCGGCAGACCGGCAGACCGACAGACCGACAGACCGACAGACCGACAGACCGACAGACCGACAGACCGACAGACCGACAGACCGACAGACCGACAGACCGACAGACAGACCGACGGAAATATGGAGTGACGTGGATTTTCGTTATGTAGACTTCATGAAACGCCCAAAAAGCGTATTATCTCAAAATCGAAAATTTTCGCGATCACAATACTGCCCCCACCTAACGGTGTGAGAAGTAAAAGGAGCCGTGAGTTATAGCTAAGTTCGTTGTATCATATAAAACATGAAAACATTGACAAACTACTACGTAATTAATAACGAAAACAACAGACATAATGGGAAGGTTACCTCAGAAAGCAAATATCAAGGCTATACAGGCTGGGCCAATAGTAAGTGGACGGAAGATTGTGGGCTTATTTTAGAAATCTGTTACATGATCATGATAGCGACCCTCGAGGGCTATAACACCAAAATATTTTCACATAAATTTGGACGTTTATACAGGGCGATTCATATCAAACTTACATTTTTTTGAATGGGACTCCCTATATAATATTGCGTATTTGGATTCCTTAGTAAATTCTAGTGTGACTTTACGTATCATGCATGGAACTTTAAGCCAACCGTTTAGGCGCAAATCACCATTTTTGGTACAAGTAGGTATCAGAAAAAAATTGAATATCGCAGCGATTATAAAATCTAGAAGGCCATGATTTTGCGGTACGACTAAGCATGAAACACATCACCTTTGGTCAGACGGTTATACTCGAATTCTTTTTGCGGTTATTTTTTAGTAAGCCCACAATCTTCCGACCACTCACTATTGGTCAACCCTGTACAGGGTGACCTGATAAGAATGGACGCCGGCAATATCTCGGTAACCGTTAATCGTATAACTTTGCGCAAAAAATATATATAATATATAAATCGGCTATGAGAAATCGCTGGAAATTATTTTTAAGTTCCGCAAGTAACCGCTAGGGGGCGTACCTGTTACGGTCAATCAGAAAAACGTCTTTTTCTCAAAAAATATGCAAATAAAGGTATATTATAAATTCTACCGTCATGTAGACTGAACAATGATCGATTTTTTTGTTAATCGTTTTTTGCTCTATCTTGTGAGAAGTAGTGGTGGAGGAATGTCATAGAGCTTATTATTTAAATGGCTATAACTTTGGCATAAGTTAACGGAATTAAACAAGCTAGGTCTCGTTTGAAGGAGCTGTTCTTACCTAATAATATGTTATATGAAAATTGTCCAAGTTTGTCTTGACTTAGTAGCTACAGGGCGATATTTGACATAATAACAATTATTACGCATTATTACGAAAATTTTAAATGGCATGCTATATATCTTTTAACACAGGTATATAGAGGACAAAATTCTTAAAAAGTTGGTGAGAGAATCAACCTCCTAGCTATTTTCAAACCGGAAATATCAGTAAAACAAGTATTCTGACAAGTGTGCTGTGAGTTTCAGAAACAATTGCCGCCTTATAGGGATATAGCCTCCGTCTAATCGTTTTAGTAAGCATTTTATAGGTAATACTCTAGTAAAAACATTAAAAATCATATTTTGACTTTCTGAACTAGCTACCAGGTGGCGTAGTAGGCGTCAATAAGTGCTGTATACAATTCTCGTGATAATGAAACTTCCAAAAGGAACAAACTATAATAAGTTACAGTATAAAATTAATTATTAGTTTAGTCATTATTAAAAGCCAATTTGAGCTGATCACAAAGTGTTATATGAACTCAATAAGCAAGGATACTAATAAAAAATCAATTTGAATAGTTCTTGAAAATCAAGACCAATTAACAGCAAAATAAAGCAAAATAAGGTGGCATAATAACAAGAATAACAAGCAAATGATACACAAATGTAATTCACATGTGCATACCATACCTATAGCCAGTGTTGCCAGTGTTCGATGACGTCTATCGTGTTAGATGCACTTATTCGTCCATTCTAGCGTAGATAAACCACCCAGTTTAGGCATCTAGAGCAACACTGATAATAGGTATAGGATACGCATGTAATTTAGGTTTATGTATTTTATCTGTTAAAATTATAGTTATACCACGTTATTTTGCTTTATTTTGCTGTTAATTGGCCTTAATTGTTAAGATCTATTCACATTGGTTTTTTCCTTGCTTGTTGAGTTCATATAACAACTTTGTGGTCAGCTCAAATTGACTTTTAATAATGACCAAACTAATAATCAATTTTATACTGTAATTTATTTTTGTTTGTTCCTTTTGGAAGTTCCGTTATCATGAAAATTGTATACAGCACATATTGGCGCCTACTACTCCACCTGGTGGTTGTCTCAGAAAGTCAAAATATGATTTTTAGTGTTTTTACTTGAGTATTATCTATAAAATGATTACTAAAACGATTAGACTGAGGCTATATCCCTATAGGGTAGCAATTGTTTCTGAAACTCACAGCACACTTGTCAGAATACCTGTTTTACTGATATCTCCGGTTTCAAAATAGCTAGGAGGTTGAATCTTTCGCTGTGTTTTTAAGAATTTTGTCCTCTATATATCTATGTTAAAAGATATATAGCATACCATTTTAAATTTTCGTAATAATGCGTAATAACTGTTATTATGTCGAATATCGCCCTGTAGCTACTAAGTCAAGATAAACTTGGACAATTTTTATATAACAGATTATTAGGTAAGAACAGCTCTTTCAAACGAGACCTAGCTTGTTTAATTCCGTTAACTTATACCAAAGTTATGGCGATTTAAACAATTCCCCCACCACCACATCTTACAAGATAGAGCAAAAAACGACTAACAAAAAAAATCGAGAATTGTTCAGTCTACACGACGGTAGAATTTATAATATACCTTTATTTGCATATTTTTTTAGAGAAAGCAGTTTTTCTGATTGACCGTAACAGTTACGCCCCATAGCGGCTACTTGCGGAACTTAAAAATAATTTCCAGCGATTTCTCTTAGCCAATTTACCTAATAATATTTTTTGCTCGAAGTCATACGATTAACGGTTACCGAGATATTGCCGGCGTTCAATCTTATTAGGTCACCCTGTACATATACAGACCAACCAGAAAACTAAAACGGTACCTAAAATCGGCATATAGAAGAGATCACAAGATAAAATCTTAGAGTCCCGCTACGACCTCCTCATATTTCGTCTGATTACTTCCAAGAATTTCATGATTTTCAAAATTTTCAATTTTCAATAAATTTCAATTTCTAAATTCTCAAAATTTTAGTAATTATTTAAATCATCAAATCCTCAAAAATGTTCTGTTTCCAGTTACAAAAAATTTCCACATTTAGTAATTAAAGTTTAAATCTATTAAATAATTTGAGTAATGCTGAAAATTACGAGATGTTTAAAAAATTTGAATAATAGAAAAAATAAACAAACTTGAATATCTAAATAATTTCTAAAAACTTCAAATATTTTTTTTACGAATACAAAAAAATAAATGCAGTTCCTAGCTTCCCATTTTATCCGTATTTTCCGAATTTTTTTACAACATTGCGACTTTACCTAGTCCTATCATTCATACTTACGAGGAACAAAATAGCGTAATATTGCCTATGACATTTAAATAACGATTTTTTGATCTTTTAAAATAGCACTACCTAAAGACCTTATAAATGTTATTTCTTTTCTAAAGCATATTGGACAGTATTATCGCATATAATATTCATGTATTTGTTACCGCTAATAACCTTTTGCGGTTGATGCTGTTACTTGTTTAAATAAAAAAATAGTTTCTTTAATTTTCAGGACTGAGTTACTCTACAGACCACCGCATAATCCCAGGGGCTTACGCAGCTGTAGGTGCAGCAGCTTTCAGTGGCGCCGTCACTCACACCATGTCAGTGTGCATGATCCTATTCGAGATGACGGGATCAATCGCTCACGCCAATCCGGTACTCATTGCCGTTCTCATAGCTAATGGTGTGTGTAGATCCCTTAAGCCCAGTATCTACGACTTGGATATTCAATCTAAAAAGCTACCGTATCTTCCAGATTTGCTGACAAACACCAGCGGTAAGTAAAAGCTATTCCCAGTTTCATTTAGTTGAGTTAGGACGGTAGCTAATTTGTTAGTAAGGTAAGTGTTGCAGTTTATTATGTTTTATTACTGTTTTGTTTTTTCCAGCTATATACGATGTTCACGTAGAAGACTTCATGATAACTGATGTGAAATTCGTTTACTTAGGAATGACATATAGCGAGTTGAAGGAATTGTTAATGACTAACAAAAACCTGAAGGTAAGGGACCATGATTACATAAAGTCTTACTTCTCATCCCGGAAGTTTATTTCCCCTATTCGATTATTTCTTTTATCCGTATTCAGGGTGGAAAGAGCCAAAAATGCTTTAAGCCTCTACAACAGATTCTCACAAATCGTGTATTGGATATATAAGAGGCCAGATTAAACCCCATCCCCACAGTTTGGTATCAGGGGCGTATCCAGACCTGAGTCTTGGGGCCTTGTGGGGGGTAGCGGGACATGAAGTTGTGTGTGCTTTCACCATTTTTTGTAATACCTTCATGAAGGACGTTGATGCAAGAGAAAAGGAAAATGTTAATAGTATTAAAACAAAAAGAAGATATAAATAGCAAGTGAAACAGTGGAGTATACGATATTTTAGGAAGATGAAATAAAAAATCTATTGATGCATTAATCAATTTTAATTTTACGGAATACAAATACTTAATATGTAATAGGTATATAATCCGTGAACATTTTATTGGCACAGCATACAAAATTAGACGATCATGAACACTCAACAGTCAGGTACCGTAGTAGCCACAACACATACTCCATTTTTTTTAATTAGTGTTTTAACTTTTCTAATCGGTGCAATTTTCAAAACAGAAGATTCATGAGTTTGGTAAATTTTTGTGACAAGTTACCACATTGTATAGGACATTAGAGGGATTTTGAGCCACTAAAAATTGGTACGACGCTATCCGTAAAACATTATTCTGAGCATGCGCAGTGTGTTTCGAATAACGGATGAGCGCGTGCCTTGTTTACAGTTTTTGTAACCGAAATCCACTCCGAAATCTGTGACGTGTATCGTTGCGTTATTTGACAATTGGCATTAACAATTATTGGACCTATTTGATTTTAACTTAACCTCACATTATGATCGATTGGTCGGAAATGTCCAAGAAATGTTACGTGCAGCAAGTCAACACCACTAGCAGAAAATGGATCACATCACAAGTAGAATAAAAAATAGGTTATGAAGGATCCCCGAAGCATGACATTTCAGATTTCACTACCATGGTTCAGTCCCGTGATGATCACACGCTGTTGCTGGAGACGCCTAACTTTTTAGCTTTTATTGGATAATACTGTCAAATAAAATTGACGGAAGAAAACCTGATCATTTTGTACAATGATAAACCACAAAATAAGTATTGTAGTTACTGCAAAAAAAAATTTTTCAGTGAGACAATTGCTTAAATAATAAGTCAAAGTTGGATCAAGTTTTTTTTTCAGAAATCTTTGGAGGGGGTAATTACTCCTGTTGCCCCCCCTCTTGTATACGCCTGTGTTTGGTATCTTTCAGTGAGGCTGACTTTTGCTTGGAAGGTAAAGGAGCGAGAGCTAGATCAGGTTTGCTGACCTTCAAAAATTAACACACCACAAGAATGTGACCCTGTCGTGGGTCGCTTGACACATTGCTAATCCAGATAACGGATAGGGTGACTCATCTGGCTAGAAAAGAGGTTAAAACTCCTGCATCGACCCTAGACCAGGGGTCGGCAACCTGCGGTTCTTTTGATGTCAAGATACGGCTCTCCAGTTCCACGCACAAAATTAATGATTATTTCATTTTCAAAAAATTCATATGCTTTGCAGTATCACTACAAATTGCATATCCTTTGATTCAATGTTGTTGTTCTAGCAGAGCTAGCTAAAATATATTTTACGTGATACATTTGTATATTTCTATAAGAATTCCAAGGTAGGCTTATTGCCGAGAGACTAGCCTAGAAGAAAAAATCTTGTGGTTGTGGCCAAAATTTGTAAACAAAGTACTCGTTACTGGAATGTCTGGAATGTCTGTTTGTCCCCTCATTTAGAATGTAACAGCCATTTTCTCACCTGGACCAAGTTGGTCTTTTAAAATCTTAGATCGAAAAATGTGCGTTTTCAAATCACAAATTTTGTAGTTTCGGGTGATTTAACATGTCAGGGTCGTCTTTGTTATAAGTTTGTATTTTACACTTGTGTGACCCGTGTTGTGGAAGACACCGATTTAAAATCAGCAATTTTTCTGACGTTTTTTGAGATTTGCGTTCCAAAGTCTATGGCGCAAAGCACATTGCTGTTTTTGCAAGCAAACCTTAAGCAAATAAACTTTAACGCCTTGAAGATGGCGATAAAGATTGCCAAAAGCTAGGCAGTTAACAACAGTCTTCTTTCTTTTAAAAATTTTGACTTTTGACTACGAAACCAAGATTTCTCTTCTTTATAAGAATAAATTAATATATTGTTTCATGTTTAAAGTTATTTATTTTGATTCATAAATGAAATAAAATTTTTATACCTACCTAATCCTAATTAAATGTAATAATGAAACAAAACGTTTAGCGGCTCTTTAAAGAATGGGAAATTTTGTAAACTATAACTTTTGGCACTTACCTCAAAGAGTTGCTGGCCCCTGCCCTAGGTTCATGCCAGAAACTGTAGGCGCCAGATTAATGTTGCCTTGAGTGGGCCTACAATGAACTGGCGAAATCTCGTATATAGAGAGATGATTACAGGAGAGTAGAAAGGTTTATAGCAGACCTGACCTTTGAACAAAGAAAAACGCTCAACCTCTTGGTGGGGGTTCTCGTAGACCATTGCCGGTTGAGCAGACATTTAATAATAATAATAATAATAATAATAATTTTCAACAGCAACACCCAAAAAATATTACATACAATAAATACCAACGTAATACCACAATTCTTAACACGCGACAGTAACCACTTATAGTTAACAGCCAAAAACTTCCGAAACGGTCTAATAACCACACAAGCAAAAGGTCAAAACCTAAATGGCAAATGCGAATCGAAAACGAAATTACCACAATCAGAAAGGAACTGACACACCTCGCACAATACACCAACAACAACAACCGTTCAAAACGCATACAGACAATAGATATACTCAAATCCAAGTCGCCCCAAAAATCAATACCAGAAATATCTGATACACTCAAACAAAAACTTGCAGTCTACGCAGCTCGACTACGCAGATACAATGAATCAAACGACAGAAAGGACGCTAATAACCTTTTTCAAAAAAGTGAAAAACGATTCTACCAAAAGATAACAACCGACAGCCAGATAACAGCAATAGAACTTCCTAGTAAACAAGAGTTAACTGAGTTTTGGGGAAGCCTGTGGTCAGAACCCAAAACACATAATGAAAACGCTTCATGGATCAGACAGGAAGAGGAAAAACATTAACATATAGCGGAACAGGGAAACGTTATTCTTACGCCAGAGGAAATAGCTGAAACAATAAAACATACTCACAACTAGAAGTGTCCAGGCGTGGATGTACAAAATTTTTGGTACAAGCAGTTCAGCTCAGTATACGAAGTGCTCACAGACCAAATTAATAAAGCCATACTCCAACCGAATAGGCTTCCCAAATTCCTCACGCAAGGAATAACGTATATAAAACCCAAAAACGCAGATACCAAGAACCCTGCCAACTATCGCCCAATCACTTGTCTTCCCACCTTGTACAATATCATCACCGCAACAATATGCAGAAGAATTGAACAACACCTCACGGAAAACAGCATCCTGACTGAAGAACAAAAAGGATGTAGAAAACAAAGCCAAGGATGCAAGGAACAACTTATAATTGATAGTGTGATCATGGAGCAAACCAGAAAAGAATACAGGAACCTTCTCTACATGGATGATATAGAACTATATGCCGCCATAGAAGTGCAAGTGAGAGAATTACTCAAAATAACAGAAGTTTGTTCGTCGGATATCAAGATGGAATTTGGCATGAGTAAATGCAAGGTGCTTCACATCAATAAAGGCCAATGGAAAAACCATCCCGAACAGGAAGTAGTAACTGGTCAGGCGCAAGACAACATGGACAAGGATGAAACGTACAAGTACCTGGGTATCAATCAAAACGTTAAGATAGACCACACAAAAATCAAATCACAACTAACGCAAGAGTTTAAAGACCGCCTTATTAGACTGTTAAAAACGAAACTAAGTTCTAGAAATCTTACAAAAGCTATCAACACATTTGCTATACCAATCCTAACATATTCATTTGGCATTATCAAGTGGTCGCTCACTGACGTAGAAAACTTCCATATACTTGTAACGGTTCACCCGTTTTCAAAATTATTTTTACATTATTTACTTGGCTACCATATACAAATAGTTTACAACTTCCATTTTTAGCTACTGCTTCCTCATTATACTAGTACATTTTTATAACTATTTTGCTTCTCACCTCTACCTTTTTCCCATCTCTACTTCCTTGAGCTGCAAATATTGTTAATTATACACCGCCTGCGCATATCTAATGAGTGGGGATATGCTCTTGCTCTCCACCAAGGTTACCTTTTATGTCGAAACACATACCTCCTTCCTTTTGCGTTTTGAACTGAAACAGTTAACAGCTAACGTAATTATGTCTCTCTAAGACAATCTTTTGTGTCTGTGCCATTATGTCTTAATCAAGGTAATCATAACGATTTAATTGCTAAGGTTTCCCACATTTTCATTGCTTCTGCATATTTATCTTATCTTATCTTGTGTAGGAATGTGATTTTTCTGATTTATACATTTCTTTTCATGAACATGTGATGGCGAACATCTTAATCTTTAAATATCAAGTCAATCATACACTGTATATTTATTAATTATCTAACAAAAGAGTCGCTGAACACTATTCTTTATTTCTAGCCATATATTTTTGTGTTACGATGCCTTATCTTGTGTGTATTTAATGTTTCACATTTTTTTTTATGACATTCCTTACGTAAAAATACCTATCACTCAGATTTGCTAATCGAGAACGCAATGAAAAGATCTTTTGGACATTTTTGTAATTTTGTTTTACAAGGCGTGAGGAGAAAGTTTGTAAATTTTTGAACATACTTTGTACGTTTATTTTATTTATCACTATACATCTGAAAAGATCCGGTAGGACTGAAAATGCAAAGTATTTAAGATTTTTTTTTAAACTATTCGCTCTTGTATATATCTATATTTTTTTTTAATCTTTACCATGTGAACATTTGAAAGTTATCTGCTTTTTGGCTTTTTAATTCCCCCAAGCTACTTCATAGATTTGTTTCTGAAGTATATGAATGCAATTTATCAAAATGTAAGAACGCATGAAGATCCATACTTCAGGAACAGATCGTGAAGTCCTGTGAAGTTCTCCACAAGGTGCTAATACCAGCCATAACTCTTTCATAGGAGAACCATCTTTCTTGGTCGGGGTGCCACCATGAAGACCTAACTTCTTTTTTGTCGGGGTGCCACAATGAAGCCACCTTTTTGGTCGGGGTGCCACCATGAAGACCTAACTTCCTTTTTCTCGGGGTGCCACCACCAAAGCCACCTTCTTTTTCTCGAGTTGCCAAAATGAAGACACCACACCTTTGGGGCACCACCTGAACTCCTGAAAAAGCCAGCCTTCTCTGGAGCACCACCTTCCTTTTCGAAGGGCACTACCACCAGGACTTCCCTTGAAGCTAAGTTCTTTTTTTAAAAAAATAAAATGTACTGCATTCGTATATATACTAAAATAAATCTTTATTAAACCATTGTTGTCCTAGTTTTCATTTCTTGGCGGCTAACGAGACTCACACATTCACGCACACACGCACGCACCTACATACCCTAGTCTCATGCAAACTGATTGAGCTACTGGTTGCTATGAGTAATAAAAGTGTTGGCTGGTCGTTCATGACCAAGCAACATTTCTATTGTTACAAATTGGCGCTGCCAACGTGTGGCCAGACATGGGTATGTCTGGTGGTGTGCGTTGTGAGTCTTGTAGCTGTCTTGAAGTGAAAATTGGACATCTTTTTCAAAATTCCATTTCGGCTCATTGACTCAAAATTCCATTTAATAATTTTTTTTTGGATGCAGTACTTTCATTTGGCATATATATTTTATCATTTAATTTTCTTTAACTATTATCAGCTTAATTTTTTTTGTAGTTTTCAGGGTGATTGTTGTTCCAAATTTTCTATTTTCAAAATTTTTCTATTGAGGTATATTTGAAGTTATTTAAAATTTTCTATTGATTTTTGTCTATTAGTGTATTTCATTTATGACTGAGATTTTATTTCCTAATGCATTATTTTTTGTACTGTCTTGAGACATTTCGCGTATGCGTTAATTTATAAATCTGAGCGTATGTTGTAAATGCTTCTCTAAGATATCTGGCGTTTGGATATTATTCTCAGGTCATAAACATATACCTACAGTTTTTTGTATGGTTTGTTTTTTTTTGTAGCTATACGTTTTGTGTGGTATTTGGACAACATTTCACTACATTTTTCTTTGGTAATTTATTATTTAGGTACATTCATTTAGTAACTGATTTATACGTTGAAATTTTCATAAGCTGACTTTAGTTTTTTGTTATTTATAAAAGGGTGGTTATATATGTGCAATTATATACTTGCATATATATTTAATTTTCTTGATTAACACATGAATTGAGGCACACACACATATAAAATATATTGATATGTCACAAAAATTTTTTTGATCATTTATTAAGTAAATGCTTGTAGGTACTTTGTTTTTTTCTGTGTTACGATTGTTTTCATTCTGGGGTTTTATTGATGTGTAGTTGTTTTATCTGGCAAATATTTTTGATGTTAGTTAGAGCATTTGAGTCTCTGTTTTGTTTTGATTGAAAGACTGATAAGGGCAGTCGTATTTGTTGAGGCCAGATAAATAATTTTAAAAGTTTTGAGTATTGCTCCAGAATACTAGTTTCTAATGTTTTCAAGTACATACATGCTCGAGTGTTTTTTTATCTTTTGATGAAGTGTTTAATATTTTTAGTATTGCACTTCTTGTTAGCTTTTGTCTCTCCATTTTCTAGTTGAAGTATTATTCAGAGGTAACCATGCGTATCACTAAACTAGTTCTGATTCAGATAGTGGTCAGTACTTTTGTTTGTTTCATGTATAGTTTTTGTTTATAAGTCCTAGTTATAAAATTTCATGCGCCCTGCTGTACTGGGCGAAGATGCGGGACGTCTGAAGGGAAAATGCACCGCCATTCTCACTTCAAGCGTCAGTGTCAGAGAAAGAATTAGCCAGCGCCCCTCAAAAATTCTAGGCGGCAGTAAAAGTCTGCCAATAGACCTCTTAGGACACTTAAAACCGTTGTTATGCAACTTTATGAACTCCCACTGGTCCCAAAAATTCAAACGCCCTGCTGTACTGGGCGCGGACGCTTAATGTTTGGAGGGAAAATGTACCACCATTCTCTCTTCAAGCATTGGCATCCAAGAAGAATTAGCCAGCGCCACTCAAAAATTCTAGGCAGCAGTAAGAGTCTGCTAATAGATCTCCTTAGGACATTTAATATCGTTGTTAACCAACCTTATGCGTTATCGTAGTCCCAAAATTTCATGCGCCCTGCTGTACTGGGCGAAGATGCGAGACGTCTGAAGGGAAAATGCACCGCCATTCTCACTTCAAGCGTCAGTGTCAAGGAAAGAATTAGCCAGCGCCACTTGAAATTCTAGGCGGCAGTAAGAGTCTGACAATAGATCCCCTTAGGACATTTAAGACCGTTGATAATCAACTTTTTGAACTACGTTAGTCCAAAATTTACTTTGTGACAATTATACTTTAACATCGATTTCCAAATTCTGAGCAAATTTAAATTTAACCTTACTGAACATTTGTGAGCACACTCTTGAGTTTTTACTGATATTTTTGATAGTTCTTAAAACTTTGATTAATCAATTTAATTTGCAGTATAAATTTATTGCATTCCGTAGTATATTGTAATATATTTTCAGAAATATTATTTGTTATGGAATTTTTTTTTCCAAATTTTGTGTTATAGAGACTGATGTAAGTCCTATGACGTTTCTTGGATCGAAAGCGCTTTTCTTGTATGCATTTTCTGTTCACGTGTCTGTCGTAATATGCATACTTATAAATCTGGCGTATTTCGGGCAGCTCTTGAAACCTCTGGCGTAGAAGAAACACTTTTGATATGGTACATTGTAATGTACTTTGGTTGTTGGTAGATTTCTGAAATCCTATGATCATTTATGCGATGTCATGTCATTTCAACTTTATGTAAATTTTTAAATTTTTACTCATGAATAAAATCATCCCTGATTGTTGCTATCCTCTTGAGTGCATACTGGTATGCGATCCTATAAATTTGTAGCGTACTTGATGCAGCTTTTGTAGGTTTGCGATTTTCATGTGTGATTTGTTTTCATGGTACTTGTTCAATGTTCATTATAGTAGATTTCTTGTGACTTTAAAATCACTTTAAAATTTACGGCTTTAAAAAAAAAGGTCACTTAGCTCTCATGAACGAAATTACCCCTGATTGTCTCTATCCTCTTTAGTTATCCTGGTATGCGTTTCTATAAATCTGCAGCGTACTTGGAATGACTTTTGTAGGCCTGAGATTTTCATGTTTAGTTTCTTTCATATGATCTGTTTATCACAGTTTAGTTTTTTAAAATCACTTTGAATTTATAACTTTACGATTTTCGCTTTGCACTCATAATTTGATGTGAGTTTGTTACAATTTTAGTAATCTGATATTTGATGGATTAAAATCTTGGTACCATTTCTTGAAATTTTGCATTTAATCTTCGCTTTTTGCTTATTTGAACTTTTAATCGAATTAGATCCTTGTGCTTACATGCTCACAAATAGTTCAAGCTTTTGATTGTTATTGTATTTGCTTATGCAATCTTTAATAGTTTTTTCTTGATTAGATCTTAAACTTACACTGATTTTTGGATTTTTTTTTTTGGAATCAATTTATTAATGAACATTAGATCTGTGATACTTATTACACTTAAGCAATTTTGCCTATTTTAAATTGTCACATGATGTATGAATTTTTCCTTGGATGTACTTTTCTGAATTCAATATGGTGTATAATTTTCCCTAAATTTATTTTTGAATCCAATTTGAGGACTAAATTTTCCCTGAATTGATTTTGGAATTTAATCTTGTTAAGCCTTTATGAATTTATTCTTTTGAGTTCAATATGACACAACACTTCTCTGAATTTACTTTGTTGCTTATCATTTGAAAACTTTCATGTAGGTATTTGACTTTGAAATGATATCACTCAAGCACCTATGTTTGATTACTTTTTTCTTTGTAGTCTTATTTTAGACTGCTGGCGCCCAACATTTTTTTTGTTGATCACTGAATCATAATGCTCTTTATCGAATCAGAACAATACTGGATTATTTCAAGATCTTTTATCGAATCAGAACATCACTGGATTGCAAATTTTTTTTATTGAGTCAGAACATTACTGAATTATAGTTAGTACTTAGAAAATATTTTGATCAAAATTTTAAATTTTATTTTGGGTTTTCATAGAGGCACTTATGGTTTTACAATTTTTTTTCATTTAATATTTCATAAATGGAAATAGTTTGGTCTTATACTTATGCTTTAGAGATCTGAATTTTCTCTTAAGTCTGTTCAGCGGAATATTTTACAAACTTTTGTTGAGAATATTAAGGGTATCCCAGTTTCTTTTGAGAATTACTTATGGTTATTTGGGATATTTAGATTTTGTATAGGTATCGAACTTATAGTTATTTTAGTGAGTCTTGAAACTCTTTGTCTTTTGTCAAAGTTTTGACGAGTTTTTTCTTTAGGTCTTAAGTATATTAGGGTTTGATAGGTTGCGTACATTTGTCTTTTTTACTTCACAACTTATTACCTTCATTGTGTAGTACATATTCAGTGCAGCTTCACTGTACTTTTAAGCGAGTTGGTGCTATAACCATCCCTCTTGTTTGGTAGACTTGAGGCTATCTCTTTTTCTTCCCATTTCTCTTCCAACACTTTTGTTTTCTACCTGCGTCTTCTTGCTCTTTCATGCACCTTGATAGACTTTGTAGGTGGTAGATTACTACAAATTCTTGAGATTTGCATGGGGAAGCACGAAAACATAATCTGACTTTGTTATCAGGACAAGTGGTTGATTTTGATCCGTCACTGATAACTTTAACTTTACTCTCTTTAAAAAAAAAAAATTCTCGAATGCTTCTCAAATTTTTTTTTTTCGTTAAGTGGGGCCGAGTGTAACGGTTCACCCGTTTTCAAAATTATTTTTACATTATTTACTTGGCTACCATATACAAATAGTTTACAACTTCCATTTTTAGCTACTGCTTCCTCATTATACTAGTACATTTTTATAACTATTTTGCTTCTCACCTCTACCTTTTTCCCATCTCTACTTCCTTGAGCTGCAAATATTGTTAATTATACACCGCCTGCGCATATCTAATGAGTGGGGATATGCTCTTGCTCTCCACCAAGGTTACCTTTTATGTCGAAACACATACCTCCTTCCTTTTGCGTTTTGAACTGAAACAGTTAACAGCTAACGTAATTATGTCTCTCTAAGACAATCTTTTGTGTCTGTGCCATTATGTCTTAATCAAGGTAATCATAACGATTTAATTGCTAAGGTTTCCCACATTTTCATTGCTTCTGCATATTTATCTTATCTTATCTTGTGTAGGAATGTGATTTTTCTGATTTATACATTTCTTTTCATGAACATGTGATGGCGAACATCTTAATCTTTAAATATCAAGTCAATCATACACTGTATATTTATTAATTATCTAACAAAAGAGTCGCTGAACACTATTCTTTATTTCTAGCCATATATTTTTGTGTTACGATGCCTTATCTTGTGTGTATTTAATGTTTCACATTTTTTTTTATGACATTCCTTACGTAAAAATACCTATCACTCAGATTTGCTAATCGAGAACGCAATGAAAAGATCTTTTGGACATTTTTGTAATTTTGTTTTACAAGGCGTGAGGAGAAAGTTTGTAAATTTTTGAACATACTTTGTACGTTTATTTTATTTATCACTATACATCTGAAAAGATCCGGTAGGACTGAAAATGCAAAGTATTTAAGATTTTTTTTTAAACTATTCGCTCTTGTATATATCTATATTTTTTTTTAATCTTTACCATGTGAACATTTGAAAGTTATCTGCTTTTTGGCTTTTTAATTCCCCCAAGCTACTTCATAGATTTGTTTCTGAAGTATATGAATGCAATTTATCAAAATGTAAGAACGCATGAAGATCCATACTTCAGGAACAGATCGTGAAGTCCTGTGAAGTTCTCCACAAGGTGCTAATACCAGCCATAACTCTTTCATAGGAGAACCATCTTTCTTGGTCGGGGTGCCACCATGAAGACCTAACTTCTTTTTTTGTCGGGGTGCCACAATGAAGCCACCTTTTTGGTCGGGGTGCCACCATGAAGACCTAACTTCCTTTTTCTCGGGGTGCCACCACCAAAGCCACCTTCTTTTTCTCGAGTTGCCAAAATGAAGACACCACACCTTTGGGGCACCACCTGAACTCCTGAAAAAGCCAGCCTTCTCTGGAGCACCACCTTCCTTTTCGAAGGGCACTACCACCAGGACTTCCCTTGAAGCTAAGTTCTTTTTTTAAAAAAATAAAATGTACTGCATTCGTATATATACTAAAATAAATCTTTATTAAACCATTGTTGTCCTAGTTTTCATTTCTTGGCGGCTAACGAGACTCACACATTCACGCACACACGCACGCACCTACATACCCTAGTCTCATGCAAACTGATTGAGCTACTGGTTGCTATGAGTAATAAAAGTGTTGGCTGGTCGTTCATGACCAAGCAACATTTCTATTGTTACATACTCATCCGAACAGAACTCACAAAATACAGAATTTCACATCCCAACGCATGCAAGGAAAGGCTCACCATAGACAGAAAACAAGAGGGCAGAGGAATTATAGATATACAGTCACTTCATGCAAAACAAATAAAATCACTCACCACATACACGCACAACAAGAAAAAATAAACACCTGGTCGCAGAAGGCACTCCACGGCAGACATAGATACCGTGTTACACAAGACCACATTAATGGCTAGCTCTTTCTGGAAACGGAAGGTCGTATGCTTGCTATCCAGGACCAAGTGATTACGACACGAAATTACAAGAAGTACATAATTAAAGATCCATTCATTTCTGATGATAATTGCAGAAAATGCCACCAACAGAAGGAAACAATAGAACACATAACTAGTGGATGCAAAATTCTCGCTGGAACTGAGTATACAGCCAGACATAACTCTGCAGCCAAAGTCATACACCAAGCACTAGCCACAACAAACAAGCTAATTGAAAACACAGATCCATATTATAACTACACACCGACCTCAGTACTCGAGAACAATCAATTCAAACTATACTGGGACATTGAAATACAAACAGACAATACCATCCCAGCAAATAGGCCAGATATAGTTTTCCAGTCAAAAACAGACAAAGTGATCTACTTAATAGATATTGCGATTCCCAATGATATGAACATCCAAAACACCTACGCTGGGAAGATATCTAAATACACCGATCTCGCCATAGAAATAAAACGACTACGGAAACAAAACAAAGTTGTCATTGTCCCCCTCATTATGTCGATCTCAGGCCTTACTCCAATTACATTTACGCCACACCTGCAACAATTGGGCCTGGAGGAAAAGTTACATAAAACCTTCCAAAAATCTGTAATCCTTAAGACCTGTAGCATTGTACGGTCCTTCCTGAACTCAGAATAATAATAGGTCAGGTATTGACTTGGCACAGCCCGTCAATACTTGTTACTACCGCAACCATGCGAGAAAAAATAAGATAATAGTCCTTATTGAAGCATATACAGATATACTCCAAATGGCGGAGTTCACTACAACAGTGCTCTTCCACGCAACCATTATCATTCGTGAAATTGGTAAACGAGTCCATCTACTCCAGGTGTTGGAACGAAGTTGGAATATTGCTCCACTTCCAGGCAGCTGGTGATGTGTATCGCAACCTTATGTCGTAGGGACATTCACGAAAAGGACTGGTAGGGTCGAGAAAAATGTGTTCTCCAGCAGACAGTGAGAGAGGATTTTTAGTATTGCTTCCACGGGGTTTGGCAAAGATGACCTCCTCGCGTGGTATTCTGAGAAAGCCAAAGCGCTTTAAACCTGTTGATTTCAAACTTCAAGTGACGTTATTTTGATTATGGGCTAGTAAGCGCGATAGACAAATTCCTTTTATACTTTCTAGGTGTTTCCTTTAGTTGAGCATCCTCAAAATATGACCCTGCAAGGTTCTATATCCTGACACGAACTCATTCTCTTATTGGACCGCAAAATAGGTCTGCAGAAGAGGAGGAATTTTATTCCTAGTCCACATGTACGAAGGTGAGCTAAGCTTTAAGAAAATGTTTGTATGGGTTTCATGGCGAAAACATTGAAAATATGTGCCTAAAGTTTTTAATAGTTTTGAGGCCTCGGATCACCTACCATATTTCTTTGAAACGGGAAAAATCTGAGGTGGGGTGCTGAAAGCCTGAACGTCTAGCGCTGGGACGTATTTTTTTAAATACTTTAAACTTAAAATGCGTGGGTAGCACCGATCCAATCCGCTAGAAGCGCTAGACCTGATTATTTGTGGAATGAAAGGTGCTTGCTTACTCCGCAAGAGGGAGATAATTCTAATCATTTGGTTTACAAAATCGAATCGGCTCGAACCCAGCCGGTACACTTCATTTTTACGATTTTTCTGTGAACCAAATGATTAGAATTATCTCCCTTTGCGGAGTAAGCAAGCACCTTTCATTTCATGAAATCCTGGCCGAGTGAGAACTCATACTCCAGTAATAAAGAGAGCTGTCGCGCAAATGTTGGTGGGAGATTCACACTCACCCAACAGCCGAGTGCCGACTAGATCTCTGGATAGTTCTCTAACAGTGGTTTGCACCAGTCATAGCTAAAGTTGTAATTAAAGTTAAGCCTTAATTAAAGAGCGAATTGCTTTGCACCGGTCGTAGTTAGCGTCAAACTTATAATTAACTTTAAGCCAAAGGCAAAGTAGAGTTTAACTTTGACGTTTGTTGGCTTAACTTTTGACATTTGTGGGTTTAACATGTTCTGACAGGTCACTACAGAAATAAGTTTGGTTAGTTTGTGAAATGTATTTTATAAAATGATTTCTATATTCTATAAGCAATTATGAATCAAAATAGATTACTTGAATTCAATATCAAGTCGTGAGGAACTGAGAATACCATAACCTCAATCTACAACTATACAAAGCTGATTCTGGAATTGGACAAGTATCACTGTTGTAAGACACGGTGTTATGGTTTATGAGAGTTTTTTGTGTTTTCAACAGCATTTTGGTCATTGTTGTTAATGCTGTCTTGTTCAAGGAGTCTATCTTAGCAGGTAAGTAAATCAGTTATTTAAAACGCTGTAATTTATGAGATAATGGGCGATCAAAACTTGGATGGATTTTGAAAACAGCAAAGATAAAACGTTTATTTGTAAATTACAGTTATCACATTCACTAGGGGACAGTTGTTTGATAATGCATCTTAGTCGCCCAATGTTTACCATATAAAGAAAATAAATTGATCTGTGAATTATTTTGTTTGCAGCAAGATGCAGTATTATTATGTGAATAGCTATCACAGTAGTAGTTATTACTGTAAAAATTAGAATGCAAGTGTACTCCCATTCTTACTTGGACTTCATTTAATTCATTTTCATCACCCATTAGTTAATTTCCTCCTATTTTAAATAAAAATATTGTTTATTTCAGGAACACAGATAATAATGAATACTTCAACAGACTAGTGAAAAACTGAAGCCTCTTTATTAACAAAACCTGAGTAATTTGAATAATATTGACCCATACTGTATTTTTGAGGACTGCGGCAGCACATCACTGTTGTGTGTTCCACCGATCACCTTTTTTGACAAGACAGAAATTAATCTCTGTGAGCATGTTATGCAAACTATCATACAAAATACATATTTTTAACAAGGCATGCTGTATCTAGACACCATTTTATATCACATATTAGCTACTGATACTATGAAATATTTTATATTTTGTTATATGAGAAGTTATAAGAAAGTGATTTTTCATTTTTCTCCACATTTTATTGACAGATATAATATATGGATAACATATGCATGTATTGGTTCTATTAATTTCACAGTATGTGGAAGATATTAGTATTTAGTTTCTATAAAGCCATCACAATGAAGCTCTGAACGCATAACATTCTGTGCTCTTCGCCTCCTGGTATCGGCCTGTCTATTCTGTCTCAAATACTTGGCAAGCCAAATTATTTTTTTTTCACACCTGCAATAACAAAAAGCAAGTACTTTGTAGTAGTGCATATACAACAAATCTGTTTTAATAGAGAAGTTGATAGTCATAATATGTATAAATTGTTTTGTTGCATACTGTATCACTTGCTTCGGAAACTTATCTTAAGGTTATGCCAAAAGATTACTGTTTTAATTGATTCATTCCATGAAGCCACCTATATATACATATAAAAATTGTAATTATTACCCATGAATGGACATTTTGCTGGTTTAACAATATAATTGTATAATAAAGGTGTCTTTAGTTAACCTCAGCACTTTGGACATTTCTATATATTTTTACTTACCACAAACAGATCCAACATAAATGTTATTACTCTGATGTCTTCTGTAGCCACTCCTATACAAGAGGATCCAGAATTAAGAGACCTAAAATCCACCAAATGTTGGTCACTGCAATCAACTATTTCACAGACAAAATCTTACCTAAAGAAGTACATTTACTTCAAGGATTTACTTTTACCACTGTTGTCATGTTCTGTCAGTTGGATATTTATGATAATGGGTTATCAATTAATGAAAATGAATCTAAAAATACTAAAATGTATCCGAAATTTCTTAATCAAAACAAATAGCCTCAGTTGAAATTGAAAAATAATGTTTGAGACTTTTGACAGCCATCAACTATCAGAGAACATCAAAAATACGACACGATTGCCAACGTAAAATCTGAAATTCGTTAAATTTCCCTGTAAAAAAAAGTTAACTCATAATTAAAGTTAATCATGACCGGTGCAAAGACATACAACTTTAAGCCTTAATTAAAGTTAAGCTTTGATTAGTTAAGCCAAAAGTTTAAGTATGACTGGTGCAAACCACTGTAAGAGATACGGGGGAGTGGTGGGTGTCGACGGAGTCGATACCTTGTCGTCGGCGCTGTGTATCGGCTTCACCACGGCGCACCGTGGTGTAGTTGGTATCGCGTCGGCCTAGAATGCCGGAGAGGCTGGTTCGAATCCCTTCATTTTTCCGATTTTTCTGCGTACCAAATGATCTGATTATTTGTATTATTGATATTCTCACATTTCTTCAGTTCAGTTGATAATATTCTAAACATTTTATGTAAATGTTGGAAATGGAAGGCATCAACCAGATGAAAGCGAGAACGTTGAAGTCATTCCATATAGAAGAAGGGGTACTATCAAACCTATAGACGATTCAACCGATTCAGACACCGAAGAAACCAAAACAGATGAGAAAAAGCAAGGAAATGAATCACCTACTGAGGAGCCTGAAGAATCTGACAAGTATAAGCAAGTAGAAAGTGAGGTAAAGTGTCATCTTGTTTCTACTAGCTTTACACAAATACAGAATTAAGTAAGCGTACTTATATTTATACTACTCATTTTATTTGGTTTGTTGCAATGGAAACACATTTATGTTCTTGGACGACGAAAGAAGAAGAAGAAGAAGTTCAATACCATTGTCACCTATGCCAGAGAAAAGACCGATGTCAACTATATCGATGACTTATCTAGAAGTGATGAGTACACAAGTTTTTCTTTAGTATACTGGGTTTTGCGTATCAGTATTTAAGCTGTACATGGAAGTTATGGAACATATGCCATCAATGCTGTTTTCTTGCTGCTTCTCAGCAACTATTGGCAAATTTAAGCTCAAATAAGTACAAAAATTGTTTGGGAAGGGACAGAAGGTGAGGCAAAAGAATGTGGAGCAAAAATAGTTCTATTGTCAGATGCTCCGCTTGACGATCACCACGTTCACGATCCGCTGTTTTCAGTATTTTCCTATAGTGTTTCTGAACGATAATAAAAGTACTCTACAACACGTGCTTTCATAACATGTACTGCTGTATGTACTGCAATATTTTCAATTAGAAACTTATACTACGTTTCCACGGGCTTTCAAAACAGTTTTCAAAACGTTTTGCGATTTTGGATTGTCGGTGTTTCCACGATAGGTTTTGAAACGATTTTCTAAACGCACTCAAAACGTTTCCAATTGACACTTCACAAATGTCATTTTCTAGTTCTACAACCTATTTTGTTGTTTAAGTATTATGAATCTCTAGCTTCGAATTTCAAATAAACTTCAACAAATCGACAATAATATTATATTATTAGACAGCAACGCACTACGCACGGTCCATTTCAAAACGAAAGTGACAGTTGGTGTTTCCACGACATTTGGATCTCGATACGATCCCAAAAAATAGCGAATCGACCTTGAACAGGAAACGTTTTGAAAACGTATCCAATTGACGTTTCCACGATATATTTCAAAACTCAAAACGTTTCGAAAGTCCGTGGAAACGAAGTAATAGCTATTGAAGAACAACAGTATAGACCGATGTCAGCTATATCGATGACTTATCTAGAAGTGGTGAGCACACAAGTTTTTATTTAGTATACTGGGTTTTGCGTATCAGTATTTAAGCTGTACATCGGATCGAACATATGCCATTAATGCTGTTTTTCTTGCTGTTTCTTAGCAACTGTTTACAAATTTAAGCTCAAATGAGTACAAGTATTGTTTGGCAAGGGACAGAATGTGAGGCAAAGGAATGCGGAGAAATATAGTTCACGATCTACTGTTTTCAGTATTTTCCTATAATGTTACTGAACGATGATAAAAATACTCTACATCACAAGCTTTCATAACATGTACTGCTGCATAATACATGTACTGCAATATTTTCAATTAAAATATATAATTATTAAAGAACAACAGCATAAATATTTCGGAACAAGAAAAGGGTTGAAAAGTATTTGAGATAATCTGCTATACTTCCGGGAACACCGTAGGCTATCGACAGCTGAATGGTCGCTTGCCCGACTGTGCGCCCCTCCCCCCTCCATTTCCGCCTCATTCGTCTCTCGGTCGAACAATCCATACATTGTAGAAATACAGGCTAACATATCGTGTGATTGGATATATGAAGGTTTCTCGACAATAATAGCAGTTATGTTAACCTTATTTGTACCTACGCATATTTGGATGACTTCCATGACTGATTAAATTTCGTTGTTTCAGTATAACACGCAAATCTGCGATCCTCCTATGAGTGAACAGAAAGCATGGGAAGAGAACCAATTGAACACAGCATGTAGGATAGATCAAGCGCCTTTTCGGCTTGTGGAGCGAACTTCGTTGCTCAATGTGCACTACTTTTTCTCCCGGTTGGCTATCAACCTTTCCTACGTTACTTCGATAGGTATTCTATCATTTATTTATTATCAGACGATAACAATATTAGTTGGGATATCTTTTAATTGGAAACAAATATACTACTCGCAAGTGGTAGGAATAAATACAATATTCAACGAACTCATTTGCCATATTAGTTTATAAAAAAATACAACAGATCAATAATGGCTGGGGCTTCCATGTTGACGAATGCACTCCTCTAGCCTACGCGACATACTCGTAATCTGGTTGTTGATAAACTCTAGATGTGCAGCCTCCCAAGCTGCCCTCACATCATGTTTCAGTTCCTCCAGCGTGGTCGGAGGATAGGGTAAATCGCCGATGCGCGATGTATCGAACCATCCAATCCCATACTTTTTCAATGGGCGATATATCGGGTGATCGTGGAGGACAGGGGAGTACCCTGACCTTAGCTTCCTGTATGAACCTCGTTTAACCTCATCTACTACCTTGCAATATGAGGACCTACATTACCTTACTGAAAGAAACCCTGTTCGAGGCCTCGGACATATGGAAGGGAAATTGGTTCTAACACCTCATTCACATAACGATGCGAAGTCATTGTGCCACGAGTCACAAGTGAAGGTGACTTGCTGTTGAATGCAATGGCACCCCAATCCATCAAACTAATAGGACGGTGTACATGGCGCTCAGCGGCAAACTGGAGATCACCACGTTCACTCCTCGTCGTCTTATACGTTGGTGTCCCCAGATAAAACCTGGACTCGTCGGAGAAGGCCGTCTGATACTATTCAGCATGCCATTTCGATGTTCTTGTCACAGATCTAACCATTGGTGACGATGAGTTGCAGTGAGTGAAAGCATTAGATGCGGACAATATGATCCTAACCCAATTTCACTCAATCTGTGGTACACCATGCGGATTCGAATGGTTATTCCTATAGCTGCGTACCAAGCATCAGCAACAGCTCGAGTGGATGGCATTCTGACGATTTTGCCGGTCTGTAGTTCTTTTACGCGCTCCATAACATCTAGCTTGCTGCATTCGCCCTTCTGCACCACGTTCCCTGTCGTCTTCTAGGGGGCATTTCCATACAACCAACTGGCCTCTCGCCGCATTTACAACAGATATAATCGTTTTTGAATCGACAAAAAGCCATGCTTCGTTTTTACCCTTTCCCAGCAGCCGCAGTACTCTGGTATTTAGGCTCTGCCTATGCGGTCTGGTCAGTTATATATAAAAAAAGATGCCTTGTAAGTGAATAGCGTTTGAATGAACAAAAAGTGTTAGGTACATGTGTACTGCCAATTTTCCCAAATATCCCTTATTTATTTCACTTGCGAGTATAGTTTAACTTGTGTCGTGTATGTTCTACGATAACAAAGAAAATGGTAGTTTTCCTTGAATTTTTCCACAGAATCACCGATATGTATATATGTTACCTTTGCTTCTTGTTCGGCAGGTAGGCTGGTGGGAGTCGTCAGCTTAAAGGAACTCAGACAAGCTACAGAGGATGCAAATAGTGGCAGTCCGCCAAAGAGAGCCAACAGAGAGCAGACAAACATGTTCGCAAGCAGTTCCTTCAATGGCAGATCACCAGATCACTCAGTGACCATTCCATAGGAGAAATCACGATTGTGACATCATTTTTGGTTATAGAATCATTTATATTTTTTTTCTTATTCTAAGTATAATAATCTTGGGTCGCGTTTCATCCACAATAAAAGTTACAGCACACTGTTTAGCTGGTGTTTACTCAATTTTTTTTTTATTTGTGTAAACTAAAAGTTGTACTTTAGCAGAAACGTCAAGGTTCAGAATATGGAGTACAGTAATTTTTTTCAAATTGCCTTGCTTGACAAGTAAAAACCCCTGTTATTATTCATCACCATAGTTACAAAATGTTGCAACAGACATGTTGTAGCAATAAAAGCGCTGATTGGTGATGAGCCACCAACCAACATATTGCCCATAGCAACCAGTATGAGATAAGGGTATGTGGGTGCGTCCGTGTGTGCGTGAGTCTAGCTAGCCGCCAAGAAATGAAAACAGGGCAACAATGATTTAATAAAGATTTATTTCATATATATGAATGCAGTACATTTGTATTCTATCTGATTTTTTGAAAAACAAGAACTTAACTTCGGAGGGAAGTCCAGGGAGTAGTTCTCGTGGTGCCCTTCCGAAGAGAAGGTGGTGCTCCACAGAAGGTGTTACATGCTGCTTCGAAAGGAGTTCTGGTGGTGTCACCCCAAAGAAGTGTTCATGATGGTGGCACCCCGGAAAAAAGGTGTTCTTGATGGTGGCACCCCAAAAAAATGTAGTCAAGTTGATTGACTCAGTACTTCCCACACATTCCGATGATACCAGTTTTATTATTTTCCCACAGCATGACACTATAGTCTAGATGCCCCTATGTTCGCCCGACCGCAAAAAAGGTGTTTTAATCTTCTAGGTGCTTCTTTCACAGGTCAGTGGACTATATAATCATGAATACAAAAAATTTTTGAGTTTTACAAACCCCCACCCCCGAACCACCCCAATTTCACCCCCAACCAAAAGAATTTTTAAAACGATCAGGAACCCCTAAAACGTCTAAAACGAAGTTTGAGGTGTTTTTTATATTTTTAGTTTTTTTATTATTGCCGCGCCGCCACTGAAATGCTTTCTAAAAACCATACGCGCTTTCCATACTCGTCGCGGTAATAAATCTGTGTCAAAATGTCATTAAAATCAATTCAGAAGTTTCCACGTAACACAATACAAAACGATCCAAAGTAATACTCGTATGTATTTTGTATGCATCAAGAGTTCAAGTCCCTTGGTTCCTGTAATACACAAGGCAATGTTCGGATGGACCTAAAAAAGTGTATTATACCGCTAGGTCTTTCTCTCTCAGGTCGGTAGACATCCTATTATGAGTGCAACAAATTCTTCAGCTTTACAACCCCCCACCCCCCAACCACCCCAATTTCTCCCCCACCCCAAATAAAAGTAGAAAATGACCAGGAACCCCTAAAACACCTAAAAACGAAGTTTGAGGCGTATCTGAAATTTTTTGTTTTTTACTAATTATTCCGCCGCCCATGCACCGATTTTCAAGGTTGTAGTAACATTACCTACTACGATCCTACACCATATCACCACCCAAATTTCGTCAAAATCTATGCAGCGGTTACTGAGATTAGGAGGCTAGAAAAACGCCAACACACAGACAGACAGACCGGCAGACAGACCGACAGACCGACGGACCGACAGACCGACAGACCGACAGACCGACAGACCGACAGACCGACAGACCGACAGACCGACAGACCGACAGACCGACAGACCGACAGACCGACAGACCGACAGACCGACAGACCGACAGACCGACAGACCGACAGACCGACAGACCGACAGACCGACAGACCGACAGACCGACAGACCGACAGACCGACAGACCGACAGACCGACAGACCGACAGACCGACAGACCGACAGACCGACAGACCGACAGACCGACAGACCGACAGACCGACAGACCGACAGACCGACAGACCGACAGACCGACAGACCGACAGACCGACAGACCGACAGACCGACAGACCGACAGACCGACAGACCGACAGACCGACAGACCGACAGACCGACAGACCGACAGACCGACAGACCGACAGACCGACAGACCGACAGACCGACAGACCGACAGACCGACAGACCGACAGACCGACAGACCGACAGACCGACAGACCGACAGACCGACAGACCGACAGACCGACAGACCGACAGACCGACAGACCGACAGACCGACAGGCAGACAGACCGACAGACCGACAGACCGACAGACCGACAGACCGACAGACCGACAGACCGACAGACCGACAGACCGACAGACCGACAGACCGACAGACCGACAGACCGACAGACCGACAGACAGACCGACGGAAATGAGTGACGTGGATTTTCGTTATGTAGGCATCATAAAACGCCCAAAAAGTATATTATCTCAAAATCGAAAATTTTCGCGATCACAAAACTCCCCTCACCTATCGGTGTGGGAAGTAAAAATGGAGACAACTTGATTGACTCAGTGCTTCCCACACATTATGGTGACACCAGTTTATTATTTTCCCATAGCGTGGAGCTTTAGTCTGAGATCGCCTTGCAACCCAATCGTCGCCATTACCCCCTCCCCCCCCCCCAAATTGTCTTATGCCGCTAGGTCTTTCTTTCACAATTAACAGCCTATTTATCAATAATACAAACTTTTCAGCTTTACAACCCACCACCCCCCCCCTCCCCCCCCCCCAACCACCCCAATTTCACCCCCACCCAAAAAAGTATACAACGGTCAGGAACCCCTAAAATATCTAAAAAAAAACTAAGTTTGAGCTGTTTTCATATTTTTAGTTTTTTGATTATTGCTACGCTGCCACTGAGACGATTTTTAACAAGCATACGCTTTTTGCATCCTCACCACAGTATCAATAATGTGTCAAAATTTCATTACAATCAATTTAATGTTTCCACGTTACAAAATACAAAACGATCTAAAGCAATAAATACTCGTATATATACAGAAAATTCTAAGCCCTTAGTTTCCGTAATAGGCAAGGCAATGTTCAGATGGACCTAAAAAGGTGATTTATGTTGCTAGGTCGTCCTTCACAGGTCAGTGGACAGCCTATTATTAATACAGCAAATTTTTCAACCCCCCCCCCCCAACCACCCCAATTTCACCCCCACCCAAAAAAAGCTCAAAAAATGATCAGGAACCTCTAAAACACTTAAAAACGAAGTTCGAGCTGTTTTTATATCTTTAGGTTTTTTATTATTTCTGTGCCGCCACTGGCACGATTTATAAAAACCATACGCATTTTCCATCCTTGCCACGGTAGTAATACTGTGTCAAAATTTCATTAAACTCAATTCAACAGTTTCTTCGTTAGATAATATAGAACGATCTAAAGCAATACTCGTCTGTTTACACCAGAAAAAATTAAGTCCTGTGGTTTCTGTAATAGGCGAGGCAATGTTCAGATGGATCGAAAAAGGTGATGTATGTCGCTAGGCCTTCCTTCACAGGTCAGTGGACAGCCTATTATGAATACAGCAAATTTTTCAGTTTTTCAGCCCCCCAGCCCCCAACCACCCCAATTTCACCCCACCCAAAAAAACTCAGAAAATGATCAGGTACCTCTAAAACACTTAAAAACGAAGTTTGAGTTGTTTTTATATTTTTAGTTTTTTTATTATTTCTGCGCCGCCACTGGCACGATTTATAAGTACCATACGCATTTTCCATCCTCGACACGGTAGTAATACTGTGTCAAAAATTCATTAAAATCAATTCAACAGTTTCTTCGTTACATAATACAGAACGATCTAAACCAATACCCGTATGTTTACACCAGAAAAATTCTAAGTCCTTTGGTTTCTGTAATAGGCAAGGCAATGTTCGGATGGACCTGAAAAAGTTATTTATGTCGCAACAAATTTTTCAATTTTACAACCCCCCACCCTCCATCCACCTCAATTTCAACCCTACCAAAAGAAAAGTAGAAAATGATCAGGAACCTCTAAAACGCCTAAAGACGAAGTTTGAGGCATATATAAAATTTTTCGTTTTTTGCTAATTACTCCGCCGTCCATGCACCGATTTTCAAAATTATAGGAACATTACCTACTACGACACCACAGCATATCGCTGCCCAAATTTCATAACAATCCATTCAGCCGTTACTGAGATTACGAGGCTAGAAAAACGCGTACAGACCGACAGACCGACAGACCGACAGACCGACAGACCGACAGACCGACAGACCGACAGACCGACAGACCGACAGACCGACAGACCGACAGACCGACAGACCGACAGACCGACAGACCGACAGACCGACAGACCGACAGACCGACAGACCGACAGACCGACAGACCGACAGACCGACAGACCGACAGACCGACAGACCGACAGACCGACAGACCGACAGACCGACAGACCGACAGACCGACAGACCGACAGACCGACAGACCGACAGACCGACAGACCGACAGACCGACAGACCGACAGACCGACAGACCGACAGACCGACAGACCGACAGACCGACAGACCGACAGACCGACAGACCGACAGACCGACAGACCGACAGACCGACAGACCGACAGACCGACAGACCGACAGACCGACAGACCGACAGACCGACAGACCGACAGACCGACAGACCGACAGACCGACAGACCGACAGACCGACAGACCGACAGACCGACAGACCGACAGACCGACAGACCGACAGACCGACAGACCGACAGACCGACAGACCGACAGACCGACAGACCGACAGACCGACAGACCGACAGACCGACAGACCGACAGACCGACAGACCGACAGACCGACAGACCGACAGACCGACAGACCGACAGACCGACAGACCGACAGACCGACAGACCGACAGACCGACAGACCGACAGACCGACAGACCGACAGACCGACAGACCGACAGACCGACAGACCGACAGACCGACAGACCGACAGACCGACAGACCGACAGACCGACAGACCGACAGACCGACAGACCGACAGACCGACAGACCGACAGACCGACAGACCGACAGACCGACAGACCGACAGACCGACAGACCGACAGACCGACAGACCGACAGACCGACAGACCGACAGACCGACAGACCGACAGACCGACAGACCGATAGACCGACAGACCGACAGACCGACAGACCGACAGACCGACAGACCGACAGACCGACAGACCGACAGACCGACAGACAGACCGACGGAAATGAGTGACGTGGATTTTCGTTGTGTAGGCATCATAAAACGTCCAAAAAACGTATTATCTCAAAATCGAAAATTTTCGCGATCACAATACTCCTCTCACCTATCGGTGTGGGAAGTAAAAAGGGTGGTTTTTCTGTGAATGAGTTATGGCTGGTATTAGCACCTTGTAGAGAACTTCACAGGACTTCACGATCTGTTTCTGAAGTATGGATCTTCATGCGTTCTTACATTCTGAAAAATTGCGTTCATATACTTCAGAAACAAATCTATGAAGTAGCATGGGCATATTTAAAAAGCCAAAAAGCAGATAACTTTCAAATGTTCACATGGTAAAAATTAAAAGAAATATATGTACAAGAGCGAACAGATAGGATAATGGTTAAAAAAAATGATTCTTAAATGCTTTGTATTTTCAGTCCTAGCGGATCTTTTCGGATATATGGTGATAAATAAAAAAAGTATATACAAAATATGTTCGAAAATTTGCAACTTTTTCCTCACGCCTCGTGAAACAAAATTACAAAAATGTCCAACAGATCTTTTCATTGCGTTCTTAATTAGCAAATCTGACTGGTATTTTTACGTAAGGAATGTTATAAAAAAATGTGAAACATACAATATACACAAGACAAGGCATCTTAAGACAAAAATATATGGCTAGAATCAAAGAATGATTTTCAGCGACTCTTTTGTTAGATAATTGATAAATATACAGTGCATGATTGACTTGATATTTAAAGATTAAAATGTTCGTCATCACATGTTCATGGAAAAAAATGTATGAATCGGAAAAATCACATTCCTACACATAGCTGTAAAATAAAAAGCAGAAGCAATAAAAATATGCGAAACCATAGCAATCAAATCGTTATGATTTTGCATTGAGAATATGAATCCCTTACCTTGGTTGCCACATAACTGCACAGACACAAAAATTGTCTTAGAGAGAAAGCGAAAGGAATAAACCATTACATTTCATCTAGAAGCTAACGTCGGTAGAGAGAGAGTATACTCCCCCACTCATTAGATTCTTCCCAAAATTTGTGCGCACTTGCGCAGATTGTATAATATAATGATATTTCCAGCTAAAAAGAATAGAGATGGGAAAAGGAAGAAGTAAGAAGTAAAACAGTCATGGAAACGTGACTAGCATAATGAGGAAGTAGTTGCTAAAAATGTAAGTTGTAAACTATTTGTATATGGTAGCCAAGTAAATAATATAAAAATGATTTTGAAAACGGGTGAACCGTTACAATGTTGTAAACATGAGTATTGCCGACACGAACATTATCAATAGTTTTGAGAACTGTAGCTCGCCATCGTGCACGATTTACTATCAGTTCAGTGGCGCTCTTGATACTCATATCCAGCAGCTGTTTAGTCATACCCACCCAGCGTGTAGGGGAACGGCCACGGCGCCGCCCACTCGGGGCATGACCCTGAACTATAAGCTTCTTCATATTATCGCTTCTGAGTATATGTCCGAAGAATGTAAGCAGTCTCGTCGACACAATGGAGGATAGTCTCTTTGGATTACCGAGCTCATCCAGTATGGAAACAGTTCGATGGGCGGTATAAGGAACTCTCAGCATTCTTCTGCACTTCCACATTTCAAAGGCATCTATGCGAGCTCGATCTGCCGTTTTAACAGTCCAAGTTTACGAGACATACAAAAATATGAAGAACACAAGAGACTGAACCAGCGACATTTTTGGTAGCTTCAGTGATGTTATGGTCACGCCATATTTTACTAAGCTTTGTCGTGACCACACGTACCTGTTGAATGCAGCGTCGAATCTCATTTTCACAGCTACCCGAATTGTCGACCAAAGAACCGAGGTACACAAAACTTTGAATTACTTCACAAAAGCCTACTGACTTGATTTCTCGATGAGACGGAAATGAGTGACGTGGATTTTCGTTATGTACACATCATAAAAGGCCCAAAAAGCGTATTATCTCAAAATCGAAAATTTTCGCGATCACAATACTCCTCTCACCTATCGGTGTGGGAAGTAAAATGTAGTCAAGTTGATTGGCTCACACATTACAGTGCTACCAGTTCATTATTTTCCCATAGCATGAAGCTATAGTTTGAGATCTCCTTGCAACCAAGTCATCGCCAGCAACCCCCCCCCCCAATTGTGTTATGGCGTTAGGTCTCTTTCCTTCACAGGTCAATGGACAGCCTATTATTAATACTACAAACTTTACAGTGTTAGAACACCCACCCCTCAACCACCCCAATTTCACCCCCACCACGGTGATAATACGGTGTCAGAATTTTATTAGAGTCAATTTAATAGTGTCCACGTTACGAAATACAAAACGATCTAAAGCAATAAATACTCATATGTGTATAGAAATTTCTAAGTCCCTTAGTTTCAGTAATGGAAAGGCAATGTTCAGATGGACCTAAAAAGGTGATTTATGTCGCTAGGCCTTCCTTCACAGGTCAGTGGACAGCCTATTATGAATACAACAAATTTTTCAATTTTTCAACCCCCGCCCCCAACCACCCCAATTACCCCAATACATGACTTCTATGTTTACACCAAAAAAAAAAAGTCCTTTGGTTTCTGTAATAGGCAAGGCAATGTTTGGATGGACCTAAAAACGTTATTTATGTCGCTAGGTCTTCCTTCATAGGTCAGCGGACAGTCTGTTACGGAAGCAACAAATTTTTCAATTTTACAACCCCCCCACCCTCCGACCATCCCAAATTTCACCCCACCCAAAAAATGGAGTCAAGTTGATTGACTCAGTACTTCCCACACATTACTGTGATATCAGTTTATTATTTTCCCATAGCATGAAGCTTTAGTCTGAGATCTCCTTGCAACCAAATCATCGGCAGCCCTCCCTCCCCTAAAATTGTCTTATGCCGCTAAGTATTCCCTTCAGAGGTCAATGGACAGCCTAAAACATCTAAAAACGAAGTTTGGGTTGTTTTCATACTTTTAGTTTTTTGATTATTGCTATATACGCTGCCACTTACACGATATTTAACAAACATACGCGTTTTGCATCCTCACCACGGTAATAATACTGTGTCAAAATTTAATTAGAATCAATTTAATAGTGTCCACGTTACAAAACACAAAAGGATCTAAAGCAATAAATACTCGTATGTATGTATACAGAAAATTCTAAGTCCCTTAGTTTCCGTAATACGCTAGGCAATGTTCGGATGGACCTAAAAAGTTGATTTACATCGCTAGGTCTTCCTTCACAGGTTAGTGGACAGCCTATTATGAATACAAGAAATTTCTCAGTTTTTCAACTTCCCACCCCCTACCCACCCCAATTTCACCCCACCCAAAAAAAAACGCAGAAAATGATCAGGAACCTCTAAAACGCTTAAAAACGAAGTTTGAGCTGTTTTTACATTGAGCTGTTTTTACATTTTTACTTTTTTTTATTATTTCTGCGCCGCCATTGGCACGATTTATAAAAACCATACGCGTTTTCCATCCTTGTCATGGTAGTAATACTGTGTTAAAATTTCATTAACATCAATTCAACAGTTTCCTTGTAACACAATATAGAAGGATCTAAAGCAATACTCTCGTATGTTTACGCCAGAAAAAATTCCAAGTCCTTTGGTTTCTGTAATAGGCAAGGCAATGTTCGGATGGACCTAAAAAAGTTATTTATGTTGCTAGGTCTTCCTTCATGGGTCAGTGGACAGTCTATTATGAAAGCAACAAATTTTTCAATTTTACAACCCCCCACCCCCCAACCACCCCAATTTCACCCCCACCCAAAAAAAAGTAAAAAATGATCAGGAACCTCTAAAACGCCTAAAAACGAAGTTTGAGGAATATTTAATTTTTTTTGTTTTTTGCTAATTACTCCGCCGCCCCTGCACCGATTTTCAAAATTATAAGAACATTACCTACTACGATCCCCCAGCATATCGCTGCCCAAATTTCATCACAATCCATGCAGCGGTTACTGAGATTACGAGGACACAAAAACGCGTACAGACAGACCGACAGACAGACCGACAGACCGACAGACAGACAGACCGACGGAAACGAGTGACGTGGATTTTCGTTATGTAGACATCATGAAACGCCCAAAAAGTGTATTATCTCAAAATCGAAAATTTTCGCGATCACAATACTCCCCTCACCTATCGGTGTGGGAAGTAAAAAAAGTAGAAAATGGTCAGGGACACCTAAAACGCCTAAAAATGAAGTTTGAGGAATATCTGAAATTTTTTGTTTTTTGCTAATCACTCCGCCGCCATTGCACCCATTTTCAAAATTATAGCAGCATTACCTACTATGGCCCCACAGCATATTGATGCGCAAATTCCATTACAGTCCATGCAGCGGTTACTGAGATTACGGGGCTAGAAAAACGCGTACAGACAGACAGACCGACAGACCGACAGACCGACAGACCGACAGACCGACAGACCGACAGACCGACAGACCGACAGACCGACAGACCGACAGACCGACAGACCGACAGACCGACAGACCGACAGACCGACAGACCGACAGACCGACAGACCGACAGACCGACAGACCGACAGACCGACAGACCGACAGACCGACAGACCGACAGACCGACAGACCGACAGACCGACAGACCGACAGACCGACAGACCGACAGACCGACAGACCGACAGACCGACAGACCGACAGACCGACAGACCGACAGACCGACAGACCGACAGACCGACAGACCGACAGACCGACAGACCGACAGACCGACAGACCGACAGACCGACAGACCGACAGACCGACAGACCGACAGACCGACAGACCGACAGACCGACAGACCGACAGACCGACAGACCGACAGACCGACAGACCGACAGACCGACAGACCGACAGACCGACAGACCGACAGACCGACAGACCGACAGACCGACAGACCGACAGACCGACAGACCGACAGACCGACAGACCGACAGACCGACAGACCGACAGACCGACAGACCGACAGACCGACAGACCGACAGACCGACAGACCGACAGACCGACAGACCGACAGACCGACAGACCGACAGACCGACAGACCGACAGACCGACAGACCGACAGACCGACAGACCGACAGACCGACAGACCGACAGACCGACAGACCGACAGACCGACAGACCGACAGACCGACAGACCGACAGACCGACAGACCGACAGACCGACAGACCGACAGACCGACAGACCGACAGACCGACAGACCGACAGACCGACAGACCGACAGACCGACAGACCGACAGACCGACAGACCGACAGACCGACAGACCGACAGACCGACAGACCGACAGACCGACAGACCGACAGACCGACAGACCGACAGACCGACAGACCGACAGACCGACAGACCGACAGACCGACAGACCGACAGACCGACAGACCGACAGACCGACAGACCGACAGACCGACAGACCGACAGACCGACAGACCGACAGACCGACAGACCGACAGACCGACAGACCGACAGACCGACAGACCGACAGACCGACAGACCGACAGACCGACAGACCGACAGACCGACAGACCGACAGACCGACAGACCGACAGACCGACAGACCGACAGACCGACAGACCGACAGACCGACAGACCGACAGACCGACAGACCGACAGACCGACAGACCGACAGACCGACAGACCGACAGACCGACAGACCGACAGACCGACAGACCGACAGACCGACAGACCGACAGACCGACAGACCGACAGACCGACAGACCGACAGACCGACAGACCGACAGACCGACAGACCGACAGACCGACAGACCGACAGACCGACAGACCGACAGACCGACAGACCGACAGACCGACAGACCGACAGACCGACAGACCGACAGACCGACAGACCGACAGACCGACAGACCGACAGACCGACAGACCGACAGACCGACAGACCGACAGACCGACAGACCGACAGACCGACAGACCGACAGACCGACAGACCGACAGACCGACAGACCGACAGACCGACAGACCGACAGACCGACAGACCGACAGACCGACAGACCGACAGACCGACAGACCGACAGACCGACAGACCGACAGACCGACAGACCGACAGACCGACAGACCGACAGACCGACAGACCGACAGACCGACAGACCGACAGACCGACAGACCGACAGACCGACAGACCGACAGACCGACAGACCGACAGACCGACAGACCGACAGACCGACAGACCGACAGACCGACAGACCGACAGACCGACAGACCGACAGACCGACAGACCGACAGACCGACAGACCGACAGACCGACAGACCGACAGACCGACAGACCGACAGACCGACAGACCGACAGACCGACAGACCGACAGACCGACAGACCGACAGACCGACAGACCGACAGACCGACAGACCGACAGACCGACAGACCGACAGACCGACAGACCGACAGACCGACAGACCGACAGACCGACAGACCGACAGACCGACAGACCGACAGACCGACAGACCGACAGACCGACAGACCGACAGACCGACAGACCGACAGACCGACAGACCGACAGACCGACAGACCGACAGACCGACAGACCGACAGACCGACAGACCGACAGACCGACAGACCGACAGACCGACAGACCGACAGACCGACAGACCGACAGACCGACAGACCGACAGACCGACAGACCGACAGACCGACAGACCGACAGACCGACAGACCGACAGACCGACAGACCGACAGACCGACAGACCGACAGACCGACAGACCGACAGACCGACAGACCGACAGACCGACAGACCGACAGACCGACAGACCGACAGACCGACAGACCGACAGACCGACAGACCGACAGACCGACAGACCGACAGACCGACAGACCGACAGACCGACAGACCGACAGACCGACAGACCGACAGACCGACAGACCGACAGACCGACAGACCGACAGACCGACAGACCGACCGACCGACGGACCGACGGACCGACGGACCGACAGACCGACAGACCGACAGACCGACGGACCGACGGACCGACGGACCGACAGACCGACAGACCGACAGACCGACAGACCGACAGACCGACAGACCGACAGACCGACAGACCGACAGACCGACAGACCGACCGACCGACAGACCGACAGACCGACAGACCGACAGACCGACAGACCGACAGACCGACCGACCGACAGACCGACAGACCGACAGACCGACAGACCGACAGACCGACAGACCGACAGACCGACAGACCGACAGACCGACAGACCGACAGACCGACAGACCGACAGACCGACAGACCGACAGACCGACAGACCGACAGACCGACAGACCGACAGACCGACAGACCGACAGACCGACAGACCGACAGACCGACAGACCGACAGACCGACAGACCGACAGACCGACAGACCGACAGACCGACAGACCGACAGACCGACAGACCGACAGACCGACAGACCGACAGACCGACAGACCGACAGACCGACAGACCGACAGACCGACAGACCGACAGACCGACAGACCGACAGACCGACAGACCGACAGACCGACAGACCGACAGACCGACAGACAGACCGACGGAAATATGGAGTGACGTGGATTTTCGTTATGTAGACTTCATGAAACGCCCAAAAAGCGTATTATCTCAAAATCGAAAATTTTCGCGATCACAATACTGCCCCCACCTAACGGTGTGAGAAGTAAAAGGAGCCATGAGTTATAGCTAATTTCGTTGTATCATATAAAACATGAAAACATTGACAAACTACTACGTAATTAATAACGAAAATAACAGACATAATGGGAAGGTTACCTCAGAAAGCAAATATCAAGGCTATACAGGCTGGGCCAATAGTAAGTGGACGGAAGATTGTGGGCTTATTTTAGAAATCTGTTACATGATCATGATAGGGACCCTCGAGGGCTATAACACCAAGATATTTTCACATAAATTTGGACGTTTATACAGGGCGATTCATATCAAACTTACATTTTTTTGAATGGGACTCCCTATATAATATTGCGTATTTGGATTCCTTAGTAAATTCTAGTGTGACTTTAGGTATCATGCATGGAACTTTAAGCCAACCGTTTAGGCGCAAATCACCATTTTTGGTACAAGTAGGTATCAGAAAAAAATTGAATATCGCAGCGATTATAAAATCTAGAAGGCCATGATTTTGCGGTACGACTAAGCATGAAACACATCACCTTTGGTCAGACGGTTATACTCGAATTCTTTTTGCGGTTATTTTTTAGTAAGACCACAATCTTCCGACCACTCACTATTGGTCAACCCTGTACAGGGTGACCTGATAAGAATGGACGCCGGCAATATCTCGGTAACCGTTAATCGTATAACTTTGCGCAAAAAATATATATAATATATAAATCGGCTATGAGAAATCGCTGGAAATTATTTTTAAGTTCCGCAAGTAACCGCTAGGGGGCGTACCTGTTACGGTCAATCAGAAAAACGTCTTTTTCTCAAAAAATATGCAAATAAAGGTATATAATAAATTCTACCGTCATGTAGACTGAACAATGATCGATTTTTTTGTTAATCGTTTTTTGCTCTATCTTGTGAGAAGTAGTGGTGGGGGAATGTCATAGAGCTTATTATTTAAATGGCTATAACTTTGGCATAAGTTAACGGAATTAAACAAGCTAGGTCTCGTTTGAAGGAGCTGTTCTTACCTAATAATATGTTATATGAAAATTGTCCAAGTTTATCTTGACTTAGTAGCTACAGGGCGATATTTGACATAATAACAATTATTACGCATTATTACGAAAATTTTAAATGGCATGCTATATATCTTTTAACATAGGCATATAGAGGACAAAATTCTTAAAAAGTTAGTGAGAGAATCAACCTCCTAGCTATTTTCAAACCGGAGCTATCAGTAAAACAAGTATTCTGACAAGTGTGCTGTGAGTTTCAGAAACAATTGCCGCCTTATAGGGATATAGCCTCCGTCTAATCGTTTTAGTAAGCATTTTATAGGTAATACTCTAGTAAAAACATTAAAAATCATATTTTGACTTTCTGAGCTAGCTACCAGGTGGCGTAGTAGGCGTCAGTAAGTGCTGTATACAATTTTCATGATAATGAAACTTCCAAAAGGAACAAACTATAATAAATTACAGTATAAAATTAATTGTTAGTTTAGTCATTATTAGAAGCCAATTTGAGCTGATCACAAAGTGTTATATGAACTCAATAAGCAAGGATACTAATAAAAAATCAATTTGAAGAGTTCTTGAAAATTAGACCAATTAACAGCAAAATAAAGCAAAATAAGGTGGCATAATAACAAGAATAACAAACAGATGATACACAAATGTAATTCACATGTGCATACCATACCTATAGCCAGTGTTGCCAGTGTTCGATGACGTCTATCGTGTTAGATGCACTTATTCGTCCATTCTAGCGTAGATAAACCACCCAGTTTAGGCATCTAGAGCAACACTGATAACAGGTATGGGATACGCATGTAATTTAGGTTTATGTATTTTATCTATTAAAATTGTAGTTATACCACGTTATTTTGCTTTATTTTGCTGTTAATTGGCCTTAATTGTTAAGATCTATTCACATTGATTTTTTCCTTGCTTGTTGAGTTCATATAACAACTTTGTGGTCAGCTCAAATTGACTTTTAATAATGACCAAACTAATAATCAATTTTATACTGTAATTTATTTTTGTTTGTTCCTTTTGGAAGTTCCGTTATCATGAAAATTGTATACAGCACATATTGGCGCCTACTACTCCACCTGGTGGTTGTCTCAGAAAGTCAAAATATGATTTTTAGTGTTTTTACTTGAGTATTATCTATAAAATGATTACTAAAACGATTAGACTGAGGCTATATCCCTATAGGGTAGCAATTGTTTCTGAAACTCACAGCACACTTGTCAGAATACCTGTTTTACTGATATCTCCGGTTTGAAAATAGCTAGGAGGTTGGATCTTTCACTGTGTTTTTAAGAATTTTGTCCTCTATATATCTGTGTTAAAAGATATATAGCATACCATTTTAAATTTTCGTAATAATGCGTAATAACTGTTATTATGTCGAATATCGCCCTGTAGCTACTAAGTCAAGATAAACTTGGACAATTTTTATATAACAGATTATTAGGTAAGAATAGCTCTTTCAAACGAGACCTAGCTTGTTTAATTCCGTTAACCTATACCAAAGTTATGGCGATTTAAACAATTCCCCCACCACTACATCTTACAAGATAGAGCAAAAAACGACTAACAAAAAAAATCGAGAATTGTTCAGTCTACACGACGGTAGAATTTATAATATACCTTTATTTGCATATTTTTTGAGAGAAAGCAGTTTTTCTGATTGACCGTAACAGTTACGCCCCATAGCGGCTACTTGCGGAACTTAAAAATAATTTCCAGCGATTTCTCTTAGCCAATTTACCTAATAATATTTTTTGCTCGAAGTCATACGATTAACGGTTACCGAGATATTGCCGGCGTTCAATCTTATTAGGTCACCCTGTACATATACAGACCAACCAGAAAACTAAAACGGTATCTAAAATCGGCATATAGAAGGGATCACAAGATAAAATCTTAGAGTCCCGCTACGACCTCCTCATATTTCGTATGATTACTTCCAAGAATTTCATCATTTTCAAAATTTTCAATTTTCAATAAATTTCAATTTCTAAATTCTCAAAATTTTAGTAATTATTTAAATTATCAAATCCTCAAAAATGTTCTGTTTCCAGTTACAAAAAATTTCCACATTTAGTAATTAAAGTTTAAATCTATTAAATAATTTGAGTAATGCTGAAAATTACGAGATGTTTAAAAAATTTGAATAATAGAAAAAATAAACAAACTTGAATATCTAAATAATTTCTAAAAACTTCAAATATTTTTTTACGAATACAAAAAAATAAATGCAGTTCCTAGCTTCCCATTTTATCCGTATTTTCCGAATTTTTTTACAACATTGCGACTTTACCTAGTCCTATCATTCATACTTACGAGGAACAAAATAGCGTAGTATTGCCTATGACATTTAAATAACGATTTTTTGATCTTTTAAAATAGCACTAACTAAAGACCTTATAAATGTTATTTCTTTTCTAAAGCATATTGGACAGTATTATCGCATATAATATTCATGTATTTGTTACCGCTAATAACCTTTTGCGGTTGGTGCTGTTACTTGTTTAAATAAAAAAATAGTTTCTTTAATTTTCAGGACTGAGTTACTCTACAGACCACCCCATAATCCCAGGGGCTTACGCAGCTGTAGGTGCAGCAGCTTTCAGTGGCGCCGTCACTCACACCATGTCAGTGTGCATGATCCTATTCGAGATGACGGGATCAATCACTCACGCCACTCCGGTACTCATTGCCGTTCTCATAGCTAATGGTGTGTGTAGATCCCTTAAGCCCAGTATCTACGACTTGGATATTCAATCTAAAAAGCTACCGTATCTTCCAGATTTGCTGACAAACACCAGCGGTAAGTAAAAGCTATTCCCAGTTTCATTTAGTTGAGTTAGGACGGTAGCTAATTTGTTAGTAAGGTAAGTGTTGCAGTTTATTATGTTTTATTACTGTTTTGTTTTTTTCCAGCTATATACGATGTTCACGTAGAAGACTTCATGACAACTGATGTGAAATTCGTCTACTTAGGAATGACATATAGCGAGTTGAAGGAATTGTTAATGACTAACAAAAACCTGAAGGTAAGGGACCATGATTACATAAAGTCTTACTTCTCATCCCGGAAGTTTATTTCCCCTATTCGATTATTTCTTTTATCCGTATTCAGGGTGGAAAGAGCCAAAAATGCTTTAAGCCTCTACAACAGATTCTCACAAATCGTGTATTGGATATATAAGAGGCCAGATTAAACCCCATCCCCACAGTTTGGTATCAGGGGCGTATCCAGACCTGAGTCTTGGGGCCTTGTGGGGGGTAGCGGAGCATGAAGTTGTGTGTGCTTTCACCATTTTTTGTAATACCTTCATGAAGGACGTTGATGCAAGAGAAAAGGAAAATGTTAATAGTATTAAAACAAAAAGAAGATATAAATAGCAAGTGAAACAGTGGAGTATACGATATTTTAGGAAGATGAAATAAAAAATCTATTGATGCATTAATCTATTTTAATTTTACGGAATACAAATACTTAATATGTAATAGGTATATCATCCGTGAACATTTTATTGGCACAGCATACAAAATTAGACGATCATGAACACTCAACAGTCAGGTACCGTAGTAGCCACAACACATACTCCATTTTTTTTTAATTAGTGTTTTAACTTTTCTAATCGGTGCAATTTTCAAAACAGAAGATTCATGAGTTTGGTAAATTTTTGTGACAAGTTACCACGTTGTATAGGACATTAGAGGGATTTTGAGCCACTAAAAATTGGTACGACGCTATCCGTAAAACATTATTCTGAGCATGCGCAGTGTGTTTCGAATAACGGATGAGCGCGTGCCTTGTTTACAGTTTTTGTAACCGAAATCCACTCCGAAATCTGTGACGTGTATCGTTGCGTTATTTGACAATTGGCATTAACAATTATTGGACCTATTTGATTTTAACTTAACCTCACATTATGATCGATTGGTCGGAAATGTCCAAGAAATGTTACGCGCAACAAGTCAACACCACTAGCAGAAAATGGATCACATCACAAGTAGAATAAAAAATAGGTTATGAAGGATCCCCGAAGCATGACATTTCAGATTTCACTACCATGGTTCAGTCCCGTGATGATCACACGCTGTTGCTGGAGACGCCTAACTTTTTAGCTTTTATTGGATAATACTGTCAAATAAAATTGACGGAGGAAAACCTGATCATTTTGTACAATGATAAACCACAAAATAAGTACTGTAGTTACTGCAAAAAAAAAAAATTTTCAGTGAGACAATTGCTTAAATAATAAGTCAAATAAAATAAGTCAAAGTTGGATCAAGTTTTTTTTTCAGACATCTTTGGAGGGGGTAATTACCCCTGTTGCCCCCCCCCTTGTATACGCCTGTGTTTGGTATCTTTCAGTGAGGCTGACTTTTGCTTGGAAGGTAAAGGAGCGAGAGCTAGATCAGGTTTGCTGACCTTCAAAAATTAACACACCACAAGAATGTGACCCTGTCGTGGGTCGCTTGACACATTGCTAATCCAGATAACGGATAGGGTGAATCATCTGGCTAGAAAAGAGGTTAAAACTCCTGCATCGACCCTAGACCAGGGGTCGGCAACCTGCGGTTCTTTTGATGTCAAGATACGGCTCTCCAGTTCCACGCACAAAATTAATGATTATTTCATTTTCAAAAGATTCATATGCTTTGCAGTATCACTACAAATTGCATATCCTTTGATTCAATGTTGTTGTTCTAGCAGAGCTAGCTAAAATATATTTTACGTGATACATTTGTATATTTCTATAAGAATTCCAAGGTAGGCTTATTGCCGAGAGACTAGCCTAGAAGAAAAAATCTTGTGGTTGTGGCCAAAATTTGTAAACAAAGTACTCGTTAGTGGAATGTCTGGAATGTCTGTTTGTCCCCTCATTTAGAATGTAACAGCCATTTTCTCACCTGGACCAAGTTGGTCTTTTAAAATCTTAGATCGAAAAATGTGCGTTTTCAAATCACAAATTTTGTAGTTTCGGGTGATTTAACATGTCAGGGTCGTCTTTGTTATAAGTTTGTATTTTACACTTGTGTGACCTGTGTTGTGGAAGACGCCGATTTAAAATCAGCAATTTTTCTGACGTTTTTTGAGATTTGCGTTCCAAAGTCTATGGCGCAAAGCACATTGCTGTTTTTGCAAGCAAACCTTAAGCAAATAAACTTTAACGCCTTGAAGATGGCGATAAAGATTGCCAAAAGCTAGGCAGTTAACAACAGTCTTCTTTCTTTTAAAAATTTTGACTTTTGACTACGAAACCAAGATTCCTCTTCCTTATAAGAATAAATTAATATATTGTTTCATGTTTAAAGTTATTTATTTTGATTCATAGATGAAATAAAATTTATATACCTACCTAATCCTAATTAAATGTAATAATGAAACAAAACGTTTAGCGGCTCTTTAAAGAATGGGAAATTTTGTAAACTATAACTTTTGGCACTTATCTTAAAGAGTTGCTGGCCCCTGCCCTAGACTCATGCCAGAAACTGTAGGCGCCAGTTTAATGTTGCCTTGAGTGGGCCTACAATGAACTGGCGAAATCTCGTATATAGAGAGATGATTACAGGAAAGTAGAAAGGTTTATAGCAGACCTGACCTTTGAACAAAGAAAAACGCTCAACCTCTTGGTGGGGGTTCTCGTAGACCATTGCCGGTTGAGCAGACATTTAATAATAATAATAATAATAATTCTCAACAGCAACACCCAAAAAATATTACATACAATAAATACCAACGTAATACCACAATTCTTAACACGCGACAGTAACCTAGAAGACATCCACACCGCCATATATGCTGCCGCAGCAGCCACACTTATAGTTAACGGCCAGAAACTTCCGAAACTGTCTAATAACCACACAAGCAAAAGGTCAAAACCTAAATGGCAAATGCGAACCGAAAACGAAATTACCACTATCAGAAAGGAACTGGCACTCCTCGCACAATACACCAACAACAACAACCGTTCAAAACGCATACAGACAATAGATATACTCAAATCCAAGTCGCCCCAAAAATCAATACCAGGAATATCTGATACACTCAAACAAAAACTTGAAGTCTACGCAGCTCGACTACGCAGATACAATGAATCAAACGACAGAAAGGACGCTAATAACCTTTTTCAAAAAAGTGAAAAACGATTCTACCAAAAGATAACAACCGACAACCAGATAACAGCAATAGAACTTCCTAGTAAACAAGAGTTAACTGAGTTTTGTGGAAGCCTGTGGTCAGAACCCAAAACACATAATGAAAACGCTCCATGGATCAGACAGGAAGAGGAAAAACATTAACATATAGCGGAACAGGGAAACGTTATTCTTACGCCAGAGGAAATAGCTGAAACAATAAAACATACTCACAACTGGAAGTGTCCAGGCGTGGATGTACAAAATTTTTGGTACAAGCAGTTCAGCTCAGTATACGAAGTGCTCACAGACCAAATTAATAAAGCCATACTCCAACCGAATAGGCTTCCCAAATTCCTCACGCAAGGAATAACGTATATAAAACCCAAAAACGCAGATACCAAGAACCCTGCCAACTATCACCCAACCACTTGTCTTCCCACCTTGTACAATATCATCACCGCAACAATATGCAGAAGAATTGAACAACACCTCACCCAAAACAATATCCTCACTGAAGAACAAAAAGGATGTAGAAAACAAAGCCAAGGATGCAAGGAACAACTTATAATTGATAGTGTGATCATGGAGCAAACCAGAAAAGAATACAGGAACCTTCTCTACATGGATGATATAAAACTATATGCCGCCACAGAAGTGCAAGTGAGAGAATTACTCAAAATAACAGAAGTTTGTACGTCGGATATCAAGATGGAATTTGGCATGAGTAAATGCAAGGTGCTTCACATCAATAAAGGCCAATGGAAAAACCATCCCGAACAGGAAGTAGTAACTGGTAAGGCGCAAGACAACATGGACAAGGATGAAACGTACAAGTACCTGGGTATCAATCAAAACGTTAAGATAGACCACACAAAAATCAAATCACAACTAACGCAAGAGTTCAAAGACCGCCTTATTAGACTGTTAAAAACGAAACTAAATTCTAGAAATGTTACAAAAGCTATCAACACATTTGCTATACCAATCCTAACATATTCATTTGGCATTATCAAGTGGTCGCACACTGGCGTAGAAAACATCCATATACTCATCCGAACAGAACTCACAAAATACAGAATGTCACATCCCAACGCATGCAAGGAAAGGCTCACCATAGACAGAAAACAAGAGGGCAGAGGAATTATAGATATACAGTCACTTCATGCAAAACAAATAAAATCACTCAGACAGTTTTTCCACAGTAAACAAACAAACTTACATAAAGCAATAGTAAAAGCAGACAAAAACTACACACCACTCGCCCTTTCTTGTCCAGACCACGCAGCAGACACACACAACCACATACACGCACAACAAGAAAAAATAAACATCTGGTCGCAGAAGGCACTCCACGGCAAACATAGATACCGTGTTACACAAGACCACATTAATGAAAAGCAGTCATACACCTGGCTGCAAGATGGCCAGCTCTTTCCGGAAACGGAAGGTCTTATGCTTGCTATCCAGGACCAAGTGATTGCGACACGAAATTACAAGAAGTACATAATTAAAGATCCATTCATTTCTGATGATAATTGCAGAAAATTCCACCAACAGAAGGAAACAATAGAACACATAACTAGTGGATGCAAAATTCTCGCTGGAACTGAGTATACAGCCAGACATAACTCTGCAGCCAAAGTCATACACCAAGCACTAGCCACAACAAACAAGCTAATTGAAAACACAGATCCATATTATAACTACACACCGACCTCAGTACTCGAGAACAATCAATTCAAACTATACTGGGACATTGAAATACAAACAGACAATACCATCCCAGCAAATAGGTCAGATATAGTTTTCCAGTCAAAAACAGACAAAGTGATCTACTTAATAGATATTGCGATTCCCAATGATATGAACATCCAAAACACCTACGCTGGGAGGATATCTAAATACACTGATCTCGCCATAGAAATAAAACGACTACGGAAACAAAACAAAGTTGTCATTGTCCCCCTAATTATGTCGGTCTCAGGCCTTACTCCAAATACATTTACGCCACACCTGCAACAATTGGGCCTGGAGGAAAAGTTACATAAAACCTTCCAAAAATCTGTAATCCTTAAGACCTGTAGCATTGTACGGTCCTTCCTGAACTCAGAATAATAATAGGTCAGGTATTGACTTGGCACAGCCCGTCAATACTTGTTACTACCGCAACTATGCGAGAAAAAATAAGATAATAGTCCTTATTGAAGCATATACAGATATACTCCAAATGGCGGAGTTCACTACAACAGTGCTCTTCCACGCAACCATTATCATTCGTGAAATTGGTAAACGAGTCCATCTACTCCAGGTGTTGGAACGAAGTTGGAACATTGCTCCACTTCCAGGCAGCTGGTGATGTGTATCGCAACCTCATGTCGTAGGGACATTCACGAAAAGGACTGGTAGGGTCGAGAAAAATGTGTTCTCCAGCAGACAGTGAGAGAGGATTTTTAGTATTGCTTCCACGGGGTTTGGCAAAGATGACCTCCTCGCGTGGTATTCTGAGAAAGCCAAAGCGCTTTAAACCTGTTGATTTCAAACTTCAAGTGACGTTATTTTGATTATGGGCTAGTAAGCGCGATAGACAAATTCCTTTTATACTTTCTAGGTGTTTCCTTTAGTTGAGCATCCTCAAAATATGACCCTGCAAGGTTCTATATCCTGACACGAAGTCATTCTCTTATTGGACCGCAAAATAGGTCTGCAGAAGAGGAGGAATTTTATTCCTAGTCCACATGTACGAAGGTGAGCTAAGCTTTAAGAAAATGTTTGTATGGATTTCATGGCGAAAACATTGAAAATATGTGCCTAAAGTTTTTAATAGTTTTGAGGCCTCGGATCACCTACCATATTTCTTTGAAAAGGGAAAAATCTGAGGTGGGGTGCTGAAAGCCTGAACGTCTAGCGCTGGGACGTATTTTTTTAAATACTTTAAACTTAAAATGCGTGGGTAGCACCGATCCAATCCGCTAGAAGCGCTAGACCTGATTATTTGTGGAATGAAAGGTGCTTGCTTACTCCGCAAGAGGGAGATAATTCTAATCATTTGGTTTACAAAATCGAATCGGCTCGAACCCAGCCGGTACACTTCATTTTTACGATTTTTCTGTGAACCAAATGATTAGAATTATCTCCCTTTGCGGAGTAAGCAAGCACCTTTCATTTCATGAAATCCTGGCCGAGTGAGAACTCATACTCCAGTAATAAAGAGAGCTGTCGCGCAAATGTTGGTGGGAGAGTCACACTCACCCAACAGCCGAGTGCCGACTAGATCTCTGGATAGTTCTCTAAGAGATACGGGGGAGTGGTGGGTGTCGACGGAGTCGATACCTTGTCGTCGGCGCTGTGTATCGGCTTCACCACGGCGCACCGTGGTGTAGTTGGTATCGCGTCGGCCTAGAATGCCGGAGAGGCTGGTTCGAATCCCTTCATTTTTCCGATTTTTCTGCGTACCAAATGATCTGATTATTTGTATTATTGATATTCTCACATTTCTTCAGTTCAGTTGATAATATTCTAAACATTTTATGTAAATGTTGGAAATGGAAGGCATCAACCAGATGAAAGCGAGAACGTTGAAGTCATTCCATATAGAAGAAGGGGTACTATCAAACCTATAGACGATTCAACCGATTCAGACACCGAAGAAACCAAAACAGATGAGAAAAAGCAAGGAAATGAATCACCTACTGAGGAGCCTGAAGAATCTGACAAGTATAAGCAAGTAGAAAGTGAGGTAAAGTGTCATCTTGTTTCTACTAGCTTTACACAAATACAGAATTAAGTAAGCGTACTTATATTTATACTACTCATTTTATTTGGTTTGTTGCAATGGAAACACTTTTATGTTCTTGGACGACGATTTGGAACCAAATTATGACTTTGAAAGTTTTGCAGAGATAGTACCCATTTGATAAGGTTTGTTATCAATTAGATTATATATTTCAGAACAAATGGGAACAAATATTAGAAAAATGGGCATCAGGACGAAAGAAGAAGAAGAAGAAGAAGTTCAATACCATTGTCACCTATGCCAGAGAAAAGACCGATGTCAACTATATCGATGACTTATCTAGAAGTGATGAGTACACAAGTTTTTCTTTAGTATACTGGGTTTTGCGTATCAGTATTTAAGCTGTACATGGAAGTCATGGAACATATGCCATCAATGCTGTTTTCTTGCTGTTTCTCAGCAACTGTTGGCAAATTTAAGCTCAAATAAGTACAAAAATTGTTTGGGAAGGGACAGGAGGTGAGGCAAAAGAATGTGGAGCAAAAATAGTTCTATTGTCAGATGCTCCGCTTGCCGGAGGGGAGTCTCAGCTTCCCCGGGGATGACCTCTGAACCCCTTGTGTTAGTAGGAGGCCTATGATACCCTGGGCAAGACAGACAAACCTAGGAGAGCCTAACTCCAACCCGGTGCGTCCCTATGGCTGATGGGGGGCTATGTGCGTTTATGCGCGCATAGTTGTGCTTCGGCACTCGTGGACCAAGTAGGCAAGACATAGAAGGGATGCGGCTATGTCTTCACTGGGTCGTTGTTTTATGGTATCGTACACCATACTACAATGACACAGACAGTCACCTAGGTGACTACTGCGTCTAGGGGGGGGAGCACGGAGGAGGAAGACGACGACCTGGCTATGGACACGGAATTAGCTATGGACTAAGAAAGTGACTACGACCTGGACCAACTTGATGACGACACGGCTATGATCTGGAAATGAACCCAACTCAAGGTGTCAGGCGACCCGTGCCGAGGAGTGCGTGGCGGTAGGGGAGTACCGTCTCAAACGGAGCCTCTGAGATACCTGGCGACCTCTCAGAGTAACCAGCCTTGCATCCGTGCAGGGGGCACCGCGGATGTGGACAGTGTATTTCCCCCATACTCGTGGGATCAAATATGGATCATCTAGACAAACAAGACGTGCAAGACGTGGAAGTAATAGTGGGCGACCAGGCCGTTAGAGATGTAGGATGTACAGCAGGCAACCAGGCCGCAGCTTCGAATGCTTCTGGAAGAAAGGACCCGCTAGGCGGTAAAATATCTAATCCCTTCATGAGAAGAGATATTATTCAGAGGAGCCCACCGAGAGGCAGATCATGCTCTGTATCAGAGGTAGATTTGACACCCCTTTCGAAGGCAGGAGAAAATCCCGCTAAACGGAAAAGAACAGAGGGGGCATCTGAAGAGGCAGACGAGAAGCTATCTCCAATCATGAGGAAGTTAGTTGAAAAGTTAGAAGGACTAAAGGCAGAGTTCAAGATCAGTGTAAACACCAAAACCACTATCAGGAGGGGAGTCGAAGATATAAGCAGATTAGTGCATAAGCTTATAGACATAGATCCATCGGCAGGCACATTAAGAGCACCACCTGAAGGAAAAAATCAAGTATCCCAAGCTGTGGAGGTGAAGAAACAAGTGGCAACAGTAAGCGTCAGCACGCAAACGGAGGGCGTGTGGCATAGGAAGAAAATAAGTCAGGAAGAAGAGGCTTCACAAATCAGGGATGCAATTAATAACAGTAAAATAGACGACTTTGAGGCATATAAGCAAATAGCTCAAAAAGCGTGGCCAGAAAGTGCTTATGTGAAGGTACAGGAGGTCGAAGGAAACCCAGTATGGGAAAGGACCGAGGAAAGGGATCTGGTACTATGTACACAGGCCGAACAGGCATACGACAGGGGTATCAACAAGATCTTCCGCATGAGATATCCGGAAATAGAGCATCTTGGAGTGGACGGAGATAAAACTGAGGGCGTCTCTTACATAAAGTACGAGACTAACATAGCAAAAAGCAGTGGACCTGCGGAACACAGCAAGAGCTATGTGTTCAAGGTTTTACTCGCCAAGAATGAAGCTATGGCTTTCACAAACATGGTGAAGCTGAGGGAGACTCTGACGCAGGAAAATCGCGCCTGCATTGCTGTCCCTACACCGGACCTTGCGCAGAAAGAAGGCCTCAAAAAGTTATTAGAGTTCGTTTTCTCCAAGACGCAGATCAACGTCATGCTCTACCTACCTCCAGGCAAGGCTGAAAAAGTCATGGTCAAGGGAGGAGACAGGAACAAAGCCACCTCAGCAACAAAAAACAGGAATACAGAGGCTGTGATTGTCGCTGCAGATGGGCTAGACTACGCCCAGCTTCTCAGGAAAGTTAAAGAAGATGTGAAAGTAGAGGACTTAGGTGTAACGGTTAATAAAGTTCGACAGACAAAGAAAGGGGAGCTACTGTTAGCAGTTCCTAAGGAGGGAGGTGGTGCTGAACGGTTGAGAGAAGCGATCAGTAAGCTCAATGTGACCGGTATCTCGGCTAGAGGTGGAAGTCGAGTCACACTCCATATCCGTGGCATGGACGGAGTCACCTCGATGAAGGAGGTGGAAGATGCTCTCCGGAAAGCTGCATCAGATAGGGGGAACGAGGTAACGGTGAAGTCTCTTAGACCTACAAGATATGGAAACCAAGTAGGGACTGTTATAGCCTCGAAGGAAGCAGCTTCAAGACTGTTAAGTATAGGTCCTATAAAAATAGGTCTAGTCAACTGTGGCATTGAAGAGAGAATCAATGTCCAGAAGTGTAGCAGGTGCTGGGAGGTAGGACACTCGGCCGGCAAATGCAAAGGGGTGGATAGGACAAACCGCTGTCTGAACTGTGGTCGAGAGGGGCACAAAAAGGTGGACTGCACAGAGGAGGCCTATTGTCCCATATGTGAGCAGTCTGGGCATAGAGCTGGCTCATATGCATGCCAGACATACAGGCATATTCTTAAGCGCCGACAGATGGGAGCCATACGTAGGATAGAATCGACCGGATCATCCAGTAATGATCAGAGTGCTTCAAATAAACCTCAATAGGTCACGATCGGCGCATGACATGGCCCATGCGACGATGATGGAAAAGAATGCTGACATCCTTGTAACATCGGAACCAAATCGAAAGATAAGTACACATTCTAAGTGGCACACAGATGAAAACTACGATGTGGCAGTTTACATAAGAAACAAAAGTATCACTGTAACATCCATACGGAAGAAATCTGGGTTTCTGTGTATACAGCTCAAGGATGTAGCGATGTATTGCTGTTACTGTTCACCAAACATACCCTTTGTAGAATATGAGGCCTATATAGAGGCACTCTGGCAGGACCTAGCAGCACTAGGGAAAGAAGCCATAGTTATGGGGGATCTAAACGCGAAAGCTGTGGACTGGGGCTCTCCAACTACAGACCGAAGGGGTGCCGTTCTGTGCGAGTGGCTGGCCGCCAGTAACATGGTGGTCATAAATGACGGACTCCAGCCAACCTTTTGTAGACGCAACAGCTGCTCCTATATAGATGTCACTTTTGCAACCCAAGGAATTGCCAGAGAAATACACAATTGGGAAGTGTTGGAAACGGAGTCTATGAGTGATCACAGATACATCGGTTTCGAAATAACAACTAAAGCAAAAGGCAGGAGATCAGTAAGTGAATGCCACATGCCCTTCATTCACATGAGTAAGGCAAAGAGTATGCTGGCGCAGAGGTTAGCTACATTAGAGGTCAATAAAGAGATCTCAGTGGACCAGTACAGCGCATTTATGGACAACGTAATCAAGGAATGCACCGTCAGAAGAGGCAAAAGGATAGCCAGAGTCCCTTATTGGTGGACGGACGAGATAGAGGAGGCAAGGCGGAGATGCATCTCCAGTAGACGGGACACACAGCGAGCAAGGCGCAGAGAAAGGAGTTCCCAAACCGAAGGTAACATGTTGCACGATGAATACACCAGAAATAAGAAGCATCTCCATAGGTTAATAGTCAGAGCTAAAAAAATGCGGTGGCAGGAACTGTGCGATGACCTAGAAAACGACATCTGGGGAGAGGGCTATCGAATAGTCACAAAAAAGCTCGCGGCAAACGCGTCATCATACAACATGGAGCCTGAAAGGAAGGTAGAGATTGTGCGACAATTATTTCCAAGTCGTCAGGACCACTGGACTGAGGAAGCAAAAGTCTGCAACTGCCCACTGTTCACAGTGGAGGAGCTCAGAGAGGCCGGAGATAGACTGAAAAGCCGGAAAGCACCAGGTCCAGATGGAGTTCCCCCAGAAATGGTTAAGGAATTGATATCTATAGCGCCCAGTGTAATATTAGGAATGCTAAATACTCTGCTGAAAACGCAAGATTTTCCAGATAAGTGGAAAACGGCCAAAGTAGTGTTAATCGGCAAAGGTGGAAGACCTTCAGAAATGGCATCATCCTATAGACCCATATGCCTTTTAGACACAATAGGGAAATTGTTTGAGGTCATGATTCGCAGTAGACTGGAACTGGAGCTGGAAAAAACTGTAAAGCTATCAGAAAATCAGTTCGGCTTTCGGCAAGGAAGATCAACGATGGATGCCGTCAACAAAGTCCTGAAATTTGTAGAAAATTCTGCCGGGAAGTGGAGCGTGCTGGTTACGCTTGACGTGCGTAACGCTTTCAATACGGCCTCGTGGAGCAGGATTATGTCAGAACTGAGGCGCCGTAATATACCAACTTACCTGTCCAACCTAGTTAGCAGCTACTTCAAGAACAGGCTTATTAAAGTTGCAAACAGAGAGCTGCAAATGACTACGGGCGTTCCGCAGGGGTCCGCGCTGGGGCCGCTTCTGTGGGACGTACTCTACGATGGGGTTTTGAGGATAACTTTACCTTACAACTGTTTAACAGTGGCTTTTGCGGACGACCTGGCCTTGATCGTTGCAGCAAAAGATGAGAGGGAGCTGATCAGCAAAGTTAACAGTTCTCTCAAAAAAATAGATAGATGGATGGTAGAAAACCAACTAGAATTGGCGCCTGAAAAAACAGAGGCTGTGATACTGCGCGGATCGCGAATAAAAAGGAGGCTGGTGAGCTTCGAAACTCGAGGCGTAAGTATCTACCCAAAGAAAACGGTTATTTACCTGGGCATAACAATCGATAGTGAAAGGTGTTTTCGGGACCACATCCAAAGAGTCACTGATAAGGCACAGGCAAGGGTAGCCATGCTTTCTCGCCTGATGCCAAATATTGGAGGACCAAGCAGCAGTAAAAGGCTACTACTTAACAATGCGGTCCAATCAGCAATACTTTATGGAGCTCCAGTGTGGCGCAGAGCGCTCAAAAGGCAGAGGCATCGAGACACCTTGGATAAAGCACAAAGAAAATGCCTACTTAGGGTTGCAAGTGCCTATCGCACAATATCTACCAGGGCACTGCAGGTGATCACAGCGACTCCACCCCTGCATTTGCTGGCCGAGGAAAGAGCTGACATATATTACTCAGAAGGAGAGCTGGCAGAGAGGAGAAACGCCGCTAAAAGTGCGACCATGGAGAGATGGCAACAGATCTGGAATGACACTACGGAGGTGGCCCAGTGGACCAAACGGCTCATACCGACGTTAAAAGAATGGGTCGAATGCAAGCATCGACAGACATGCTACTTTTTAACGCAGGCACTGTCTGGGCATGGGCCTTTTCGGGCATACAGAAAAAGGATAGGGAAGATAGTAGATGGAAAATGCCTACATTGTGAAGCAGAAGATACGGTTGAGCATGCTCTGTTTCAGTGTGATAGATGGAGGCCGTACAGGCAGGAGGCAACTCGAAAAGTGGAGAGTGACTTGACCCCAGAAACAATGGTCCCACTTATGCTATCAAGTGTCGAAAAATGGAAAGCCGTGCATGAACTGGCAAGGAAATTACTGTCTGCAAAGGAAAAGGAAGAGCGAAGAATAGAAATGGCTTAACATACACACACACATATATATATATATATATATACCTCATCTTGCACTGAGAAGAATATCGAAACACCCGATGATGCCCGGTGTAGGAAGAGAAAGAGCAGATGAGAGGAGCAGAGGTTTTTTACTGGGTAGGACCCCCAGTCGCCGCAAAGAGCGGTGCGTGCACCGAAACTACTAGAATATACTTAGAACAAACCATCATGTTTTTCCTCTGCCGAAGACAAAGATGCTCCGCTTGACGATCACCACGTTCACGATCTGCTGTTTTCAGTATTTTCCTATAGTGTTACTGAACGATAATAAAAGTACTCTACATCACGTGCTTTCATAACATGTACTGCTGTATAATACCATGTACTGCAATATTTTCAATTAGAAACTTATACTACGTTTCCACGGGCTTTCAAAACAGTTTTCAAAACGTTTTGCGATTTTGGATTGTCGGTGTTTCCACGATAGGTTTTGAAACGATTTTCTAAACGCACTCAAAACGTTTCCAACTGACACTTCACAAATGTCATTTTCTAGTTCTATAACCTATTTTGTTGTTTAAGTATTATGAATCTCTAGCTTCGAATTTCAAATAAACTTCAACAAATCGACAATAATATTATATTATTAGACAGCAACGCACTACGCACGGTCCATTTCAAAACGAAAGTGACAGTTGGTGTTTCCACGACATTTGGATCTCGATACGATCCCAAAAAATAGCGAATCGACCTTGAACAGGAAACGTTTTGAAAACGTATCCAATTGACGTTTCCACGATATATTTCAAAACTCAAAACGTTTCGAAAGTCCGTGGAAACGAAGTAATAGCTATTAAAGAACAACAGTATAGACCGATGTCAGCTATATCGATGACTTATCTAGAAGTGGTGAGCACACAAGTTTTTATTTAGTATACTGGGTTTTGCGTATCAGTATTTAAGCTGTACATCGGATCGAACATATGCCATTAATGCTGTTTTTCTTGCTGTTTCTTAGCAACTGTTTGCAAATTTAAGCTCAAATGAGTACAAGTATTGTTTGGCAAGGGACAGAATGTGAGGCAAAGGAATGCGGAGAAATATACAGGGTGGCCAATCGGGTGACGATAATAATTTTTTTTTAGATAGCCCGTACCGAGACCTATCCAAAACACCCCCAGGTATGTGTACCGATTATTGATAGTTTTCGAGTTATGATTTTTTTTTTGAAAACTTAGAGATTTTCCAGTTTTTCCAAGAAATCGTCAAAAACAAAAACAAGAATGCTTTTTGGCTTTTATTTTTTTCTGCAGTTATACTCAGTATTAAGCCTATTTTAATATTCAATAAAGAGAACCTGTACATCCGAACAATAATTAAGTACATTTTGGGGCCAAAGTTTGAAATTTCTGTTTTTAGTCAGGAGACCAAAACCAGAATAAGATTAAAAATACTCATGTCTGGTTCTGGAGCTTCAAACTAATCTTAAAAACTTTACAGGACATTGCACTTTCGAAATAATGATGAAAAAGTAGCACTCATGGGGACATTTTGCGGCGTACGTGAGTGTTAAAGGTAAAAAGGTGATAATTCACGAATTTCCAAAATGATTTAGAAAACTATTATTTTGCTTTGTTATGACAAATTAATGAAAATAAACTCGTTACAACTAATAAATCCGATAATCATTGATGTTTTGATGAGTTTTAATAAAAAAACTAATACCCAAATTGTGATTTTTGAAGTGTCTTTACTATGTACTATTAAACTTCTGCTAAATTAAGTTGTATGGAAGGTTAACAAAGGAAAGGAACAATAAACAATAATCTGAGTTCTAATTTCATGGCAGAATTACCTAGGAAGCGATGTCGTAGCATACGCCATCATTTTCTTTCAGAGTAGCTTTTTGCGAGCTCATGTCGGCGGAGCGCAGTTGTGTTAATTTTCGGTAATAGGCAAGGCAATGATCGGATGAACCTAAAAAGGTGATTTGTATCGCTAGGTCTTCCTTGACAGGTCATTAGACAGCCTATCATGAATACAACAAGTTTTTCAGTTTTTCAACCCCCCACCCCCCAAACACCAAAATTCCACCCCCACCCAAAAAACACAGAAAATGATCAAGAACCTGTAAAACGCCTAAAAACGAAGTTTGAGGAATATTTGAAATTACCTACCAAGACCCCACAGCATATTGCTGCCCAAATTTCATCACAGTCCATGCAGCGGTTACTGAGATTACGAGGCTAGAAAAACGCGTACAGACAGACAGACCGACAGACAGAACGACAGAAATGAGTGACGCGGATTTTCGTTATGTAGACATTATAAAACGCCCAAAAAACCTATTATCTCAAAACCGAAAATTTTCACGATCACAATCCTCCCCTCACCTATCGGTGAGGGAAGTAAAAGGGATGGCGTATGCTACGATAACGCTTCCCAGGTAATTTCGCCATGGAATTAAAAGTCAGATTGTTGTTTTATTATTCTTTTCCTTTGTTAACTTTCCATACAACTTAATTTAGCAGAAATTCAATAGCACACAGCAAAAAGCACAGGTATTAATTTTTTTTATTAAAAGTGATTAAAACATCAATGATTATCATGTTTATTAGTTGTTATGAGTTTTTTTTCTTTAATTTGTCATAATAAAGTATAATAATAGTTTTTTAAATCATTTTGGAAATTCGTGAGTTATCACCTTTTTACCTTTAATAGTCACGTACGGCGCAAAATGCCCCCATAAGTGCTATTTTTTCGTTATTATTTCGAAAGTGCAATGTCTTGCAGAGTTTTTAAGATTAGATTGGAGCTCCAGAACCAGGCATAAGTATTTTTAATTTTATTTAGAAGGTTTTGGTCTCCTGACAAAAAACAGAGATTTCAAACTTTGGGCCCAAAATGTACTTAATTATTGTTCGGATGTACAGGTTCTCTTTATTGGATATTAAAATAGGCTTAATACTGAGTATAATTGCGGAAAAAAATAAAAGCCAAAAAGCATTTTTGTTTTTGTCTTTGATAATTTCTTGGAAAAACTGGAAAATCTCTAAATTTTCAAAAAAAAATCATAACTCGAAAACTATCAATAATCGGTACACATACATAGAGGTGTTTTGGATAGGTCTCGGTACAGGCTATTTAAAAAAAAAATATTATCGTCACCCGATTGGCCACCCTGTAGTTCACGATCTACTGTTTTCAGTATTTTCCTATAATGTTACTGAACGATGATAAAAATACTCTACATCACAAGCTTTCATAACATGTACTGCTGCATAATACATGTACTGCAATATTTTCAATTAAAATATATAATTATTAAAGAACAACAGCATAAATATTTCGGAACAAGAAAAGGGTTGAAAAGTATTTGAGATAATCTGCTATACTTCCGGGAACACCGTAGGCTGTCGACAGCTGAATGGTCGCTTGCCCGACTGTGCGCCCCTCCCCCCTCCATTTCCGCCTCATTCGTCTCTCGCATTCTCTACCCGGTCGAACAATCCATACATTGTAGAAATACAGGCTAACATATCGTGTGATTGGATATATGAAGGTTTCTCGACAATAATAGCAGTTATGTTAACCTTATTTGTACCTACGCATATTTGGATGACTTCCATGACTGATTAAATTTCGTTGTTTCAGTATAACACGCAAATCTGCGATCCTCCTATGAGTGAACAGAAAGCATGGGAAGAGAACCAATTGAAACACCAGATCGATTTCACAGCATGTAGGATAGATCAAGCGCCTTTTGAGCTTGTGGAGCGAACTTCGTTGCTCAAAGTGCACTACTTGTTCTCCCGGTTGGCTATCAACCTTTCCTACGTTACTTCGATAGGTATTCTATCATTTATTTATTATCAGACGATAACAATATTAGGTGGGATATCTTTTAATTGGAAGCAAATATACTACTCGCAAGTGGTAGGAATAAATACAATATTCAACGAACTCATTTGCCATATTAGTTTATAAAAAAATACAACAGATCAATAATGGCTGGGGCTTCCATGTTGACGAATGCACTCCTCTAGCCTACGCGACATACTCGTAATCTGGTTGTTGATAAACTCTAGATGTGCAGCCTCCCAAGCTGCCCTCACATCATGTTTCAGTTCCTCCAGCGTGGTCGGAGGATAGGGTAAATCGCCGATGCGCGATGTATCGAACCATCCAATCCCATACTTTTTCAATGGGCGATATATCGGGTGATCGTGGAGGACAGGGGAGTACCCTGACCTTAGCTTCCTGTATGAACCTCGTTTAACCTCATCTACTACCTTGCAATATGAGGACCTACATTACCTTACTGAAAGAAACCCTGTTCGAGGCCTCGGACATATGGAAGGGAAATTGGTTCTAACACCTCATTCACATAACGATGCGAAGTCATTGTGCCACGAGTCACAAGTGAAGGTGACTTGCTGTTGAATGCAATGGCACCCCAATCCATCAAACTAATAGGACGGTGTACATGGCGCTCAGCGGCAAACTGGAGATCACCACGTTCACTCCTCGTCGTCTTATACGTTGGTGTCCCCAGATAAAACCTGGACTCGTCGGAGAAGGCCGTCTGATACTATTCAGCATGCCATTTCGATGTTCTTGTCACAGATCTAACCATTGGTGACGATGAGTTGCAGTGAGTGAAAGCATTAGATGCGGACAATATGATCCTAACCCAATTTCACTCAATCTGTGGTACACCATGCGGATTCGAATGGTTATTCCTATAGCTGCGTACCAAGCATCAGCAACAGCTCGAGTGGATGGCATTCTGACGATTTTGCCGGTCTGTAGTTCTTTTACGCGCTCCATAACATCTAGCTTGCTGCATTCGCCCTTCTGCACCACGTTCCCTGTCGTCTTCTAGGGGGCATTTCCATACAACCAACTGGCCTCTCGCCGCATTTACAACAGATATAATCGTTTTTGAATCGACAAAAAGCCATGCTTCGTTTTTACCCTTTCCCAGCAGCCGCAGTACTCTGGTATTTAGGCTCTGCCTATGCGGTCTGGTCAGTTATATATAAAAAAAGATGCCTTGTAAGTGAATAGCGTTTGAATGAACAAAAAGTGTTAGGTACATGTGTACTGCCAATTTTCCCAAATATCCCTTATTTATTTCACTTGCGAGTATAGTTTAACTTGTGTCGTGTATGTTCTACGATAACAAAGAAAATGGTAGTTTTCCTTGAATTTTTCCACAGAATCACCGATATGTATATATGTTACCTTTGCTTCTTGTTCGGCAGGTAGGCTGGTGGGAGTCGTCAGCTTAAAGGAACTCAGACAAGCTACAGAGGATGCAAATAGTGGCAGTCCGCCAAAGAGAGCCAACAGAGAGCAGACAAACATGTTCGCAAGCAGTTCCTTCAATGGCAGATCACCAGATCACTCAGTGACCATTCCATAGGAGAAATCACGATTGTGACATCATTTTTGGTTATAGAATCATTTATATTTTTTTTCTTATTCTAAGTATAATAATCTTGGGTCGCGTTTCATCCACAATAAAAGTTACAGCACACTGTTTAGCTGGTGTTTACTCAATTTTTTTTTTATTTGTGTAAACTAAAAGTTGTACTTTAGCAGAAACGTCAAGGTTCAGAATATGGAGTACAGTAATTTTTTTCAAATTGCCTTGCTTGACAAGTAAAAACCCCTGTTATTATTCATCACCATAGTTACAAAATGTTGCAACAGACGTTGTAGCAATAAAAGCGCTGATTGGTGATGAGCCACCAACCAACATATTGCCCATAGCAACCAGCAGCTCAATCGGACTGTATGAGATAAGGGTATGTGGGCGCGTGCGTGTGTGCGTGAGTCTAGCTAGCCGCCAAGAAATAAAAACAGGGCAACAATGATTTAATAAAGATTTATTTCATATATATGAATGCAGTACATTTGTATTCTATCTGATTTTTTGAAAAACAAGAACTTAACTTCGGAGGGAAGTCCAGGGAGTAGTTCTCGTGGTGCCCTTCCGAAGAGAAGGTGGTGCTCCACAGAAGGTGTTACATGCTGCTTCGAAAGGAGTTCTGGTGGTGTCACCCCAAAGAAGTGTTCATGATGGTGGCACCCCGGAAAAAAGGTGTCCTTGATGGTGGCACCCCAAAAAAATGTAGTCAAGTTGATTGACTCAGTACTTCCCACACATTCCGATGATACCAGTTTTATTATTTTCCCACAGCATGACACTATAGTCTAGATGCCCCTATGTTCGCCCGACCGCAAAAAAGGTGTTTTAATCTTCTAGGTGCTTCTTTCACAGGTCAGTGGACTATATAATCATGAATACAAAAAATTTTTGAGTTTAACAAACCCCCACCCCCGAACCACCCCAATTTCACCCCCAACCAAAAGAATTTTTAAAACGATCCGGAACCCCTAAAACGTCTAAAACGAAGTTTGAGGTGTTTTTTATATTTTTAGTTTTTTTATTATTGCCGCGCCGCCACTGAAATGCTTTCTAAAAACCATACGCGCTTTCCATACTCGTCGCGGTAATAAATCTGTGTCAAAATGTCATTAAAATCAATTCAGAAGTTTCCACGTAACACAATACAAAACGATCCAAAGTAATACTCGTATGTATTTTGTATGCATCAAAAGTTCAAGTCCCTTGGTTCCTGTAATACACAAGGCAATGTTCGGATGGACCTAAAAAAGTGTATTATACCGCTAGGTCTTTCTCTCTCAGGTCGGTAGACATCCTATTATGAGTGCAACAAATTTTTCAGCTTTACAACCCCCCACCCCCCAACCACCCCAATTTCACCCCCACCCCAAATAAAAGTAGAAAATGACCAGGAACCCCTAAAACACCTAAAAACGAAGTTTGAGGCGTATCTGAAATTTTTTGTTTTTTACTAATTACTCCGCCGCCCATGCACCGATTTTCAAGGTTGTAGTAACATTACCTACTACGATCCTACACCATATCACCACCCAAATTTCGTCAAAATCTATGCAGCGGTTACTGAGATTAGGAGGCTAGAAAAACGCCAACACACAGACAGACCGGCAGACAGACCGACGGACCGACAGACCGACAGACCGACAGACCGACAGACCGACAGACCGACAGACCGACAGACCGACAGACCGACAGACCGACAGACCGACAGACCGACAGACCGACAGACCGACAGACCGACAGACCGACAGACCGACAGACCGACAGACCGACAGACCGACAGACCGACAGACCGACAGACCGACAGACCGACAGACCGACAGACCGACAGACCGACAGACCGACAGACCGACAGACCGACAGACCGACAGACCGACAGACCGACAGACCGACAGACCGACAGACCGACAGACCGACAGACCGACAGACCGACAGACCGACAGACCGACAGACCGACAGACCGACAGACCGCAAGACCGACAGACCGACAGACCGACAGACCGACAGACCGACAGACCGACAGACCGACAGACCGACAGACCGACAGACCGACAGACCGACAGACCGACAGACCGACAGACCGACAGACCGACAGACCGACAGACCGACAGACCGACAGACCGACAGACCGACAGACCGACAGACCGACAGACCGACAGACCGGCAGACCGACAGACCGACAGACCGACAGACCGACAGACCGACAGACCGACAGACCGACAGACCGACAGACCGACAGACCGACAGACCGACAGACCGACAGACCGACAGACCGACAGACCGACAGACCGACAGACCGACAGACCGACAGACCGACAGACCGACAGACCGACAGACCGACAGACCGACAGACCGACAGACCGACAGACCGACAGACCGACAGACCGACAGACCGACAGACCGACAGACCGACAGACCGACAGACCGACAGACCGACAGACCGACAGACCGACAGACCGACAGACCGACAGACCGACAGACCGACAGACCGACAGACCGACAGACCGACAGACCGACAGACCGACAGACCGACAGACCGACAGACCGACAGACCGACAGACCGACAGACCGACAGACCGACAGACCGACAGACCGACAGACCGACAGACCGACAGACCGACAGACAGACCGACGGAAATATGGAGTGACGTGGATTTTCGTTATGTAGACTTCATGAAACGCCCAAAAAGCGTATTATCTCAAAATCGAAAATTTTCGCGATCACAATACTGCCCCCACCTAACGGTGTGGGAAGTAAAAGGAGCCATGAGTTATAGCTAATTTCGTTGTATCATATAAAACATGAAAACATTGACAAACTACTACGTAATTAGTAACGAAAATAACAGACATAATGGGAAGGTTACCTCAGAAAGCAAATATCAAGGCTATACAGGCTGGGCCAATAGTAAGTGGACGGAAGATTGTGGGCTTATTTTAGAAATCTGTTACATGATCATGATAGGGACCCTCGAGGGCTATAACACCAAAATATTTTCACATAAATTTGGACGTTTATACAGGGCGATTCATATCAAACTTACATTTTTTTGGATGGGACTCCCTATATAATATTGCGTATTTGGATTCCTTAGTAAATTCTAGTGTGACTTTATGTATCATGCATGGAACTTTAAGCCAACCGTTTAGGCGCAAATCACCATTTTTGGTACAAGTAGGTATCAGAAAAAAATTGAATATCGCAGCGATTATAAAATCTAGAAGGCCATGATTTTGCGGTACGACTAAGCATGAAACACATCACCTTTGGTCAGACGGTTATACTCGAATTCTTTTTGCGGTTATTTTTTAGTAAGACCACAATCTTCCGACCACTCACTATTGGTCAACCCTGTACAGGGTGACCTGATAAGAATGGACGCCGGCAATATCTCGGTAACCGTTAATCGTATAACTTTGCGCAAAAAATATATGTAATATATAAATCGGCTATGAGAAATCGCTAGAAAGTATTTTTAAGTTCCGCAAGTAACCGCTAGGGGGCGTACCTGTTACGGTCAATCAGAAAAACGTCTTTTTCTCAAAAAATATGCAAATAAAGGTATATAATAAATTCTACCGTCATGTAGACTGAACAATGATCGATTTTTTCCTTATTTGGCTTTCTATTAAAATAAGACCCTTTATTTTGGATAGCTTGAGGAAGCTGATTACAAATCCGGTCGCAGTTTTGAGTTTCAGTATCGTTTAACGAAAATCAAAATTTTCAGATCTCTCGGGCCTAAAAAAATCGAAAACCCTTATTTGGCTTTCTATTAAAATAAAACCCCTTATTTTGGATTTGAGGCAGCTGATTACAAGTACGGTCGCAGTTTTGAGTGTATCGTTTAACGAAAATCAAAATTTCCAGATCTCTCGGGCCTGCGGGTTTACCTAAAAAAATCGAAAACCCTTATTTGGCTTTCTATTAAAATAAGACCCTTTATTTTGGATAGCTTGAGGAAGCTGATTACAAGTACAGTCGCAGTTTTGAGTGTATCGTTTAACGAAAATCAAAATTTCCAGATCTCTCGGGCCTGCGGGTTTACCTAAAAAAATCGAAATTCCTTATTTGGCTTTCTATTAAAATAAGACCCTTTATTTTGGATAGCTTGAGGAAGCTGATTACAAATCCGGTCGCAGTTTTGAGCTTCAGTTTCGTTTAACGAAAATAAACAAATTCAGATCTCTCGGGTCTGCGGGTCTACCTAAAAAAATCGAAAACCCTTATTTGGCTTTCTATTAAAATAAGACCCTTTATTTTGGATAGCTTGAGGAAGCTGATTACAAATCCGGTCGCAGTTTTAGTTTCAGTGTCGTTGAACGAAAATAAACAAATTCAGATCTCTCGGGTCTGCGGGTCTACCTAAAAAAATCGAAAATCCTTATTTGGCTTTCTATTAAGATGAAACCTCGTGTTTTGGATAACTTGAGGGTGCCGATTACAAATCCGGTCGCAGTTTTAGTTTCAGTGTCGTTGAACGAAAATAAACAAATTCAGATCTCTCGGGTCTGCGGGTCTACCTAAAAAAATCGAAAATCCTTATTTGGCTTTCTATTAAGATGAAACCTCGTGTTTTGGATAACTTGAGGGTGCCGATTACAAATCCGGTCGCAGTTTTAGTTTCAGTGTCGTTTAACGAAAATCAAAATTTTCAGATCTCTCGGGCCTGCGGGTTATCCTAAAAAAAATCGAAAATCCTTATTTGGCTTTCTATTAACATGAAACCTCGTGTTTTGGATAACTTGAGAGTGCTGGTTACAAATCCGGTCGCAGTTTTGAATTTCAGTATCGTTTAACGAAAATCAAAATTTTCAGATATCTCGGGCCTGCGGGTTTACCTAAAAAAATCGAAAACCCTTATTTGACTTTCTATTAAAATAAAACCCTTTATTTTGGATAGCTTGAAGCAGGTGATTACAAATCCGGTCGCAGTTTTGAGTTTCAGTATCGTTTAACGAAAATCAAAATTTTCAGATCTCTCGGGCCTGCGGGTTTACCTAAAAAAATCGAAAACCCTTATTTGGCTTTCTATTAAAATAAAACCCTTTATTTTGGATTTGAGGGAGCTGATTACAGGTACGGTCCTAGTTTTGAGTGTATCGTTTAACGAAAATCAAAATTTCCAGATCTCTGGGGCCTGCGGGTTTACCTAAAAAAATCGAAATCCCTTATTTGGCTTTCTATTAAAATAAGAACCTTTATTTTGGATAGCTTGAGGAAGCTGATTACAAGTACGGTCGCAGTTTTGAGTTTCAGTATCGTTTAACGAAAATCAAAATTTTCAGATCTCTCGGGCCTGCGGGTTTACCTAAAAAAATCGAAAATCCTTATTTGGCTTTCTATTAAAATAAAACCCTTTATTTTGGATTTGAGGGAGCTGATTACAAGTATGGTCGCAGTTTTGAGTTTCAGTTTCATTTAACGAAAATAAACAAATTCAGATCTCTCGGGTCTGCGGGTCTACCTAAAAAAATCGAGAACCCTTATTTGGCTTTCTATTAAAATAAGACCCTTTATTTTGGATAGCTTGAGGAAGCTGATTACAAGTACGGTCGCAGTTTTGAGCTTCAGTATCGTTTAACGAAAATCAAAATTTTCAGATCTCTCGGGCCTGCGGGTTTACCTAAAAAATCAAAAATCCTTATTTGGCTTTCTATTAAAATAAAACCCTTTATTTTGGATTTGAGGGAGCTGATTACAAGTACGGTCGCAGTTTTGAGTTTCAGTATCGTTTAACGAAAATCAAGATTTCCAGATCTCTCGGGCCTGCGGGTTTACCTAAAAAAATCGAAATTCCTTCTTTGGCATTCTATTAAAATAAGACCCTTTATTTTGGATAGCTTGAGGAAGCTGATTACAAATCCGGTCGCAGTTTTAGTTTCAGTGTCGTTGAGCGAAAATAAACAAATTCAGATCTCTCGGGTCTGCGGGTTTACCTAAAAAAATCGAAAATCCTTATTTGGCTTTCTATTAAGATGAAACCTCGTGTTTTGGATAACTTGAGGGTGCCGATTACAAATCCGGTCGCAGTTTTAGTTTCAGTGTCGTTTAACGAAAATCAAAATTTTCAGATCTCTCGGGCCTGCGGGTTATCCTAAAAAAAATCGAAATTCCTTATTTGGCTTTCTATTAAAATAAGACCCTTTATTTTGGATAGCTTGAGGAAGCTGATTACAAATCCGGTCGCAGTTTTGAGTTTCAGTATCGCTTAACGAAAATCAAAATTTTCAGATCTCTCGGGCCTGCGGGTTTACCTAAAAAAATCGAAAATCCTTATTTGGCTTTCTATTAAAATAAAACCCTTTATTTTGGATTTGAGGGAGCTGATTACAAGTACGGTCGCAGTTTTGAGTGTATCGTTTAACGAAAATCAAAATTTCCAGATCTCTCGGACCTGCTGGTTTACCTAAAAAAATCGAAATTCCTTATTTGGCATTCTATTCAAATAAGACCCTTTATTTTGGATAGCTTGAGGAAGCTGATTACAAGTACGGTCGCAGTTTTGAGTTTCAGTTTCGTTTAACGAAAATAAACAAATTCAGATCTCTCGGGTCTGCGGGTCTACCTAAAAAAATCGAAAATCCTTATTTGGCTTTCTATTAAAATAAAACCCTTTATTTTGGATTTGAGGGAGCTGATTACAAGTACGGTCGCAGTTTTGAGTTTCAGTTTCGTTTAACGAAAATAAACAAATTCAGATCTCTCCGGTCTGCGGGTCTACCTAAAAAAATCGAAAACCCTTATTTGGCTTTCTATTAAAATAAGACCCTTTATTTTGGATAGCTTGAGGAAGCTGATTACAAGTACGGTCACAGTTTTGAGTTTCAGTATCCTTTAACGAAAATCAAAATTTTCAGATCTCTCAGGCCTGCGGGTTCACCTAAAAAATCGAAAATCCTTATTTGGCTTTCTATTAAAATAAAACCCTTTATTTTGGATTTGAGGGAGCTGATTACAAGTAAGGTCGCAGTTTTGAGTTTCAGTATCGTTTAACGAAAATCAAAATTTTCAGATCCCTCGGGCCTGCGGGTTTACCTAAAAAAATCGAAATTCCTTATTTGGCTTTCTATTAAAATAAGACCCTTTATTTTGGATAGCTTGAGGAAGCTGATTACAAATCCGGTCGCAGTTTTGAGTTTCAGTATCGTTTAACGAAAATCAAAATTTTCAGATCTCTCGGGCCTAAAAAAATCGAAAACCCTTATTTGGCTTTCTATTAAAATAAAACCCTTTATTTTGGATTTGAGGGAGCTGATTACAAATTACGGTCGCAGTTTTGAGTTTCAGTATCGTTTAACGAAAATAAACAAATTCAGATCTCTCGGGTCTGCGGGTTTACCTAAAAAAATCGAAATTCCTTATTTGGCTTTCTATTAAAATAAGACCCTTTATTTTGGATAGCTTGAGGAAGCTGATTACAAATCCGGTCGCAGTTTTGAGTTTCAGTATCGTTTAACGAAAATCAAAATTTTCAGATCTCTCGGGCCTAAAAAAATCGAAAACCCTTATTTGGCTTTCTATTAAAATAAAACCCTTTATTTTGGATTTGAGGGAGCTGATTACAAGTAAGGTCGCAGTTTTGAGTTTCAGTATCGTTTAACGAAAATCAAAATTTTCAGATCCCTCGGGCCTGCGGGTTTACCTAAAAAAATCGAAATTCCTTATTTGGCTTTCTATTAAAATAAGACCCTTTATTTTGGATAGCTTGAGGGAGCTGATTACAAATCCGGTCGCAGTTTTGAGTTTCAGTATCGTTTAACGAAAATCAAAATTTTCAGATCTCTCGGGCCTAAAAAAATCGAAAACCCTTATTTGGCTTTCTATTAAAATAAGACCCTTTATTTTGGATAGCTTGAGGAAGCTGATTACAAGTCCGGTCGCAGTTTTGAGTTTCAGTATCGTTTAACGAAGATCAAAATTTCCAGATCTCTCGGGCCTGCGGGTTTACCTAAAAAAATCGAAAACCCTTATTTGGCTTTCTATTAAAATAAGACCCTTTATCTTGGATAGCTTGAGAAAGCTGATTACAAGAACGGTCGCAGTTTTGAGTGTATCGTTTAACGAAAATCAAAATTTCCAGATCTCTCGGGCCTGCGGGTTTACCTAAAAAAGTCGAAATTCCTTATTTGGCTTTCTATTAAAATAAGACACTTTATTTTGGATAGCTTGAGGAAGCTGATTACAAATCCGGTCGCAGTTTTGAGTTTCAGTTTCGTTTAACGAAAATAAGCAAATTCAGATCTCTCGGGTCTGCGGGTCTACCTAAGAAAATCGAAAATCCTTATTTGGCTTTCTATTAAAATAAAACCCTTTATTTTGGATTTGAGGGAGCTGATTACAAGTACGGTCGCAGTTTTGAGTTTCAGTTTCGTTTAACGAAAATAAACAAATTCAGATCTCTCGGGTCTGCGGGTCTACCTAAAAAAATCGAAAACCCTTATTTGGCTTTGTATTAAAATAAGACCCTTTATTTTGGATAGCTTGAGGAAGCTGATTACAAGTACGGTCGCTGTTTTGAGTTTCAGTATCGTTTAACGAAAATCAAAATTTCCAGATCTCTCGGGGCTGCGGGTTTACCTAAAAAAATCGAAATTCCTCATTTGGCTTTCTATTAAAATAAGACCCTTTATTTTGGATAGCTTGAGGAAGCTGATTACAAATCTGGTCGCAGTTTTAGTTTCAGTGTCGTTTAACGAAAATAAACAAATTCAGATCTCTCGGGTCTGCGGGTCTACCTAAAAAATCGAAAATCCTTATTTGGCTTTCTATTAAAATAAAACCCTTTATTTTGGATAGCTTGAAGCAGGTGATTACAAATCCGGTAGCACTTTTGAATTTCAGTATCGTTTAACGAAAATCAAAATTTTCAGATCTCTCGGGCCTGCGGGTTTACCTAAAAAAATCGAAAACCCTTATTTGGCTTCCTATTAAAATAAAACCCTTTATTTTGGATTTGAGGGAGCTGATTACAAGTACGGTCGCAGTTTTGAGTTTCAGTATCGTTTAGCGAAAATCAAAATTTTCAGATCTCTCGGGTCTGCGGGTTTACCTAAAAAATCGAAAATCCTTATTTGGCTTTCTATTAAAATAAAACCCTTTATTTTGGATTTGAGGGAGCTGATTACAAGTACGGTCGCAGTTTTGAGTTTCAGTATCGTTTAACGAAAATCAAAATTTTCAGATCTCTCGGGCCTGCGGGTTTACCTAAAAAAATCGAAAACCCTTATTTGGCTTTCTATTAAAATAAAACCCTTTATTTTGGATAGCTTGAGGGAGCTGATTACAAGTATGGTCGCAGTTTTGAGTTTCAGTATAGTTTAACGAAAATAAAAATTTTCAGTTCTCTCGGGCCTGCGGGTTATCCTAAAAAAATCGAAAATCCTTATTTGGCTTTCTATTAACATGAAACCTCGTGTTTTGGATAACTTGAGAGTGCTGGTTACAAATCCGGTCGCAGTTTTGAGTTTCAGTATCGTTTAACGAAAATCAAAATTTTCAGATCTCTCGGGTCTGCGGGTTTACCTAAAAAAATCGAAAATCCTTATTTGGCTTTCTATTAAAATAAAACCCTTTATTTTGGATTTGAGGGAGCTGATTACAAGTACGGTCGCAGTTTTGAGTTTCAGTTTCGTTTAACGAAAATAAACAAATTCAGATCTCTCGGGTCTGCGGGTCTACCTAAAAAAATCGAAAACCCTTATTTGGCTTTCTATTAAAATAAGACCCTTTATTTTGGATAGCTTGAGGAAGCTGATTACAAGTACGGCCGCAGTTTTGAGCTTCAGTATCGTTCAACGAAAATCAAAATTTTCAGATCTCTCGCGCCTGCGGGTTTACCTAAAAAATCGAAAATCCTTATTTGGCTTTCTATTAAAATAAAACCCGTTATTTTGGATTTGAGGGAGCTGATTACAAGTACGGTCGCAGTTTTGAGTTTCAGTATCGTTTAACGAAAATCAAGATTTCCAGATCTCTCGGGCCTGCGGGTTTACCTAAAAAAATCGAAATTCCTTATTTGGCTTTCTATTAAAATAAGACCCTTTATTTTGGATAGCTTGAGGAAGCTGATTACAAATCCGGTCGCAGTTTTAGTTTCAGTGTCGTTGAACGAAAATAAACAAATTCAGATCTCTCGGGTCTGCGGGTCTACCTAAAAAAATCGAAAATCCTTATTTGGCTTTCTATTAAGATGAAACCTCGTGTTTTGGATAACTTGAGGGTGCCGATTACAAATCCGGTCGCAGTTTTAGTTTCAGTGTCGTTTAACGAAAATCAAAATTTTCAGATCTCTCGGGCCTGCGGGTTATCCTAAAAAAAATCGAAAATCCTTATTTGGCTTTCTATTAACATGAAACCTCGTGTTTTGGATAACTTGAGAGTGCTGGTTACAAATCCGGTCGCAGTTTTGAATTTCAGTATCGTTTAACGAAAATCAAAATTTTCAGATATCTCGGGCCTGCGGGTTTACCTAAAAAAATCGAAAACCCTTATTTGACTTTCTATTAAAATAAAACCCTTTATTTTGGATAGCTTGAAGCAGGTGATTACAAATCCGGTCGCAGTTTTGAGTTTCAGTATCGTTTAACGAAAATCAAAATTTTCAGATCTCTCGGGCCTGCGGGTTTACCTAAAAAAATCGAAATTCCTTATTTGGCTTTCTATTAAAATAAGACCCTTTATTTTGGATAGCTTGAGGAAGCTGATTACAAATCCGGTTGCAGTTTTGAGTTTCAGTATCGTTTAACGAAAATCAAAATTTTCAGATCTCTCGGGCCTGCGGGTTTACCTAAAAAAATCGAAAACCCTTATTTGGCTTTCTATTAAAATAAAACCCTTTACTTTGGATTTGAGGGAGTTGATTACAGGTACGGTCGTAGTTCTGAGTGTATCGTTTAACGAAAATCAAAATTTCCAGATTTCTTATTTTCTTTTTTATCAAATACTTTAGCCATAATGCTCCGTGTCGAATAACGTGAATAGCTCTGTATAATCGTTTCTATTTGAATTTGAGTCATGAACACGCGCTCGAAATTACCCCTAACCCTAAAGGCCTGGTCAAACAGAGGGCGTTCTAGAACGTGGCGTTCTAGAACGCGGCGTTACGGCGTTCTAGAATACCGTCTGTTTGCCCGGGTCTTGAGTTCATCTATGTTTGAATCACTAGATATGTTGACAAAAATTGGCGTAATGCTTTTGCTCAACCCGTCAAACAGGCCTGTATGGCACAAACAACGGAATGCGGTAACGCGGCGTTAGAGAACGCCAGATCGCCGCGTTCGAGAACGCCCTCTGTTTGACCGGGCCTTAAGATCTAACCTATGTTTTTGACAGCAATGTCACTCAAACAAATCACTAACACTATACAGTATGTTACACCCACCGACTATAAACCTTAGACCCCTCATCCCATTCATAAATCTACATTTGTAACGTCGGAACATTAAGTATAGGCCAGCGGGCAGGGGGGAAGCAAAAATGGCCGCCGTCTAGGTTTTGACAACCACGACACAGATTCCGACCAGTGGCGTATCACAAAAGGTATAATAAGGCACTTTCAATAATGCTCTGTGGAATAACGATGATGGATTTTAACTACAAAAAAATCAAGTAGATTGACTCTGTATTTCTAACACATTTCTGCTGATCAAGTAGATTGACTCTGCACGTCTCACATGTATTCGTTTTGAGATTTTAACTTTTTTGCCGATTTTGAATACTTTGAATAAATTTCATATATTTAAAAATGTGTGCTGTATCTTTTGAAGGGTGGTTTAAGAAGTGATACATACATCATATAGAATTTGAGTCAAATTACAGGTAAAGGAAGAGAAAAGGAGAAGAAAAATAGAATAAAAATACATAGGTAACGGTGTAGGTCACAGTTTTTTATTTATTTAATACACTTTACAACAAACATCTCTCCTGGGGTGATTACAGGTAAAGGAAGAGAAAAAGAAAAACACAATAAAAACACTTATTAGCAGTGTAGGTCACAATTTTATAAGCTGTTTCTGAAAAGGCACTAAAAAAGTCCATAATTTTATGCTGTTTTACAAAGTAATTGCACAATTCCAACATATTGTTGATTGGAGGCAAATTATTAGATGTGAAATATTTCCTTATTTCCACTTCTTAATCTAGACTTCTATATTTTAAAGGTTATCAAAAACAGTCCTAGAACTTAATATAACAGTTTTTCTCAGTTAAAACTCTCCCACATTGATCTACATGAGGTAAATACATTTTTTTAGCATAAAGACATCTCAGCAGCCTTTTCTGTACTTTCTCAATCTGACTGCAGTTGTTGGTGACCATATATTCGATGCATACTTCAATTTTGGTCTCACAAAGGCGTTATATAGTTTTATTATTGTTGCAATATTGCAGTTCTTACTATTAGTAATTACAAAGCCTAAAACTTTATAAGCTCTATTCACAATATTCACAAGATGATCCTAAAATCTGAACGGAGTTTCAAAATGAACTCAAAGGTCTTTCACTTTATTACTCTTTACTAAAGATGCGCGTTTGATATAATCACGTACTGTCCTGTTATGCTTTCAAGTAAAAGTAACCCAAAAGCATTTATCAATATTAAGAGTCAATTTGTGAATTGCAGACCAATTTACTACAGAACCTGAATCCAATTGAAAATCAGCACATTTACTAGTAATTGTCTCACATGCATGTCTGAGAAAATACAGAGATTTGTAACTGTGGACTTATTAGGTACGAAACCGTATTGCGATGCTGACAATAATGGTTTTACAAGCTCAAAAAGATTTGTATAAATAATGTTATCAATGTTTGGATATGTAGAAACGCTTTTGAATTGCTTAAGAATAATTTGGAGCTTCGAATAATAATAAAGAATAATTTTTATCTCAAGAGTGACATACATATCTTTCAGAGGACGAAATCTTAAGGTCGTCGGTAGAGTATAATAGGTAGGAAATTCAAGTCAGTAAAAATACATACTACTTGTTCATATGTTAAGCTTTCTGAAATGTTTACTGTCTTCTTCATAAGTAAAGCCTGTGGAACCATCAACTGATTGGTACCATTTACTAATTGTATTCAGATGTGGTAATGATCAAATTTGTTGAATGTGCTTCTTACAAAATTATATTCTCTAGGGGAGTAAAAAGATAAAGTTAGTGCAAATGATCTTAATAACGAGCCATATTTTTGTTTAGATGGGCCCTTCAACAATCTCTCAAATAATTTGAGCGACGAGCCAGACAGTGATGCCTGAAACAGATATATCACTTTAGATTTTGTATCTATAAGAAGTGCGGATATAAGTACCTTTAAGATATTCACTGGTCATGTCTCCAACATACTGACTTTTCCTAAAAGTTACATAAAACAATAAAACTATATAATACATCTAGGAATGGATTAATTGTGAAATATTTGGTCAATGGAGAAGACTGTGTTAGCAAATAACATATCTTATCTCAGAATCCGTGGGGGTCCGACAAAATAGTCAAAATCGCAGAATAAGCAAAAAGAAATAGATAATCGAAACTTTATAGATTAATATAAAAAAAATAACATAGCACAGGTGACAATAGAAATGTTAAATAATAGTTATTAAGTAGCAAATTATTCAATGTTGTTGGGCAACAAAAAATCCTTTAAGTTGAAGTTCGAATGATTTTAAAGATGACCCTTCAAACTATTTGTTATTGGAGTTATAAAAAAACTGCATTGCAGGAGAAACCACATTTAAAAAAAGAAGTAGAATGCTAAGGTATTCGATATTACAAATGTATAATTTGTTTATGAACATGACGAGTGATATATGTTTCTCTGAGATACACTGTATCAAAAATTTTAGTTAATTTACATAAAAAAACTGGTAGTGATACTATATTATTAATCTTGAGTAACTTGAGTAATGCAAAATTATTTGGAAGGTGGTCATATTTTATTAACTCACAAATTATTTGTAGTCTGCCTTTGGTCAACTGGGATGGATAGTAAACAATTATGCCATAGCTTCTAGTTAAAATTATAGAATGTTAAAAATTTAGCATATAGTGATTTCCATGAAAAGTCTTGAGTGTTTGTTATATCTGCTTGGACAGCATGTTTATGTGCTTTATGAATCTCAATTTTGTGTCCACTAAAATCTAAAAAAGATTCTGAATCTGAACAATCCAACTGTGAGCAGTCTACAACTACATTAAATGGAGTAATGGCAGACTGACTTCCTTAAAATTTTAAAAAGGAATATACTTGAGTTAAAATGAAAAAATAAAATACACAGAAAGGATACATTATACCATAATAGTCACGTATAGATTTTTACCAGAAGGTTTTGACATTATAAATTAATTTTAATATTATACTATAATATATATATATCCATGTGTGTGAGTGTGTGTTACCTTTTCTTCCCTTGCCTCTTCTTTTGTCTCTGGTCTACTTGAGGATGGATAATTCTCTCAACAAAGATGAGTTTTTCATCTACTTCTGATGCAGTAGCTGTAGATGAATTTTCATCAGCAACCATGGGCAATGATCGTAAGCTACTTGAGGGTCCAGGAAAATTGAGAGCTTCATCATATGGTGACCTTTATTATAAAAAACACATTTTTGTATATTTTTAATTATTTTGAGCTTATTGACGCAACCATAAAATTATAATAAAATAATTATAATGATTATCATTTTATATATTTAGTTGAAACTGGCTCTTAAATTAATTTGTTGTTCAATGATTGAACTAACTTGGTCAGACAGCCAAACAAGCTACCAACTAAATTATCATTTTATACATTCAATCCCTGTATTTCACTGTAATTTCTAATTTGTGCTAGCTAAATGTTTTTTTTGTTGTACTCTCACTTTGTTGGCTTATCAGCTGAAATTGCTAGTGACCAATACATGTAGCACAATCTGTCAGATATATTACTATAACCAATTTATGAACTTGACATTTCAAGAGTTAACAGAGGGTATTTCATACAAATTCCTGAATAGAAGATGTACTTACTTTCTTTTAACAGAGCTAACTTGTAGAGACAGAATGTCAACTTCAGAATGTTGCTGTGAGCTTGACGAAACTGCGATCCTTGTCTGGGCTGCTGATAGAGTCATTGCTCATTGACTCTGAACTAAAATATAAAATAATCGGTTACAACGTTTTCCATCAAAAGATAGAAAAAGTTAGGAACATATGAAATCCTATTTTGGAATTTCCATTTCTGTGCATCATATCAAGAACTTCATTTCTTTTCAAGTGCTCAGTTGCAGATTGAACAATGTAATTGATATTCGAAATCTTTAATAAGTAACAAAAGTCAAATACAGTCTTAATATTATCTAATCAAGTTCAAAATTATGAGACGAGAATCATAAACAACATTTGTCGGATAAATACAAGAACTGTTTACAATACTGCAATAAATTCATCAAAAACTTTATAATCTACTAAGGGATATAAAGAATATAAAAAAAATTCAGTTACTTTGTTACAAACTGAAAAAACATTTTCTTTAGTTTTATATTTTGTTAACCGCCTACAAAGTTTGAAAGCCTATGGCGTTGTAGGAGCGCTGTGAGAGCAAATACATATTTTTTATTTAGTTTTATTTTCTCGAGGCTAATGTTGCAAACAATGCTTAGATAAATCTGTAACAAACTGTTTTGTTAATAAAGAATTGTTAAAAAAAGCTGATACCTAATATTTACGGCAGAATCGAAGGCAAAATGGACAGGAGTTGGAACAGCACCCATTATAAGATGAATATGTCCATCAGCCAAGTACATGATATCACTCTCCTGAAAGTATTTCGAACAGACATCAACGTATGAATGATCTTTTCCAAATCCCAAAAGAGACATCCAAATAGCTCTTCTTGAAGGATTATTAGGAAACCCAAAATTGACGAGAAAAAGCATTTTCAATTTCACATAGCGATTACAAGTAATGAAAAAAGGAGACAAACAGGCCCTATTTCGACAAATACACCCCTGAACACGTGGGCATCTCAAGTGTGCAAGCAGCAAACATTATTTCACGTCTTTGATAAATTTATAGTAGAAATGTTGGCTATTAGAATGGAACTACACATTTCGAATGAAATAAACTAGTGAAGACACGATAATGCGACGCCAATGATGTATGTTTATAACCCCAAATTCTAGTTAAGCTTTATTTTACTTCCCGATGGAAGGTTATCCTTCCGATTCAGGCTGGCGAGAATACACTTTGCACACAAAACAATAACGCACCATTATCAGCAGGAAATTTGCTATAAAATGCAACAAACAATAAAAACACACCAAGAATGCAGCTCAGGTTGACCTAATTACAACAATCGCAAATTTGAATGACAACGTCAAGCATACGTCAAGTGTCGTAAATGCCTGTAGTGAATGGTGTAGCGGCGTTGCCAAGTCAACAGTATAGCTCCGTCGTATGTACCACATTCTTATATTTCAGTTTTTAACTCTTCAGGAATTAGAATCTATAGACATTGCTCATTGCTCAAGCATTATATTTATGTAATATATTATTTCTAACTTTTATTCCAGGTTCTATCTTCTACAGGTCTAATGATACTGAAAACAATGGACATGCATTTCGTAAATTTAGCTTTCCTAGATTGCATGCGGGCAACAGCGCTCGAATGTTCCGACCAAGGATTTTTGTAAATAGATGTGTCTACCTAGGTTTATAGTCGGTGGTTACACCCTTCGTAGTCGTTAAGTTTTCTCCCATTTTCAAAGATAATTTTCGGTATAATTCTCCTTAGCTTTATTCCCGTAACAACCTTCTACGAACTATAAGGAAGCTACATAAAAAAGATGGATGAAATTGGTAAAGTCGTTCTCAAGTAGACCGAAGCTACTTATTTGATGCCATTTCTTGTGGTGAGCTTAGAGGCCTTTACGGAAACACTGATCTGGATCCGGATAGATCAGTTATATGTCAAACAGCTGTCAAGTGGGCTTTATGATTCCATGAATTTAACGGACATCGAACAACGAAAAGGTTGGTTTAACAATAAAAATCAGATGGTAAAGTAAAGCAGCTACTGATCTGAATCATCGGATCGCAATCACTTATTGTACAAGAGTGAACTACCCTATTTCTGACCGATCCCAGATCACTTTCCGAACGTCACGATCAGTGATCCAACTGATAGGGTTAACCCGATCATAGTTTCCGTAAAGGCCTCAGGTCACGGCTCAACAAATAATCTGCTGTCTAAAGCCTCGCGTCTACTTGCAAGTAACTTGTGATAGTTTTTGCAGCAAGTACTTGCTTGTTTGTCTACACTATCTTTTAATTGCTCGCAAATTTAATCTAGGAAATTGCTCTGCAATTTCACTTGGGCTTGATTGTTCTGATTCCGTGTACACTATAGATAAGGTATCGTATGCAAAATCTGTAGCTACTGCGGTAGTTGTAACATATTCAATTAAAAAAAGGAAAACAAGAGAAAGATAGTAAAAGGCGGAGAAAATATTGGGTGAGAAAGTGGATTCAGCGTAGAACTGCTCTAGGAGTACATGAACTTTAATGACTCGAAGAACTCCTAAGTACTCTTATATATTTCATTAGTCCCTTGTCCACTTTTCTTTTTTTGAATTATTCTCTATTCTTGGTTAACTTGTGTTCCCAAATTATGTAGCTTCCTTGAACTTCCACAGTAGAAGTATTAAATAAGTCGGCCAATTTTTTTAATGCATTCTGATATCTGATTGTGTCCTTGAATTCTGTAGTATGTACATTCATACATACATAATTCAAAATTTTCAATTTTCTCTCGTCCAGTTGAACTTCTCCATAATTGATTTACAACACTCCTTGCTGCAAGACTTTCGAAACCGTCTCGAAATTTTTGTGGCAAACCAATTTCCTGAGAGTAACCGTGTAAATTACAAGCTCTCAGCAAGTTGCAAGTCCTTTACGTGCAAGTAATTTTGCTGCAATATTTCTCTAATGACGTCGTGCACACGCTACGCAAGTGACTTGTGAGACTAACTCTAGCAATTTTATTTGCTAGTGGACACGAGGCTTTACTCAAGGTCTGGGGATGCTTTGCGCCGATTCCTTTGCGCATCGATATTTTGGGTTAGAGAGAGATAGATTCCAACAGCGGCGCCACGGCAGGGTCATGGCTGTCTACATAGAATATGAGTATAGAGAATAATATAGATCACAGAGCAAATCTAGTACTTTATGGGAGGTAAACATTAAATACAACATAAATTATTTATGTTATGTTTAATGTTTACCTTCCTTTTACGCCACATAGGTTGATTATTATTTCTTAATTTTGCCCTATAAAATGGCGTCGCTGACGTCAGATATTTCGCAACACGTCGTCACAAAGGAACCGACCGTGAGTAAGACAGCTGATTGTTTGTTGAGCCGTGCTTAGGTTCTTACGTTTGCTTCTAATCATACCAAATAAACTGTTAATTACTGAATGCTCAAAAAATGTTTAACGACTATTCAATATAGACCTTTTTACTTGTAATTTTTTTTGTAGTCGCTTATGAACGTTTCTACATTCTCACTAAATAATTAGTGTAGGTAGCTGTAATTATGTCACGTAATACATTATCCATGTAATGACGGACCAATTACGATATTTTATAGTTATTAATCATATTTATTTATTATTGTATTGTCTGACAGCCTCTGTAATCAATACCGCAAACAACGTTATCATTTTCCCAGAATTTATTTATGTATTTAGCTTTTGGCTTTGAATGAATGAATAAGAACCAGAGGCTATCCAGCACGGAATGTGGCTGGTGCATAGGCCACACGATGGGCCCTTTTGCGCCTCTATCCGCGCTAGTTCCTAAGACCTGCCCTTTTGGCAAAGGCAAGTACATTCTTAGGTCCTATCCGTTTTATCTCTATTGGTTCCAAGGTTCTTGAGCCCAGCATAGTCTGCCTGTGATAACCCAGGGTTTCACAGCGACACAGGATGTGTGCCGAGGATTCTTCCTCTTCCCCACACCACGTGCACGTTGGGTCGTTGACCACCCTCATCACAAACAAGTGACGCCTGAAGGTATTGTGACCCGTTAATAAGCCTGCTAACAATCTCAAGTTACTCCTATCCAGAGAGAGACAGAATCGTCCTATTCTCTCTTCAGGCCCTGCTAATAGCTCCCGAGCCTGACGGAGATGACCAGAGATGTTGTTCCATCTCAGAGAGTGTTGATTCTGGATCCACTCTCCAGTTGTTTTCCTAACCAAATTTGCAGACAGTCCTAAGGCTGGTTCCGGGCCCACAAAACTGTTTCCGGATCCCATCCTGGCTAGATGATCTGCCATTTCATTACCCTTTACCCCAGCATGCCCAGGTACCCACATCAGTGATACCTTGTGTTTAGCTGAGATGTCGTCAAGAGCCCTCCTGCACTCCAGGACCAGTCCCGACGTTATTTTCCAAGCACTCAGTGCTTTGATGGCTGCCTGACTGTCAGAGCAGATAGTAATCCGCCTCCTAGACCCGTCAATTTCCCGAATACGATTTACGCAGGCAAGTATCGCATAGACCTCAGCCTGGAATACTGTGGTGTGCCCCCCAAGAGGGAATGAAAGTCTTGTACGGGGCCCGTAGACTCCCGAGCCCGAGCCCTCTCTAGCGAGTGAACCGTCTGTGTACCAGACCTGTCCTCCTCCTTCGATGAGCTGTCTTTCCCTAGACTTCCATTCTTCCCTTGACGGAAACACCACCGTAAATTTGCGATTGAAGCGATGCGTAGGAGAAACTGTATCGCTCCTCGCCAACAAAATAGGACAATCCTCATGCAACTCTGCTAGAATCGTCGAATGTCCTTTGCCTGGATTCATAAAAGTCCAGCTACCCTGACTCCAGAGACGGAACCCAGTTTTTCTAGCTTCCCCTTGGATTACCAGATCCAAAGGAGGAAGATTCAATAGTGTTTCAATGGCACTCAAGGGTGTTGTGCGCACTGCACTGGTTATACTAAGACATGCCAAACGTTGGACCTTATTAAGTTTGGCTCTTGTTGCCTCCGTCTTTATACAGGTCCACCACACTATGGAGCCATATATTAGTGACGGTCTGACTATTGTAGTGTAGAGCCAGTGCACCACTTTTGGGCTCAGGCCCCAGCTACTACCGACAACTCTTCTGCAGGCCCATAATGAGTTTCGAGCCTTGCTTACCTTATAATCCACGTGCAGCCTCCAAGTCAGCTTGTGATCCAGTATTACTCCTAGATACTTTACTGACTGAGACAATTCAAGTGTCGTTCTGAAAAAGGTAGGCCTCACGAGGCCTTCCATCTTCCTTTTCCTAGTGAACATAACGAGCTCCGTCTTTTCAGCGTTCACTGACAGATCCACCTCATTACACCACGTTTCCACAACACGCAGCGCGCCTTGCATTACCTCGGAGACTGTATTAATGAATCTACCCCTGACCACTATGCTCAAATCATCGGCATAGGCCTGTACGTAGACCCCTGTGTTGCTTAGTCTCACGAGTAGGTCATTCACCACTAAGCACCATAATAGAGGTGAAAGAACACCGCCTTGTGGGCAGCCTCGCGCCACTGCAACGCTATAGTTTATGTCATTAAGCGTTGCAGAAGCCACTCGGCCCTCTAGAGTAGTAAGAATCCACTCCACTAGGATTGGAGCAATTCCATGTCTCTCTAGGGCGCGTCTTATCGAATTGGTAGTGGTACAGTTGAACGCACCCTCGATATCAAGAAATGCTACCATAGCCACTTCCCGTTGATTCAACGTTTTCTCCAGCCTGCTGACCAAATGATGAAGTGCCAGCTCAGCTGATTTTCCCGCCTGATATGCGAACTGATAGGCATGGATTTCAACCCTTTGTAAGGGCCCATCCCTGATATATCTATCAACCAACCTCTCCAGTGTTTTTAGTAAAAACGACGAAAGGGTAATCGGTCTAAAGTCCTTCGGACGAGTATAGCTACCTCTGCCCGGCTTAGGAATAAAAACGACCCTTGAATGCAACCAGCTCTTCGGTGTGAAGCCAGTAGCCACGCAGGCGCGAAATATCCTAACTAGGTATGGTAGTACCAGATCCTGTCCATGTTGTAGCATGGCTGGAATGACTCCATCCTTGCCTGGACTTTTGTATGGAGCAAAAGTATTTATCGCCCATCTTGTGCGGTCATAAGTGACGACTTCTCCTGCCATCTGCCATTCCTCTTTATGAGGACGGCGGAGTGGCCTATGTGCACCTGTCTGCTGAGCGGCAACCGATCCCGGAAAGTGCACACTCATCAGCAGTTCAAGCGTTTCCTCCTCGTTATTGGTTCTATGACCGTTCGAGTCCGTCAAGGTCCCCAACTTGGACTTGGTGTCCTTGCTAAGGATCCTATGCATCCTTGCCGTCGCAGGAATATCATTGATGGACCTGCAGAAGTTCCTCCAAGATTCCCTGGAGGCCCTCCTGACTTCCCTCTTATATTCCTGTAGCTTTATCCTATACTCCTCCCAATCAGGAGTACCTTTCCTGTACCTAACTCTCGTGAGTAGTTTGTGCAGGGACTTTTTCCTGGTTTCTAATTTCTTAGTCCAGAAGGTGGCATTGCCCGCCACGCCCACTTTACGTAGGGGACAGTTATCCTCAAAGGAGTCTCGGAGGTCCCTACACAGGGAATCAACTGCCGCCTCCAAGCCCTCCCCTTTACTGAGATCCTGCTCTATAGGACGGAGCCTGCTGCCTAGGTCCTCTTTAAAAGAAGCCCAATTTGCTTGCCTAGGATTTCTAACAAGGATTCCCTCTTTTTCCCCGTCAATCCTAAACGTTATATGTCTATGGTCGGACAGTGACGGTTCCAAGGATACTGTCCAGTCCTTGACCTCATTACAAATACCGACCGTGCTCAGTGTTATGTCTAGGACCTCATCCCTCACATTGTTTGAGAAGGTAGGAGTGTCGCCAACATTCAGAACCTCTAGGTTCGACGTCCCTAGAAATTCCATCAGCTCTTCACCACGTCTATTAGTGTTAGAGCTACCCCATAGGGTGTGATGGGCATTGCTATCACACCCCACGATAAGCTCGAGATTATTATCCCGACAATGAGACACAAGGTCCTCCATCTCTTTTGAGGGAGGAGGATCTCCTGAATCATACGGTAAGTACGCTGAGCATACCACTAAACTTCTTTCGATGCCTTGTTCTCTAAGGCGAATCACCACCGCAACCATGTCCCTAGTTGTAAAGTCCATTAGTTGCCATGCATTCATATTATTACATAATATGCACACTCTAGGCTTTGTCTCCGGAGCGCTACTAAAAATGGTATACCCTGGAATGTTAAGCCCGCTAATAATGCCATTCCTTATCCAGGGTTCCTGAATAAGAGCTATGTCATAGCGACCCCTAGTGATCGTCTGAGTAAGAACCCTAGAAGCCGCTATGCAATGCTGCAAATTAATTTGAATGAAAGAAATGTAACTCACCATTTTTTTTTTTTGGCAGTCCACCCTCGTGTGTTTGTAGCGAACCAACGTCTAGTTCCCCACGGTGGGGCCCCGTTCGTTGCCGCTACCCTCGCTGTGACTGTGGCGTTGATCCGTCTGCCACAGCATCCTGGCTCCCTCCAGTGCTGAGTCGGAGTCACTATCGAGTAGCTGCCCCTCACTCACTGGTGTGCTGCTCTGTGGCCCACTAGTTCCTGGTGTGGGCACAACCCTATCCAACTCCGGAGACTCCTGAGGAGTCTGTTCCTGCCGCTCGGTCCCCCTTGGAGGAGCCCGAGCAGCAACAACAGCCTCCCCAGGTGCCAGCTGCCCTTGGTCCCTAGGCTCCTGGCTCTCGCCTGGGCCCTGATCACCGCCGGCAGCAGCAGTCCCGCGTTGCTCTTTGTTCTTGCCCAGCAGAGTAAACACTGCTGAGCTCGCTCCGCAGTAGGGCCGCAGCCCCCTGCCTTCGATTACGCCCCAGCTAATGGAGTCAACGCTGAGGACCAGACGTACGCCTTTCGGCTCCATCTTAACCTCCATCACCCTCCACGAGCTGGGGTGTATCCCAGGATTTTGCCTGTCTAACCTCCTCAGGAGGATGTCCTCTTTCACGTGAGGGCCCGGGAACCAAGCCATCACCCTCCTGAAGACGGGCAGGTCCTCAAACCGCATCACCCTGAGTCGTGCTCCTTCCCAGGGCCTCAGGTTGCCAACCTGAGCCTGCAGCCACGTCTGCGAGAACTCGTTCTCGCAAACAAAGATGGCCGCCCCCCTCGAGAAGTAGCAGTCAGCGAACCTTGGAAGGGCCCCTTCAAGTGGGAGCCCGTCCATCAGTCCGCTCACTGACTCCTGGATGCTGAAGACTTGCGTCTCCACCAACTGAGCACTAGGGTAGTCCTCGGGAACGAATACCACCCTGTGCCCGGTTTGCGCCACTCTAGCGTAGCTAACGTGAGCGGAAGTGCGAGCTCTCTTCCGCGATGAGGCACCCTCCGGTGTCACACCCGCCGACCTCGGACGTTTCCCAGCAATGCTAGGCCCCGCCGAAGCCGCAGCTGCAACACCCGAAGGCGCCCTAGCCCGCACAGAAGCCGCAGCGCCCCCCGAAGCAGATGCCCCCGAAGAGGCATCTCGACTTCCGGAGCCCTGCCCCTCCTGCGCCAGCCTTAGCCTCCGGGCCCGCTTCTTCTGCGCTCCCGTCCTACCCTTTTTCTTCAGATTCAAGGTACCCACCCTCTTGGCGAGTTCCCTTGAAATATCTCTCACTTGCTCTTCGCCAGTGAGGGTTCTATCGGGGTCCCCTGGTGAGAGGCCACCCGGTTGCTGTTCGGGGTCCCCTGATGGGGGGCCCCCGGATTTGGGTTTATTATTGTTGGGTTTTTTACTCATAATAAATCCCACGAGTAAGGGGGAACTATATGGTCCACACTCGCGGCGCCCCCTGCACGAGTGTAAGGCTTGTTACTCTGGGAGGTCGCCTGGTATCCCAGAGGCTCCGTTAGCGACGGTGCACCCCCACCGCCACGCACCCTTTAGCACGGATCGCATGACACATTGGGTTGGGTTCTTCAGTTATCCTAGAGGACGTTCGGTGCGATCTCCTAGGCAAGGGTGCACTCACTTTTATCGTGAGTACACCCTCCCCCAGGAGCTGGCACCGATACTGGCAATGCTGTTGCCCATTGCCAGGGAGCCTTTCGGGGCTCCAGCCTAGATCCGCCAGGATTAGCTTCGTCAAATTTGACGAAGACAGGGGCCACTACGAGAAAGGTGCATTTCTGCACGGGGTAGGTGACACATTTGTCTCCTATCCACTCCTGGACGGTCTTGGGGGGCCTTGCGACCCCCCCTGAGAGTGAAGAGGCTCGAGTACCTGTAAAACTCTGGTGATCTCGAGCCTCCGCACTTCCTTGACCCCCAGCTTTTGGCTTTTCTGCCATGCTGCCATGCTATACACATCGGGATGGAAATACCAAAATTGAATGTAAAATTGATCGTGACAAACAACCATTCATTGTTTGAAAAAGCTGTTTTACACCGAAACATGTCACAGTATCGAAAAATAAAGTGGTGGATCAATTTTATATTTAATTTTTGTTGTCATGGATCTCAATCAAGTAACAGTCAACTCAGTCCAGTATCGGGATGGGAGTGTTTCGTTCCCATATACAGAGTGTTGATTAAGTATGTCAACAAACTTTAACTACGAATAGTACTCCGAAAAATAGAAAGAAAATGTCATGAACATGGGTCCGGAAATGCTTCCTAAGGGAGCTACGCTCCTTTGCATGGGGCACCCTGAAGACGGTTTTCCCTCGATATTCTCGAAACCATTCATTACAAAATTACGAAATTATGTACGATGGGTAAGCTTTTGACGCTGAATTTGATTCTGAATTCAGAATTTCATAATTTTAATCAGAGGCGTATCATACGGGAGGAGTTAAGGGTAAAAATAACCCCATTTTCTAAATAGTAATTTTTTTTACATTTTGATTTTAGAATATGGTATCTCAGACATTTCTACGTAAAAATAGTCTCTTGGTACATCTCGATAGGGCTAACCGTTTTCGAGAAAAATGCAAACTATTGAATCGATGCAGGCTATTGTAAATAAATAAAATGTTCATCTATTTAGTAAGTGTGCTGTGTGTGTGTGCTATTGCAATCGAACCAAACTCATGGTTGAAAACACACATTTTTTGATTTTAATTTTTTTAGAAGGTCGTTATTCAGTTTGTATTTTACGCCTATGTGGTTGTTGTTTGTGTGACCTGCGTTGTGAAAGACTTCGCGTTAAATTAGGCAAAAAAAAATTTGACGTATACTGTCTTACCGCGTATTTTTCTATTTACTGCAGATACCGCGCCAATTTTCAGGGTTTAGTTTAAAATGCAATACTGTCCCACTTTTTCAATGATAGGTATGTATTATGGGGTTCATAGGTATTTCTTGTAAATTATACTAACAACAAGGAAAGCGACCTTTTAATTTAGTATCTACTTTCTTGTTGCACAAATGATGGCACTTGAGGGCCCTGGGCCTCCAAGACTACGGGGCCCCCAAAACGACGGGCCCCCTCTGCAGCTGCGGGCCCTTAGTTATGCCACTGTAAAACAGATACAAAAATGCTATATGTTTCTTGAAACCTTTCCCACGATCACTGCAATTGTCTCAAAGAGATTTCGTTTCTTGTGCATTCTACATTATAATAAAACTATCAGTGCGCTAGAGATTTTGTGCTTTGATATGCACTATTTTGTGAACTTTGTGTTGTTCTATATATACGAACATCCGGTATGCAAAGAAGCTACCGAAACAATGGTCAAGTATCCTAACTACCAAGCATGCATATGAAGCGCTCCAAATAGCTGAAATTTACCGTAGTTAATTTGCTCTTGTAGGGGTTGAATATCAATAAGGGAGGCGGGTTGAAAATTCTCTCCCTGGGCAGTTTCCATGCTGAGCTGTCCTCGTAAAAGTACGGTTTTCTAATGGGTTCGAACCATCGCAGCCTGATTAGCAAGCCTGTAAGATTACGTTGCGGAAATTGAACAAGCCTTTTATTGATATAGGAAAGGGACTTTTCATAAACAGTAGCCTTCGGATAATAATTTGCTATTTGATATCACTTACTACCCGGAAAATATGTCTGTGCACATGCAGACTGTATCCGTCTATACAGCCTTAAAAGTTGAGTTTTTGCGCTCCATCGATTCGTAAGAAGAAGCGATTTTCAACTGAACATTGCTAAAAAAATGGGATAAAGATCGATTAAATTATCGATTTTCTAGCTCTGCGAACTTGGAGACTGCACACATAAAGTAATTTCTTAGATGGAGCACAGATCCTTTAATTCAAGTATACCATAACTTCCTATACACGCAAAGTTATGCTAATCTTTAAGTGAGAATACGATATCTTTGACCATATAAGGGTTAGATTGAGAAAATATCTTCAATGCAAAACTGGGAAATTCTTGATAGTAAGAATACCAAAATCTTAAATCAAATCAAGCATATGGTAATCTTGTCCGAAGTATTTCATAATCTTGACTGAAGCATTTCATAATCTTAACTGGAGCATTTCATAAACTTGACGCAAGTAGCTTAACTTTATTCTAAAATTGTGATATTCTTGGATGAGGAATCTAGTAGGTAGTATTAATTTGAGCATTCAAACTCTTCTATCAGCATGTAGACATTTTTCTCGTCTATGTTATTATCTGTAAGACATACACATGTGATGCCAATTGAATTTTGGACTTGCAAGATGTGTGCAAAGTTTTCAAATATTTGTAAATCAGTCAGTGCCTGTTTAGTGATGGGTACACTGGAGAAATAGTTCTGCAAAATTTCTTAAATCACATTTAATATACTTAGTACTTATCTAGGAACACCTGCGTCAGGTCTTCGTATCCCCATTTTTTTAATAGCTCATTCATGGTTGGATAGATCCAGTGATAAGGAAACTGATGGGAACTGGGACGCGACTCAAATGGCGGTGGACCAGCACTACCGGCAGATTCGTTGACTGATGGTTGGCGGCGGTATCACGGGTATCACGTGGCAATGGCAATTTATTTAACAGTTTGACTAGATACTATTGTGTGCTATTATGCAGGATCCAGGATGCAGGTATTATGCTATGCTGCTAAAGACGGCGGCGAATGCGACAATCCGAAAACCGATAATGGCGGCGGACGCGGCCGAGCAACAGGCGGTTGAGTGGAGAGGGTGGACTGGGTGGAGAGGTTAGAGTTGACCCGTGACACGCTGCGCGCCTGCGCACTCCGACGTTGATATACGTCAAATAAATGATTTACTTGATACAAATATAGAGTGTGCTTGTAAAACAGCGTTCATTTTCAAACCAAGATTATCATGTTGTAAATGAAGGTTCGCATTTGCAAGCTGTCTGTATTCTTGATAGAAGTAAACTGGACACCGCTGGACAAAATTATAATCTTGATATCAAATTATGAAATATTTGTTATTAAATTATTATAGTCTTGGTTGCAAAGAAAATTATATTTTCTTTCGGAGCATATTTCTTTAAAATAAGTATATATCAAAAATATATTATACTTGATACAAATTTTCCATAATCTTCTCATCAAATATTCTTTCTTAGATTGAAAACAGATATTCTTGTTGTGAGTATGTATTTACAAGAATACCACAATTATTGACTTGAGAATTTCTTTTTATGTGTGTGTTATTCCATATATTTAAGAACCAGCAAATAATGAAACTTTCTTTTCTTCTTCTTTTCTACAAATTCTAAATATACCTTCTATTTGTTTAATAAAATTTATTTATTTTGGGAGAATTCTATCAAATTTTATTTTTGCTTAACAAAGAACTCAAATATAAGGCCATAATAGTACTTGATCAAGTCAAAACACGGAATTAACGAGATATTTTAGGTCAAGTGTGCTGAAGACACAATTTTATAGACGTCACGCGTAATTATCATGCGAATCTATCAGGTAGGCTATGAAATATTAAACATAGTCGATTCTCCAATCTTTCAAACGCATTAGTTTTAGAGTGCCGCCGTTCTGGATATTGCTGTTCATAGTTGATATCTTCTAGAGGCAAGTAGGCGGTTTCTCAAAGATTCTCCTAAATACCCGCAATGGCAAAATTAATTTTTAAATCTCGTTTTTCATACAGTACGGAACTATTGAGTAGGTTATGAAAACTGTCAATTTTTCAAAGCCTACTTGATAAATCTGCTTGATAATTATGCACCACGCCTACAAAATTGTTTCCTCAGCATACTTGACTTTATTATCTCGATGATTCAGGGTTTTGACTTCATCAGATACTAGCATGACCTTACAATTTAGTGAACCATGAACCTTCAATATTTGTTATCATCTTTTTGGCACTATTGCCATTCATATCCCTTATATATTTTAATGAAAAATTGTGGACACAGTTTTTCAAATCATCATTGTTGCCCTAATAGAAATTTTCGTTTAGAGTTTGTAAACTTTTGAAGCACCTCTCAATTTGATTATAAATATTTTCTAAGAGACTTCAAATAATTTACCTTTAAAGTTTTCTTTCTCTGAGGAACGATTATCTTCGTTTTCTGCATATGATTCATAGGAAAATAACCATTTAATTTTAATCGTTCCTTCAGGAGTAAATTTGGGTAGTATATTTAGTTTGTCGCAAATTTCTTCACTCTTTCATAAACGCTTTTAGATTCAGAAATTCTATATTGAAACAGATATTCTTTTACACCTATAAGAATGTTAACTTCGTCAGCTGATTCGAGAATACAAGTTGGATGTTTAAAGCCTGGAGACAGTCAGAGGCTATTTCAGCTGAGTATATTTGCTACAATTATTGATTTCACATTTCCCCCCCAAGTCGGTACTTCTGTTGTATTGTGTCCTAATCATATTGAGATTGATCTACATTTTCCGGATTGTTTGTCAAATTTATCATGTCCAATAATTCACTGTCCGTTACTTAGTATTGACTTACTTTAAACCTCTATGATGACTAAAAATTACCAGGGCATTAAAGTAATTTGTTCAAAATATGATTTGATTTTAATTATCTGCCGCCTTCAACGAAATGATCTATGCACTAATTAGTCTTTTTTCCATAATAATAGTAAAGACTAAAATCCACAACGCTGGCGATGTGATACTATTGAATTCGCATTGCATATAATTTAAACCTGTGCATAGTATATCTTCATATATTTTTGCACTTCTACGTCTGCTTAGTCAGCTTGTACTATATCATTGCCATCATCTTCTTCTTCAGGTGCTATCTCCATTTAATGAAGGCTGGTGACAATTTCGGCATACTTATTTCGGTAATGAGTAGTAAGAATTAGAGACTGGTGTGTTCATACCACTCTAACTGCGTATGTTTTTTAACCATGAATGTTGTCTGCGACCAGGACCACGTTTACCTTCGATTTTTATAATATTATTTTATACTTTTTATACTACTATTCTTAAATAATATTTGTAAGCAATTTGATACACCTTCTAACAGAAACGAATATAACAAATTCAAAAAACTCTACAATAAATAAAAAAGTTGCAAATGATAAACTGATATCTACTTCCAAAAATTATGTTAAAGCTATGTGGGATATTATCAACAGCAAGCGAGGCAACTTAAATATAACAGCAATACTACTAATATAAATCCTGAAGATTTTAACATATTCTTTACATGGATAGATCATGATATTATTAATAGCATCCCACCAACTCAGATTGACCCTATGGAGTATATGGAGAACCTGGAACTTTCAACAAGTAGTATATTTAGATTCGAGGAGGTCTCATTCAACTTCGTTAGAGAGATTTTTGACGGGCTTAAAAATAAAAGCAGCTCAGATGTGTTTGGGCTTTCTGTTCGCTTAATTAAGTCTGTCAAAAACCTTATCATTTCACCCTTAACTAAGCTAATAAATTTATGTTTCAATGAATCCACTTTTCCTAAAGTATTTAAGAAAGCACTTGTAACACCAGTTTTAAAATCAGGAGATAGAGACGACGTGTGCAATTATAGGCCAATATCTCTTTTGCCAGTTGTATCGAAGATAGTAGAGAAATCTATTTTTGATAACAAGGCACTTCGAATGTAACAACCTTTTTTCTGACCATCAGTTTGGGTTTTGTGAGGGCAAAGGTACCGTGCTGGCAGTTCTCGATCTGCTTTCAGATGTCATGGACTCTTTTGAAGATCGGGAATATACCCTAACAGTGTTCTTCGACCTAAGTAAAGCTTTTGACTGTGTCAAGCATGACCTTCTACTCAACAAGCTGAAATATTATAATTTCAGTGATAATAGCGTATCACGTATACAGTCTTATTTAAGTGGTCGCTCCCAATCTGTTCGGATTGGAGGAGTATCTTCAACAGAGAGGGCAGTAACTGTTGGTGTGCCTCAAGGCTCTATTTTGGGACCACTTCTGTTTCTTATATTTTTCAATGATTTACCACTCCAGGATAATTTCTTTCTTTTGCTGACGACACATCTCCAACTGTGAGGGGGAGGGACGATGTGCTGTTCAGATGATGGTCATTGAGACTCATTCGAGAGTCGAAAACTGGTTTAATGCCAACAAACTGAAGCTCAACAATAACAAAACTCAGAAGATGGTGTTATCGCTAAGAGATATGAGCGAAGTACTCAACCCTGTGAGCGCCAAATTTTTGGGGCTACATTTGGATCCCAAACTGAAATGGGACATTCATGTTGATGCCGTGTCAAGTAGACTCAGAAGCTGTGTCTTCTTGTTGCGGAATCTATATGATTGTGTCTCTATTGAGACATAACTTGCTGCCTACTACGCACTTTTCCACTTGGTTATGTCATACGGGATAATGTTGTGGAGCAGTGCGGCGTCGGCGGATAGAGTATTTGGACTCCAAAGGAGGGCAATCAGAGTAATAACGGGTCTCAAATATAGAGATGACTGTAGATCATCATTTAAACAAACAGGCATAATGACATAAAAAATACGCAGAACTAGTTTTGAGCCAAGAATATTTCCCAAACCCGAAATATGAATTTTATACGGCTATTGAGCATTACAAATAGGCAGAACTAGTTTTGCGCAACTTGAAATGCACAGGACTAGTTCTGTATTTTTTCTAAATGACCAGCACAAATTCTGCTTATTCCGATTAATCAGCGCAAGCGGACTTAAATAAATATAAAGTTGGAGAAGTTAAATATACTTTAATGAATACCAACAAATAATAGATCGCCAACTGAGGCTGGTTTAAACCTTTTATTTGATTGTGTGGGCATCAAATTGGCTTGTGCTTCCAAACCTTTTTTTGCGTTTTCACGATTCGTACTTATATTGCAGGAACGTTGGCAAAGAAACCTAACCTAACCTAAAAAATAGGTTTTTAAGTTTTTGACACAAAGCATAACGAATGTTCACTTTGGTTGTCATTCCGTACCCTAGAACTAGTACTGTACATTTCAAGTTGCGCAAAACTAGTTCTGCCTATTTGGTAATGCTCAATAGCCGTATAAAGTTAATATTTCGAGTTTGGAAAATATTCCTTGCTCAAAACTAGTTCTGCGCATTTTTTTCGGGCATTGCCCGAATTCGGCTATTGAGTGTAACATATACATCACAAAATTGTAAGTCCCTTGGTTTCTATAATAGGCAAGGAAATGTTCGGATGGGCCTAAAAAAGGGTATTATGCCGCTAGGTTTTTCATTCACAGGTCAATGGAGAGCTCATTATGAATACAACAAATTTTTCAGTTTTCCAACCCCCCACCCCCCAATCACCCCAAATTCACCCCTACCCAGAAGAAGTAGAAAATTATCAGGAGCCGCTAAAACGCCTAAAAACAAAGTTTGAGGAGTTTTTATTTTTTTATTATCGCTACGCCGCCACTGACACGATTTTTCCAAAACATACTGTGTCAAAATTTCGTTAAAATCAATTGAATAATTTTCGCGTTACGCAATATAGAACGAGTTCCTCGGTTTCTATAATGAGCAAGGCAATGTTCAAATGGACCTAAAAAAGTGTATTATGCCGCTAGGTTTTTCCTTCACAGGTCAATGGACAGCCCATTATGAATACAACAAATTTTGCAGTTTTCCATCGCTACCCAAATTTCACCACAACCCATGTAGCGGTTACCGAGATTACGACGCGACGTTAGAAAAACGCCAACAGACAGACCGACAGACCGACCGACAGACCGACCGACAGACCGACAGACAGACCGACGGAAACGAGTGACGTGGATTTTCGTTATGTAGACATCACGAAACGCCCAAAAAGCGTATTATCTCAAAATCGAAAATTTTCGCGATCACAATACTCCCCTCACCTATCGGTGTGGGAAGTAAAAACACAGTATGAACACTCTAAGAATGGATGTTGCCTGAAGCGCTGGTCGCAGCAGGTTTGCCGCGTGAAGTTGACACATAGCTTAACCACGTCAGCATGATACCGCTATAGATACAGTGCTGCACGCTTGATTGACTCATTAGAGTAATTTTATATTTTAAGTGTCCAGCAATCATTTTAAATAAGCGTTAAAAGTATCCGATAATCAACGCGCATCAATATAAGGCTCCGTTGCTTTATCTTCAGTGTGAAATCTGCATCACTATGGAGCGTACGTTGACGATTTCGGTGCTCATATACGGGGTGTGCGCATTTCATGTGCAATGCTATAAGTTCCGTAAGTATATAATTATAATTGTGGAGCTCGCGCGCAAAACCCGCTAAATCCCCAACATCAAATTTGTAAGAAATTGCAAAAGACATATTACTATTAATAGGGTACTTGCAGTGGTCGTAATTTTAGATTAAGAGTATGCTTAGAGGAAAGAAAAACGTATCCAAAGGCTGTCTATAACAAAACTCCCACTCTTGATGCTGTTCAGATGAATAAATTTGTAATTATGATTTTTCAAATTTTTTCAAATTTTTCCACGTGACTGGAAACGGCTGCTGACATCACAGGATAGTACAATAATCGGCATTATTAAACCCATCTCTCACTGTAAATGACAACCCCAAAAAGCACAAAACAACATGTTGTTCTGTGACACAGAAACGCAAGGTAGGTTTTGTTTACGTCAATATTCTAGTTTGATTTGTGATTTTGTGACGTCAAGTCGTCAGGTATGGTTGAGAGTGTGGTAACCAAAATTATCGACCAAAAAGTGTTTATGATATCTCAAATCCCGTTACTATTATGTCTTGTGACGTCAGAGGTTGTTTTAGCGCCGTTTTCACTAGTTCAAACTTATAGTTGGAATAAGTCCCATAAGCAACTTAAAAAATTGAAATTTCTATTTTATGATGTTTAATACGTTATAATGAATGCTTTAAAGCAATATTTTTTTGGGTGCAAGCAGTGGCGCTTCTAGGAAGTTTGTCTGGGGGGGGGGGGGGTAGTTACTCTATGGATAATGTAGTGAGCGCCGCCAAGGAGACGGGGGGGGGGGGGGTACAATAAACATCTTGTCAAATGAAGATATAATACGGTAAGAGATGAATATTTATGAAATTAAAATTTTTCAGCCGCAAAGATCAAATTAAACATCACACAGGTATTTTCCATTTTGTTATTATAAGGAAAATTAACAAAACAAAACACATATAATAAAACCAGACCTATTATAAATAATGTAAACAGAAAAATATATTTAAAGCAATAAACATAAACAGTTAAATTTCAATGCATCTTATTGCATCTTATTTTTAATTAGTCAGTTTTGTTCCGTGTTCTGGGGGGGGGGGGGGTAATTACCCCCTCTACCCCCCCCCTTGGAAGCGCCATTGGGTGCAAGGACCCTATTATATATTTTTAGCATTCCTTCTGTTGTCCATATCAAGTTAAATATGCGTTAAGAACTATCTCCAAAAAATGTTCATGAAAAAATTTCAAAACAAACCTAAAAATTGATATTTTGGATTTAGCGAGTTTTGCTGCCATTACGCAAATAATTTGAGGATTTTTTAATTAACAACCCGTTTTACTCGTATTATGCTTTATTAATACAAAACATAAATACAATAATTATTAATAAACTAATGATGAGAATACGTAAAAACATAAACTTTCTCCCAATTTGGTATCAAAACTTATTTCCAGATATGGACGGCATTTCCTTCAGCCAAGCAATCACATGGATCAGCTTCTTCATCAGCATCACACAGAATCACACAAAATAATACTATTTAATTTTTTATTGAACTAAATATGGTTAGAAAAAACAGCTGATTGAAGAGATGGGCAACTTCTATTACACTGAGTACTGAGTGTAGTGATGGAGGGCCTCAACTCGAAACGGAAACCTATGGAAGTTGGGGATTTTTCCCTGTTATTCTGATACTGCAACTTAACGTAAACTAAAAGCCATTAAAATGTTAAACATCCGCAAAACCAGAAATCACCCAGAAGCTCCGCAATTCTTAATATATCGATTTATCTCCACAACTGTACACTGAATTGCAATCAGGTCTATATTAGCAGCAAGTTACGTCCCAGGCCAAAGTTTTAAATTACGCCCCTTTCGGGTAGTGTCGGTGTTGTGGATATTTTTTTCATATCTGAATAACTCGTTTCCTTTTAGAGCTTCTTTTGTGCTAATTTAGCTACTAAAAAATTGTTTAGCTATTTTCCAGATAAATAGTATTAGTAAAGCACAATGCCAGCGAATGCATAGTAAGCAGATATTGACTAAAAAGATGTTAAAAAATAAAAACCACGTGATATTGTCCTGAAAAAAAAATTCAAACGAAAACATTTTGTTTTGTACTTCAACCCTTATTACTCACCCCCAACTTTTCTTTCAAATAGCACCCGATAGTTTTCCTCACAAATTAAGTCCTTATTTTATTTAAAATCTTCTAATACCTTTGATTGATTTTTATATACAAACCTATTTTCTTCGTAAAGTCATAAGCGTAAGTTAAATAAAATAAGGACTTATTTGAGGTGTAATATTTTCGTAACAAAAATGGATAAAAAGAAAACTACGTGGGTTGTTAAGGGTACTGAATGGCCTATCATACCATGCTTTCGAAATATCTTTTTTGTAGTTCAACCCCTAAAACTCACCCCTCACTTTTTTTTCAAATAGCACCCCACAGCTTTTCCTACATAAATGCGGTCACTATTTTATTTAAAATCTCTTAGTGCCTTTATTTCACACATAAACCAATTTTTTCCCAATTTCATCAGCGTAAGATAAATATAATAAGGATATTTCTGAAGCGTAATATTTTCGTAATAAATGCGGACAAAAAAGACATTTGTTTTTGGAAAGTATGTATCAAATACCCTTTAGAACCCATTTAGTTTTCTTTTTTTATCTGTTTTTTGCCTGAAATAAATTATAATTTTATTTATATTATCTATGCTTATCATGTCATGCAAAAAAATAGTTTGCGTTTAAAATCAAAGGTAGCTCAAGATTTTTAACAAAATAGAATCATGATTTATGTAAGAAAACTCCTTGGGTGCTATTTGAAAAAAATAGTTGGGGGCGTTAACGTACAAAAAAATATTTTGAAAGCATGGTATCATCGACCCTATAGTATCTTGAAATATTCCAATCAGTTTTCGTTTGAACTTTTTTTTGTTACGAGAATATCACGTGTCAGGAAAATTCTTCATTTCTTGCTTTGGCCCAGACAAACGATATATTATTTATGACTTTATTACATGATGGAGTTGAAGTCAATTATCGGATAACGGATATTCTCTGTTCTAAAAAGATGCTTCAATGAGGGGAAATACGATAAAAGTCGCCTTTATTGACAGTTCAAAATTGAAGTAGGGCACTATAATAAATAATTCGATCAATAAAGTAATTGTAGCCAATTGTGAAGGACCAACTAAATTGGCAAATAACCGCAAATGACTCACGAGAATTGAAAGTTAATCATGCATCGGTTGACTCACCCCTTGTTGGTTGGCGTCGGATGTCTTCCCCAGCTGGGTACTGCGTTGCTCTATCCAGATTCCTAGTTAGCTGAGCGATGTAAGGCTGTGGTCGCCCTTATTGGAGGTACCCACTACACACGGGGTGACGGATATCACGCACACGTCCGTTAACCTCGGTAGTTGAAGTACGACTCTCTCTTTCTTCCGCGTCAACCGTCAGACTTCAAACTCGCAAGTCAAAACGCGGGAGATTCGAATATACAAAATTTTTTAAATGGTAAATACCAATCGTAACCATTTTCCGCCCACCAAAAAATATAAAAAAAAAAAATATTTTTTCCAATCATAGTAATTCCTATATTACCCACAAACGAAAATTAGTGGAATTATCCCACCCATAACACAACACGAAAAAGAAAAAAAAAAAATTATCATATACAAGCAAATCATGGCCTATTGTGCCGGCAAAGGGCACAGTTTCAATAAAGGACGGTCTAACAGCCCTTTACTCGTCTTAACTTGGGCGACTCTCGAAATGTTTCCCGTACCGGGATATAACTTAATAATCCTGCCTAATGGCCACTGTAAAGGACGGGTATTTTCATCCTTGAGAAGAACCAACTGGCCGACCGAGGGAGGATTATGTGGTGTATTCCACTTATCTCGTTGCTGAAGGGTGTGGAGGTACTCCATATGCCAGCGCCGCCAAAAATGTTGCTGCATCTGTTGCACTAACTGCCACCTGTTCAACCGACTATGTTTCACACACAACAAATCTTCGTCAGGCGGAGCATTCAGGGGCTCTAATGTCAAGAAATGACCCGGAGTCAAGCTGCCTACATCGTTAGGATCAGAACTCAAACTACACAAGGGTCTCGAATTTAACATTGCCTCAATTTGGATTAAAGTGGTGCTCAATTCCTCATAAGTCAACACTTGCGCACCTATCACCCGCCGCAAGTGAGTTTTCACAGATTTCACTCCGGACTCCCATATACCTCCAAAGGAAGGACTAGCTGGAGGATTAAAATGCCACTTAATTTGCAAAGCTTCAGAAGCTTTAGCACCCAATAACTGTAAAGTTTTATAAGCACCAACAAAATTCGTACCTTGATCACTATAAATATCACTGCAACGTCCTCGCCGCCCTATAAAACGCCTAAGTGCTGCAAGAACAGCTTCACTAGTTAGATCTGACACAACTTCTAAATGTATTGCTTTAGTAGCCATACACACGAAAAGACACACATACACCTTTTGAGAACTAATGCCTCGTCTTTTACCTAAAGACATCCTCAAAGGACCAAAAAGGTCTACGCCACTATGGGAAAAAGGTTTGACTTCCGAAATTCTAACGGAAGGTAAATCACTCATTATGGGGACCACTGGAGGAGGCTTAACTCTAAAGCATTTTATGCAACGAGATAACACTGAAGCTATAGCCCGTTTGGCAGATAGTATCCAATATCTCTGCCTTAACAGATAATGCAAAGTTTGTGGTCCAGGATGACAACTCCTATTGTGCACACTTTGGATAATGAGATAAGTCAATCGATGCTTCCTAGGGAGCAGAATTGGATGCTTCCGATCATAGCTTAGACTAGACTGTCTCAAGCGACCGCCCACCCTCAGGACACCCTGGGAATCAATGAAAGGAGCTAACTTCTGTATAGCTTTGGGACAGACCTCCGCTCGACGAACTTTCCGCAGTTCATTATCCAATTCAACTCTTTGCACGTCTTTGACCAGAACCACCATAGCCTCATACAATTCAGCCTCGGATAAATTACCTATCTCACGCGGGTAACCCCTTTTTCGACACAAACAATTTTTACGAAATCTCAAACAATAAGCAACAACACGCTCAATTTTGCGTAAGGAAGAATATCTATTCAACAATTCTGAAACAATACTAGAGCCGTGAATAGTAATACAAACAACCTTTGCTTCTTCTTGTACATCTGTACAGGAAGGCTCACCTACACAAGTTACAGGCCAATCATCCCGAGGAAGCTTAAGCCAAGTTGGCCCCTCCCACCACAAGGGTTGTTCTAGAAATTGCCGAGGAAAAGTCCCCCTAGAAGCACAGTCACTAGGATTCTCTTTCCCAACCACATGATACCATGAATCAGGAGCTACCTTCTCCTGGATTATAGCTACACGATTGGCTACAAAGCTCCGCCACCTATGCGGAGAAGATTTGACCCACGTCACAACTACCTTCGAATCCGTCCAAGCACAAACATTATCTATTTTCTGTGTTACCATTATATGGGATACACAATCAATCAGCTCTGCGGCTAATAAGTCTGCACACAATTCCAGTCGTGGAATCGACAGTCTTTTCAAAGGCGCCACTCGAGTTTTGGCACACACCAAATGTACAGAAATACTGTTCTCCGTGGAAACCTGTCTCAGATAAACTACAGCTGCATACGACTTCTCCGAAGCATCGCAAAAAGCATGAATTTCTGTAAACTTTGCCTCTATATGAAGTATATGTCTAGGAATTTTCAACGAAGATAGCTCAGGTAACTCAGCCACAAAAGTTTTCCACTGGTTTGCAACTTCCAGCGGTGGCTCATCATCCCAACCTATCCCTAAAGCCCACAATTGCTGAAGTATTTGCTTGGAAACAATGATTACTGGAGCTAAGAATCCTAGAGGATCATACAGTCTTGCTATTTCTGACAAAATATTCCTCTTTGTACAGGACCGTATCTGAGGATGTACAGAATAAGAAAAACAATCCGTAGTGGGACACCACTGCAAACCCAACACTTTTATTCCAAGAGAATCCTTATCAAATACAAGTGGCTGCTGATGAACCTCAGGTACCTGAGCAAGTACTTCAGAACAATTACTTGCCCATTTCCTCAGTTCAAACTTTCCCAACGCCAATAATTCAATCAACTGGTTTTGAGTATCCAAGGCAATTTCCTTGGAGTTTGCTACTCCAATGGCGTCATCAACATAACAGAAATTCTCCAAAATATTTACAGCTAACGGAAACCTTTCACCCTCATCCCTACACAGTTGCAGCAACGTCCTAATCGCTAGAAAAGGACTAGACGTTACTCCATAGGTAACGGTCTTCAACTGATATTTCCTTATAGGCTCGTCACCGTTAGGTCTCCACAAAATAGTTTGATAACTAGTGTGAGACTCCTCAACTAAAATCTGTCGATACATTTGCCGTATATCCGCGGTAAACACATACAAATACAACCTGAAAGATAACAATATTGAGACGATATCATTTTGTAACTTGGGACCTGCTAGAAGAACATCATTCAAGGACTTTCCATTGGTAGTTTTAGCTGAAGCATCAAAGACAGTCCGAAGCTTTATTTCACCATTCGCATTCCTTTTCACCACCGCATGATGAGGAATGTAATACTCACTATTAGACCCCACTTGGTTCCCAACTTCAGACATGTGGCCTTGCTCCAAATAGTCAGCCATAAAATCACAATATGCTTCATGTAAGACGGAATCACGACGAAAACGTCCTTCCAACAGCTTAAATCTATGTAAAGCCTGTGAATAGGAATCACCCAGAACTGGGGGGAATTCAGAAAAGGGAAGCTTCACCACATATCTTCCTGAGTCCATACGCCAACAAGATGACGTAAAGAATTCCTCAGCCTGCTGTTCCTCTTCAGACAATGCGACACACTTAGGGATACTTTCAATTTCCCAAAACTTTTTCAATGTACAATCCAATTCCCCCACAGAAGTTAGAAAATTCAGCACACTATTAGTGGAAACACCACCCAACTTGCCCATTAACACCCACCCAAATACGGTGTTAATAGCATGTGGCCCACCATTCTGTCCTCTCACATAACCGAAACGTAAGATCTCACCAAATACTTCTACCCCTAGAAGCAGATCAATTTCCATTTCATCATGTGCAGCCAAAGGCTCTGCGAGGCAAAGATTTTCTAAATACTTCCACTTCTGAACAACAGCAGGAATTTGAGGTACCTTCTCACAAATCTGAGGTATCACAATAGCTTCCAAATTGAAGCTAGGATACGGTTTGCTGTAGGGAAAGATAACACAAGAGACTTTTCCCGAACTCACATTCGATGACATTCCATTAATGCCAACAACAGGGGTTGAATACTCCTTACGAGTAAGATTCAACCTTCTCACACAAGATTCACTAATAAAGTTGGCTTGGCTAGCAGAATCTAACAAAACACGACATTTGGTGGATCTACCCTCAGAATCCAATATTGAGACTAGTGCAGTAGCAAGCAACATTCTAGGCTGCACAGACAACTTACTTGCCATGACTTGAACATGACTCTCAGATTCATTAGAGGTACTACCACTGACATCACAATCTGTCACTTTAGTGTCCGGAAAATGCAATAGTACATGGTGTTTTCCACCACAAACCCCACAAAGTTCTTTTGATTTACATTTATTTACTAGATGAGTAGCTCCCAAACAATTAAAACACATTCTAGTCCGCTTGACAAAGGCATGCCTCTTGCGACATTCTGCCTGCAAGAATCTATCACATTTGATCAACGAATGTGGTGAACCCTTGCAAAAATTACACTTTTCCTGTGTTAATGTGCCAGTCGAAAAACTAAGTGTCTGCCTTCCCTTGGGATTAGCAGGACTATTATTCTTTCTAAACCCACCACTAGCATTAGACACATTACTCCCTTGATATGCGGAAGTAAGGGATGTATTTTCCAGAGCTCGACAGGTTTTCTCAACAAATCCAAAAAGCATGTCAAACCCCGGAACATTATTCCCATTATGTTCTAGTTCAAATCGCGTTTTAAGGGAAGAAGGTAATTTCTGCAACAATAAATTGAATTTGGTAAAATCCCATAGGTTCAAGTTACTCATCTCTAAAGCCACCAAATTTTCAGAAAATATTGACAACAATTTTCGAAGTTCAACTGCAGAATCATGCCTAGAGGGAGAAGCATTATAAATTGAAAACCAATAATTGCTCAACAAAACACGTTCATTCTGATATCGACTCATTAATGCATTATAGGCTATTTCATAATTATCCTCAGTAATGGGCACATTCCTTACTATTAGACCTGCCTCTTTTTCTAAATAAGAAATCAAGAACTGAAACTTTTCTATTTTTGACAGCGAATTATTTCTATGAATAAGAGTATTGAATAAGTCGATGAACGTAGGCCACCTTGTAAGGTCACCATCAAACTTCGGTATTTCAATTTTGGGAAGCCTCAAACAATTTTCTCTTACGACCACTGCAGATGTTTCATGCTCACTACGAGCCATCATCTCATCAGAAAGATCTTTATGAATGCCCCTTATTGAATATCTCATATCATCAAACATTGTATGAACTGCTTCCTCCTCCTCTAAGGCAGACTCATCTACCAAGGCTATTATTTCATATTGCAAATTCTCAAACCTCGTTACATACCCATCCAGCTCTCCATACCTGAGAAAAAACTCCGTCCGATACTCGCCATTATCACGAGCCTTCTTGGCCGCCTCAAGAACATTTTTAATAGATTTTAAAACTAGCGCGCGTTGCCGTTGCAACTTCACAACATTCGCATTAGGCATGTTCAGGTATCAGGTAACGATTCAATGTAAACACAAGACCAAAATAATCAAATTTAGAATCAATCTGCTAGTAAACACAACTTCTTTACACAAACAATACGGCAACCACACACAAATCACAAAATTTTCAGTTGTTATTCTTTTTCGAAATCTCCGTCGACTACACCAATTGTCGAAACGCCGGTTTTCGAACCCCCAACCGAATGTAACCAACTGAATCAAAACAACTTTTGCGCTCACGCAATTCGCAAAATGTCAATTTCAAATGCCCAGAAAACTCCCCAGATATGTATTACCAACACAATACACCAAAAGTTGCTTGTTTTCGAATATAACCAATTTTTACAAACAGCGCGCAACACTAACAAATTCCGATGTCACAAAAAAACTCCGTTTTTTGTCAAGGATACGTACCAATTTAGATTTTACGTAGACTATTTTACTATAGCGCGATTTATTTATCCGTGCTCGGAGGGCCAAAAAATGGTTACAATTCGATCAATAAAGTAATTGTAGCCAATTGTGAATGTATGTGGTTCGCTAGTTCTTTAGAGTTTCAGTGGACTGTATACGAATTTGAAATTGAAATTGAAATTTGTAGCACCATAAAAATCCTCTTGTATTTATCGGCACCTACCTCGATTCTTCGTTCGAAGGGACACTGGGCCCAGTGGTGCTCGTCCTTGATCTTCCAGTGGTTTCTAACTAGGGGTTGAGTACTGCAATTTTCTCGTAGCACTTCCTTATAACGTAGTTTTATCGACCGTATAATATAAGTGTTTCCCGTTTTGATGCTCACGTTGTACTCGCTGCGGAGGTTGCCGATTCCAACGAAAATGAAATTTATGGTGCGGGCGCCAAATTTGAAATTAATGTACAAGATATATCGATACACATACATTTTCCGCCCACCTAAAACTAATGTTTTACAACGAAATATGTGAAAATATGTGATAAAAAAGTGCGAATTACTTAAATTGGGAAAATTATTACCTTTGAGTAAGTGAAATTGTAGTTGAAATTGAAATTGACATTGAAATTGAAATTGAAATTGACATTGAAATTATAATGACGTACACAAATAACAAGAAAAAGTTTGTTAGTGCTCAGTACAATGGTAAAGGGCACAGTTTAACCACAGGACGTTTAAATAAACCTTGTTGAGTCCTTACAGTTACCACCCTAACATGACCATCTGAGCCAGGATGTAGCTCGACTATCCTGCCTAAAGACCACTGCAAGGGAGATTTGTTCTCATTTTGAATAACTACTAGAGTGTTTAGCATTATTTTAGAAGGATTTTTAGTCCATCTAGATCGTTGCTGTAAGGTATTTAAATATTCATCTTTCCATCGCTTCCAAAAGTCAGAATTTAAACGTTGAACTAGTTGCCACCGTGAGAGCGTATTTAATTTGAGGTGTGATAAGTCTGGGTCGGGACAAGAATTTAAGGGTTCCATCGTAAGAAAATGTCCCGGTGTAAGGGGTAATAGATCGTTAGGATCTGAAGATTGAGCTGAAATTGGACGACTGTTTAGAAGAGCCTCAATCTGCACGAGTAGTGTGTTGAGTTCTTCATAAGTTAATTTTTGCTCTCCGATTACTCGGTAGAGATGTGTCTTTACCGATTTTACTCCAGCCTCAGAGAGGCCGTTAAAATGAGGGCTAGAGCTAGGGAAAAAATGCCATTTAATTTTGAGATGATCTGAAGCATACTTTGAGAGTTCTTTCAATTGATTATTTGCACCAACGAAATTTGTGCCATTGTCACTGTAAAGATAGTTACAACGGCCTCGTCGTGCAACAAATCTCCTAAAGGCTGCGATAAAGCAGTCGGAAGTTAAATCAGAAGCAACTTCAATATGAATGGCACGTGTACTAGTGCAACAGAAAATGCAAATGTAAGCCTTCAGCTCCTTGTTACCTCGATACCATCTCCCAGGTAATATTTTTATAGGACCTGCGTAATCTAAAGTTGCGTGAGAAAAGCATTTAAGCTGTGAAATTCGAAAAGGGGGTAAGTCGCCCTGGTAGGGTACATAGGCTTTAGGTCGAAGACGAAAACACCTTATACATTTGGATAAAACTGATTGAATAGCTCTGCGCGAAGATAATATCCAGAATTGTTGCCTTAATAGGTGCTGAATTGTATTCAAACCTGGATGCATATTTTCTTTATGTATATGTTCAATGAGAAGCTGTGTGAATCTATCAGATCGAGGAAGTAGTAGAGGGTGTTTTGATTCAAAGGGGATGGCGTCGGTATGCCTGAGTCGTCCGCCCACCCTAATGAATCCATTTTTGTCCAGAAAAGGAGCAAGTTTTCTAAGTGGTTTTGCTAGAAGTTCATTATTTTTAATTTGTGAGATTAAAGTAGAAAAATGTATTTCTTGGCATCTTTTCACTAAAATAAGCAAGGAGTGTTGAAGTTCGAAAATAGATATGGTACCAGTTAGAGGGGAATCGTGGTGTTTGAAATTATAGAATATTCTTCTACTATGACATATTATTTTTTGAATATAATGAAGTGATGAGAATTTATACAACAGAACGTCTATGAAATGCCACTCAACATTCGTTGTGAGCGCAATGTGTTTTTCTTCTCGGGAAATGATATCAGTGACTCCTTGATCACATTTCTCGAAGCATGGATTTTTTAAGTTCCACATAGATTGAGGTAAACTGAGCCATGGTGGCCCTGTGAACCACAAAGGGTGATTTATGAATTGTGCGGGATTTATGCCACGACTAGCTACATCGGCGGGGTTTTCATGTGATTTCACATGACACCAACGAACACTTTCGGGAAGATTATCTTGTATATGGCTAACTCGATTGGCAATAAATGTTTTCCACCTATATGGTGAAGTAGACACCCAGTATAAGACAACTTGGGAATCTGTGTATGCGAAAACTTCATCTATAGTAATTAACGAGGAATATGTGGTTATGACAAAACTCACTAGGTCACTCATGAGTGTACTGCCTAGAAGCTCGAGTCTAGGCAAGCTGAGGGTTTTTAGAGGACTAACTCGTGATTTAGCTATAACAAGTGAAGTTTTGATGATGTCATTGGGTAATTCTAATCTTACATAGACGCAAGCTGCATATCCTGATTCGGATGCATCAGAAAACGCATGCAGTTGACATCGAAGTATTTCTCTCGAAAAAATGTATCTTGGAAATGAAATATTGGACAATAATGGAAGTTCCATTTGAAACTGAGTCCATAGATCGAAAATAGGCTTGGGGACAGGATCATCCCATCCAACCTTCGATATCCAAAGCTTTTGCATTATACATTTGGTCATAAATGAAATAGGTGCGATCAAACCTAGCGGATCAAATATGGATGCGATGTTGCTTAAAATATTGCGTTTAGTGCAAGGTTTATTAGAAATGCTGTATGAGAAAAACATAGTATCGGATTTTGGATCCCACTGGAGACCTAAAACTTTAAGTGCAATAGAGTTTTCTTTATCGAGTGACATTGGAATTTGGCATTCCTCTTGTGAAAGGGTAGTTAATAGTCTAGCATCATTACTAGCCCATTTTTTGAGTTCAAAACATCCTGACCTTAAGAGAGCTACTAAGTCTTTCTGTAGTGCTAAAGCTGACTCTATAGAGTTTGCGCCTGCGCATATATCATCTACAAAAATATCTTCTAAGAGTACTCTAGAAGCCTCAGGGTAATTTTGTTTTTCAAGAGTGGCAAGCTCCTTGATCGTTCTAATTGCGAGATATGGACTAGAAGTTACACCGAAGGTGACTGTATTAAGCCTATATTCTTGTATACGATCAGTATGAGAAAATCGCCAAAGAAGGCGTTGATAGTCCCGATCCTCGGGTGATACTCGAATTTGTAAAAACATTTGACTTATATCAGAAAGTAATACAATAAAATGAAACCTAAATTTTAGAAGTATGGTGTTGATATTTGCCTGCAATTTTGGCCCTGACAACAGGGTTGAATTTAAGCTAACTCCTTTAGAGCCTTGAGCAGAAGCATTGAAAACTACTCTCACTTTAGTACTAGCCTTATCAGGTCGAACTACGCAATGGTGGGGTAGATAATTAACGGATTGGGAATTTATTTGTGAATGAGGAACTAAACTCATATGATCATTTTTTATATAATTATTCATAACATCAGCATACTGTAAATAAAGATCAGGATTTTTCAGTAGCTTGGATTCTAGGGATAAAAAACATTTATAAGCTTTAGCGTAGGTGTCTCCTAGATCTGGTCTAGAATGACGGAAAGGTAAGGAAACTTGAAAACGTCCAGATTCATCTCTGGTTACGGTTTTTCGGTAAAAAGCTTCACATTTTTCTTCATCTGGTGAAAGAAATTGTTTGGAAGGTAATGATTCGATTTCCCAAAATTTTCGTATACTTTGATCTAGAGATGGCGTATGAAGGGAAGTTAAATGACAAGAAACGGGAGGAGAGGTAATTGGATTATCAAAGGCTTGAGCGTTTCCGAGAAGAACCCATCCGAAAATAGTTTCCATAGCTATGGGTTGTCCGGGTTGCCCTTGAACTATGCCTGGTTTTATAATTTGTGAGTAGGCATGCGCGCCTAAGAGAATATCAACTGGCGCAGGGATATTGAATTTATCATCCCCCAGTTCCAAATTTGAAATATGATGCCAGTTTTTTGTATTTATTTGAATTGATGGCATTTCTGCACAAACTTTTGGCAATACGAAAAGTTCAAAAGTAAATTTAGGATCATTTTTATTGAGTGGCTTTATTGTACAATTGGTTATGCCATTAGTGGTTGAGCTGGACTGATTGATTCCTACAATTGGAACAATTAATTTTTTCCTAGATAACCCCAGTCGATTTAAGCAGTTTTCAGAAATAAAATTAGCTTGTGAAGCATTATCCAAAACAACCCGTACCGTTTGGTAATACCCACGAGCATCCAGTATATGCACTTTGGTAGTTGAGAGAAGAACAGTTGTTTGGGGCTTCGATTGCTCCATTGACGTACATCCGCAGCTAAGAAATTGATTACTAGAAGTTGCACAAGAAGTTAGAGTTGAATTATTCTGAGCATTTTGAGACGAGAAGGGCGGATGACTTGGAATTACTGATGAAACAATAGGAATGTATGAAGTTGAAGTTTGTTTTGTTTGATCCATTTGTGGAGTTGTAATGCTTGAGGAAGTGCTAGCAGTGTTATGTGGAATCGCACTTTGATGTACTGAATGTGATACATTCGTTAAATAGGAGTTTTGAGAAATTTCCTGGTTTTCTTGAGAAATATGTAGCGTTGAGTGATGCCTCTCACCACATATACGACAAGCGAAGTTGGATTGGCATGAATCTTCTGTATGCGAAAAACGTAAACAGTTAAGACATACGTTATTTTGCTTTACATATGCGATACGGTCATTTATGTTTTTTGCTATAAACATAGGGCATTGCGAAAGATTGTTATGTGAATTCTGATTGCATAATCTACACTTATACTGTATTGGAGAGTTGAAGTTTCTCTGACTGTTAGCATTAGGATGGTTTGAATTATGTGTTGGAGCAATTTGAGAGTTTGGTGTTGAATATGAGTTAAATCCATGAGATTTATTTTTAATGAATCGAGTATTTTGTGAGTTTTGCTTATTTTGATCTATATTGGACACATAGCTTTGTGTTGGGTACTTTTGATACTGATTGTAATTGTGCTGTTTCCTGTTGGGATGCGAATTAGTTGGCTGTTGAGAATTTTGTGAATAAGAAGTACTTGACGCAATTTGTACTGACTCTAGAGCACGACAATGATTGTTTAAGAATTCTGTTAAATTTTGGTAGGTAGGAAACTTTATTTTACTGTGCTCTATTTCAAATGCAGTTCTTATAAAAGTATTTAAACGGCCAAGTAACATGTTAAAAAGTGGAAATTGCCAGTGTTCTGTTGGGAAACCTAATAAATCTAAAGCTGCTATATTTTCCCTAAATGTATCCAATATACACCTTAAGTCTCTAGCAGAGCAATTATTTTTCAATGTGAGTGCATTATTTATTGCATTCCAGTAACTCGTAGCTAAAAGTCTTTCATTTTGGTATCGTTCTGTTAGGACTTGGAATGCGATTGCGTAATTAGCTTCTGTGATTGGTATTGCTTTAATCAAGTTTAATGGTTCACCTCTCAAGTAGGCAATTAAGTGCTGAAATTTTCTAACGTCTGACATATTAGCGTTATTATGGACTAAAGAACGAAACATGTCATAAAATGTCACCCACTTGAGCAAATTACCATCAAAGATTGGAATATCTAACTTCAAAAGGTCCCTGTATTCGCTATTATTATTTCTGTTCGGATTTGGGTTAGGTTGTTGAGCTGCGACTTGTTTTAGAGTGAGTTGATTATAAATATCTTTTGCTTGGAAATAATAGTTATCCGTTTCTTTTCTAATCGCATCCTGTATCTCAAATTCCTCATCTGATTCTATTAAACCTATTAAAGCGTTATGAAGTTGCTGAAATTCATCGTAAAATTCTTGTAAATTCTCGCATCTTGTTGTAAACATTGACTGAAAATTGGGATCAGATTTAGCTTTCACTCCAGCTGTGTAGATTTCTGTTATACGAGTAATATAAACTTGCCTCCGATGCAGGGTCTTTTGTATATCCTTAGACATTTCAAATGAGTGTATGAAGTAACTGTGTTAACTGCAAATTTCAACAAGAATTTTGGAGCGCCCTGAGGAATGTACTCAACGGTAGTACTTAAAGAGAAAAATATTGCACCTTTTACCGCACACAATTAATAAAATATTTTGGGAATGAAATATAATGGACAATGTTTACTTTTCTGTAATATAAACCGTCGTAATAAATCTAGAAGTGATTTTATTTATATGGAAGAAAACAAATATTTTTTGCTGTTCGTAGCGTTCGACCGAACGTACGACAAAAAAGGAGTATCTTCTTAAATAATGGCTACTGAATACAGAATAATATAGATATAATAAATTAACGAATTGAATGAATTATGAGTAATTGCAATTATCGTGGCTCGAATGACCAAAAAATGTATGTGGTTCGCTAGTTCTTTAGAGTTTCAGTGGACTGTATACGAATTTGAAATTGAAATTGAAATTTGTAGCACCATAAAAATCCTCTTGTATTTATCGGCACCTACCTCGATTCTTCGTTCGAAGGGACACTGGGCCCAGTGGTGCTCGTCCTTGATCTTCCAGTGGTTTCTAACTAGGGGTTGAGTACTGCAATTTTCTCGTAGCACTTCCTTATAACGTAGTTTTATCGACCGTATAATATAAGTGTTTCCCGTTTTGATGCTCACGTTGTACTCGCTGCGGAGGTTGCCGATTCCAACGAAAATGAAATTTATGGTGCGGGCGCCAAATTTGAAATTAATGTACAAGATATATCGATACACATACAGTGAAGGACCAACTAAATTGGCAAATAACCGCAAATGACTCACGAGAATTGAAAGTTAATCATGCATCGGTTGACTCACCCCTTGTTGGTTGGCGTCGGATGTCTTCCCCAGCTGGGTACTGCGTTGCTCTATCCAGATTCCTAGTTAGCTGAGCGATGTAAGGCTGTGGTCGCCCTTATTGGAGGTACCCACTACACACGGGGTGACGGATATCACGCACACGTCCGTTAACCTCGGTAGTTGAAGTACGACTCTCTCTTTCTTCCGCGTCAACCGTCAGACTTCAAACTCGCAAGTCAAAACGCGGGAGATTCGAATATACAAAATTTTTTAAATGGTAAATACCAATCGTAACCATAATGCAAAAGTTTTCTATCTTTCTGCAGCATTGGGGATATTATATCGTCGGTGTTGGGGATTGACGTGAAAGATTATTTGTGACTGAAAAAAATTATATATCTATTTCGTGGAAAAATTTCAAAAGAGAAGTCTGAGGCATCCAATAAATAGTGAAATTTATCATTTTATAAAAAGAATTATAATTCGTCCTTGACCTTAAAAGTTAAAAAACCTTTGGTCCTTTGGGATTACTGTATATGGGCAAATATGTTACATAGTAATATAGCTATCACTGTGTTTTAAATTAGTTGTACAGGATTATTAGTGGAGAAACTACAAACTGACTTTAATAATACGAAAGTAATATATGAGAAAGATCGACCCAGTTCCCAATTCTGAAGAAATAACTCGCCTCGTTTCCTTTATGTTAGATAGAAAGACTAATGTAAAAAACTGAATGCCTCAAAAAACATATGTGACAGAAACTATTATCCAAATGATACTGTGTAAGGCTTTCGCGGCCATCGTCCAATGAATTTGTGGTTCTTGGGTTTTTAGGCGGCGTCGTTTAGCGTTAAAGCTTGACGTTTCGCCATCACGAGTGGATGGCATCTTCAGAAGCTATTTCACTTCGGCGACTTCCAAAATTCCAGTATTTAAACGACGCCGGCCTAAAAACCCAAGAACCACAAATTCATTGTCCAAATGAGCTTTTAGTTCATGCTCAACCCTATGATTTCTATCTTAGATAAGGAAAGAGAGGGGATACCGCACGCCCGTTTGATGCTATATGAATTAGCTGTCATTAGCTATTACCGAAAATGAATAGCCACAAAAATATGTTTTTATGATATTTAGCGTTTTTAAGACCGATCATTGTAAAATATTGTGGTGTGCATAATGGTAGGGTGTGCGGCTTACGGTTGTAAAAGCCACAGCAGCAGGAAGGAGCCAGGAATCACTTATCACAGGGCAGTGGCGTATATAGAAATCGATTTCGGGGGGGGGGGGGGGGGCATCGGAAAAATTAAAGTTTATTTCATACGTTATAACATTGGCGTATTATTATCCTTACCTGAATATAAAATAACAATGTACTAATATTAACGAAAATAATTATATACAGGGTGGTCCAATAAGCGCGCGGTGCTCTCTAACGGTGCTCTCTAGTGTTTAAATTAGAAGAAAATAATAAAAAATGTTTCTCTTCAAATGGTCTACTTGCAGAAAATAATTTCAAAGATGGCGGACATCCGGTTGTACCGGAAGTAGGTATCAACTTCCTTATTTTAAATGGAACATCCTGTATATTATTACATTTTTGAATTCGGTATCAATTTTCAGGTCCAGTTTGTTAACCATAGTTTAGTCTACGAAGAAGTTATTCAGCAATCTTTATAAAATTTGACGTTTGTAGTAATTACAGAAAATGTTAGTATCTCGGAAACTAGGTACGACAGAAAGATGCTGTTTTGCGGTTTTAAACAAGCACGAAACATACTTGTGTTTTAGTAAGATCGTTGTCTGAAAGCACATTAAACAAATAACCTAGAAATTTCCAAATTTGAAAAGCTTGAAACGTTAAATACTTTTTTTTCAAATGGGATGGTATGATAAGTTTTACATCAGTGGATGCGAAATTAAATTCTCTTTCACTTTTATCTAGGTATATGTGGTTCTTTAACGGATTTCAAGATATTTACAGTTTTGTGATTATTCCGTAATGGCGCATAGGAATTGGAAAAATCGTAGGCAGCGTGGCTCGCAGAGATAAAAGTGAAAGAGAATTTAATTTCGTATCCACTGATGTGAAACTTGTCATACCATCTCATTTGAAAAAAAAGTGTTTAACGTTTCAAGCTTTTCAAATTTGAAAATTGCTAGTTTATTTGTTTAATGTGCTTTCAAACAATGATCTTACTGAAACACAAGTATGTTCCGTGCTCGTTTAAAAGCCGAAAACAGCATCTTTCTGTCGTACCTAGTTTCCGAGATACTAACATTTCTTGTAAGTACTACAAACGTCAAATTTTATAAAGATGGCTGAATAACTTCGAAAATAGGCTCCGTAGACATAAACTCTGGTTAACAAGCTAGACCTAAAAACTGATGCTGAATTCAAAAATGTAATAGTATACAGGGTGTTCCATTTAAAATAAGGAAGTTGATACCTACTTCCGGTACAACCCGATGCCCGCTAACTTTGAAATTATGTTCTACAAGTAGACCATTTGAAAAGAAACTTCTTTTATTCAAGTCTTTTTCTTCTAATTTAAACGATAAAGCTGCACCACGCGCTTATTGGGCCACCCTGTATAACACATATGCATATTAGAAATGTAAAATTCTATTATTATAGATAATAATTCTAAATTGAAGCAAAGAAATCAAGGTCTACTTCCTAATCAGACATCTATAATTTTTAAAGTTGCCCTATTTGCTTTATTATTAGATTACATTTTGATGTAGCTGCTAATTTTATTCAGTACTACATTTTTTCTTTCTTTCCAGACGTCAAAGCTGAATGCGTGGCTGGTTTCGGGGAGGGCCCGGGCCCCCCGGGCCCCCTTATATACGCCACTGTCACAGGTAAACTTTGGTAGTTGTTTGGTGCCACCTGGTAACAGAAATGTCAGTCGCGCGTTCCGTCTTCTTTTTTTCCTTGTCTAAGGTTTCTATGAACGTGGTTCTGTCCACGTCAGTTAACAGTGTCAAATATTCGACTTGACTTCGTTTTAGCGGAAACCGAAATGGGGGTTGAGAGAAGTGTCAATCAACTCGGTTTGAATTTCACGTTCTGAGTAAAACGAGACAACAATCAGTGGATCGATTCTGTAACTTTCGCTATAGTAACGAAAGCAGGCGAAGACGAAGCTAATCATTTACGAAAACGATTTTTGACGACATTCCATAACTAAAGTTTAACGCTTCGTTACGCTTTCGGCATGGAGCTCGATGACTCACGAGCATTCACGAGTTGGCTTAAATATCTCTGGATGAGACTCTGCAAAATCCAGCAATGCCGACCATTGCGAAGGATTAGTTTTTTCTCTTCGATTCATTGATTGTTAATTAAGTACACAAATAAATTTAAGCAATTTGTCACTTTGACACACAGCAATAATAACGTCAAAACTTGACAAACGAGATCCAAAATCTTTCGCTATCGCTTATACCGTTCGTCTGCGTTCGTTATGTCCGAGTCGGAATGAAGACGTTTATGGAATACCGAAACGAGCGAAAGCGTTGGAAGAATGTCGCTATCGCTTCGCTTTCGCTTCGCTTAGAGTTATAGAATTCCCCCACAGATGTTCCAGTGAAAAAATAACGTAGAGATCTTTTTGGGCTTAATCTCCTTTTGAAAATCAAGATAAACGTTCTTTCAGTCTATTGATTCATTAAATTTGAGTCAGGCATCAAACCGAGGCGATTGACACACCTTTTTACCTCTACTGATTTGGTTTGGTAATGTATTGAAATTTCCAACTTTTAAAGGGGCGTAGATTTTCACCGAATGTTTTCTTAGTCTAGCCGAGTCGACTAACGCCCATTTTAACCCCAACAAATTAACCGGTTTGGTTAATGTCAGGTTAGGTTAGGCAATGAAACTTTAAAATGCTGTCTGAATCTTTCGTCCTTCTGGGAGTGGTCTCGTTCGGCTTCGAACGTCAAACTGAGTCGTTTGACACCACTTCCGATCCACATTTCGGTTTCCGCTGAAACGAAGTCTTCCCAAATACTCTATATTTTGTTGATTGTATGTACTGACTATATGACGATCAATCATGGAGACATAAAGTCAGAAGGCCGTTGTGTAGTAGTTCAAAGTTTTGTGCACCTCGGCTCTTTGATCGACAATTCGGGTAGCTGTGAAAATGAGATTCGACGACGCATTCAACAGGCACGTGTAGCTAAAATATGGCGTGACCATAACATCACTAAAGTTACCAAAATGTCGCTGGTTCAGTCTCTTGTGTTCTCCATATTTTTGTATGCCTCGGAAACTTGGACTGTTAGAAAGGCAGATCGAGCTCGCATAGATGCTTTTGAAGTGCGGACGTGGAGGAGAATGCTGAGAGTTCCTTCTACCGACCATCGAACTCACGTTTCCATACTGGATGAGCTCGGTAATCCAAAGAGGCTATCCTACATTGTTTCGACGAGAATGCTTACATTCTTCGGACATATTCACAGAAGCGATAATAGGGAGAAACTTGTAGTTCAGGGTCATGCCCCGTGTGGGTGGCGCCGTGGCCGTTCCCCTATACGCTGGGTGGAAACGACGAAACAGTTGCTGGATATGAGTATCAAGAGCGCCACTGAACTGACACTAAATCGCGAACAATGGCGAGCTACAGTTCTCAAAACTATTGATAGTATTCGTGTCGGCAATACTCTAGCTCTGACTTAATGCAGTTTACGAGTTCACAACATGTCTGTTAAGACATTGTGACTATGATCATGATGACTGTATGACTGAAATGAGGACTTGTTATCTGTAGCGAACTATTTGCAATTGTTGTATAATATTGTATTGAATTACAAATGCTTTGTTGCAGCTGACAGCATCAAGCGATGCCACTTGAAGGATTCTAATTTAGATGATTGTCTCAAGCAAGGGATTCAGAATGCCTACGATATCCTAGCGAAAGGGCGTAAGTACTATTATTAGTGCTGTTATTAAGTTACTTATATACACAGTGTCCCAGGACGAATCCCGAAAAAAGAAATCTCACTTATCTTTCGGAATGTGAAGCCGATATCAAAAGGAAAAAAATTGTTTCAGAAAAATCAACGTTTAAAGTTTGGTTGTAAAGGTAACTGAAACGTGTGTGGCCCAGTTTCACTTGCGGGAATTCCTTGCAAGAACATGAGGTTACGCTAACGGGTATTTTGAATGTTTTTGTCGATTGTTTGCAGCAAACATCATAAATGATGTATTGCTTGTACGGTACGAAGATGATAAAGCGGCACACACATTAAGCAATTCGCGATCTAATTAAGGGCATTTAAACTTTTTTGCTGTTAAGAATAAACATATAATTTAATCATATTATATTATAAGTCGGTGATAGAAATCATCCCTTAAAGTTTTCGGGATTCGTCCTGGGACACGGTGTATATGTAATAATATTATGCTTTGATCCCAGAATAAAGTGCACAAACAAAACTGGGTGAAATTAGATTACAATTTATCGACAGAAAAAATAAAAAAATTATAACTACGTGCATTTCGTTAAAATAAAAAAATCTAATGAATAATAGATTCTGTTTAGCGAATAAACAAAGTAGGTAGGTACGTCAAAAATGGTAAGTGAGCTTAAAATAAAGTTTTTAAAATTTTTTAGACCCTTTTAGTTCCAACACCGATAGGTGAGGGAAAAAAAAGGAGAAGTACTGTGATCGCAAAAATTTTTGCTTTTGAGAGTGGGCGTTTCATGATGTCTACATATAGCGAAAATCGACATCACTCATTTTCGTCGGTCTCTGTTTTTTCAAATGGAGCACCCTATATATTATCCCGAATTTGAATTCTGCTCATTTTCTCTATTCCTCGCGTTATACAGGGTATTTTCAGAGATATGGCCACTTTTATGTGAAAATCTTAATGAATTCATTATACTGTATCTTAAAAAATCAATAACTGGAGGCCTGATTTTAAATGCCAAAATCATTTCGTGGTTGTGTAGTTTGTCCAAAATTATCAAGTTTCTGCTATTTTTGATTTTGTGTACAGGGTCAACCAAAACTTACGTACATAATTTTCTTTGTTATCTTAAATGGAACACCCTGTATTTCATAGCATCGTCAGAAAGTTCTTACAAAATACTTCCACTATTATTAAGCACTCCCTATTCCTATATGTAACAGTTATAGCGTTATTCCGATTTGAAGTAGTAAAACAATATTTTTTGCCAAATTCTGGTGTTTGCCATTATGCCTGACAGAACATAGTTCATCATCGTCGTAGTACTGTTATACACTCACCGGCACGAAAAATGAACCAGTTGAAATTTTATGATTCATTTTTGGAATACAATTTTTATACTGTTTCATTGTCCTAAATACTTGCCCACAAGCAAAACATCAACTTTTGATTAATTTCTAATAATAATCATCCGTTTATTTGAAACAGAAGACTGGATTTAGTAAAAAGTGTACTAAAATGAAAATTGCACATTGTATCACTCAAAACTGCATAGTTGGCCATGGGTTTTTTTATTGTCTTTAATAAACTTGCCAGATGTTTGTCAATGTTTTACTGTATTTAGCAATTGGTTTACAAGTTTTGCTGCGTTTATTTGAGCTAAAAATGCCTGCTGTTAGTCCCCAAACCGCGGCTGCTATGGTTGCGTTGATTCAAGACGGAAGAAGTGAGCGATATCTTGCCCAACATTATCATTCCGTATCAAATAACACTGTGCACCGTATTTATGTACGTTTTTTGTAAACTGGATGTTACACTAGACGACTTGGCACTGGCCCCTAACGAAGCACTAACGAAGCACTAACGCTTCGATCGCTTTAACATTTTGCAAAGTCTACGAGATCGTCATGCTAACGCTATAGAAATCAGAAATCGACTTCATCACGTCCCAAATACCAATGCAAGCGAACGGACCGTTAGACGAAGACTTGGTGAAGCCAATCTTGGTAGTCACAGACCGGCTACAGGTCCAGAGCTTCTTAGAGAGCGACTTCAGTTTGCGAGAGATCATGAACACTGCCATGAAAATGAATAGGGGCGTATTTTGTTTACTGATGAGTCCAGATTTAGCCTGCGGTCTTCAGGTGGTCTTGAAAGGGTACGGTGAAGACAACAAGAACGTTTTGCAGAATGTACCTTTAATCTTAGGGTAGGCTACCAAGAAGGTTCACTTATGGTGTGGGCTGGAATTCCTCTGAAGGCACGCATAGAGTACATCATTCCAAGAGGGTCTTTAACTGCTGTCAGGTACATTGATGAAATTCTGCAAAATTTCATTGTTCCTTATGTTGATTTTATTGGAAATAAGTTTATTTTGATGCATGAAAATGCCAGACCCCACACCGCGAGAATTGATCAACAATACTTAAACGATGTAGACATTGATGTCTTGGAGTGGCTAGCGTTAAGTCCAGACGCGAATCCAATTGAACATGCCTGAGACATGCTTGGGCGAAGAACACGAAGTTGTTTTCCTATTCCTTTAACCTTAAATTAATTGCAGCACGCCCTTTTTGAGGAATGGGACCTTATTCCTCAAGAAGACATTTGTCATTTTTGATTTTAGGTATGGCAAGAAGACTACAATCATTCGGGCATGCGGAGGCAACAGTCGTTATTAAAAGTGTCCCTGCCCAGTTTTTGCTAGCATTGCGTTTCATTTTTCAATAATTTAAGGTCATTTCAGCAAACTACCAATTTATGTTTTTTGTAGTATTGTAACAAAAGGGTTTACTTCAAATAAATAGTGGATTAATTTTAGAAATTACTTAAAACATGTGCTTTATTTGTGTGTAAATTATTCAAACATAGAACATCACCAACAATACAAAAAAGGAATTATATATAAAATGTCAAGTGCTCCGCTTTTTGTGCCGGTGATTGTATAATTTATTAAATAATTGAACTTAATATTCTAATTTTGATTCGGTTTCAATTATCTGCAATGATTGCAATAATTATTGGCAATTAACAAATTGAAAAGCACCTGTCAAAAATAGAAATTATCTGAAAAAAAGCTACAGAATCTCTAACAAGTCTTTATTAGTAATTACAAGAAGGTTTATGTGTGAACGTATCAAAAAAGAGAAAATAGATTTTAGCTGAGCATGCAAAAGTGATTGATTCTTGTCTTATAAGCCGAAGATTTGTCTAGCAGAAGCTACAAATGTTTAATTGATATCCTGTTACGACTTCCTGTTAGTTCTTTCAATCCCGTCCTTTCAGTCCTTCTATCATTGACTTAGTCTTATTCTAAGAAAGGTCCAACAGTATAACTACCGTGGTCTTTCATTTCTCCATCTTATTTAGTTATTTTAAATTGGTCAGATGCAATATAAATTTTGTTGTAACACCGAAATTATGAGGTTTAGGTATAGCAAATTTTATACAAAAAATAATCAGTATTCTTTCAGGGATCCGTTTGAAATAACAAAGTGCATTATATTTCCGGAAAAACAGTAGATCTGACAGCATTGTAAATGCCACCACAAGATTGGCCTTATTGCAGAACCCCCTATCCCAAAATTCATGAAAATCGTGCAGATCGTTTCCGAGATCATTTAGGCGCTCCATACTTCAGACTCACCATGTACGCTTATAGGTATATAGGGTGAGTTTTTAGTACCGGATCGGTCGATAACTCCACTACTGTAAAAGATAGCAAAAAAAGTTGCGTATAAAAGTTGTAGCCACGGATATGCTCCTTGTTCGGAAAATATTTCTAATTATACAGGGTGATCCATAACTACATGGTGATGCAAACATACATTTTTTTTTAAATGAGACACCCTACATATTATTCCATATTAAGAATCTACTAATGATATCCCTTCTTAAAATATAAGGTATTGTAACATTATACAGGGTATTTCAAAAGTTATGACCGTTATGCCAAATGAACATACGGTGTATCAAAAAGTAATGAAGTAAAAATTAGTTTTTTCACATAGAAAGATAAAAAATATACTTTAGTTTTAAATCGGCTATAAAAAAAGCCGACGACGCATATTCGTATACAGGGTGATGTAGAATGCAAAATCTAGATTTCCACTCTTTTTTTAAATGTAACCCCTAATATTTTATTATACCAAATAATTGCTTTTAATATGCTGTTTCATCTATGTATAGCACTTGTTATATCTACGTCCATCAGTTTCCGAGATATATTTCGATTTTTCTGCAAATTTCAAATATATCTCCTGTTTGTGTACTGAAATTTATTTATTTTGAGAAAATATTATCGAATTTAATTTGTACTTAACGAACAATCAAACTACAAGGCCATAATAGTATTTTATCTAGTCAAAACACTGAATTAACGAGAGTTAGTCAAGTATGCTGAGGAAATAATTTTGTTATCGACCGATCCGGTACTAAAAATTCACCCTGTATATACCCTTACGCTATAGCGTAAACTCGCCTATGAGGATCTGTGATTTAAAATCTTCTAACGGAGGTTTGGTAAAAATGCATCCTTTGCCTGTTAAAAGGGAATTTCGACATAATGAATTTTAGCGCCAGTTAGCTAATTAATTTGGTTACACAAAGCAAGGGTTACCTTGACACATTTATAAAAATTAAAGGCAGCCCGACGAACCCCCAAAGTGTCCGTAACTCCTACTACTGCTAGATATGCAAATGAGACATAAGCTTTAATTGCCCTGGCCGTCCCTAAAAATGATGTTTCAATGTACAAATGGAGGAAAACCGCGTCAAGCTACGTTTTCACCTCGTACGGTAACTGGACAGAGAAATGTTTCTCTACAAGTAAATATGTTTTATCTACCCCCATTACGTTAAACAGCCATTACCAAATTACTTGTAAAAACGTGCTCGCCCACTTAGGCGAAGCGTCGCGAACGGAAGCGGCGCGAAGAAAATTATTGATTTGACGCCAGAGAAGTTTACATTAGTTTATATGGCAGCCCGCCCACTCAGGCGACGCGAAGCGAAAAGGCGCGTCGTTTGACGCGCGGCTTCTCCTCGGACCAACTAGGCGTCATTTCTCTTGACGCTTCGCTTCGCGTCGCCTGAATTGGCGGTACCAGGCGGCGCGCCGCGGCGAGAAGATACAAATATTTCTTGATGCCTCTCGTATATTTTCAGTGTTTAGCAGTATTTGGTAGGAAGTGGTGCTAAATTGCAGTCTCTGGCCGTGATACAAAGACATTCATTACAAAGGTAATTTAATTACCCAGCATTTTATTTTGTTTTTGTTTCTTTTCTTCTTCCATAGTGGCAATTAAACTCTATACAAAGAGTTCCTCTTCTGACGAACTGCGCATCGTACCCCACTAGACAACGTATCTCGTTCAACTGCTTAAAAACAAATAAAATTCGCGTCGCGCCGTACATGGCGCGACGCGACGCTTCGCGCCGCTTCGCCCCAGTGGGCGGACATCGGTTAAATGACGCTTCGCTTCGCGCCGCTTCCGTTCGCGACGCTTCGCCTAAGTGGGCGAGCAGGGGGGCGACGCGGCGCGTGGCTTCCAAGGGCGCAACGCAAATTTTATTTGTTTTTAAGCAGTTGAACGAGATACGTTGTCTAGTGAGGTACGATGAGCAGTTCGTCAGAAGAGGAACTCTTTGTATTGAGTTTAACTGGCACTATGGAAGAAGAAAAGAAACAAAAACAAAATAAAATGCTGGGCAATTAAATTACCTTTGTAATGAATGTCTTTGTATCACGACCAGAGACTGCAATTTAGCACCACATTCTACATAATACTGCTAAACACTGAAAATATGCGAGAGGCAAGAGAAACGGCGCCTAGTTGATCCGAAGAGTATTCGCGTGTCAAACGACGCGCCTCTTCGTTTCGCGTCGCCTGAGTCGGCGGGCTGCCATATAAACTAATGTAAACTTCTCTGGCGTCAAATCAATAATTTTCTTCGCGCCGCTTCCGTTCGCGACGCTTCGTCTAAGTTGGCGGGCACGTTTGACGCGACGCGCCGCTTCGCGACGCTTCCGTTCGCGACGCTTCGTCTAAGAAGGCGAGCACGTTAACAGGTTATACTACGAATAAATAAATAGCGTGGGTGCCGTGGGTTATATTCCACAACTCACAGTTCAGTCGTGGGTTATGAACACCGCCTACTGGATACCAATACTACTGATCTCTTGGAAATGCATAGCGTTAAATAGACGCTGTAAAATTGCAAATGTCGCTGTGAAACGTCAAACGCTAATTCGAACCCTGACAGTATTTATTTAAGTGACAGAGAAGTGAGGTTAAGTTGTCAATATTGTGTAATTATTCTGCGTTTAAATCGTACTATTCATATATTTGGTCGCAGATAAAGTATAGTATTCAACTCGTGGTAATGGTTATTACCATTACGCCTCCGGCTCGTGCTGCAAACTTGAACGCGTGAGTTATTAGCGTCATAACCACATCGTTGAATAACATACTAACAGTGTTGCCAAGAGGTCAAACCTAAATTCCTTGCAGATGCCAAACAGATTACTTGCAATTCCTTGCACATGCTAAACAATTACTTGCAATTCCTTGCACTAGACACTGGAGGGAACATGAACATGGTAGAACACAGAGCGTAGCAAATGTCGCTTGCGTCACGTGATCACAAATCACGTTACATAAGGGCTGTTCCAACCTACGGTTCTATTACCGTTCCAGAACCGTTCACATAATGCCCCACCCATTTCACAGTTCTAAAAACGGTGATTGGTTGGTTCACCAGCGTACCAACCAATCATCGATTCTCGAATCGCAAAATGGGCGGGGCATGATGAAAACGGTCCTGGTATGGTAATAGAACCGTAGGTTGCAATAGCCCTACAGTAACAGCAAATTGCTAGAAAGATAACCAGTTTAGGCTGTTTTCAGTACAGGCTATGGCTAGGGATGGTATGGTTCATAATAATCGCTCAATGGTATTAATAAATGAAATCTAAATCAATGTTTAAATGACAGTGCACTCAATTGTTCGATGTTATTTACAACTGCCTCATTACTTGCAAATTTACTTGCAAGACCCCTTAATCCTTGCAAATGCAAGTAATTATAAAAGGGCAACACTGCATACTAATGCTAGTGTTTCATAATAGCAGTGGTACAATTTTTTAAGTACCTGTAGCGCTTCAACTAATCACTTTAGACCACAAGTCTGCAGTTTGTTGGAATTGCTTTATTGAGAGGAACAAAGGTACAAATATACAGAGTGTCCCATTAATAATTTTGAATCGGTCGCCACGTGACCAAGAACAAATACCTCATTGGGTAACAGAATAATAAGAAATGGTATAAATAACATTTGCTCTAATTTACACACCCAAAATTATAATTCTCTACTACTGGCCAGTTCCGATATATTGCTCGTCTTAATCGTCGTGGGACACCCTGTATATTTCTTCGTCTTCATATGAATTTTAGCCCTGAAGGACGCGTAAGGTAAACACCGAAACGTCAGCTTTTTGAGTAAAAAAAACCTCCGCAGTACTTTATCACAAAATCCAAAGAACCTTTTCTACTGAATAACATGATACAATATACAAATGTCAGCAGCACAGTGTGCCGTTTCAGTGTCAAACGAGAGCACTATTTCGATTTCAGCTACGCATATAGAATGTTTGGGACTACTTAATTAGCTTCAGTGCAGTTAGGTGTCATCCACGAATTGACAAGTACTGTTGTGTAGCTGTGTTATCCGACAAATTACGCGAATATGTCATTATCCGCGATGAACACAATATCGATCACAGCAGAAGTCGAATTTGCAAAATAAATTGGCATTAAATTTGCCGCTGCCATATCGCCGATGGCTGTTGGCGGCCTAAATTGATAATTAGGTGTATACATTCATCCTGCGTATGCTTCCGATTATACGATTATGTAGCTGTGATGCCGGTTTTCCAATAAACGGACAATTGCGTGTTTATGTTTTGTTTGTGTTTTATGGAACCTGAAAAACAAAACTAAAACAAACTAAAACAAACTAAAAGCTCTTGTTTTTATCAAGCGTACCAATACTGTGTTCGAGTTTCGTTTTTGTTTTCCGCCCTTTTCCATTGGTCAGGAGTACATATTTTTCAATAATCGCTACAGTCTGAGATCCCTTGCAACCAAAGAATCGCCAGCCTTCCCCCCTCCTAAAATTGCCTTATGCCGCTAGGTCTTTCCCTTACAGGTCAATGGACAGCCTATTATCAATACTACAAACGTTTCAATTTTACAACGCCCCACCTCCAACCACCCCAATTTCACCCCCACCCAAAAGAAAGGTAGGAAATGATCAGGAACCTCTAAAACATCTAAAAACAAAGTTTGAGTTGTTTTCATACTTGTAGTTTTTTGATTATTGCTACGCTGCCACTGACACGATTTTTAACAAGCATACGCGTTTTCCATCCTCACCACGGTAGTAATACTGTATCAAAATTGCATTAGAATCAATTTAGTAGTGTTCACGTTACAAAATACAAACCGATCTAAAGCAATAAATACTCGTATGCATACAGAAAAGTCCCTTAGTTTCCGTAATAGGCTAGGCAATGTTCAGATGGACCTAAAAAGGTAATTTATGTCGCTAGGTCTTCCTTCACAGGTTATTGAACAGCCTATTATAAATACAAGACATTTTTCAATTTTTCAACCCCCCATCCCCCAACTACCCCAATTTCACCCCCACACAAAGAACGCAGAAAATGATCAGGAACCTCTAAAACGCTTTTTTTTTTTTATTTATAATTTTATTAAATATTATTATAATTATAATTTTACATGAAATAAACACAATTACAACATAGCGTAATTTGCAAATACATATCTATGTATAATATGAGCTGCCTAGACATCAACTGTCTGTATTGCAGCTCACCCTATGTGTGTGTATACATGCAATTTACAACAGGAAATTACATACACCTATAGATACTCTATTACATCCATATACGCAACATATACATAATATAAAGAGAACGTGGATGCTGAGGTGGAGAAAGTCGTGCATTTCATTTCACGATACTTCGGGTAGGTTTAGAATATTGTAAAATTGATGCGAATTTTGTCTGATGAATTTTTTTACTTTCACTTTGAAACTAGCAGTTTTCTTTATTTGCCTAAGATTAAGAGGAAGCTGATTATAAAATTTGGGGGCAAAAAAGAAGAAAGACCTTTGACAGACTGTTTTTTTAAAAGTTTTAATAACAAGGTTTTGATTAGTATACGATCTTGTCGGATAGGTGACATTAACTATTTTCCAGTTGGGATTATTTTGAAGTTTTAGTATACAGTGATAGGTAAATAGTAGCTTGATATCCAAAAGGCCTGTTTCTTGATATAAGGTTTTAGTGCTGAATAATCGATTTTTGGTAAATATTATCTTTAGAAGAGTATTTTGTGCTATTTGTAAGATGTTTAATGCACTGTTGTAAGCACCTCCCCAGATAACAATACAATAACGTATAACAGATTCAGCTACTGAGTTGTACAACATGATTAAGTGTTTCTTTGAAAGGATCTCTCGTAAATTATAAAACCTGTGTATTAGACATCTTAAACGATTGCTGACATGGATAATATGGGCATTCCATTTTAAGTGTTCTAATATTATCCCTAAGTATTTTAAAGAAGATACTTTCTCCATCCTTGGACAGTTGCAACTTAATTGTTCATCACAGGTTGAAGTATGTATTTTTAGGGATATGTTGGAAGGGTGATCTGTAGCAGTTGGTGAAAATGTTATATATTTTGTTTTTTCAGAATTCAATGTAAGTAAATCATCATTCAACCAAATTTTAATTTTTTTCATGTCAGATTCCACAGATGATGTAACCTTTCCCCAACTGTCACCTCTGAAAATCAAGGCAGTATCGTCAGCATAGCATATGAGGTGCCCTTCAAGCTTATCAATTTTGGCAAGGGAATTCATATACACAAGGAATAGTATTGGTCCCAATACAGTTCCTTGAGGTATACCAGTCTTTATCAAAGATATACTGCTCAATTTGTTGCCTATTTTAACCCGCTGAGTTCTGGCATCTAAATAGTTATGCATTAGTTCATAGGCTCTGCCACGAATGCCATAATTATATAATTTTTTTAATATTTTCTCATGAGATACCGTATCAAAAGCTTTGGCGATATCAAGAAATACAGTAACGCATTTTGATGACTTATCCATTGCTTCTAAGGTATGTTCGAGAAGATCAGTTATTGCATTTTCAGTATTAGAATTTTGAATAAATCCATACTGATGATCACCTAAGATTGCATGTCTATGGAAGAAGTCAATCAATCTTTTTTTAAGGGCTTGTTCAAAAATTTTAGCGAAGTTGTTTATAACGGATATTGGTCTATAGTTAACTAACTTAGTTGAATCACCTGATTTATAAACTGGAGTTATAATTGAATCTTTCCATTGTGATGGTATTTTACTTGTTGAGAACGAAAGATTTATAATGTATAACAGAGGAGATAATACGTATTCATGTATTGTTTTTATAGTTTTTACAGTGATTCTGTCAGAACCAGGTGAGCATTTGTTTTTCAGTTTTGATATGTAAAAGATTATTTCATTTTTCGTAACAGGATTTAAGAATATTGATTCGTTTACTAATATGTCCTCGCAGAAATTTTTTTGTAGGTTTTCTTTAGGAATTTTTTGTGCCATCCTGCTCCCTAGGTTTGTGAAAAAATTATTAAATATTTCTGACTTTTCGCTATTATCGTTTACCAATTCACCCTTTTCATTACAAACTGTTAAATTTTCTAATTGTTTTGAATTTCTACTTTTTTTGTCTGATATCTCATTAATAACATCCCATAGTTTTTTATAGTCTTTACCCGCTTCCGCAATTTTGTTTTGATAATACTGGTTTTTTGTTTTTCTAATTAATGCATGTGTTTTATTTCTATATTCTTTATATGTTTCTTCGAGCTCGGGTGAATGGTTTTTTAGCAATTCCTTCTTCAAAGAGTCTATGTCTTATTGACGTTATAAGTCCCGTTGTAATCCAAGGTTTGATTTTTTTGAATTGTTTGTTTGTTGTATAACTTAATTTTGTATTCTGTTCAATGTAGTGATTTAGTTTTTCAATAAATTTTGAATAGGCGGTTTGTGAATCATCACACGCGATTACGTCTTCCCACTTTTCTCTTTTTAGCATACCCTTCAAAATCTCATAATTAATAATATATCTTTTATAGCTGTTTTCCGGAACGTGACACTTTTCTCTCCATGATATAAATAGAAAAGGTGAATAATGGTCTGTAATATCTGTATTAAATATTATTGAATCAGCTGCTACGTTTTCTTTTATTTTATTTTGAATTCTGAGAAAAATGTGATCTATAATAGTTCTACTTTCTTTTGTCTGTCTAGTAGGTTTATTGATAAAAGAAACGAAGCCTTTGGATCCCAGCACACTATAGTAGTTAACTGTATCTATTGATTCAGTTTTTATTAGATCAATATTTATGTCTCCTAAGTATATCTCCATATTTAATATTTTTATTTTGTCCAAATATTGTCCTAGACTATCAATATATTCTGTTGTTTTAGTAGAAGGTGGTCTATATATAGCTGTTAGTCCAACACACTCCATACTAGTCGTCAAAAATGTTATTCTTAGAAATTTGAAGTTATTTACTTACTGCGTGGTTTACGGACATTTGTATTTCTTCCTTGGTTTCTCTAGTTAGTACCATGTTTCCTTCTTGTAATTTTCACAAGTTGTTGAGTTACTAATAACTTGTATTTGTGACAATTTTCACAGTATTATGTTCACTATTACTCTAGATATTGGAGATTTATTCGGGAGCTCAATAGCTACACGTCTACTCTGCACAACACATAGGTGTACTAAATACTTCAAATGATTGACCCAATTGTCAGAATGTCAAAAGAATTTTTATATGGCCGCGCTCCTTTTCTGTAGGACTCTTGGAATACTGCTTTTCGTAGATATTTGATCAATCTTCCAGATATAGTAGAAGAGTTGAATTATTTCAATATGTATCTTGCACTAAAACGAAATTTATGCAGGAACCACAGTAAGATACTTTTGACTTTGACAATCAATACAACCGAATCTATATTATCTAATATCTGGCTTAAAAACGAAGTTTGAGCCGTTTTTATATTGTTATTATTTCTGTGTCGCCACTGGCACGATTTATACAAACCATACGCGCTTTCCATCCTCGCCACGGTAGTAATACTGTGTCAAAATTTCATTAGAATCAATATAATAGTGTCCACGTTACAAAATACAAAACGATCTAAAGCAATACTCGTATGTATACAGAACATTCCAAGTTACTGAGATTACGAGGTTAGAAAAACGCCAACAGACAGGCAGACAGACCGACAGACCGACAGACCGACAGACCGACAGACCGACAGACCGACAGACCGACAGACCGACAGACCGACAGACCGACAGACCGACAGACCGACAGACCGACAGACCGACAGACCGACAGACCGACAGACCGACAGACCGACAGACCGACAGACCGACAGACCGACAGACCGACAGACCGACAGACCGACAGACCGACAGACCGACAGACCGACAGACCGACAGACCGACAGACCGACAGACCGACAGACCGACAGACCGACAGACCGACAGACCGACAGACCGACAGACCGACAGACCGACAGACCGACAGACCGACAGACCGACAGACCGACAGACCGACAGACCGACAGACCGACAGACCGACAGACCGACAGACCGACAGACCGACAGACCGACAGACCGACAGACCGACAGACCGACAGACCGACAGACCGACAGACCGACAGACCGACAGACCGACAGACCGACAGACCGACAGACCGACAGACCGACAGACCGACAGACCGACAGACCGACAGACCGACAGACCGACAGACCGACAGACCGACAGACCGACAGACCGACAGACCGACAGACCGACAGACCGACAGACCGACAGACCGACAGACCGACAGACCGACAGACCGACAGACCGACAGACCGACAGACCGACAGACCGACAGACCGACAGACCGACAGACCGACAGACCGACAGACCGACAGACCGACAGACCGACAGACCGACAGACCGACAGACCGACAGACCGACAGACCGACAGACCGACAGACCGACAGACCGACAGACCGACAGACCGACAGACCGACAGACCGACAGACCGACAGACCGACAGACCGACAGACCGACAGACCGACAGACCGACAGACCGACAGACCGACAGACCGACAGACCGACAGACCGACAGACCGACAGACCGACAGACCGACAGACCGACAGACCGACAGACCGACAGACCGACAGACCGACAGACCGACAGACCGACAGACCGACAGACCGACAGACCGACAGACCGACAGACCGACAGACCGACAGACCGACAGACCGACAGACCGACAGACCGACAGACCGACAGACCGACAGACCGACAGACCGACAGACCGACAGACCGACAGACCGACAGACCGACAGACCGACAGACCGACAGACCGACAGACCGACAGACCGACAGACCGACAGACCGACAGACCGACAGACCGACAGACCGACAGACCGACAGACCGACAGACCGACAGACCGACAGACCGACAGACCGACAGACCGACAGACCGACAGACCGACAGACCGACAGACCGACAGACCGACAGACCGACAGACCGACAGACCGACAGACCGACAGACCGACAGACCGACAGACCGACAGACCGACAGACCGACAGACCGACAGACCGACAGACCGACAGACCGACAGACCGACAGACCGACAGACCGACAGACCGACAGACCGACAGACCGACAGACCGACAGACCGACAGACCGACAGACCGACAGACCGACAGACCGACAGACCGACAGACCGACAGACCGACAGACCGACAGACCGACAGACCGACAGACCGACAGACCGACAGACCGACAGACCGACAGACCGACAGACCGACAGACCGACAGACCGACAGACCGACAGACCGACAGACCGACAGACCGACAGACCGACAGACCGACAGACCGACAGACCGACAGACCGACAGACCGACAGACCGACAGACCGACAGACCGACAGACCGACAGACCGACAGACCGACAGACCGACAGACCGACAGACCGACAGACCGACAGACCGACAGACCGACAGACCGACAGACCGACAGACCGACAGACCGACAGACCGACAGACCGACAGACCGACAGACCGACAGACCGACAGACCGACAGACCGACAGACCGACAGACCGACAGACCGACAGACCGACAGACCGACAGACCGACAGACCGACAGACCGACAGACCGACAGACCGACAGACCGACAGACCGACAGACCGACAGACCGACAGACCGACAGACCTACAGACCGACAGACCGACAGACCGACAGACCGACAGACCGACAGACCGACAGACCGACAGACCGACAGACCGACAGACCGACAGACCGACAGACCGACAGACCGACAGACCGACAGACCGACAGACCGACAGACCGACAGACCGACAGACCGACGGAAATGAGTGGCGTGGTTTTTCATTATGTAGGCATCATAAAACGTCCAAAAAGCATATTATCTCAAAATCCAAAATTTTCGCGATCACAATACTCCCCTCACCTATCGGTGTGTTAAGTAAAAGGTATTTCTTATGCCGCTAGATCTTTATTTCACAGGTCAGTGGACATCCTATCCTATTATAAATACAAGAAATTTTTCAGTTTTACATCCCTCCACCCCCCAACCACCCCAATTTTAGCCCCACCAAAAAAAAAGCAGAAAATGATCAAGAACCCCTAAAACGGCTAGAAACGAAGTTTGAGCTGTTTTTATAGTACTAAGACGTCACAGCATATCGCTACTCAAACTTCATCGCAATCCATGCAGCGGTTACTGAGATTACGGAACTAGAAACACGCCAACAGACAGACAGTCACACCTACAGACAGGCAGACCGACGAAAATGAGTGACGAGGATATTTGTTATGTAGATAGGTATCATAAAACGCCCAAAAACCGCAATATCTTGAAATCGAAAAGTTTCGCGATCACAATACTCCCCTCACATATCGATGTGGGAAGTATAAGTACTATATATTATTTTAGGATAAAACAACGCCAACACATATACTAGGTTCGATGTTCCCTAGACGAATAACCACTTGCACAACTGATGAGTGATTTTCAAAATGATGACATGGAATTGCATGGAGAGCTATGTTTCTTATTTTATAATTTTTTGAGAATGTCTATCTTTGACTTTGAGGAGCTAATAATAATAATAATAATTGACAAAAAAGGTGCAAAAAACAGAAACATTAGAGATTTAATTTATGTAAAAGATCGATTATCAGTCATATTGTGGTTTCTTGCCATTGGGGACAGTCATGAAAGCTCAATTTACTTATGCAAAACCAAATATGAGTCTAAAACTTTTAAGAAACAGAATACAACCACTGCCATCACACAGACTCGAGTTTCAAAACATGTCGAAACCTTTTGATGTACCGCCTCCGAGCGGGACCCGAAAAACAAAACTCGAACTAATGCAAAACACACCAGACTTCAAACAGTTTCCGAAATGTCGCAGTTTTGTTTTCCATGACAGGAGTTTGTGTTTTGATATTGTTTTGTCCGTTTAATGGAAAGCTGGCATAACGTTGTGTGGAATGCAGGAATGCAGGAACTTTGGGCAGGCTTAAGGTACGCGCACATACATAAATCGGACGGACTTCGCAAAGCGCGATGCTCCAAGCGAGGCGCGTCCGATGTGAACGTGGGCTTACCCGTGTTTTAAATTTCAGCACCAAATGACCTGAACCTGGTGGGAATAAACCCGGTGGTAATCGATAAGATTGTCATTGGTGCTGGGACAGCAGCAGTGAATCTGGAGCAACATTATTCAAACGTCAAAATCTACGGCTTCGACACGTCTAAAGTGACCAAAGTGCAGTAAGTAGAATTCAGTATTTTAATCTACGAGGGTGGTTCGATAGGTACTTGACTTTTGGTTCCCCGCGCAGCAAAGCTACTATACTCCAGGGAAAATGGTAAAAACAAATGCATGTGGCCGAATAAGCCAAAATTTTGCAGAGACCTTCGTTTTGATGTTCTCACGAAGAACAAAAAAAACTCATATGACTACCCTTGTGCATCGTGAGATATCGGAGGTCAAAGGTCATTGTGGAGGCCTTTGAGTATTTTATGTTATTGGCTCTGAGGCCTTTGAGTTATCTTCCCTTTTATTAAACCAAAGTGTGTAGCGCATAAGTGTAGTTAAGTCCCTGGAGCTTAAGCCCCCGCCCTGGGTGCAATAAATTCAGCAAAACGTTAGGTACTGATTTGAATTGTTTGGGGGGGGGGGCTAATTTCGTTCTTGGGGGGCTTAGTCCCCCAAGCCCCCACCTAACTACGCCTATGGTGTAGCGAATGAACTGTATGTGTATGGCCTGATTTTATCAACACGCCTACTTTAACAAAGGCTTTGACCAATCAGAGCAGCCCGTTCAACAACATGCATCTTTCAAAGTTCTCTGAAAATTATTGATTTCTCTTGAAATTTACCTCAAAAAGGTGAAAAATGACATACCTTACATGCGATCGACCATTATGAACCATCTAGTATCTTTTCCGGTCTAATTTTCGATCCTAAATTGGGCGCGAAAAATTGCATTTTCTTGTTTAACAAAGATTTTAGCAATAATTGCTAATCTGAACCAATCAGATTCCACAAAAGCAGTACATTTGATCACTGGATTGTTGATCTATCAAATGATAATGATGTATTTATGAAATATGTAATAAAATTTTATTCAAAAACCTATTTATGTCCATGGTAGAAAAGAATGTGTGTAACATGCCAAAAAAGCATATCAATACATTTTTTGGTGAAAAATAAATGAAAGAATATAGTTGCAAGGGCTGAAATTCGCCTGTCCAACACTCTATACCACTGCGCTACCCGGCCTTCTGTGGAGGGGATCGCTTCAACCAAATATATTTGATTAGGTACATTATTACTGCAATTTGTAATCTAATTTCAACAATTCAAAAATATATTAATTCTGATCGTAGACTTCGTCTTGAGCTGCAAACTTCATTCATCGCATATATTGCAACAAATATGTAATTGTTACAACAATAGTTTTGTTGTAAAACACTTAAGGCGGGTTTATGAAACTTTTCCTTTGCCGTAACTTAGCCGTAAATTGAGCGTTAGTTTAGTATTAACTTTATCCTTAACATTAGCCGTAAGAGAATTGACGTTCATGAAACTTGAATTTAGCGTTAAGGATGACAGATGTGATGTTTCACAAAGTCTACTATCGATGTCATGGGCGTCGTTACTCTGTTGTTTAGGCAAGGGCAAAAAAAGGAATTTGAAACAGGCAAAATGAGTTCTCCCATCAGTTTGCACCAAATTACAGGATTTGGGAAAGCCCTTTTCTTTAAATTTCCTGTGAGTGAAAGCTGCTATCTTGAAAATATACAACGACCGTTACAAACTAAAACAATATTAGCATGTAATTTTTTTCGGGTTTAGACCGTAAATTATGAGATTTTATTCTAAAACACAGATTTTTTAACATTATCTCAATGTTCACATTTCAGGCCGCTAGCTGCTCATGCAAGAAAGTAGTATGGTTACCAGTAACTCTGTATGGTTTCCTCATTTCAGCCCAGTTAACACTTTCACTATGAAAAGTGATAAAGAGGTCAATACTGCCTTACTTTTATAAATAAATGTATCAAAGAGCAGACTTAATCGATGGTGACATGGTGTCTTGTAATGTATACTTGATAAAACAAAAAACAGAAATAGAATATTTCGGTTTGATAAATGCTGAAAAATAAAATAAACATAAATTTTCTCCACTGAGCAATCTGATTGATGTATTAAAATTTAAATTAATATCTAGATTCAAAACTATACGTACAGATTGAAAACAAGAAACAAGAACGTAGAAACAATGTTGTCTGTACTGGGAAAATAACATTAGGTATTAAAATCATAGATATAACAACATGAACAAAAAAAATGCAAATCTAAGCGAGGGGGGAGCAAGTGGCCCCTCTTGCCCCTTATAAACGACGCTTATGATCGCTGGCAGTTTATATGCCGCTCGACATATGCGATAGTTGATCAGTTTGCACATTATTCACACGAAAATCGGCGGTCATTGATGTAAGCTTTTAAAAATTGACCAGTTTGGCTGCATACAACCCATCCCTAAGAAAGGCAAAAAAACTGATCCCACCAATTATAGACCCGTGGCTCTTCTCAGCATCATGTCTAAGGTTATAGAGACTGTCATTAACACACAGCTCCTGAAATACCTGGACAACAATAACATCATAAATGATCGCCAGTAAGACTTCCGTAGGCACAGGTCTACAGGTGACCTCCTTGCTGCTTATGGACTACCACCTGGCCTGCGTCAGTGGCTGAATAGCTTTTTAAACGACCGATCTGTGTTCTGTTGTAGTCGAGGGCTGTTCATCAGACGTATTTTCAATAAACGCCGGTGTTCCTCAGGGATCTGTCCTATCCCCTACAGTCTACACTGTTTCTGCTGTACATCAACGAGCTGCTGGAAATAATATTCAATCCAATCTACAGCTTCGCAGATGACAGTACATTAGTGTCGTGCATGGAACCAGACAAGCCACTATCATCCCAGGAGACGGTACGTCGGCGACAGCATCATGCCTCACAAACAAACGCAGATATTAAAACCATTGTCGAGTGGGTATTAGCAAATAAAGTACAGTTCAACGTACAAAAGACTCAGGCAACAACACTTAGAAAGAAGTCTCACGATGGCTTACCAATCGTGGAAATGGAGGATCACCCCATAGTCGAATCACCTTCCGTCAAGCTCTTGGGAATCAACATCAACGATAACATGTCCTGGTACGACCACGTCGTCAGTATTGCTAGAACGGCATCCCAGAAGCTTGGAGTTTTGTTCCGCTGCAGGAAGCTGTATACACCAGAGCAACTGCTGCTCTACAAGGCACAGATCCGACCATCGCTGGAGTATTGCTCCCATGTGTGGGGATGCGCTACCAAACACTCTCTAAAGCTTCTGGACACTATCCAGAAAAGAGAAGAGCAATTCGATTAATCGATACGCCTAACCTCAAAAAGGACCTCCACAGTCTGGAACATCGAAGGAGGGTGGCTGACCTATCCCTGTTTTATAGATTCTCTCACGGAAGATGTTCGAGTGAGCTCTCCCAGGTAATAACACCAAAGGCCGTCCGAACCAGGAACACTAGAGAAGCTCTGCGAGGTCATCCTTACTAGGTCGAGGTCCTTATTCCCCGAACCAGTCTCCTCCAGCATTTCTTCTTTTGGAGAACTTCGAGGCTGTGGATTGAGCTGCCGGGAAATTTATTTCCTGACGGCTACAACCTGCAGCGTTTCAAATCCAACGTGCACCGACCCCTATCCTCTCGCAGCGCTTCTACAGCGCCATAGGCTTTCAGCCTTTGCGGGAGGCCGACCATAAAAAAGTATGTCTATCGAAAGCATTGGATTCATAATGTTATGAGCTTTATTCATTTCTGCAATATATCCAGTATTAATTAAAACCGTCCAGTTCTATAATACAAAGTATCAATGCCGCACATGTCTCACACAGGCTTTACTGACTTTACGTTAAATCACTAAATGCCTATGTTTCACAAAATGGAGCAAAATATCATATTAAACGCACGCGACTCTATTGAAACTATTCGTTAAACTTTAGTATCTCGCTCGTATTAGTATGGACACTCCATCATCATGCTACTAGCACAAGCTTCATGGTCCAAATGACGGTATTAAACTGCATAGAAAAAACAGTACCAATCAACACTCGAATAAGCTACCATTTAAATTTTATATGGAGTGCTGGAAAAGCATTATTTTTTATTCATAGCTTGATAATGCCATTCTATCTATCTATCAATACATGCTATCGTAACGAAAATAAAACTTAATTTGAAAATTAGAATGTTTTCGTACACATCCATCAAAATATATCAAACTACACACATAATATTTCAGGAGGTAATAGTTCAGTCCTTAGTAAATGACAGCTCTGAGCAATTTTTTCAAAAAAGTTTTGTAATATCCAAAAAATCTCGCAATGCAAAATCATACATTCTTCAAATGTCAGTAATCTAACAACCACACAAGATATCAAAATAAGGCCACTGAAGTGACATACCGCAAGCTTTCTTCTTCAACTTGATTTTTGAATTATAACTGTTTAAAGTTTAAAGGTAATCTCAGGAGCTTCGAAATGTGAAATTCCTTGTTATGGCGAGCTTTGGACCTTTAAACCTTACCTTTGGAACTTCGGACTTACCTCCCCTTATTTTAGACACACATAGTGGAGAAAGGGAACAGGCGGCCAAGCCTCCTTGCTAACACGGGAATGCGTCTTTTCTTTGATTCTCAAGTTCGCGCGCCATACCCTAGACCCTTAATTCCAACACCACCGATTTTGCATTCCGTTGAAATTGAGTTGCACCAAGATCTCAATTTATTGTATAGAAATAAGCTAAACCTATTTATTTATTTAATTGTGTCTGAGCTACACTTGAATTAATTGGTTAGTTTTATACGTATACATTTTTTTTAATTTGAATAAAATGAGGGTAAACGTTTCCAAATTACAGATTATGGAATTTTCAAGGGAAACAGTTAATAAAAGAAATTTAGAAGGCCTTCTAACCACCTATATATCCAATTTGAATCCTACCGAATAAAAATTTGAAGTTCCTCCCTTTCCACCATCTCCATCACTACTATAAAGGAATCGAAAACAGTAAAGGAACTCCTGAAAGACTCGCAACGAGATCTGGGAGGTTCTCTTACATTTTCCTTTTTTGCTATTCACTCCGCAAACAGTTCACTGTTTTTCAAACATATAGTAAGTAGTACTAGTACAACTCTGAAGCATTTTACACTCCAAATGTTATCTAAATCATTGCAGTGGACACCATGATGATACACACATTAGATATATAATATATACGAATTATTAACAACTTAACCTCACTTCTGTAAAACAAATAGTGTACCCTACCGAATTAGCATATGCCGTCTCATGGCATGGCCACTTTTGCAGTCATTATTTTTTTTCATAGTCACAATGTCTCAATAGACATGTTGTGAACTCGTAAAATGCTTAAGTCGGAGCTAGAGCATTGCCGATACGAAGAGTATCAATACCTTTGAGAACTGTTATGGTCACGCCATGTTTTAATAAGCTTTGTCATGGCCACATGCGCCTGTTAAATGCGACGTCAAATCTCATCTTCACAGCTACCCGAATTGTCGATCAAAGAACCGAGGTACACAAAACTTTGAACTACTTCACAACGGCCTACTGACTTTATTGCTTGATGATTATCGTGCTCTCTCTCTACGATCATAACCTTGGTCTTGTTGTAGTTACTAGTTCTTCCTGAGAAGCAGCAACAATTGTATTGGGTAAAAGCGAATAAGCTTATTATTATTAACATCGGAGATAATACACATCCCTGATGAGCTCCTTTTCTGGTTGCAGTTTGACCAGACAGGTTATCATCAATTCTTACACGAGCCGAATAAGACTCATAGAGTTGCTGTATGAGAATCACTAGCTGATAAGGAACTCCCATAGAGATGAGGGCTTCCCACAGTTTAGGCCACTTTACATTAGAATTTTTTTTTAAATTAGAATAGTCCACAAATCTGGGTCTCTTCTATAAAATCTGCACCAACTCAAATAGATAGTAAGAATGTTTTTCCTGCTAATTGTCATAGTTACATAGATAGAATGCAGGTATAATAAAAGCTGGTCCAAACGCTACGTTTTTCTCCACGTTTTGTCTGTGCAGTTCTAAATCTGAATGAAAACGCTGCAAAAATAGAGCGTCCATTTAGTGCCACTTTGTATTCATTTTTGCGAGGTCTTATTGACATCCATCATGGAGGAAGTACTACTCTGGTCAATTTTTGCATGTTGTTTTGGGAAGCAAAAGAAACAGATGGACTGTTTGAAAAGTACAACACTTTGCCCACGTCAGATTACTGCGTAAATTACGTGATGAACCTAATGATTGGCAAAACTATTTAATCGTTTGAGAGGTACAACAAAACGAAATACCTAGCACAAATATATGACTTGTAGATATTGCACTGTCAAGTCCTAAATCGACGAGTTTTCCGTTCAACATTTTTTTTTGGATGTTTCTACCAAAATCTAATATGCCTGCTTGTATTTGTCCCGGTTACTATATTTGTTGGAGTTAGATACGCCAAATTCATTGGAAACTTCCAAATAACGTGATAATCTTAGTCAAAAGCTCCCACGAAATTGTCAAAGGTGTGTCATTAGCTAGCCATAGACTCAGAGTTCGATCTGTCAGGTGGAACCGTGACGGATAGATAGATCCGCCCACAGAGTTAACATCTATAGAGGGAGTGCAAACAACAAAATGCACAGGTCGCTGACCAGCCAACATGTAACGGAAATTTTGACAGCTTGAGGGCATTACCAGTGGCGTGCGACTATATATTAGAATTGGATGTTCATTAATAGATTCAGTTATTACTGTGATGTTTCAAACTTATACCAATAAGTTGTATTAGTATTTAGCTATACTTAGAGAGTTACTCTTATTATAATTTCATTGTAACAGTTGATAGTATATTATTACCATGAAGTG